>OX421852.1:2500000-3750000 GCA_949127965.1 Pandemis corylana | reverse complement strand
TTGTCTTTCACGCGGGAATTGAGATAGCGACAACTTTTTAGATGATGCTTGTCTGGAAGCAAAAAAAAACATAGAATGTACAGTTTGACAACAAATATAATGATTATTACACATAAACAAATATTTCGTTTGCGCAGAGAAGCGCAGACCAGTTTTCGATGGTAGCCGAACGTGTAAATAATCTATATTGAACTTTATTTGCAAGCGCAACTGGCAGAGTATTGCTAGCTTTGCATTCTTAGCTCTGTCCTGCTTACACGATTTTGCCATTGTTGGTACGAAATCGATCGACCAATAACAGCGCCAGAGTTTCCCGCGCTACTAAAATTGGTCTACTGCGCAGGTACATTGTGGAGCATTATTTTTGTTGTCAAACTGTACCAGTTGCTTTTCTTCCCACGCCGATGGTGAATGTAGTAGAAATTATGTTATAGGGTTGCTAGTAACCCATCGCTATTTTGAATCCCCTTTTCACCTATACACCCTCAGTCATGCTAAGCGTGGCCTTTGGCTCTTATTCCTCTAGACTCTGCCTACCCCGTAAGCAATAAAGACGTGATTTATGTTTGTATGTGTGTAAAAATTGTAAGTTTTTTGTGTATCGGAAAAATCCCACGGGAACCAGCCAAAGCTGCCTAATTAAACTTTAAACAACTACTTATACCATCTTAAATCATGACCAACACATGCCGCTACATTGAAAAGTGTTATTATTTTTGTCTAAGACGATGAAGGTAAGAATAATGTTCCTAACAATAGGGCATCTTTAAAAACCTGGCTTTGGAATATATACTACTCTCCAGATTTGAAAGGTATAATACTAAAGCCTTGTTTTGAATTTGAATCGAGAGAAAACTCTCGCGCTGAGGATAAATCTCTTAGTCATCTCCGACCCATTGTTGTGAGATTTCTACGAATCCTTTTGTACATTGAAGAGCATGTATAGGCTCTCGTCAGTTTCTAGTCTGTCTCTCGTTATCTACTGTATAATAGAGTCAAATATACGTTAACAGTTTGAAATGACACATCTTTCACTTGCGGTGGTTACAACATTAGAAGCCTTTAGCATACTGAATTGTTTCAGATGGATTTGATAGCCTTTGTCTTTATATTTTATGCTTTAAAGGCCTCTGTATAGTGAGCCGTGAGGGACTGTTTAATGCTGGAATGCCATTTCTAACACAAATACAGATCAACGTCAGCCATTTTGATATGTGTATAAAAGATAGAGCTACCAAAACGGCTACGGCCAAGGATGTCTACAGACGTTTTTAAAGTTATAAATAGTGTCTTAAGACCAGGCAGTTGGTACATTCCTATATATAATATATAATACTAGCTGACCCGGCGAACTTTGTTCCGCCTTAAATTTGAAAAATGCCTTTGTAAGTGCATCTTTATACTAATCAAGGAATAATGTGTAGGCATGCTAAATTTAATGTCTGTAGCTTTATTAGTACAACATTTCGGAATTTTCCAATCCCGTGGGAAGATCGGGATAAAAAGTATCCTATGTCCGTCTCCTGGTTCTAAGCTACCTCCCTACCAATTTTCAGCCAAATCGGTTCGACCGTTCTCGAGTTATAAATAGTGTAACTAACACGACTTTCTTTTATATATATAGATTATGTTTGGGGGATTTTAAATGATTCCGTCCATTGATCGATGATCAAAGGTATACGGTGTCGAAAGTTGTGTGTGATTCATGAATTCATCAATCCATTGAGTATCTGACTCTGTCGGTGTAATTTTTAAAATTGTGGATAACATTTTAATATAAGAAGTATCTTGGTCGCTTTCGACGTTGTAATTTGTGTGTCATACTCATATCAAAAACTCATACATTTTTAACAGTGCTTTCCCTCTTTTTTTTCAATATTGAAAGAGTCGTTGTAAATGTAAAATTGTAATCATTATCAATATGCATATTTATCAAATCCGCAAATAAGGAGAGAGCTTAAACTATCAATTTAAATACAATTCACCGGATAATTAGGTGTTATTAAATACTCAGTCGTTTAATTATACTTAGCGGGATTATACGCTGAATTATTAATGATCAGAAACAAAGGTATGTACGTTTTATCTGGTAAAATTGTAATTTTAAATGCCGTTCTTGTTATCCTTGAATTATGGTAATGCAGGTTTTTTGCCCATCTGCCTTGCCTCAGCTCGCTGCAAGCCGTAACATTAGGCATACAGCTGATCCGTATCTAGCATATGCGTGTTGGTTTAAAATTGCAAGGATTAGCAGATAAGCGGACGTAATACCTTGGTTTGGGTATGTAAATAATTGAGTCATAGTCTACTTGTATTTAAATGAAGCGTGTTCATTTGCTGTTTAGTTTTTTCACAAACTAAAACAGTTAATAAAAAAGACAGAGAAAGATTTGTTAGCTGTTACTCCAATACGCACTTTGTCCAACAAATATTTTCGTTCAGCATGCATTGCATCCTACTAATATTATAAGCGCGAAAGTTTGTAAGTATGGATGGATGGATGTTTGTTACTCTTTCACGCTAGAACTTTGGAACATAGATAGATTATAGTCTGAAATAACACATAGGCTACTTTTTATCCCGAAAAATTGCGTAATTCCTGCGGGATAGCGATAAACGATTTCTATGCCGACGATGTTGCGGGCAACAGCTAGAACATATTTTCAAAACTTTTCATCTCAGCTTGAAGGGCCATCCTTGTCCTACCTCCTTACAGATGATCAGATAATGTCAGTTATTTCATAACCGCAATAATCACTTAAATCCTTAACGTGCTTGCGTCAGACCAGTACGAAAACTTCAAAAAATTGGATAAACACAGTAATCATCAGGCAACGAATGACAAGCGGATGCTCCGAAGGAAGCTTGGCCAATTTTAAATAATTGCATCGCCAAGACAAATGTATGCAATCCGTCAGCTTTGAATGACGTCTATTTAGAAGATGCCAAGTTTTTTCATAATAATTGCACAAGCGATAAGTACACCCAATGATGAATAATAATGCCATATGGCATGTACAAATGTACAAACGTATGAAACAGCACCGTTCCTAACTGATAGAGAACGAACTCTGAAATTTTGGCAGACATTTAGCTACTTTGAATATCACAAGGATGCACTAAAAAGGGACTTTTCGAAGATCCCATGAGGTAGAAGTAGCCAATCTTTTAATATTCCCAGGACAGATGAAAAACTTGATCACGGCTAGTCTGTATTGTCATTTGACACCCAAGATTGGTTCGGCATTCGTTAAGCCTCAAAGGCCTAGTTAGTATTTGTTTCATTGTAATGTGTAAATGATTATTTGATTGCTTTGTTTTTCTTCATTCTTTTTATTTCTACGTAAATTCGCGTGTTCGTAATATATCGTAAGATTTGTTCTCCCGATATTTGGACATTAAAGTCACCCTGATCACAAGATGTCTGGCTTGAACAATGGGGGGGTTTTGTCTTAGTTTTTTATGCTGTCTTACATTTACGATTCCAAATACTGATTGCCATTATATATATTACGAGTGCTATCAGCATAGTCATTTTGGTACGCTTTGGGATAATTATGACGATGGGCATGATGAAGAGATTGATGAATTTGGATGAAGCGAAGGAGGTAGGTCAGGATTGTAGCTAGTGGAACAAAGTAGGCTCTAATTAAATACCCCTATGGGAAAGATGCGTGATGGGATATATGTATCATATCGCTCTTCTCTCACACAAATTAATAACTATTGGTGTGAGTGGAACGATTTAGGTGGAAAGTGGAATCAAAACAGTGATAGGTTGCCAACCGCATCGCCTGTAACATGATTCCTAAGATTTTCACCCGTTCCGATGGGCTGTTACCAGGAAGCAACTGGTACATTTTATGTTTTTCCTTTGCTCCCAGACCAGCGTGAAAGAACATTCAATACTCTTCAAAATCGAAATGCTCGCTGCGCTTCCAAAATCCACATCGGCGCTACAACCGTTCCCTCGAGCGCGGAACTGGTATTTGACGTAATCGGTTTGCAATACAAATAACTGGATATCATGCGGTCTGTCATCCGCGACCGTGAACCGAGTTGGCACACTCGCCTGCGGATAGTGAAAGTTGCTGGCACGTAAAAAACAATCTTGTTTGTGCATCCATACGTTACAGAGATGTTGCTCCAGCATTGACTGTTAATGGCTTTAAAATCGCGGCAGAAGGACTGTCGCACAAATTAACTCCCGACCCATTAAGTAAAAGTTTTAGTAACGTTAGAATTGGCAAAGAAAATCACTGTGGTGTTCATTGCGAGAACGTTCTACGGTGGGTATCAATTTGATCAATCATCACAGCATAGGCTCTGAAAGTTAACCAGGATTCACTTAAAACCTTTTGTAATAATTGCCGCATATCAGCACGGATGTCAGTGATACAGACGATGATTATAGGGACCAGAAAAGGGTTTCATACTTTCATTTGGAAATTCGTTAAGCAAAAAGTTAGTAAGCAGCCATGAACATATTTTTTCGGACAACCCAAGTTCAATTAGTTTTTATTTAGTAACCTGATCGATGAAGGCTAACCTGACTTCAGATAGAACCTCGAAGGCACTAAGATAACCACTTTACTTATTTATAAACTAGCTGATGCCGGCGACTTCGTCCGCGTAGAATTAAAATTAGTATCCCAGTCAGTTTCACTTTTTGCAAAACTTACAAAAATAGTCGTTTGATTTCAACCAGTTCTATATTTTTGAACCTCTCTCATGAATCCTCTATCTATTGGTGAAAATAGAATGAGAATCCGTTAAGTAATTTTTGAGTTTATCGCAAGCAGACAACCTGACGCGACGGAGGACTTTGTTTTATAACACATAGTTTGTAAATAGAATCACGTCTTCTTCAACATTGGCGAAATTAACAATTCTATACATGAAACCATTACTATTTAAAGAATTGTATTGAATCAATAAGTATCAGCTGCGTTCGACTCGTTATTCACGTTTGACTGCAAATGTTTACAACTCAACTTCTATGTCAACATGGCGTGTGTGGCTAAGGCGACGTTCGTGACTGACCATTCAATAAACTGTAGTCACGGTTACACCAATTAGGGTGATGATGCAACCTGTGAACTTGGAGTGTCCCGAAGCGATGTTCACTTGAGACTAGGTGCTATTTGTTTATTTGACCTTAATTATACCAATATCGGTGGCCGAGTACGTGTAATAACGTTTAAATTGAATATTGACGAAATTAATGTCGGCGGTTTCGTATAGACGTTGCTAGTTGACCTTGATAAAGCTGATGATGATTTTGATGGTTTTGAAATTGCTGTAGAGTCGATGTGGTATATTCTGGAGTGGTTCTTTAACATTGTAGACGAATAGAAGATTAATGAAGATTTTGACTGGGAGAAGGAGATTGGAATAAAAAGGAGCGAGTTTGTCGTCATTGGTACTTTAATTAGCCCTGATAGCTTAAATTTAAAGTTTTGATAGATATTGAGATGGAGTAACGGATAAGTATGTATTGAAGCTTAAGAGAATCTCCGAACGATTTTTTAACTTTCAAGTTTTCTCCTATTTACAAAAAGTATTTAAAAACAAGTTAAATTGTCACTTCATCAAACGCTTCTTTTGTAACTCAATAAAGCCAAGCTTCATTATAAAGTCTATTTACTTTTCTACCTTATCTTCTCGGTTCAAACCAGAAAGTCTAGTACTTAACTGTAATTAGTTTCGCTTTGCCAGACAACGTCTAGCTCTTTCATAAACAACGTCAATATAGTTTTTTTCGTTTTTAATTCGAATAGAAGCACCTGCTCTATCCTACATCAAAGCCGTTTACGGTTAATCCGGTCTAGATACTTTAACCGATACACCTTTAAAAGCTAATTAAAAACCTGCCAAGTGCCAGTTGGCCTCTCACACAAAATGTTCAGTACGTATCACTATTTAGAAGAGCGAGTCAAAGGCACTTATTTTGAAAGGAAAGAAAAGTATCACCCAAGAGACATTAAAAAACCAGAGACAAAAACTATTAAAAATATAAAAACTTTGCATTTGTGAAGTCTTGCACAATCTCTGTACACAAGAAAACGTTACTTTGTGTGTTAAGTGTTGATTACTGTTAAAAAATACAGCTGTGTGACAAATAATGGATAGACGAGAGGGCATAAGCGGATAGATAGAGGGACAAAGAAACCATACTAATAGAATTCTGTTGACGTCCTATAAGTACAGGACCCTAAAAGCCATCTGTTCGTTTATACTGGACACGGCGAAGTTGCAGAATTAAATACAATGCTTTAATTGAATGGTACAGGTTTTCATTGACACTTTTAATGATACATCAAGCCTATATTTAGTGCCTACGTTTGAGAAGATAGTTTATCGTTGACGAAGACGATGGCTTGAAGGTTACCGACCCTGACTGTAAAATTCAGTATGAATTTTTAGGAACGTAACAAATTGTAACTTACCTCCTCCGAGTGTCAGAGATTGTATTGCAAAGGCAACTCTTGCGGACTTATCAAATCTGGTGGTGGTGGTAAGATGATTGAGGAAATTACAGGCACAGGAAGCATTTCATTGTAGCATTGTAGGGTATCAATGCATCAACAAAATCTGGTGTTGCCGCTACAGTCTGTGATTCTTCTTGTTCTTCATCGGCGTGTAATCACCCACCGTTCTCCATTCCCCCACCATTGTCCGATTTTCTCTTCCAGCACGACTTGCACGAGAAAGACTACCGGTCTTTTACTTACAAGGGCCTTTCTGAGACCTCTTCGCGATTCGATTCCGAACCAAAGTCGGATCGATCGCTGTCAGATCCATACTAGAATATCAAAAATGTCAGCTAAAGGATCGGAATTGAGTCACATTAAGACGCCATGGTAAGGCCTCTGTTCGTTCAAGAAAGAGACGGGTTCAAGGTCGCTTGCACTTTTTCTAGCCGTGCTGACTTGTTCTGCTGTCTCCTTAATGTCAAGACCATCGCTTGGTGATTATTTACCATCAAATTTCTTCGTTGTATAAGAAAAGAACTCCCTTCGTAAGGCTTTGTGCCGCTTAGATGGTGCAACTGCAATTAACTTAACATATTCAATGTTTGCTAACCAACGTAATTGTTTAAACGGGTATCTTCGCATAACTTTGCATTTAACGATGATCGATGATGTAATTGGCGGCGATTGCTTTTTAAATCGGCTTGTTAGTTCCTGATTGATTGTTTGTTTTTGGCAGTTTAATTTGGACAAACTTATTGCGAAATTGTGAGGTCAAGTCGTGAAAAATATATCTAATCAGCCCACATCCACCGGTGCTGGATAAAGACCTCTTCATTTACACGCCTCGTTGATTGGTCCTGTGCCAGTCTCATCCGCAGCTTTCTTGTCAATTAAATTCTACTTAACCACTATATTTATGATAAATGTATATTTATCATATAATAAATTTGAAATAAAATCCAAAACATTATTTTTCGGAATGCTTATTGTCCCCAAGTTAAGTACCTAATATAAAACTCTTAGAGATTGCAACCTATATGGGAATAGTCTTCCATGCCGGTATGGGAGCAAAAGAAAAACATAGAATATACCAGTTGCTTCACTTCCCGCGCAGATGGTAAAAGCCCAGCGAGGGAATGGACGAAAATAGGAATCATGTTATAGGCGATGCGGCTAGCAACCCATCACTATTTTGATTCCCCTTTTCACCCACAATCATGCTAAACGTGGCCTTTAAGTCTTGTTACCTTAGGCCCTGTCTACCCCGTACACGTGATTTATGTACGTATGTATGTATGTATGTATGAAACAGCATTCCTTGATTCATCATTTGTGTTCCTTTCAATCAGACTCACCCCGTGAAGCCTTTACTACTTTTTGCAATTGTAACGATTCGATTCGACTTTATTATTCCTTTGGCAAGAAATGAATCAACATCAAAGCCATTAAGATTACAAACGATATGTAGGTAATAAAAATGCAAATAGCCATTACTATCGTCAATAATATCTAGTTAACTGAAAGTGTTGAGTTAAACGCGTGTTAACTCAGCGCCCGTTTGAGTTTACTCCAATTAGTACTGGATAAAATTAACTTTATTCTGTTACCAATACCAGTTTGTAACAATTATTGCGACTCCCTTTTGGATTTTTGTTTGTTAGCTGGAATTAATACACTTGGATTAAGTACATCGTTATAAGGTTAGGAACTTTGGGGGGGTTATTACCTATCTCCATGTCATGGGGCGTGTTGAACAGGATGTATGGAGATGTTACAAAAATGTATTTTAACTTTAATTTTAACTTTTGTGTAGTACTAACATAGGCTTTAAGATCTTAATACTAGTATTCTATGGAGTTTTTAATAACAGTCATTTTTATTTTTTTAATTACTAATCTATACTTTAACAACACATTTAAAAAAACACTAGATTCGTATACAGTATCGTATTCTACGTACTTGAGTATCCAAACTTTCTCAAGACAAATGGGAATCGTTCGCCGATCAACACACAAATCACCTATCACCCTAAACGCATATACCTTGCTCGTTCCGTCGCGGGTGAAAATGGATTTTATTTGGTGTAGTAACACTGGAATGTTGACTTGTTAGTGCTAAGTGGAGCGTACCACTTTAAGTCATTACCGACAATCATTATATAACAATGGTCACGTACGGAATGATACTTCATATATATTTTATTTCGATGGAGCTTGATCGCTAGGGTTACCAGCTTAACAAGGAAAATTAATATTTTATCTGTATTTTACGTACACATATCACATCTTTATCCCTTACGGGGTAGATAGAGCTTAAGGTAACAAAACCTTAAGGCCACGCTTAGCAAAATAGTTATGGGTTGCTAGCCGCAGCGCCTATAACATGAGTCCTAAGAATTTCGCCCATTCCCTCGATGGGCTTTTACCATCTGCGCGGGACTAGAAGCAACAGGTACATTCTATGTTTTTCCTTTGCTCCCAGACCAGCGTGAAAGCACTGTTTTTATATGTTGCTTTTTGTTACTTCTCTGATCTTGAAAACTATAATACGCTTACAATCATGCTAAACGTGGCCTTTAGGTTTTGTTACCTCAGGCTCTGACTACCCCGTAAGGGATATAGACGTGATTTGTGTATGTGTATGTATTTAAAAAGTGGTAAGGCAGCTCGTATTTATTTCAAACGGTTGCAACCCTAACCTCAGTTCTATTAAGTAGTCTTTACCGATGACTGGATGTGCAAAAAACTTATAGCTTTTAAATGATGATTATCTATAAAACTGATGATCTTACCTCACTTCTCGGAGACCTATTTTATTAATAGCTATAATCCTTGAAAAATTGGTTTTAAAGTCGACGAATATAGATTGAAGTGCCTATTCATATTTTTTGGTAGCGCAGACTTTAGGTGTCAAAATTTTACATCTAAATGTAAAATTGATTGGTCTTTGGATATACTTTGTTTTAGTCGTTTTTGTAGACTATTTTTTGCTGACTGTACTTGCATTGTCATTCATTCTACAAGATTTATACCAAGGCCAAGCTTCAAGTCTATACATACATACATATATCACGTCTTTGTCCCTTACGGGGTAGACAGAGCCTAAGGTAACAAAACCCGGCCACGTTTAGCATGATTAAGGGCGTACAGGTGGAAAGGGAAATCGAAATAGTGATGGGTTGCTAGCTGCATCGCATAACATGATTCCTAAGAATTTCGCCCATTCCCTCGATGGGCGTTTACCATCTGCGCGGGAAGAGAAGCAACTGGTAAACTCTATGTTTTTTTTCTTTACTCCTAGACCAGCATGGACGAATCATTCACAAACTTTCGCATTTATAATATTAGCTGGATTCACAATTCCTGTATTACTTATACGAATGAATGTAAGTTTTATGGCCTATAAAGGTTGGGAAACAAAGCGCCAATTATTTTGGCGGCGAAACCAAAACAGAACATGGGCTGTACCAAGAACAGTATAACTCCCATCAATTTCACGCCAGCGGTGCAATATGAAGTGGTTAAATCATTAAGCCAGCCTTTCGTCTGGCTAATAATGTTGTACACACACAAATCACGCCTTCATCCCTTACGGGATAGACAGAGCCTAAGGTGGTAAGACCTACAGGCTACGTTTAGCAAGATTGTGGGCGTACAGGTGGAAAATGGAATCAAAATAGTGATGGGTTGCTAGCCTCATTGCCTATAACATGATTCCTATTATAATCGCCCATTTGCTCGATAGGCTTTTACCATCTGCGCGGGTAAAGCAACTGGTAGGTACATTCTATGTTTTTTCGTTGCTCCCAGACCAGCGTGGAATAATGTTTTAATGTGATTAAAAAGTCGTGTTAAACATAAAATAATGAAGTGGGATGCTTGTTCACTCGATCCGTGATAAAGATCAGACGCCCGAATAGCTGTTGGATTTATCATTCGTATTTTTTTGTGATTGATCGAATTATGCGTTACTTTGTGAAGACTTTTTATTTATGAACTATAAATCTTAAGATATGTGTAAACTAGCGCTTCGCACGGGTGCAATGTAGATACTAACACAGATGGTTGGATTATGGTTTCTTCCATGCTGGTCTGGGACTGGGAGTAAATAAAAAACCAGAATTTACCAGTTGCTTCGCTTCCCGCGCAGATGGTAAAAGCACATCGAGGGAATAGCATGTTATGCGATGCAGCTAGCAACTCGTCACTATTTTGATTTCCCTATCCACGTATACGGCCTTAATCATGCTAAACGTGGTATGGGTGGTGTAGGGGTATGGCACGCATCACGGAATGACGAGCATCCGGGTTCGATTCCGGGTCATAGCTTAACTTTTCGGATTTTTGTATGTTTTCCAATTTTCAGAGTCGTTTGAAAATTTAATTTCTAACGGTAAAACCGTAAAAGTAAACATAAAAAATCAAGAAGTAAAAATTCTTGATTCATTTGATAGTCCGAAGGGACCCCAAAACTATTTTTATACACATAAGTTACTTAAGCATGAATAGAGCGAATCAAATTATCCTGATACAATCTTATTTTATCGAACATCCATCAGCGAATTCGATGCGGCAAAAACTTGGCTCTTTATATGATTAGGGAGTAATTTAACTACTATATAATATACTCTATGCTTTGTAGCCGCGTTGTTAACATTGTAAAAACAAAGAAGCAATTAATGACGTACTTTATTTTGAAGGTTTATTTTAGTAGGCAAAAAGCCGTAGTACCTAGCTGTTTGACCTATGCCCGTTCTAGCTGTGCATCGTTGGAGTTTTTTAGCCCTCATCTGCTTTTCGGTGCAGAAAACATCGCGAGGAAAAGAAGCCGATTGGTGCATTTGGTCGGCGTAGAAACTGTAGCAGTAGCTGTAGCAGAGTGTTTTTTTTTCGTACTGGCTGTTTCCCGCCACTTCTGTTCTGCGGAACTTTGAACTTTTTTTTTACAACGCATATTCTATCTGGCCAGTCACTACACTACATCCAAAAAGTTTTTTACTTTTTATTTAATCCTAAAAGCCTATTCAAACCGTTCCACTTTTAAATTTTCACTCAATCGACGTTCTATAAAAACCTTACAAACCTTGTACGGCTGAGATTATGGGGGGGAGTGGGGCGCTAATCCGGATACCCGGGTAGCCGGGTGGAATTGATCCGGTGACGTAATCGACTTAGGCCGCGGTCCACATTGCGGCTATTTTAATTCCATGGAATTAATAGACTACGATGTGGATTTAAGGATTTTTGGAACTAAACAAGCGTTGGCCATTTTTTTGCTTATTCGTTAGGTATATGAAAACTGGCCAGCGCGTGTAAGGGTCACAAATTACAAACAAGGTTTTTACAGTTTTACAACTTACAATTTTAAATACCTGGAATATTGTCATTTGTTTTGTTATGGTTTTTTTATTTTCCAGTTACAGATTTTTTAAATTGTATTTCGATATAAAGACTTGCCATAATTATTTTTATGTTTTATAGTAGTTTTCGCCATTGTTTTTCCTGTTCTACATGGAACAAACCCATGTATATAATTAGGGTTTTGACTGCAGTACTTACTTTTGGTTTTTATTAGAATTAATCGAGTTTTATTCACTACTAGCTGTTGCCCCCGTTCCAGTATATATTTTTTTCAAAGTTTTATTTTATACAAACTTTATCCAAACTTTAATAAACTAACTAAAAACGATCTCTACCAGGCAACCATAATGGGCTTTCAGCAGGTGCAATTCAGAACTTTCGCATTTATAATACTACTAGCTTCTGCCCGCGACTTCGTCTGCGTAGAATTATACATAAAAACCTTCCTCTTGAATCACTCTATCTATTAAAAAAAACCACATCAAAATCCGTTGTGTAGTTTTGAAGATATAAGCATACATAGGGACATGGGGACATAGGGGATTTAATTTAATTTAATCTTTCACTTAATGTTTTATTTTGTAAATTCGATTATGGATGCAAGTCTGGAATAAAAACATTTCCTTTCATTTCATTTCATTTCATTTCATTTCATTTCATTTCATAAGGACATAGGGACAGAGAAAGCGACTTTGTTTTATACTATGTAGTGAGTAGGCATGAAATTTATAATAACGTTTCGATTCTATCGGATTGTTTGCTCTATGCCTGCCACTGCCACCCGCACAAGGATATCTCTTGTCAATAATTCGTCAACAGTTCAGATAAAGTGCCCTTATAATTGATCTTCTAAGCCGTCTTCGAGAACGTTTCCGATCTTCCGAGCACGCTCGTCGAGCTATTTTTGTCCGCTGATGTCAGTACACACATTTTCCAATTCATTAAGCCGATTTGTTGCGTGAACTCGAAAATAATACGAGTAGGAATAAAAAATAGTTACATTTTCTTGAAAATTCTTAGCTTCGATTGTAATTGTATTACCTATTGTTAAAATAATCTAACCTAATAATTACATTTTACTGCCAAAATGCATTTTATAGCAGAGCTGGCAGTTGTGTTCTTCCATGCTGGTTTGGGAGCCTTACCTTAGGCTCTGTCTACCCCGTAAAGGATAAGACGTGTTTTATGTGTGTGTGTATACTTTGACTAGTAGAAACTTTATACATCTCTACTATAGACTAATATAATTTTAGGCTCGGGGACCTTATGCATTCCTTTTATAAAAGTATTTAATTAGAATTTAAGTATTCTCACTGTATTTTATTTTGAAAAAATGACTTTCTGCCAAGTTTCTTGCGGCGCATTCTTCTTTTTAATGATGGTCTTTCCGAACGCGCTGGTAGTTTCAAAAAAGACATGCAAAAGAGCCCTTGGCGGCCAATTTGCAAAAATATTTTTTGATTTTTGTTTTTTTTTGTGTTTGTGTTTATTCATTAAAAATCTGTGTTAACAGACAAACGAATGTACTTTTATACACGCATTTTTGAATAAAGGATAAGCCTTTAAGAATACAGACCAGTATTTTGGCACGTTCGCGCTATTTTTATCTGTTGCCGTCCGCGTCTACGAACGAGACAAAGAACAATTAATGTTGCCAGTTCAACATCCGTGACATCATACGTGACAAGGTGCCAAGTTGACGACTTGTTGTACGTTAACACGTGATTTTTGTGTGAATGTCATTAAATGTTGGTCTACTGCAAACACCAGCCAATACATACATACCGTCACGCCTCTTTCCCACAGGGGTAGGCAGAGACTACTTCATTCCACTTGCTACGATCCTGACATATTTGTTTCGCTTCATCCACAGTCATCAATCTCTTCATACATGCTCGTCGGTTTCGGGTACTCCTGACCTGACCTTTTTCTAAAACGTCTCCTATTTGGTCTCGGAACGTCCGTCTAGGCCTTTCCCTCCCAACGTAACCATTCACACTCCCCATATAGATATGTTTAGTTAGTCTACTTTCATCCATCCGCTCTACATGCCCAAACCAACTAAGCATACTTTTTCTATCCTAGTCACTATATCCTCTTTCACACCAGCACGTTCCCTTATCACACTGTTCCTTATTCTATATTTCAAGTGATACACCTTCCATACTCCTTAACGCTCTCATTAGCTAGCCAATGCTCGTGTTCATTACAGATTGTTTTATAATAGCTAATAGCTGTTGCTTGCGACTCCTGCGCAGAATTCGCTTATCGCTATCTCGCGGGAAATATGCGTTTTTCCGGGATGAAATCTACTATATTCCTTCCCAGGGACTGAAACTTCATTAATTTATTTCATGCTGGTCTGGGGGTAAAGAAAAAACATTGAATGTACCAGTTGCATCTCTTCCCCTTAGTCAACAGTGGCGCCAACTGGTGAGCAAAGAAACGATAGTCCCCATTCCATAGGTTTTATATGTACTCGTTAATTTTATTGTATTTGTTTCGCAGAAATCTTCTACGCCATAAGTTGTTTACATCCAAGAAACCATCGAAGATGATTTCATTGCAAGTTCTGGCGTCACCTCGTGATGACAGAGAATGATTGTTTTTATAACAAGTCGTGATCGCGATGGCATTTGCCCTATTGTAGGCCAATGATTTATATTTATTGCGGATTATAATGACGTCAGTAGCTGGCATAGAGCAAACTACCTAATAGGGCGGAAATGTCATACTATTCATCCTACTAATGTTATAAACGCGAAAGTTTGTAAGTGTGGATGGATGGATGGATGTTTGTTGCTCTTTCACGCCAGAATGGTTGAACAGATCTGGATGAAATTTGGAACATAGATGGATTATAGTCTGGAATAACACATATGCTAATTTTTATCCCGGGATAGCGACAAACGATTTCTTTGCAGACGAAGTTGCGGGCAACAGCTACTATGAAATAAAGTTACGCCAAGCCGAAATTGACGATGACTGCACTCTGATTGGCCAGCCAAAGGTCAAAAGGGTAAATAAAGTTGAGCAAGCAGCATTATGATCGATATGGACAGTTAATGTTTAGTCGTTGTGCGGCATAGTGTAAAGATAAAATCCAAAAAGTAATACAATCACAATCCTAATTACTAATGGGTTTGTTGTTGTTTTACGTAGACGATAAAGGACTGGATTGTTTCAATTGGAAAAAAATCGTGATAGTATGGTGTAAGTTGAAAAAGACTGATGTGTTGCCACAATTGGATGGCTCTTATTACTACTCTAATTGTTTATTTCCTCTATGGTAGCTGGTTCTTTGTTTTAATTAGCTGATCAGGTAGCCGATTAATCATTGAAATGAATTATAAACAGACAAATGCATCAATGAACGCGAAGGTCAACATTCTCATGAGACCAATCGCGTATGGAAGTATTTTTCAGTAAGTAATATATAATACTTACCTACCGACGAATAACCGTACCGCTCAGAAATGACGGCATAGCGCTCAGAGTTATTTTATGATATAGGAACAGCCTTCTAAGCGTTATTCACGCTGGTTCATTTCACATGTTTTTTTCCATGGGCATGTATGTAGTCTATCAATTGTAGCCAATTCATAGTGATTCATTACCGCTACCACACCTTTGAAGTTTAATCTTAAAATACCTATTAGATATTACGCTAATCTCGTTGTAAACCAGCAATATAACTGTGACATGGGCTTATCAAACCAGAGTTACATTTATATTTCAACATCGACACATATCGTTTCTTTATAACAACAAGGTAGCCAAAATTTATACCTATTATTGTTGTTTACATGTATACACATACACTAATCATGTCTTTATCCTTTACGGGGCAGGCAGAGCCTATGGTGGCAAGACCTAAAGAAAGAAAGAAGACATTTATTCCTTTTTGCAAGACACACAAATATATGAGAATATACACAATTTTATAGAAAAAAAACAAGACAAATAAAAAAAAGAAAAACACAGACAGACATGATAAATAGTCTATCAGCGTTGCGTGTGTACCTATAGGCCAAATTTAACAAGATAGTAATAATAATAATAATAATAATAATAATAATAATAGTTTATTCAGGTAACAAAAAGTACAGTGTGTTAACAAATGGTTGGTACCTCTTTTTAAGTATAAGAATACCTGTTCTAAGAGATACCATTTTTCCGCGAAGGGTAATTACATTTTTGTACCTGTCAACATTAAATCCCAAGACTATAATTTATTACGAGTTAAACTACCTAGGGAACATACCCAAACTACGTGACCCTTTTTTTCGTGTTTTTTGACCCCCTCCCCGCCCTCGGTGACCAAGCGTAGTATATGCCCAGACCCCCTCCCCCCCCCCCCCCCTAGTTTTCACGTAGTATATTTTATCAATATTTTTTGCGTAAAGTTACAAAATAATGGCTTTTGTTTGTATTTTCTTATACGGCCCCTAAAAGTGCGTACTTTGAGAATGCGTACCTATAATTGCATACGGTTGTAATTGTGTTTAGTAAAAAATATATCAAGAAAAAATAGTACATTGCACAATGTATATGTACGGGCCGTTAAAAAAGAATTACGATCGAGTACTTACAAATGTAATTTTGTTAAGTTCATTGGCTCGAGTCTGCCATCCCGTTTCTCTTCATATAATGATTTTCATCACATTTGCGGGGAAAGAAATAAAAACGTGGCGTTCTTAAAAAAAAATTATTGACTACGTGACAAGAAACCAAACCCCCCCCCCCCTCCCCCCGGTGACCATGAGTGGTACTTTGAAGACCCCCCTCCCCCCCCTAAATCTGTCACGTAGTTTGGGTATGTTCCCCTATATGAAAAAGTGACAAAATATTAAAATTAAAACTAATGTGTGTGTGTGTGCGTGCGTGCGTGCGTGCGTGTGTGTGTGTGTGTGTGTGTGTGTGTGTGTGTGTGTGTGTGTGTGTGTGTGTGTGTGTGTGTGTGTGTGTGTGTGTGTGTGTGTGTGTGTGTGTGTGTGTGTGTGTGTGTGTGTGTGTGTGTGTGTGTGTACGTGTGTGTGCGTGAGTGAGTGAGTGAGTGCGTGTGGGTGGGTGTAGGGATGCGCGGGTATATAGTGGCCATATAAATGGCAAAGAATGGAATCAAAATAGTGATGGGTTGCTAGCCGCATCGCCTATAACATGATTGCTAAGACTCGCCCATTCCCACGATGGGCTTTTACCATCTACGCGGGAAGAGAAGCAGTTTTTTCTTTGCTCCCAGACCAGCATGGAATGTACCTGCAACACTCTCAGTTAAGACCCTGATATTTTACGTGTCAGTTATCTATGACATCTCTGTCTGTTTTGTAGTAATAAATCATGTCCTCCTTGACGTATCCGCCAACCCTGCTAGCTCCGGAGGTGAGAACGAGAATGTCTGACGAAACCAAACTTACTTACTTAGGGGAGCGAGGGGCTTGTTGTAACAGTTTTCATAAAAACGAATATATCTTGAGATTTATGGATTAAATTGCTACTCAATAAAGTTGGATGGATGTTGTAACTCATCCTCTACCAAATCAAGTAAAAATAATACCATAATTATTGGTCATTATTCTACAATCCATTATTTTCTAGAAGAAGTGCGGTGTTACAACTTACCTCGTGCTTGGGGCAAGTTGTAACTTCTACCGGGGCAAGTAGTAACAACAAAAAAAAACGACAATAATACCTGTCTAATTATTTATTATTTGTTTATTTTTAACAAAATTGACATCTTTCTAAATTAGATATTATGTAATTCTTATAAAAAATCAACTCAAATACACTTTTTAAGTAATCAACACCTAAACATTAAGTAACTAACAGTCTTATTTAGTTAAACATTACTTATAATCATCATGCCACTTTTAAATCGCAGTAAGTAATTAACTTATTTATATCTAAGGTATGCTTTGTAATTATCTCTTCTCAATATGTAACTAACAACGTATAGTACTTATATAACACGTTACAACAAGCCCCGAGGTTGTGTTAGAACTAACCCCATGGTATGCTTTTTAATATTTATCAAGATATCTACTTAAACAATTTAGCAATCTTAAAAACTATTACACATTATCAAAGACAGATAAATTTAAATATGAATAAGATATAGAGAGTTTGAAATTAGTCGATAACAATAACGCAAACCAAAATTTTACGACAGTACAATTTTAAATTACCTGGCAAAAATGAAGCGCGTGCACACATATGCTCACTGCGCCGGCCGGCGGGACGCTGGCTACGGCAACATGATGCAGCGCGGCTTATAGGTCAAATCGAGTCAAAGAAATACGTTAATAAAGTTTAAGATCCTAGTGAAAACAGCCTGTTACTACTTACCCCTGTTACAACAAGCCCCTCGCTCCCTTTCTTGCTAAGAAAAGGGATCGTAGATAACTGACACTTAATATAGCAGGAACTGAACTAAAAGTGGAGAAACCGGCTCTTAGTCATTTTAAATGTGTTCTTTCGTTTGTAATTTCAAAATAATGAGAAATTGACGATGTCAAATAATGAGAGAATTTCAAATTTGTTGCGAAAATATTTCTCCTTATTATTTCTGTCAGATATTCAAAACAACTTCAAGTCTGTCTATTGCGCATAAAATATTGTTGTGGAAGTGTAATTTACTGCTTTGTTTGTTTGAGTTTTTCGGGCTATTTTTTGCTTTTTTAGCTTTTGTTTAATTTGTCTACTCTCTCCTCTGGCTTCTGTTGTCCTGTCAATCGCTCATAGGTTAACTGGACGACATCCCTCTAAGGGTTAAGTGCGCCTGTGTTATGCGCACAGAATCGATCACAAAATGTTAAGTACGTGGCACAAAGAGCGCAAAACAACAAATCGCAATTTAAATTGCCCATTTAATTAATGCATTAAAATAACGGCCCATTCGTTACCACACACAGAGCTGTTTAAAACCGCGCGTTTCGAATTATTAAAAGCCGACCACAAGCACATAAAAGCATTGAAAAAGGAGCTCTCGCAATACGCTTTTGCTCGGACCCTTTGGCTAAAAAAAGAACTCAAACCAACACGTTTCCATCAAAGCGAGTCCAAATTTATGTTCATCTAATCAGAATACCATTAATGTCGTCCCGAAACTTCGGCAAACGAGTTGGGTTGGCGGTACACTGGCATTGCAAATCACTATAATATACAATGATCTCACCTGGGGCTCGATTTACAAAGCACATGTGTGAAAATACCACTCGAAAGTGGTATAAAATTTTGCTGAATTTAAAATACGAGTAGCTTAAGATGCTCGCCGCTCTCGTTAATCTTGTGAACTAGTCAAAAATTTTATTAGAGCTATAGTTTTGAAGATATACACAGATTTATACCACTTTCGAGTGGTGTGCTTTCAAAAATCGACCCCCTGATCTAAAGTCAATGCATATCAGAATTTAGATACGTAACTTTCTATCGTCCAAAAACGCAAGTCATTTGTTTTTTTTGTTTCGATTTGCTGTGATTTAAACGCGTCAATGAAGTGCCATTGATATCCACCATGCTAAGACATGTGTACATACATATATCACGTATTTATCCCTTACGGGGTAGACAGGGCCTAAGGTAACAAAACCTTAAGGCCGCGCTTAGCATGATCAGTCATATAGGTGGAAAGGGAAATCAAAATAGTGATGGGTTGCTAGTCGCAGCGCCTATAACATGAGTCCTAAGACTTTCGCCCATTCCCTCGATGGGCTTTTACCGTCTGCGCGGGAAGAGAAGCAACTGGTAAATTGTATGTTTTCCTTTACTTCCAAACCAGCATGGAACATCATGGTACTCAATGTACCTATACGATATTTTGCTTTAAAAATTAAAGCTAAAAATAAAAAAAAGTTAAATGTTTTGTAGAATAAAAACAGGCTCGAACCCCATGGGTAAAAACAGAGAGCGTTAATTATAAAAATGAGAATAATTAATTTCCAACCACCCACCAGTAATCAGCATCTTATAAAGAATTATATTCATTTGTATGCCTTCAAATGAAGCCTTACGTATTTCTGTATAGAGTCTTTATTTTAAAAAAATGTGAAAGAATTTGTTATGATAATGAGGTGGCCACACAGGTCGCTGCTTCTACAGT
This sequence comes from Pandemis corylana, assembly GCA_949127965.1. Lineage (NCBI taxonomy): Eukaryota > Metazoa > Arthropoda > Insecta > Lepidoptera > Tortricidae > Pandemis > Pandemis corylana. Next base: position 3,730,066 of record OX421852.1, on the reverse strand, counting down.
CTCTGTGTACACCAGCCTTAGACCCAAAAGTTGTCAAATCGTGAATTTATTTTGTGCCAGTCAGTCCAAGTAGTATTTTTACTGTAATTTATTGCATCCGAAATAAGTTCCACCGAAAAAGGCCGAGAAGCCACAGTGGAATAAAATCAGTATGTTCACTCCTTACATCATACATAAACCATGGTTTTTATTTACATAACCCACATTTTTTTATCTTTCCTGAATATTTAGCATTGATAGTGATTAACTACTTTACCTCGATATTGGTCTGGGAGCAAAGGAAAAACATAGAATGTACCAGTTGCTTCTCTTCCCGCGCAGATGGTAAAATCCCATCGAGGGTATGGGCGAAAATCATAGGAACCATGTTATAGTATAGGCGATGCGGCTAGCAACCCATCACTATATTGATTCCATTTTCCACCTATACGCTCACCATCTTGCTAGACGTGGCCTGTAGGTCTTGTTGCCTTAGGCTCTGTCTACCCCGTAAGGGATAAAGACGTGATTTGTGTATGTGTATGAATGAATGTGATAGTGATTAATGATTATGTATTTTTTTTTGATAATTCAGTTTTATTTATTACTTTTATTCATACATTTTGTAATTATGATGTTGTAACCGTTTACTTCTAAGTAAAATGCTTTGTTTTTTAAACAAGAATCTGTTCGTTTATTTTTGACTCGAGATAAAAATGTGACACAAAGGACAAATAAAAGTCTTACGTATGAAACAAACTAGCAATATCATACACATATTTTTGAATAGTGACAGACTTGAAAATGACTAATAATATTATTGAAAATTTGCAACTCCTTGTAATGTGCATTTTTTTTATTTACAGGTAAGTCGACTCGACATCTTAAATACCTAAGTCTGGGCTCAAACTGCGCTTTAAACAACAGTGAATATTTATACGTAAGTGTTAGAGATATTATTTAAATGCAAAATGAAAAATTATGTTCGTTAATTTAATTTTAAGTCTAGGTTAGTTTAGGGCGGTGTCTCTGACACAAGCAAATGAATCGCTTGATATGAATCTTCAACCTTGCTGCTTAAAACAATGTAAAGACCAATATTTTACTTTACTTTTATTTTCACGTCTGGTATCTCTTACGGGGTAGACAGAGACTAAGCTAACAAGACCTTAAGACCACGTTCAGCGCGATTTATTTTAATTGATTTAAAAACGCTGATTCTTAAAAACCATTGCTGGAGAAGTGGATGCAACTCCACACTTCTATGTCACATTTATTGTGCATTTTTTATTATTTACGATCCAAAAAAGCCAGCCCACTAACACAACGAGACCTTATACATACACATACACAAATCACGTCTTTATCCCTTACGGGGTAGACAGAGCTTAAGGTAACAGGTACCTACAGGCCACATTTAGCAAGATTGTCGGCGTAAAATGGAATCAAAACAGTGATGGGTTGCTAGCCTCATAGCTTATAACATGATTCCTATGACTTTCGCCCATTCCCTCGCTTTTACCATCTGCGAGGGTAGAGAAGCAACTGGTACATACATTCTATGTTTTGTCTTTGCTCCTAGTCCAGCATGGAAGAAACGAGTCCTTATGTCACTTGAAATAAAGAATAATATTATTAAAAAACAAAAGATCTAATATTTCAAGGTCAATCAAGCTTGCACGCTGTTTCTATACGCACTGTGGTCGTGTTGAAGGCGCGAAGGGCGCAATTTGCAATCATTAAGTCTCGCTTTGTTTTACGATTTACGGCGGATATGTACGGATTTGAATCTCATTTTATCAATGTCTGTGATACTCAGCAAATAAAAAATCGAGACAGAGTTATAAACTACGCCTTACGTTAGGTTTGCTTGGCGAAGATTGCGCTTGTGTGCGTGCGCATGTACACGCTAAGGAGTAGGTTAAACCAGTCACACTTCGACGTTCGTTGTGCTTCGTCTTGACTTGTTCTTTGGTCTGTGGTTAATATAGCACTATGCGCCTGGGATTTAACTGAGACTTCGGTCGTAAAAGAAATTGAGCAGTTTGATTTCGATTCGAGCCGAGTAGACAGAGCCTAATTTATTAAGACCTAAAGGCCACGTTTAGCATGATTTTGGGCGTATAGGTGATGAAAATAGTGATGGGTTGCTAGCCGCATCGCCTATAACATGATTCCTATTTTCGTCCATTCCCTCGACGGGCTTTTACCATCTGCGCGGGAAGAGAAGCAACTGGTACATTCTATGTTTTCCATTTGCTCCCAGGCCAGCATGGAAGCAGAGATTGATGAGTGGATGAAGCGATAGAGGTATGTCAGAATCTTAGCAAGCGGAACAAAGTAGTCTCTGTCTACACCTGTAGGAAAAAGGCGTGTATGTATGTATGCATACAAAAGTTACAACGTCTAGAATGCACCGGAATCAAACAATCGAATAAAGCTGGGGACACACAGCGTTACGCTCGATTAATTCATAATAGGGCGTGACAATGGCCCATCGAATTCTATCGATAACAAATAGGATATGAACGGCCGTCACAACCGGACAATGGGTCGCGGTCGGCATTTTGTCCCATTTAGCATTCCGTAATGAATAGTGATGCGGCTATGCCGCCTGATTTGGTTTTGGTATCCATAGTCATAATCGGTATTATGGACTGATACGACCGTGTTTGTGTGTTCTTATTGGTTTTAAATGCTTTGTTTGTGTCGCATAGTTTAATTTTTTTTTAATGGTTTTTAGTACATATTTTCTTTCATCGTCAAAATGTGTTAGAAAATAATAAAAAAATCGTTTATTCAACATCTAATTTAAAATAAATCTTGACCCAGCCCCAAACTAAGCAAAGCTTTTATGGGTACCAGGCAACGAATAAACATACTTATATAATGTAGATAAATACATACAACATCCATGACTCGGGCACAAACATTCGTATTAATCCTACAACTGTCTGGCCCTACCGGAATTCGAACCCAGGACCTCTAGCTTCATAGTCAGGGTCACTAGCCACTAGACTATCCGGTCGTCCATATTTGATTGTTAAGTATGCATTCGTTTTGTAATTTTTATGACAGTTAATGTAACATATACGTCACAATATCCTTGCAATGTGGGGATTCTGGTTTATTCTTTACTAGCTTCTGCCCGCGACTTCGTCTGCGTAGAATCATACATAAAAACCTTCCTCTTGAATCACTCTATCCATTAAAAAAACCGCATTAAAATCCGTTGTGTAGTTTTGAAGATATAAGCATACAAAGGGACATAGGGACTTAGGACATGGGGACAGAGAAAGCGACTTTGTGTTATACTATGTAGTGATTAGTATAAATATAACTTTATTCAGAGCAGTACGAAGTTGCTGCAAAATGCCCGGCTTTTTTCATAAGTCCAGTTCTAATGATGAAAACGTAGTAGCTTCCAAATATAACCACAGGTTTCGAATCATAGTCGCATGATTGAACGTCCAGTCCCACAAGTTTCAAACTATGCTCTATGCAACGCTGTGAACGATGAAAAACAAAAATAAATTAAACTGTTTTTAGTTACGAAAAAAGACGTCTAGTAAAACTGGTTTCAATTAAAAAAAAACCTCTTCGAAATCGGTTTCCGTAGTGTCGCGTAAATATGAAGCATATAATATTAGAAAATTAATTTTAAATACAATTCGCCTCTCCAATAGTCAACACGGGTATTTTTCTTTATGTCTTTTAGAAGTAACTTATTTTTTAACAGACGTAAATCTTTATGGATGCCCTAGGCACGGGGATGCCTAGGGTTATACCCAAACTAAAAGCTCTCCGGCGTTGCCTCAATCCGGTGTGATGGGGACGCAGTGGGATGCCACTAGGGTTTCACCACAAACGCCCCAATGGTGGCCCCGGCTTCCGCCAGGACCGCGCCAAAAAGAGAAGGGCCCGTGCGCTGGGCCCGTCTTCCCTTAGACATTGAGAACGTGCAATGCAGGTAGGTAATGAAACCGTTTGATTACTTAACCTAACCTGGGATTTCTACTGTCATATATAGGCTTTAGCAATTTATTTGATATTTATACTCACAGTAGGTACATAATGAATAATACGTTGACCGGGCTCCAGTTCGATATTATCTCCGAAACGTTGACCTAGCACGCTTCCTGCAATTAACACAAGGGAATATTATTATAAATGAGTAAGTATTGAAAAACATACAAAACCATATTTTTACTGACCTTTGTGTTTTACTTCGCTACATAGCTCATCTTGACAACAACAAGTAAAAAACATGCAAACTACAAGTACAGATTGCACTAAAAGCGACATATTTCTAGCAAAGAACTGGAACTGGTGATGAATAATCATACGTATAAATACTGGTTAAAATCTTATTATGCACCGTAACACTGATTATTGGGCATGACTATGATTTTATATACGTATATGTTTTTTACATTGTTAAAAGTAATTATCGGCAAATTATTTCCGATTCATTGCCACATCTACCACAAATGCTTGGTGGGAATTGGTTTAGGGTGCAGGCTATGATTACTGCACTAAGTTTTTAATATTTTGGTTAAATTGTGTCTGTATCTGTTTTTTTCCCCAATAAAGAAAATAAATGAAATCATTTAATTTCTAAGGCACCTGTTAACGTATAAAATTGTTTGTTTCTATGTCTGCTATCGTGAAACGAAACGACAGATAGGAAGTAACAATTAAAACTTTAATGGTAATGATTATTAAATTGAAGTCAGAGAATTTATATAAAAAAAAACAATTATTTAAAAAAGGAAATGAGGGTGAAGGTTTTTGTTACTGGCCAGGTTTACGTTAATCGCCTTAAAAAGGGCTTGGCTTGTGCAAATGTAAATTCACAATTTGAAGTAGTGTTTTTTTTTTATTAAGTAGATAACAAGATGTTTGGTCGTAGGCTATGCAAAAGAAAATGCACACTCCCGTAAAATACATATTTGTACACAGCTAGTTGTAGTGTAGTAGTGTGCTGTTTTCTATTTATTATTGTATTAGTCTTAACTTTGTGTGCGGTGTAGATTTTACGTACAAGTATAAAATTTTCCAAGACAATAAACAAATTGTGCTTTACGGTTTCGGTATCCGTTGCCGTCCTGTCTCTATTAGTGGGAGGGTATCGTGATGACCAATGACCGAATAAACCCCTATTGTCGTAGTAATTGTCTGTCAATAAGGAATATGGCCGACATTGGCTTTTTGTCGGTAATTTTAGGGCCCGGCCTATTTGAGTTCCGTGTCTCACTAATGGCGCCCTTTTCACTAAACTAGAAATGTACGTTTGATTTTTATAGCACTCAGAATAGAAAAATTATATTATGTCTACACTATTTTGATTCCCCTTTCCACCTATACGCCGACAATCATGCTAAACGTGGCGTTTAGGTCTTGTTACCTTAGGCTCTGTCTACCCCGTAAGAGAAAAAACGTGATTTGTGTATGTGTGTATTGGCTGCTTGTAATCAGCACTCGCTCCCGATGTCCCGCTAAATATCGGTGTATCTGTGTCAACGATCTCATTGTGCCCCCGACTTTATCCTAATATTGTGGGTCCAATATTAAATCGCGCATGTTTTGTTCGCTTTTCTTTGCCCACTCGACAAACAATGGGGCCATTATAGATAAGACATTTGCATCGCGTTCTCAGGTTTCTTTTAATGTGTCACAAGCACATTCGGGCTCATCGGCGAATTCGAATATAACGAAAATACTTTCAACATGAAACTACCGTGAGAATTAATCATCATTACACCTAAACGGATAACTCACGTATAAAAAGTCGAGTGATGCTCGACATGTTTGGCTGTCAGTTGCGTCGAACAGCCGCGCGAGCAGAGCGCTGGCGCGTAGTGTTCGTTTCGCTGCCGGGGCGAGCGCTCTAGGAAGAAGGACTACGAAATAGTCCGAAACATGTCGATCACCACTCGACTTTTTATACGTGTATCCGTTTAGGTGTAATGATAACGAAAATACTTTTTTTTTCTTTCTTTGCTCCCAGACCAGCGTGAAAGTAAACTACGGCTTACCACAAGTTGGCTTGGCGAAGATTGCGCTTGTGTGCGTGCGCGTGTGCGTGTGCGTGTGAGTGTAGTAATTTAATCGTTATCCAAACAAAACCTACAATAATGAATGGGACCCGCGTGTCCACTCCGTTACCTTCGCAAATACCCCATTACATAAGCTTCCCTCATTATGCCGGCCTACTTAAAATATTAGCAGCCGTGTAGAAAACCCCAGACGTAGGGTTACCAACATTCCGGATTTATCCGGACATCTCTTTTATGCACAGACATGCTTTTTAATATTTTCTTCCATGCTGGTCTAGGTCTAGTAAAAACGTAGAATGTAACAGTTGCTTCTCGTCCCGCGCAGATCGTAAAAGCCCATCTAGGGAATGGGCGAAAGTCTTGGGAATCATGTTATAGGCGATGCGGCTAGCAAGCCATCATTATTTTGATTTCAGTTTCCACAAGTGTAATGAAATTGATGTCAGCAAAGCTCACAACATACATACATACCGTCACGCCTCTTTCCCACAGGGGTAGGCAGATACTACTTACTAACGCTCACATAACCATTAAAATAACCCAATAATGATAATGATAATGATCCCGATGTTTATAATGATCCCGTAGAGGGATCGAAACGCGTGAGTCTTTGTGTGGTGTAAGGGATAATTAAGTTTGTGGGATTTATATGTATTTTATTGGCAGTAGTGCATGCTTGGTTGGATGTGAGTAGCGGAGTAGCAAGGTAAATATTTTTATCATTGAAATGGACCTCCGCAAAGTAACGCCTGATTAAATAAAATATTAAAATAACCCTCAGAAGACTTTTCGTTTAAACACTTTTTAATGTCAGGACTTGTAATCAGGAGTTTTCAGATTTCGTAATGGCAACACCGCCCGTACCCTAATTTCTTTTGTGCGGTTCCCCCATCCGCAATGTTATTCAAATGGTCGCCTAATCTAATCGAGGTAAAAAGACCGAGTGGCGGCAAAGGCAATTCGGACAGGCTCTAGAAGGTTCCGTGATATACGATATTCACACACACACACAAATCACGTCTATATCCCATACGGGGTAGACAGAGCCTGAGGTAACAAGACCTAAAGGCCACGTTTAGCATGATTGTAGGTGTATAGGTGGAAAGGGGAATCAAAATAGTGATGGGTTGCTAGCCGCATCGCCTATAACATGATTCCTAAGACTCGCCCATTCCCTCGATGGGATTTTACCATCTGCACGGTATGTGAAGCAACTGGTACATTCTATGTTATTCCTTTGCTCCCAGACCAGCATGGAAGTAGTAGTAGGTAGTAGTAGTAGTAGTAGGTTCCGTGATATGGTTTGTTAAAATATGGGTCATCTATATCATCACTGAAGGGCACTATAGTTTCCTCGCGGGCCCAGTGCGGAATGGGAACTTCACACACACCATTGAATGGCTTCGCAGAAGTTTCCTCACCATGTTTTCCTTCACCGAAAAGCTCATGGTAAATTTCAAATGTAATTTCGAACATTAATTCCGAAAACTCAGAGGTGCGACCCCGTCATTCGAACCCACGAGCCTCTGCTTAAAACGCCACAGCTCCAACCACTAGGCTACCACGGCTACTACAAAATATGGGTGCTGTCAAATGAATTTAAATACAAATGAATCTGTTATCTATGATTTTGTCTCTGTCTGTTTCGTAGTGAAAAATAGAGAGGAACTCGTAGATAACTGGCACTTAAGATATCAGGAACTTTACAGAGAGTGGTGGGACAGGCTTTTAATGTCAATTTTTGGCAGAAACGTCTCGAATTTGGCAGCGACACTAGTGGCGAAAATCGGCAACAAACTATTCGAATTCGAACGAGTTTCGTTGCAACAAAAACGTCACTTAGGCCTCTGAACCCTAAAAAGCCACGCCTCATCTAAAGGGCGGTGCACACGAAAAGCTTTTTCAGAATCAGGGGGCCTTTCTTATGGTAAACAGCTACGCGGGCTGCCTAATGTCGCTAATGTGCACCTCCCCTTTATAGGCTACATTAAAACTTTTGGCATGCGTCATAAATAGGATTAATGTAGTAAGTCCTTGTTCTGGAACTTCTGAACTGGGCATCTGGCTTAATAATAATAATGATAATTCTCGAAAATGATCGTGTCACGCTCTATCACGATCTATCATCTCGGACAGGACTATTGTCGCCAATAAACTTGATATCGTGCTGATAGATCGATCGAAGCGCCAGGCAGTGCTCGTAGACATCACGATCCCCCATGACGTGAACCTCGTGAAGGCCGAGAAGGACAGTCAGCAAGCGCCTTGACTAGGCTCACGAGGCTACCGCCATGTGGCCTGTTGATTTGACGATCACTGTCCTATATTCGTTTCGGCGAACGATCTAATAGCAAAGAGCCTTGACCATCACCTTAAAAGGTTTTCGCTAGGTGGTTGGGTCAAAGGTCAGATACAGAAGGCGGTACTTCTGCACACGGCTTGGATAGTCAGGAGGTTCCTCTCTCTGTCGCCCTGACCGCCGGTAGCTTAGGCCCCGCCTCGCTGCCGGCGGCACCCTAGGTTAGGTTATTATAATGTTTTATTACTTTTTATATGAATATCGTAAAAACCTTAGGTAGGTACTTAAAATAAAAATAAATAAACAAAAAATAATAGTAATAAACCATTTATTTCGGACAGAATCCATAGGGGTTAGTGTACAAAACAGTGAAAATATGCTTATAATCTAATGTTAGTTCGTATTCTTTTACATTAATATAAATTTGCACGGGATGAGATCCGTTAGTTTTGCTCGTCACTACACTGTACACAACCGATTATTTTTAAAACTGGTTACAAATGATTGGGATCTTGAATCGCGTCCAACTTTTTTAACAAAGAAAATTAGAACTTGACTGTAAATAGGTTGGGAATGGAAAAAGAACGATTTGCGCCTGTTATGTAGGTACTAAGATTATCTATAACGTCATGACATTCGAACTATTCTTCGCCTTCAATCCGGCATCCAGCATTATCAAAATTGGAATTGACCTACCCAAATCACAAGCCCATCTTGTCAACCTCCTTCATCCTTTTAAATCCAAATCAAAACAGTCCAAAGTCGTTGTCAACCGATATCAGAAAGGGGTCAATCCCTTAACGGTCGACTTACAAAAAACATTCCAAATATAAATTGCAGCTAATTAACGCCACATTCAATTTCACGGTTCCAGGCGACCGGTCACAGGACGGCAACATAATAACCCCGAGTGTTTTCTTTCAGTTTTACGCTCCAATAAATACGCAACATCGCAATCGTCTTTGATCTATTCGAAGATTCGACGGCGTTTCGCTCGATGCGGACATGTCGCGTGACAAGCTTTGGGCGATAGCGATCGGGTTGAGAATAGGACTGTTTTGTTCAGCTGACCCGATATTTTGGGTCAAGATATTTAGATTATTGTAGAGTTCTATTATATAACTAGGTTATGGCCGGGAGCAATTTGCGAATAAAAATTATGGCGCCATAAAAAAATATCGCATAAAATGCAATTAACTGACAATATGATTTATGTTTATTGTTAATGCGCGATCCGTTGTATAATTAAAATGCATGTACCGATTACTGTTTTATAACAACGTGTAAATAAAAGAGCGCTGTTACTTCGAACAAAACAACATTTGGTCGCCAAATTCAATTTTTTACTGCTATTTTTTTTCTAAAATTACCGCATGCAACGTCAAATCTCTTTGTTGTCCACTTATACGTACCATTTTCAAGAGCACATAGAACTGATGTTATTCTGTTACTGTTTTAAACCATCTCTCTAAGTCTCTAGTCTCTAGTGTGTTTCACTAATCACTTTGTCTTCTAATCGTATCTCTTTCATATTTGTGTTAAGTTAAGTTTAAAAACGGCCATGCACACGCCTTTTCCATCGATTATCTGGTCAGTTTATTGTAAAAAAAAAACAGCTGTTCTATTGCCTTCCTTCTTATCCAGTCAGAGAGAGACACGCATAGTGATAAGGCGAACGTCTATCATGCTTGCAAAATCAGCTAGTTTTCTCTGCACAACTGATGCCGAACCCGTTGTCACGTTTATCGTTGTGCGTCACTTTCCCTCTTGTCCAGTTAGACAGGGATACGAACAGGGACAAGGCGACAGACTATCACACTGCTCGGTCGTGTAGAAACCAGCCAGTTTGCCCAATTGTCCATTGTCTCTCATTAGGCCATATAGCACGGAGAACAGATGGTCGTTGGGACCGAAAGGTTCTTGAGTGGAGACCGCGGATCGACAAGCGCAGCATAGGAGATCCACCAGCGAGGTGGAGGGATGATCTGGTTTAAGTCGCGTGTTCACGGTGAATGCAAGCTTCCAACCGAGGTAACTGAAGGTCTATGGGGGATGCCTATGTTCAACAACTTCCTATATGATGATTGTCTCGTTTGTCGCTTTGCGTCACTTTTCTTCTCGTCCAGTTAGAGCGAGGCGTACATAGTGCCAAGGCAACGCTCTGTCACGCTGTTCGCTCGTGTTTTGTTCACCCACACACATGCTGTCACAGCAAATGTCAGTGTTTGAGATTCCGACGCTGTTAAGGCGTTATTTTGGGATAGATTGATGAGGCGATAGTGGGGACGGTTACGAAATACTATTTATTTTAATACTTTGTTAAACAGTGCGATGGTCAGGTATTTTGAGCTCTTCCGCGATGACATGGTCTTTACTGTCAGCCAGTTTCCTTGCGGTGATTAGCCATGTTTGATAAACATCGGTTCAGCGGTTTGAAGAGTAGCATCTCTTTTCCAAAATTATGTAAGAAATTTTTGGCATAAAATTTAAATATTCTACCAATAATTCTACTTTTTCGGTAGTTAGTTTCATAGAGTTGGTTCTTAGCTAAGTTTGAACCTGATGCTGCAGCTACTCACAAGAGGGAACTCCTCCATAGTTAATGTCATGCTCACGAAACTTTACATATAAATCAGACACGATGTGATGCTAGCTAGGGTCATAGCTCCTCGTGAGGGAACATCTGGGGTTTTTCAATTGCTTAAGTTGTTTAGGTTGTATACTGACTTGTCTCCTCTTTGTCCCCAGGTAAAGTGCACCCGATGCAAACGGGCTGGTGTAGTGTAGTGTTCGCGCGTATGATAAGGTGATTCGCCCTGGCGTGGTACGGGGGGGCGGGCGGCATGCAGGCCGGCGGCTGGTTCGTGCCGTGGACCATGGGCATGCAGAAGTACGCGGTGCTGCCCATGGGTGGAATGGTGCCGCTGGTGCCGCCGCTGCTGGCCGCACTGCCGCCGGCGCCGCCGCCGCTGAGGCTCATCGCGCCGCCGCAGCTGCCGCACCAGCAACCCGGGAGAAAGGTAAACACTCGCGGCAGTTACTTCCATGCTGGTCTGGGAGCAAAGAAAAAATGTAATATGTGCATAAGAAAACATGTATCACCGCATGTGTAAGATAAACTGTATCATCTCATGGGTTAGGTCAGCTTGATAACACTAGGGGAACACTGTACTAACGGCAGTGATTTAAATGATTGATAGTTCAAGATACAGATCCGGGAGATAGAATGACACGGAAGATGCCTGTTAAGGAATAATTTATTCAATTTCAGGTCGTCGCTAAGCATCTTTATGCTGATTCATGTATATATTTCGGTCAACCCTCTCGTCCCTATTATCTGGTTTATAGGTAGGTACAAACAACCAAAAAAAGGTCTGCAACCCAGTTGAAATATTAAAGAAACAAAACACTGAAATATTTCAAAAGAAAAGCTAAAATTACGGCTTGGGCACTAATATTAAGAGAGTCTGATAACAGATCAATTTAACAGGAAATAGTTTACGGTTTCTGAAGGTCGCTTTTAGCTGTCATTTTCCGATTCTTTAGCTGTCATTTTTGACAGTTTTAGTATGGATCAGACGGCGATCGATTCAACTTTGGGCGGGAATTGAATCGCATTAAGCCGTCATGATAACGCCACAGTACCTGCCATTTCTGCGGTAGGTACTATCTAGTTTAAACCAGTTGTAACACTTACGACTGGAAGTGGCCATTAGAATTATGTAAAGAGCCACATTTAACCCGTGACAGCCCGGTAGGTAAACAAGCTACTCGTAATATGTTTAAAGTATCCAATAACTCGGTCGTTTCGTTTTCAATTCGCAACACAACTCGAATAAAACACATTTGATTAAGTACCGGCATTTAGAGCCCCGGGGCGGCGGTTGCCCGAAATATTCTGCGGATCAAATAAATTTCAATTATTCCCGTCCAGTTCTGGGGAAAAATGTAACCACGACCTCGAATTACGGCGAGACTGTCCCGACTTACAAGGAAATCCAGGATTGCGTGCAGAATTTTGATTTGGCTTGATTAAATAGAGTTAAGGCCAAATTAAGGCGAAATTACTTGGGAGGAAAAAGCGACCTTTCTGGCCTTACTAGAGGCGAGTGAGCCGGCGGAATCACAAATAATGAAACTTGATTGTTGTATGTACCACTAATTGTTGTTAATTGCTTAGGTCGAAGTATCTCTCGCATAGGGCTTCTGTTACTATTTAACCAATTAAAACTAGGTACAGCCTAATTGCTGCTTACTGATTAGAAAAATTGTATGGGCAATTAGACGCAGTTGTTTAAAAAGTATTAATTTATTTACCTGTAACTTCAAGAAAAATCAAGAAGTAAAAATTCTTGATTCATTTGATAGTACCTAACTACCTATCATTTGAAAAACAGCGTCTTCTCTCGTCCCTGGTGAGCAGTAGATGTTCCACGGGAGTTTGTAATTGTGTCGTACACACATCATTCAAACAGATGACGCTTGGCGACAAAAATTCGCATAGTAACAAGGTCACGTGACAGCTAGTAACAGATAAAAAAAATTTGAAGACTTACCCACCTGCTATGGGTGGTGTAGGGGTATAGCACGCGTCACGGAATGACGAGGATCCGGGATTGATTCCCAGCCATAGCTTTACTTTTCGGATTTTTCTATGTTTTCTAATTTTCTGTGTCGTTTAGAAATTTACCTGTAACTTATCGCTATCCGGCGGGAACTATGCTATTTTTTATTATATAAACTATCCTATGTCCTTCCGCAGGACGCAAACTTTCTGTATACCAAGTTCCAGTTAAATCGGTTCAGTGGTTTAAGCGAGAAAAGGTAACAGACAGACAGTTTTGCATTTATAATATTAGTAGGGATTAGAGAGGTGAGCGCTGACATCATCCGTTGGCTGAACATAGTCAATTGCAGATTGCCCAGAGTGCACCGGACCAAGCACTGCTCTTCCCCTCGGACGGATCCAAAAACGAACCGCAGCTCTTGACCACACGCGGAGCCAACCCGACTCGTACCCCACGTATGAAAACGTCAACGAAACACTAAGAAGTGACAGCTGCGTTTACATAAGTAGCGAGAAAGTTTCAATAAACAAACGTAATTCTTCAGACGAGCCACGAATGCTTACCACTAATTATTTGTAACAAGCCGTCAGCATGTTAATTACGTACATCTTATTAACCCTAAAGACGACAATTAAAAATAATTAGCATTTCTCAATAATTAGCGATGTTATCTGAGAACAAGGGCTAACCAGTTTCTGTTAAGGTTTACGAGTACAGTTTTCTTTTTTTTTAGCTACTTTCAACTATTTTTCTGTATAGAGTCATGTTAGGCTATTAAATGTCTGTGGGACTTGTTTGACTTGTAGTTAAATTTGTGTGGTACATTTGATAAGATTCAGCGCTTCACTTTATCTTACCGCGTTTGTTTTGCATACCCGTACAAGCCTTAATGTTTGTCTTAACCACATTATTAGATTATTACTCTGAAACACTACACGACTTACTACAAAACTTTGAGGGGTAATTACACAAAAGATCCACGAAAGGGTCGAAGTGTATCCGTAGGGATCTCTAGATAAGATACTACAAAACTGGACGGTATCATAAAGATATCTGATGCAAAAGCTATTAGGATTTTATCAAACAGTAGTTAAAGAGCCGTTCTGTGCTCTGACTTAGTCCAAACGATTTTGTAGTGTATAGTTTTTATCCAAAAACTAAACTAACATGTCAGTGTATTTCTATTAGAATATTTACAAAGTTCAATGGCGCTTATCCTAAATCTTTCTCATTCACATAATATTTGACGCTTTCGAACGTAATCGCACACATTATTAAAATAAATGTTTTGTCTTTGTCTGACAAGGAAAACGTAAAAGTGAGTAACAAAAGTTTAAATTAACAGAATCGTAACACAAGCGTTGGCGAATAGGCGGGAAATACTTACATGGGCTGTCCGCCACATCTTGTAACTTGTGTTGTACTATAATTGTGTCTAGGTAGGCCGTGTAAGGCGTTTAATAGTGGCTGAGTCGTGTCATCAGATTATCTGGTCTGCGCATGCTAGTCTTAGTAAAGCATAATGGCGTCTGCTATATCGATACTATCTTCGTTAGATTGATAAACATATTTTTCGAACGACAAATTTTAGTGACACTACGGTTTTCTCGCTGGCCAGTTTGGTTTCAGTAGCAGCATCAATATTAACAACTGTTGTAGACTTATTTATCTATTTTCAACATGAAACTACCGTGAGACTCAATCATAATTACACATAAACGAGTTTGAAAAACTAAACCGAGTTGGAAAACTGTTTTCAATGTTGACCAAACGGTGAGTTTGAGCGAACCTTTACGGAGTGACGTGATCAGTATTGTGTGCTGTCCTACATTTGACAGTAATAAAAATGACTATGAAAACGAGGGTAGTTGTGCGCCGCTGTCAGTTGCGTCGAGCAGCCGCACGAACAGAGCGCTTGCGCGCAGTGTTCGTTTCGCTGCCGCCGGGGCGAGTGCTCCAGGAAGAAGGAATACGAAATAGTCCGAAACATGTCGAGCATCACTCGACTTTTTATACGTGAGTTATTCGTTTATGTGTAATTATTATTTATATATTATAACCCGTTTGATTAGTCAATAGTAGTAGGTATAGTATCTAACGTCAGAATCGCCTAGAAATTTTTAAGCACCTCTATGATCAAGCTTCACACCTACCAAATTCCACGTTTTCAGCTGCAGTACCTATATAAGTTGATGTAACTTCCCTCCCCCTTCTTCCTTCCGTATTCCCGAGTCTATATGGAGTTGTAGGGGAGACCGAGGAGAGTTGAGACAGAGGTGAGTTGATACAAAGCCGATTTATCTGAACTGTGACAGTTTATCGGGCTGGTAACTTCGCTAATTCGTTGCTCTTTCTACACTCCACAGTTTGTGTGAAGTTCTGACCTCGCTAACTGTCATAGGTGCAGAGAAAAAGGCTTTGTATCAACTCACCTCTGTCTCAACTTGCCTCGGTCTCCCCTATCTCCTTCTCCGTTTGCACCAAGACGATCTATCCTGGTTTGTCACTGGTGGGCTGTTTTAGATCCTCAAGATCATGTTCCTAAAGTAATGGAACAGCATGTCATATCGATACCCAGCTCATCGACATTGGAAACCCTATGGACCCGTATTTACAACCCATGTTAATGCGTGCGGTCCCTCAGGGATGCCATCTGAATGTTAATCGTTAGGACCCCACAATTTAGAGTTTAGCATAACCGCTATAGGTTTCATGTCGTTTAGTGTAAACTACTAGATTGATAGAGAAATTGTCCGCCCCTTTGATGTTTAAATATGATTAGTATTAGTCTTGAAGCTGAGTTCCTGACTTCTCAAACAAAGTTTTGTAAGTTCGAATCCTGGCTTGCTCCTCTGAATTTATGTGCAAAATAACATTGACATTTGCGGTGAGGTTTCCGGTGGAATAAAACTTCGAGAAGAAACTTCATTTGAGTGTAAAGTTTCCAACCCACATTAGATCCTTCACTTTGTCGGTCCCTCGTTTAATGCTCTCATCTACTCAAAGGTTAACTGGTAGAGATCCCTTGTAGGGATAAGTTCGCCTTTATGCATGAATTGTATCTATTTATTATTACACATAAACGGATAACTCACGTATAAAAACACGACATTAGACAATAATAAAAATGACGATGAAAACGAGGGTAGTTGTGCGCCGCTGTCAGTTGCGTCGAACAGCCGCGGGAGCAAAGCGCTGGCGCGCAGTGTTCGTGTCGCTGCCGCCGGGGCGAGCGCTCTTAGAAAAAGGACTACGAAATAGTCCGAAACATGTCGAGCATCACTCGACTTTTTATACGTGAGTTATCCGTTTATGTGTAATAATGATTAAGTCTCACGGTAGTTTCATGTTGAAAGTTGTATCTATTTCTTTATATTTGTACAATAAAGCATTTACTTACTTACTAGATCCACGTATAACAAGCGACCTTTCATTCTGTGCTAAACCGTGTGGTTAAAACACGATCGACTGAATTGCATGTTTTCTGTATTGTAAAAGAAATGCGAGATGTTAACTGCTACAGTTTGACAACAAATATAATGCGCATCGGCAGTATTCGTTTGCGCAGAGAAGCGCAGACCAGTTTCCGATGGTAGCCGAACGTGTAAATAATCTATATTGAACTTTATTTGCAAGCGCAACTGGCAGAGTATTGCTTGCTTTGCATTCTTAGCTCTGTCCCGCTTACACGATTTTGCCATTGTTGGTACGAAATCGATCGACCAATAACAGCGCCAGAGTTTCCCGCGCTACTAAAATTGGCCTACTGCGCAGGTACATCGTGGAGCATTATTTTTGTTGTCAAACTGTAACTACGTGTTTACACAGGCAAGATCATTATTAATAAGTATAATAAAACCATTATCATTTGTTATATTATAAACGAATTTATTGAATGCTTAACATAAAACCTTTAAACTTAACGGCCATCAATTTGCCAGCGGATATTAAAAACGTGCTTCATTACCTTCAACACTTTTTGATCTTGAACATTTTGCAAATTATATCGCAATTCCTTTTAATAACGCCCAACGAAATATATAACGTTAATAAACGCTTTGCCGAGAATTTTACATCGCTTTTATAAATATATTGTTACTAATTTTAATTTGTTTTCCGTACGAAAAACAGTTTCAATATAAGTAAGTGTGGCAGAAGCCTTTCTCATGGAATTTATACATACATATATCACGTCTTTAACCCTTACGGGGTAGACAGAGCCTAAGGTAAAAAACCTTAGCCATGTTTAGCATGATTAAGGGCGTATAGCTGGAAAGGGAAATCAAAATAGTGATGGGTTGCTAGCCGCATCGCCTATAACATGATTCCTAAGACTTTCGCCCATTCCCTCGATGGGTTTATCGTCTGCTCGGGAAGAGAAGCAACTGGTAAATTCTATGTTTTTAGAAATGGAATTTATACATGTACGTTTTTCATTTATTAGAATATTCACAATCGTTATCATTGTTAAAGTAGGTACCCACTTTGACCTACAAGACTTGACTTTGACTTTCAAGGCTAGAGTGAATAGGCTATTACTGAACCAGGGAGTTACACCTTTGGCCTCATCTGCACCTTCCACCAAGTGAGATAGAGGTCAATCACTGGTCAGTTCGTAATAAAAAAAAACCTGTACAAATGATATTTATTGAACTCAAAAGTTTTGTTTTCGCAAAAGTTTTTAATTAATTTTTATCTAAGTAAAACTACAAGGCAAACTCTGGGCCTAAAAAATTGTAAATTACGACAGAGGTTTCCTTAAAAAGGAGGTAAGACTGGTTTTTCAAAGTATTAAGTTCATCACATAGCCCAACTACCACTCAAAAACTAATTTAATTCGCGTTAACTTAGTCTTTGAGTTCTTTGACTAATTGGTAGATATGTATCACTCAGAAAATAATTAACTACACGTGTCTAAAGGTTTAATACCAAGAGGAGCCCTAGGGCGTAGCAACTGCCTGAAACTGCAATCATTAAACCTAGAGGAAGAAACTAATAGACTAAAAATGTCATATAATTGTATGATTAAACGAACTTACCTGAAGTGAAGTTCTATCATAATTATACGTAGCTCCTTGTCCGAGACGATTTACATGTAGTAACGCTGATTGTACAGCGCACAGGTCACTATTTTTAAAGCTAAAAAAAAAAAAAAAAAAAAACAAAATAACCTCTCTTTTGTTTGACAGATGTGACAATGTCATTCCGTTTGAAGATGTATGGTATGAACAACCCTATAATTGGGATAATGCTTTAGTATTAGTGGGAAGGGTTGGGACTGTCGTCTCGGACAAGGAGCTACGTATAATTATGATAGAACTTCACTTCAGGTAAGTTCGTTTAATCATACAATTATACTCTTCTCCTTGTCCGAGACGATTTACATGTAGATGTTTAAAGGCAGGGTTGTGAATAATAATAATATGGGTTTAAAATAAACATGATTTATTACAACCTCAGGTTCGACAGAAAGTAACCTTATCGATAGAAATGAAAAATATCTTTTTACAGCTTAGCCCTCCTTCCAACAATCTTAATAAAAACAATAATAGTGATGTACTAAACATCATAGTATACCAGATTACCATAACTATCGTTACTTAAGTCTGATAAATTACTGCGCTAAGGCATGTGATGTGACATCACAGAAAGTTGATGTATCTCTGATAACAGCTTTTTATATTGTCGAGCAAATGTCGTAAAACAGGAAAGAGAAAAGGGGGGCGTGGGGGGCAGAGCCCCCCACATGGGGGGCTCGGGGGCGCAGCCCCCGCCATAACAAAACACCACACAGACATTAAAAGAACTGGATTCTTGGGTTATAGGTTAGGTTAGGTTATCTTGTAATCCTAACTCGAAAATAGGAGCCCCGTGAAACGGGGCTCCGTCGACTCTTTCTTGATTACTAGGGTATGTTAGGTATAAATGCTATACCTAATCATCTTTATTTCTCACTATAGCATCATTAACCACTCCACTTCTAGATTTTAAATGTTCGATCAAGATATTATAAAAGATGATAATTTTATCTTGTTTACATCTTATAATTTTTTATTAAGTAAAGGGCAAATATCTGTTCAGTACAGCAATAGAGTTTTTTCACCTGAATATAAATCCCCTAAGAGTCATATAATTGAACTCTACTCAAAAAATATTGATTAGAAACTTTTTTAGAATTCGTTATCGAAAGACGTTACTTTGCTGACGTCTATTTCCTTGATAAAACCGAATAACAGGGTAAATACCCTTTAGTCTTTACTTTTAGAATACTTATTGATTCCCGATATAGGTCAACGTAAGTTCATACAGAAAATATAAAATAATGTTAATAATCAACCAGTTCCCGGTATACTACTGTGGTAACTGAGTCTGTGGTAACATTACATCGACTGCTGATAATAGGCTAACTCGCCCCAAATAAGCCATGCTGACAATAACCTTTCTGCAGCCCAGTTTTTGCTGGTGGGATATTCACTTTCCCTTCCTGGGGAATACTAATAGGAATATTTCAACAAATGTTAGTAATAACGATTAGAAACTCAGAACGGTAAGAGAACAAATAAATAAAAAACAAAGTAATAATCATGAAACCAGATTCCTTAAGGTTATATTTACTGCCACAGAGAATGATAGGTATCAGTAAAAATAAAAAACAAGTTAGCCCAGTGAAGTGTGAAGGCATTAATCTTCAGGCCCAGTCCTTAATTTCAATTAGATTTAGAAGCAAACAGATCCAGAGTGAGAACTCCCTTCAAAATTTTTATACGAGCCTAATGAGTGCTCCCATTCAATGATGACTATTTCATATCATAATGGTCTTCTGCATTGAAGTTGTTCTTCAATCTTGTACAACTGAGCCAAGTTTAGTATAGTTTGCTTCAAGTTTTTATATATGTTCTATGTTCTCCAATAATGAAATAATATTTCTGGGGAAACGATTGGGTTAATTAGGATCACATGAAAGGACGTTCAATAAAGCCTTCGTTCAATTGTTAGCAGTCGCAGTAACAGAAGTGGACCAGTATGTATTGTATCATATTAATATTATATTATATGAAGCAATTGTTGAATGATTATTTCTTGTGTCCTATCCTTAACTAAATTATAGCTCTTCCATCTCCACTTCTCCAGGCTGAATAATCATGTTCAACTGTTGGGCACAGGCCTCCCTTCAGTACGGGAGGGCTTGGACAATGTGTCCTGCGCAACTATATTTGCCTCAAACTATGTACGAAACGGCCGTCTACCCGCAACTTGTGGTAGCTCTAAGGCCTGCAAGGGCAATTTCTTGGTCCATTTGATCTGTGGGTCCTATTTTATAATTTACCTGTCCCATCGCTATGTGATGGGCTAAGGCCTGTATTACCCAAAAAAGGTTGATTGATAATTTTTCGGACCTGCAGTGATGGGTCATATATAACATTATTACCTGTCCAGCCGCTGTGTGCTGGCTCTAAGGTATGTTTATGTATGCCTGTCCATCCTCTATGTGATGGCGCTAATAATAATTATAATAATAAATTTCTTTATTCGGATAACTGGGACCAAAAATTTGTAAGTAACATAATTGCTTATTGCTAATGTTAATAAGTAAAAAAGACAGGCTAAGGCATGTGCACTCGTAAATAGATGATTGATAACTTTTGAATCCTGGTATATTTGCTGTCATAGCTCCAATCTTGTATCAATAACAGGCTACTGTCTATCCTCAGTGTGATAGCTCTGAACCCTGTATATCAACCAATTGTTGGTTCATAATTCTTTGTCTATTCTCAGAGTAATAGCTTTTAATCGATTCTGATTTATATAACTACTCAAATCTCAGCTTAAAAACTAATATCTATGCCACTCCTGCCTGTCTTTGAATGGCCTTATTTGTTCCCTTTTTGATATTGCTGATATCGATTACTCGAATGACTTTCCTTGAGGTCCATTAATATCACACACACACACACACACACACACACACACAATTCACGTCTTTATCCCCTACGGGGTAGACAGAGCCTAAGGTACCAAGACCTACAGGCCACGTTTAGCAAGATTGTGAGTGTATAGGTGGAAAATGGAATCAAAATAGTGATGGGTTGCTAGCCGCATCGCCTATAACCTGATTCCTATTTTCGCCCATTCCCCTGATGGGCTTTTAACATCTGCGCGGGAAGAGAAGCAACTGGTACATTCTATGTATTTTCTTTGCTCCCAGACCAGCATGGAAGTATAGAAAAAATATGCATATTTAGTGAATTCCCCTGAAGTCCATTAAAATCAATAATATTTAAATAAGCAGAGTATTTTTGTAATGCACTAGCAATTAATGTTTTCAGTTGACACCATTGTCAAAATTCCATTTTTGCTAATCTATTCTTAATAGCAGTCTACACCTCCTTCAACATGTATAGAACAAATATATGCAGCTTTCAAATGTTATAAATTTATGCCCAATAGTGTTCCTTTTTGCTGACTATACCAACTTTCTTGTTACTGTACCTGCATTTTCAACCAGGGTCATTACTCATACAAAATTTCAAATCAAACGGATTAACCGTTGAAGAATTCTCTCCTGCGGAGACGGTCTGACCCCACTATATACAGGGTGTCCCAGAAACCGACGATAACCCGTTAAAGGCTGATAGACCTACTAATTACCTACCAGAATATCAAATTTTAGGTTTAGTAAAAATCTTTTAGTTTTCGAGATATTGTCATTTTTGCAAAAATCAAGATTTTTCTCCCTCAGTTGAGTTTTTCGTCTGCCACAGCCTCAGATGACCGAATTTAGTAAATCTGATTACTGATGAATATTGCTGAAAACATAGGCTCTTAAACGTGATATTATTTTATTTTAATATTTAGACAAACTTGGATGAAAATCGACTTAAGAGACAGTTTTCAGATATTTTACTGTTTCATCCCATAACTTTGGCCCTCCATGGTATAAAAAAAATAATTACGCTAAAGTGGCACTGGATATTAAAAACATGTCTAGCTAATGTAGTTTACAAAATGGTATAACACTTACTTATTTGTTTAATAATTTCAAATTTGCTGCTATTTCATTACAGAAGAAGCTCAAATAAAATTGAAGTCACTACCAACTACAAATTAAAATAAAATGAAATATTTTTAGCCACCCAATTTTACACAACCATTTGACAAAAACAAAGCAAATTCGATTTTCAAATTCGAATTTAAAATTTTCAAACTTTATTCGAAATTTGAATTTAACTTTACCAGCCTTATAAAAACAATAATTTTGCCGTTCTGAGGACTAAATGGCTGCTCACTTGATTAGCTTCTTCAGTAATGAAATAGCAATAAATTTGAAATTATTAAACAAATAAGTAAGTGTTATACCATTTTGTAAACTACATTAGCTAGACATGTTTTTAATATCCAGTGCCACTTTAGCGTAGTTATTTTTTTTATACCATGGAGGGCCAAAGTTATGGGATGAAACAGTAAAATATCTGAAAACTGTCTCTTAAGTCGTTTTTCATCCAAGTTTGACTAAATATTAAAATAAAATAATATCACGTTTAAGAGCCTATGTTTTCAGCAATATTTATCAGTAATCAGATTTACTAAATTCGGTCATCTGAGGCTGTGGCAGACGAAAAACTCAACTGAGGGAGAAAAATCTAGATTTTTGCAAAAATGACAATATCTCGAAAACTAAAAGATTTTTACTAAACCTAAAATGTGATATTTTGGTAGGTAATTAGTAGGTCTATCAGCCCTTAACGGGTTATCGTCGGTTTCTGGGACACCCTGTATATTTCACTACCAGATTGTTGTATTTTCAACTGACTTACACAACAATGCAAAATTTCAGCTCAACTGGTTGAAGATATGTGCTCAAAATTGAGTTGCAAGATTCCAGCCATACAAACATACACTGCAAATTAAGAAGGATATAACTCTCTATGTTTATATGTTATATTTTCTGCTGCCTAGAAATGTATTCCTTGACAAAATACTCTGGATTGGTCTAAAATATGTCAAAATGTACTTGTCAATAGTTTTGCACCACCAAACAATATAAAATGTATTTTTGTGGCAGGATCATTTCACATCAAAACTGTTGTTATCTTACAATAATGCTAAATCTTTTTCTCTTCCCAGTGACTTGTAATAAAATTTTCTTAGTAGTAGTACTTAGCGGTGATTTTATTTTCTTTTTTAGAACGCTAACTACAAGACACCAATGATATAGCCTCCTGTTCTCTTGGAAAGTCACTACCCACGTATTGGATAGGTTTTTGTAAAATACAAGGAAATAACATTCATAAGAAAGCACAGATCTGAGAAAAAAAACGTTTAGTCGGATACCAATTTCACTATGACTTGATGTCCGGGTAGACCCATTTTAAGGTACCCGGCTATGATGCCAGTAATCTGAACAGGGTAACCACTTCCAAAGAATCTGGATGTGTATACCCAAATCGAGGATATTATAAATGTGTACCTATATATATATATGTGTATGTGGCTTGGTACCAACAGTACAAGTTTTGCTAAATTTGGGGCATGAGGTCAATTTAATTGACCTGTATTGTGCCCTGATATTAATTTTATTATTTATTCAATTATTTCATACACGTAGGTAAATAATAAGTATGTAGGAGTTTATTTTTCACAGTAAAGAGTTTGTTTTACTTACTATTCAAGTTAATTTTTTACTTATTGATCTCTAGAAATTCACTTACAGTTCTGATTATTTATTTCTTTATTTATCAATAAAATGTTACACATTACCGTCTGAAACGGTGCTCTGTATGTATCTCCGGATTCATTAGCAGTACAGTAGCACTGATGACATCTTTTAAGGATTGAATATTATATTTAAGTACATATTTTAGTTCAACTACTTATACTTAGGAACATTATGTAACTTCTCCAGTATGTCTTCATCCTGTGTTATTGCATCTTTACTGAATCTTCATCCAAGTGCCCACAATGAGGGCTGAGTTGAATGTCTTTATTCTTGATTGTATCTTCTTAATTCTTCTTAAATTCACATTAACAAGAGTTGATTTACGACCCGAAATCAGAACGTCGGTCACGGAACGAATAAAATAAACAAGTTTTCCGCACCAGAATGTATATTTTAACCGCATAAACGTAAAACACAGAACGTAGACGTTGAATTTGAACCTACCTTGCTGTAGTCAGTGATAGGGTAATAATAAAATAGTAAATTGCGACGCAATTTCGTACCGCCTATTAGCGAAAGCACATTACCTCAATACCTGTTCAATGAGAACTCTCTAGGTACTTGTACTTATTCTATTTGAATAATAATGCCGCATACATACCTCACGAATTATCCAAACAAACCTTAGGTATTCAAAAATCTACAGGAATGTATGAAGTTTTCAACCATCCTTAATCCCGCTGATTTAACACCAAACAACACTGTAAACCCGTAATTATGTTGAATATAGATAATATAGTGAACTATCATTAAAACTGCTGTATTTATATTATTAATGAGAGATTATAAAGCGACCTTGGCGCGCACTCAAAGCGTAATGACATTGTCACATCTGTCAAACAAAAGAGAGGTTATTTTGTTTTTTTTTTTTTTTTTTTAGCTTTAAAAATAGTGACCTGTGCGCTGTACAATCAGCGTTACTACATGTAAATCGTCTCGGACAAGGAGAAGAGTATAATTCATCCCACTTCCTACTCATATTATAAACGCGAAAGTTTGTAAGTATGGATGGATGGATGGATGTTTGTTACTATTTCACGCCGCAACGGCTGGACAGATCTGGATGAAATTTGGAACATAGATAGATTATAGTCTGGAATACATAACACATAGGCTACTTTTTATCCCGGAAAATTGCGTAATTCCTACGCGATAGCGATAAGATAAGGAGTTGCAGATGATGGCTAACATTTTATGTGGTGCATTGGAAACGAAAGGTATGAATTTTTATGATTATAGTCTGCGTAAAAAAATTGCGTTATTCCTGCGGGATATCGATAAACGAATTCTATGCAGACGAAGTTGCGAGCAACAGCTAGTATGAAATAAAATGGCGTCGAACTGGTTTGACGATTTACACTCTGATTGGCCGAAAGGCAAACAGTAGGCTTATTACCTAACTCGCTCGCAATCGCCATCGCGTTAATTTTGACAGTTCTTGTATGAATGTGACAGCTAGCTGATTCCGACGACAATTGTCAGCCCATACATGAACTGTCAAAATGAACACGATGGCGATTGCGAGCGAGTTAGATAATAAGCCTACAGGTCACTAGTTAAGCAAGCAGCTATGATCGATATGGATAATTAATTATTCGTTGTGTGACATACAATACAATACTCTTTATTGAGCACCACAAATCAGTAGGTACAAAACAATACAATAACAAATAACAAAGTAGAAAGTTCGCCTTTGTGCATGTGTGTTGTCCTGTATTCATCTCTTTCTTGTGTTTTATGTACAATAAACAGTTATACATACATGGGTCTTATTGCCAACTAATAAGGTATAAACACCGGGGCATTACCATGGCGTCTTAATGATTCAATTCCGATTCAGTTTAGCCTCGCTCGCTGTCAGATCCATACTAAAAATTAATGGTAAAGCTGAACTGAGTCAGATTGAATCGCATTAAGACGTCATGGTAAGACCTCTGATGTGTCGCATAGGACAGCCGTTAACTCTATTTGGTTATTTGCTCTATGCATTAAACGCAATCCAGTTTTATTTGAAAGCACAACTTTTATGTTACTAAATGAATCCTTAATTGGCATGACGAGCCAGTCAGTGTAATTTGTTGACACACCCACTAATTACGAGTAGGGCGTTGCGTTGCAGATTAACCTCACAGGGTGCGGTGGGAATTGTAGCGGGATGGGAATAACCACAGATATCGGGTACTAGCTTCTGAAAGGAACCCTAAAAAAAATGAGGCAATTAATAATCTGTAAGCACATCTCGTTTATGGTCCCATAGATGTACTTAGTACAGCGTGTTCCCATTTTTCGTATTTTTATTGTTTGTTTGTAAAATAGCTCAAGAATTTATAACAACAATTAATTATTTTCGTAATAAGTTAATGGCTTGCGGATGTGTTGTGAAATTTTTTACCGGAAACATTAGGTCAACTATTGTTCAATTAGCCAATTATAATTTATGTTTAATAAATACTTATACATACATAACATACATACAGAAATCACGTCTTTATCCCTTACGGGTAGACTGAGCCTAAGGTAATCAGACCTAAAGGCCACGTTTAGCATGATTGTGGCCGTATAGGTGGAAAATGGAATCAATATTGTGATGGGTTCCTAGCCGCATCGCCTATAATTTGATTCCTAAGATAGCCCATTCCCTCGATAGATTTTTACCATCTGCGCGGGAATAGAAGTAACTGGTACATTAGTATGGTGTCGATAGTATATTCTGCAATAATTATTTACGTTGCGACTCTAGGCAGCTACAACCTTGGACATGTATATCGCTATCCCGCGGGAACTATGCCATTTTCCGGGATACAAAGTGGCCTATGTTTTAATCTAGTATATCAGCTCCGTTCTAAGCTTCCAATCCGTCCAGTGACTTTAGCCTGAAGGAACAAAAATACGCACTCACCCACAAACTTTCGCATTTATATATTACTAGCTTCTGCCCGCGGCTTCGTGTGCGTAGAATTATACATATGAACCTTCGCCTAGAATCACTATCTATTAAAAAAACCGCAACAAAATCCGTTGCGTAGATTTAAAGATGTAAGCATACATAGTGACGGGCAGACAGCAGAAAGCGACTTTGTTTTATACTATGTAGTGATGTAGCAGTAAAATTCCCGCTAGGTATACGCCCTTAATCATGCTAAACGTGGCCTTAGGGTTTCTTTGTAAGGGATAAAGACGTGACAAATGTACGTAGGATTCCCGCTACAAGTGGCACCACACCCCACTCGCTCTGCACGAGGCCAGAATCTACTTAGCCTAAAATGGGTTCCGTGTATCCTGAAGGCATGCCCTCATGCTGTGGTTAACACACTATATAACGGCCTGGTTGGACAATTAATTGCAGAATTCACCGCTATGGAGATCCCGCTGGGTTTTCGGAATAGGGCCCGACTTTTTATGTTACTAATTTGACATTGCCTAGAAGAAACACTGAAAGTTAGATCACAGTGTAGATGCGCCTCCTGAGGCTCCGTAGAATGACAACACAGGATAGGGCGCACCAACTTTTGATAAAGATATAACAAAAGGAATAGAATAATAAATCAATGTAAGAAACTGTAAAGCAATTAAGTTAGGGAGCTATATCGGTGATCGACTGCAGCAGCAAGGGCTAGTTCGCGAGATGTCTGCGACGCTGGTTCGAAGGCGCATGAGGTCCTCGGCATTTTGAACGGCCGCGCAGTTCCACGCGCCGGTTGGCAGATGTTCCGACGCTAGCCTGCCAGCGCGCTTAACCGACTGCGTCCAGGGGGGTAATGAATGTATCTGGCCGCTTCAACAGAAAAATCCAATAAACAAGCTTTGGCCGGGAATTATTCCGTGATGCGTGCTATACCGCTACACCACCCATAGCAGGTAAAAGTAAAGCTATGGCCGGGAATCGAACCCGGATCCTCATCATTCCGTGACGCGTGCTATACCGCTACACCACCCTAAGCATAGAGTACCTAAGCCTTCGAAATTTTCTGTCCTTACCAGCTGTCACATTACAGCCTCAGAATTTTAGTTAGTACACCTGAACACCCCTAAAAATATTTTTCATTAAAAATTTTGTTTCAAAATTTGCTGCTGCTTTTGACGCGGGTCAGTTTGAACAACGATCTATGTATGGAATTTAAGGCCTTTTTATGGCCGCTCTTTCTCTCTCTCTCCCTCTCGTTATGAGAGACGAGGAAGGACAACTTCAATGAGGCCGTAGGGTAAGAGGTACCGTTATAGCAATACATGTTTATCTTTTTATTATCTCTTTAGAATACCGATTAACTATTAAGCATTATTAATTTAGAATCGTATGAATACTAACATAAATACTTGGATAATACTACACACGGCTTGTTCCTTTCATACACAGGGCTATATATGTTAAAATTTATTGCACAGTTAAACTTTATTGATGGTATTTACGAACTATTAATAATAACCGACACTTATTACTCGATAAATACCGTTTTAATATAAATAAATACAATAAAAAAATTATTGACTGTTTCTTTGTGCATTCATTTCGCGAATAAATTGTTTGCTAATTATTTTACATTTAAACACAAACGTTTATGAAACCTGATTTATACATGGAGTTATATCAAAACTTAATGATGTAAAAATTGTACAACGATTGTGTCTTGCAGGCATATTACCTAACTCGCTCGCAATCGCCATCGTGTTCATTTTGACAGTTGTTGTATAAATGTGACAGCTAGCTGATTCCGATGCCAATTGTCAGCCCATACATGAACTGTCAAAATGAACACGATGGCGATTGCGAGCGAGTTAGGTAATATAAGCCGTCTGTTTTTGTTCAACTTGGCGTTGGCACTGCTTTCCCCCGTGATTGACTAAACTCACGAGCAAAATATAAGGGATCACTTGCCATAAATTTGCATGAAAAATTACGCGTTATATTTGCTTGCAAATATTGTTATTTCCAAAAAGTCTCGCCGTTATTTAGTGTTCATATAACTTTGCACACGTCAAAAAGCGTAATACAGGTCCAGTTCCCACAGTCCTTTATTGGCTGTTTTACCCTATCTTAACGGTCACGGTTGAGTTTGAACTGTAAAACTATGACATTAGAGTGAGTTGTAGAATGATGAGAGTCGTTGATATATTCCTTTTTTAAGACGCGTCAAGATACAAGGTGATTCTTAGGATCATAGCGCAAATAGTTACATCCACAGGATGTTAGTAATTTTTACATTTTATTGAAATGCAGTTTGTTTTTAAAACCCGCAGCAAAAAATGGGTCCCGTTTTAAATGATATAGATAAAAACTTTATTTTCTCACAACACAGGTACATTACAAATCTAGTATTGAAACCACATACTAGATGGAGAATGAATACATACAACACAACATCTATTAAATCAATTCAAGAATCATGTACATACATACATACATACATATACCATGTCTTTATCCCTTGCGGGGTAGACAGAGCCTAAAGTAACAAAACCTTAAGGCCACGTTTAGCATGATTAAGGGCAAAAATCAGCATTTACGTATAGTGAAATTCACTATAGTGATTAATTGAAAAAAGTACCATGGAATAAATAAGTAAATTTAAATAACGGATCGGCTTATTATTTCTGTCTGTCAGCGTCAAAGTACTCCGACGTTGATTGTGAAAAGGTTCTACATTGGCTTAGGCACACGGAACTGGCTGACTGCACCAACTGCGCGGTCCAACGGTCCTTACTATGACGAAGTTCCACATAAACGCAATGATTCATCGAACAAAACCATATTTAAAACATCAGAATATTCGTCTTACCTATGGACTAAAAATAAACTTTAAAAAACAATTCGAAAATTCAACACAGGCCTTAACCAACGCTACTAAGGTGGTTAATCCTTTATTATCATGACTCTTAGTGATGTAACCATAACCACGTATTGTGGGAACATCGATTAATAATCGGTATAATAATATTTAATCGATTACAGTGTGACTATTTTACGACGCCGTGAACTTTATAGGCGTTTTAGAGACGGGGTACAATGGGTTAAATTCTCGGCAGACACAAAAATGATTGTTAAGAATTAAGACCTCGATGGGATGCGAGTCGGGTTACCTCCGCGTGTGGTCAAAAGCTACGGTTCTTTTGGATCCGTCCGAGGGGAAGAGCAGTGCTTGGTCCGGTGCACCCTGGGCATCGGTTAATGATTTCCTGGCAGATTCTAAGGGATATCTTTTAACCGTGTTCTACCTTACAACGTTGCCGACATTTTTGTCACAAGATTTTTGAATGCTATATTTATTACTTTGACATTGGCGAAATCATCGCATCGATCGATGGGGCCATATTAAAAAAAGAAGAAAAAGAAGGTTGTAGCTGTCATTTTTATGGATCTGGCAGCGAGCGAACCTAAACTCAGGTTTTAGCTGGGGTGCGAGTCGGGTTACCTCCGCGTGTGGTCAAGAGCTGCGGTTCGTTTGGATCCATCAGAGGGGAAGAGCAGTGCTTGGTCCGGTGCACCCTGGGCATCGGTTAATGATTTCCTGGCAGATTCTGAGGGACATCGTTATCCGTTGGCTAAGAGCCCGACAGGGGGGTCTTTTGACCGTGTTCTGCCGTACAACGTTGCCGACATTTTTGTCACAAGATTTTTAAATGCTGTATTTATTACTTTGACATTGGCGAAATCATCGCATCGATCGATGGGGCCATATTAAAAAAGAAGAAAAAGACCTCGATGCATGTGAATTTATGTGTGTTTTATGTTGCAGTAGTGGAGGGAGAGTTTCATGAAAAACTTATATATTTCGCACAGGCTTGGTTATCTTGCACGTGAGTAGCGGAGTAGCTAGGTAGATACTTTTTGTTCATTGAAATCCTCCGCAAAGTAACGCCTATACACATATGCATACATACAAAACACAATAAGAATACTCATATACAATATCTAAGGAGACGGTGTCATACCATGATGATGACATGAGGTGGTCATAGTTCCTGCAGGATAGCGATAAACATGTTAAAAAATTGCTAATGCTACGCGGAGGAAGTCGCGGACAGAAGCTAGTCAGGAATGTATAATTGACCCTGGAAACACGCAACCCTCCTCGCTCCGACGCAGCCGGGTAAAATGCACGCATGATTGCATTTTGACGTAAACACGGCCTGTCATTCAAAATTGACCCAACCCCTGCCTCATACTTCCAGTTTACCAATACTATCTTAGCGTTAGCCAACTTATCCTGACCCCTTAACTAAATACAAACACGGTTTAAATTAGAACTGGACTCCGTTATCCGAACGCAAATAGAAAATGGCTTTTACAAATTACCATGCAACTTATTCCATTGTTAAAATTACACGGTGCCCTTAACTTTGTTGGGGTAAGGTCGGAAATTGCATGTGCTTACGTTATCGAAATGGAAATGGCTGTTGGTTAATCGGTAGAAATCACGGAGAGCGTTTGGAGTCTCGGGAACCAATTTCCGGATCCTTTCACATTGTAATGTAAGTGGCGCCCTCTATGTTTGGTTCGGTCAAATTACCCGCTGTTTCGGATGGAATTGATCGTTGTCGAAAATTAGGAAATGAATAAAAACCATAATTATTGTAGAAAGAAAGAAGACATTTATTCCTTTTTGCAAGACACACAAATATAAGAGAATATACGCAATTTTATAGAAAAAAAAACACAGACATGAAAAATAGATCATCAGCGTTGTGTGTCTTCGCAAAAGTGAAACGGTCGCTGGCTCAGCATTACGCTGAGGTGTTAGACACCTGCAGCACTGATTTTCAGCCAGAACCGTCTATGACTCACAAAACGATACACAGATAAAATATAATTACACATAAACGGATAACTCACGTATAAAAAATCGAGTGATGCTCGACATGTTTCGGACTATTTCGTAGTCCTTCTTCCTGGAGCGCTCGCCCCGGCGGCAAAGACACGAACACTGCGCGCCAGCGCTCTGTTGACGCAACTGACAGCGGCGCACAACTACCCTCGTTTTCATCGTCATTTTTATCACTCTCAAATGTAGGGCAGCACACAACACTGATCACGTCACTCCGTAAAGGTTCGACTTTTTATACGTGAGTTATCCGTTTATGTGTAATTATGATTGAGTCTCACGGTAATTTCAAGATAAAAAATACTACATAATCCATAAACTTTTACGTAAACAAAGCAATAAATAAATAGAACCCGACCCTTGTACCTAGGTTGATTAGCTAGATTGTACCCCACCTTGCTACTTTTAGGGTTCTCCTATTACAAAGGGTAAAAACGGGACCCTATTGCTAAGACTCTGCTAGCCGTCTGTCTGTCACCCGGCTGTATCCCATGAACCGTGATAGCTATTTGAAATTTTCACCGATGATGTATTTCTGTTGCCGCTATAACAACAAATACTAAAAACAGAATATTTTTAAGTGTGTCTGGCTATGTCAGTAACCAATATAAAATGACCTCGTACTGCGTATATTTTGAATATAAGCAGAGCTCTAAGAGATTTACAAAATGTCTTGCTTGTTCCATTTACTTCCTCACATAAATCTCGTCTTTATCCCTTATGGGGTAGACATAGCCTATGGTATGTTTCATTTGGGTTACGGAAATCTAAAAAAAAATTTTGTGGTTCAAGTTGCAATAATTATAAATCACGGGCGAAAAAAAAACTTAACGTGTCTTAGGCCATCTTGCTAAAAGAATATAGTTAAAACTCGAATAGTATTTCATTTCAATGAACAAAAAAATGTTTAACTTGCGTCTTCGCTACTTACATAGTATTTAGTTAAGTCAATATTGGAACTACATTTTTTTTCACTTTCAAAACGAGCTTAGTAAGTTTGGCTGTTAATAAAAGATGTTAATTAAAACTTGCTTTTAATTAGTGTCAGAATTCTCGAGACAAAATGCTAAAGTGGTTGTTTACAAACCCTTTTTATGGTTGATTAAATTTAGCCTTTCTCAAAAGGTAACACGACACAGATTATATGTAAAAAAGAAAGAGCACTAACCAGGCTAGCGTTCCGTGTGATAAGGGTCAGGTTCGTTTTTTACGGTTTGCCATTCGAAATTTCTTTGAGCTTGCCTTCGTTAATCTTCGTTTCAAATAATGAGCAATTAGTTGAAAATTAAAACACTCCGCCCGAGGATTTCTTGTTATCGTTTTTAAGATGTTTTATGGGGGTTTCGAGAATTCATTAAAAATAAACAAGGTGGTACACGTTGATTATTTTTAATCAATAAACTTAGAACAAAACATTCACTTATTCAGATCCTTATCCGTAAAGATATTTGAAACGCCAATACTTTTACCAAGCAAAAAATTAAAAAAGAAAAAACAACTGGCGACTGTCAAAAATCCGTACGAAACATTTTTTACTTCCACCTAAAACACGTGAAGACTCTCAACCACCCGTTTCGTCGGTCGCATAATACGATTAATTTGTCTCAAAGCAATTACTGTTTTTGCCGCGATCGGCTTTAATCGAATGATGGGTGCATCGGAACGCCAATTGCTACGTGGGTATGCGCTGCGTTTGAGGTGCAATGAAATTAGCGGACGTGGTATCTTTTACTTTTTGTGGACTAGCTGTCCTCTGCTTAAGGTATGGCGGGAAACTTCACAGGGTTTCACTACCGTTTATTTTTGTTTGCCAACTTAACAAGATTTAGTCAAACGTTTAGTGACTCGTGTTATTTTTTTTTAAGGATCAGGGTTCCTTCCATGCTGGTCTGGGAGCAAAGAAAAAACTTAGAATGTGCCAGTTGCTTCTCTTCCCGCGCAGATGGTTAAATCCCATCGAGGGAATGAGCCAAAATCTTAGGAATCATGTTATAGCCGATGTGGCTAGCATCAGCAACATCAACTATTCTGATTCCCCTTCCCTTATATTATACGCCCAAAATCATGCTAAACTTGACACACCCTTGCAGTCTTAGGATTTATCTACCCCGTAAGGGATAAAGACGTGATTTACGTATGTAGGTATGTATGTATGTGCTCTTACATGGACATGACACGGACTGTACTCGAATTTCTCCAAATTTTCTTCTACAACATTTCTGTGATCATTAAATTTATCCATACCTTTCAAAACCTCCCCACGTCGAGCCACACTTCTCAGAAACATTTCTCGGCCCCTTTGTATGGTTTCATACGTTTCTATATTTTTATTTTCGTTCCGCAATTTAGCATTGTTGGCGTTTTTTGCACCGCCATTGTCCGACTCGTATTTTGTTAAAACAAGATTGAATTTCGCGATGAGTTTCGGGGAATTTTTTTAAGAGGCATTTTTGGTGAGGCCATGCGGGTGTAGTCTTGATTTTCTTGCTCGGTAATGTTCATATGGCACAGCCTTCATTTATTAGATACTAGCTTATAAAGACGTGATTTATGTATGCATGTATTATACCCGCGGGTATACCCCGTTGCAGAACTCTCTACAATCACGTCTTTACGGGGTAGACATAGCCTAAGGTGACCAGACCTACAGGCCACGTTTGGCAAAATTGTGGGGCTAGGTACAATGGAAGCAACTGGCACATTCTATGTTTTTTCTTTGCTCCCCGACAAGCATGGAAGTAAGTATGCAGAACTGTTCTGTATAAAATCATCTACAGAATAGAGAGTTCTACAGGGACTTGCATACATACATACAGTCACACCGCTTTTCCATAGGGGTAGACAGAGACCACTTTGTTCCACTTGCTTCGATCCTGGCATACTCGTACCTCTTTCGCTTCATCCACATTCATCAATCTCTTCATGCATGCTCGCCGGCTTCGAGTTCTGCTGACATGACTTTTTTTTTTAAAGTCTCCTATTTTGTCCCGGAACGTCCGTCTAGACCTTCTCCTCCCAACGCAATTCACACTCACCATATATATCTGTTTAGTTAGTCTACTTTCATCTATTCTCTCTACGTGACCAAACCAACTAAGTATTATATGTAACTATGTATGTATGCATCACCAGATGGCCTCAACGGAAGACCAGGGCTGGCTGTAAGACCAGCAAATGCTGAGTTGGGACCATTTTGAGACATATTTTTTCTGTACGCTTTAAAAGTTTTTTGTTTATTAACTACTTTTTAGACTTTCATGAATAAACGTTTTCTCTCTTTCTAACTAATCTTTATCGCTTCCCGTCGTATGGTAACCGTCACATATAAGTCCAAAACTAATATATAGTCAACCGCGACAAATAAAACTGGGCCGTCTCATAAATCATATGTTACCGCGTTTTTTTACGCCATAACTTAGTTTCACGGTAAAACTGATTTCTTGGTTTTGTTGAGTATCGTTTTTATGTTTTTGAAGTGCAACTGCGTGTTCTCGTATGTTTGTCATCTCAGTTTTAAAATTGTTTCAGTGTCGCTAATTTAGCAATTTTTAGAGTTGCTAATTAAAGGAACCGGCCGAGTGGTGATGAATAAAATAAAGTTTGTGTTCACTAAATATAATGTTCAAGAATCAATCACGGATACAAAGGTTACACGAAATAATTCACACAGTAGAAAGACAGGAAATAAGGAACTACAGAGACTATCTAGACCAGGCGGGGTGCACACTAGGTTAACGCGAGTAATCTGGTTGGAAGGTGCTAAGCGACTGACTGGTGTGCGCCGTGCCCGGGAATTGTATGGCAAGAATGCTGATGCGACTAAAAGCGTTATCGCGGAGTCGCCACAACATTCCCCCCCTTTTTGAAAAAAAAGAAAAAAAAAGAAAACAAGAAAATAAAAGGGGTACTCTTTACATAAAAATATTAAATCAATCAAATGCTATATGAAAACAATACTAAGTTACCTGTGTGCCACCGGCTTTATCGCCGTGGCGATTACAATTTGCTAACAAAGTCATTCTGTGAACGTGAAACAAAATATCTTGTTATTAAAGGCTGTTTACAATTACATACAGGTGTTTTATTTGCTGAGTGGCAATAACTACTTACATTTACACTGCGTCACAATGTTTAAACTATATTTAGGTTACAAAATTAACTCCACTTTAAATTTTAAACTAACACATGTTACACTTTACTAATGGTATGTCTGCTGAGGTATATTCACTGGTATAGCCTGGACTTTAACGTCTGATGGCGGCAAATTGTTAACGGTTTTCCGAAGCCACGCTTTCGCGCACTGCTTACACTTTGAATAAATCAGATAGCAACACAGTATCATGATTATGATACCAACTATGATGAGTCCAACTCCAACATAGTTCAGTTTCGACTCGACTTGATTAGACATAGTCTCAACTCTTGCAATCGCTATGGTATTGTGAGAGTTAGTGTCTTTTTCTTTGCTCTGATTCCAGCCCATGTTTGGTGGCAAAAAAAAAAATTTATAAAGTAAAATTCCGACAGTCGACTACAAGACTTCTTGATAGTGAATAAGTGTGCTGTACAAAATACACGTATTTGTATAATAAATTTTGCTTAACTATGCTTATTCTAATACTTTTAATAGACTCGATTCGCTGTTCTAGTTACAAGTTACAAGTTACAACATAATTATAATGTCACAGTAGACTTTTGCGGTCAGTACTGTAATGCCTAACTAATTGCGGAACTCGTGTTTCAGAGCCCGTCTTGATGCTGAAAATATTGATTATATACAATGATGGTTCACATGTAGAGGTAGTTTACATGTGAACGAAATGCTAATTTAGGTACCGACGTACCAAGGTCCTAGGAAAATGACGGTGTCTGAATCCTCAT
This sequence comes from Pandemis corylana, assembly GCA_949127965.1. Taxonomy (NCBI): domain Eukaryota; kingdom Metazoa; phylum Arthropoda; class Insecta; order Lepidoptera; family Tortricidae; genus Pandemis; species Pandemis corylana. The sequence goes on along the minus strand of OX421852.1, from coordinate 3,693,746 downwards.
TGTAAAACAAATTAGCGGGACCTTCATGAAGTATATTCTGTGAAACAATTGATAATGGTAAAAATCCTTAAATACTTGTGTTCACCTGTGGGCATTCCAATCCGCACAGGAGGATGTGTTACTGTTATTATACTGCGTAATGTGTACTGTGCCTGTGAAGTGTTACTTATGCTATTACTCATCGATTAAAAACCTTACTGGTCTGTTTACAACTCTGCCACTGCGCGTGGTACGTAACATAGGCGTTTGCGAGGAAGAAACTGATGGCGTTTTCTGCTCATCGTTTTTCTCGCCCATATTGATAACAACATTTTTAACTTTACAACCATAGGAATCGTCGTGCAACATAAAAGCTGGTTTTAGCCTATCGATGGATACATCTACATTTCTGTTAGGCAACTGAATCTTAAAAACCTTATTCCGCCTACCTAAAACGCGGTATGGGCCATTATATGTAGGGGTCAGCGGTTTCTTAACCATATCGTTCCTAATGAAAACGTGCGAGCAGTTTTCCAACTCCTTATGACCAAACATTTTTCGCGAATCGCTAATCGCTCGTGACGTGGGTCGCAAATTATCGATGACTGTTTTCAATGTATCTACAAATGTAAAAGAATCGTTACAAGTTACTGCGGATTTGACATAAACATCACCAGGCAACCGTAAGGCTTGGCCATAGACCATTTCTGCTGAGCTGACGTCATTATCGGTTCTACATGCAGCTCGAAGTCCTAACATGACTGTGGAAAGTTCATCGATCCAGGAAGCGTTGTCTGCTAACCTAGCTGTTAATGCAACTTTCAATGATCTATGCCAACGTTCGATGTGGTCCGGCTTCGTGACTGCGTTCGGCCTCTTGTAGTCTCCGCATGTTCTGATCTGGCCATCTTTCTTCGGAACTACGTGCTGAGGGCTCGCCCGGGGACTCTTGCTCGGCCTGAAAATACCTCCGCGTATTGCTCCAAGATGTCACGGTAAGGGTTATCATCTTGAATGCTTTTACGGACGGCTGATATAGTGCTTTACACTGTGCTTGGTAGGTTCCTTAAACGAAATGGGTTTGGCTGCCTCCGCGTATTGCTCCAAGATGTCACGGTAAGGGTTATCATCTTGGATGCTTTTACGGACGGCTGATATAGTGCTTTTACGGACGGCTGATATATTGCTTCGGCATCTTTCGCCCGAACGGTGCGATTCTTGCTGACATGGTGATAGACGCGATATCAAAATGGCTGCGGCGCGGGCAAGGTAGCGTTGGTCGCGTTTACTTGTTCCATTTTTTATTACTTAAAAACACTGCACTTTTTATATAAACCGCCGCCTGGTCTTACTCGGCCGTGAGTCGCTATTAAGTGTTCTTTCGGGGTCACCACTTTAGCAATTGTTAGAGTTGCTAAGAAAAGGAACCGGCCGAGTGGTGATGAATAAAATAAAGTTTGTGTTCACTAAATATAATGTTCAAGAATCAATCACGGATACAAAGGTTACACGAAATAATTCACACAGTAGAAAGACAGGAAATAAGGAACTACAGAGACTATCTAGACCAGGCGGGGTGCACACTAGGTTAACGCGAGTAATCTGGTTGGAAGGTGCTAAGCGACTGACTGGTGTGCGCCGTGCCCGGGAATTGTATGGCAAGAATGCTGATGCGACTAAAAGCGTTATCGCGGAGTCGCCACAACATTCCCCCCCTTTTTGAAATGTTTTGTAATTTTTTTTTAAATTACGTTCTTCTTTTTAATAGGACCCGATCGATCGATGCGATGATTTCGCCAATATCAAAGTAATAAATAAAAGACCCCCTCCCTCCCTGTCGGGCTCTTAGCGAACGGATAATGATATCCCTCGGAGACCGCCTGAAATCATTAACCGATGCCCAGGGTGCAGACCAAGCACTGCTCTTCCCCTCGGATGAATCCAAAAACGAACCGCAGCTCTTGACCACACGCCGAGGTAACCCGACTCACACCCCATTAATTACGTTCGATATATTTTTTCAAATAACCGTTTGCTATATTTTTTGTAAAACGAAGTCGAAAATACATCGGAAAGTCTTTTACGTGGGCTACCATTATATTATGTTAGGTTAGGTTCATGACTTTCTTGAGAAGTCAGAAAATTGGTCACGTTATTACACGTAACATTTGATCAAACATTGGGTAAATCAGATCCCACCAAAAATATTCTGTAAAAAACTAGCCAAGTCTCGTTGGAGCTGCTGGTTTATCTCTAAAAAGAAATGAAATCTAGACAAAGTCGTGCCGAGTTTAAGGTTCCTTACTGCGATTTCTTTATTATTATAGTTAATGTTGTGTGACTTGGCCGTTGAAGGGTACACAAGGGTACACAACCAGGTGATCCATGACACCATTGCACCAATCTGTCGCCAGAACCGCTACCCATTGACGATTGCATATAGATATACTTTAGTCTTATCCAAAAGTCTGCACTCCTCCATTTTTTCTCCATTTCCTTTTTCATCAGCCTTGTATTTTTAACTTTTGTAATTCGCAACGGCTTCCGACAACGCGGTGCCTCTGGGACCAACCCTGGAACAGATTAAATCGTGACAAGACGGATCACTTCGCACGTCCCAGCTTTTGCCACATGTCGTGTCTGACAGCTTCACAACTGTCATTCGACTTTCGGGAAGCGTAGTAACTGTCTTTTAGTCTGTGTTTCATTGGCGTTATTTATAGACTTAGATACAGGGATGTTAACTGTAGAATGTGTACGAAATAAGAGCGCCACTTTCTATAAGTATGTAACTGTCACGATTTTGACGTAAAACGCTTGAATACGACGACGAAATTGTATGCAAACGTTTAGTTTCAGAACCTTAGAAACTAATATTATTAAGCCCTTTTATTAAGGTCTTGAGCTCAGTTTTTTCCCTGCACGGCTAGAGCGAGAGCGCGCTAGAGCTGTGTCGCGCGAGAGATAGAGCACCCGTCTTTTTCTTACTGCTCGTTTTAGAAAGAGATGGGGAGTCTATCTCGCGCGTGACACTCGTGCGCTTCTGTGCTAGAGCCGCTGTTGTGGCTTACGTCGTGTTTTTTTTTACTTTTCGCACTTCATACGGTAAACATGTTGACATTTATGATATCGTTATTTATCTTTTTCTTTAATCAAAATAGATGTTTTAATATTGTGACCGAGTTAAAGTAAGCTGTATATTCTACTTAGCGGAAAGTCCGAGTGTTTTTTCAGAAAATATACGGAATGGGCCGAAAATTTCAGAGTGTTATTATTAACTCCTTCATTTGCTTTTAAGTAGAACTGACAAAAATCTCTTGAGCTCGGGCGAAATTCGCTGTTTACTTTGTAAGGGGATTTGCGTAGCTTTTTGGCGCTGCTTTCGGAATCAAAATTTACGTTTCATTCAACTTCGTTTGGAAGTTTACGAAATTGATTTTGTTGCAGTTTGTTTTTTGAATTTAATACGTATTATTAGCCTTCGCTCTATTTATGTTGTGTGAACATTTCTGGTTTGTAGTTGTTCTATTACGGGCAAATGATTGCTTGGATTTCTATGAATTTTTGCAATCTGCTGAGAAATCAGATTTTGAACTTTAATTCTGAAAAAAATAGTTAACAATGTCTTTGAGTTAAACTTTAAATGAACGAAGATAACTGCACACGAAATGGTTTCTGTCATTATGAAGTAAAGCCGTTAAGTACTGGGGTCTTCCCATGACGTCTTAATGCGATTCAATTCCGACTCAGTTCAGGTTTCAGCTGTCATTTTTAGTATGGATCTAACAGCGAGCGAACCTAAACTGAGTCGGAATAGAACGCCTTAAGACGTCATGGTGACCCCTCGTTCGTGAATCACGGAGCGCCTAAAATGTGAGTTCAAAGTGAGTTCCACTAGTACCCGGCCCCAAAATCCCATTGTCCGTAAAACGCCAAACCGCGAGCCTGTAATGATTTTTCTTTAATATCATATTGTGCCGTAAAAGGAAGGTTTCACAATTTCACCGCAGACGCGAACAGACAGCCGTTTTGTATTCAGATTTTTACGTGTACATAAGATACCAAATTCAAAATGCAAAATATTTATTTTGTAAACCGTATTTTTTAAGCTACCAACGTTTTTGGAACGGCTACCACAAGAAACTCGGCAGAAAATATTTTTTTAATTATTTTAATTCATTCAAATAATACGAGTGAATTAAGACCCGTTTCCGTCTGCATAGAATTCGTTTATCGCTATCCCGCAGGAATTATACAATTTTCCGGGATAAAAAGTAGCCTATGTGTTATTCCAGACTATAATCTATTATGTCCAACCGTTCTGGCGTGAAAGAGTAACAAACATCCATCCATACTTAAAAACTTTCACATTTATAATATTAGTAGGATATAAATAAAAATTAATCGTCGAAATGTATGTACGCACATAACTTCTGAATGAGTGCATCATTTTTTTTTTTCTGTTTCGTTCATCATTTTCAGAACAAGGTGTGTATGGAAAAAAAAATAGTGAAACGGGGGCGAAGCCGCGGGCAACTGCTACTAACGTTATAAAATAATAATGTATTTATCTTCAGTCAGAAAGCTAAATAAGTTTTTTTTTCATCTTAAAACTATTGTAAATTAAAGGGAAAGTCTTTGAAGAAATTTACAAAGAACTCTAAGATTATGCTAAAACATTGATCACTGACCCGAGTCCTGGCTCAAGTATATGACCCTTTTAGCAAAGGTCACACTAAAGTGGTCTTCAGAACTTCGATATTACCCGTTCAAAGGTTTTAAAGCTGGATTATAATACTATACTACTAAGCGATCAATATCTGTACGAAATATACAATGTAGGAAACATTTTGTTGGCGATGTAAATAGGTCTTTTATATTTCTCTTATTGTCTTTTATTCCTTTATTTGAAGTTGTTTTTTTAATACCTTTTTTTCTAAAGTCACTGTCTTCTTCTTAATATATTTGTCACATCAGCTGCTTTGGTTTACTTTTCTGCTCCTAAAAGCCTAAAAGCTATCGAATCCTTTATACATTTCTATTCACAACTATGAAAAACTTGTAGGTTTAACATACTTTTTTACCCGATATAAGTAAAGTAAGTTGAACCATTAAGTTTTTATTATAATGTTGGCTACAAATAGTGATTTGGAATTTTCGTATAGATTTTTGTCTAACAAAATTGCATAACAATGTGAACTTTATTAAAAAACGTAATAAAAAACGCAGCCACCCGAAAGCGCAATCAACAACGAAGCTCAAGAATTTTACTGCAACATAAAATCGATAATCGGCTGTAAAATTAACATAAAATTAATGTCATTTTTATGCACCTGACATTTGTCAACGTTGCAAACTTATTTATGCGGATAAAAACGCATCGTTGTCGCGAAAGTGTCTTGTTTTTATATGAGCTCGTGGTAGAAGCCATTTTGTCCAGCTAACAAAATAAGTTTGTAATTCGATTGTTTTTTCTTTTTTTTTTGGCTCTAAACGTCAACACCGTGACCTTGCCTGCCATTATCAATAACGGACCACACCAGCAGGTCATATTTGCGCGAAATCCTTAGTACCAACATAATAAAAGCAAATGAATATTTTTACGCGCAAAGGGTATGAAAAAGGTTGGCATAAAACAAAGGGTCAGTCTTAATTAAATTTTGTTGTAATGTTGGTATTACTGGAAATTTAGGACATGTCTAGACTAGCAACATTACTCGTGGAAATTAACATTTTCTAATTAAGGCCTACGTAAAGGTCAGGATTGCTGTTTAGAAATAAAGAAGTTTTTTGGGACAACAGAGCGTATTATTACTAGATTTTTGATGATGTTTTTTTTAATGCGATCAGATGGACCTTATCCAATCAAAAGGATACAATCCGAATATATTCAGTATTCATCACTAGGTTAAATAATTTAATATTTTATTGTTTTATGGCTATGGTGGAAACACATAAACCTCGTAGAAATGTAAACATTCTGTTCTGAATTGCAATTCCGATGGCAATGAATTCTATCAAAAGGTCGCTTGAAGTGATAATAAATTTCATATTATACGAAATTTATAGTTACATTCTTGGTTTTATACGAAGACACATTATTATGCGAGATCTTTGTAAGCGTCGCAAGTAAATTGAATATAAAGTAATGCTTATAATTCAATACGGGGCATAACATTCAAGGTTTGGTCTAATTGGAATTTGTGGATTTAGGTACAGGAATACCAACTTGTATTTTTAACTTGTGTCGAATTTGTGTCAATTTTTTTTTCTTTCTGAGGCCTTACCATGACGTCTTAATGCGATTTGATTCATTTCAGTTTAGCGCTGTCAGATCCATTTTTTTTATGTTAGAGAGGCCAGACAAACGAACTAGTGGGTCACCTGATGTTAAATGATCACCACTATCCATAGACACCCGCAGCGCTTTACGCGATGCCAGTGCTCCGATTTTGAGCATTATATCTACTTATAATAAATATAAACTATATAATATCCTAAAACCTGAACAGAGTCTGTATTGAATCGAATTAATTATTTAATTGTTCTGTTGATTACCTATTTGTTTTTATAAACAAAAATATTTAAAGCGAGTGCGGCTTTCGTTAGTCTTGACTTAACTCACTGGGAGCAACAACACAAAGGTGATTTAGTTTTCTAGCATCTTAGATTACATTCGAAAGCGTTCTTCAATATTATCAGTTTCAATATTAATTCAAACGTATTGTTTGTTTGATTAGAATAGAATGCTATCAATTAGATGGATAAAGCTATCGAGAATGCTCCTGGCTAGTTTCCAACACGATAGGTCACGAACGGAATACGTAGACACGACAGAAATACTCGTTATTGCAGACTACAATTACCTTAGTACATTATGGAACGACTGCTTAAATGAGTCGACCAAGGGGACCGAGAGAGGTACGGGGGGTAGGGCTCTCTCAGCCCTCGCTGTCGTCCCACCCCGTGCCCCTGCACCGCGCGGGCAAGGACTCAGTTCAGCGGTCGGTCTATAGAAGCGAATTATTCGTACCATCGAGATTCATGTCGATTGCGAGATTTCATAGACACGCTCTATTTAACTGGGCGAACGATTCTCACTGTCATCGAATTTGGTTCAAGAATAATAGGAGACCGTTTTTAACATTTCATGTTCTTGTGACCGCTGTCTATAGAAGTCAGACATGCAAACCTATAAGACTAGCGTGTGAGCGTCGTGTCTTCTGACGCGGAATAACAACCCCGGGATTTCGAATACCTATTTCCTGGAATCCGGGATTATGTACAAAGGTTCCGGGTATAAGGACTCGGTAAGTGCAAAACTGTTATTGTACGAAATAAGCAAGTAACTCACGAGGAAAGTATTCATCGTGTCTCGAGATCCAACGCATCATCGGATCAATCTTTATCTTCAGATCATGTAAAAACGAACGTATTTATAAAGGTAAATTGTACCTTACGTCTTTTCTATGTAAATAAGTGCCGCCTAGGCAGTGTTTGACTTCTAAATACATGATGTGCTCGGATACACATACGCGCTATATTTTCATGTGAAACTGCTGGACTGAAGCAATTTTTTGCCAAGAGGTTACATATCACCCCATCGTCTCGTTTGGCTCTTGGCAAAAAGCAATTGATGGGAATCTATGGGGGCATTTGTCAATGATCCCGTCTCTAGATGGCCCGATTACAGACAAAGGGAGGACGATTGAAATAAATGACCGCCATTTTTCCCTAGAGTCGGCAAAGACGGTTTAGGAAATTATAATGAAAGGATAATGGAACATTTGGCTTGCAGGTGCTGAGATGATTTGCAATTAACATGATTGTGAGACCAGGGTGGCATAGTAATGATTTTCTGACATTTCTTATTCTTTTTGATGTAACCTAACTTGATATAATAAACCGGGGAAATTTATTTATAGACGCGTTGAATAAAATCGTCATGAATATGAAACGTGTTACTTGCGTAGTTGCGGGGAGTCAGATAATGTTTTGTACTTTTACTAGCTTAAGAGAAAGTGCTTAGAATTTTAGCGGTTACATCGACGACATGATGAAAGATAAGCTTCAATCTTTAGCTGTTAATACAGTGAACCATATTATTTCAAGTGGAATCCGAAGCAGGAATAATATTGATGACAACGTTATGCCGTTTTAATACAAAAGTATAACCAAGGAATGGTTATAATAATGGATCAACGGACTAGACTCGCTCGTTCCAAATTGCACATCGGAAGCCAGAATTGGCTCTTCAGAGTATAATGAGCACTCATCACGTGAGGGTATGGTGCAAGCATAAAGAGTGTTTGATTCGCCAAATTCCGTACCAAATTTGAAAGATTCTTGGGTAATTCAAATGCTGGATTGCTGGAAATACATTGCACGACGTAAAGTAGATACTAGGAAATCTTTCTCCTGACGTTGTATAAAATGAAGGACGGAATACAAAGTGGTGAAAATATAATACTCTAATTTGTAGCTTAAGACTTACAGATAAGTGTAGGAAACAAAGGATTGTTGCGTCTTTAGTTCTCTTGTTAGAACCTGTATTAGGAGACATCTCTGTCTCTTCAGTAAGTATAACATATTACACACTTTGTAGACTCACAAAATGATCTTCTATGATTATATCATATATCTGTTTTGTCTTATGTCCAGTTAAGTCATGAAGATTTCAACAATTTGCCACAGCACAAAATCCCTGAAATAGAAAGTCTTCTTATCTATTATTAACTGGTCTAATAGAATGGCCATAGGTATAAGCATATAGAAGTAATGCCATATTTGAAAACCATTCCACCTCCAATACCTTAAAGCATTATGGATATTGGATTACCGCAATGCCGGGTTTTATATAATAATTTCCGCTCTACGATTGGGCTGGCTCCAAGCATCCATACCAACATAAGGGTGTCGAGTCACGCGATTTGGGTGCCGGTGTCTTTGAAATTTTTTGTCGTAAAATAATAATTTATGTTTGTGAAAGCGACTACAAGAGTTCCTTTACATCATTGTGTCTATCGTGCCATGTCTGGATGGTAGATGACCTATTTTTTTTCGAAGTCAGTTACATTTCAAATTACTCGTCGAACTCAATGGCATTACTACAAAAAACTTAGACTTCTTAGGCATCAGCCTATAACAGGACAATCTTCTATGAACTGACATATGAAACACAATACGTACGAGCATGCAATGTTTGTCTAAGTTTGTTTTAGTAACGCCAAAAAGGTCAGATTCTATATTGAACTTACGCGTCAAAATACTGTGCTGTGGCTTCAAGGTTCAGCCTGATGAAACCGCTTTAGGAGATATCTTTCTCGACCGACCGCTTCATGTGGTTTTTCGTCGTCCTGGCATTCTACTTCTAAAAGCCACAGCACTGTACTCGCTTTGAAGGTGGATATCCTCTGCAACACGTCCCTGATCTAGCGCCACTTCTTAATGAGGATCTCCCTGTCTATTAGCTTATGGTTCATCAACTCCATTAGCTGTATATTTATTATGGGTACTGAATTGTTTATTTACTGTCGTTAAATTAACAATAACCTCATGCTGTTTAATAGTCTTGTCGGCCATTTTCATTACTGTCGCTCAAATCTCTGCAACAAATGTCAAACAATGACATTAGTGATTGACTTTTTATAGCTTTATTTAAATTTGAATCTCTTTATTTGCATGTGCAACCAATAAAAATAGTCTACTGTCATTATGTGCCTGCGTAATGGGTTCATTTGCATAGATTTTATTAGGGATCGTTAAATATAATGCCAATTGTTTTGCGAAATGGCTCAAAGCAAAATCATAAAGCGATAGTAAATTTTCCAAATTTCTAATAAGCAGATGGGATGTGGTGAATAAGATTGTTTAGTATCCACTAGTCAGGCAAATTTATGTGACTGTTTATAGGGTGTGACTGTGCGGGACTACAAAAGGCCATTTCATCGGTTTTCTGTAGGTCCGGGCTGCAGTTGTCACTGGTCCTTCCGGATGGATTAGATGAAAGGGACGGCAATACTTTTAAAAACTACATTTCAAAAGACTCGGTACCCGGATGACGGTGAAAACTGAAAAGAGATGGCGAAGCCGAGAGCCCGCGCGTTAGACAATAAGCCAATCTATACTAATATTGTAAACAGGTAAAGTTTGTGACTTTGTGAGGTTGTAGTAAGTAATCTCTGTATCTACTGAACCGATTTTGAAAATTATTTTACCGATAGAATGCCATATGAGGGCCGCAACTAGTCACATACAACATACATATCAGACCCAAAGGCCACGTTTACTATGATTGTGACCGTATAGGTAGAAAGAGGAATCAAAATAGTAATAGGTTGCTTGTCGCATCGCCTATAACAAGATTCTTAATAATTTCGCACATTCCCTCGATGGGCTTTTGCCACCTTCGCGAGAAAAAAAGCAAATGATACAATCTATGTTTTCTCTTTATTCCCAGACTAGCATGGAAGTAATACTTCGATTATAATGGCAATCCTACTAATATTATAAACGTGAAAGTTTTTACGTGTGGATGGATGTTTGTTACTCTTTCACGCCAGGACTGGACAGATCTAGATGAAATTTGGAACATAGACAGATTATAGTCTGGAATAACGCATAGCGATAAACGAATTCTATGCAGACGAAGTTGCGGGCAACAGCTAGTTAAATATATAACAGCTATGCGCAATGACAAACTCACAGTTCAGCCAGTCGTTAAGCAGACAACACTTCAAATTTAACGAACCGTTGTAACATAAACAACCGTTGAACAATAGCCGGTTTTAAACAGCGTTATTTACAGGTGTTGAAACCGAAGGATGCCCGACGCGGCCAAAATGTCACTAGTAATTTATTATTTCGAATAGAAATAGAAGCGTTGATTGTTGTAATAATGCGTGGCACACAAATAATATACGGCGTACTACTGTCCCCAATACGTGGCCTTGTTCATTAGATGCGTCTATATTTTACTACTATACATGCGTACATACATATGCCTTAAGGTCGCAAGTTTTTTTTTTTTTAAAAAACATCCTTCTTGTATTTTAATAGTTTAATTACTCTTAAAAGGCAACGTAAAAAATAAAATAAATAATCCTAAATAAACAGTTTTTTAGTTATTATACGTATAGTAGGTATACTATACACTGCACCGACAGCAATAAAAAAAGAATTTAAGCAACTGTATAGCATACTATACAATACTACTTATTCGGTGCGAACATGATAATGACATAAAACAGTTCCTGGCCTTCACGTAACAAAGGTGGACGTTGCATTTATTGCATTTAGTGTTGGCTTGACCCCCTTTACAAAATTTACATCTGCCGAAGCCTGTGTGCGTAGACCAGTGGTCAACTTTGTCGAACCTTACAGCGCCTACGGGTATTTCAGTTACTGTTTTATAAGTTTTTTGCTCTCAGTTACTGTTTGTAAATCTTTTACAGCTACAGATCTATGTTCCTTTAGTAACCCTGCGTATATTTTACTAGCTGTTGCCCGCAACTTCGTCTGCATAGAATTCGTTTATCGCTACCCCGCAGAAATTACGCAATCCGTTCTTAGAGGATGCCTACGTCATAGTAGCTTTATGCATGCAAAGTCTCAGCCCGATCGGTTTAAAATTGACAAAGTTTCATACAAACTTTCATCCCCTATTTTATCCCTTTGGGGGTAGAATTGATCAAAATCCTTTCTTAGCGGATGCCTACGTCATAACATCTACCTGCATGCCAAATTTCAGCCCGATCCGTCCAGTGGTTTGGGCTGTGCGTTGATAGATCACTATGTCAGTCAGTCAGTCAGTCACCTTTGAGAAATCCTTTAATTCCTTTATCCTTTGTTTTTATTCTAGTCTGTTCAAATTGCCGCTTTCTCAAGAGCCACGCATTATTAACGCAGATGTCGATTATTTGCGAGAGTATATTTAAATACCATCTGTGGCTTTTAATACATACATACACAAATCACGTCTTTATCCCTTTAATACCTGTGCGATATAGTGATATATCGGGCTTACATGAAACTGTCTGATTTGTCTAATAGATGTAATTTCTCTAACGATGAATCTATGGAAGGTGCAGGTGAACTCGATCTTGAAGATGAACTGGGAGGGTTTGGTGATGACTCATCTTCACTACTTATACATGAATCTGGTCCAGGGGATAATTGCAGGGTTTTAGTGCCTCATCTTCACAAACAGAATCACTTGCACATGAATCTGCATCGATATCCGGAATTACAGTTAGGATACGCCTAGCACGGGCACGCTGTGCCGGCTGAAACAAGCGAAATAAGCATGCTAACTATGCCCCAAAACCAGTGCAAATAAAAAACGGATCAGCGTTCAAATTAGGTAGAAAATGTTAATGTGAACTAGTAAATTTTATGTCAAATCAAACAAAAAATTTAAAAAAACCATATCAAATGTTAGTCAGAACAAGTAGCACTGTATAGTATACTACACGCGTAATTAAATCTGATAATTTCCGATATGGTGGCAATGTATATTATGCTATACACAAGAAAGTTAACCATATTTGCTCATGCAGTAGCAATGTATGGTATACTATACGTATGCAAAAATTGATTGAAAAAGAGTGCATAGAGTCATTGTCCATTGAAATACTTATGAAGAAAGGTGCGTCAATTATTTATAAACAATATTTAAGCAAAACGATACCCAACATGCACCGTTTTCTATTTTTAAATAATTTTCTTATCTTGACTGACGTAAAAGCTCTCCGCATTGCTCCGTTAATTGTGCAACTGTGTTCAAATTCAAACGGTTGTCAAACGTCACTGTTCGTTTTTGACATTTTGGATTCATTCGGAAATGCGTTATAAAATACAAGAGGTGTTTTTTCGTGTTTAAGATTATAAAAATATTTTTTGAAAATAATGTATAGAATAATATACAAAATGACTTTAAGGGATATATTACATCTTTATCTCTACGGGGTAGACGGAGCCATAGCAACACGACCTAAAGGCCACGCTTAGCATGATTGTGGGCGTATAGGTGGAAACGGGAATCAAAATAGTGATGTGCTAGCCGCATCGCCTTCAACATTATTCCTATGATGATTGCCCCGATGGGCTTTTACCGTCTGCGCGGGAAGAGAAGCAACTGATACATTCTATGTTTTTTCTTTACTCCCAGACCAGCATGGAAGTTATATATATATCCATACTATTATTATACATGCGAAAATGTTTGTCTGTCTGTTACTTTTTAACGCTTAAACCGCTGAACCGTTGGAATTTGGTATAGAGTTTCAGTTCCGGCGGACATAGGATAGTTTTTGTCCCCGAAAATCGCCTTGTTCCCGCAGGATAGTGATAAGCAAATTTGGCACAGATGGCTATCGGCCAGTCTTCATGGTTTGTTACTTTGACTCTAAAAAAATCGAAGGCTCTCCTACCTCTTACAGGTGCTAACGCAACACAGATGAACGAGGTTCCGGGTTCGATTCCCGATCATAGCTTTACTTTTTGGATTTTTCCAAGAACATATTTTTCGCTGTAAATGTTTAATGTGATTGACAAAAATGTATCTATACATGTAATCAAAAAAAATGTATTTAGTAACAATAACAAGATGGACTTGACCTGGTGAGGGTCGTGGGAGGCCACGGAAGACCGGTCTTTATGACGCTCTTTGGGGGAGGCTTATGCTCGTCAGTGGACGTCTTTTAGCTGATGATGATGATGATGATGATGACGTTGATGGCGATGATGTGATGATGATGAGGACGATGTTGAGGACTATGGTGGTGATGACGCTGATGACTATGAAGCTAGAGGTCCTGGGTTCGAATCCCGGTAGGGGCAGACAATTGTATGATGAATACGAATGCTTGTGCCCTAGTCATGGATGTTGTATGTATTTATCTACATTATTTAAGTATGTTTATCCGTTGCCTGGTACCCATAGTACAAGCTTTGCTTAGTTTGGGGCTGGGTCAATTGGTGTAATTTGTCCCAAGATATTTATTTATTTATTTATTTATGATGATGATGATGATGATGATGATGATGATGATGATTCTAGTCGGCGTAGGAAGTTAACGGCGCCCGTCCGGTTATTAATACAAACTCTCGGTCTGATATGGTTTTATTACGGGTTTTTAATTTTTATTCGATTAGTTTTAGTATGCCAGGTAATTGTTGCCTTTTTTTATCGTCCATAAAATCTTGAACGTTTGTATCAAGTTACCACGAAGGCCTTGATATTAAACGTGGGGTCTAGAAGTTTCTAGCCACAACAAGATTGGACATAAACTGAAGGTTTAATGTCATTATTTTTTATTGCTTTCTTATTAGAGTAGTCCATCGAGAAACTGCTAATAGAGTGAGAATACGATTTGTCCAATTCTACAAAACATTGGCTTGGCCGTTTCAACAGTTTATGGGAAACATTACATTATGGAATATGAAATTCAAGCAAAATGAAACGATTCGATCCTGCTTGGCCTTGAAACAGTCAATTAGACAGCAGCAATCGTCGCAGCAGCGGCTTAACGACTTTTTCGTTTTTGCAATAGAATATGTATATGTATGTCATTTTTACTCTATCGGTTAATTCCCCTATGGAGTAACCATATCTAATTAAGCAAAATATTATTGTTTTTGTTTCATGTTTTTACAGCTCTAAGGAGAAATGATGCTATCGTAATGTGGTTAATAATTTTCAAGAATAATTTAATATTCGTACTTACAGCTCTATCTAATAAATTTCCTTGGTATATAAATAACACAACTGACAGTTATTGCATAGTTGGGTGAAAACAAAGTTATTCGTGCAGTTGGCAGTGGCGGCACTGTCTGCCAATAGTTCTGAGTTTGTTCGTTGCAACATAAGTTCCACGTTTCGCCATCCGCATCGTAAATTTGCACAAGATTATTTCGTAATATGTGAATGTTTTTTAATTTCATAGACTAATGTTTGGATATTCGAATTGATGGAATAGTCGTGTTGCCAAAATAGTTGTAATTATGGCCGACGTGATATATGTACTATTTTATAATAAACTAGCCGTCCGTCCGCAGCTTCGCCCGCGATGTATTAATTTTCCCGTAGGAAAAGGTATTTTCCCGCGGTAAAAAGTAGCCTGTGTCACTCAGTGATAATGTAGCTTTCTAACGGCAAAAGAATTTCAGAAGGTCCAGTAGTTTCGGAGGCTATTCAATGCAAACAAACAAACAAACAATCAAATTTTTCCTCTTTATAATATTAGTATAGAAGTACCTATAGATAAAAATTTATGACATTTATATTTACGCGCATAACTTCCGAACGACAGCACCAAATATATTTAATATATATTTTTTTCTGTTATGGTCGTTATGTCGAAATTTTGTATGAAACAAAAATTGGAAAAAATGGAACGAGGGCGAAGTCGCGCGCAGCATCTAATAAAAAAATATCTGTTACGAGTATTTTTTATAGTTACGTTAGAATTTACGAGAATTTTTCTATTTATGTTTTCGCACCCTATTGACTCATTTTGTAATTAAAATAATGTCGTTTTTAGGTGAAACTTTTCATCGCCTCAATTTTTTCTTCCATCTATCGCATGTCGCATTACAGCCGGCCGCGGAGTGGGGATAAAGTGACAGGCGCTCGGCAGAGCAGCCAAGGCCAATATGGCGGCACCCATACCTCGCAACAGCTGACCGTGTATTTTTTCAAACAAAATACATAGAAATAAGTCCGCTTGAAAGCGCTGTTGTATTAAAATGATTTCTAATGATTAAAGACGATTTCGATTCCAATAAATTCGAGAGTTTTTACGAAGCTTTCTTTACAATGCTTTACACAGTTTTTGTTTCACGCATTAATCTGGAAAGAGCTTTTAACGATAACTGAACAGACTGTTGCCATCAACGAAATTAAAAAATCCGAATTCCCTTTGGAGTTCCGTACGTGAAAAAAGAACCGCTATAAAAATATTTCGTTGTCCGTCCCAGTCTGTCGATTCCCTTTTTCTCAGGAACGTGTAGAGGTATCAAGTCAAAATTATTATGACACACATAAAATATAACTTTATAAGCATAACTCGTGAAGTAAAGAACTATGACAAAAATGCAACTAAAAAGGCAAAATCTAAATTGTGTTTTATCTTTGATAATCTAAACCTTATGTAAATACAGTATTAGGTTCGACCCTATTGAATCTCGTTCTAAGTATGTATTTGTTTAGGCGATGACCTTGTTCGAGCTTACCTGTACCTGTAGAAATCTTCCTGTTGGCATAGAAATATGAAATTCTTCAAGAAGTATCAAGTACGGCACTCTTAATGCGCTAGTTCGACTCGCACTTGGCCAATTATTTGACGAATCCGCGTTATTTCGTTACCCTTGCGCATGCGCAGAGGAATGCGTCAGTTTGACACTATCCAAACAATTTTAAAAGCATTTGAGCTTGGCCGTCATACGTTTTGACAGTTGCTGTCAAGGTTTGAGTTTGGAGTATATTTGCTTGTACTTTTTAGCATTTGGCGTCTATTTAGTCCGTATTGTAGAGCGTATCACCACTTTTTTAAATATGAACATATTTTTCACATCTTAAACATTTAATTTTCCCCGGACGTCAATCCCTGATGAATTCCCATCCCCAACCGGGTAAAAATTCCCTTCATTTTGGGGAATTTCCCCACGAATTGGCATCCCTGCTAACGATCCTAATGCATCGTCGCCTGCGGGGGGACGCGGTAGGAGCGGAAGTCAGCTACTGGTATGGACCGAGCTGAGGTGGACTACTCCGAGATTTGAGATTCGAAACTTGAAGTTGGTGCCATTCCGTTCACACTTATAGTCATTATAATACGAAAGCGAGAAGGACGGTATGATTCGAGTTTCGAAGTATACCCGGTGGTCACGCGCTGCTTTTGTTATTTCTGGCGGCGCTCTTGTTCCGCCGCGTATGTTTGATGTTTATTTATATTAGCGCCGCGCGACGTTGCTTGCATTTCCGTATCTAGGTAATCTATATATATAAAATCTTAACTATAAATTTACGTATTAAAGTAAATAAAAAATCCGGTACATCTGAAATCCTACTTGCGAAGCACAAAGTACGAACAGTTCTATTTTATATGTGTACAATTTTAAGTGCCATCGTTTTGTTTATTAGAATATGTTAATGATATTTTTAAGATATATGTATATAAGTAAATATGTAGATAAATTTGTATTCCGCAGCCAATAAAGGATTATTTGTGGAAATAAATGTAATCTGGGAACCGGAACCAAAATTCTAATAAAATCGCAAATTTTCGATCGAATACGCGTAACTCATGAGCTCATGACAAAACAATTCGGAACATAAATCTAAAAATACTGTTATCTCACTTTAGAATGAAGATATGGGATACCATACCATACATAGATATATTTATCACGATGTTTGACAAAGTTGCCCAAAATACTTCTTATTTCAAACTGACTAACAATTAACATGTACTTACACTGATTCTAGAATAGATTGAGACTTTGTCGACAAAAGAAACTTCTCGAAAGCGTTTGTGCAAGTATTTTAAATATCAATTTTTAGAATTTTTAACCTTTTTGGCGGTCGGTGGCTGATTGGCGCTAGTCCATTGCCACGCGCCGCACGACAAAAAAAATAACAAAATGGCGGCTGTCAGTTGTTATTAAAAATGGACGGTGCATGGCTCAGTTTTTGAGGCTTTGAAAGACAGGATCCGTTGAATCATGAAGTTTCATGAATTATATTCGTAATTCCAACCGTACCTTTTGCTAAGGCGAGTAAAATTCCCTCAAGAAAACAGTTCTCATTTGCTCTAATAGTGGCATTTGCATTTTAAATACACAGTTAGTAAGTTTCTTGAATAACTTGTTGGAATTCAAACGCGACAAAGTATGAATACTTTGAAATGAATTCATGAACAATACGAAATGAAAACGTAGGAATATCTTTAGAGATGCTGATGATTAGGCAACTTGATGCTTCAAAGGGAATTATGTTCAAGTGAGCGAATATTTTAGTTGAGTGAGTTACATTTTTTTTCAATTATGTAAAGTTTTTTTAACCTCTGACGCAAAAAGAGTGGTTATTAGTTTGTCTGTGTGTGTGTGTGTGTGTGTGTGTGTGTGTGTGTATGATTTATATCGTAGTCCTCAAATGAATGGACCGATTTCGCGATTATTTATTTTTATCTGTGCAGGACGCGAGTCTGATGCGGATGCTTGGCCGGTTTTTTGTATGTATTGTTATCGGCCATAGAAACAGACTGTGTGCTTGGCCACTAAGAAAATACACGTCATGTAAATATAGGTACATGATGATGTTGAGTAGGGACTCCGTTGTGGCGACATTCAGCCCAATTCCCCTTGGTTGGAGCCGCCGGTTACTGTCCCAGCACCCACACAGCAACTCTCCTCGAATGTTCTTATTCTCCTGCCGAACATAAGGACATCTTTTAGTTCGACATCCCTTAGCTCGTCCTCCAGTTCGTCCCGAATGCTTCGCGCCGCGCTGCCGCGTACCATGACGCACTCGGCGAGGACGTGTTTGCTTGTCTCCTCTTTCCTTGTGCTGGGAGAGTGTGAGTGTGGCACAGCTCACACTACAACAGTGTGGGCAGGACGGATCGTTTTTTATACCTATTAAGCTTAAGGTATAACACATAACTCTGCCATTTACCGTAAAAGAAAATTGTTTTCCACATTTAGCAGAATTAGTGGGCAGAGAGCCCCGAGGGATCTGGGTCGTTTTAAGTGTTCCCACTGTGGTGATTAAAATTTAACGTCCGTTAACATGTTTGACGGTGGACGGACAACCTTACGAACCAAGCTGTGTTTCGTGTTTAAATTTATGGAGAAGGTACTATCTTTTTTAAGTTGAGTGTTTTTGTTATTCTCGATTATTGTGGTCAAGAGTAAATCTGTGTTTGTTATATGAAGCCTACATACATACACAAATAATGTTTATATCCCTTACGGGGTAGACAGAGCCTAAAGTAAGGTAAGGCCACGTTTCGCATGCAAGCGTAAAGGTGGAAAGGGAAATCACAACAGTGATGGGTTTCTAGCCAAATCGCCTATAACATGATTCCTAAGATTTGCCTGTTCCCCCAATGGGCTTTACCATCTGCACGGGAAGAGAAGCAACTGGTGCATTCTATGTTTTTCTTTGCTTCCAGACCAGCATGGAAGGGGAAGCCTGATAACTCTCTAAATTGCACATTTTCAGTGATACTAACTTTTTTACTAGTAATTGGTATTTTTTTAATAGACGTTGATAGTCATCGAATGTACCCGATGTAACAGATAAAAAATGCACTGCAAAAAAATTATAAACAATTTTACCAAAAAATATTCCTAAGTCATTTACAACAACAAAAGGACGAATGACATAACATCCCACTAATTACTAATGTAAAGAAAGAAGGAAGAAAGCAGACATATATTCATTTTTGCAAGACACGCAAATATAAGAGAATATACACAATTTTATAGGAAAGAAACAAGAAAAAACACAGACATGAAAAATAGATCATCAGCGTTGTGTGTCTTCGCAAAAGTGAAACGGTCGCTGGCTCAGCATTACGCTACCTGCATCATAAGAAATAAGAAGAAATAACAAACGTTTATTGTATAAAACCCATCTTTTATTGTTATAAAATAACATAATTAGTATGCTATGGGTGATGTAGGTAGGGGTATAGCACACGTCACGGAATGACGAGGATCCGGGTTCGATTCCCGGCAATAGCTTTACTTTTCGGATTTTTCTATGTGTTCTAATTTTCAATGGCATTTAGAAATTTAATTTCTAACGGTAAAACCGATTCTCGACTTGAATTCTTGATTCATTTAATAGTACCTAGTATTTAGTAGTATCATTTGAAAAACAGCGCCTTCTCTCGTCCCTGGCACCAGTCACCAGAGCAGTAGATGTTCCACGGGAGTTTGTAATTGTGTCGTACAGACACATCATTCAAACAGATGACGCTTAGCGACAAAAATTCGCATAGTAACAAGATCACGTGAGAACATAATTAATATATCATAACATTTTGTCTTTCCCGTAACTTCGCCATCTACCTACGCAAGACAGCAAACTTACTGAAGTGCTTCGGTCAAGGAACTTGAGTCCACACCTGCTCTATTCCCACGCGTGGCCCATATTCAATGGCCGTCCGCTAATACGCTATTGAAACGGGCAATATAACTTTATGATTGCAGCTTGAGAACTCCCACAGGTGGGAACTAACATCTATTGGCAGTTTTATTAGCGCAACGTTTTTATTGTGATTTCTTCTGGTATGTTAGCAAAGAAGAAACAGAATCAGTTGCTTCTCTTCTCACACAGATGGTAAAAGCCCTGGGGATGGGTGAAAATTGTAGATATCATGTTGTAGGCGATGCGGCTAGCAACCTATCACCATTTTGATTCTTCGTTCTACCTACGCGCTAACAATCATGATAAACGCGGCCTTTAGGTCTTGTTACCGTTGGCTTTGTCTAAAGGAGCGATCACACTGCCGCGTACGCAGTGTTTAATAAAAATGTGGTAAAAATAAAATTAGCGAATTCCGATTAATATTATTTCAGCTCAAATACTCACCTCCCATTTGTATGTGTAAGGGTCGTTGAACCGTAATAAAGGGTGCTTTAATATTTTTTGGTTTAATTAAAATGCGAGGCTGTTTTTATAATCGTTCCCGGGTAGGATTTTAATTGCTGTTGTTTTTAACATTAAATTGGGATTGTTTTGTTTACGGCCGGTAATTGCTCGTTTGATTTCCGGTAACTGTCGAATTTAATTCAAACTCCGTTCAGTTTTTTTGTGTTTTGCGTATTTATTTTTGGTCGTTTATTTCTGTAAGCGACCTTTGAGCCAAATTTTTTCCATTGGCGAATAATGTTCCTACGCAAAACTATAAAAATAAAAATAATAAAGAAGCTCACTGATTAAACAAACTTTTTGAATTGTAAAATATGGAGTTGCGAGTTTTGTAGTTGACAAGACGTTGTTGGAAAAGTGATCGTTTATTTGGACGACCTACTCATGCGCATGCTTCGCTACTACATGTGCGAAATTCCATAAACCCGAATATCCTCCACACTGGCGTGTTTCGAACCCCTACGGGTCCATTCTCACGCAGTACGCGCAGTGTCACATACAATTGGTACCACTAACAAACCCAAACCATTTTTGGGGAGACATAGTCCCCCCCTTACCCCAAAAGGGTCAACCTCGCGTTATTTGCCGCCATGAATCAAACGTGACAAGTGGCGATAGATCAATCACTCCTAAAATTAGGGGGGCTAGGAGTTGACAATTGTCACTTCGTAAGGCAGGAAGTCTGTAAGGAAGAATGAGGATACAACTACACTTATACACCATTTAGGATAGAATTTCCTTCCATGCTGGTCTGGGAGCAAAGGAAAAACATAGAATGTACCAGTTGCTTCTCTACCCGCGCAGATGGTAAAAGCCCATCGAGGGAATGGGCGAAAGCCTTAGGAATCATGTTACAGGCGATGCGGCTAGCAACCCATCACTATTTTGATTCATTTTTCCACCTTTACACCCGCAATCTTGCTAAATGTGGCCTGTAGGTACCTGTTACCTTAGGCTCTGTCTACCCCGTAAGGGATGAAGACGTGATTTGTGTGTGTGTATTATCAAGGATCAAAACCATTTCGATATCTTCAATCTTCAAGTACCAATCATGCTAAGCGTGGCCTTTGGGTCTTGTCACCTTAGGCTCTATCTACCCCGTAAGGGAGAAAGACGTGATTTATGTATGTATGTATGAATTCAAGTACCAAAACCGTGTGTGAACTAGAAAAGCTTCAGCGGGCATCATCGTTAACCGCAGACCGGCAAAGCCCTCGGGGCTCCGATCGATGCTACGGCGCCCTGCGTAGCGCTACGAACCCGTAGGCCGCTACGAGCTACGGGCTAACAGAAAATGTAATAGATATCGTTGCCGTGGCTGGAATTTAAGGTGTTTTTTGGGGAGAAATAGTGCGGTGGTTTTGAAGTGTCAAAGTCTTTTTTTATATTATTTCCACTTTTGTAAGGTGAACGTGTTCCACAACTTTGATTTAAGTGTTAAATAAATTTTTGCGATATTTTATGATTAAAAGTGATAAAACAGAACACTTACAGTGTCCATGTCCGCATGTCTGTTTGTCTATCTGTGTGTCTGTTGCTTATCTCAGAGACACGTATTTGAAAACTTTCTAGAATTATGATCTAAATAATGGTCATTTCTAGTCAGATTTTAATAAAATTTGGTACAGAGATAGTTTTAATACCAGTTAACAACAAAGGATAGTTTTTATCCCGAAAAATCACGAAGTTCCCGCGGGATAGCGATAAGCGAATTCTGCGCCGACGAAGTCGCAGACAACCGCTAGTCCTAACTAATTTAAACCATGTCAGACAAATCGATCATGGACAAAAATAAGAAAACCATGCTAAGGACACAAGTTTCCAGTTTACTTAAAAAACCGTCCAGTTTTCTAACTATAAGCTATTTGCGAATCCTAGCGAAGCAGGTTTTGTTTAACACAAACACAGTATCTTCCCCCAATGAAGCATTCTTGTACGAACATAATCGTTACATTTAAGACAGTTTGAGAGGTGCCTTTACGAGCAAACTTTATGAATAACAACATCTGTGAATGGAGTTTCATACGTTTTTCAATTTGCAACCTACGTAGACGACTTTATGTTAAAACTATTTGGTGAAAAGTAAATATACATGCATACATACAAAGATACATACATATATCACGTCTAAGGTAACAAAACCTTAAGGCCACGTTTAGCATGATTGTGGGCGTATATTTAGGTGGAAAGGGGAATCAAAATAGTGATTGGTTGCTAGCTGCATCGCCTATAACATGATTCCTGAAATTTTCGCCCATTCCCTCGGTGGGCTTTTACCATCTGCGCGGGTAGAGAAGCAACTGGTACATTCTATGTTTTTTCTTTACTCCCAGACCAGCACGGAGGAACATACATACATAATCGTTACATTTAATACACTTTGAGACGTGCCTTACGAGCCAACTTTATGAATAACAACATCTGTGAATGGAGTTTCATACGTTTTTCAATTTGCAACCTACGTAGACGACTTTATCTTATAATTATTTGATGAAAAGCAAATATATGTTTTGGTTACCAAAAATAGCGTTTATTCACAGGAAATAAAGTCAATGACTGTTTATTTTACTGTAAAAATACCTAAAAGCCACGTTTAGCATGATTGTGGGTGTATAGGTGGAAAGGGGAATCAAAATAGTGATGGGCCGCATCGCCTATAACATGATTCCTAACATTCGCCCAATACCTCGATAGGCTTAACTGGTGCATTCTATGTTTTTCTTTGCTCCCAGACCAGCATTACTTAGCAAGTATTACTTAGCTTGAACAAAATATATGTAGCTATAAGTTTTTACATGCGCCACGGTTTTATGTGGCTGGTTCAAAGGGTTTCCATTGCAGTACAAAGAGGCAACGCGGCCAGCGTAATGGGAACCTTTGAACCAGGCACGAAACAGGGGGACTTTTTTTAGGTTAATTTTTAATAATTTTTAACATAATTTACTTAGAATCAACTTTCGTAGTTTTAGTGATCCTTATTATTATTTAGTTTTTAATGGTTTGTATATTAATAAAAGTTTTAAATTGTTATTAGTTAAAATATAACGATAATTGTTGGAAATATCAGGAAAAGTCAAGAGGCCTAGGATAAGAGTTTTATTGCGCGGACGGAGTCGCGGGCAACAGCTAGTGCCATCTATTCATAGAATTCAAACCGCCATAAATAAACCATATCGTCTCCACAAGCGGCAATGAATCAAGGAGAAAAAAACGTTTCTCAATATAATAAAAGGAAATGCAAAATATACTTCCGCCGGCCGACTCGACCTTCATAAATCATTTCGGCTCTGACAGAGAACGTATCGTATTGTTTCCTGGAAAGTACTAACTTTTACATTCGTCAAAGGTTCATCGAGAATGTAACCAGTAGAGTATGATCTAACTCAATCCATTTTAATTCATCACCCATCAACCCATCACTATTTTGATTGCCCTTTCGTCCTATACGCCCTTAATCATGCTAAATGTGGCCTTGAGGTTTTGTTACCTCTTTGTCCCTTACGGGGTAGACAGAGCCCAAGGAAACAAGACCTAAAGGCCACGTTTAGCATGATTGCGGGCGTATAGGTGGATAGGGGAATCAAAATAGTGATGAGATGCTAGACGCATCGCCTATAACATGATGCCTATGATTTTCGCCCATTCCTTCGATGGGCTTTTACCATTTGCGCGAGAACTGGTACATTCTATGTTTTTTCGTTGCTCCCAGACCAGCATGGAAGTTCATGGAATAATACCTTTGCAATTTAATTTAAACGTTTGTAGAACCAAGTAAACATGTTCCGACATGTCATGATTCGGTGTTCTGTAAGTGAGCAACTATCTTACTGTTATGTCAAGTAGATGGACGTGTTGAGTTGTAGCCTACATGGCTAGTTACTAAACATGGACACAACATTGTCGGAGACCGTTAACTTTCTATTGTCAGTTAACTATGCCACAAACTAAATGAATACTGTACTAAAGTTAATTGTTTAGCAAAACGAGCTGTTAGGTTAGTTCATACTTAGTAATAGATTATTTTTATTTTACTAAAAATAAATAGGGGCCGCTTGAGTTTCATTGGTAAAACAAAAGCTATAAAAAGTACATACACACACACACACACACACACAAATCACGTCTTTATCCCTTACGCGGTAGACTGAGCCTAAGGTAACAACACCTAAAGGCCACGTTTAGCAAGACACTGAGGGCGTAGAGGTGAAAAGTGGAATCAAAATAGTAATGGGTTGCTAGCCGCATCGCCAATAACATGATTCCTATGATAAAACTACTACTAAATTATTAAAAACAAAAAACGACTGCAGAAAAATTCGAAGGCTTACCCACCTGCTATGGGTGGTGTAGAGGTATAGCACGCGTCACGGAATGACGAGGATCCGGGTTCGATTCCCGGCCATAGATTTACTTTTCGTGTTTTTCTGTGTTCTAATTCTCAGTGTCGTTTAGAAATTTTCTTTTGAGTAAAATGTTTTTGCAGTCGGGTTTTTGTTTATTTCACTCTTTTTAGCTTTAGCTCATGATAAATATGACAATGGTTTTTTTTTTTTTAATATGAATAGGAAGGCAAACGAGCAAGTGGATCACCTGATGGTAAGTGATCACCACTGCCCATAGACACCCGCAACCCCGGAGGGATTGCAGATGCGTTGCCAACCTAGAGGACTAAGATGCAATGCCTCTTGTGCCCGTAATTTCCCCGGCTCTCTTACTCTCCACACCGGAACACAGCAGTGCAAGCCTTACTTTACATCGTTATAGATCCCAAGCGATCATACAAAACGAAAAAATTATAAATACAAACATACATACATATATCACGTCTTTATCCCTTACGTGGTAGACAAAGCCTAAGGTAACAAAGCCTTAAGGCCACGTTTAGCATGATAAGGGCATATAGGTGGAAAGGTGTGTCATTTCATGTCAAGAACAACTCTTGAAATGATACAATGGAATGGAATGGATGATATGATGGAAGATACAAAATGAAAAAATTGTAGTCATATAAAATAAGGTTCGTATTTGATACAGGAATGGAAACTTGTGCTACTAGCGAATTACTGGCAACACAAACGTACTAACAAACGGCCCTGATTGCGTGGTATGCAAATAAAGAGGGTTGCCATTTTGTAGTGGTCCGTACACAATGACTTTTCGATGACAATGGCAATTTTGGGGCGTTATTTGAACTACGTTAATTTAGTTGGTCTCATCTAAAATTGTACCTGTACAGAAACGAACCTTAATTGCTTCATTGTTTTTTTCATAGAACATGGCCCTTACCTCGCTCGCTGTCAGATCCATACTAAAAATGACAGCTAAAACCTGAACTGAGTCGGAATTGAATCTCATTAAGACGTCATGGTAGGCCCATGTTCTTCACCGTTTTTCCCAACTGTTGCACTGCCAATTTGTTCATTATAATCGAGACTAATGCGAATGATCGAAAACTTTTACTAGACACTCTGACATCCCTCTCAGTATCCTATTAATGACCGTTAGTGTAAGCAGGACGGCATAAAACGGACTTCGCATGACTAACTTCGTATCACGTCAAGTTATTGTCCCCCGAGCGTAACGCTATACGTAACGTTACAAAATAACGCCTTTGGAATCACAACATTCCTTAAACCGGGGTGACTTTAAAAAGTTGTTATAATGGCGAAATCATTAATTTTTATTCGCCTTTTCCGCTTCCCATCGATGTCTTCATCGATAGCGTTTGCGTCTAAATGCCAATCATTTCACCACATATAGACATTATCGATTTTATAGCAATTTTAAAACGACCAAAGTAGCCCCAAAGTTGTCAAAGTCTACGGTTCACGGTACTTTTTTTTCGGTGACCACACAATCACAAATCTATAGCCAACCTTCAAGAATACGCCTTGATGACCACAAATTCGCGGAATTACGGGCATACTGCATTAATATTGGATTTCGTTGGGTCCAGGAAGAGGAGGGGGACATTCCTAAACCGTTTGTCTCCGCGCAGGTATGCAGGGATAAAACCTGTTGGCGACAGCCATTTTGAATTATGGGATTGTACACTCTCGCGAGAAACGCGCGAGTCACTCACGCGCCGTGCATATTCGTCGTTTTAACTGAAACGTACATTCATTCAGTATGCAAATTAAATCGAAAAATGTAACGGACTGATGAATGATATCTTTGAAGTCGATCAGAAAGGCCGCGGTGGTTATGTTTCGGACGCCATTTTGATCGTTCTTATAATTACGCACAGTAATTATACATACATACATATATCACGTGTTTATCCCTTACGGGGTAGACAGAGCTAAGGTAACACAACCGTTAGGCCACATTTAGCTTGATAAAGGGCGTATAAGTGGAAAGGGAAATCAAAATAGTGACAGTAATTATCCCTTAAGTTAACATTGTGGACTATACTATACATGATTTAAGACTACTTTTGTATTTTTTAAATATAATTTCTAGGACTACCTACGAATTCACGATGAGGTTTT
This sequence comes from Pandemis corylana, assembly GCA_949127965.1. NCBI lineage: Eukaryota > Metazoa > Arthropoda > Insecta > Lepidoptera > Tortricidae > Pandemis > Pandemis corylana. Next base: position 3,666,614 of record OX421852.1, on the reverse strand, counting down.
AATCATGACTTTTTTTTAGTTTCCTTACTTATAGGGTTAAAAATAAGTTAACGCCTTAGGACTTAACGGAAGTTGACATAATAACATTCTTATACACCATATTTTACTGTCATCATCATCATCATCATCATTATTAATTCATTATTATTAACTGGAAGACGTCCATTGCTGGATATAGGCTTTAAGCTGCCGACTGTACCTAGTAGATATAATGTCAAATTCAAAATACTGAGAAAACTTTCAACGATTGGTCCAATGGACTTCAAACTTGGTGTACATGAAGTGAGATGCAAATACTAATACTGTCCTGTAATTTTCTGGTATTTGTTTAAAGAAATTTATAACTTATTATATTTTGTGAGAGAGTGTGCTGGGCTTATTAGGGCTTGAAAAATTATTCTAACTATTGCAATCCTAAAAATCACTCAATGCTTATTTCTTAAAGCGTATAATAAACTGTTTTTTTTTTTGTTTGTTGCAGGGCGAGAAAGACAGCGGAAAAAACTGCATATTGACGTGCGAGAAGAGGAAGGCAGATGACACAGATATCAACAAGGACCTTAAAAAGGTAAGACAGCTGCTTTTAAATTGTTCGCACATTCAATCAATATAGGCAGTGCTTGGCGGGTAATTGATGAGAGTAATCGTGTTAGGGCATTTTTAAAAAAAACGTGTACCCTTTTTCCAACAAGATTACGTTAATTTCCCATACAACTTTATCGTGTTAGTTTTGTGACGCCCCATATAAATCGTATGAAAATAGTGTCACAAAACTGAGAAAATAACCAAAAGACACTTTTTTCTTTACAAAAATAAATAGTGCTAATAATTCTGATTCAGAAAAACCTAAAATGTCATTTTGGAATAAAGTCCATGGTACATGTTTTTTTGAAAATGCCCGTTAATTAATCAAATATTTATTTCTGTGCTTAAGGCCGGGTACTCATATGCGAGCTGTAACCGTAACTATTGCACGTTACTGTAACCAAAAACCCTAGTGTGGACATAGCTTTCCGCTGGGCGCAGGTTCGCGGCACACATGAGTTACCTGCTTAACTATTTGCTGAATAATAAAGATACATACGAGTATATACATCAATCACGTCTTTATCCCTTACGGGGTAGACAGAGCCTAAGGTAACAAGACCTAGAGGCCACGTTTAGCATGATTGTGGGCGGATAGGTGGAAAGGGGAATCAAAATAGTGATAAGTCGCTAGCCGCATCGCCTATAACATGATTTCTAAGAATTTCGCCCAATCCGTCTATGGGCTTTTATTTAATTTTTTTCTTTACCGGCTGAGCAGCATGGAAGATTAATTTATTGGTAAATGTAAATCAAACATGGCTGTGTGGGCATAGATCCTTTTGCCTCTCCAATATAAAAGAAGAAGAAATAACATTAAAAATGCCTTAGCTACGAAGAATTTTTCGTAATTGAATTTGCATTCCACAAATAAATACCCTATTGCCTTAAAATGCTACGAAGAACTGAATTCAATACATTTTCGCTTACAAGCTAATCTAATGGAGACATTACACTAGCGAGCATTAAGGTATTACGTTACAGGGCAATGAACTCGATCACGCGATGGCTTGACCTCCGCCTAATAGTGGATTATTAGGGGGTGTATTGTTCAGGACTTGCGGTATTATCTGATCTATATCTAAAAGAATCCATCGGTTTGTTGGGTTTTCAATTGTTGTTACAAAAACACTAACCCCTTTATTCTTAAACGCTCTAGGCTTCTGCTAACTTAGCAATCGTGTGTCCTTATCTTTGAAAGGTAATTGTCAAAGCGACAGATAAAGACAAACGATTGCTGAGTTAGCAGAAGCGTACAGAGCGTTTATGAATAAGGGGGTAAATATTTAAATATTGATGTTTCTTTTCTTCCATGCTGGTCTGGGAGTAAAGAAAAAACATATAATGTACCAGTTGCTTCTCCTCCCGCGCAGATGGTAAAAGCCCATCGAGGGAATGGGCGAGAGTCTTAGGAATCATGTTATAGGCGATGCGGCTAGCAACCCATCACAATTTTGATTCCCCTTTCCAACTATACGCCCACTATCATGCTAAACGTGACCTTTAGGTATTGTTACCTTAGGCTCTGTCTACCCCGTAAGGGATAAAGACGTGATTTGTGTGTATGGAGTCCGAAAGTCGTCAAAATCTGTAAACGAGCAATCAATGTAACATTTGTAACGCTCGGCTCAACCCACTCGAATATTCGACGCCGAATGCTCACTATACACAATATACAGTGAAGACGCTATATTTAGACAGTTTGCAGTTTTCAAACTTATCTAGCTTGTCTATTCATAACATAAAAGCCTCTACCTTCCTAGATTCACTACTAGCACCATCGTCTGCCATTAAGTACCATCCCTAAGTTTCCGCCCCAAAAATCACTCCGCAATTCCATGTCCCCAGTTTCACGCGCCGGTGTCGGAGGTCGGTCATTTTGTTTTCATTATCTCCGCAAAACGGCGTGTAGAGGGCGCCACAAATTTATGACAACGAGCTGCGGTAGTGATGGGACCACTTGTTGCTATTATTTTGTCGGTATCGATAAACGTTAATTTATTGAGTCAAAATAGTTTTAAATGATTACAGATATGTATTGCTGTAGCTTTTGCGTTACTAACTATTAATAGTGAATTATGACTTTAGTAAAGATAAAGCATTAATACGTTTCTAATTAATAACGTTTCTAAGACGTAAGTAATTAAGTTTCTAAGAGGGTGCAATTTATCCTGATTTGATTTGCCAGTGCAATAAATTCATTCCAATAAAATCCGCAACGTGGTGTACGGTTTACCTTTATTTATGTAAGTACGTACTATTTAATATCTATCTAATTATAGGTTTATTTTTAGACAAATATAAAGCTAGTTACGGTAGTGAACGAAATAGTTAATTCGTGAAATAGTAGGTAACTACTTAATGATAACGTTTGAGAGAACCTGTGAATGTATCCAAACAATCCACTAGGGATTTTCTAGCTGTTGTGTTATTTATTGCGCGCTCTCATCGGCCAGGCGAAGATTTATTGAGTCCAGAGAACGTAAACAACGCTAAAACTGGATTTAAAGACAGACATTTTGTACATAAAACACTGAATTTACTGTCCTCCAAGTTCATAAGCTCTGCTTTTTCGTAATATGGTGTTTTGCTGTCAATTACCATTTAAAACGTGTACGGATCGGACGCTATGTTTTGACGTGGGATAAAACAGAGTTGATTGGCTACTTTTACTCTTTGATTACATAATATTTGCCGTCTCGCCCCAACATTGCCTAAAGTGGTGGCAAAATAAACGGTGCATAAATACTAGCATGTATCCAGTGGAAGGCACCAAAGATTTTAGATACTTTGAATGATAGAAGACAGAACTATTCGGAACTATGGCCCAACCCTCTAATCATGAGAGGGACTGCAGACCGCGTATTTAGTATTCACGACATCCTATCCGAATTGGGCACTTTATACACATCGTTGGACTCCTTTGTATAGCGTAAATACTATAATACAGTTCTGTTTATGTCAGGTTCGTAGCAAGTGCAACAAAGCAGTCTCTGCCTAACTCTATAGGAAAGAGGCGTGATGGTATGTATCAATGTATGTTCATCAGTAAAAAGTACATGATATATTTCCAAATCAATTTCACATATGATTATATCAGTAAGAACAATGTTTCTTGACATTTTATGGCATTAATAATTAGACATACATACATAAATACATACATAAAATACGTCTTTATCCCTTACGGGGTAGACAGAGCCTAAAGTAAAAACTAAAACCTAAAGGCCACATTTAACCCACCCATTTTAGTTTATAAACCTTCCAAACAAAACATAAATGCTTCCTTTTTCTTCAGGATCTTGAAAAAGATATCGATATTTTTACCTTTCTTTCCCATCCCTACTTGCTCCGACCTAATTTAAATACATTACGCGTCTTGAAGTGGCGCGGCGTCGTCGGCCCGCACTTGACGGTTAATGTACTGCGATCTCCACCCAACAAGAGCAGTTCAACGTCCCATACGAATCCCATACAACGTTGACCCCCGCTCCCCTCAAGTTCATTACTGAGCTTTGTTTGAAGGCAATTTTGGTACAAGGAAACGTTTTTGAAGTAAATTGTGTATGAAAAATATTTTTTCCCGTCAATCTCGGAAATGTAAGCAATTTTGTGGAGTAAGTTGAGTTTCATTGCCCTTAGATGTGGCTTCAAACGCATTTTACCTGATGAGTTTTTTTTATAATTAACCTTCTATACATACACATACACACAAATCACGCCTTTATCCCTTGCGGGGTAGACATAGCCTTAGGTAACAAGATTTGCAGGCCACGATTAGCAATATTGTGAGCGTATAGGTAGGTGGAAAATGGAATCAAAAAAGTGATGGATTGTTAGCCGCATCGCCTATAACATGATTCCTATGATTTTCGCCTATTCCCTCGAAGGGCTCTTAGCATCTGCGCGGAAAGAGAAGCAACTATCTATTATACGTAAAAATGCAAACTTGAACAACATTATTCCCGAAAATTTTAAAAATTATAAGAAGAAGAAGAAAGAAGAGAAGATAATGTTTTTTCTGTTTGGTATAATCAAAAGTTAGTAAGTAAGTAAATGCTTTATTGTACAAATATAAAGAAACTGATAAAATTAATATATGCACAAAAGCAAACTTATTCCTATAAGGGATCTCTACCAGTTAACCTTTGAGTAGATGAGAGAAGCATTAACCGAGGGACCGACAAAGTGTGAGTTTAAAATTTCAGATAGTGAAAGCCACAATATAGAGCGCACATATCTAAATACAATAAACAAAACATAAAATAAACTACTAAATATCATTACACACATGCATACATACAAAAAGTCGTAGTAACAGAAAAAGACAAACGAACCAGTAGTATTGTCTAACTCATTCATTTTGACAGTTTATTATATGGGCTGACAATTGGCATCGGAATCAGCTAGCTGTCACATTCATACGAGAATTGTCAAAATGAACACGATGGCGATTGCGAGCGAGTTAGACAATAAGCCTACTGAAGTGAACATAACGTTAATGAGCTTTATTTATGAACGTGATGCATATTTACTTACCTATTAAAATCAGCTATTGTAAGTGATCCTCGGTAATTAATTAACTTTCCCGATAACCGTTGAACACAAACTCGATGGAAAGCGTACTCCAAACGACGAGTAAACAATTTCATAAAACTTTATTCCATAACTGCACTTGAAAATCCGTTGCTCCAACAGTGCACAGTTTTATTTAGTTTTATTTGATTCGAACAAAGTTCTCGAACTTGTTCGTGTAAATCTCAATACCATGAACAAATAGGCAGCGCCTCTAGCGCCACGTAACGGCAACAAACTGTCCTAATAGTATTTAGACTCTGTACCGCAAATGAGAAGTGTAAGTTTTTGTCGCAAAAAACGCCTCAAAGGCATCCGCGTTTCAGTTAAAATATTTGAATAATTTAAAATTATTCTTCAAGGCTAATTTGCATACACACATACTGTCACGCCTCTTTCCCACAGGGGTAGGCAGAGACTACTTTGTTCCACTTGCTACGATCCTGACATACTTCTTTCGCTTCATCCACATTCATCAAGCTCTTCATACATGCTCGTCAGTTTCGGGTACTCCTGACCTGACCTTTTTCCAAAACGTCTCCTATTTGGTCTCGGAACGTCCGTCTAGGCCTTCCCCTCCCAACGCAATTCACACTCCCCATAGTTTTCCTGTCCTGTTTAGTAAGTCTACTTTCATCCATCCGCTCTACGTGACCAAACCAACTAAGCATACTTTTCTATCCTAGAAGCTAATTTAACACGAAAAAAATTAATCTAACGACACGAAAGTACCATACCGGAACAACTCATAAAAATTCGAGTGCTACCATAATTCTTTATAATACAAAACAGATTACCCACTTTGCCATACTATTAATAAAGCCAATTTCCCTCGACCATGACCTTCCCTTACTGTTTTCACTTCCTCGCAGTGTTTATGGCCGTCGGAAGCCATTTTGCGAAGTTTACACGAATTCTCGTATAAATCAAGTCCCGGCGCAAATACTTTCAGAGTTATGGCAGCGTGAAGCGATTGTTGCGCGTACGCATACATGCTTACGTTCTATCGTCATAGTTAATTAACTACCTGGCTGGTTTACTAAGAATAATTTTAAAAAGAGATTTTTTTTTTGGGTCCATTATCTCATACTTTGATTGGGCATATGTGTTGCCAGTAACTTACTGGCTGGGCATAAATAGTAATAACCAATAATTTATGATGATTTGTCGGCTAAGATTTGTTCATGTGTCTGAAAGTTAAGACCATAGATTTTGGATGTTAAATTTCAAAAGTTATAAAAAGTACTATTTTCAAGTTTTTGTTGGAAGTTGAAAAACTGAATTCTAACTGTAAGATTCACGTCCCGCATGGACTATTGTAACAATTATTTGGTTTTGGTTGAATAAAACCCAAAAAAATTTATTAATTCAGGAGTTTTGTTGTAACACTAATGCGCACTCATACAATGCTTAAATACAAGAGAGAGAGAGGAGGGGAAAAGGGCTGCCTTTACTTTGCTACACTAACACAATTTTGTTTATTGATATATTCACATTTTTGTGTTACCGTTTTATATTTATCATTACACATAAACGGATAACTCACGTTTAAAAAGTCGAGTGATGCTAGACATGTTTCGGACTATTTCGTAGTCCTTTAGAGCGCTCGCCCCGGCGGCAGCGACACGAACACTGCGCGCCAGCGCTCTGCTCGCGCGGCCGTTCGACGCAACTGACAGCGGCGCACAACTACCCTCGTTTTCATCGTCATTTTTATTATTGTCAAATGTCGGGCAGCACACAACACTGATCACGTCACTCCGTAGAGGTTCGCTCACACTTCGCTCACACGTGTAATGATGATTAATTCTCACGGTAGTTTCATGTTGAAAACGGTTTATATTTCTTTAAATCCTTATTAAGATCTAGTCTCTTAATATAAATGTCAAGCTAAAGGATTACTTTATAATCTAAACTCCTGACAAAATCTTCAAAATGTCTCCCCGCTAATCAGGAAGACATCCGACCCAAGCCTGGATTTATTCCCACATCCTCTAATAAGTTGGGACCCAAATTGTCCCGTTCTAAGCACATAGAGGGTCCAAAGTTATATGTGGAATGAGACCCGAATCACTGGTAAAAGGGAGAAGCTATTCATACGAAGACGGCCCAAAGATCTCGAACTTTCCGTATTTATATAATGCTGCCAAGTTTTATTAATATGGGGAATCTGTTGACCGGGTAAAAGTTTGTGGGCGCTTATGCGGTCCTTATGCTTTGCCTTGTTTACAAGTAGGTACTTATATTCGAATGATTGCCGGCGATATTCGTATTTCTTCTGTGCGAGTACGCTAGAAGAAAATGACAAAGCTTGTAAATTATGATTAAAAATGAAACTATTAAAATGAGTTTAGCAAAGACAATACAATAGTGTATATGAGCTTACCTCCGAGACATTATATCAGGTGACAGTGGTATAACCCGTCACATCCATTTTTGAAACTCATTATTGATTTAGCCTTAGGCTCTGTCTACCCCGTAAGGGATAAAGACGTGAGTTATGTATGTATGTGTGTGTGTATGTATTATTGATTTGTCTCTAACACCTTACTCAGATAGTATACCTATTTTGTTTTCGTAAAAATATGTTACTGCTATTTATTATGCTGAGCAATGACTAAATAGTCGATATCGATAATATTATCAGCTTGCGCAACTCCAGTGTCATGCTTGAATTTTGGCCAGCCAATCAGTGGACAGTAATCTATACAGTTGTGTTTTTTTTTCAAAGTAATTGTATGATATTTCCACTTGTAAGTTATTCTAGCCCTCTAGGGATTTTTGGCAAGTTTTTTTTCGCGCTACAAATCCCGTTATTTTTTTCTTAATCATATCGACGTGACACTGGCTTAGTCAACCGCAGTAGCCATAAAAAAAAATTGCCGAACCACCAGCTGAAAATATTCTGGATAAATTTTAAGAGGATTTGTATAAGTATCTTAAATTGGGGAAGGTTTTCATTCCTCGTACACACGAGGTAGCTATTTAATATGTTAATCCCTCTCGTTGGCACCTGATTGCGCTCAATCGCACGTGGGACCTCGCCCGAACTAGTGACGTGGCGAATATTCGCTTATGCCGACACGATTGCGAATATCTTGCGAATATTTACAACAGAAACTTTTTGTTATAGCCCTTTAATTTTTTAATAATTGGCATTGAAAGAAAGAAAGAAGAAATTTATTCCTTTTTGCAAGACACACAAATATAAGAGAATATACACACATTTATAGATAATAAACAAGAAAAATAAACACATACATGAAAAATAGATCATCAGCGTTGTGTGTGTCTTTGCAAAAGTGAAACGGTCGCTGCTCAGCATTACGCTGAGGTGTTAGACACCCGCAGCACCTATTTTCAGCCAGAACCGTCTGTCTCACGAAACGACATACATACATACATACATACCGTCACGCCTCTTTCCCACAGGGGTAGGCAGAGACTACTTTATTCCACTTGCTACGATCCTGACATATTTCTTTCGCTTCATCCACAGTCATCAATCTCTTCATACATGCTCGTCGGTTTCGGGTACTCCTGACCTGACCTTTTTCCAAAACGTCTCCTATTTGGTCTCGGAACGTCCGTCTAGGCCTTCCCCTCCCAACGCAACCATTCGCACTCCCCATATAGATCTGTCACGAAACGATACACAGATAAAATATACTACATAATCCATAAACTTTTACGTAAACAAAGCAATAAATAGATAGAACCCGATTGATTGTGTCAATGTATTTTTAAGGTGCGACCACACCGCCACGTATACGCAGTGACGCGTAGGCGTCACGTTTTCTCACCGTTTTTTCATACATTTTGTTGCGTAAACGCACCGTCAACATCTTTTACGCACCGGTGTGGTCGGACCTTTATATCGCATTCTAGGCACAAGCTATTTCGAGGCTTACGTTTTGTTGACTGTACTTGAATTGTCATCCAATCAACATGTATTTTTCATGTTAATCCGATTACTGAAAGTGGGTGAAATTCGATTCGCAGGATTTGATTACACGCCTACAGTATGCTTAGTGTAAGTTTTCGGTCACAAAAAACGTCGAGAAAGCGTTTGCGTTAAAATGTCAAATACTATGAGAACAGTTTGTTGCCATTTCGATCCGCAAGTGGCGCTGCCAATTTTTCCATAGTAATTGAGACGTTTACGTGAACGCGTTCGAGACGTTTTTGTATGCGCAAACTTACGCTAGAGGCTCAGACACAGCGACAGTTGATACGATAAAAACTTGACTAAAATAACACAGCATTTACGTTTAGTACGTGAGATACATGAACAAAGGCGGACTGTTCCCTTTAAGGGATCTCTTCCAGTCAACCTTATACCATTATTCCAGACAGCCAGCTTTTTTAACGCGAAGTAACAAACACACGAACTTTCACATTTATAATATTAAGGCCGTGGTTCACCACTCTCTGTTAAGTTCCAGTTATCTTAAGTGCCAGTTATTTATGATTCTGTCTACGAAACAGGCCCTAAAAGTAGGATGACATGGCAGCGACGACGATTCTACTTTTGGCGCGATATTGTAACAGTAACGAGTGCATTTATCATTTGCGAATATGAAAGGCAGATATTCGCATTCGCAAATATTCGAACTCCAATATTCGGGGCATCCCTATCACGTATGTAATGTCGAGTTTTAATCACTCTCAATTCGTACCGGCTTTGTAGTCCCTAGGGCGCGATGAAAATATTGCTTTTCGAATCAATTACCGAGTTTTGAGGTGGAAACAGAGATTAATATTTCAATCATCGCCATTTATTTCAGACACGCAGGTTAAAATGTTATTAAAATGAAACATAAAGATGAGGAATGATTTATGATTCTTGTGATTTAGATGCATAGATTATGGTTTCGATCACTAGTTTTTTTTTAATAAAACATAAATTATTAAATTGTACAGCTATTACTATTGAACGATACAACAACAGGACAAGTGTATGGAGATTGTATATTCAATCTTAACTTTTTCTAAAGAAATAAGTGGCCAAGTAGTTATGCAAAATGTTGTTCACTCAAAATCATGCCCAACCATTTAAAGTTAGTGTAAAAAGCCACTAGCTAGTACAATTACTAACAAATTTAAATAACACAATACTTATGAGAAAACACGTCACGAAATTTCCGCACAGCATTCGAAGTGTTGCAACACCTATTTTCGTAGTTTGGGGAAACTATGAAAACGTGAAGTAAGATTACGGTTAGTTGGGATATTGTTTCGCTGGATACTTTTGTGCGGAATTCACTGAGAATTCTCAGCATTTATTCATAGTTAGCCGCTTCAAATATACTGCTAGGCTAGGTTTTATAGGTGTACGGACTGGCTGGTTTACGGACCGTTGGGTTCGTGTTTGTGTTCAAGTTTTATAAATCGAACACTCGTTCTATTTTATTCGGGTTTTGTTTTAGAACTTGAGGGCAGACGAGAGATCTGCTGCCTGGTATAATTGTAACGTTTCATTTTATCAAAGCTGAATAAACAAAGTATTAGTGTAATACAATTTAGGCCGTAAGCAACTAAAGTTTGTTTAGGATTCATCATGGTTCGTACTTGCTATACCGTTCGATTTAGGTAGTGCTCTAAGAACTGCTCCACAATACACAGTATAAAACAAAGTCGCTTTCCGCTATCTGTTCCTTTGTATGCTTAGATCTTTAAAACTTTCAACAAATTGCCTCTATTTGTAATATTAAACAATTTCGAAAAATAAAATCAATTTCCCCCGACACGTGACTCAAACTTTCAAAACAAACAAACTCCATTCAACAACTTTGGAACAAAAAAACCGTCGATAACAATTCATCGATACGCAAAATACAATAGCCACGTAACCGTGCGTTATTGCTTTTTTGAGTTGTACAATTTTCGTTACGCACGACACTGGAATAAATGAAAAAGCCCGTTGTTTCGTTTTTGAAACTTTTCTCATTTCAGCAGGGACCGTCCCGGCAGACGCAACTTTTTTTGTGCCACGGCGACTGATTCTGCTAAAACTGGGTTTGGGGGTAACGTGTGAACGTTGTTTTGACGTTTTACAAGGTTTTTTTGCACTTTCCCTGATGCCAAGGTGCAAAATACTAAAGCGTGATGTCTCGACCGTTTTTCTTTTGAATTCGTTATATGAGTGCTGCAGTGATTTTTTTCACGTATCTGAAAAAAATCAAAAAGTTTGTACTTATTTTCAAAGTTGAATAATTCGCAAAACAATCTCTACATCGAAAAATTGATTTCTTAAACTTGTCATAGCTTTGAAAAATCTATCCAATCTTACACTTTCGTGTAGAATCAATGTACCTAAAAATAGTAAAATTGTCTTTTAATCGCTCTATTATGTTATAGATACAATAAAGTCATATTTATTTAAATAGAAAACGAATTCAATTGTCATAGTTCCTAGCCAAATTACGTTTGAATATTGAGCATTTTTTAAATTAAAATTCCACATGTTTTTCGGAACATTTCCAGGTCACGGTTATTTAACTACCAAAGTAAATAACTTACTCTCTTGAGATTAAACACCGTCTCGATCACAATGCCACAAACAAAGTGTACATTGAACCAAATTTCGGGAACGTCGGGGCCATTGAAGCATGAAATTGGAACAAATAAAGTTATTTGCTTTTAGCATTTACCCGCGGCATCGCCTCCGAAGAAATGGGCAGTAGAAATACCTTAGAAATTTCGTAAAATCCTGTCAGATGACTATTACTAAGACTCCATTGTCCGTCTGTCTGTCTGTATGATGTGTTAGCCATCGCTAGACAGTTGAAATTTTCACAGCTGATTTATTCTTGTTACCGCTATAACAACAAATAAGTATTAAAAACAGAATATTTCCGTCGGTCTGTAAGTAACCATTGTAAAATGATCTCACACTGCCTGCTTTTTTACTTATTAGGCAGGCCTCTTCTAACACTAGATTTATATTAACATGTCGAATTTGAACGGAACCCGACTCGCACGTAGCCGATTTTTATTTTTACCCTAAGCCATATAACTATACCACAATAAAGTTCTGTCACTGTTTGGTTGAAGTCCTACCGAGAATACACCCCCAGCATTTTCATCGCGCAATTTTCGAATACTCTGTCAATCTATTATTAGGTTTGGCGAATATTCCGCGGATTACTTTTCCATCAAAACTTGTGCATTCCGCTTATCGCCGGATCCTCCAATCTGGCCGTTTGCGGGGAGGTTTAACTTGTAGTTGTATTATCATTTACGTGTACTTTCGGCTTAGAAAGTTTTGCGGGCGAAATTGGAGATGCTTTAAACATATATGCGCTTGTGTGATGCTTGTAGCACTTAGCACGGGAGTCGTTTTTACACCTTAGCTGTGACTTCGGAAAGGTTTTTCGACTGTATATTATACTCAAAGTTCTCCTTCTCCAGTATGAATTTTATCACAATCGATTTAACAATAACTAGCTTCGGCCCGCGACTTCGTCTGCATAGAATTATACATATTATAAACCTTCCTCTTGAATCACTCTATCTATTAAAAAAACGGCATCAAACGCCGTGAAACGTGAACGTGAAATTTCAAGACTAGTGCATTCTTAGCGAGTGCTCCCTGAGTTTGGTTTTACTTTTTATCTCAGATTTAGCAAGAAAGAAAGAAAGAAAGAAGACATTTATTCCTTTTCCAAGCAATGTGAATGAGTGATACCTTAAAAGAAAGAACAATAAACAGGCATGTTTCTGAAAATGTTTGAACATTTCAAGGAATTAAAAAAAATATATGGCACAGAAAAATGACTCTGTGAACCTAAGACATTTTTAGTAATTTCGAATGCCTCCATTTTGTTTTTGTGGCAAGAAAGACACTTAAAATTATTTAATTTGGTCCAATACACATTAAACTATCCGAAATGAAAGATTTTGTTTCCAAATTAACGCTCATTGGGGCAACATTGACTCGTGACTATCAAATTCTGGGTATTTTCCTAAAATTTCTAAGTCTTCAATTTAAAAAAAAAATATCAAATTTCGGCTAAGACATATATGGCTAAAAATGTTCAAAAATACCTCGGCTGTCATCCCCTTAAAGCTTTGTATCTAGCTACCAAACACCCTGTATATACGTAAATATGTTTAGATAAATTATGTCTTATTTTGTTTTTGTTGCAGGCAAAGCTAGAAACTAAGGCGCTGAAAGCGAAAAGGCCCGGTTTCACAGACGACCGGTACAACGAAACTTCTTATTATATAGAAAATGGTGAGTTATTTACTAACAGGAGCCTCATCATGACATACGTCTTCAAGCGGTTCAATTCTGATTCAATTTGGGGGTGCGAGTCGGGTTACCTCCGCGTGTGGTCAAGAGCTGCGGTTCGTTTTTGGATCCGGGGGGAAGGGCAGTGCTTGGTCCGGTGCACCCTGGGCATCGGTTAATGATTTCCTAGCAGATTCTGAGGGATATCATTATCAGTTGGCTAAGAGCCCGACAGGGGGGAGGTCTTTTGACCGTGGTCTACCGTACAACGTTGCCGACATTTTTGTCACAATACATACATAATACATACCGTCACGCCTCTATCCCACAGGGGTAGGCAGAGACTAACTTGCTACGGTCCTGACATATTTCTTTCGCTTCATCCACAGTCATCAATCTCTTCATACATGCTCGTCGGTTTCGGGTACTCCTGACCTGACCTTTTTCCAAAACGTCTCATATTTGGTCTCGGATCGGTATTTGGTTCGGGTCTTTGGTCTATTTGGTTTTGGCACAAGATTTTTGAATAGTTTATTTATTACTTGGACAAGAAGATGATTCAATTTTACGTTGTAGCTGTCATTTTTGACACTTCTAGTAAGGATCTGACAGCGAGCGATCCAACTTTGGTTCCGAATTGAATCTCAATAAGACGTCATGACCAAGAAATAGTTTTTTAAATCTTTAAATATTTGGTCTACATTCTCTAAGAATATTTGCATAGAGAAAACAATAATTTTTAAAAGGATATTTCTAATACCTATTGACGATTCAGTAATATTACCCAAAAGAAAAGAAACAAATACAATAGTTTCTTCCTGTTTCACTTACACTAATAGCCGTTAATATAAAAGTGAGGAGGACGGTAGGATACAAATTTCAAATTCCGAAGTAGCCCCTGGTGTCGATTGAAAATGGCCGCCATTTGTAACGTCTTCCAATCTTTGCTATCGAATAAATTAGATTAAGGAAAGTAGGGCAGAACCGAAGTTCAGACGGGAAGGGTTCCGTATATACTTGTAGCATGTTAATGAGGTAGGTTCTCGCGGTGTTAACTAACGATTCAAGAACAGGCAAAATTAAAATAATATTCTACGATATGTGTGTAAAGCTGTTATTAAAGTTCTTCTTATTTGTGGCGTATCAAGTCGTTATAGCGACGACAACTTCGCCATTGTCAAAGTAACAAAAATATAATTTTAAATCTTGTGACAAAATGTCGGCAACGTTGTACGGTAATGGTCAAAGCCCCCCCCCCCCCCCCCCCCCCTGTCGGACTCTTAGCCAACTGTCAATGATATCTCTCAGAAACAAACTGCCAGGAAATCATTAGCCGATGCCCAGGGTGCACCGGACCAAGCGCTGCTCTTCCCCCGGAAGGATCCAAAAACGAACCGCAGCTTTTGACCACACGTGTTACAGTTTGACAACAAAAATAATGCTCCACGATGTACCTGCGCAGTATACGAATTTTAGTAGCGCGGGAAACTCTGGCGCTGTTATTGGTCGATCGATTTCGTACCAACAATGGCAAAATCGTGTAAGCGGGACAGAGCTAAGAATGCAAAGCAAGCAATACTCTGCCAGTTGCGCTTGCAAATAAAGTTCAATATAGATTATTTACACGTTCGGCTACCATCGGAAACTGGTCTGCGCTTCTCTGCGCAAACGAATACTGCCGATGCGCATTATATTTGTTGTCAAACTGTATTAAAGTTACGATGAGCTATGCTCGGTTTTAAAGTAAGCCAATCTCTTCCCGTAAGTGTCGTAAAAGGCGACTCAGCGTACGACTAAGGGAAGCACGCGAGATGAACTACCCGTTTTTTTTCTTACTTTTCGTGCTAGAGAGAGATGGGTATTCTAGCTCGCGCGCGACACAGCTCTCGCTCGCACTCATGGTAACTGTGCAGCGCTCTCTTTTACCTCGCTGGTATTCTCGATCGACGTCCACATTCTATTTAGTTCAAACGTTACGGGTGGAATATTATCCGCTTTCCGATGTGCCAAGGTTCAGAATAATGTTAAAGGAAATCTTTGTCAAACAAGCGTAATGAAAAGTTGTTAAAATAAAAACATTTACCGATTCTGAATAGAATGGAATCACAATTTCAAAATAGATTACAAAAAAAATATGACCGCCTCGGGAATCCCATTGATACTTTTTTTTTAATCTGACTGATGACAAACTTACCGTGGTTACATAAACATGGTTGCTTTTGACAAAATAATACTTTTCTAATCACATTAACCCTTTCAATTTCCAAGAAAACCCGACTTCCGTGTTCAGCGGAACCTTAAAATTTTAGCGAGTCATAGACATAAAATGGTTTTTTTTAATAATCGTTAGTGGCAACCGCCATTATAGGCCTGAGTCATCTTGCCGCAATGCCGTTTTTCAGTTAAATTTGCATTTGAGTAACTTTTAAACAGCGGTTAGGGTTTTATGGCCTAGATTAGGATTTGTGTTACGGTTTTAATGGTGTTTGCAACGGGAATTGAATTTGCTGACCCACATTTTTTGGTAATTGTTTGGGGGGTCTGAATTTATTGATGGCAAAGCTTTGCACGTACGTAATAAATTGTCTTATCCTGTGAGGGTTGGTATTGTCGGGGATTAAAAGTGTTATATCGGTGTATCTTTGCTTTTTTTTACACCAAAACTGATGCATTGCGTATTGGTATACTTCGGTTATTTAGCATTAGAAAATAAGGTTAAACAATTTTGATATGAGTTTTAAAAAATAAATAACAATGAGTTACAATTTAAAATCCCTGGAATAGCGTGATTTGTTTTGTAATTTTGTTATGGTTTTATATTTTCCAGTTATCGAATTTTAATAAGTTATTTTCGATAAAAAGACACGTCAAAATTGTTTACCTTCTTTCTAATTCTAAAAAGATCAAAGCGCTTAAACATAGCAACAATTTGGTGTATAATTTTTAGTACTGTATTCATCCGTTTTCTAGAATTTATCGCCTTATTTAGTAGGTACTTTAAACCTAACGGGTTGGTAAATGCTTCAATATCTTTAGTACTACAAGCCATCTCTTATCATTAGGTGATCGCTTCTACATTTGTTTCATAAAAAAATCACCTTCTCTATTGCAGGCCTCAGAAAAGTATACCCCTACTACTTCACATTCACCACCTTCACCAAAGGCCGATGGGTCGGCGAGAAGATTCTCGACGTGTTCGCGAGAGAGTTCAGAGCTCACCCAGCGGCTGAATACGAGAGGTGCATCCGAGCAGGCACCCTCACTGTCAACTATGAGAGAGTAGACCCGGACTATAGGTTGAAGCACAACGATCTTTTGGCCAACGTGGTCCATAGGTAAGTCGACAATACTCGACAAACTACAAACGAACTAACTGTGTTTCAACTGCTTAGTTCGCTGTACGGCTAAAACGAGAGCGCGCGAGAAAGACTAACCATCCCTTTCTAAAACGAACAGTAAGAACCAGACGGGTATATCTCGCGCGGGTCACAGCTCTCACGCGTACTCGTACTAGCCGTGCTGCAGCAATGATGTCAAATCACTCCGCGTTTACACTGTTACGCTGTGTTACTGCGGACTGAACAGTGTAATCACCCCATTACGATTACATGATATGGTATTAAGACTCGTGTTTACACGTGGTATTTCGAAGCATCACACGCGTATTTGCGTTTGCAGTATCATACGATACGGTTCTGACAAGTGTGTACCTGTTCGGACACACGTCCGCGTTTATACGGTTCGCCAAATAAGTGGTCTATTGTTTTTAATACAACTTCCAAATGAATAGACGTTGCTGAATTTTATTAGCCTTATCGACATTAACTGTATGATTTCCACGTCATTTTACGACTTTTGGCAAACCACGTATTTGGCTAATAGTCAGGGGTCTTACCATGACGTCTTAATTCGTTCAATTCCGAATCAGTTCAGGTTTTAGCTGTCATTCTTAGTATGGATCTGACAGCGAGCAAACCTAAACTGTGTCGACATTGAATCGCAGTAAAACGTCATGGTATCCCTCAGACATTAGTTGTTGAGCCACCGTGGAACGCTGTCGCATCGACATTGTCAATCCTTTACAAAGTGTTTATGAAGACTCAACAACTTCAACTTTTTGTATAATGGCAACCGGTTGCTTTTGGTTGACAACCACTATTGCGACTCAACAACTGAAGACCTCGTGTGTAGCTGATAAACACGGCTAGCACGAGTGCGCGCGAAATATACTACCCGTCTTTTTCTTACTGTTCATTCTAGACAGAGACGGGTAGTCTATCTCGCGCGCGACAAGGCTCTACTGCGCTCTGTGCAATTGGATGAGACAGATAAATAAAATGTGGTACAGTTTTGAGTAGATGCTGTGTTTGAATACATGTCAACACGGGTCTTAAAATGTCGAGGCAAATATAGAGGACAGAATTAAATTCGAACTTACAAACAAGTGACTTTGCAAAGGAGCTTATTTCCATTTCATTGAAGTTTTAAGCTTGAAGTTTGAGGGGTATACCGCTCGAAGAACTGACAGACGGGAAGGGAAAGTTTCTAGTGGCGAGTACGGACCCGTGTATATAACGTTGTTGACAATTTTTTTCATGAGCTGAGCCCCTAGTAGGTACGCATTTGAGGCGTTTTCTGTGCCCCTAGTATAAACAGTCCGATTATCTAGTCTGATCGGACTAATGAGACTTTGTCGTCTCATTAGTCCGATGCTACAGAGAATCGGACTACTGAGACGAGTAGTCCGGTGGTAACAGATGGTTTTTTTACCAGTATGTTGATACACTTCTCAATCTCATTTTCTCAACGAGCAAAATATCTCGATAGGTACATGCCACCACAGGCGCTGCCAATTTGTTCATGGTAAAAACGTAAACGCAAACGCATTCGAGTCGTTTTCTACTTCATAAACCCCTAGCATCTGTGTATCAACATACTGGTAAAAAAATCCCATCAGTTACCACCGGACTATTCGTCTCATTAGTCCGATTCTATTGTAGAATCGGACTAATGAGACGACAGAATCTCATTAGTTGCTTTGTGCGAGAGCCAGCCTACCGTCGCAAATTTTGTCGATCTGTCCTCAATATTTACCTAACTCATCACGCTGCTAATTAGCTTCAAATAAAGACTAACAAACTACGGCACAGATGCGACACTCTTTGTCAATTTATCATTACGATGAGTGCTATCTGCGCAAAGTTTGTTATCATGCCATGAACATTACTGTTAAGCGATATATGTGCATTCTGTAGTTTGCACATATGTAAAAGCTTCACACGGATATATACATTGTACATTTTAAAACACAATTCAGTACTTGTATTTAACGTTCCTTATGTAACATAATTTAATTTACCTTCTAAAACTTGTATATAGTCAAACGGTGTGGTTTACTGGAGATTGATGTTAAGGATTTCCGTTGCTTTTGTTAACAGATATATTTAAAAAAAATGCACTTTAGCTACTGTCTGAATTAGAATTGTTAAAACATAAATCTTTTTATTCATATACGATTGTGAAGCTAACACTTAATATAATGTGACAATGTGCAGTTTCCAACTACCCTTCCCTTCTCAAAATCATAACGGTGCTTGTTCGGGACGCTCGGCAGAATACTTGTGTGTGTACCGAATTCTCAAAACGAACTCAAAAAAGGGTGAATCTCTACGCCCGTGTCGCGTGTGGCTTCCGAAACCAAAGCCTATGAAACGCGAGTGAAAGGAGTGAACACTGCTCTGTAATTTGGACAGTTGAAAGGACGAGCTGTGAGTACTATCCCTTGCCTTTCTCTCACCCCCTACACTTTGTCACAATAACAATCGTGAAACTTAACAATTGTTTATGAATAAGCCTGTCTTTATCTGGCAAAGGTGAATGTCAAGATGACAAACAGAGTCAAATTAATGATAACAAACAAAACGTACACATAGCTGACACAAACATGTTTTTCCTTGTGAATAATGGTGTTAGTTGCAATAAATAAATGGCAGTTTTCTCTCGATAATTAATAGATATTTTAATTTTAATTTAGCAACATAAATCCTGACATACTAAGAAGCTTCAAGTAAAACTGTAGCCTAATAAACCGAATATAAACATAGATTAATAATTATAAAAGTATTATAATTTTAAATAAATCGTAAGCACCGAATGAGCATGCGAGTGCACAAACAAATTAATTTAAATTATTGCTATCGATATTGCTTTCATTTGATATTTCAGACACTGAAACTCTAATTGAAGCCGTTCGATTGTTTTGCCCAAAACGTGATGTATGACGAAACATCTTAGTGTGAGTTGGATCCAGTTACTTTGACAATAGGCAACTTTAACCATAACTGAAGGTTGATGCATATTTGACAGAAAACCTAAGACATGTATGTAAAAATCATCGGTTGTAGCTAATGATATTGTTAAAATTTGGTGCGACTCACTCTTAGATTGTGTCTATGAATTGATGTCTTAGCACACGATGGTATGTTGAGAGATATATAACCAATTGTTATCGGACTGCTAACTTTGTTTTAACTTTACAAGTTTTTAAAAGCGACTCATAAAGAGATTCTAGTTTTGACATATACCTACTAATATTTAACGTTCTCCATAATAGTTTCTATCTCAACTCCACATTAATTATTTTTATGTATTTCCTGTGCCAAGTGATATCGTACGTTAGAACTACAATAAACTCGTTATTTTAATGTTAAGACTTGGCTGTATGGTTTAGACACCTTTACCTTATCGTTAGCAAAAAAAAGGTTTAAGCTTTTACAACAAACTTTACAACAGCAAGTAAAGCATTTATATTTCTCAACCTTCGTCGTCTAACATTGTACCAGCATGTTCATTTGTTGCCATCGACCTAAATAGTTTTAATAAAAACTGTCGCGAAACGACAAACGACTTCTCCTTCCTGTCACCTTGACGTCTGTACAAAGCCATTAACATTATCCTTGGAGAACGCAATTTCGGAACGAAAAATGGATACGTACGAGAATTTTCATGAACTAAAAGTGAGGCCTTGTTGTAGGGTGCGCGAGCGCTCGCACCGCCATCGCATTGCCTTCGCCATCTATCTACCCTCATTCCAAGAAAGAAAAAGATACAGAATGCAATGCAATATGGCCTCTATACTGTGCTCCAGACACGCAAATACTTCACTGTATAAAATTACTTAGCATAAAGGCAGCTAAGTTGTGTAAGTAATTTACTACGGTAAATACTATGTCCAAAAAACCCAATCAATACAAAAAACCCATTTAATAACATTATACGTTTATCAAACAGTACCGTGGCAACACAGTCTTAATCGCTGAAGCTTAGACTTGAAATGCAGTAACTTGAGTATCGCAAAGTCGCACTAAGTTATTTTTCAGGGGAGTCTCCGCCATTCCAATCTTGCCAATCTCTGTCATTACCAGACTACCTAATCTATTCAAATAATAAAAATGTAGTTTGTGAGGTTGCATGGGGCGGTATGGGGTAATCTCCGCTGCAACTGAAACGTTTTTGTTTTCTTTTTTCCAGTAGATAGCCACATTATTTGTCAGTGTCATTGGCTATATTTAATTCTGCGCAGACGACGTCGACAACGATGGCCGTTATTTACTATTAAAATAAACTAAAAGAACACCAAGTATTTTTGTATCAAGTAAACACATTTCCGATTAGTTCATATCCGTTCCGAAGTTGCGTTTGCTCGCTCAGCGTCTCGTCGGTCTAACCTAACCTAACCTAACTCCGCCTGACCTGTGTTACGTTGCAGGCACGAGGTACCCGTGACCAGCCAACCGATCACCCTCGTACATATCGACGAGGATATCGTGGTCGTCAACAAACCGGCCTCTATCCCCGTAAGTGGCAATTGAGACAGCCATATTTATGCTACGGTGTCGGATTAACGGGGCATTGTCCATGCATTTTTGCGTTATGAAATTGTATCTTCATTTCGCTTACACGGTGAAACAGTCGCAAGGACAGCACATTAGCATTTGTCGCCCATTATAAACATCCTATCCACACAGGCGTATTGCGTAAAAAGCTACATGTTTATGACAAAGAATAGCGTGCTCGGCTCACTGTACTTTTTACTCTTCACCCAAAATAAATACGCTATGAGTGACAAAAGGGAACCAATGAAGTGCTCTCAGTACGGTCGAAAACAAAACTGGACATTAAAAACCAAGCTGAGAGTACCTGTCTATGTTTGACAGGGATGGACATAACAATCTCATAGCCTTTACCATTTGCATCCCTTTTTGAAGCCTTCAATGACTTCCGCCTGATTTAAGTAGGTCCTTGATTATACTCGCTGACACATGAAACTACAATTTTATATGTAAACTTAGCTTCACTTAATCCGGCACCAGCCACTGCCCGTTTCTCGCATGTGTGTACGCAGGTTTGTAAATACTCTTAGATCCTTCTGTGTTGCTCGAAAAGTTATACATGACTGTTATGTCTGTGGTGGTTGGAATCGAAACAAATGACAAATGAATTTAAATTACGCATAGGTGCGAGTTATTTTAGAGATATGTTGCGGGAGTGAGATGCAAACATACTCGAAAACAAAAGAAACGAGTCACTTCCCGTAGAAAGTTGTTTAGAAGTGACGGTTTCTTTGCTCTCGAGTATACATGGCATTCGTGTTGAACGGTTACATAAAGAGATTTTGATTGGAATTACGTTTAGCCATATATCTGAGCCTCTATAAGTGCAAGATTTCATGAAACTATGTTAAAATTGGCAGCGCCACTTGCGAATTGAAACGGCAACAAACTGTCCTCTTAGTATTCGACATTTCATGCAAAATCGAGGTGTATTTTGTGACTGAAAACTTAGACTCAGTACCTATGCTGGACTTGGGTTTCGCAGTGTACTTTTTCTGTGGTTGTAAACCTTGATGCGTAGACACATCTGCTGTTTTGTCAAGTAGGCTAAGGACTTGGCATCTCGACATAATTTCAGTATTAATATGAATGTCAAAGCAAGATTAGTCAGCGAGAAAAGATTGCCACATTTTTATTTGTCAAAAACTAGGTTTTCTCTGGTCTTTCTTGGCATTACAAGTATTTTTATTATTTTAAATCTGTTTCGAACCACAAAAATAAATGAATGTAACGTTTTTGTCATTTGTTCCGAAATCTACCAAATTATTCTTCGTAGTTTGGTTTTCCAATTCTATCTAGTTCTCTTTTAAGTATTATTTCTGTGTCTCAAGTGATGGCACACTATTAATTTGCATGTCATAAATAAAATAAGTAACCTGTAGCTACTTATGCAGGAAATAAAGTTTTAATTTTGAAGCTCAAATGGTTAATTGTAAGGTACAAATTCGCATACTTTTAATATTGTGAAATGGAACCTTGTGTTATTAAACCAATGCTATACTTCTTCTATTTTCAATTTTAGTTTTGTATAACTTTACAGCAAAAAGGTAAGTAACGCTTAATAATGAAGGTGAAGGTGTGCATTAATGATACATACATCATACATTAATTTATTTAAATACATCATTTACGAACATTCTCGTCGTGTCATACATATTTTTTTGCTATATCTACCGTTTATTTTGTTTACTTTCGCACTTAAAATTTTACGTGAAATTAATATACCGATATTTACTGTTTTACTGATTAGTATATTTGTCAACTGTTACTAGAATAGTTACTAAAGTACAACGTACGTTTCGCAGATCAATGACTCTCTCTTACACGTGGTTTAATCATGCAATCTTAACGGATAAAATGACATCCTGAGTATATTTAACAGAGTGACCTTTCATGTGTCATGTTAAGGAAACGACATACATGGACGAATCCTTCGCTAAAAAACAGTACTTAGTTACTTATGTAGTACTTAACAACAAAGCAGCTTAAGTCGTCAATGCTGCAACTTCCCTGCGTTCATACCTGTAGTCTATACGCTTGATTCATTAAAGCATCGAAGTAAAGCCGGGAAACTCAAAGTTTTCACAGCTCATTTCACGGCGACTTGTCGCGTCGACTTTTCCGAGTGCCAAGACGCACTCCAAGGCTTACCAACTTTGAATGCTTTTACTTCGCACACGGCAGGAAATCCGAGCGAAAATACCGTATGAAAGGAAATGTTTCCGACTTGTTGCATTAAACTGGGAAGTAATTTATATAACGCTGGTACATGTTCCTTGCAGTTTCTTAAGTATGCTGTGCGATGCTTAAAGGCAGTAAAATGTGAAATCTTATACTGCGTTTTAACGTTGTTTTTACGTGCACGGTGGTAAAGAGTTATAACTCAATGTGAGCTAAAGCGCATTGACCTTACGACTGACTCGTACTGGCATGTAGAATAATAAATCATGCAACGATTTTCGTAGTGTCGTAAACTAAGACAGTTAAATAGTTGAGTATGACAAGTATGACTTCGTGTGTAACATATTTATAGAGAAATAATTTGTCCGGAACAGAATAATAATTTACGAAGTGGTAAAGTGTATTAACAACCTTCTTGGAATTGTTTTCGTTAAAGTGACATAACTTGTAAAGTGTGTCGTGCTAGGTCCGTCCTGATCGCTACGATCGTCTATAGGCTTATCATGCCGCCAAGCCGCAGTGATTGCGCTGCTGTGTTGCTGGGCTCATGACATATTTAGTGTTGCGGGCGTTCATGGGCGGTGCTCACTTACCATCAGATTACCCGCTTGCTGATCGTCGTAAATAAACCGCGTTATCACTACATAGTATAAAACAAAGTCGCTTTCTCTGTCCCTATGTCCCTATGTCCCTGTGTCCCTATGTATGCTTATATCTTCAAAACTACACAACGGATTTTGATGCGGTTTTTTTAAATATATAGAGTGATTCAAGAGGAAGGTTTTTATGTATAATTCTACGCAGACGAAGTCGCGGGCAGAAGCTAGTTACTTATAAATATAGGCGTAGCAAGCTGATTCCAGAGTAGGGTTGCCAACTTTTATTAGAAGAAATAGACTATATTTTAGAGTACGGTTGGCAACCCTATTCCAGAGTTTCACCGTACGTAACAAGAACTGTTGAAGCGTTTTCCAAAAAAAAGTCCACGTGTACATTTTTTCCAGAATTTAAATATTTTGGGTTTTTCTTACTCAGAATTGTTTACCCTATCGATTCTCATACAAGAGAAAATGTGTCCCAGATTTTACTGTGGATTTTTTTTCCTATTCGTCACTTTTCAAACATGAAATGGGGATTTTGGGGCATATTTTTTTTTCTTGTATAAGACTCGTTAGGGTAAATGATTCTGAGTAGCAAAAAAACTGAAATAGTTAAAATCTGGAAAAAAATATCATGTAGATTTTTTTTTGGAAATTGCTCATTAACTGTAGGCTCTTCAAACACTATTTGGCGTAAGAATATGAAAGCACCAATCGTATTCTAATTCGATAAGATGGTTCGGGTAAAAAGAAAGATGGCAAGTGGTGCGCATATTCCAGGTCGAAACTTATGAAGAAATTTGGAGAAGGCATTCTGTTTTAAATCCCAAATAAATTGTTCAAGAGGTAAATTAGCCGATGCCAGTTAAAAGTATTGCTCTGAGCCATCAATCTTACAAAATGGCGGCAGCCAAAACTTCAAACGA
Organism: Pandemis corylana; assembly: GCA_949127965.1. Taxonomy (NCBI): domain Eukaryota; kingdom Metazoa; phylum Arthropoda; class Insecta; order Lepidoptera; family Tortricidae; genus Pandemis; species Pandemis corylana. Next base: position 3,641,620 of record OX421852.1, on the reverse strand, counting down.
AGCCGTAAAGATGAGGACGTAACCTCGGAACGAAATCACCCATTCCATTTCATGATTCCGACGAGGTTTGGAGAGAACAGACTATTCAGTAGACAAGACACTGCGCGGGTTTATACAATACAATAGGCACAATAGCATAATATATACCACTAGCTTCTGCCCGCGACTTCGTCTGCTTAGAATTATACAAATAAAACTTCCTCTTGAATCACTCTATCTATTAAAAAAAACCGCATCAAAATCCGTTGTGTAGTTTTGAAGATATAAGCATACATAGGGACGGACAGCGGAAAGCGACTTTGTTTTATTTATACTACTTATTTATTATTTATTTATTTATTTATTTATAAGTCGCGGGCAGAAGCCCGCGACTTCGTCTGCGTAGAATTATGCATAAAAACCTTCTTCTTGAATCGCTCTATCTATTAAAAAAAACCGCGTCAAAATCCGTTGTGTAGTTTTGAAGATATGAGCATACGTAGGGATATAGGGACAGAGAAAGCGACTTTGTTTTATAGTATGTAGTGATTACTGTAAAAAAATGCTAGTGTTTATATAACTTTACATCTTTCAAACCTCGCATGTGCAAACTTTGAAAGCAACTTATACATACAGGCAATACAAGGTAAATAAAAGCTTGTATTCATGCTTTTTGCATGCAGACTCCTAAGTATGTATTGTGTTTTACAAGCTTGTTTATTGTATAAAGCTTACAGTGTTTTTTGTTAATTTATTTTAGTTTATATCTTGCTTGAATTAGACCCACTGCTAGTGGTCGGATTCCCTTAATATATAAAGCCAAAATATGTTTCACTGAAGTTTTGAGCTGTAGTTTTCAAGCGGGCCAGTTTAAAATTGTGAACTTCACATACACTATTGAGTTCGCACATAAATTCCGGATTAAGTGTTTGATCCTCTGCTTAAGAGCATTTAGAACAACAATTGCTTCTTTCGTACTTTCAAATGCTTCACTGTTAATAATGAGCTCCGATTTTTCAACTCAGTATTTTGTTGTAACAAATGAAGTCCTCAGAAATGTAAAAAAATACTTAAAGCATTGTTTTTACCGGTAAACAAAAGTAAACCTGTAGAGTAAGATACTTGTAGCTTGTAGTGAGAGACGGACGAGCCGCACCAGCTCTCATGCTTACTAGGTAGGTAGGCATGAGGGCTGATGTGGTTTCCTGAGCTCTATATTGTGTGTCATAATATTAAGCGACGCAGCGACAGATAAACCAGATATGGTTTTTGTTCGCTCCTTTTCAAATTGTTTTTTTTTGTGTACCACTTATGTTTATGAATAAATAAATAAAAAAAAGTTTCTAAAAACGCAACAGTTCTCTCCAACCGTCAACGTTTTTCTCTCAGCGGCCAGTACAAAGTTTCACCGCAAATTGTTATAAGCCACCGTTGAAATCCGCACTCCTGAGCGACCCAGAATTGTCCGCCGGAGACTTAGTTGACAATAGTTGGAATCATTTGAATGCTGCGGTTGCCTTTGTGCTGGGGTTTATTGGGTATTGACTCGTTTGGAACAGGTTGAATAGAACACAAGAGGTCATTTTTGATGAACTACGGCCTTTTTACTTCGCACGACAATGTGTTTATACGACACATGTACATATTGTGTCTTAAAATTCTGGATTACTTAGCAGGTGGTTGTAGGAGGTTGGTTGAATGTCACCTTAAAGTATCTTTATGTTCACTTTTACGGTTTTACCGTCAGAAATTAAATTTCAGGAGACACTGACAGTTAGAACACAGAAAAATCCGAAAAGTAAAGCTATGGCCGGGAACCGAGCCCGGATCCTCGTCAAAATAAAGCAATGATATGGCTTACCTGCTATGGGTGGTGTAGGGGTACAGCACGCGTCACGGAATGACGAGGATCCGGGTTCGATTCCGGGCCATAGCTTTACTTTTCGGATTTTTCTATGTTCCAATTGTCAGTGTCATTTAGAAATCACCGTAAATGTTTTTTAGTCTTTTTTAATTATTCTTGATAAGGTGTTTCCATGCATTTTATCAGTGTTCAAAGTTGTATAGGTACGGTGTCAGAAGAGTAACTTAATTTTGAATCAAGAATTGCTGCGAATAATGTTTATAAGAGTGCTCTATCGAAGTAACTGAACTGCATAACAGAATATTTCAACGAAATTCTAAGACACCTTCGAAGTACTTACAATTTTATGTTCATTTAATACATAGAAACGTAAATTTTCATTTATCTATGCGCATGTATGTTGTGGAGTAACGGTTTTGTGTAATTCACAAAATACCTCAGAGAAACCGTGGCTGCAAGCTGGATTTAAAATACACAGCGAAAAAAAACGGAGCGCTTTACAAAACTCTCTCATATCCTAAAAGCAACGGTTTCCATTCAATCCTTTACCTGAAATACCTTAGAAGGAAATGTTTGATGGAGATGTTCAAATATTGGGAGCGCATTTCCAATATTTCGTTACTTACGACCGGCTTCCGTATTTTCGAATATCTTACTGGTATTTTTATACTCGGTTAGCACCGGGAAAAAATAAAAACAGCCCAGTTATTTACACCTTGGGAGTTTTGTAAAATCCCTTCCACAGTTCTTTTAAATTAGTAGGTACCTACTTATCCTTATAGAATATGTCTGCCAAATGTAAAGTTCCAATAATAAGGAAACAACAAGGTTACAAGGCAGCTAGTTTAACAAACCTCACTTTTTTTATTCCGTGAGAATTTTAGGAAATCCTGATAGAAATTTTTCGCAAGACAAATCCTTAACAGAAATGCAAAAGCGCAGACAATTAATTATAATTAATTAAAATCTAGGGACAATTGACACTAATTGACCTAATCAAAAACTAAACAAAGCTCGTCCTATGGGATTTAAGCCCAAGGCCACTAGCTTCATAGTCAGGGTTACTCAACCTCTAGGATAACCGGCCGTCATTCATTGGCCAGACTGCCATTCATATTTTTGATAAAGGGAAGACGTTAAATAAAGAAAGAAATAAAACATTTATTATTTTTTGCAAGACACAATTTTATAGAAATAAAACAAAAACAAAAAACACAGACATAAGTCATCAACGTAGTGTGTGTCTTCGCATAAGTGAAACGGTTGCTGGCTCAGCATTACGCTGAGGTGTTAGGCACTGCATGCTTTGTGATTTGTTCTATATGGAACATACATACTTAGCATTAGTTCTAAGTTGAAAACAGCTGCTCTTAATACCACAGCTAATGTGAAGTCTTAAAGAACGTAGACAATCAGTTGTCTAGATATTGCAATTCCATTCTTGGCTCCCCTAAGCCACAGAACTGGTTGCGAGTGCACTGCGTTATGCATTAAAATGCAAGCTGCCTCTTACCTAGGTTTACTGCGTAATAACGTTTAATTAAAGAATTTTTCAAACAAAACTCAGGTCATATTAGTTTTCCCGCTGACTGGCCAGCACTGGTTGATTTTAACTTTCAATGTAAGCATGCCGTATGTTTGTCCGGGTAGAATCTTGCGACTCAATTTTGAAGCAGAAATCTTCAACCGATTGAGCTGAAATTTTGCATGTTTGAGTAAGTCGAATGACGATACAATGATGATGATGTACTCCCGGCCGTTTCCGACCATGGCGACCGCCTCAACTCCTTCCTAGAGTACGACCGTGTGCTCGCATGTGACTTATGTAGCCAATCTTTTTTACAAAAGTTCGCGCGCATTGCGGACATGTGCGCATTGTGGACGATACAATAATCTGGTAGTGGAGTTAAGACCGAGTGCAAGTGTAACAGCTGCATCTAGCACTCTATCCAACTCGCTCTCATCCCCAATCATGTTTTTCATTAATGTTTATTCGAAACACGGCAACTGTCAAATACATTAAGAAACTAGAAGCGCTGTACCCTGTTAGTATGGTTTGTACTTTAAGCGTTAGTTTAAGTATTTTAAAAATAGGTATTATCCTATCGGTAACAGTTGACAAATTGCTAATTAGAAGTATAGAAATATTTGAACAAAATCACCGGACTACGAACAAATGATCAAGTGAGAGTTAGACTCGCTCACCGAAGGTCCCGCGCGCACCAAACCGACTGAATAGATTACCTTGAAATTTGGTTGACTTATGCATTTTTGTGACTTACAGACTTTTTTGTAAATGAATTGATTTTAAATACAGGTTCGAAAGTTAGGAATTTAACAAAAAAAGTTATGCTATCTATACCTGTACATAACAAACAGGTTGTTGATTAACATGCTACATTGACAAACGGGATATAGGCCGCGCGGTTTAGCAACATTAACATCCCCGCAATTTATTCTGTCTACCCGCGATCGTGATGCATGCTGCGTCGGAATATCGAGAGCTTGTTAAAGGTAGTCAGGGTCTATATAATCCCATTGATGATATCCAAGAGATTTTTGTTAAGGCTTATCAGTATTCAAAATCATTCATAAATGAAAATAGTATTGCTCGATGAAAACTTAAGTCAGACACAGACGCGTTAATAATTGTATGGAATCCCAAACACTTCTGCAACAACTCCTAACTTTCTTAACATTTTGAGACATTACAATTCATCATTAATTATCAAAAGTTGTTAGTCTATACCGACACAAGCAAATTAGTTAACACTGTTTCTATTGATGAGATTGCCGTCCATTTACAGCGAGTAATAATAATAAGAAAAAAAAAATACTTACAAATGCTTAGAATTTACTAGAAGAAGTTTGCATTTGGAAATGTAACACGTAAAGCAACGTTAACCGATGTTTGTTTTAACAACATTCAATTTGCATCTATTTCCCTAATGCACACTCTACAACCCAAAACTTAGTACCTAGTATAGAACAGCACACTACCACGCCAACACATCGGCGTACACAAACACAGTCATAAATTCACTATTTGTTTCGTTTATGGTGTTGTAATACGACTGTAACTACTTACAGACCTACTGTCTCTATTAACTGATGAACCTTTGCTGTCTCAATTTCTAGCTCATGAAGGTCATACAGGTTTATGTTCTCCATCAATGCATCTAAATCTTGATTGTAAGCATCAAATCATTCCAATTCCAAAATACCTACACTTTGTATATTCTATTTTGTATCGACCTTCAAATGTATCACATTTTCATCCCGTTGCTACAGATCTGATATCTGTATCGATGATATGATGACAACTACAATGTCGTCAACATAGCTACAACAGGTAAGAGACTTCGCGTTGAAGATTTGACCCTTAAAAGGTTGGACCCTTAAATGTAAAATATGTAGCCTTGCAAGTATTTAATAGATTATCTACTACAGTGTCTGCATCAGCACTGCAGATTAAGAACTCTGAAATCCGGAAGATTCTACAGTTCTTTCTTAAATTCCATTTCTAACAACTTGATTGCATTTTTGTACGTGACCAATTCAACGCGGATTCTTTCACCAGCTGTAACTATTCAACCTCCCAACCCCTACAAGTTGAAAGTAGGAATTGCAACATCATACGAATTTGTCCGTAATATGTGTCGATGTTTTTGTGGTGGGCCAGGCACGAAACTCCAGTGCTCGCTTGTCCCTTACGCATCATACATGCTGACGAAGAGCTTCTCGTGTTAGACAAGCCTTGCTCGCTGCCGGTGAGTCCACTGCGTTGGGACCCTGTGTGTGGGACAGACTCTGATGGGATTGCAGTTCAAGTAAAGACAAGACAGCCCGAAACTTTTGTAGAAGACCAGTCTATTACTTATGAAGAAGACCAGGCTACTGTTTCAATAGAAGACTAGTCTATTAATTATTTAGAAGACCAGTTCACTAGACCAGAGCAGTCGACGACTTATATAGAAGACCAAACCACGAAGCGAAAGCCAAATGGCATTTTCGCCTTCTAAAATTTGTTATTCATTGGCAATAGGTAATCAAATTAGATAGGGAATCACGTAGAAATGAAAAAATATTTTTACGTATTTCAAAAATAGTTACATATTTTACAACTTGCTAATTAAAGTCGTCCAATTAAAAAAGCCAAACTTTTTACTTCAGCTTAATTCGGAGCTAAACTTTGAGAGCCGGCAGAGCTTTGCGGTGTTGTTATTACTTGTTCCGACTAGTTGGGAAACCTGAAATGAAAATACTTAATGTAAATTCATTTCATTTGTAAATTTTGCCAAGACATAGCATTTTGACGAAGTCCTTTTCATGGTTTTATTAATACTCTAAAGATTCTCATGTAGAATGAAGTGTTTTGAATAAATAAGGTGGCTAGTAAGTAAAATTAAGATAGACAAGAAAGAAGCCAAAATTACACCAATATATCTTCTAATACTGTCCTCCTTCAGAGTCTGTCCCAAGATATTATCTGCCCCGTAGTTTGAGACCCCAAACCCTCAAACATGTGTGAGGATAAACTCTAATCCCACCCAAAAGTGGACCCCGACTTAAATACCTTGTAAACGTGTTGTTTGACCTCAGATATGGTTCTGCAGATTATTCAGACTACCTTTCGCTATAATAACTCAGAGTTAACCTTCAAAGCATAGTAACTTTGAACTGTTATTAAAATTCTGCTGTCGCAAAATGAAATTGCTCCATATCATGCTATTTGGTCGTTTAGTTCATTTAATTCACTTATCTATTGTATTTGGAGACGATACATGAATTGTCACTTAAATTGATAGTCATCGTACAAAATTATGATAGTAAAAAGGTAAATTTCTATCTAACTTTCGATTGACTTGGATCAAATTGGCATGTTAGTTCAAACGAAATATTAGTCTGAAACTGTAGACTTTGCACTGACTATAACTATCAAAAGTTTACTATGTCTGGTGGTAAGGTAAGATAGAGCCAGACGTCAGGAAAATATGTTGTCTGGCCGCTCTACAGTGATTGTTACATTCATAAGTAAACAGCCAGTTCTGGACAACACCTCAATCACTTGTTTTGAGCCGATTGGACCGAGCATTTATGGATTGAACCGAATGAACTAAAAGAACGAATGGGATTGTCCAATTTAGAAAAGATGACAAATCACTTGAACCGCAAGCTTTTAAATGTGGCTTTTTGGTAACAAAGCCTAATTTGTAATTTGGTCTAAGTAGGAACTAATATCATTTACTCTGCAGAACCATTATTTGATCATTTATGTGTGCCGTTTTCATTTCAATATTTTGTTTAGAGCACAAACATTCTATCGTTTATAATTTTGTTGAATTGGAACTCTTTTGAAACGACGAGAATCCCGTATCATTGTTTTCATGAAATGTTTGTCACGCATGCCAACATTCACCTTTTATTATTATAATTCTACTGCTCTCATAGACGTCAATTAACTGCAGCAAGTCCAAAACATGCAACGAATTGCTGGAACAATTAAAGTTAATTGACGGCTCTGAATGTGGCAGATAGGACCTAGTATGTATCTGAAGTATTTAAAGATTTTCTTATAAAATATATTATGCATGAGACATACCTATTGATATGATATTTTACAATGAAATTAAATTAATGCACCTTTTACGGAATGGATTTAAATGTGTTTTAATTTTGACTTACTTACTGTGTATAATTTATACAGATAGATCATTCTTTGGATGTGTTGTCTTTACTTTGTCAATGTAAAAGAAGAAGACAAAACATTCAAACGTATCTCAACTCAAGGTGATAATTTTAATTATCCTGGTAGAGTTAAATTTGATAATCTTCTTCATTATCTCAACTATTTCTATAAATGAAATGCTCCTGAGCCTTAGAAATTTTGGTATAGATGTTCAGCTTTTCATACAAACTGGTCCCCAAATTTTCAGGAAAAAGGCACATTTAGCAAAATTTTAATATAATTAGCGCTGTGTGGGACAGGTTTAAATGATATTCCTTAGCTAAGGGAACCCGAACAGAGACTTGTTTCGTAATTAGTTTTTTCCTCAACAACACATTTGATTAAAATGTAATGATAAAGTGTTTAATTCAATGTAAAAAACATAATATTAAAATATTATAAACATTCTAAAGTCATTATAAAAATTAATTATAAATTTACGACTCACCACATTTTGTATTTCCATTTCAATCTGACGTGTTCTTTGTGCGGAACGTAAACTTCGTTTGTATGAAAAAGAACCTAATTATTCGCTCTCTCAACAGTTGCAACTTATTTGGACAGCCATCTATCTCATACTATAATTAAGGTATTAAAATGTATAGTACATTCCTCAGGTGCATCCGTGCGGGCGGTACCGACACAACACCGTCGTGTTCATCCTGGCGAAGGAGTACAACTTGAAGAATTTGAGGACCATCCACAGACTGGACAGGCTAACGTCAGGTAAAGACATAAAATATAACCAATTAGAGTGGTAATAAGGGCTATAATATTATGGTAACACATAAGACTTTTTCGTCATATACCATATTAATACTTATTTTTCTTTTATTTGATACACGGAACAGCTACATTTAAGTAATTAGAATTTTTATTATGTATTTATCAATATTAATCGAGTTTCACTCACTATGACACAACGACTAAACCTTAACTATCCATATTGATCATAATAGCCGCTTGCTCAACTCTAGTGACCTGTTTGGCCGAAGGTTGCCAATCAGAACGCAGAATACTAAAGCTTGATCCTGCGAAGTTGAGAGCAAAAATTATCGATGGATGTAACAATTTCGGCTTGACTTAATTTTGTGTCATATAAATTACATGGAATTTCCTCTCTATTAGGTTGTCTGCTCTATGGGCAAAGCAGTATGCTTAAGCCGGGTCAGTTGTAACCTTAACTTTTGCACCTTACAGTAACTAGAATTCCCAGTACGGGGCGTTCCGATCGCAGAAGGCTCGCCAGCACAATAGGGATTATGGTCACTGTAACGAGCAACAGTCACGGTTGCAGCTCGCAGACGAGTCTGCTCTAGGGTTTGCGTTAAATATTAAACATTATGAGAACTCTTTGTTGCTGTAGTTCTGCAAGTGGTGCTGCCAAATCCATAGTAAGTTTTCATGATGACCTTGCGCGCGCGTTCTGTATTTCACGCCAATGTTACATTGTACGTTACATTTCACCAGCCTATACAAAATTTGGGTTACGTGTAACCACAATCTCGCCTAGTGGTAAGCGAAGTTGTGGTCTAAGATGGACGATTGTCTGTAAATGTCTATTAACCCTAAATTTGAAGACGGCCAGATTGCAGCGTTCGGGGATCACGCGGGCAGGGAATTCCATTCTTTATCTGTCCGGATAAGTCGGAATAATGTTCGGACATCAACCTTTACTGGGTAGAACTAAGCCATGTTCTTTGTATCTTGTTCCTTTTCTAATTGAAGACCTCTCTTTTGTAAAGGATTTGCCATATTAGCATGGGTACAGACGGTATATGAATCTTGAACAGAGATGAAACATTTTTGCATAATAAAAATGATACTGACTTCTTATATGAATTCTTTATTTTCAGAAAATATGAAATTGCCTACATTTTTACTTTTCTGCGTTATGCACTGAAAATTCAAAATCTGAAAATTTTAATTTATACTATGGATTTCTACTGCGTGAGGCTAGTCTATCATTGGATTGGATCTCATTTAACATGTATTGTGAAAAGGTTCCAAGACAGTTCATCGATTCGTATCCTAACATCGAATTTGAAAAGCAACAGTACGACTTTGTAAACAGTAAATTAAAAATTAAATAATTGTCACAGTTAACTATAGTTAGTAGCAAGAATAAAGGATCACTTTCATACAACTTTGTGTGGGAAGAAACCTGTTATCTTTGCTCGGTAGTGTACATTCAGAATGGAATGGAAATGCCTTATTGTTATTTATTAGCTAAAATAAACAAGTCGTCAAAACGTTTATTACGACATATTTGACAATGCTAATGCGCAAACTTTGGCTTTTGTGTCACGAGTGTCTGATTTTAAACATGAATTTGAATTTTAAGCACCTGTTTTTATTTTACAATAGTAAGATACTTGTTTAGTGGCAATCTCTGTGGAATTCTACTTAACCCGTCAAGCGTCCGAGCGACTACAGTAGTCCCTAACTTTTTCGGGCGGGAGGCTTAAAGAGAGAGCGAGAAGCATATATAGCGAGTTGTCGCTGGCTCTTCCAAGGGAGGAAGACCTGGCCAGTGGCGTGAATGCGTAATGCAGTCCCTAGGACATTTTCCGCCCGAAAAAGTTAGGGACTACTGTAGTCGCTTGGACGCTTGACGGGTTAATAAGTTTTTGTTAGTGAAATGCACTTTTACGTATATTGATTTACCTAATTTCATTCGACTCGGTCTAGCTGTTTCAGTGTGAAAAAGTAACAAACATACAAGACAGATAGATAGAAATAATGAGCAAATATCACAGGGAAATTTAAACCAATTAATCTTGTCCTAAATTAAGCAAAGCTATGGGTTACCATCGCAACGGATAACAGCTCTGGTACAAACATTCATATTCATTATATCACTGCTACCGGGATTCGAACCTGAGACATCTAGCTTTATTGTCACTAGGCTACATGCTCGTCATTATACTCGCAAACTTATTTTTATTACCAACTGGCAGAATATCAATAATTTTTCAATGTGTGCAACAGAATACTGATATCGGCTGAAATACTGGTCAGTATTTCGTAGAAATAAAAAGCAGTGCATTAATTTTTATTTCTAAACGACACTAAAAGCCAGAACACATGGAAAACTCTGCTATAGGTGGTGTAGGGGTACATCACAGATTTATAAGGATTCGGGTTCGGTTCCCGATTTGCTTTCTTTTTCGGATATTTTCATGTGTTCGGATTTCTAAAATAAAATTTCTAACTTGTGAACCGTATAAAAAAATAAAAATCGGGAAATAAATTCTCGATTCATTGATAGTTGTGAATTGTTATTTTCATTGCTGATTGGAATCTCCTTTGTCGGGCAAACCTAACTCAAAAAAAACATCGACATAAAATCACAACTTCCATCCAACCAGCGTAGTCACTTTCAATAACATCATTCATTGTCCAATCAGGTCTGCTCTTGTTCGGCCGGAGTCCCAAGAAGGCGCGACAGATGGAGCACCAGATAAGGAACCGGCAAGTCCTAAAGGAGTACGTGTGCCGAGTGGACGGTGAATTCCCCGAGTGAGTGCGCTGTTTATGTTATTAGTTGTGACAACAACGAACGAATAAACATTTATGAGAGGCTACAACTCCGGAGATTAGACTTTTTTACTGTAAATTTCTTAAATTATTTTTGGATTATTTCTGAAGTACGAATAGTTTTTGAGTTAAAGCCAATCTTTGTCATCGTAATTTGTTTTTGTTTTTTTGAAAGTATTTTTTTCTCACGTCATTATGAATCCAATGAGCTATCGCGCTATTTTAAAAGCTTATCAAGAATTAGCAGGATTTTGAACTGGTGACCCAGACTACTGAAGAATATTTGTATTATACTCTATTGTACTGTAATCTTCAAAAATACATGAAATTTGGCTATTGGCCATTTTATGAGGACTGTGATCGACATTGCAAATTTTCCGCTACTCGATCACTGTCTTACTAAATCGCATTCTTAATTAGCTTTTTATAAATAGGCAAGACTAAAATATGTTTAGCATTATCATTTAATTAAAAAAACAACGCACGTGACATGTTTTATTGGCACTTTTAAATTACCATGCCAAGGCTATTTTTATTACAATTTGCCTAGCAATTGTTTCACTACCAAAGACCAGTGTCCTGACACTCCATACAAGACACGCGTTAAACACCACATGACCGCAACGTCCTATGTCCATTTGCCAGTAAGTGCACGTATATTTGATGCATTGCAAGTCCAACTAAATCCTCAACTGCAGTGAGTCGGCACGAGTGAAGGAACCAATGATGGCGGCCACTGATATTTACTAAAGTTCTTCATAAAAAAATAACCGTGTCCTCTGTTCTCTTCGACAGTAGGCAAACCTATTACCGGATAGTTTGATTGATTGGCCCCACTTGCCCTCCACTTTCCCATTAATAAACCTCGTTGCAAAAAAGAAGGTAACTTCAATTGATTTTCTCCTTTATTTTTTAAAAGTTACAAACAATAAAATAAAAATAAAAAATATCGAGTATTGACTCTGATTGAAATAACTGCTGCAATCCTTCGTGGCATGAATAATTTTAGGCACAATACATAAAAAACCATCAGTTTTACACAATTACCCCAATAAAAATCTCAAACCTCTTCTAACGTTAAACTCTTTCAACAGGGAAGAAATCGAATGCCAAGAGGCGATCGAAGTGGTGAGCTACAAGATCGGAGTGTGCAAAGTGTCAGCCAAGGGGAAGGACTGTTCGACGGTGTTCAAACGTCTGGGGTACAACGTCAGGAGTAACACCAGCGTGGTGCTGTGCAAGCCAAAGACTGGAAGGATGCATCAGATCAGGGTGCATCTGCAGTACTTAGGTAAGATTGAAGTTAGCACTTATATTAGGGTGTTAGGATCTCGGAAACTTGGAAAGGCCAGGGACGGAACGACAATGTCGTCGGTGAAAACAAAATGCTACAGTTTTTCTGTGTCGCTAATCCTGTCGCCAGCAGTGCTTGTGCTGCTGTGTTCCGGCGAGGAGAGTTAGACAGCCGGTGAAATCACTGCCAGATGAATAGAGGCCCTTTAGGCTGGAAACACATCTGCAATCCTCTAGTGTTGCGGGCTTCCATGTGTAGTGGTCATTCACCATCAGATGACCCATTCGTCTTCCTTTCGTGTCGTATAAAAAAATATATGAAAAATGCCTTCATGAAATTCTCATGGAGATTTTTGTCTTGTAATGAACCCGTAGAGGGATCGAAACACATCAGTGTTTTGCGTGGTGTAGGTGATAGATAAGTTTGTGGGATTTATGTATGTTGTACACATAAGTAGCGGAGTAGCAAGGTGAAAGTTTTTTGTTCATTGAAATGGATCTCCGCAAAGTAACGCCTGACTCAATAAAATCTTGTCTTGTCCTTCAGAAATAAAAGAATAAGAGATCTTTATTTCGCAGAAGCACACCTTAATGTCAATGTTATAAATAACGCAAAATAGACGTGGAAATAAACACAAATAACCAACTGTCGCTACTTCCAATAGGCTATCCCGTCGTCAACGACCCTCTCTACAACCACCCCGTCTTCGGTCCTGTCCGCGGTAAGGGCGGCGACACTGGAGGCAAGACTGACGAACAGTTGGTCCGGGATCTCATCGCTATACACAACGCTGAGAACTGGCTCGGTGTGGACGCTGCTGATGACGATATGCTGTTCTCCAAACCCGTATCGGATGACAAAGGTACAGACGTTTATCTAAAGTTTTGCTATGTATGATGGCATTGATAGCTGTACCTTCTATCAAGAAAGATAATATCTACTGCATCCCTCTTTAATTCAACGCAATGGAATAAGATAGCATTATGCTCGTGTCATCCGGCGTTAACACTTGGTTTTCATTTGCATCATCTGCAATTTTTATTTTCGCTACTGCCTCTATTGTTGGCTTAATCTTGTTCTCTTCACCAGGTGTCGAAGACGACTGCGACACCGGCCCCACCTCCAGGGAATCGTCTCCAAGACTGGAGTCACCAGCTCCAGGAGTGACGGCGTCATCCATTATGACGCGTAAGTCGACTCATATTACGCTATCATCTGCTGCGTTGATTAATGAAATATAATGACAAGGAAAAGCCTATGTCCAGCAGTGGACTGCGATAGGCTGATGATGTTGATGAAGAATGACTATTATGACGATGGTGTCTTGGTAGTTTTTACCCATAGGTTGCATGGGAAGAACACACGAGACTACAGACACATCATGACAAATGCGGTAACAATAAATTTAGCAAGCAGAAAAGTATGTAGCCACGTGTAAAAGTCTTCGGACTACTCGTAAATATCTATCTACTATATAAAAATAAGTCGGGTTTTCCTTCCTGACGCTATAACTCCAGAACGCACGAACCGATTTCCACGGTTTTGCATTCGTTGGAAAGGTCTCGGGCTCCGTGAGGTTTATAGCAAAGAAAATTCAGGAAACATTTCAGGCGGAACAAAGTTCGCCGGGTCAGCTAGTTCTTGATAAAAATGAAGATGAATTCTGACAGTAAAATCTAGAAAATTAATGAGAGCGTGCTTTTTTTAAACAGCTGCGCATTTTTGTAATTCTTTGACGTAAAATTCAAGCGAATGTAGCTTTAGTTCCTGTTTCATATATTTTCTTGTCTGAGTCTATAGCAGCTGTATCTACAACAGTTTTTTTAGAGAATTAGACTTAAGAATTGATAGCATATTCTGCAATAAGTATTTACGTTGCGACTCTAAGCGGCTACGATCTTTCACATGTTTATAGCTATCCCTCAATAATTATGCAATGTCCCGAGATAAAAAGTATATGTTTTAATCTAGGGCACAAGCTACCTTCTTTCCAAATTGTATCAGCGTGAAGAAGGAACAAACATACACACTTACTCACTCACTTACTCAACTCACATCGTCACAAACTTTCGCTTTTATAATATTAGTAGGAGTAGGATTGTTGTATTTTCGCCCTCTGATTTGTCTGTTTGTCCACTAGCAACTCTTCCGAGCCCGTCGAGTGGAGCCGAGGCTCCTCTGGACGCGTCGCCGGCTGCTGCCTGTACCTTGGCGCCTTCGCCCACGCCCTCAGCGTCTATGAACGACGACTCCAGTGACGCTAAGGTAATTGTAATGATTTCGCCATTTCTATTTTGGTCATTATTATTCGACTGGCTTACGCCCGCTTTACTTGCGTCACAAAACTCTATATCCTGGAAAAGTCTATTGTTATTGCATCTTTCATCCAAATTTTAGCTTTTTTTACTCCGTATTCCTTGGCCCCGCGTGGGACTTATAGATGATGATGATGACTATGACTGATTCAAAAACGCTTCTTGAGTTATGTTAACTTGAAATTATTTTTTTATTTATTAAAACCATACCTAAGTTTTATAAACGTTGTTATAGTTGGTTGGTTGTTATGACGTCGTGATTATGTAGAATGCGATAGGACCCGTAAACATGTTATCAAATGAAGGCAATATACAGAATTAGAAACAAAACTCAACTATCAAAATAAAGTTATTATTAATCGACTATAGCCTCGTCCGCGTTTCCTTCTCTCAATACAAGAAATTGATTTTAATCCACCACGAAACCTCGAACAAGTTCAATTCAAACAACCGAAATTGAATTTCCTACCAAACTTTCAGAATTAGTCCGTGTGTAAATAAACTCTTTAAAGGGGTAGCGAAATTGTACCGAATCGTGGTCAGTTGATTTTAATGTGAGACCCCAAAAGTGGAAATCAGGTTTCATTGCGAAGGGAGGTAGTTTTAATTAATTTTGTAGGGGTCTAAATTAAATTCTGATTCTCACCTTTAGAATTCGAACTGTAGTTATAATTAGTTCTTGGAAATTATAACGTTAACGAGTCGTTGAATATTTTAATCCGTTTTCAAAACAAAGCGAAACACATCAGCCGTGAATTTTTGTTTTGTGTAATCTGAGCATTGAGCTTGAACTATAGTCTCCAATTGAATCATTACACCATTAAAAAAGTGGTTGTATTAAGTATTATATCTGACAGACATCTATGATGGTGCTATCTCTGTGGCCCTTTTCTCGAAGCTACAAGTCTAAACTAGCAACATTGATGAAATCCCGACAACTGATTGGTCGATTGCGCCAATGTTGCCATTTTAAACTTGAAAAAAAGGCCCTTAACTGTTAAAAAGTTTCTACCAACGGGACGGTTAATTTCGTCATCGTAGAGCGCTGTCTCGCTTTAACACACGTAACGTCAATTTGTCTCTTTTTAAGTGCAATCTTTATGGCCGGGTACGTAATAGCAATCATGACCCTTTTAACTTTGCCTTAGTCTGGTAAGGTCCTATCATTCTCTTTGCAGTCGGATAAAGTGACAGTAGCCACGCAGACGGGCTGTGCGCCGACTGCCACCAGCTCCGCTGCCGTGTCTGCCAGCAGTGCTGATGCGTTGTCCACCGACCCTCACTGCTACGAATGCCGCGTGCGGTACCGAGACCCTCGGCCTAGAGACCTCGTCATGTACCTACACGCTTGGAAGTACAAGGTATGTTATGGTATGGTTGATGAGGAGAAGGAGAGTCTGTATCCCTTATGGGGTAGATAAAGTCTAAGGCAACAAGACCTAAAGGCTACGCTTAGCATGATTGTGGGCGTTGGAATGGGGAAACTAAATAGTCATTCCTTAGACTTTCGCCCTCGATAGGCTTTTACCATCTGCGCGGGATGGTGCAACTGGTACATTCTCTGTTTTTTTTTTACTCCCAGACCAACATGGGAGCACAATACATACACTATTGGGCAAAGTATTCCTGTTTGTGAAGTTCCAATTCTTGGCTGTTAAATTGTAATTTTCTATCAAGTTTAATTTAATTTGTGGGAAAAGTCATCTGAAAATTGAAAGTGATGAAATCAGCTAAGAAAATGTGTATTTGCCAGGGACCCGGCTGGGAGTATGAGACGGAGCTGCCACAGTGGGCGAGCGTGGAGTGGGACGAGCCGGATTACTCATAGTCACACGAACTGACACCATTGCGGCGGCGCCTCACCACCAACCTCTACATCTCGCACAGACCGCAGAAACGGCAAACAAAAGACTAAATAAAAATATTGATGAAACTGTTAATAATACAATTGGACTGATTTTATTGATAAATGATGTTTTAAATGGTAAAGATGTTGATGATTGTTAAACTGTTTTCACTTTTGTCAACGTGATAGTTATCGACTCTTAAGATAAAGGCCCCATGAATGTTGACTAGGATATGTAGTTACCACATTGTGCGAGCAGGCGGCGCCGGCACGGTGGCCGTCGACTATGATACTGCTCTGGTACTCTGACGGCTGTTACGCGTACAGTGCTCTCAGGTAAGTTTTATAATAACTAAACTAAGTGAGATTTAGATTTAAGTACTTTAGATTATTTCTGCGTACGATGTTCCGCTCTTATTTGAAACTCTTATGTATTAGCTGATTTTAGAGCACTTATTTCGATTTGTCCGTGTTTATTTTTCGATTTGTGTATGTAGTTTACGGTTTTAGTTTTTTATGTGAATGTTCAGTTCCTATCGGCCTAGAATTTTTCGTCAAGCTTGTTGTAATGTAGGGGTAAGGAAATGTAACAATTTTAATAATATCGGTAACTGTAAACTAGTTATATCGCTTTAACGAGGCAGGGTCAGTACCACAATCATAAATGAATATAAAATATTAAAAGTGAAATGAAAATGAAAATGATTTATAAATGAAAACACACAGTGGGATAGCTCTTCTATTTAATTCGTATAAACGGAATTTTATTATTATGGAAAAGCTTGAGATTCTGCAGCAAATGTGTCGAGTTGAAAGGGCGCCATTGTGATTTTTCAAATCAACACATTTCGAGTGCAAATATCTTGATTTCAAACAAAACTTGGACCACTGCTATAATATTTTCTTATTGTATTAAAATTGAAAATAGGACCACTTTTAAAAAACATTTTTTAGAAAAGCTATCTCTGTATCATTAGACGCATGTCTATAATTGCATAAGTAAAAATAATAATAAAATTAAAATAAATACCTTTAACGCATTTTGTAGACGGAGTGTTAGTAACGTCGTCACATTCTGGCTTCCATAGTTTTGAGTAGAGGAGAAATTTTAAACGTATTAGAAAATGGATATTCAAAATTTTGTACTTGATTTACAAGCATAGTGACAGTGTTTGGAATATTACTTAGTTCTATACACGATTCTTATTCTACAACTAAGACAACATTCAGGGCTTGTGGCATGCATTTATTGTATTTCCATTTGATCACTTATCTTCAAAAGACAGTTGATGTGCGTATTCTTAAACTTTAAAAAACTCGACCAAAGCAATAGTTCTTTATTCATCTCCAAAGACAGTGATATAAGTTACAATAGAAACGATACAACAAGAAGAAGCAGCACCTTTTAAAGACATGGTTGGGTAAGAATTCGTTAAAGTTAAGTGTGTGGTTAGTTCTAAGTTTTTAAAGTTTGATTTCTTTTTTTTAACGTTTGGATTGTTCTCGATTTTTACTTATTATCTAGACTCGATATGACACGAAAGTTTTACAACGCTGGTTCGTTTTTACGGTAGATATATTTACTATCTTACTGTAGTATTATATGTAAAAGACAATTTCTTGTTACTAATAACATTTCACGAGCTTTCATAAGATTAGTTTGAAAAAATATATATTTTTCTTACTTGTAGCGTAGCGGTAGAATGCAAATATGTTGTTCCCTGTTATTACAATGATTTCGTGCTCATTTTGAAGTAAGCATTCGTCATTCAAACACCCTCGTTTAATATCATCCTCCAATCTACCGGCATTTGCATTATCACTGTATTCCTTTTTAACATCAGAGATTACTGATTTCAAAATGCCTTTGTGTGAGACGGTTATTTATTTGGCTGCATACTTCAAATGATCACAAAATCACGCTGTTGTTGCTATTGCTTATACGGTGTACATAATGCTAAATGTGAGTGTGTCATTACCCTTTATTCGCCAACATAATTTTACTTAATCACTTTCTCTATCTGTATTGGGATCAAAGTAATATAAAAGGCAGGGAAACACCCGAACAGTCACGTAATTTTAGAATTGTAATCCATGTTTTAAAGTTACAGATTTTTTGTAAAAAACAGTAGCATGTACAAAATATATCCGTGGCATATCACCTAGGTACCACTGCGGGGTCGTTTTAATTTACCGGTTTCTGAACCGATACTCTAGAGCGGTCCCACCGACGAATATTGTTGTATTTTTATAGTATTTAAGACCTGTTTATACATTACGTTAAATACATATAAGTAAGCAAACTACCGTTTGAAAGTGACTTGAAGTAAGACTGGAATACTCGGGATTTTTAATGAGTCAGTGTTGTTGGAAAATAATTAAGTGTAACCAGTCTTGCTGTATCAAAGAAACGTTTGTTTATTATTTCAATATTTCTTATTCCTTTATTGCCTCTTGACATACAATTGAAATTGTTATTGTGTCGCCGTAATATTCGTTTTATCATTTATTTGTAAGAAAATTTTCATGTGCCTTCTCAAAATAATAAAAGATAAAGATAAAATTGTAATAGTACGTTTTTTAAATGACAATTACATTGTGATTGTTACATGTTTTAACGTAAGTGCATTGGCACCCGCGGGCTCCTTTTGTCGTGTTTAGAGGACACTAACCCCGATTCATAAACGCTCTATAGGCTTCTGTGAATGTCTGTGAATCTGTGAATGGTAAATATCAAAGTGGCAGATAAGGACAAACGATTGCTAAGTTAGCAGAAGCCCACAGAGCGTTTATGAATAAGGGGGTTTAAGGTTGATTATTGTTATTAGGGCCAGGAATTTTAGCGGTAAAACAAAACGCTGTCGCAATCTAGCTAGTGTTACAAACATTTTCATGTAATCAGTGTTTCTCAACTATATTATGCATGTATACATATACACCTTCCTCTTGAATCACTACCTATTACAAAAACCGCATCAAAATCCGTTGCGTAGTTTTAAAGATCTGAGCACACATAGGGACAGACGGACAGCGGAAAGCGACTTTGTTTTATACTGTGTAGTGATTAAGTAGTTTATTTATAATTTTACTCAAGCCTCTTAACAATATCGATAAAGTGTTAATTCTATCTAGATTGCGACAGCGTTTGGTTTTGGCGCGAAAATACCGGTCTCTGATCCACGTATTTTATTTTACCTATTCGCCGCCACATCATCATCACCACAAGACGTCACCAATACACCAGACTTTATTGCGATACCTTAAATTGAACCTAAACCATAAGAATAAATAATAACAGAGTAGAACGGAATCTCTTTTGACCGCGTCCAAAACGCCGCCATTTATATACCTACTTCCCCCTTCACATCGTTACACCCCTCTGTCGTCCAGGCGTGTTGCTAGGGTTGCTTACTGTTAAATATTACTTACGTCTAAAGATAATATCGCTAAAATATAAGTTTTTATTTATTTTTGAAATCATTTTTTTATTCTAGTCCACAATAACTTGACGCTATTGTTATTTGATTCCAATACGAAGGTAGGTACGGACCACGCAAACAGCCAAACGCGTGTGCGGCGACGCCGGCCGTGACAGCCCGACTGAAATACCCGCTTAACGGGTACTCTAATATCGTGACCTTGAGTCTGGCCGGAGCGGGAGTTTCCGTTCTATTATGTTCTTATTTATTCTTATGCCTAAACCCAATTTAACGATTTGCTATTGCATTGAAGTAATGGACGTATATATCGGTCTTTGGCGTTGAACCTGCGGTGCTGATATGTGTCGTTGACGTTGAAAAGGCTAAAAGCATCATATATTTCATATAACTAATGATGAATCTCTGTTTAATGAACCTTACGATTCCATGATAATTCTGTTAGTGTCCTGTATCCACGCTATGCCCGTTTTTGGCACAAGTTTGCATATTTTGTTTTCATTTGCGATTTTGTCGTGCCATATGATTATGGCGTGCGTTAATTAAGTTCATTTAATTACTATGACAACATGAAAGACATTTGTTTATTTAATAAGTATTACGTAATTAAGAATATAATAGTGTTCCCTTCTTTCGATTCATGTTATAAGCATTCATGTTTCCACATAAAATTAATTAGAATAAAATTAATCATTGGCATTGAATGTTTCATTTTATAATCTCCAGTTTTACACCCTTTTTTTCCAGTGGGAAAATGCTTTGCGCACACTCCCACGCCGTGGGGACGGCATGGGAGTTATGTGGGACTCTCCTTCCCCACTGCCCCCTTTCTTAGCGAAAGGAGGGGGGAGGCATACCCACTAAAACCCACCGATATTACCTCGCCGCCATTGGAGGGCGCCACGGGAGCATGATGGTGACACCGTGAACAGTTATTATACACCCTGTGTAAGGAAACTTATGGTTACCGTAACGTGCTATAGTTGCGGTTACAGCTCGTAGATGGGTACCAGGCTTAACATTCCCATTTCTGACGCACAAACATACATAAATCATATCTTTATCCCTTAGACACAGTCTAAGGTAACAAGACCTAAAGGCCACGCTTAGCATGATTGTGGGCCTATAGGTGGAAAGGGGAATCAAAATAGTGATGGATTGCTAGCCGCATCGCCTATAACATGATTCCTTAGATTTTCTATCAAGGACTGTTACCATCTACGCGGGAAGAGAAGCCTGCATTTTATGTTGTTTCTTTACTCCCAGACCAGCATGGAAGGTTTCTGATATAACACACTTGAATATGGCAATAATAAAAAATTGAATTGCAATATTGAGTGCCTATTTTAAATCGTCTTAAAAAGGAGCAGAGACTGTTGACGCTGATTCTCGCGATCGCATTCAGCATCTCTTTCTACCCTCACCTGTATTATTTGACAGAAAGGAATGGTGAATCCGACTGTGACTCCAAATGTGTTAGTCAACATTAGTATCACCTCAGCACGTGTATAGACCGACCGCCTTAATGAGTCCTGGCCCGCGCGGCACAGGGGTGCGGGGTAGGCGACAAAAGGGGCCGAGAGAGGTATGGGCTGGCGCACTACCCGCCCGCACCGCTGTCGGTCCCCTCTGTCGTCTTACCGCGCGCGAGAAAGAGTGTCCTCTTTTTCTAGAAAGAGATAGTAGCCTATCTCGCGCGCTCTCGTGCCATTCGGGCATGTTCTCAATTCATTGGTATCTTTTTACACACTCTGTTCGCTACGGGTGAGAACTCATTTGGGGGCGTCCATTAATTACGTGAGGTATTTAGGGATGGGAGGGGGTCGAGCCGAATCTCACCAAATCTCACTTGGGGGAGAGGGGGGTCTTGGCAAATATCACGTAATTTTTTTTTAACAGAAAATGTTGTAAAACTGCGTGAAAATTAAGTTAAATTAAAGTTGAATGAATATAAAAAACGTATCTTGAACAAAATATGACAAAATCTGACACAATTATATTTGTCTATAAATCCAATACTTTTATACCCAAAGTACAAGTTTTGAAAAATCTCATGTGAGATTGGGGTAGGGGGGAGGGGGTCGGAAAAATCTTACGACATCTCACCAAGGAGGGAGGGGGGTCAAAAAATCCTTAAAAATCCCTCACGTAATTAATGGACGCCCCCTTTAAGCAGTCGGTCCATAGTAAGCAAGTGTAACACTGACCCACCTCACGTGGGTAATAAGTAGAAGGGTGTTTTAAAACACATTCGACTATAAAGCACTCCACGCCAAACTACTCTATTACGGACCAAATAAAAGGGCTCCGCAGGTAAATACAAGCGTATTCGATGAAATTGAGCACGTACTGGTAAAAAAATGTTTTCCCAACCTCGATGAATACTTAATACGTATTACAAAATGCCACGTAAGCTCCACCTCCAGCGTCCACTCTTTTACCATCGTACTAAAGTTCATTCTTAGTGTTTCTGGTAGCATCGGTATCCTTGCTTTTGGAGTCCCGCGCGTCTTGAAACTCCCTTTGATGGTTCGAATGAGTAATGCCAAATTTTAAATAAGACGTCAGAAAGGTACGCTTAAGCTTTACATGTTTTAAGTACTTAAAACGAGGGTAGGTATAAAAATAACATGAATGGTCAACATTACGGCGACATGCATACATACATAAATCACGTCTTTATCCCTTACGGGGTAGACAGAGCCTAAGGTAACAAGACCTACCGGGCCACGTTTAGCAAGACTGCGTATAGGTGGAAAGTGGAATCAAAATAGTGATGTAGAGATGGGCCGAGTACTCGTTTGATACTCGGTACTCTGCGTACTCGGCGGGTTTTTTGATACTCGTACTCGGCCGAATAACTCGGTTATTAGATAACGAGTAACGAGTATACATACTTTGTTTAAGAAAAGCAATATATTTATATTTATTTACTATGACGCGCAACGTGACGTGTTTGTTTGCAAACAATCAAGTGACTAGTAGTTGAAAGGCGTGGGCGGGGTGAGGGGTGTATCAACGCGAGCCGACGTCTTGACCGGCGCAAACCTGTTTGTACTTGTTTACGCGCACGAAATGCGAATTTGATTGAACCGAGTTACTCGGCAGAGTACTCGGTTGAAAAAAAATTGAGCCGAGTAAAACTCGGTACTCGTTACTCGGCAAAAGTGTTACTCGGCGCATCTCTATAGTGATGGGTTGCTTTGATTGATTCCCACTGGCTTGCCTATTTTAAGGCAGTGGGGCACTTTATTGTGCAGAATTAGAGGAAAAGGCTAGTTAAACTCCCTTCGGCTTGCCTTCTGGTATACTTGATGCCACGCCACTGGCATACACAGTTATATTTGGGGAGCTGTTCACCTCTTAGTGTCACAGCTGGACATTCTCAAAGCTTGGAACAAAAGCATTACTACCTACCGCAAATTTAACAGCCCAAATTTGCAGCAGTTATTTACCGTAAACTATGATAAACATTGAAAGAAGATTCATTAATATTATAACGAACAAACAATCAGTATCAAACAGGGTGGACAGCGGGCAAACATTTACTTTACGTATAACGTGTAATAACGTTGATTTAACGTCAGTTCACGTACGCTTACTTTAACTGACGTCAGCGCACTCACGAGTATAGTATACCCCCTACCCTACCAGATTCAGTTAATTATGGCCTACTGTTTCATACTAGCAAGCGAGATAATAGTCAGTTTTTATACAAGGCTGCAAAGTTTTTGTTTGGCGCGAGTGTCTGTATTGAAACTTGAGCAAGCGAAGGAGTCTATGGTTGAACCACGAGGGAAGCGGGTGGTTAAAAAGAAGGATCCTGAGCGTCGCCAGGGTTTCAAGGCACGAAGCACTAAACAACTTTGCTGCCTAGGAAAACACAATCTTTCACCTCACAGCGAGAAAAATGGTGGATGGAAGAAAAACAGTTGAAGTAATAGCAAATCAATTTTTTATTTAGCAACGAACGTTAGCAAATCTCAAAAATAATTTAGTAATTAACGGGTTTTTAAATAAATTAATAATGGATCGTGGTTCTTAACGTGACATTATGTTATTTTTAATCAAATGAAAAAGTTAGGGGTCTGATATAAAGTTCTACATTTGAAGTTCGTTTTATTCCGTCCCGTTCACTAAGCTAATTAAGTAGTATTTGTGTAAGCGGGACGACAGCATACGAAGTTCAAATTTCTAATTTCTGAGTGACTATATTGATAGGTAACTTTTTCCACCCAAGAGAGGAACCCTTCAGACGCAGATTTTGAAGGAGAAAGACAGTCTTTTCGAGCAAGCGAGGTGAACACATTTTTTTAAATGTTGAAAACAAAAAGTACTAAATTATTTATCAAGTGCGTGCTCACTCTACAATTAAAATATTATGCTTACGAACTTCTAATTAAAATGTAATTGTCATTAATTACAGAGTAAGAAAAAATGGTTCCCGTACCCTATAGTCTGACACTAATTCAAAGGATACTTTCTTCTATGAATTCAAAGTCACCGCGAGTACACGCTAATACGCGTTGCCAGATCGTACCTTATGGTACGATTTACGTACTATTTGACCATGTGTCGTACCCTTCACGTGCCCTGCTCCACATCGTCTATTTCGTACCTTTTTACCGATTGAATCCTAAAAAGCAAAATGTTAGCTGCATAGGCTAGTAGTCCTTTTGCCTTTGCGTTTTTTTTCACAAGCTTACCGTGCTTTTTAGATAATCCATACTGGCAACACTGAAATATACCTCTAGGACTTTAGCCGGTGACAACGTGAAAAACCCCCTCTCATTTTTATCAAATGCAAAATTACTATTAATAATATTAAACCGATTCCCTTTATTTCCCGTGGCACTACTGAGTGGCACTACTGTTCAAAAATTTCTATTTCAAAATCAAGTTTAACATAGTCGACGGAGCTCCGCTTCTGGGTATTTTTGGCCCTTCGGGCCAGCTGAAGATCTAACATAACCTAAACCTACCTCCCATTTATGAGATTTATTTTGGTCAGTGCCAAATAGTAGTGCCATGGGTAATACACCACCGATTCTCAAGAAATCGTCGCCAAACAAATAGGTCGTGTAAAAAACGAACAAAGTCGAATCAATAAAGGCTTACTTGCCCTCGGAGCGGCCATTAATAAAACATTAAGAGTCCTCTATAATTTCGGGACGCAATATTTCGACGCAACATCTTGCCAAAGTATCTTACGACCCCCTAACTACCAACTTACCCTTATTACTTAGCCACTAAAAGCCAAAATCCGAAGCGACATCACATTTTTCTCCGCAAATCTTTTGCGCGCGGACAACTTCGCTCTAGCACCTTGGCAACTCACATGACTTGCTTAGTTTGTAGCAAATAAAGTTCACATTAGTTTGGTTTTCATTTTATAGTATGTATTCAGAGTAAGGCTGCACCACTCCCTCATGACAGGGACGCTTCTCTTATAACTTGGTCGCTTAATGAAACTTAAATATAACACAAGAGCCGTCAAAATGGCTCCTTGCAACCGTAAAGACAGTTTTTGACAGATAATTTGTCTGCCATCAAAGAAACACTGCACTGGATATAGCTTATAATCACTTTATTTCGTTGCCTACTGGCAAGCACGCATTAACTCTTACGCCTTCTTTTTTATGATGCTGAAATTATAAGAGGAAATTTTAGGTGCAGGTTGTGTAAGTAAGATAGAATAAAGAAGGATTAATATTGAATTCAAGCTTTTTTTTTCTTGATTAAAACAATTTTATAGGTTATAAATTATAGGCTACAAATGACGATGATGATGATGATCATGTGGCAAATTCAACGAAGAAACGTCATAATTACATTGAGAAAATAAATTCAAATGACATGGGACAAGAATAACCCCCTTATTCATAAATGCTCGGTAGGCCTCTGCTAACTTAACGATCATTTGTCCTTATCTGTCACTTTGACATTTACCTTTCACAGATAAGGACAAACGTTTGCTAAGTTAGCAGAAGACGCACTAAAAGAACAAAATAGACTATTACAAAGATACGAAATCACTTTTAAGCAGATATCGTACGTAGTCTTCCATGCTGGTCTGGGAGTAAAGAAAAAAACAAAGAATTTACCAGGTGCTTCTCTTCCCGCGCAGATGGTAAAAGCCCGTCGAGGGAATGGGCGAAAGTCGTAGGAATCATGTTACAGGCGATACGGCTAGCAATCCGTCACTATTTTGATTGCCCTTTCCTTAAACGCCCTTAATCATGCTAAACGTGGCTTTAAGGTTTTGTTACCTTGGGCTCTGTCTACCCCTGTCTGGATAAAGACGCGATATATGTATGTATGTGTATCGTAATAGTTCGTGAACTTTCAAAATGCTCCCCTGAAAAATTTGATTTATACAGATTCGTGACTTTCACATAGAGATGACGATATCACTACATAGTATAAAACAAAGTCGCTTCCTCTGTCCCTATGTCCCTATGTCCCTATGTATGCTTATATCTTCAAAACTACACAACGGATTTTGATGCGGTTTTTTTTTAATAGATAGAGTGATTCAAGAGGAAGGTTTTTATGTATAATTCTACGCAGACGAAGTCGCGGGCAGAAGCTAGTATTCAATAATTCACAATTATTTACATTAAGTGTTATATTTTCTACGAAATATGTCGACTGAAATACACTTCATTCATACATATATTGGCGACGTGTTTGGCCTAGTCAGTAGTGACCCTGCCTGCTAAGCAAGCATCCCGGGTTCGAATTCGAATCCTAGTAAGGGCATATATTTGTGTGATGAGCACGGATATTTGTTTCTGAGTCATGGATGTTTCTATCTATTAAGTTTGTATTTCTCTACCTAAGTATGTATATCGTTGCCCATAACACAAGCCTTACTAGCGCTTACTTTGGGACTAGGTCAGTTTGTGTGAACTGTTACCTAATATTTATTTATTATACATATATAACAAAATATTACGCCGCTTATGTCTGTCTATTCGCGATAAACTCAAAACCTACTAAACGGACTTTCATGCACTTTTCACCAATGAATAGAGTGATTCACGAGAAAGGTTTATTTACATATTTGCCAAGATTTTCTATAAATTACTTGAAACATAACGATAGTTCGAAGAGTGAGGAAAATACAACATGCCCGAGATACTAATTCTACGACGAAATAACAGGCAACCGTGTCTAATAAAATAATACACGTGTTTCTTCCCTTTGGCGTTTGATAACACGTTGACTTATAAATAAGATAGGTTATCTCAGATTCCTTAATATAAACCGGGGACCCCCATCCATCAAGGAACGTCGCCGCTTCCCCCAAAAATTGTTTCACCGCTTTATTTTACTTATGAACGACGCCATTCAAGATACCAGCCCTGAAATCTCTACAGGATAAAAGTCTTTTCATTTTGTGACGTAGGTCGAGCGTCAAAGGTCAGATTTGAACAGTTTAAATCATGCTTAACGTGACCTTAATGTATTTTATTGAATCAGGCGTTACTTTGCTGAGGTCCATTTCAATGAACAACAAATTTTTTACCTTGCTACTCCGCTACTCAGTAGTAGCGGATGAGTAGCGGAGTAGCAAGGTAATTTTTGTTTTGTTCAGTGACTAAGGTTTTATTAGGCCTTAGGGTCGGTCTACCCTGTAGGGGATAAAGACGTGATATATGTATGTAAAAACATTTGGAAGTTCGAAGATACCGTGATACATTAAGAAGTCACCAAAAATGTTTCTTGTTCGGCACTTCTTTTCATAATGACATCTATATTGATACGTCGACTGCGGCTTCTGACTGATCCTCGGTCATGGAAGGGCGCTAATGGCGGTCGGACGTCCGACCGCTCGGCGACCATCCGCAGATCCGCTCGCGCTCATTTGAATAGAAATTCATCTGCATTGGACCACGATCATTTATACTAAGATTGGCTGTAAGGCAGCTGGCCCACGACTCTGTCTACGCAGAATTCGCTTAACGGTATCCCGCGGGAACTTAACTATGTCCTTATGGACTGAAACTGTCCCTGTACCAAATTCCAACTATATCGGTTCAGCGCTTTAAGCATGAAGATGTAACAGCCAGACAGACACAGATTCACTTTCGCGTACAATTTAGCATTTATAACTTTGATTGTATATTTATCATATCGAATCAAAAGCGTTGAGCGAAAATCTTAGGAATCATGTTATAAGTGACGAGGCTCGGAACCCATCATTCTAAACGTGGCGTTAGGTCTTCTTGCCTTAGATACCGTAAGGGATAAAGACGTGATTTGTGTATGTGTATGTATTCAAATTGTAACAGATATTCAGCTTTTGTTCAACAATTCCAATATCCACGCATATTTTATCGATTGAAACGCGTTTGTTTTCAACCCATCCTACGTGAAAGGTAATACTTAGGCCAGGAGGCAATATCGCTACACTATTCGTGATAAGATAGAACAAAATCAATTTCAAGCTTCAAAAATGACAAACTTTCAGACTTAAACTTTAATTTTTTTATGTTGTAAGGGGACATCGAGCTTGCGAGCCTGATGTAAAGCTATCACCGCCGCCAATGAACACCCATACCACTGGGTGGGTACGGGTGCATTGCCAGCACTTTAAGGGTAGACTCGTTTTTTGAAATTTGTCCAAGTAAACTGCCAGCTTTATAATACATGTAACAACATTTTGCGAAAACGAAGCCAAGCGAATTAGCTCGTTGAAGAAGCAATGGGCAGGTCATATAGCACGGAGAACAGATGAACGTTGGGGCCGAAAGGTTCTCGAGTGGAGACCGCGCGGCAAGCGCAGCGTAGGACGTCCACCAACGAAGTGGACGGATTGTTGGCAACACCAACAAAATGGTAAGAGCGGCAACACTAGCGCCCCCTTCCTTCTTCTTGCTTTTACCGGATGGATCACGGATGATCTGGTGAAAGTCGCGGGTTCACGGTGGATGCAAGCCGCTCCCAACCGAGGCAACGAGGCCTATGTCCAACAGTGGACGTCCTACGACTGATATGATGAATTTTGCGTAAAACCTTTATCTCTATAAAGCTTAATAAGTATCCAGACCCTACCTTTTATGAAAAATAGCCCCATAAAAATTCAATTTGTTCAGCGTATTAAGGAAATTGCTGTGATTTTAATAGTTTTAGTAATTTAACAACGATTAGGGGAAAACGTGATTATAACACGATAGCGATCTTATGAGACGTTAAAACTACCTACTCCATTGGTGTTTGGTGTAATTCCGTTTATTTTAATGAGATTCTTGCACGATTTTGTAAATATATTCAAAAGTTTTATAGGAGTTAATAAAACATCGGATATGGCTCACACCATCTCCTTAGATATTTTTTTTTTTTTTTTTTTTTTTTTTTTTTTTTTTTTTTTTTTTTTTTTTTTTTTCCAATACCTCCAACGTAGTCGGAGCCTATTTTAACAATTTTTCCTATTCTACACTCTCATACTAGTTCCCGCTTTTGCTTCTGCTCGTACTGCCATTCTGCATACTTGTTCTTTCTTTCACTATGCATCATTCTCGCTTTGTTCTAATCTTTGCTTACTAACTTATTGCCTATCTTATATTTATTTATTACGTTCATTCTGTTCTCTTTATCATTCTTTCCATCATTTAAGCTGTCCTCTTTGTCATTCTTCATCTTTTGTTCAATTTCATGCTTGGGGTTGGGGGGAATAACAGTAACAGCTCAATAATTTTTTATTACCCTATCGCATTTGGGTCCAGAACTTATTTGCTATAATTTTTATTTGCTCTTACATGTAACATTCTTATTTTATCTTACTTCTATTCAAGTTCTGTATGATATTGCCCATATAACTCAGTATATCAGTATATCATACTTTGCTTAGTCTACCCTATTTCTATTATTAACTATTTTGACAATTTTCGTGCAATAACTAAAAAATATTTCTCTGCTTTTGCTTCTCATGATGTGTGGTAGGATTTCTGCTCTCAGCTTGACATCTAGGAGGTGCTCAACATCATATCTATCTCTGGCGAAGACAGGGCAATCAATTATGAGATGCTCCACCGTTTCTTCCGCCTCCGGTTCACAGATACACGATGGGCTCTCCTTGCACTTGAAGCGGTTCAAGTACGAGGAGAATCCACCGTGCCCCGTGAGAAGCTGGGTTATCTGGCCATTAAATTTTATTTTTCGCACTAGTTTATGCGCCGTCACCACGTCTGGGAAGAACAACTTTGTTCCAGAGGCCGTTTCTTCCGTTCGGTATCTCCTGTCCCATTCCTCAGCCGTCTCTGCACGAATGCAGCGTCTGATGAATGAGATGGGGCACAGATCGTACTCCGGCCTCTTTTTCGACTTTAGAGCCGCTTCCTTCGCGAGCTCGTCGGCCCTCTCATTCCCTGCCAGTCCCGCATGTGCCTTAATCCAGTACAGTGATACAACCTTGCCTTGGGATCTACTGCGTCCGATGTTGGCTCTAGCCTCGACTGCCAGGGGATGAGGGGAATCGGAGTTTGTTATGGTCTGCAACGCCGCTCGAGAGTCGCTGTAGATGCCAAAATTTGTTTCCCTGCGCTTTAGGGCGACGTCGGTCGCTCTACACATTGCTAGGAGCTCCGCCTGGTAGACGGTACAGTAAGACGGCAATGTGAGCTTGAGGGCCTTGGTTTCTGCAGCACCATTCCAAATGGATAGTGCTGCTCCAACCCGGCCCTCAATCTTACTACCGTCTGTGTAAATTCGCACAGCATGATCACTGTGACGCGCATGTTGATCTTCGTCCACCAGATTTGTGACCTCCAGGGCTACCTGTTTTGCGGGATGCGGGGCTTGTGTCCTCGGTGCCATCTTTTCTACTTCTCTATCCGCCAACTCACGTCTAGGTGCTCCCTTCTTGGCTTCGTATAATGAGGCCGCCTCGCGGACTCGGAGGTCTAGTGGGAGCGTCCCCGTGAGTAAGAGAGCCGAGTTGAGTGACACCGTGCGATAAGCTTTGCACATTTTCTGCAAAAAACCCCTCTGTACCGCATTGAGCTGTTTGCGGACTCCCAATTTGGTCGCCGCCGGAGACCACGCCGCCGCGGCATACAAGATCACCGGCTCTACCGCTGCGGTGTATATTGTGCGGATGACCTCTGGGCTAAGACCCCAGCTTATCCTCGCGGCCCTGACCAGCTGTTTATACACACCCGCAGCCCTTTTGCAGACGTTTGAGACGTGTGCGTTGAACGTCATTTTTTCGTCGATAGTCAGCCCGAGGACTTTGATCTCGGAGGACATTCCAATGTCGACCCCTCCCATGTTCAGTCGTGGTGTGTCAAATTTCAGCTTCCTCGTTATTACCTTAGATATTGTAAACGTGTACTCTTATTGTATTTTGTATGCATGCATGTGTGTAACGTTAGTAGTTTATTTTATGATTTGTTTATTGTATTTAGATATGTACGCTCTATAGTGGCTTTCACTATCTGGAATTTGAAACTCACACTTCGTCGGTTCCCTCGTTTAATGCTCCTCTCATCTACTCAAAGGTTATGGTAGAGATCTCTTATAGGGATAAGTTCGCCTTTGTGCATATATTAATGTTATTTTTATTTTTTTGTGAATTATATCTGTTTCTTTATATTTGTACAATAAAGCATTTACTTACTTACTTACATCGGTCAATATTTCTGTAATTAGCTTTGATAGCGCCACGTAATTAGTTTACCATAGGTACCTACTAGGTAGGTATAATCTACAACCGTAGTAGCCTGTGGCCTCTCTAGCAGAGGCTCGGAGTTTTTCAGAGTTTATGTGCGACATTTGACATTTACCCTGCGCTTTTCGGTGAAGGAAACATAGCGAGGGAACCTGCATACATCTGCGAAGCAATTCAATGGTGTGTGTGAAATTCCCAATTCGCACTGGGCCCGCGTGGGAACTATTGCTCTAGCCCTCTCATTTTGGGAGGAGGCCTGTGCCCAGCAGTGGGAGGTATATAGGCTGGAGAAAAAAAATATGGTACTTCTTGAGGCTAATTATTTCCAATGTATAAAAGAATAAACAAATATTTTATGTGAAGTTTTTTAATAAGAAGCTTGTGAAACAGCGACTGATTCACAACAACAGATGACACAAAGTGTTTTATGAAGTACACGTAGGGTGATAGCAGCAGTGTTGGACACTTTAAGCTAACAAGCACCAGTATTGGACACTTAATTTAAACATAATATGGTTATAAAATAAAATTAATTTTAAAGTAAATGACTAATCCTTCGTTTCTTTTAAACAAGAGTTATTGTGCGTTATAAGGTAACACCCGTTACTGGTGCTGTCACCCTAAATGCAAGTTTAAATTATGATACATTACATACAACTTCGCCATCCCCTTCAAACTTATGTCAAAGCCACATCAAACGAAAACCATGTGCATACACAAACCAACAAGACAAATATATAAAAAGCCGCACCGACGGCATGCTCGCAACTTTCTGCTTATCTTGTTGCTATCCAGGTTTCAATGTACCTGCAATTTCAAGGAACCTACGATAGGTTCTCGAACGAATCCATTTCCAAACAGAACTTTACAACCACAGAACTTTTTTGTTCTTTCATGCTGGTCTGGGAGCAAAGAAAAAACATAGAATGTACAAGTTGCGCAGATGGTAAAAGACCATCGAGGGAATGGGCGAAACTTATAGGAATCATGTTATAGGCGATGAGGCTAGCAACCCATCACTATTTTGATTCCATTTTCCACCTATACGCCCACAATCTTGCTAAATGTGGCCTGTAGGTCTTGTTACCTTAGGCTCTGTCTACCCCGTAAGGGATAAAGACGTGATTTGTGTTTGTGTGTGTATGTATGTACTTCACAACTACGTTAAAATACAATACGGGCTTCACCCTCATGTGAGTGGCATTCCATTGCCTCGTACAACCAGCGACTTGTAGTATAAAACATCTACCACAAAGTCACCAAAAAGTTCGGCACGCCGTACTGTATGGTGTACGTTCTATATCCAAGTTCATTCCAACTTCTGTGGCCATCTTGGATGCTTCAAACCATAATGAATGGCTTTGACTGTACGAATCTCGCTTTATCCTTTCTAATGCGAACTGCCAGGGAGTGGAATTTCAACTACAGGCTGGATTTTGTTAAGTAGCAAGCGCTGTAAAGAGCGTAACTACACGTTGTTTTAGGGGCTGTCCATTAATCACGTGAGGCTCCGAAAGGGGGGAGGGGTTCGGCAAAAATCACTAAATATCACAAGAGGGGCACAAGATATCACGTGTATTTTTTTATTTTTTTTTGGTTTCGGGATTTCGGATGTGGAAGGGGGGTAGTTTAAACGTCACCACGTATCACCAAGCGGGAGGGGGGGGTTAAAAGTGCTAAAAAACATCACATGATTAATGGACGGCCCCTTAACTGATCAATTTACACCTGCACCATACATAACATATTGTTACGCTTTTCCCCCACAGGGGAATCGATCCAGCAGTTAGAGTATCAACTCTTCCAATACGATGTAAACCGGTTGAATGAAATAATTTATTTACACATAAGTATTCTATAAACTAAACGTATTCTTATGTAAACCAGTTTGGCATAAAATTGAAATATTGTTTTCTTTACTTTTTAAGGGTTGTTTCTTAAACTCTTCGTCTTTTTTGCATGGGGGTTTTAAAATAAGTTTCTTGTAGAGTCGGTTTAAATACAAATTAAAAGGTTTTGTAGAAACATCAAGCACTTACAGTCCCTCAGTTAATTTAATACTAAACATATTCATAACTAAACCTAATATTACTGTATATGTCCATATCTAGATCCGAAATGTCTCAGTAGGTACACGTCCATAAGATCCCTATTACGAACCTATGATCGGGTATTTTTTTGCTTTTCCATATAATATCCTTTTGTATGAAGGTTATCTCTTGACCGTTTTTTCCTCAACTCTTTATGGAGGCTGCCAAGGTAAACAGCGTCGAGAGCTTTGATGTTGCCATGTTAAAAAGCATTTTTTGACATAATCAAATAAAACCTTTTCTGGCGGACCTCTAGCGGTGGACGAAGTTCAAGAACCCTTTATATTTAATTTAATTTGTCAAAAAGCATTCGAATAAATTATAAACATATGTAAGATAAGTTATAAGGGCACGCTTCTATAAATAAAACCCCCACCAACTGAACTATTCCCAAATAAGTGTAAAACAAAAGTAATGGACTAATACAACGTGACTTCGAAGTCTTAAACAGAAATCACACTTTCCGATAAAGCTGCGCAAGATTAACACGGAGCACTAGTGGTAATCGCAATTAGTCAGCCCTCAATTAATTAAAACAAAATAAGAATATAAATCCCTACTTATTATCATGATCTGGTCACCCTAGTCGCCCAGACCACGTGACTTTTCATTTTTACCGCGTATTTAATTTTCAATCCGGACAGATAATTTTAATGACACGTGATCGTCATTGTCGTCGCAAAAGTTCTGACAAGAGCTCGAAGCCAATCTATTCTCTATCTTGACATTTCAAAATCATCTAAAACTATTTCTTCCATGCTGGTCTGGGAGCAAAGAAAAAACATAGAAAATACCAGTTGTTTATCTACCCGCGCAGATGGTAAAAGGCCATCGAGGGAATGGGCGAAAATCATAGGAATCATGTTATAGGCGATGAGGCTAGCATCCCATCACTATTTTGATTTCATTTTTCACCTATACGCCCACAATCTTGCTAAATGTGGCCTGTAGGTATCTGTTACCTAAGGCTCTGTCTACCCCGTAAGGGATAAAGACGTGATTTGTATGTATGTATCTAAAAGTATAATCTGGTAAAAGTAAATCATTTAACCAATACTAAAACTGTGACTTTGTAAACCAGGCTCAACCGCATATAGCCAAGTTCAGTGTTAACTGTCTTCATCTTTTATTTCATGTACTTAATAGTGTGTGCGGATATGGAGAATGCTTGGGCTCAAGTCACACCGGAGTATGCTAAAACCATAGATAAGTATTAGAATATAGTAGAGTAGAGAATCAGCAATATCTTTTTCTTTGAAGCGCGGCGACGGCTGTCAAAAATATCCGTCTCTTTATAGTTATTTCCATGAAAGTAATAAGTATAAATAGACAGAGCCCAAGGTAACAAGACCTAAAGGCCACGTTTAGCATGATTGTGGGCGTATAGGTTGCTAGCGGCATCGCCTATAAAAGTCATGATTCCTATGCCCATCTGCGCGGGAAGAGAAGCAACTGGTGCATTCTTTGTTTTTTCTTTGCTCCCATACCTGCATGGACTAATAATGTAAATTGTGACTATTTAAGTAAAATATAATAAGCAAAATTAAAAATATAAGACTGCAGCCGAGCAGTCAAAACAAGTCTGACCCCTCTCCAAGACAATTTCTTTAATTCCAACAAAGCATCACGGTGTGGCACAAGCCTCTTAATCCAATGTGAACCCGCTTCACTAATTCACCACTTGGCTACTACAGCATGCGGCCATCGTTTTTAATATAGCAGAGTTATTGGCTACGTGGTTTTAATTCTGCTGCGGCGGCCATTGTTTCTATTTTGCGGCAATGCGGTGCTGCATAGGCCTTACCTAAAACTTTTGGTACCGTAAAACGGGGTGAGAAAACTAAAGTTCAAACCTCGATAAAAAAAATATATTCAAATGCGGCAAGTTGATATTAGAATCAGAATTAGATTTTTTTATTGTCATCATTGTTACAGATTCGACACTACATTGGGTAAATACAGACGTCAAAAAGAACAAGAATTCGTCATTGAGGATGGATAGGAAAAAAAATGACTACAGCAAATTACCAGAAAAAAGGAGATATAATATGTCGTACATGCATACAATACAATTCTTCGAAACATTTTGATGTTAATATAATAAAGTGATCAAGACCCAGTACATTTTTTTACCAGAATTTAACCGTGTACAACGAAGTTTAGAAACCGCCAGAGTTTCAAGTATCGAACATAATTTAAAATGTTTACCACGCGTAGTTTGCACTCAGCAAAGTTGAAGATTTACATCGTATGTGTTTTGTTTCTTTAAGTACTCCTGTATTGGTGATTAAGTGGAAAATAAAACCAGTCAGCATAACCAATACTTTTTTATTTAAGTTAGCATTAGGGACTTAGTTTCTTCATTTGTTTTGTTTGTAACGAATCATAATGGAATCTCTTCAAATAAAGTAGGTAGTTACGGCCTTGTAATTCATGCCCTCCGTTTAATTTGTATACAGTTTACAAATTATCAGGGCGTGCATTGAGTACCCCTTCATTGGCAACAATTTGTTGAATCCAAGTCATGTAGCTTTAGGGCCGGAGAGAAAAGTATTGTTTCTTGTTCTGCGTATCTCTGTTAGGTGTCAGGATTTCTTGAAAGCCAATCCTCATTTTTCTTCCATAGAATTCGTGATGTCATACATCTTACTACAACTATTTACTGATAAGAATAACTACAAAAATATTTTTACTTCCCACTCAATATAAAACCAAAGCTCTCTGTACATATATACACCTAAAACATGTCTTTATCCCATAAGGGTAGGAAGAGCCCAAAGTAACAAGACCTGTAGGCGACGTTTTGCATGATTGTGGGTACTTATTTTTTGAGGGGAATCATAATAGAGATGGGCTGTTAATCGCATCACCTCTAACGTAATACCTAAGATCCCTCGATGGGCTTTTACCATCAGCACGAAAAGAGAAGCAACTGGTACATTCTATTTTCTTTTTTCCCAGACCAGCACGGAAGGTCTCGGTTCCTTAAAAAAATATTCCACTATGCATCTCCCAAATACTATCTTGACATCGGGTAAACAAATTAAAATGTCTCCCTGCCCAGAGCTCGGGGAGCGTTAAAAATTAAGCTCAATTTACGCTTCGGTTCGAGCCAGCTTCCCACCCCTGAATTAGCAATGAGGCCAATCAAACTTACCAAATGACTTTGGTAAAGCCCCCCCACGAGGAATAGGTGATAAAAAATATGCAAAAGCTATCGAAAAGTTGGGTTTTGGGGGTCGAGTTAGAATTGGCAGTTTTAGTTAACTCTTTAAGCGGCCCGGAATACGAACGAAAACATTTACCTCGTTATTCCGCTTACTAGACATGCAAGATAGCCGAGCTTGTGCGAAATATACATATATATAACTAGCTGTTGCCAGCGGCTTCGCCTCCGTTCCAGTATTTTCCTTTTATATTGTTGTAAAATTTGTTTTATAAGAACCTTCTCCTTACTGTAACAAACGCGCAGTTCGCGCATCATGTCGTGATCAAGGGAAATAGGGATTCATTTTTATATATATAAAGATTATTGGCAGAGTGCAAAGCGGGTGGAGGGGGTAGCCTAAACGATCACAGCGCTCGCTACGGCTAAAATTGTCATTTTTGTCGCCGACTTGAGCTGTCAAATCCATATTGCAGTAAACATTTTCTAATCGTTTTTGAGGTAAAAATATGGTCCTGGTAAGATGTGCTGTTGTGAATTGTAATAACACCAAGAAGAATAGCGACTTTACCAATTTCCAAGACGATGGTGGAAACGAGACCAAAGAAATAAGTGGATATTTGCCGTAAGAAAAAAAAAGTAAGTTACCTAACCTCTAAAATTTCACTGAAAACAACAATTTTAATATTATTGGCAATAATGTTACTGACTACCATTGTCCAAAATTGTGTAATATAGTAAAGTAACACAAGATTTCATTAATATTTTTCACAATATTTACTTACTTCTTGTTTGACAGCGGTGACAATATTGTCCATAATGGCCGCCTGTCACGTGGCGCTGTCGTCGCGCTCGGTCCCAATAGTTTTTAAACGCAAGCCCACCCTGCAGCCACATAAAACATCCATAAATTTCACAAACTAAACTATCCCCTTCACCACACAAAACACAGACGTCTTTCGGCCCCCCGGGTCCATTTTCAAAGCAGTTGAGTATACCGCCATCACAACTATCTCTGAAAAGTAACGTCTGATTGTTTTGATTATTTTGCGCTGGAAAACTGTTATAGGTTATTGGGACAGATATAGATTATAGCCCGGAATAACATTGGCTACTTTTTATACCGGAAAATGCGTAGTTCCTGAGGGAAGAATTATTTGCAGACGAAGTCACGGGCAACCTAGTTTACCGTAAGGTTTTGTTCACATATGATTGCGTAGGTATCTGAATATATTCGATCTTCATGATGGTAAGTGTGTTAAACCTGTTTAGTAAAACCTACAATAGATGAATAGCGGCTGAGATATAAGTCTAACAATCAATTCAAGAATCACTAACTTTAAGGAAGCCGGCTTCGACGCTGCGTACTCGTAGTACGTAGTCTTTTAGCCGCCGCCCCTAATTAAATGGTAAAAAAATATTTATTATGTTATGTACACTATTTACACTATTACAAAAAACAATTGATACAAATAATATTTACATTAGTTAAAACATAAATCCGCGTGAGACCGACGGAGCACCGACCATTTTTTAAAACAATTGACGGCCGCGCCGCCTCATTTTTCTTTTTCTTTTTTGCCACGGCGCGTGGCAACAGACTAGCGCCATTCAGCCACCAACAGCCAGAAAGGTTGAAAATTGTAAAAATAGATTTTTATTCAATATACTTGCACAAAACCGTTGAAAAATTTCACAAGCATTTTGTCGAAAGTATATGGAACTACGGACAGTTTGTACTCCCATTATAGTGTTAGTATTTGAGTACTAACAACCCCACCTTTGTTGTCACCCATTAGAGCCCAACAAAAGCTAACGGGGCGCACTAGTCCATTTCCGGCGATCGCCGGATTGTAGCTCTCTTCCGGTGGCTTCGTCACATTCATTTCCTTTCTGATCACCCTAAAGGTGATGGAGGAATAAGGTATAAGAGTGGAGCGTTTATAATGGGGTGATGTGACTTAACAATGTAATTTACGTTTTCACTAGCTGTTGCGACTTCGTCTGCAAAAAATTCGTTCATCGCTATCCCGCGGGAACTATGCAATTTTTTTAAAAAAAAGGGTACCAGCTATCTGTTGTTCAAATTTGATTCAAATCCGTCCAGTCGTTTCAGCGTGAAGAACGAACAAACACACTCACATCCTCAAAAACTTTCGCATTAGGGAGTAGGATTATTCGCTCTCCCATCGCAACGATAGTACGTTATAAAAATTACTACGTTTCTGCTCTGAAAACAAAATGCCTGCCCCTTGCACTTCAAACGAACCTTCGGGCTGATAACTGTTTGATTTCCGACGGATATAACTTTTTCTTGCGACAATGACTGCTTGATGGATGGCTCGTTTAAAAGGCCGCTAATAGCATCTGATTAGCTGCCGATGATTTATATCGAGTAACGAGAACATTTTGTTACAGCCTTTGCCATTTCGCTTTGATCGATGAAAATGTTGATTGCTGATGAATCGGATACCATTTTTTTTGCATATTTATGTTGGGTGAGAAGGGCGTGTAAATATTGATTACGGTATATTTTCCCTCGGTGTAATTTTATGGCTTCGAGAAAAGTATGGTACGGCCGTGTGTCTTTGTTTTGCTAGACTTGGCCGGGCACTACCACGCTCCCAGATTTGAAATATTTTCAAAAGTTGATGATTAAGTTATTCGTATTTTTTTTTTTCAAAATTGCTTCATTGGCATTCATATTATGTTTGCTACTAGTAAAATAAGACATATTAAAAGAACGCTAAGTATAAAAAACCTTAAAAGGAAGTGCAAAATCGCCGTTAAATTTTAGTTCCCAAACTGCACAGATTCACAACATGGCGGTATAAAACCAGTGTTAACTTTAAAAAACCTGGCAACCCAGTGTTGGAATCCTTAAAAAACAAACGGAACTCGCTATTTATCGGGCAATAAAATACCCGGGAGCATTTTGAATTAAACATCGCTGAAATCTGGCAACACTGCTGTTGGCACCGGGGTTATTAAGCACAGGGCGTAGTTTATGTCGATTCGACTTCGACACATTTCAATTCATAATATTATGAATTAAACTTCTAACAGGGTTGATTAGATTTCTACACTTAGGTACTTGAAACTGTAACATTATGTGATCACTTTCTGTGGTCACATTATTTGTGAGTGCCATAGGCTAGGTATATTTAATTCTGCGCGAACGAAGTCGCGGGCAACAGCTAGTCTCGTTCCTAATATTCCTATCCTGCCATACGGACACAAAAAAATACAAACCATTCTAATTATGTAGTGGTTTAACTTATGGAAAGCTAATAACAGTGGTAGTCGGCGCGCGTACGGAAGTGGCGCCACCTGGTGACTGTTGTCGCATTATGCCCGCGCGGACACTAAACGCCGAGTTTATTCGAGCCACTGATAAAAACACAGCTGGAATTTGCATCCTTTATTAACGTTGCATTACAGCGTAACAATATTTTTAAATATTTGTGAGTTCAAAGATGGCGTCAATTAAACGGATAAATGCCAAACTAATATTGGCAGAGAAAACTGCAACATCAACAGCCCTTATAACATTATTCGAAATTTGAAACTTATTTTTGTGCAAGAGGTAGTGTACCGGAATCAGATTTTTTTTAGATCAAGTTCTAAAACTGAAACTTCTCCATGACGCGGACACGTTTTTTTTCTAGTTTCTCAACCATGTAGGGATAAAATATTGTTGCCTAGCACATCTCTGTTTTTTCGGAATTGATGTGCAAAATTACGTTTTAAATTAACAAGCATGATCTTTCTGATGAAGGAAATCATCGTCAAGTAACGAGAAAAAATCTACGAAACAGTCTAGTGATTTTTGTGATTTTCTCTATTTGCACTAGACCCGTGAATACAGGTAGGTTATAAAATCATGTTAATACTGTTCTATATTCTTTAAATTCCATGCCATTGCCTGATTTGGGCGAAAAAAGCCAAAGTATGTCAATTTTAATTTTGCTCCTACATATCAAACCATCAAATAGTTGGCAAAATGTTTCATTACTTCAATAAAATTAAATTCAAATTTTTTAAAACCGCCCTGGCATTTGTCGAGTATTCGTACGTAAATAAACAATTTAGTGGCCTCACATCATTTTGGAAAACAGCTGATATTCTTCAAATTACACACACACACCCACACCCACACACGAAGCCAGAAAGAAACATTGACGTTCAAACTTATAACACCCCTCTTTTGCATCGGGGGTTAAATAGTACATTACTGTCTAGGCCAGGAAGTAGGCAATTGCTGGCTGAGTATTGGTTTGAACGGACGAGCTTGCGAGTCCGTTTAATAATACGAAGCCAGCAATGCTATTCTGGCCGAGGCAAGTATAGTGCTTTTCTCAAAAATCGAAAATATAACAACAACAAAAATATATGAAAATAAAATAGTGAAAATTGTTTTGCTTTGCCGTTTTTTTCTATCAATGGCATTTGAAGAGTGTATTTTTCTACCCAGAACACCTAAAGCTATTTCAGACACAGATAAACACGTTGTCGTACTAGCTTTTTTTTTAATTGATGTTTTAAGTCTTGTGCCTTTCTTTTATAATGGTGATTTGCATTTTTAAAAAGTTAATAACTAGACAGTAATGGAATTTGTATGCAACATTACTGTCGAGTTTAGCGCGACAGTAATGTTTTTTTTTTTTTAATTTTGGACTGACCGGCAACAATCAACTTCCTGTTCTGATATGTAGTTAACAATGACGAATTTAACGGACATTTTTGAGAAAAATCACATTATTGTCTAATAGTTAAAACACTATTCGAAAAAAATGTTGCATAATATTTAATTACTTTGAACGAAACCACATGCAAGCTCTTACACTATCCCATTGGCTGGTGTCAACGTAACCGAAGCCACCACGAGACCACGACCAATCACAATCACCTAATGGCCGCTCCACGAGTACCTATGGAAATGGCCGTAATTTGCGGGCGCTTCGTTCGATTTTTAAAATTGTTTTTTTTTCTGTGCCTCTTGTTGGCTGCCAGTCTGCACAATTTCAGTACCAGCTTTATTATTTTTAACTGATTTCAAAATAGGAGGTTCTTTATTCAGTTTTATTTTTTAAGCATTGTCATCGAATTAATACGAGCTCTAGGCAGTGTTTAAATTGATATCCAATATTTGGTAAAAAAACATTAGTTACACGTTAGTCTAATAAAATCTTGTTCTCAACAAACTCATACCTATAGGTATCCACACTATATTTATTTCGCAGCTACTTTTGCCAATAATGTCTTCAAATGTAAAGAAAGTACGTACGTATATTGAAATGTCGCACGCATTAACGACATATCACATAAAAATCTCAGGTTAGCTGTTCTGAATACCCCTGCGAAATTCTTAAGCATCAACTTAAAATAAAATAAAAAA
Source organism: Pandemis corylana (assembly GCA_949127965.1). Classification (NCBI taxonomy): domain Eukaryota; kingdom Metazoa; phylum Arthropoda; class Insecta; order Lepidoptera; family Tortricidae; genus Pandemis; species Pandemis corylana. The sequence continues at coordinate 3,599,289 of OX421852.1, read as the reverse complement.
ACAAAATAGTAGATAGATTCACTGAGAAAGCAGTTCTTACCAAAATACCTACATGTAAACATTTTGTTGTAGAGCGGTACGTAGTAAGTAATAAAGGATATGTGAAATAACTATTGTTTGTTACACTCGAGGTAAATATTAATTACACGCGTTTTCAATGATCGGTGTAAAATTTTAAAGGCACTTGCAACACTCGCAATTAATTTCAAAACTTTATCTAGTAAGGGATAAAGACGTGGTTTATGTATGTCTGTATCGAGTACTAAAAGTGTTGCAAAACAATTTGCATTTATCTAGGTATGTACCACATTGTTCGCATAATTTTGAATATAAAAGGAACTCCAGTTAGTTATTCAAATATTTCAATCGTTAAATGTGACCTTACAGTTGATTTATGATGAAAAATTAGTATAAAAATACAAACAAAACTCATCGTCAGTACATATAAGCGTAACTTGTTTACCGTCTGAGTATAATTACTTCAAAATGTTAATTGTCATTACATTGGCATTGTATCTCACCAGCAACGTAGCATCAGCTGCTACCGTACCACGCTACGAAAAAGTGTACTACGATCTCGAAAACGCTGACAATCTGTACAAGGAATACCTTGTAGTACACAAAAAACACTACGACACCGAAGAATATAGGGTAAGACTTGAGATTTTCAAGGAGAACTTGAAATATTTCAATCAGCAAAATGCAATTTACCCTTTGACCGTGTTTGGGCCGACTGTAGTTTCTGATATGACAGTCGAGGAACGAAAAAGTCTTCGCTGTGTACCTGCTATCAATATCAATAGCACAGAAACAGTTAGTCTGGAATTAGATCCTGACATGGTCTATGAAGATAATTTTGACTGGAGAGACAGAGGCGTAGTCACTCCGGTAAAGAACCAAGCAGGTTGTGGTTCATGCTACATTTTCAGTGCCGTTGGTAAGTCTTGATGATGAACTTTGTATTGTATTGTATTCATTTATTTCTAATTAGCCACCCGCCCTGCCTTGCCATAGGCTATCAAACTGTAAGGGAACGCCTGCCTCACTGCAGGTAAGGGCTCGCAAGGGTCCCCGCAAACCAAACACTTGGGGGGGGGGGGGTTTCGAGGGATGGGACCCACCTTTCGCAAGTCATGTGCCCGACTTGCGGCGGGTACTTAGGTACCCTGAGTGCTGGTCCCAGTATCCCTCTGGCCTTTAGGGGCATAGCAGAGGGTACTTGGGATGTGGCGGCGCTTCGACGGGGCCATCGGGCGCTGTGAGGGGCCTTCTGGCTTTTGAGGGTCATGGTGCGGGGAAGCTGATGGGGCTACCTCTGCAGCTGCCCACTCTAAGTAGCTCCTCGCGCGGTTCCTCGAGGTGGACACGGCCTGGAGGTGGCGGAAAGTGCGGCAGTATTGCACCTATCCCTGATGCGCCTCAAGCCTTGAGAGAGCACACAGGCACCCCGGAGGAACATCGTACCTCTTAACACGTTCGCTGCGATAAGAGGTCTAAAGACCTCCTGCCTGTACTCCCGGGCTGTGCGGTTAAAAATACTGCGGTTTCGCTCTGGTGCGGAGCTCATAGCTTGTATATTTTTATAGGTACAAAAGAGACCGCTATATGGTTCGATTTATATTCAAACGTAGAATTTGGTAAAACCATAAAAAACACGAGAGGTTTTTAGGCCCCTCATCGCACTGAGAGTGAAAAGTGAGCGTTCAGTGCGGATAGGGGGTCTAAAGACCTCATGTAGATAGTACGGGTCTTTTCGCCCCCTCCCGCACCTGTTTGTGTCTATGATAATGAAACTATAACACAGTGATGTGCACTCATCGATGAGCAATGCACGTGATTTATTGAATTTGCCAGCGTGTCAAAGTACGTACATAAGTGAAGACCAAAAAGTTACCCACCGTTAAAGCTGCGTTATTACGTAGTTAAAATTCATCATCATCGTCATCATCATCTCAAGCCTGTAAACGTTCCACTGCTAGGCACAGACCTCCTCTCAGAATTAGAGGGCTTTTTTTTTTTTTTTTTTTTTTTTTTTTTTTTTTTTTTTTTTTTTTTTATTAATACCTCCAACGTAGTCGGAGCCTATTTTAACAATTTTTCCTATTCTACACTCTCATACTAGTTCCCGCTTTTGCTTCTGCTCGTACTGCCATTCTGCATACTTGTTCTTTCTTTCACTATGCATCATTCTCGCTTTGTTCTAATCTTTGCTTTAAGCTTTGCTTATCTTTGAATTAGAGGGCTTGGGCTGTATATATAGTTCCCACGTAAATTAGTCATACATTTGTATGGATAACTTTTGTGTCACAATGGAAAAAAATAGTGGTAATTTTAACTACCTGCTCACGCAGCCCCAACGGTTTGCAACTTTTTGGTCGTCACCCACATCCTAATTAAGTCAATTGTGTTATGTAATATTACTTATAATATTAATTATCATTGTAATTAAAGTCATAGATTATAATAATTCTTTTCAATTCATCGATATGATTGCTTTTTAGGGTTCCGTACCTCAAAAGGAAAAAACGGAACCCTTATAGGATCACTTTGTTGTCCGTCTGTCCGTCCGTCCGTCCGTCTGTCAAGACCCTTTTTCTCAGTAACGCGTGGAGGTATGAAGCTGAAATTTATATCAATTACTCAGGTTTACTGTCCCTTGAAGCTGTGAAAAAATCAAACTTCTAAGCCAACGCAATCAAAAGATACAGCCGTTTATGCCGCAAATTTCCGCAAATTTTCAACTCTCAAGGGAATCAAAACCTACAAGGTAGTTCCCGTGAACGCAGAATCTTGAAATTTGGTATGAAGGTAGGTCTTATAGCACAGATTAAAGAATAATTGCGAAAACCGTAAATGTGTATGTATGTCTGTATATAGCAGTGACCAATATAAAGTAACCCCACACTGCGTACATTTTGCTTTGGAACAGGGCTCTGCTTACACTGGTTTTTGATATTTATAGATAATGATACGGAACCCTCGGTGCGCGAGTCCGACTCGCACTTGACCGGTTTTTTTATTGACCACATCCCTAGCGGTAGCTACAAGCGTACCGTGAATTCAGTGCTGTAAGAGGTCTAAATGCCTCCTAATTATTTTCTGTCATTTTGTCTTTTCCTTACATCGAAACTCTGGGCGAAGCCAAAATTAGACAGAATAGTCCTTTAGAAATGCTCATAAGTATGTTTAATATATTTTTTTGTGAAATTCGCAGAAATATATGGATTTTAAGTATTCGGTTCCGTGAGTGGTGTTAAGGCCCCTAGCCGCACCGGTAAAATCGTACAGTGAAGGCCTAAAGACCTCTTACAGCACTAGTTGAAAGTAAGCAACATTTTGAGCCGCAGCGAACGTGTTAAGAGGGTTCGAGGTAAGGGGAAGCTGATGGAAGGCATGCCCGGATGCGCCCTAAGCCCCGAGGAGGAAGCAAAAGCAGCGGCGAGGCCGCCGTTGGGCACTATTCCTCGAGAGGACTTCTTAGAGGTTTGGGGGGCGGACTCACGCTGACCGCGTTTTAACGTGCAACCGCTCCTTGCGCAGACAAGGGGGGTAACGGCGAACTCGGTGCTTGCACCGCTCGCCCGATCCCTTGAGGCCATAGGGAACGGTAACGGGCTACGTACCTGCATCCTGCATGTAGCCTTTAGATCTTGTTACCTTAGGCTCTGTCTACCCCATAACGGAGTAAGACGTGATTTATGTATGTATGCATGTATTGCACAGTCTCGTCGTCTAAGGGAAGACGGGCCCAGCGTACGGGCCTTCCTCTTCTTGGTGCTGTCCTGGCGGAAGCCCAGGGCCAACAGGGGGGGCGTTAGTAGTGAAGCCCTAGTGGCATCCTACTGCGTCCCCATCCCACCGGATTGAGGCAACGCCGGAGAGGCTATCAAACTATACGTAACTAACCTATAAACCTTCCTCCAGAATAATTCTGTCTATTGAGGAAAACCACATAAAATTCATTGCGTAGTCTCAATGATCTAACCGTACATACAAACGGCGTGGAGTGACTTTGTTTTATACTATGTGAAGGTAAGTACGGAGTCTTTCTTCTATTCCAAGTCCAACCCATGCCACTGACACAGCAAAATATTTTACAGGCAGTATTGAAGGACAGTACGCCATAAAAAATCAGGAGTGCCTCTCATTCTCTGAGCAGCAGGCATTGGACTGTGTGCAGAATAGAGGGTGTGATGGTGGATTTCCTGTTGATGTCATGAAGTAAGTTACTCTAGTTTTAAGGCGACGACCCACAACAACGCACTGTCACACTACCCACGTAGGTATGTACATATTCGCTCCGTATCAAAATGTAGGCGGTCGTTTCCACAGCAGTGCACGCACACGCTACGCACGAAATCACCAATGAACTCACGTGGGTGACATAGTGTGTCTGCCCACAGCGTGCCCAGCAGTGAGGCGTCCCCTTTATAATGACAAGACTCAAGACCAGCGTCTACGGAAAGTCCCAAAGACAAAGGCATACTTTATTGAATCAGGCGTTACTTTGCGGAGGTCTATTTCAATTAACAAAAAACATTTATCTTGCTAATCCGCTACTCAAGCCTGAGTAGCGACAGTGTTGTCAACAACCCAGGGACCGATGTAACCATTTTTAACAGCTTTAGTACCTATTGTAGCCAAATTACTGCTTCGAGTTGAGCAACAACGACAGACGACTGCAGTAATTGGGATTGTTCATTTTTTAACCCCCCCCCCCCCCCCCCCTTTTATATTTTTTTTTAAAACATAGAGTACTTCAAGAAACTAATTTGAATATTTTGTCATTTCATGGCTTAATTTAATTATTATAATAGCTTAAAAAAATCAGATATGACTTTTCGTAAATTATACATGGCGGGTGAATAGGCAGTTTTCCCACAATCCTCAGGAAATTAAAATAAAAAACATACCTGTTGTGACTGTCATCTCAATATAAAATATACAGTTTACCATCTGAGATTGGGCCTTATGGCCGCCTTTAAGGGGGAAATTATTTAATTACTAGTATGTGTGAGAGATTGAAGAAAAAAACAAAACCAAACAAGCAGCTAAATCCTGATCATGGTTATGAGTTGAAAATTTATGCATGTTGAAGTATGTGGCATTGTTTTTTGGTACTTACATCGAAGCAACTTGCATCCTCGCAACAAAATTGTATATAAACTTCGACATTTACTTCTCTTAAATCTTCTCGGATGCGAACTATTTTTTGGAGCTGTTTTTAGAGTCATTATTGGGTACAGGTTGGAACGAAGCATTTTCTGTAACTTTCCATTATTTCGTTTGTAAATCAACCGACAGTTTAATAGCGGCTACAGACTCACGCGAGAACCGAGAAGGCATCTATACTCATGCGACCGTCTCATTCGCATTCTCGATCGTTATCCGGAATGGACGACAGTACCGTATCAATGCCACGGTCGCACTGAGACCGAACAAGAATGTGATACCGTTCTCTTTTCTCACCCGAGAAACCCTTTGAAGCGAGCAAAAATACCGACACATATCGGAGAACAGGCGAGCGCGAGAACGAGACGGCGAGAAAGCGATCACATTCACGCTTCTCGGGTGTTCTCGGGGGTTCTCGGCGTGAGTCTATTCTATTCTATTCTCCCTTAATGGCGGCCGTAAGGCTTGGGCCAATGTCAGTTTAACGGCGTGAGTCTGTAGCCGCTATTAAGTTTTCAACAAAACAATATTTACTGACTTTGGGTGACACTGACAGCTAATAGACAAACTGGACATTTGCCGATTTATTTTTTGGCACAAATATAGGACTACTAAATGCTTCTCGGGAAGCTCGAATAAAGGTCAAACCATTTTTTTACAAATCCTTAATCCTCGAGTATTTGGGAACCAGTAAGATAAAACAGTTCGCAAGCCCACTTCGAAATGATTTTCAAATCAGTGTATGTTGTAAAAAAATGAACAATCCCAATTATGAGTAGTAAAATGAACACTTACACTTCATTGACCCTTAATTTCTTCGAACTGCAGTAGCATAAATCCCACGGATTACTAGTAATTATTTATAACCGTCAAGACAATTTATTTGTTGTGACTCTCGTGCGCTCTCTTGCTAGTCGGGCTATATTTACTTACAGTGAGCTGGCAGGAGATTCATCAGCACTCATGTTGGAGAGTGACTATCCATATACGGCAGAAAGGGACCAATGCGTTGAAGATGGGAGTAAGAAACGTGTCACCGTACAAAGTGGTCAACAACTAGACGCTAACGACGAAGAAGTTTTGAAGAACTATTTGGTTCAATATGGACCTTTGTCTATTGGTAAATAGATAGTATTCTGTCGTGCTAACAACACGATTCTGTTAACTGGGGTGACTTTGATTTACGGGGAAACTTTAAAAACTAGTTTTAATGACGAGATCATTCATTATTTGTGTTTACTGCTTCCAATCGACGTTTTTGTCGATCGGTTTTTCGTCAATAGGCACCGCATGTGGATAAAACTATCAAAGTAGCTCTAAAATTATCAAAGGTTTATGGTTCTCACCGGGTTCCTCTATTGAACATATTGGTTAAACTGACTATACCGCAACCGGTTAAATGAGTCCCCGCCCGCGCCCCTGTACCGCGCGGTCGAGGACTCAGTTAAGCAGTCGGTCTGTAATTGAGTACCGCCTCCTTTTTTTGAAGTCGTCCAACAAAACAAGCCACTTGCTATCTACCTACCTACTATTACCAAACCAACTTTTACGCTGCCACTTCAAATACGTCCTGTTCTCAATTTTAAATAAGATTTTTTTTTTCAGTAATTGATTCTTCGGATTTCCATGCTTATAGTGGAGGTATTATGTATCCCCAAACATGCGGTACATCAATGAATCACGCCGTACTTCTGGTCGGATATGGTGAAGGTTTGTACATACATCACGTCTATATCCCTTACGGAGCACACAGAGCTTAAGGTAACAAGACCTGAAGCCTGCGTTTTGTGTGATTGTGGGCGGATAGGTGGAAAGAAGAATCACAATAGTGATGGGTTATGCTAACCGCATCGCCTATAGCATGATTCCTATGATGTTCACCCATTCCCTCGTCAAATTACCATCTGCGCGGCTTTCCGCTTCTCTTTAGAAGCAATTGGTACATTCTATGTTTTTTCTTTGCTCTCAGACCATCTTGGGTATTAAGTACAAAAGGATTGGTATAGGTACAGATTTGAGCTAACGCTTAACAAGAGACCTATCGCCGCAGTGTAATTATAGTTTCCAAAAATATGTATTTACATGATGTAAACTAGGATTTAAAGTACTTGTGAAATACCAGTGTTGCTATGTGTAGCCAGTTTGACAGAGTGTGAGGAACACGCACAAAAACGACTGTCATTTGTCGGTAAAAAAAAAATTACGTGCGCGACGGCCTCAGGAACTGTCCCGCGTCTCATTGTTGCCTAGGTTGGCTTTGCTTTCAATGACTGTGAATTACTGTGACATTGACGTCAAGTTACAGTATACGTTCGCAATACTGGTTTGGTGCTTAGTTGCTACAATTCGCTGATTAAATACAAAAGTGACACATTTCAAAATCGGACACTGTTGCATTTGAACCCTTATAACGACCGACTTTTGTTTTTAGATGCAATGGTGAATGATTTTGGAATGTGTCCGTTATGATCAACGAATTGCAGAACTATTGTTAGTGTTACAAGATATACCTACTCAGGGGCACGAAATTTGGTCTAGTCTCCATACAAATTTACCTGTATTTTATAAATATTAGGGCCACAATTTCGCCGATGAACATAGTTCGAATAATGCCTAAAACCTTTTTACTCCCCCGCGTTAAGCATACGGTTTACTCAAGTCTTGACCTTTGAAATGCTCTCTTATAGACATATATATATTTACTTAATTCGTTTCTTTACTAACTACAGAAGCTGACACGCCCTACTGGATCATTAAGAACTCCTGGGGTTTAGTATTTGGAGAGCAGGGCTACCTCCGACTGCAGCGAGGCGTCAAAGCCTGTGGCATAGGGATGAACGTGGCCACGTCGACTGTGGCCTAGGGACCTACGTTGCCACCTCGACTGTGGCCTGGGGACCTACGTCGCCACTTCGACTGTGGCTTGGGGACCTACATTGCCACCTCAACTGTGGCCTAGGGACCTACGTTGCAATCTCGACTGTGGCATGAGGACCTACGTGACCACCTCGACCGGTGGCCTAAGCTTATTCTTTATCTGTAAATCAAAGACGTGTTTTTATGATATTTAATTTGTTAGATTTGTCTCTACGCCAAATAGCAGAATAACTAAATCAAGAAATAAAAGTTAGTGATAAAAATGAGGAACATTCGTTTTCTCATTAACTTTTCGTATGCAGTGCCATCTCTGATGATGTGACAGAAACTGCTCCTAATGCGGAACGAAATTTGGTAACTAATAGCTAGCTGTAGAATAGACCAGAAACCATGAACCGTTATTCTGCATCTGGTCTACGCTTCCAGCATGAGAGCGCGCACGTCTTTTTCTTACTGTTCGTTTTAGAAAGAGATGGGTAGTATCTCGCGCGCGCTTTTGCTACCCGGGCTAAAGGTACATTGCTTGCGCAGACGCTACTATCGTAGCTCCAATAGTTATTAAGTATTGTGTTTTTTTGTAGCGAGTGAAATTATATCCAAACAATTGTGAATTTGTGTGTTTTATTTGAATTTAAACTTTATTTTATTGTACATACTAGTTAGTACAAGTAGTTACTTATAGGTATGCGTGTCTCCAACCCAAGGGGGGGCGGGATAAATAAGAATTCATAAACGCTCTAACTTTTTGCTAACTTAGCAATCGTTTGTCCTTATCTGTGAAAGGTAAATGTTAAAGTGACAGATAAGGACAAACGATTGCTAAGTTAGCAGAAGCGTACAGAGCGTTTATGAATAAGGGGGTAAGTCGCGAACAGAACCCACATTTTCTGATAAAGCTGCCCAATATTAACACGGAGCACTAGTGGTAATCGCAATTAGTCAGCCCCTCAATTAATTAAAACAAAATAAGAATATCAATCCCTACTTAACATCATCATCTGGTCACCCTACTTTGCCCAGACCACGTGGCTTGTTTGCATTTTTACAGCGAATTTAACCTCTTTATTTCATTTTCAATCCGAACGGATAATGTTATGACATGTAACATGTTGTCATTATCAATTAGCACAAATTAGCACAAATCACGTCTTTATCCCTTACGGGGTAGACAGAGCCTATGGTAACAGGTACCTACAGGCCACGTTTAGCAAGATTGTGGGCGTATAGGTGGAAAATGGAATCAAAATAGTGATGGGTTGCTAGCCTCATCGCCTATAACATGATTCCTATTATTTTCGCCCATTCCCTAGATGGGATTTTACCATCTGCGCGGGTAGAGAAGCAACTGGTACATTCTATGTTTTTTCTTTGCTCCCAGACCAGCATGTCCATTGTCAATGATATATCATTATCACCAGTTTCCAGCCAGTATGAAGGTTTAATTAATTAATACGTTAACATTTCAATTCAACGTAGGGTGGCCAAAAGTTATGACAAATTATGAAATATAACAAAATTTAATTTTGAAAAATTAAAGTCAAGGGTTTACAGTTTAAAAAAGTTGTTTCTAGACTTTAGAAGTCATGTATTATGTAAATTAATTTCTCAGACACTTTGGAACCCTTTCACATGGAATTATGACGAAAAAATTTATGACCAACGATTAATAATGACCAATGAAAATTATGACAATCACGCTAAACGTGGCTTTAGGTATTGTTACCTTAGGCTCTGTACCGTAAGAGATAAAGACGAGATTTATATATGTATGTATGTATGTACGAAAATTATGGAATAAAAAGGGACCCGTATGTTTTCACTTTTTAGGATAGTTTAGTCCAAGTGTCATAGTGTGTAACGTAGAACCTTGTGATATTGGACCAGGAGAGTTAAATTATTCATATATATCTGGAAAGAGGCCCATACGTTTTAATCACATTCACATTTAATCAATACTTGGTTTCGGTTTCGGCAAAAAACACGGCTCGGTCGAACATTAACAAATGGCCATGTAAATTCATTCATTTCTATATTCTATAAGTTCTTTGAGGATCGAAGCGTTGGCCTTGGGATTGGGCTTGACTAAATAAAGCCAATTAATTACACTGGAAAAAGCTGTGGTAGCCGTGGTTTGAACTATGGCCTCTCAAACCGAGGGTCTTTGGTTCGAATCCCGGTGTTTGCGACTGGCTGGGTAGGAGTCTCCTTTTAGTTCATAGTTTGTATATAAACTGCTTCAATATTGTATATTCCAATTTTAAAATACCTTTTTTGCGTTGACATCAACTTTCATCCAGTTGCTCTGTCAGGTTGCTAGTAGAAACAGGTGTTCCGTGTTTAGGCTTCTGGTTAATTTGTTTGTGTGTTAGTACATACATACACAAATCACGTCTATATCCCTTACGGGGTAGACAGAGCCTGAGGTAACAATACTTAAAGGCCACGTTTAGCATGTTTGTAGGCGTATAGGTGGAAAAAGGAATCGAAATAGTGATGGGTTGCTAGCCGCATCGCATTGTGTGTTAGTCTGTGTCATTAAACCATTTAAACCATACCGGAAACGTTTTTAAATCCCGTCGTCAACACCCGGGCTTCGCATCTGTGTTTTTCAGAATTTGTACAAAATTGCGTTTCAAATTCGCCATGAAACTGGAAAACATCGTGAGGAAACCTGCATTGAAGCAAGCCAACGTTGAGTCAAGTGTGCAAGTAGCTTTCGTGAGCCTCTCGCTAATCCGGGATGAACGTAACCGTCGCAGTCGTGTCGTGCCCGCGCCGTCGGCGTGCTGTCGCCGCTGACAAATCGGAGACACCCACATCCGGGCCTTCATCAGGCGACGGCGCGCGGCTCCATTGCCGCACGACACGGCGAGACGGGATAACTGATTATATTGAACAAGGATGCCCGCGACTTGTTCTGTAAAAAAATAAACGTAGCCATGTTAAGCAGGTATACATACATACAATACAATACAATACAAATACTCTTTATTGAACACTACAAATCAGTACAAAATAATACAGAAACAAAGAATAAAGTAGACAATAGGCGGTCTTATCGCTTAATAGCGATCTCTTCCAGACAACCAAAAAGCTAAATAAGTTGGAGACAGTTTACATACATAAATCACGTCTTTGTCCCTTACGGGGTAGACAGAGCCTAAGTAAACAAAACCTTAAGGCCACGTTTAGCATGATTAAGGGCGTATAGGTGGAAAAGGAAATCAAAATACTGATGGGTTGCTAGCCGCATCGCCTATAACGTGATTCTTAGACTTTCGCCTTGTCCCTCGATGGGCTTTTACCATCTCCGCGGGAAGAGAAGCAACTGGTAAATTCTATGTTTTTTCTTTACTCCCAGATCAGCATGGAACTTTTTAATGGGCCTAATTATTGCATTAACATCGGAACTCTGGGCCTGTACCAAAATCTAAGTCAATAAAACTGCTGGAAGCAGATCAAAGTTCATTCTCTACCACAAACTCTTGGTGGGAATTGGTTTAGGGTGCAGGTTGCGGGTGGTAGGGCCTTGTGCAAGGTCCGTCCGGATCGCTACCACCATCTTACTCGCTAATCCTGCCGCTAAGTAGCAGTGCTTGCACTGCTGTGTTCCGGTGCGGAGAGTAAGACAGCCGGGGAAATTACGGGCACAAGAGGCATTTCATCTTAATCCTCTAGGTTGGCAACGCATCTGCAATCCCTCCGGGGTTGCGGGTGTCTATGGGCAGTGGTGATCACTTACCATCAGGTGACCCACTTGCTCGTTTGCCTTCCTATTCACATAAAAAAAAAAAAAAAAAAAAAAAAAAAAGTCTATGTTTACTGCACTACGTTCTGAATATTTTATTTAAACTGTGTCCGTATCTGTTTTTTTTCACAAATAAAGAAAATAAAATAATATTTGCAAGATTTGATACAAACAAATAAGTAGCTACATACCAAGTGATGTGATGTGAGTCTTTGCTGAGTAGCAAGGTAACTGTTTTTTTTAAATTGATGTTTACCTCCACAAAGTCTCTGGATTCAATTAAAATTCACAAAAAAACTTACTATAGGTAAATCTAATATTGTAATAAATAACTTCTGACGTTTTAGGTATTGTAACCTTAGGCCCTGTCTAGCCCGTGAGGGATAAAGACGTGATTTATGTGTGAACGTAACTTCTGACGTGTGGCAATGGAATCGTAGCGTCACTGTAAAATTTACATCCACTCCTGAGCCGCGCACCCGCGTTCTAGAATGTTCGGGAAATTGTGCATTTTGGCTGAAGCGGATTTATTCATACGACGCGGAGTTTTAATAAAGCCGGCTTTGATATTGGCAACATTTAATAATTTCTAATCCATGACTTGTTACTTACTTATTTACTTGTACGCAGTGGAAGCGTGCTGGGCCCATAACCTGATAGAAAATGAGTAAAAGCAAGCTTCACGGTAAAGAAAATAAATGTATTAAAAGGAATCACTGCACACACGACAAGCAACAGAAGAGCGAGTCACTTTGTCAGTAACAGAAAAACAAATATGTAGGTTTATAACTAGGTTAGACTAAAAAGTTCCAACAACTTTCACACACACACACACACTTACACATCTACATACACATTTGCAGCTATCTATTTATTATTACTATGTTTTAATTTCTAGTTAGTATTTGGGTTCCCATCTGTAAATTATTGTTATAATTTTATTTTATATTTTTTCTATTTTTACCTTTTTTGTTATTCTGACCGCTTCATAATTGATGGTATCTGTTTTTTTTATATTTCTTGGCTGCCACGATACAGGCTGTGCCTAGTGTGGAGTCATTGAACTTCCTAATATTGCATTTCGTTTCTATTTTGGAAAATAATTTTTACTTTACTTTACTTTATTATGTAGATGGGCTGGGCTATAGACAAAACGATTTTCGTGTCACGCAACAAATTCCATACTAATTTTCAATGTACCTACCTACCTCTATACCAGTAATGTTCTTACTTCTTTTGCTCTATAAATAATTTTTAAAACAAAAATCTGTCTGGTTGTTTTTGTGTGACAAACATCCTCACAAAATTTCGCGATTCTAATATTAAACTCAGGCGTACTAAAACTTAAAACTAAACCTAAAAATAAGTAACGTACATATAATCTAATATAATATACTCTATAATATATAATCTGTAGATATGTTAGCAAGATAGAAAGAGTACGAAATAGGTTTTTATTTAACCATAAAGAGAGTTTTCAGTCGCGAAAATTCCGTTATTTATGCAGCGTGGTACTTCCATGCTGGTCTGGGAGCAAAGAAAAAACTTAGAATGTACCAGTTGCTTCTCTTCCCGCGCAAATGGTAAAAGCCCATCGAGGGAATGGGCGAAAATCATAGGAATCATATTATAGATAGGCGATGCGGCTAGCAACCCATCACTAAGAGGAGTTTATGTATTATATTCGGTAAATTTATGTATTGTGGCTCTCAGTGTTTGCAATTTTTAAACTCACTCGTCCATCCCTAATATAATACTCCTTTCATCCACTCAAAGGTTGACTGGAAGAGATCCCTTAAAGGGATAAGCCCGCCTTTGTGCATGTATCTCAGTGTTTGTCAATTGTATTTGTCTTGTTTATTATGCACAATAAAGAGTTTACATACATACATACTATTTTGATTAAACTTTCCACGTCTACGCCCTCAGTGTCTTGCTAAACGTGGCCTGTAGGTCTTGTTACCTTAGGCCCTGTCTACCCCGTAAGCGATAAAGACGTGATTTGTGTATGTGTGGGTATGTTATGCAGCGTGGAAATGTAAAAACCAGTGGGTGGATGTGGGCAGATTTGATTGATGTTGATAATATCGATGTTTCCCGCAACGTAACCAAGTTTCTTCTTGGACGTCAGAAATCGAATGTGACACAACCATTTGAGCTGCCATTGTTATTTCATTACTCTAAGCCGTGAACGGGACCCGGAAGGCATAAAGTGTGCAACACGTAGAGGCTCCCGCGGATTTCCCACGGGATCCCGCCGAGATTCAGAACTGCAATAAACTGGGGAAACCGATGAGTTGTACGATGAAGATAAGGCACGGTAATGATTATGTTGTAATTTTGAAATTTACAGAGAGGCTAGTGTGACAACAAACTTCTTGGGTGTGTTTTCGTTGAAGCGTTAAGGAATTGAAATGCAGTACTTCGGTCATATTTAGAGCAATGATTAATACGAACTGCTGCAGCTTTTGATGCAGGCGAACCAAGGGAGTAGAAGACTAAGAAGACGTACCTCACGGCTCAAAAACCTTAGAACGTGGTGCAGTTTCAGGACTAGACCTCTGTTCCGGTCAGCAGTGTCCAAAATAAGGGCGCCCTAGAGCAAGCATGCCAAAATTTAAACATTTTGTAAAAGCTTACTCCAGTGACGGTTTTAGCTGTCATTTTTAGTATGAATTTGACAGCAAACTGAATCGGCATTGAATCGCATTAAGCCGTCATGGTAAGCACCTGGACAAGCACCATCAGTCGGACGCCATTAAATTTCCATTTACCCTTTATCGCCGAGACGCCATGTCTAGGTACAATCGGCTTCGGGTTCCCGCGTGGTTCACCCGAACAAACTGTCATGTTTGCTCTGCGGCTAACTGTACAACTTGTGCACACATCCTTTGTGGAAACACTACACCGAATAATGCTATTCTATTAGAGAAAATCTTTAACCCTTACGGAGTAGACAGATAAAATTATTCTTGTAATAACTTAGTGATGTAGTATTATAGTTACTGATGTGAAAGACACTTCGCCCGACGCAAATTGCCGCGATATTGCGTACTTGATAACAAACACGTTGGTTTAAGTTGTGCTAGTCGTGTGTTGGAAGCGCAAGTAAGCAAGTTTGAGACAGACATGGAGTATGGAAGGGAGGAGTAGGCTATTCGAGATTGGCACGCGAACGATACAGAGGACACAGAGCTGCAGCATTATCACAAAGGGTAAGCATTGCCGTACAACGCGGTAATGCTGCCAGCCTTCTGGGCACCATGCCGCCGGGCAGCGATTTAGGCCTTTTTTATTTATAGTTTTATAACAATTTGTTACATACATACATACATACATAAATCACGTCTTTATCCCTTACGGGGTAGACAGAGCCTAAGTTCCCAAAAGAAGACCTAAAGACCACGTTCAGCAAGATTTTGGGCGTATGGATGGAAAGGGGAATCAAAACAGTGATGGGTTGCTAGCCGCATTGCCTGTAACATGATTCCTAAGATTTTCGCCCAATCCCTCGATGGGCTTTTACCATCTGCGCGGGAAGTGTAGCAACTGGTACATTCTATGTTTTTTCTTTGCTCCCAGACCAGCATGGAAGAATTTGTTGTATTTAGGTGTATTACTAACAGACTTAAGGGACGTATTATGTGACTAACAAAATTCTCATGTATTTGCTCTTCAGTAAACCCCAGCAGAGCGCTTTAATCAGTTATTCGGAATCGCCAATAATTAAAGTGAATAAAAAATAACACAATTTAATGTCAAAAGTGCCCTACATTATTTTGAAAAACGGCTGATACTCGCCGCTGCGGTCCATTCCAAAACTCAGTCATGCTTTTGCTTAGCTATTCGACTAGAGTAAGACAACTTGATTTGTAAGTTTACTAAATAAACCTTCTGTGTGTACTTCTTGGTGCCTCATTTCACCCTACAGTAGATAATTCTTTCTAATATAACCCTTTTTTGCTAATTTTACTAGCATTTTCATCTATTCTTACTAAACGTGGCCTTTATTAGTTCTTCTTACCTTAGGCTCTTAGAGATGACGAAATACTGACGCGTATCACAGCAATATCATATTGCCATACCCGTATCACAATAATATTGACTGTCTCATCCATGTGTTTCAATACATCGTGGATACATTATACTATGCACAACCGCGCAATCAAGGTGCACCAAGCATCTTCAGAGGTTATTGACTTGCCACGTTTGCCCAAACTTGATCGTGTATGTAGATCTTTGTGAATGGCGATGGAATTTAAGCTCGTATTTTTTAAACGACACGACGAGCGGCGCCTATATTCCACCAACTTGACAATTATCGGTGACAAGTGACAATTCTGTTTACATTGTAAACTCGAACAGAATCTACGCCAGTTAAAGAAAGAAAGAAAGAAGAGATTAATTCCTTTTTGCAAGACACACAAATATAAGAGAATATACACAATTTTATAGAAAATAAACAAGAAAAATGATAAATTGATCATCAGCGTTGTGTGTGTCTTCGCAAAAGTGAAACGGTCGCTGGCTCAGCATTACGCTGGGGTGTTAGACACCTGCAGCACTGATTTCCAGCCAGAACCGTCTGTGACTCACGACACGATACACAGATAAAATATACTACATCATCACTACATAGTATAAAATAAAGTCGCTTTCTCTGTCCCAAATGTCCCTATGTCCTTATGTCCCTTTGTATGCTTATATCTTCAAAACTACACAACGGATTTTAATGCGGTTTCTTTTAATAGATAGAGTGATTCAAGAGGAAGATTTTTATGTATAATTCTACGCAGACAAAGTCGCGGGCAGAAGCTATAATCCATAAACTTTTAAGTAAACCAAGCAATAAATAGATAGAGCCCGACAGAACAACTGTCTTGGAAGTTATCAGCACAAAAGAAAGGTATTTTAATTAATATACAAACTATGTACTAAAAGGAGGCTCTAACCCAAAGTCGCCAACCTGGGTTGCTATGTTTTTTCTTTACTCCCAGAACAGCATAGAACTAGCTAGCTTTAAATTGCCGCCGCGTACACTTAAGTCGTCCAGTTCCCTGCAATAACGGATGCAGTTCACCGTCAAAGTAAACAGCACATGGCCACGGCAGGGCAAAGAAATCCCTAGCGGATAGACATTATTGTCCCCTCTGCCGGATTTATTCGGGTACAACGCGCCGCGTTATGTCCACAAATGTTGCCATGTGGATAAAATAAACGGTGGTATATGACACGCCATTGTTTTTGTAAGTACATTGCGAGAAGAATAGGTTTTTGGTGCAAATGCGCAATTTCTTGGCATTTTTATTAAAGACTAGCTTCTGCCCGCGACTTCGTCTGCGTTGAATTAGACTTACATTGGGCAGCTGCGATCTTTGACATGTTTATCGATTTCCCACGGGAACTGTTTAATTTTCCGGGATAAAAAGTACCTATCTAAAAAATTTACCAGGGATTTAAGGTACCACGTAAAATTTCATTTCAATCGGTCCAACAGTTTCGGAGATTAGCGAACACAGACATAGGTAAATGAACACATCCATACATACATACAAACTTACATACAGATAAAAATTATAAAATCTACTTTTTGTGTTTTATTACTCTTCCCTAATCGTTAGCACTCTATTTTTGATAAACGAACTTTCTACTGATTTATTATATGTACATATAGAACAGTATCAAATGTTTGAACTAAGTGTATGTACCATCGTACCATCGAACAAATTGATTCCTAGCCCACTGAGGAACCCTCTCGCAGTAAATGTCAGAGTGACGTTACATTGAATTGACAAGGAAAATCATATGACGATTACTGTGAGAACATTCTACGGTGGGTCTAGACTAAAATGGTTCAACTGTAGATATGTATGTAAATCAAGTTTCTAGCTTCAGTGCAGTGGGTTAGGTCGTTCGTTATCTACGATTATCATTCGATCATAGAACTATATTATACTAACTTGCCCATTTTAAAATTTAGTTTTGTTATTGTATAAGCAGTATTTTGTTCAGACGCGTTCATCCCTTACAGGCATATAAGCAGTGCTTGTAAGCATACGTAAATGTGCCCGCCACGCTTCGTACCACTACGGATTTGTTGTCAATATGCCTATACCCTCTGTCAGAACCCACTGCACGCCCCTGCTTTTGTTTCTACTATCACATAGCTGATCCCATTTTTGCTATTTAAAAGATACAATGATGATTCCGTGCTGGTCTGGGTGCAAAGAAAAAACAGAACCTGGTACACTGATGCTTCTCTTCCCACACAGTTGATCAAGGGCGTCGCCAGCCGATGGCGCGGGGGGGGGGGGCAAGTTGACTTTACCTACTACAATTCATACTTTTCTCATTCTCAATGACTAGTCTAGGACTTTGGTTTTTGAGCTAAATTAATTTATTAATATACAAACCATTAAAAACTAAATAATAATAAGGATCACTAAAACTACGAAAGTTGATAAAAATTATTAAAAATTAACCTAAAAAAAGTCCCCCTGTTTCGTGCCTGGTTCAAAGGTTCCCATTACGCTGGCCGCGTTGCCTCTTTGTACTGCAATGGCAACCCTTTGAACCAGCCACGAACCAGAGGGGCTACTCCGAAATTCGATTTTCGAAGTTCGTTTCGTTCCGTTCCGCTCACATTAACAGTCATTAATTTGAGAGTGAAAGGGACGGTATGACGCGAAGTTCGATAATCGAATTTCGGAGTATAAGGCCAGAGCGAGGATCGCAGCCCCTTAGGACTTTGGTTGCATTATATTTGGCAACTTTTTTAGAATCTCTAGGGGGGGGGGGGCAGCTGCCCCTCCCTGCCCCCCCTTGGCGAAGCCCTTGCAGTTGATAAAAGCTCACGGAGGGAACCGGGGAAAATCATGTTATAGGCGTCCGACTATTTTGGTTCCCCTTTCCAACTTTACGCCCACAATCGTGCTAAACGTGGCTTTTAGATCATGTTATTTTAGGCTCTGTCTACCCAGTAAGGGTTGGAGACGTGATTTATGTATGTATGTTTTTTTTTATATGAATAGGAAGGCAAACGAGCAAGTGGGTCACCTGATGGTAAGTGATCACCACTGCCCATAGACACCCGCAACCCCGGAGGGATTGCAGATGCGTTGCCAACCTAGAGGACTAAGATGAAATGCCTCTTGTGCCCGTAATTTCCCCGGCTGTCTTACTCTCCGCACCGGAACACAGCAGTGCAAGCACTGCTACTTAGCGGCAGGATTAGCGAGTAGGATGGTGGTGTGAAATAAAAACAAAAAACAACACAATATTTTCTTTATCAAATCATGTAAAACATTTATCTATGCCTAGAAACAACAACAAATTCCTAACAAAACCATGATTGAGTTTTGTCAAATTGAATATTTCGGAGCATAACGTCGTTATCAGAACCGCATCATTACCAACCGATTGGCCAAAAAATCCGTAGGCGTATTCTCAATCGTATGCGCCATCTCTCTCTGACAAATGACACAAGAAGGCGTTCGAAAGAGAAGGGCAGTGTGACCGTGTTAGGTGAGGCCTTTGTCCTGGATTGGGACGGTTCTCAATTTCCTGTCCGGAATATCGTAGAAGCCGGTGGATATTCTGTAACTGGACATGTGGATATAGGGTTCTGTAGAGATATTAAGGTCTTACATACATAAATCACGTCTTTATCCCTTACGGGGTAGACAGAGCCAAAGGTGTCATAATAGAGAGCTCTCTTTCCAGGCAGATGTTATGCCTGGGTCCCTAAGTCGGACGGACAGTTGGTGCGATGTAGAACATGGTGTCACTGGCGCAAGCTACTCGTGCGTCGTTTTAGTTATGTAGTCAACGACTAGGTGGCTCCAGGGCAGAGTGCAAAGCGGGTGAAGGGGGTAGCCTAAACGATCACAGCGCTCGCTACGGCTAAAATTGTCATTTTTGTCGCTGACTTGAGCTGTCAAATCCATATTGCAGTAAACATTTTCTAATCGTTTTTGAGATAAAAATATGGTCCTGGTAAGATGTGTTGTTGTGAATTGTAATAACACGAAGAAGAATAGCGACTGTAAATTTTACCAATTTCCAAGACCATGGTGTAAACGAGACCAAAGAAATAAGTGGATATTTGCCGTAAGAAAAAAAAAGTAAGTTACCTAACCTCTAAAATTTTACTTAAAGTACGTTATCATTTGATACAAGTATGAAATTGAAAAGTTACGGTGAATTGTAATATAGTAAAATAACACAAGATTTCATTAATATTTTTCACAATATTTACATACTTCTTGTTTGACAGCGGTGACAATATTGTCCATAATGGCCGCCTGTCACGTGGCGCTGTCGTCGCGCTCGGTGCCAATCTTAGTCGTTTGCTGGCAACGAATCTGCAATGCTACGGTGGCGCTGTTGTCTACAAGTGGTGATTGCTTTCCATCAGGTGACTTACATGCTTGTTCGCCTTTTTTTTTACAAAAGCCCATGTTTTCCGTTCACAGTGGACCCCTGAATATCTCTTCAATCGGAGTCCCCGCCACTTTGTCGCGAAAATTGGATTCGTTTTGTATTTTCGTAATAACGTATCCGTAGCCTGTCTATTTGTACCATAACCTTAATTTGTGAAACTGTACAACAATGCTGTAACGCGTTCTATTTAATAAAAAGAGTTCTGTGTCTTTGCCATGTTATTGTTAATGCTTATAATCGTTCGTTTACTATTGAGTACACTTAGTGCAGAATGAAAGTAGGTATACTTTAAATATGTCCAAGGTGCAGATTTTTCTTAAGAAATTCACGCTCGAATATGAAATTATGCATTAAAAAATATCACATTTCTTCCATGCTGGTCGCGGAGCAAAGAAAAAACATAGAATATACCAGTTGCTTCTCTACCCGCGCAGATGGTAAAAGCCCATCGAGGGAATGTGCGAAAATCATAGGAATCATGTTATAGGCGATGAGGCTAGCAACCCATCACTATTTTGATTTCATTTTTCACCTATACGCCCACAATCTTGCTAAATGTGGCCTGTAGGTATCTGTTACCTAAGGCTCTGTCTACCCCGTAAGGGATAAAGACGTGATTTGTGTATGTGTATGTACATTTCTTAATAAAATATGAAAATATCGTAACAAAAAGTGAAATTAAAAGTAATATCAGTCAAGAAATACGGAATTTATAAGAGTTTTAAACTTATTCGTCAGCGGTCTTGTTACCTTAGGCTCTGTCTACCCCGTAAGGGATAAAGACGTGATTTATGTGTATGTATCGCTTTCTTTAAACAACGTGGTCTTTAAACAACCTGTCTTGCCTTAGTAATTAGTGACAAACACACGCTTGTATTCATTTCTTGCCAGATGGCAAAGATTCATTGAAAATGGTTATAAATCGTTGCAGCATCAGACGTCTCGCCATAATCTCCCAATTCGGAGCCAACTCAAGAAAAAACAAGAGCCCTCCACCCAACACGAGAGGCTAAGTGGGGCTAGCATGTTGAGCAAGGCTTTATTAGCGGCCCGAGGGCTCTTCCGAGGAGTGCTAGGGCTGCTACAGTGCAAGTTACGATGACACCAAACTCAAAATTTAAAAAACCCAACGCATTTATCGAGCAATCACACGTAAATAACAAGAATAGATGTCCAGTGTTGCCGTTTGGTTCCGTTTCTTCCGTTTTGCGGAACTTTGGACACCCCCGCGGAACTTGGTATTTTGATACATTTTTCGGAACTTTTAAGGTCCCGGCATAAAGATACGTGGTAAAAAACTTGAAATACACACTAAAAAATACAGACTAATTTTTCTGTTATTAACACAAATATAATATACTAGCAGTTGCCCGCAACTTCGTCTGCGTAGAATTCGTTTATCGCTATCCCGCGGGAATCACGCAATTTTCCGGGATAAAAAGTAGCCTATGTGTTATTCCAGACTATAACCTATCTATGTTCCAAATTTCATCCAGATCGGCCCAGTACTTTTTGAGCCTATTCATTACAAACATACAAACGTACAAAAATAGGTACAAATCTTTCCTCTTTATAATATTAGTATAGAAGTATAGATATTATTCCGAATTCCTATGATGAGGTAAAAAAAAAAAAAAAGCTCGTTCCCCAAGATTTAAATGAAAGTGGCCTGGCAACACTGCAGATGTCGTCAAAGTGTCACCAAGTGTGTGACAGCAGATACACTTCTATAGCCCGACCGCTTAAATGAATCCTTTTCAACATGAAACTACCGTGAGACAATCATAATCACACATAAACGAATAACTCATGTATCAAAAGTCGAGTGATGCTCGAAATGTTTCGGACTATTTCGTAGTCCTTCGTCCTGGAGCGCTCGCCCCGGCGGCAGCGAAACGAACACTGCGCGCCAGCGCTCTGTTCGCGCGACTGCTCGACGCAACTGACAGCGGCGCACAACTACCCTCGTTTTCATCGTCATTTTTATTACTGTCAAATGTAGGGCAGCACACAACACTGACACGTCACTCCGTAAGGTTCGCTCACACTCAACGTTTGGTCAATATTTAAAACAGTTTTCCAACTCGGGGGCACCGACCATCCGCTATCCCGGTTTAAATTGGGATGCCGACATATTTCAATGGCTTCACGTACTTCCACATGTCCATGATGTGTACATGTCGAGCATCACTCGACTTTTTATACGTGAGTTATCCGTTTATCTGTAATTATGAATGAATCCTCGCCCGCGCGGTGCAGGGGCGCAGGAAAGGACGACCGCGGGGGCCGAGAGACGAGCGGGCGGGTAGTGACCCGCCCGCACCTCTCGCGGTCCCCTTTGTCGTCCTACCCCGCGCCCCTGTGCCGCGCAGGCGAGCTCATTTCAGCGGTCGGTCTATAGAAGTGTATCTGCTGTCACACACTTGGCGATACTTTGGCGACATCTGTAGGCTTATTACCTAACCCGCTCGCAATCGCTATCGTGTTCATTTTGACAGTTCATGTATGGGCTGACAATTGGCATCGGAATCAGCAAGCTGTCACATTCATACAAGAACTGTCAAAATGAACACGATGGCGATTGCGAGCGAGTTAGGTAATAAGCCTACTGATTTTTATAGGATACGTAGTTAACTGGGGGCGTCGCCATGGCGTCCCTGTAAGCCCTTAGACACGTTATTTTTTTAACTAATCCTCATTCTTCTTTGCTTCGAAAGAACCCTTCGTTTCGCTTTATCCTTCGTCGGTGAAAAGCCAGTATCTTCCCTACGCTTTGAAGAGCTTAGCAAGGCTAGTGGCCGACTTGATTTAAAGCGATTTATCGCCGCTACTCGACTGCTTTGAGTTTTAAAAAGTTCTAAAATCATTTTTAAAAAGATTTTGATACTTCTGAAACGAAGACATGTGCGGTTTGTAGTTGTTGCTGGTGGTAACTCATAAAACGCCTTACTCGCTAATTCTGCCGCCTAACAGCAGTGATTGCGCTGTTGTGTTCCGGAGAAGAGAGAATGACAACCCATGACATTACTGGCACAAGTAGCTACTCAATCTCGGGTGTCACGAGTGTTCATTTACCATCAGGTGGCTTGCCCATTTTTCTTCCTTGTTAATTAATTTAATGTGTACCTACATACCGGGGTAGACAGAGGGGGCTAACAAGACTTAGCCACATTTATCGTGATTGTGGGCGTATAAGTGGAAAGGGGAATCAAAAAGTGACAGAAGGTAGTTTTTAATATAATTTTAACTCATCTTACTGGGGTGCGAGTCGGGTTACCTCCGCGTTTGGTCAAGAGCTGTGGTTCGTTTTTGGATCCGTCCGAGGGGAAGAGCAGTGCTTGGTCTGCACCCTGGGCATCGGTTAATGATTTCCTGGCAGATTCTGAGGGATGTCGTTATCCGTTGGCTAAGAGCTCGACAACGTTGCCGACATTTTTGTCACAAGATTTTTGAATACTGTTTTATTACTTTGACATTGGCGAAATCATCGCATCGATCGATGGGGCCATATTGAAAAAGAAGAAGAAGAAATTATCTTACTGTTCGTTGTAGACAAAGACCGGTAGTTTATCTCGCTCGCCTTGTGCTAGCCGGGCAGGATTAATTCATTAGTGCACAAACAATCAGGGAACGTTGTGGAAATGTCTTGATCAGCATTTGAGCCCGCTAGCTAGTTTTCATGGTAAACCAGATACAACCGTGTACGTTAGGAATAAAGTTGCATTTTAAATATTGTAAAATGTAACGATTTGCGCCAGTAAGCTACGAAATTAATTAGTCGCTTTTTTCTTTTGTTTTTCAATGAACTATTCTAGCGTAGGTACACTTCGAGAATCCGAGCTCCATTCGAAGATCATTCACCATCCTGCTTACACTTGTAGTCTTTAATATGAGTGAAAGGGACGCTATGATACGAACTTTGAATTTCGAATTTCAGGGAAGCCAATGCTTTTTTTATTGTTAACAACTAGCCCTAGTACCAAGCTCAAAATCCGTCCGTCCCACTCGCTCTCCTGTTAAACCCTATTAGTATGAGCAAGATGATGCTATACAAATTGCCAGTTTTTTAATTAATTTAATTAAGGTTATATTACACATTGAAAACCTAACATACATCATTTCATTGCTTCAAATAAATATTAAAATATAAATATACTCAAAGAACCAGAAGCAGTACAGTCTCTTCTCGGCTAATTTTGGCTTTGTAGAGCTCTGTCTCGCTCTAACTTACGTGACGCCGATTGTTTCTTTCCAAAGGCCGAAGCGCAATCTTTATGGCCGGGTGCTGTAAATCATTTCACCAGCTTTACTCTCCACAGCGGAACCCGATGCACTGCTGCTTGGCGGCACGATTAGCGAGCAACCCGCATATCCTAATAGTCCGTTTATTCCTATTCTTTGATACAAAGTTACAATGAAAAAGCGCTGCGCTGTGCCCCGAGATACACCGGATTCGTTTCCACCAAGTATACTTCTAGCAAACAAAATGGTACACTAAATTCTACAAGTAGTGAAGGGGCGAGCGTAGCGTTGTTTTATAAGGTTGTACACAATTTGTTTGTAACGCGAGCGCGATTACATTGGTACAACTTTACAGTTTGCACTTGGTGGAAATTAAATGGTAGCCGAATTGGCGGTATCCTTCCACTGCAGTTTTCAGTTTGTGGTGTTAAAAATATGTAGTACATTACTACAAAGGTCGGGAAGTAAGGGGTTGCTGCCCGATAATGTATAGACGGCCGAGCGTTAGCGAGACTTGATATTTGAGGCTGACAACCCCGTTCCTCTCCGAGGTATGTATAGTGCTTTTCTCAATCATGCAATAAAAATAAAATACTCTAAGAAATAGACTAGTAGAGACTTTATACATCTCTACTATAGACTAATATAATTTAAGGTTCGGGGACCTTATACATCCCTTTTATAAATGTATTTAATTTAAGTAGAATTTAAGTATTGTAGTAGCTTAATGTATTTTATTTTGCAAAAATTACTTTCTGTCAAGTTTCTTGCGGCGCTTTCTTCTTGGCAATGATGGTCTTTCCGAATGCGCTGGTAGTTTCAAAAATTACATGTAAAAGAGCCCTTGGCGGCCAATTTGCAAAAATAAATTTTTGGTCCTTGAAAATTTTTGAATTTATGAAAAATGAAATTTGAAATTAACAGTAAACTAGACCAAAACAAGCTTAAAATTTGTGTAAAATAAATAACAAACATCGTTTATTTCTGTCTTTTCAATACAGAGTTTTTTTACTGAGAAAATATGGCGCTACGATACAGTTGCGCTTATTCCTGATTGGTTAATAATATCCAATACAATACAATAATCTTTATTGAACACCACATTATAACAACCAAAACAGGAAAAATGTATACAGAAATTACAAGGTAACAATAGGCGGTCTTATGAGGCGTGCTGACACTTTGATACATGGACAATTATAATTAATTTTGTTAATATTTTATTTATTTATTTCCCCTTATTTGTGGTACCTATGTTTACTTTATTATCGTGTTTATATTTGCGTTTTTCAACTTCTCAGCGCATTATAATTTTTGGCCACGCGAAAGACAATTGGGATTGTCTATTTTTTTACAATGTATAGTCAATCGAAAACCATTTCGAGATAAATGCTTTTTAAATCGTTTTCTGTATTTACTTTATTTTATTTTACTATAATGAATTTATTACATGAAAAATAAGCAATGACCTTCATTTGACATTCCCAGACATGACGTAGACGGTCCAAAATGTACTTTATTTGCAAATGTTACAAATTCTATGCTATTTACGCGTGGATTATACTACGGAGTTCAATTTGGACCCGCAATCTGACATTTCATTCATCTTATGACAGCTGACAAGCAAAATGACAATCTTGTTACTGTCATTCTTGTTTTTTCCACTGATTACTTTCATATTGTTGTATTATAGTTTAGATTTTGAAGCACTTTCGGTAGATAATTAGGCAAGAGTGTATCCGCACAGCGATGTGCTTCGCTCACATGAAAGATTTTCCGCTAAATATTTTAATGGATAGCGAAATATTACGTTTTTCGGTTTACTTTCACCTACTGAGTTTACTGTCTTATTTCCGGGTCCTGTTTTGTCTTGATCATACCTGGTATACATGTGTTTATGGACCTTTCTGCTTCGCGCAGAATGTTATGGTATGTGTAACGGCTGTGAAAATATAAAATTCATAGGAGAAGATCGCGTGAATCTTCCTGTGTTATTGTTGAATCATGTTGACATTGATACTAATGACAGTATTGACAGTTTGCCAACTTCACCACAGATAGAAAAGACGTTAATGGCGGCGCTTCACATACGTTTTATGATCAATTTATCCAATAAGCAGATGTGTGACACCGGCAGTGGAAACTCTGACGTCATCAACCAAAATACTTTCAATAATTAATAGTGAAAAAAATACCGAGTTATATGAGAAAATATTGAAATTGGTTTCTTATAATTGACTATTCTGCACGAAAAAAATATAAAAAGGATAGGTATTTTTTTTTAGACAATCCCAATTCTTGTTAGATGATCTGCTAACATCAAAATAAACTTCGCTTCAACTGCCAAAAAACACAACGAACATCAAATTGTCACATTCATTTAAAATACGAGCCACGATTTATACAAAAGTCAAAAATGCCGTCACCAGAAAGTTCCATCATTTATAATGCAGCTGGAAAATTAATTTAACTACACAATTATGAGAAGACGGACTTCGCGTTAAAAGTTAGCGGTTTTATTCGTTTAGGAGACTTTCTGCGGAATATTAATTCTGTAGGTTTTTTTGAGTGATTTCTGTTTTTCATATAAATTGTATTAAGTTATTGTGGAATTGTGTGAAAAGTTCGTTTCACAACTTTTTTTTTCGGCTTTCCTAGCATTCCGAGCCGGTATCATTTTCATTGTAAGACGAGTAAAAAAGGACTTGTCTCTGATAAGTTTGATCTGCTTCAAAATGTTAAGGGCAACGCCTAGAAACACAATTGTGACATACAAGGACACGGCCGATAACAGAAGTAACTATTCAATTGAGTAAAGTCAAAATGTTAGCACAAATTTCCCAGCAATCTCAGTATGGCCACATTAAAACGGCAAAAAACCTTTAAGGTACTTAACATAATACAAAAATTCCACTTCCTTTTAAAACACACTGACACGTAGTTCGTATACGAAATTTATGGTTCATTAACACGTAGCTTTGCCATAAAAAAAACTGGCTGGATACGCGTAGGACTTAAAAAGCGGCAAAAAGGCTTGCCCATTAAAAATCCTGGCTGGCACCGTGTGAGACTCCGTCACATTTTCTTAAATGGCGTTCCATTTTTAAAATGAGGGCTTTTAGGCTCCCTAATGAGGAAAAGTGGGGGCAGCGGCGCGGATTAAAAATTTCTTCTCGTTCGAAAAACAAATTCTAAGAAATAAAACAGACGTCGCAATCTTGTAGCGGTCTACTCGCGATGTGTCATGAGACTGGTAATAGAGTTAGTACGAAATTAAATGTCATAGTCGTCGGTTAGGGTTAAAGTTATTGTAAATGTAACTCGGTGCAACTCACGGTCATGAGGACGTTTTAACGGCTCATAAATGTGTGTCCACTGGTTAGTGTCTCATACCCAATTATCGGGTAATTTACCATATGTGATAAGTTACGAAGCTCTGTTTGGTCCGTATTTTACCAAAATGGCGCACGGCTTTGGCTTATCTAACGGCAGTTAGTGCGGAACCCGGATTAGGATAATAAACATAATGGAAGCGACATTTTGTTGCACTGCAATTAAATATTATTGTGTTTTTTTAGTGTTAGCAACACTGGTTAGACTTGTTCGTTCGTGTTTACTTCGTTCATGAATCCTACTCATTTGTTCGTTGTCTCATGTATGAAAAGTTTTATTTTAAATTTTCAAATCATCGTCAATCATCGTCATCTCCAGCCAATATACGTCCCACTGCTGGGCACAGGCCTCCTCTCAGAATGAGAGGGCTTGGGCTATAGTGCGGATTGGGAACTTCACACACACCATCGAATCGCAGATGCCCTCACGATGTTTTCCTTCACCGAAAAGCTCATGGTAAACTACAAAATGTAATTTCGCACATAAATTCCGAAAAACTGAATCTCAACTTATTTTCAAATATTTCGTAGAAAAATACTCAAAAAAGTTTTTTATGAAATATGTAATTCTTAATACAAGC
Organism: Pandemis corylana; assembly: GCA_949127965.1. NCBI lineage: Eukaryota > Metazoa > Arthropoda > Insecta > Lepidoptera > Tortricidae > Pandemis > Pandemis corylana. Next base: position 3,570,835 of record OX421852.1, on the reverse strand, counting down.
TTTATTTGATGATACTATTTTTTGACCTCCATTCGCATATAGGCAAATTCTGTTTCAAAAGCGCTGGTAGAATCAAAAGACGACATATAAAAGAACCCTTCCCGTCATACTTACAAAGATTATTTCAGTACCCGCCCATAAAGCAAATCGGTCATCTCGGCTAATTTCAGCTTCGTAGAGCGTTGTCTCACTCTAACTTACATAACGCCAATTGTCTCTTTCCAAACACCGAAGCGCAATCTTTATGGAACTGTAACTATGTTCCATTCAAACGTTTAAAATAGGAACAAATTCTTTTTCTAAAACAAAACTTCTAACCGGCCAGCTTAGCTTACCTGTTCTACCAACGGCACTATCTAACATCTAAACAACTTCACTGCACCCTTCGTGATATATAAGTTCTGTGTCAGCGGGCAGCGTAAACAACGCCCTATCCGCTAAATAATTCATGAACCAACCCTTTATACTGGCATAGATTCAAAACACCCGTATACCGCAGTGTAGACCATGCATGCAAAGCCGATGCTGATATAAAGAGGTCTGACAAAAATGTTCGGAGGCGTGTTGTGAACGGCTTAGAAGCGTAGCGGCGTTTATGCGTCGTATGAAACTACTGTGAGACTCAATGATAATTACACAATGAACAAAAAATTTACCTTGCTACTCCGCTACTCACGTGCAAGATAAGCCTGTGAGAAATATACATGTTTTTCATGCAACTCTCCCTCCACTACTGCCAATAAAACACACATAAATCCCACAAACTTAATCATCCCTTACACCACAGCCACACAAACACTGACGCGTTTCGATCCCTCTACGCGATCATTATCAAAGTTTAATGAGCACAACTGTTACACATGGGGTTTGCATGTGTAACAGTTGTGGACCCATGGTGGCCCCATCGATCGATGAGATTATTTCGCCAATGGCAAAGTAACACAGTATTCAAAAATCTTGTCACAAAAATGTCGGCAACGTTGTACGGTAGGACACGGTCAAGAGACCCCTCCTCTGTCGGGCTCTTAGCCAACGGATAATGATAATCAGAATCTGCCAGGAAATCATTAACCGATGCCCAGGGTGCACTGGACCATTTTATTTTAACGTGTGGAAAATGCGCCTTATGCATTCCCGCGCTCGGGGCAGCAACGGGGGTATGACGGGCTCTCCAGCTCGCCGCTGCCTTCCCTATGGAAGGAGGGGAGAGGCCTACCGTCTAAAAACACACACGTTCCCTCCTGGCTATGGACTGTGGGCGTTGCGGGAGCACTATGGTGTCACCGCTGTAGGGTGCACTGGACCAAGCACAGCCCTTGACCACACGCGGAGGTAGCCCGACTCGCACCCCCCGTGTACAGTCGAGCATAAATATGGATACAGCCATCATGTCAAATATTGGCAGAGTGCAAAGCGGGTGGAGGGGGTAGCCTAAACGATCACAGCGCTCGCTACGACTAAAAATTGACATTTTTGTCGCTGATTTGAGCTGTCAAATCCATATTGCAGTAAACATTTTCTAATCGTTTTTGAGATAAAAATATGGTCCTGGTAAGCTGTGTTGTTGTGAATTGTAATAACACCAAGAAGAATAGCGACTGTAAATTTTACCAATTTCCAAGACCATGGTGGAAACGAGACCAAAGAAATAAGTGGATATTTGCCTGTCTAACCTAACCTAACCTAACCTCTAAAATTTTACTTAAAGTACGTTATCATTTGATACAAGTATTTAATTGAAAAGTTACGGTGGATTGTAATATATAGTAAAATAACACAAGATTTCATTAATATTTTTCACAATATTTACTTACTTCTTGTTTGACAGCCGTGACAATATTGTCCATAATGGCCGCCTGTCACGTGGCGCTGTCGTCGCGCTCGGTGCCAATAAGTGTCACCGCGCCGACCTTATTGTTTGTGGCTCGACGTTTTGGAAACGTACATAATATTTATGCCCTTGATTGTTCTAATAACCTACTCGTATACACAAACACAAATTATTTAACATTTACCCTCTAAATGAAAACAAACTCACTTTTTATCCGGCATAATGTGACAACACCATCAATCATACGTTATCTATAAGCCAACAGCGTAATTCAGTCAAATCTCGACCCAAAATCCGTCGGCTTCAGTCCAAATTTCTTAACCCACGTGACAAGATAAACGCACGATCGTTAGGTTAACCGTGTGTGAAAAGGTTAATTAGTCCGTCCCTTTGAGCAGTTGATGGTCACCCTGGAGACGGGGTGACAGCTAATTTGAAAAGTTTCGGACAGTCCCCTGTGTTTTGGGTTTGATTAAAATATTTGGTGCTGTGATGTGAGAAGGGGAGATTTTTTAAGCTTTTAATTGTATTAAAATAACGTAATTAATTTAATAAGAGTAATTTTAACGGATTAAGTGTTACGGAACGACTTGTTAGATAATTTCCCCGAAATCGTTTTTTCCTACGAACAAAATTTCCTTTCCCATTTTTTTCCAAATGCTTTTTTTCCCAATATGGTTTTTTACTGAAGCTTCTTTTCACAGTAGCAATTTTTCTGCGTAACATTTTTCCCACAGTCGCGTTTTTACCCGATCCCGATTTTGATATGATATATCAAAATTTTGTTTTGGTAAAAGTTCAGTTTGCGAAAGTGAAGGTTAAAAGGTGAAAAATGAATCGTGCAAATTCGAGTACCTACGTAATTCAAATACAAGCGGATGTCAGAATGTAGAAATTATCAAGAGAAATGATCTAGATATGAAATAGACTGTTCGACTAAAATCTGTACTGTAAAAATATTAAAGTACACGCACACACACACACACATAGAGAGATACACATATAGACACGCAGAGAGACACACACACACACATAAAACTCGTATTTTTTTTGAACAACCAATTTGTCTGCTCACGTCACATATTATCTTTCTATGTGGCATTGGGATGTCCATATAGCTTTGCCAATTTACGTCTTTGTCCCTGACGGGGTAGACAGAGCCTAAGGTAACAAAACAAGACGCCACGTTTAGCATGATTAAACAAGACAACAAAACATTAAAGTACGCATTTTAGACCACTAATGATCTGTTCGTAGATAAAATTCTTAACAAGCCGTCAACTTGCAAAAACAACATTAAAATCCGTATTTAATTTAAAAACGCAATACCTACATCAAGATACGAGCTACTAAATAACTAGGCCGTCTAGTTTACAACTCTTCTCTTCCTATACACTCAAACTACCACTTTATTACCACAAGGACAAGGTCCAGAGTGTATCGACGGTATTTTTCAATAATAACACCTGTTGTAGGGTGTCCCTTTGTCAGCGGATACGGCGGAATTTCCTTTTGAAACTGGTACACCGCATTCAGTAATTTATACGGCAAGTAATGAGGTACGGGCCTTTTGACTCAAAATGTGGACACCCTGGTTGGAGGAAGATTAAAAAGTTTTTAATATGAAGACCGAATTCGATTCTATTTTCGAATGCACAGGTGAAGGATGTTTATTACATGACAGCTGTCACATAATCACAATTTATTGGTTAGGTACGCACCTGCCAGCTATTTTATTTGCATACATTTTACATAGGTACATACATACATATACCCTTACGGGATAGACAGAGCGTAAAGTAACAAAACGTTAAGGACACGTTAAGCATGATTAAAAGCGTATTGGTGGAAAGGGAAATCAAAATAGTGATGGTTTGCTAGCCGCAACGCCTATAACATGATTCCAAGACTTTCGCCCATTCTGCGCGGGAAGAGAAGCAACTGGTAAATTCAATGTTTTTTCTTTACTCCCAGACCAGCATGGAAGAAATAAATTTTACTTAATTGAAAGGGAACTAAGCCTTTTCCCGTGATAAAGTGTACCTAGTCCGTGTCCCGGTCTGCCTATACACACACACACATACACACGAAGAAGTAACAAATAACCAAATAAATTATAATTGTAACAAGATGTTTTTTCGGAAGGGAAAAGGCAAAGGTTTAGAACCATACATTCAAATAATATTTTTGTTGTTTTTCATAGTTTTAGGCAAAGATCAAGTCTTGAGTATTGAATGTATGTTTTAATGTTATTATTACTTTCCAAGGCGTCTCATTGCTGGGTAAAAGCCTCTCCCATTAATGTAGGTATTACATCTTAAAAAATATACGTCTAGAAAGAGATAGATGGACAATTCGACTTTCTTCTACACAGCTTGGCAAGTTAATTGTTTCCACTTCGTATTTTACCTGAAATAGCTTGAATTTCTGTTTCATTTTCACATCCAGTGGATTGTCTTATTGGAGCTTTAATATCCTTATTTGTTATGTATTTATTAATGTATTATATTTATTTTCGCGCCGGTTTCCTGGATGTCAAAACATATGAAGCCATTTATATGGAAATTGATATCAAGGAAAACAACATTATACGGCTTTATTTCCGGAAAGTCCCGAGGGATGACGATACACTAATTATAATCTCACGATAGAAAGTAATTTCTTTGCCGGTATTGGTATGCTGTTACAACTATGGAATTTAATACGAGAAAGTCCCAAGAGGTTGGTATGGTTAGAATGCACTTCATTGTTAAAATTAACAGATTTTCGTAGCTGCTAATCGACCGGCTACGGAGTGCTACGAACATGCTACGAATCGCTACGAAATACAGTTTCACATCGAAAACTTGTGCGACGTTTTAATGAAACGATAGGCACTAAATGTAATACTGGCTGGAAACAATGATTGCCAAAAAAAAATTATTATACATACATCAATCATGTCTATATCCCTTAGGGGGTAGACAGAGCCTTTTTTTACGGAGAGGAAATCTTTATGAATACCCTAGGCACGGGGATGCTCAGGGGTATGTGGGACCCCCCGGAGGGGTATACCCAAACTAAAAACTTTGCGGCATTGCCTCGATCCGGTGTGATGGGGACGCAGTGGGATGCCATTACAGTTTCACCACTAACACCCCCCGGTGACCCCGGCTTCTGTCAGGACCGCGCCAAGAAGGGGAGGGCCCGTACGCTGGGCCCGTCTTCCCTTAGGCGATGAGACCGTGCAATGCAGGTAAGTAATGGGGGTAGACAAAGCCTAAGGTGACAAGACCTAAAGGCCACGTTTAACATGACTGTGGGCGTATAGGTGGAAAGGGGAATCCAAATAGTGATGGGTTGCTAGCCGCATCGCCTATAACATGATTTTAAGACTTTCGCCGATTCCCTAGATGGGGTTTTACCAAGCTTATGCTGACGCCGACACCTTTTGTCACAAACCGTTTGAGTATTTTTACTTAATTTTTAGTTGTTGTAAATCTGTTTTTGTGGCAATAAATTGTTTTTTCTTTCTTTATTCCTTTCTTTCTTTCTTTCAAATGCGCGGAAAGAGAAGCAACTGGTACATTCTATGTATTTTCTTGAAGACCGACATGGAAGAAAAAATGTGTAGGATATTAAAAAAAAAAACAAAATTAGCAATAAAATATCCTGCAAACAAAACAGGCTTAAAAGAACTAATCGGCTTACAGCTCTGCAAAAGGGAATTTCTCGGAAAAACTGTCAGGCTTAAAAGTTATTAAGTCTTCCAAGAAGCAAAGGATTAATAAAAGAGGCTGCTAACTATAATGCAGCGAAAAGGAAATATAAAGGCTTAACGTGAAACCTCCCTGCAACGAACATGGAAGGAATCTCGTTGAGCGCAACACGAGAACTCTTTCCACATTGTATTTGTTTACTCAACTCTTGAACTGGGCTCTTGGGATTCTAACAGCCGTGGCTGTATGCTGCCAGCCATAGCCGTTACGCGCTCTTAAAAAGTTTGTGAGCATTCTCGGCGGGAATTTTGACAGGTGTGCTCACTTTACTTGAAGGTTATGTTTTTTTAATGGCAATCGAGTTCTCCTACGCCAATAGTTTAGTTTAGTTTAGTTTAGTTTATTTATTCTCTCAGCATAAAATTACTGCATAAACGAGTTTGCTACAATGATTTATGTTGAGATCGTCAATGTCGAATACAAAACAATACTTAATCTATTTAATTAATAAAGACAGAGGAAATAAAAATTGAAATAAAACGACAAATATTTTCATCCCCAGGAGGGAGTCGTCAGAGGCAAAAAATAATACAATTAAGGTTGTCAATGTTATAAAGATACTGAAATAAATTAGAAAAATTACTGATCATCATCATTTATGACTTATGACTTATGACTTATCAACAAGAAGAAATATACCTAAATTTAATAAAAACTAGTTTTACATAAAAATACTGTAGAATGTCAAGTAAGGGTAAATAAGTATTATAAAATTAGTGGGAGCATGTATTTGCATGTTTGAGGGAGTTATTACGTGTCGTATGAAAGAATAAAGTAGGAATATATCTCTTCTACTCTAACGTATGACTGCGTCCTGTGTTTGCTTAACGTGGGGAGCCAGCATGTAAAGGTTACTTAAAGCTTCGACGGTGGAGACGGATGCGTGCACAAAATGTTTACTCCCCTTCCAGTCTGGGAGCAAAGAAAAACCATAGAATGTACCACTTCCCGCGCAGATGGCAAAAGTCCATCAAGGGATTCCATCACTATTTTGATTCCCTTTTCCACCTATACATACATACATACATATATCACGTCTTTATCCCTTACAAGTTAGACAGAGCCTAAGGTAACAAAACCTTAAGGCCACGTTTAGCATGATTAAGGGCGTATAGGTGGAAAGGGAAATCAAAATAGTGATGGGTTGCCAGCCGCATCGCCTATAACATGATTCCTAAGCCAAGCCACTGCTTATGTGGAATATGAACTATAGTCTATGCCCACAATTATGCTAAACGTGGCAGTTAGGCTCTGTCTACCCTAAGGACTTATGTAGGTGTGTACAAAATGGTTTATAAACAAACTAGCTGTTGCCCGCAACTTCGTCTGCATAGAATTCGTTTATCGCTATCCCGCAGGAATTACGCAATTTTTCGGGATAAAAAGTAGCCTGTGTGTTATTCCAGACTATAATCTATCTGTTTCAAATTTCACCCAGATCTGTCCAGCCGTTCTGGCGTGAAAGAGTACCAAACATCCATCCATCCATACTTACAAACATTCGCGTTTATAATACTAGTAGGATTAAAGAGAGCTGTCATTTTCTTCCGAAATCTCGTATTTCGAATTCAACCAAATTTTTCACTATTAGGATTGTCATTTCCACGTGTGCTTTCAAAAATTGTCCCCGTTCGCGGTGTAATGTGATTGGTCGATTCTGCACGTCATGGCTCAATACCACACAAGCAGAGCCCTTGCGTGCTACACTTTTTTTTTTTTTTTTTTTTTTTTTTTTATTGTTAGAGAGGCCAGACAAACGAACTAGTGGGTCACCTGGTGTCAAATGACCACCACTGTTCATAGACACGCGATGCCAGTGCGTTGTCGGCCCTAAAATTAAAAGTAAATTTTAAACAAACACTTTCGCTTGATATTGTTTTCTTATTTTTTAAGACTACATAATTCTGATTAAAAGCCGTTCACAGCGAGGCTCTTGGCTTAACGGCCTTATACAATATGGCGGCGATGTTTTTATGCGCTATTTTCCGCGGTTATGGCATTTAATGGTGCTCTGGTAAATTAATACAAGATTTAGACGCTGATTAAATATTTTGTTTAATAAAGCATTTTATATCTTAATCTTGTGTGTATAGCCCATCGAGGGATTGGGCGAAAGTCTTAGGAATCATGTTATAGGCGATGCGGCTAGCAATCTATCACGTTTTGATTCCCCTTTCCATCCATACGCCCACAATCAAGCTAAACGTGGTCCTTAGGTCTTGTTACCTTAGGCTCTGTCTACCCCGTAAGGGATAAAGACGTGATATATTATGTATGTACTAGCTGTTGTCCGCAACTTCATCTGCATAAAATTCGTTTATCGCTATCCCGCAGGAATCACGCAATTTTCCGGGATAAAAAGTAGCCTATGTGTTATTCCAAACGATTATCTATGTATGTTCCAAATTTCATCCAGATCTGTCCAGCCGGTCTGGCGTGAAAGAGTAACAAACATCCAAACATCCATACTCACAAACTTTCACATTTATAATATTAGTAGGATGTATGTAATTTATGTTATGTGAGTTACGCCTAATATAAATTGTTATTCCTATACTTAGTATGAAATGTCATAGATAGAAGTATAAATATCGATCCCAAGCTCTAAAGTATAGATTATAGCTCGCAATAGATAGTGTAGGCGACGCACTTATTTAGGCAGCTACCTTTTTATCAAACTATTATATTTCGGCACTGGCCACAAATAAAGTTAATTGCACGCAGAGCAAAAAGAAAACTAAAACAAAAGAGAGTCGTGTCTTTGCTCTTGTCAGCGCTGCGTGTTGAATTTTAAATTTAATGTCAATTGTTTTATTTATTAGTTTCTACAGTCTACAGATAATAATAAAATTCAGCCTGTTTTATAATTTTTATTCATCGTGTCAAAGCAGCGCGGTTTAAGAATTATTTATTTAAATTAAAAACTTCAGGCCTCTACACAAATTGCTCAGAAACTCGGACGAACTTCGAGGCGTTATTTCTATTGTTATTTAAATGTATCAAGCACAATGTTGCCATAAAAGGGAAACGCTGTTCGAGACTTAAGACTGGGTTTTAGAAAATAATAAAAAATGTATTTTTATCACTGCTTTTACTTATTTTGTTCGAACCGGGAGCTTGCGTCTAAATATTAAAATAAAATTAGCCTATGCTAAAGGGCGTACATAATGCCGAACTCTGATACGTCAATTAATACTTTTTACACTTAAGGAAAGAAGGAAGGAGAGATAGGGATGGGAAGCGCGAGGGGAAGGGAGATAGGATGGTAGACAGAGCATAGGATATCAAGACCTGAAGGCCACATTTAGTAAGATTTTAGGCGCATAGGTGGAAAGGGGAATCAAAATAGTTGGTTGCTAGCCGCATCGCCTGCAACGTAATTCCTAAGATTCTTGCCTATTCCCTCGATGGGCTGTTTCCATCTGCGTAGGAAGAGAAACATCGAGCCCACGGACTGTACCTTATTTCGCTACACGCTCCCGTTCTACAATATCGGACAGAAAATGTTATTTTCCTTTGTAAAATCACCGTGGAAAAAAACTTTTGCATTAAAATGTTTCTTTTTGTTAAAACGCCCGCTTACCTAATAATAATGTTCCTTGTTTCTTCAACTTTGTTTGTGTTTAATTAGATCCGGAAAGTTTTATCTCTTAGATAAAGAACTTCCTTCCGTTGCTCTTATTGCGGAAGTATTTGTACTTATTATTTTTCAGTACCATTGAAATTTTGAAGCAAAAAAATAACTGATGGACGAACTGCGTATTAGACCAACGGCTAACGAATCGCTTCGTCTTTACCTAAATTAAGTTTCTACATAATTTAAACAGGAAATCTCATTATTTCATTAATTCCGAATAACTCTATCAAAAATCAACACCTATTTAGCGACTACCGTAAGTTTAACTAACTTAAAAAATAATTCGACCCGCAAACATTTTGATTTTAATTCTAGAATATTTAGGAACAAACTTGGAAATATAATTACTTCTTAGTGAGTTGAACACACACATGCGTAGCTAAGTTACTGTGTCACATGGTAACAAACCTATGCCTTTACAGCAAAATTTACACACATTTTCTTGCAACATCATACATAACAGTACAGGTGGGTCACTATGACGTCCTAATGCGATTCAGTTCAGGTTTTAGCTGTCATTATTAGTATGGATCTGACAGTGAGCGAACCTAAACTGAATCGGAATTAAATAGCATTTAGACGTCATGGTAAACCCCTGATCAATGATGAAACCGCAATTTGAGCGCTACTCAGAATTCTGCTCTGGCAACACTGGTCCACAGGCCGATCGGCCCGCATGCAGAAACACCAATATTTGACATGGCGGATGGCGGCCATATTTGCAGAGAGCCGTTTGAATTGCAACAGAACGTACGAATTGAAACGAAAGTAGGTTTTTCTTAAACTAATACGAAATGTTTTATGTAAACTTTTATCCCATCAAAAACATAAACGTGAAATGATAGCCAAGTTCGATATTAAAAATGTGAGTCGTTATTGACTTAGCCGACAAAAGAGCTGATATGGGTGCCAATTTCTGAGTAGACAATCCTGCATTTATATCACTTGGCATGTAATTCAATTTCAAGATTTGACTTGGCTAGTTTTTACCAACAAACCAAATTTTAGAAAAGTAACATAAATAAATATATTATAGCGACTACTATAGATTTCGAGTTGTGAAAGGGTCAAAAGTAGCTCAAAATGGTTCGTGTAAATATACACACGGCAGCGTCACCAGTTCCTTTCACTTCGAACTTGGCTGACACGCTCCCGCGTGTCTAGATCTACCGAAGGTTTTGTGCTATGTATACAGTTAGTTTAAGAGAGGGTTTGTGTGTTAATTAATTGGAAAAATCTATGGCCTACTCATCAAAATGACCCGGCGCATGGTTACTGTGCGACAAGGACAACTATAAACCAATAGACAAAGTCTGCCTGTCTGTTACCTCTTTACTCTTAAACTGCTTAAGCGATTTGGATAAAATTTGGTATGGAAATAGTTTAATTCCCGGTGAAGGAAATGAGAGAGTTTTTTGACTGTCGACAACAGCTAGCTTGCGACGATTTATTCACCAATTAGGTATTAAAAGGAAAATATCTAAGTATGTACCTATACTATAGTAGTTACACTATTGGAAAAGGAAGTAGGTGTTTGGTACTTTTTATATTTCATGAATAAAATTATTCTTGCTATTGAAAAAATTAAACACTGTTTGGGAAGAAAAAACCTGTTTGTAAAGTCGGTCTCCGGACGATAGTTTTACATAAAGAAACATTGATGAAAACTCTAGCTCTGACGTCACGCGGAACTTGACACTTTTTCGTGCGTGCAGCCGGCGTTCATCGATTTATACGACGTTATCACACACGGACGTTGTCACGATCCGGAGTGATCTTTGAGACCCCTATTCAAAGTAAGTATCGCAAGTTTTTAGCAAATTAAAATTCGTTCGATGATTTTGCATTCGTTTAATCAAAAAACGCGAAATCGATTGACTAACATGAAACTGCCTCGATAAAGAAAGTTAATGTGATTGCAATACAGTTACATTTCAATTTGCCTAATGGAAGTAAATATCGCAATAAAAAGAGACTAAAATCGTTCGATCAAATTACTTAGCAGGCACATAAAGGCCGACTCGCACGCGCAGTTTCACTAATAGTGGTCGTTACTTACGGCAGTCGAAGGTTATGGCTTGAGTGGCTGTAAAATAATTAATTGTTACACAAAGCCATAGTCATCTGGGAGCTGTAACCATAACTGTTGCAAATTACAGTAAACAACAGCACCAGTTTTCTCGTGATCCTACTGATTCGTCTTATTGGTAGACCATATACATACAATACGATCATTTGACGACCGGGTAGATATAGTGGTTAGTGACCCTTTTTTTTCTTTTTTCTTTTTTTTAACGTGTGGAAAATGCGCCTTATGCATCTCCGCGCTCGGGGCAGCATACGAACGGAGGTATGACGGGCTCTCCATCTCGCCGCTGCCTTCCCTATGGAAGGAGGGGAGAGGCCTACCGTCTAAAAACACACACGTTCCCTCTAGGCCTTGAGCTGCGGGCGTTGCGGGTGGTTAGTGACCCTGACTATGAAGCTAGAGGTCCTGGGTTCGAATCCCAGTAGGGGCATACAATTGTGTGATGAATACGAATGTTTGTTCCCGAGTCATGGATGTTGTATGTATATAAGTATGTATTTATCTACATTATATAAGTATGTTTATCCGTTGCCTGGTACCCATAGTACAAGCTTTGCTTAGTTTGGGGCTGGGTCAATTGGTGTAATTTGTCCCAAGATATTTATTATTATTATTATTATTATACAATGGTCTAAGAGCAAAGGAAAAACATAGAACGTACCTGTTGCTTCACTTCCCGCGCAGATGGTAAAAGGCCATCGAGGGAATGGACGAAAATAGGAATCATGTTACAGGCGATGCGGCTAGCAACCCATCACTATTTTGATTCCCCTTTCCACCTATACGCCCACAATCATGCTAAACGTGGCCTTTAGGTCTTGTTACCTTAGGTTCTACCCCGTAAGGGATAAAGGCGTGATTTATGTATGTATGTATGTAAATAAATGAAAAAGTTAAGCAATCGCTTTGCTTAGTATTCCTCGCAAGAGCAACGTATGGCGGTCGTAAAAGGAAAAGTGTTGAAATAAAACAAACCGTCTTGTTTACATGGCAAATAGAAAAAACAAATAGAGGAAAGTTCTAAAATCTTATATGACCGATGAGTCTTTTGCTTTCTGCAGAAATGTTCTGTACTAAAAATATATTTGCCCAAAATTTCGCTGATTATTGTCTCTAAATAATAATTTGTAAAGGTATATTTTTTAACATTGTCCCCATAATTCGTAACTACGAAACTATTTAAATTATCAATTATATCGAGGGTTCAAATCATCATCATCATCATCATTTATCATCATAACATCATCAGCAATCCACTATTTTGATTGCCCTTTCCACCTATACGCCCACAATCATGCTAAACGTGGCCTTTGTAACCTTAGGATAAGTGTAAGGGATAAAGAGGTGTTTTGTGTGTGTGTGTATATTGAAAATTTTACTTCACGATTTATATTACTAAACGATACTGAAATCTAGAACACATGGAAAAATCCAAAAAGTAAAACTACGGCCGGGAATCGAACCCGGATCCTCATCAAGCCGTGATGTGCTGTACCGTTACATCCATAGCAGGTAGGTGAGTTCTCGAATTTGTCCATCTGTATCAGCTGTCATGTGTGTGACAATAAAATAAAAAAAAACATTGTTTTGTTTTTTATTATTATTTAGAGTTTAAATTATTAAGGATTAAAAAAGAAAGTATTTATAACCTTAACAACTACCAAATTTGATTACATAATTTTGAACCTTGAAGCAGGAGTAAAACCATCGATTTTGAGACGAGTATTTTTTGGCTATTCAAAGCGATGTCAAAGATTAATTAACAGCCTATCATAGGTTAGTTAAACAGAGACCCGACAGACTTAAAATCGTTGACTGCCTAATCCTGAGGCTTACGTGCTCCTTTCCCTTTCCCTTTCCCTCATCAAAATATGACAATGCGGTCAGAATCATTAAAATTAAAATAGAGATAATCTTTATATGAAATGAATCCCTGTTTCCCTTAATAACGGTATGACGCGTGAACGGCTGGACCTATTTAGCTAATTCTTTGGTTTTTGTTATTTGTCAGGAGAAGGTTCTTATAAAACAAAATTTTGAAAATAGACGGCAAAAACTGGAACCGGGGCGACGCCGCGGGCAATAGCTAGTTTATTATAATAACTATTTGTATATTGTAAAATCCGAAATGGACTAACTGTTGAAATTGAAACTATTAAAAATCCCGAAACCGACGAGCATGTATGAAAAGATTGATGAATGCGGATGAAGCGAAAGAAGTATGTCAGGATCGTAGCAAGTGGAACAAAGTAGTCTCTGCCTACCCCTGTGGGAAAGAGGCGTGACGGTATGTATAAAAATCAAAAGTGTTATCACGATTTTATTGTACACGGTTTTAATCAATGATCATTTCTCATGTCTATTCTGTTTTTCTAATCTTTGATAGCTTATATCTCGGTTATTTTTATAGTTATTTAAAAAAAATACATACATACATACATGCATAAATTATGTCTTTATCCCTTGCGCAGTAGACAGAACCTAAGGTAACAAGACCTAAAGACCACGTATAGCATGATTGAAAGCAATGCAATTTATTTTATGAAAGCAATTTTAAAAATCTTGTTTGTAGAAGCGTAGGGTGCACCAGCCGAAACGCTACTCCTCTAAGGAAATTTAACTTATCGGGGTTACAAAACGATATGCAATCCCTTTGCAAGCCACAGCGTTCGATATTCAGAAGCTGAATACACCTCGTTACTGCGCCTTGCGTTTGCGTCTGGCAATTTGACAGCACAAAGACCTTTGTGGTGTGCCCGCCTTACCATCTCGTCAGGTATAGATTTGCTGAGAATTTTGGTGGTAATAGCCTCACACGCCGCCACCCCTCTTTCCTATTCATAGGGTAAGGCAGATACAAATGGATATAATTTATTTGACAAACAGGTTAAAGAGATAGCACGATAATTGTGGACTTGTATCATTATACTAGCTGTTGCCCGCAACTTCGTCTGCATAGAATTCGTTTATCGCTATCCCACAGAAATTACGCAATCCGTTCTTAGAGGATGTCTACGTCATAGTAGCTTTATGCATGCAAAGTCTCAGCCCGATCGGTTTAAAATTGACAAAGTTTCATACAAACTTTCATCCCCTATTTTATCCCCTTGGGGGTAGAATTGATCAAAATCCTTTCTTAGCGAATGCCTACGTCATAACATCTACCTGCATGCCAAATCTCAGCCCGATCCATCCAGTGGTTTGGGCTGTGCGTTGATAGATCACTATGTCAGTCAGTCAGTCAGTCACCTTTGAGTTGTATATATTTAGATTCATCATGCTACGCCCAAGGGCAAACAAATATCATGCAGGCAGGGACCCGATTTTTGAAAGCACATATGTGAAAATACCACTCGAAAGCGGTGAAAACTAAACTAAAACTAATCTTAAAATAAATTAATTAAAAGGGGAGGGGCCCCGTGGCATAGTACCACAGACGCTGGCAGTGGCAGCTTTTCCTCTTTGAACAGCGATACTAATACGCTGTCCAAGGAAGCTGCCAGCTCTGCGGTCACCCGTAGCGTCTATTAGCCTCTTACAATTTATTTCAGACTACTTTAATTCGTTCGTTAGTAACATTATATAAAACTTGGGGTACGTATTAAAATACATAAAGTTTAAAATATATAATGGGTTAAAATACATAATGGTTTATAATATATAATGCGATTTTCTCAGAAAGTTACAAATTAACAGGATTGTTATAAAACAAACGATCCTAACCTAAACCAGTCTATAGATTACGATATCAAAAAAGTTCATTTAGCTAATAGTTTTACAGAAAATTGCGTTATATATTTTGAACCATTATGTATTTTAACCCATTATACATTTTAAACTTTATGTATTCTGATCCGCTCCCATAAAACTTATTAAATACTTGAGTAAAACATAAAATTAATTAATACCCGATCGCAACATCAAAACAAAAAGGTTTTGATTTCAATTTCCCATAAATTGCCACGAACGTAACATATAATTTACGGCACACATTATTTAGCTCACGTAGGGTAAATGCCGTAATGGCGTGATTTTGATTTATAACGGAACCCAATTCGAGGATTCTGTTTCCATTTGAGAACCCAAATACGGCGCTAATTGATGGCGTCGTTGCAATGTTGTTGTTTTAGAACCGTGATAGCATATCGAATTGAACTTTTAAAAGACCCTGCCCTGCTACAGGGTTTCATGTTGGGTAATTTACTAGCTTGTAAGATCCAATGTAGACATGAAAGTGACGAATAAATGACTAAATAACCTCCGTTGATATGTTTATACGTTATTCATAACAAACTTGCACAAACGTAGGCTGTAGGTCTTGTTAGCTTTGGCTCTGTCTACCCCATAAGGGATAAAGACGTGATCTATGTATGTATCTAATTTTTTATTCAAAATCGAAATTTTAAGTGTCAGACTATGGCGCTGTCTCTATATAACACTACGACTCAGACAGAGACGGAATCATATACGAACTTAACAACTGGTTATTTCGTAGCCTATACTCAATTACTTCAACACATTTCCCAAGGACTAATCAAATACTAATAATCGTCTCTAGGGTAAACGTTCCTGATATCGTCCTTCTAATCTAATGGACATTGCGTTAATACGAACTAAGGGGCCGATATTGGGGGTGCCTAACAGGGGTTTTGATGGCTGATATCAAACATCTGCTTAATTGAATTGGAATTTAGGATACTTTAGTAGATTAGCCGTTAAACACGCACAATATTTAGAATTATATCAGTGGCGTAACTATAACGCCTGGGGCCCGCGGCAAATTCGTCAGATGGGGCTCCTTCCTCAATATAAAGAAGTGCATCAGCGTCCCTTCTGTGCTCTAAACCAACTCATTTCGGGGCCCCGTAGAACTACGGGCCCCTGGCATTTTGCCACCCCCGCCACCCTATAGTTACGCCACTGAATTATATTAATAACTAGCTTTTGCCCGCGACTTCATACGCGTTGATAACGACAAAGTGACATGCCTACCTTCACTCATTTCTTCAAATATTAGGTAATTATTTCCAATTCCGTCTGTTGGCGACTGGCTGAGTTGGAGCCTCCTTTTAGTACATAGTTTGTATATTAATTACTTAAGTTCCAATTTTAAAATACCTATCTTTTGTGCTGACATCACCTTCCAAGACAGTTGCTCTGTCAGGTTGCTAGCATAAACAGCTGTTCCGTATTAGGCTCGTAGTTACTTTGTTTGTGTAGTTTGTGTTATTGAACCATTTTAAACCTACCTACTTTTTTAAATTCCGTCGTCAACACCGTCCTTTTATCCCCTAGAAAATTTGAAAATCCCGTCTGAGTGCTGCTCTGATCTTCAAAGAATATGTCTTCCAAATACCAAGGATTAGGTAGCAAATCATGTAGGTAATTATTACTTTTATTTCTTATCCCATCGGAATTTCGCAAGGTCCAAAAATCAGTTTTCAGAATATCCTAACCTATTAGTAGTTAAGCAAAATTCAAAGATTCCAGATTTTAAAAAAAGTATCCTACGTCCGTCTCCTGGTTCTAAGCTACCTCCCCACCAATTTTCAGCCAAATCGGTTCAGCTGTTCTTGAGTTATAAATAGTGTAACTAACACGACTTTCTTCTTATATATAAAATTCTCGTGTCACAATGTTCGTTCCCGTACTCCTCCGAAACGGCTTGACCGATTCTTACCAAATTTTATATACGTATTCGGTAGGTCTGAGAATCGGCTACTATCTATTTTTCATATTGAAATTTAGAAGGAAAAAAAAACGGGAGCGAAGCCGCGGGCAACAGCTAGTTTTTATATATATACATCTAAAAGACTGATGCTGTTAATATACGATGTATTTATGACAAGTGCGTATAAATGTTCCGAAACTACAATAACGAGCAAAAATAAAGATTCACACGCTTTAGCGTCGGAAGTGACCATCGGAAATACCAGCTGCCTATTCGAGGCGTAATAACTGAAGAAGTTATTATATTTTAATTATAATATGTGTTGCTTTAAATATGCCGTGTTCAATAAAAAAATACTAAAATGCCAAGGAAGCGCCTGACTAAAAAGATTTATTTAGTGTTTGCCGTGAAACTTTGCTCTCTTTCTCATTAGAACATCTTTTTACTCCATTACAATGAACACGACAAAAACAACCAATCAAATTGCACCATTTCTCCGTCACCTCGCATCCCTGCAATCCTATTCGCCACGTGAAAAAGTCAAAAAAACTTTTTTCTTTTTTGTATTCTTTTTTTACCGGCCAGTTGGACCGAAAATAGGTTAACAACAATAATTTGCGAGAACAATTATGCGGTTATCGTATTAAACGGTCTATTAAAGATCCTTGCGCGTAATTTACGAGAAGGTTCATGGCTGCGAATAGGTACGTTTAGAAATTAACAAGGGATATTAATGGAGGTCAACGTACTGGCTTTTACGATTGTTTTACGCCGTGCTAATTTACGTTTGATTAAATCCTATGTTATGTTGATAGGGTTAATTGCTTAAACTACACCCTGTAGTTGTGATTGCGACTAACAAAGTTTAGAATTGATTGTAATTTACCGTTTAATGTTGTGCAGAGCATGCGGCGTTTAAAGTAGAGGTTTATCTATACTAATCTATACTAATATTATAAAGAGGAAAGATTTGTACCTATTTTTGTATGTTTGTATGTTTGTAATGAATAGGCTCAAAAAGTACTGGGCCGATCTGGATGAAATTTGGAACATAGATAGATTATAGTCTGGAATAACACATAGGCTACTTTTTATCCCGGAAAATTGCGTGATTCCCGCGGGATAGCGATAAACGAATTCTACGCAGACGAAGTTGCGGGCAACGGCTAGTTTTTTATATTATTCTTCCATGCTGGTCTGGGAGCAAAGAAAAAACATAGAATGTACCAATTGCTTCTCTACCCGCGCAGATGGTAAAAGCCCATCGAGGGAATGGGCGAAAAAAGGAATCATGTTATAGGCGTTGAGGCTAGCAACCCATCACTATTTTGATTCCATTTTCCACCAATACGCCCACAATCTTACTCAATGTGGCCCGTTAGGGATAAAGACGTGATTTGTGTATGTATGTATGTATTATTTTTTAGATTTTAATAAGAGAATTTTAAAATTTGCCGCGCGTTTTTTCCTTCGCCTAAGGACATGCTGCACCACTCTGTTGCTAGATGGGACGATGATATTCGCAAGGCAGCGGGCATGATTGGAGGAGGAGAGCTGAAGATCGAGTGCTATGGGAGAGGCCATGTCCATCTGTGGACTGACACGGGCTGATGATGATGATGATGATGAACTAGGGTGGACTTGATAGTTTACAAAAACGTCAAATTATAGACCGACCGCTTAAATGAGTCCCCCGCGCGGTTCAGCGGCACGACAAAGGCCGAGAGAGGTGCTCAGCAGGCGCACAGCAGAAAGCGACTGTTTTATACTATGTAGTGCTGTATGGAAACTCGCTCCATTTACTCCTACCCTCCAAAAAATCCTAGCAAACTTATCAAAAGTATACTCGGCACAAAAGGCTGCGCCATAAAGTGTAAGACCTCATTAGTAAAGGCTAAATATATTTTTTTCCACAAACAGCGCGGATTAGTGCCTCTCATTAACGCCGCTTAATGATCGCAGTTTAGGGTTCCCCGGGCCCCGGACGCGGTTGTTGCAAATTTACAGCCTTAATAGTTCCATCCATGAACTAAAAGCAATTAACAAACACGTGCGAGAGTCAGGAATTTTAAGGACTTGTGTTATTTTTATGTCAAAAATTGCCTTACATCATTCTGTAAAAGAACTGATACTCTATAAACTGCTGGACCGATTTTTACCAAGCATATGACCACCGCAAGGAAACTGGCTTTCGAATTAAAAACCCGCATCGAAAACTGTCCACATCCGCCGTACACACACACACACACACACACACACACACACACACACACACACACATTGTGACAAAAAGCATCACATAGTCTTCGGAGTGTCGATATTTCCTATTGGCCTATTGGCCCTTAGGGCGGCCACGGCATTCAGTTTAGGAATTTTGATTCGGAATATGAATTCGGATGTGTGATGCAACTCGTACAAAATCTATAGAAGAGTTGCGTTCGGAACTGCTTTTTTCCGTGCGGGATTCATACATACGGAATTTTCATACGGTTTCCGTACGGAATGACGTCAGCGAACGGGACAGGGATACGAATTTATAGGTATAGCGATGTCCCGTTCGTTGACGTCATTCCGTATAAAAACTGTATGAAAATTCCGTATGTATGCGGCAGGCCTTGTATGAATTTACCGCGTTCGATATCCCGAATCGATATTTCTAAATGGAATTCAGAGCATAATGTTACACTCCAAAATTGAAATTTACGCGGCACGATTTTCGAATATTTTCCACTGGTGGTTGGAACGTTACTTCTTTTTCTAGTTTCCAGCCAGTATTTTTAGTAAAATACAATACTGGCCAAAAATGTTATCCGTCCAAACAGCACAAAGAACGGGAAGTTTTCGCGCTCGAAAAATATCGTGGCCAAATTGTCGGTCGTTTTTCAACTTTCAAAATCTCCCGTTGGTTAGAGTGAGACGAATGACGTGCTTAGAGTGGAGTAGTTCAGCTGGTTTGCTTTAAAAATAAATGAAACGGAAAGTACGTGAGCTATTTGCTGTGCTCGGTAAATCATAAAGTTAGGGGAAATGCATTCGAAATGATACAGCGTTTTGAAAATATGGAAATAGTGGAGGCGACGGTGGAACTGTTCAATTAGGCTGTGCTTGTGTTGTATCTATTGAGCCATGACGTGCAGAATTGACCAATCACATTACATCGCGAATCACGGGCCCAATTTTTGAAAGCACATGTGAAAATAACAATCCAAATAGTGAAAAGTAGGTTGAGTTCGAAATACGACTATTTTCGAAGAAAATTACAGCTCTCTTTAATCCTATTCCTACTAATATTGTAAACGTGAAAGTTTATAAGTATGGATGGGTGGATGGATGTTTGTTACTCTTTACGCCAGAACGGCTGGACGGATCTGGATGAAATTTGGAACATAGATAGTTTATAGTCTGGAATAACACATAGGCTACTTTTTACCCCGGAAAATTCCGTAATTCCTGCGGGATAGCGATAAACGAATTCTATGCAGACGAAGTTGCGGGCAACAGCTACTGTTTTTTAGTCGTGAATTTGATTTAATCTGTAGTTTTGAAGATCTACTCAGATTTTTAATACAGATTACAGCTAATACATTATAATATTTTTTTATTTGTCTATGCCCCGTAAAGTTGATGCTGATCATAGACAATTTTAAAGCGGAATAGGCTTGAGTTTGACCACAATCAGGCCCCACGGTAAGATGGGAACAAGGAGTTTTCACTTCAATTTTTTTGTCACAGGGAGAGAGAGAGAGAGAGAGAGAGGCAGAGAGAGAGAGGGGAGGGAGAGAGGGAGAGAGAGAGAGAAACATTTTATTTACGCACATTCGATACACGTAGATATATAGTATGAAGAAATACAATATACTAAGAATAGTACCGATATGGTGTGAAATGGGCCCCACTCAGCAGAATGTTGCGATTGTTGCGGCAAGGCTGTTTTTCAGTGGGACCCAAGCAAACCCCTATGGCCCTATCAACGGGCGTACGGGGTAACGGGGGTACGGGGGGGTAACGGGGGGTTAATACACTTAATTAGAGCATATAAATAAAAAAATAATGTATTCTTCCATGCTGGTCTGGGAGTAAAGAAAAAACATAGAATGTACCAGTTGCTTCTCTACCCGCGCAGATGGTAAAAGCCCATCGAGGGAATGGGCGAAAATCATAGGAATCATGTTATAGGCGATGAGGCTAGCAACCCATCACTATTTTGATTCCATTTTCCACCTATGCGCCCACAATCTTGCTAAATGTGGCCTGTAGGTCTTGTTACCTTAAGCTCTGTCTACCCCGTCAGGGATAAAGACGTGATTTGTGTATGTGTGTATGTGTATGTATTCAAATTGTAACAGATATTCAGCTTTTGTTCAACAATTCCAATATCCACGCATATTTTATCGATTGAAACGCGTTTGTTTTCAACCCATCCTACGTGAAAGGTAATACTTAGGCCTGGAGGCAGTATCGCTACACTATTCGTGATAAGATAGAACAAAATCAATTTGTCTGCTCACGTCACTTATTATCTTTCTATGGCATTGGGATGTTTCTATATGGCTTCGCCAATTTTCGGAAATATCACGTCTTTATCCCTTACGGGGTAGACGGAGCCTAGGGTAACAAGACACTTAGCATGCTTGTGAGCGTATAGGTGGAAGTGGAAAGGGGAATCAAAATAGTGATGGGTTGCTAGACGCATGGCCTATAATATCGCCTGCCGAATGCAATAAGGGCACAAGTCAAAAAACCAATAAGTCGAGAAACGGCTACTTAAAGTTTTGAGAAACAGGTGTATGACCACCAAATTGGCTATATTTTTTTTTATTTTAGAAAAACGTACCTGTTCCTGAGATTTTCTTTTTCTTTGGCATAGATAGCTTCGAATGAATCCGTTAATTTCATTTATAATAATATAGATTTGAAATTGTAAGGGCCTAAACATGGGTACTTAGTGTTGTGCCTTTGTTGCAGAAAGTATTTTATGCAATTTCGTGATGTGCCTGAAGTCATGCTAATTATTATAAGTATAAATAAATATAAATGCAAAAGTAAGTAAGTTTTATAAGTATAAATGCAATAAATTAATGACAAATTTAAGAAAATGCTAATATAAAATAAAATCAAAAACACACCAAATAGGTTAGGATTGGTATCAATTGTTTTCTATTTTTTTTATAATATCAGTATTAATTTCCTCGTACCCTATAGATTTCGTATTATTTAATGACATCCTATGCATTTCTTTTTCTGACACCGGTGTTATGAAGATGCTATTATTTCGTGCATTACCATGTATGTGCATTTGGGGTGTTCGGGGTTGTTTAACTGAACCTGCTAGTTCTGTGTAGTAAGTATTAAAATTTGATGCTATTTCAAAGGGGTCCGTTATCATTTTATGTTTTATTACCAGTTTATTAATATTGCGGTGTGTTTATAGTATTATTAGTTTAATTTTTTATTATTTAAATAAATAAATAAATAATTATCAGGGAACAATTTACACACAACCTAAGCTAATCCCAAAGTAAGCGCTAGTAAGGGTTGTGTTATGGGTACTAGACAGCGATACTCATAATTATAAACTCATACTTATTATTTGCCACGAGGCTCTGCATTTATTTTTAATGTTGATCAAATATTTGTTATTATTTAATCTTTGCGCAGTATCCATGCATTTTTTAACAATTTAGTGTATCTGTAATATTCATGTTTATTTTGTTCGGTTCTTGGTTTTTATAATACCGAAAACGAAGTAATCTTTTCTTTTGCAGCTAATTTTTACTCTTGTTGTCATCCATTTTGGAGAATTATGATTTGTATTGTTATTTTTTCCGCATAACAGGAAAACATAGCTTATAAAACAATACGATCAAGTCGTGAAACTGATTGAATGCGACATTGAAATCACTTTCTAAATATATATCTGAAAAAGATAGACTTGACAAACATTTCTGAAATTTATTTATATTCTTCTTCTTATGGTGCCTCTCCATCTAGTGAAGGTTGGCAGTCAGCTCCGCATACTTTACACGGTCCCTGGCCAGGTTGAAAAGCTCCGCTGCACTTGTGATTCCAGTCCATTCCCGGATATTTCGCAGACAAGATTTCTTCCTGCGCCAAACAGTTCTTTTTCCAGCCACTTTGCCCATGATTATAAGCTGTAAAAGCTCGTATCTTGTGTGCCTCAGCACATGTCCCAAATAAGCAACTTTTCTTTTTTTGATGGTCTGCATCAGTTCACACTCCTTTCCAACCCGACGCAGGACCTCAACATTGGTCACCCGATCCGTCCATCTTATGGCCAACATGCGTCTATATGCCCACATTTCAAATGCTTCTACACGTTTACTGAGTAGCTCTTTAAGGGTCCAGGCTTCGCATCCGTATAGAAGTATGGGCCATGTATAGCATTGCAGTAAACGGATGCGCAGACGTATTTTGAAACTGTTCTTATATTATCAATGTTAAAATCTCTTTTACATTTAAAATAATGTCCTTGGTCTTGACCTTAAACCTTAACATTTGTGCTGTGTCATGATCAGAAATGCCGAGAGGTAAAATTTAATGGCAGCATAGGCCTTTTTACATTGCTCAATATTTATTGTCTATGCAGGTTTTATCCCTTGTTGGTTGTTTTTAATGAATTGTTAAATTATAATTATTCGATATGTCTATTAGTCTGTTACAGTCGTTACTAATTGCTAGTGTATTAATGTTGAAGTCACCACATACGAATATTTTTTAAATTTAGATTTAGTGTTCAATTGGCTAAGTAAAGTTTTTGGAAGAGGTGCAAATTATATTTTTTTTCGATAGTCGACGTCTTAATAATCCAGGAACTGCAGCTCTTTTATTTTTATTCCCTATTATTAATGAGATATAATTTTTTAAATGCTCGATATGACATTTGTGAGATTTAACGGCCGAAAAGCTCTGTTGCCTAGAACTAGCTTGTAATAAAAAAAAACTACGTCAACTGTCACGTTTGACGTTGTCAAAAAATAATACCGCGGTTCTGTTTATTTGCGTTTGCGTGTAATCAGTGTTAGCAGTGTGTTTTTTAATGATATTTCAACGACCTCAGCACAACCCCTGGACTTTCGATATTGCCGCACTTCTCTTCGACCTTTGCACGATATTTGGACTACGATTTCAGCTACTTTCGACGACTTAGGCACTGCTTCTTGGACTTTTGGACTTCTACACGAGTATAATGGATTTGGACGATCCCCAAAGCACTGCAGAGGAAATGAAGTATTACAGGGATGTACTCCAATGCTTTGTGCCGTCGTGTAAGAAGTATAGACGGGATTTTCCAAATTCCGTGTATTTGAGCTTACCAAAGGCTTTACAAGCGACTTGGTGCCGAACTCTAGATATCAACTGTCCGAAACGGAACTTGTATGTCTGTGAGGAACATATCAATGTGAGTATATTGCAGTTAATGTCGCTGTAAGAAATTAAGAGTATTGAATGTAGTAAAATGCTTTTCTTATATTTACAGATTGAGGAAGATTGCTACAAAAGTAAATCTGGCAAGTTACGCCTAAAAAATACTGCAAACTTGATATTAACCAAAACATACAATGAGATTGTAAGTATCAGCTAGGTGTCTTATTTTATAATTTGTAATTTTTCTCCACTATATTAATTAACAAGTTTATATAAATGTTCAATGTGTTATTATGAACGTAAACACAGGATATTTATCCCTTGCCTATTGTACAGTTACCTACTAAAAATAAATGTATCAATTTTTACACCTTAGTTCATTGCTACACCTATTGTTTTATTTGGTGAATCTTCTCCTGTCTTCTTAAGGCAAAAAATTAAGTGTTAAATGGATGCTCATATGTACTTAATTATGTGCTTATTATTAGGAAATGTCGAATGATGAAAGCAGCCTAACGGAACAGCCACTGGAAAACACAAAAGATCTGGCTACTATGTCAAAGCAGTTACTGCAACATGGGACCAATCCATATTCAAAGGTAAAATTATGTACCTGTATAAAAAGAAAAATCAAGTGACCGATTGAGCGATAACAATTTTTCTATGGTAGGAACCATAAAACCCTACATAGTAAAAAGTTGTCAAAATTGTGAAAGTGTAAAACAATATAAAAGCTAGTTGTTATTATAAAGGGCTAGTTTGTAAAATTAATTTGATTCTTTTTTTCCAGTGTGATTCTTCAACTCAGACCCAAATCATATACTCAAACAAAGCCGTTATGGTGAAACCATCAGTAAAATGTGTAGCCTGTTCAGCTAATATAAATGTCTCACTTATTGCTGAAAAAATCATGCCAAGCAAGCCATCATCTTCAACTGCAAGTCGTTCATCAACACCAACATTATATGAACCCTCTAGCCCCTCATCGTCAAGCTCAACCAAGGAGACAGTAAAGGAAGGGAATGATATGTCAGGACGTACACATATCTTAAGAATTATTAAGGAAAACCCCAAAATGTATCTTGGTCTTCCTAAGTCATATTTTTGGTTGATAATTTTTTTAGCCAAACAATGCAAATTACGCCCCCTGCATGTCATTATCACCTTATTTAAATTAAAGCAAAATGACACAATACAAAGAATAAGTCATCACTTTCATTTAAGTCAAGTGACATTGCAAGAGCTGTTAAGAATTTGTATACCGCATCTGGCAACTTATTTACAAATGTTTATATACCTGCCAGAATCCATCATGATTAAAAAAACATTGCCCCCTGTTTTTAAAGTGAGGTTTGCTAACGTACAATGCATACTTGACTGTTTCGAGATCCAGATTGAAAAAGCCTCAAATCCTGTTATGCAATCAAGGACATGGTCACAGTATAAATCATGCAACACATTAAAATACTTGATTGCATGTTGCCCAAATGGCTTCATATGTTATATTTCGAAGGGTTATGGAGGAAGGATTTCTGACAAAGCTATTACTGAATGTAGTGGCTTTGTCGATATTCTTCCTCCGGGGGCTGTGGTTTTAGCCGATCGAGGCTTCAAAGGCATAGAAACTCTCCTATCGCAGAGACACGTGAAACTACTTCGGCCCCCAAGTGTTTCCTCACAGGAAACGCCAACCAAAAAGGAGGTGATCCAAACCAAAATTATTGCCAGCTTGAGGATACATGTGGAACGTGTGATAAGGAGATTGAGGGAATTTGCCTTTTTAAAGCCTCACTCGGTTATAAACCATAACCATGTCAGATATGTGGACGAAGCAGTTATTATAGCATGTGCTTTAGTCAATTTGCAAGGCGACATAATAAAAATACAATAATTTTTGCTTTGTTTTATTTTAAAATGTACAAATTAGTTATAAATATAGACTTTTTAACAAAAATCTTTTTGAAAGACCTATCCAACGAAACCTGATGTGGTATATAAGAAAAAAATCACCATACTGTACACACATACACAACACATAAATCACGTCTTTATCCCTTGCGGGGTAGACAGAGCCTAATACTGTACAGTTGAACAAACAGAATTGCATACCTCTGTGGAACATTTTTATCATAAATTACACAATGATTTCTTTGGACGTATGAGTAAGGTTTCGACTGTACCTCTTCTACATAAAGTCATATTTTAGCTGGGGTTCATGATAACACACATCAGAAGTCAGAATGGGGTCCTCATATTATGAAAATGAAACATCCTTCGGAACTTAGTCTATCTTAGTACAGATTTAGCCCATGGTAGTCAGACCTTTGTTATCCTTACTAATATTATAAATGCGAAAGTAACTCTGTCTGTCTGTCTGTTACCTTTTCACGCTTAAACCGCTGGGCCGATTTGGTTGAAATTTGGTATACAGATAGTTTGAGTCCCGGGAAAGAACATAGGATAGTTTTTATCCCGGAAAATTGCATAGTTCCCGCAGGATAGCACAGCCCAAACCACTGGAATTTTTCAAATTTAACGCAGAACAGATTCACCGGGTCAGCTAGTATAGTATAACGGCTAAAGGCATCCATAGAGAAACTCCTTTATACTATGACGAAGGTCTGGCTATCATGGGATTTTTCTCCAATATATTTAGGACAAAGCGTTAAGTAACATTTTGGGATAAATCGCATTTTTCCAAAACTTTTGTGATCTTTCTAACAAATTGTTGGCATAAGCCACGTCAAACTTAACCCATTTTATTTCGATTTTTTTGTTGTGTTCGAAATCTGGGTCAGCAACACAAAAAGCACACTTTTTATATCCTGTGGCCAGCATTTGGAACTGGCATTGAGCCAAAAATTTTTCTTTTATTTTATTTTTATCTAGATAGTTTTTCACGGTTTTAGCAGTGCTAGGGCATTTTACTTCAACAATGAAGTCATTGGCTACACCATCAGGCGAAGCTCCACTAAAAAAATTAATTAAGTGAAATCCACATTCTTCAATGTGGACCCCCAATAGCCGTTCAACTTCTTTTATTATTGGTTTTTCTAATATTTTTCCTCTCTTCATTGCTTTGGTATCA
This sequence comes from Pandemis corylana, assembly GCA_949127965.1. Lineage (NCBI taxonomy): Eukaryota > Metazoa > Arthropoda > Insecta > Lepidoptera > Tortricidae > Pandemis > Pandemis corylana. The sequence continues at coordinate 3,543,375 of OX421852.1, read as the reverse complement.
TAAATCTTGTAACCACCAAGAATTTGTTCCACAAGAGAGCCATCAGGTGTGTCACAATGACAAGCTTCATGTACTTTTGATGCTGTTATTCGGCCCTGTCTTATGCTATGCCATAACTTTGACTCTGCCTGCTTTTTAGTGCTTTTTGCTATTTGATTTTGCACAGATTGAGGCACAGATACGTTACTTTTAAAATATTCAAAACTGTGATTATTAGTTTTAGTTGCAAAATCAAGTATCATGTCAAATATACACCATTTTGTCAAACCATTATCATGATCTGGTAAAAATGACAAAATCAGAGAGTCCCCAATTTTTCTTTTCTTACATTCTTCATAAAATGCATTGAGTTTCTCCGGATCTCTTGGTCCTAGTTCTATTCCTCTTTTCTTGGATGGAAAAATATCCTTGGAGGATATTGGCTGTGTTCCCTTACTGGCTAATCGTGGTTTAGCCCAATAACATTCTATGGATGTAGATGATGGTTCTGTAGATTTTTTTTGTAACCAATATAACACCACCAATGTGTGTTTACATCCACCTGAAAGTAAAACAAATCAATGAAAATATTTATAATCCTCATTAACCATAAATATTTACTCTATAGTGTAAGTATTTACCAGCTGATGCAGGACAACCATCACATGTTGCATCAATTATATTACTATTCGCCTCTTCTAAATGAATAGTCACAAGATAATATTTCATCCTTATTTTGTGCTCCGGAACAACTTTGGCCCTGACAACGCATTCAGTGCTCCCTCTTTTAATTTCAACATAACCTACTGCGTTATCAACATAACCACCTCTGGATGACCTAAAATGCAATGGAAAACATTATAACACAAGATCTTTCATCATCATCATCTGCCTATTTATGTCCCACTGCCTGTGCCCGGCTTATTTATAACCAAATAAATGATTTTGATTTAATTTGATGCACAACAATACACTATGTATATACATGTTAAATATTTGTAATCATAATTAATTATTATATGCATCAGAATGTATGTGAAATTCGCCAGTACGTACATGAGTGTCTTCACACCTCTTATTTCAGCAACATTGTGCTTATCGTTTGTGTGGAAATATTCCATTATCATGAACATATCCATGTGTGGCAAGTTTCTTGAATCCGCTCGTACAAATTCGCTCATTTTGTGATCAATAGCGAAGCCTCAGTATTATAAAAATCAGTCCAAAAGTCAAGGCGGGGGTCGTCGCAAAGCAGAAAAACGTTGTCCAAGAAGCAGTGCCTAAGTCGTCGAAAGTAGCTGAAATCGTAGTCCAAATATCGTGCAAAGGTCGAAGAGAAGTGCGGCAATATCGAAAGTCCAGGGGTTGTGCTGAGGTCGTTGAAATATCATTAAAAAACACACTGCTAACACTGATTACACGCAAACGCAAATAAACAGAACCGCGGTATTATTTTTTGACAACGTCAAACGTGACAGTTGACGTAGTTTTTTTTTATTACAAGCTAGTTCTAGGCAACAGAGCTTTTCGGCCGTTAAATCTCACAAATGTCATATCGAGCATTTAAAAAATTATATCTCATTAATAATAGGGAATAAAAATAAAAGAGCTGCAGTTCCTGGATTATTAAGACGTCGACTATCGAAAAAAAATATAATTTGCACCTCTTCCAAAAACTTTACTTAGCCAATTCGCTTAGTAAAATATCTAGCTTGTCAAGAAATAAGTTAGCGGATGAACTTGGAACTCTGTACAAACAAATTACTACAGGATTATGTTTGGGTACCTCAATACCACAGTACTCAAAGATCCTCGATACCGACATTTTCTGCACAAAATAGAGTTCCTTAAAAGTTACCTCTGGCTTTGCCAAGATACAGACTCAGCCTCTATTTTGGTCTCGGGAATAGCTACTGGTCAATGCGTAATTGTGAACTTATTTTTTTTTTTTCATTTCCAGATTCGATGAAAGTTTCTGTGAGACATATAATATCTGGCTCATTGTTTTTCTTGTATATTTTCGTGAATTCATTATGCACAATCAATGGTCATAAGTGTCCTAAGAACATAATATCACAAGACACAACTTAAAATTTAACTCGAATGATTATGCAATAAGGGCACAACTAAGAAATGCCGTTATTGCATGAACAGGGTAGGCCATTTCATCACATGCAAGAAGGGCATTTATGCCCTCTATATTCCGCTAGAGTTAACTTTTGAAAATAGTCTTTAATGTATACGATAAAACGATCAAATTAGAACACGATTCCGGGATAAACTCAAAAACCGAAAATTTTTAGTTAGGCCCTTTTTGCATTCAACAGGCGATATGATATGAGATTTTCGCCCATTCCCTCGATGGGCTTTTACCATCTGCGCGGGAAGAGAAACAGCGGTACAAACCTGCAACACAAAGTATGTTTTGTCCGTAGCGATACCATTAGAAAGTGTTAAAAATTGATTATTTTAAAATTCCAATGGATTGGCACAAAATTACTGATCTAATAAATTACCTGCAGGTGGTGTAGGGGTATTAGCAGGCATCACGGAATGATGAGGATCCGGGTTCAATTTCCGGCCATTAGTTATACTCTTCGGATTTTTCTGCGTTCTAGTTTTCAGTATCGTTTAGAAATGTGGCCTAATAAATATAAGTGAGAAGTTTTTTTAATTGATTTGAAAATGAATTTTACAGCTATGATAGATGCAATACTAACTTGGCCCGTTCTCTCGTAGTTATTATACGGAATCACGTGTCTAGTCAACTGGTCAATGAACGACCAACAACGTGAGACCCCTGACTTCATAATAATGCTTGTTTTTTTACCAAAAATAGCTAAGAGCCACCGGAATAACTCTTTCGAATGAAAAAACCCGCATCGAAATCGGTACATCCACTTGAGACCTACGATGCCACACACACACGCAGAGACACACACAGAGACACACACAGAGACACACACACACACACACACACACACACACACGCGCGCGCGCGCACACGCACACACACACGCACGCACACATATCTTGGGACAAATTACACCAATTGACCCAGCCCCAAACTAAGCAAAGCTTGTACTATGGGTACCAGGCAACGGATAAACACCCTTCTTTTTGCAGCAGGGGTTAAATCGGCCCCTGAGTTTGTAAGAGGGTTTGTTCTTGACTTGTTTACTGTTGGGGGGTGCGTAGGCGCCTTACACGAGGCGGTTTAAATCGCCGGCCTAAAGTGAATCGGGGTGCATAAATCCAGATTTTTATAAGGCTTTGCCTTTACCACCAGGGGGCGCTCATCTCGTTTGTGCGAGGTTCTTGACCTACGATTTTATAAAAATAAACGCTTTTTTGTCACTCTCTTGTGCTTGTGTTTTAAAAGGTTTTAAATATTGAAATCGGGTCTACAAGTGCGAAATCTTAGCTTATGTAGCTTATACATATAGGTAGATGGGTTATGCCATAATTTACGCTACTGTCATAATTGTCTCTTATCCTTCGGCTAATACTATTTTGAAAATAGAACATACCACCAAAGGGTGTTTCAAAAATTATATAACAACATTTTCCAATCACATACCACACGAAGATATTGACTAACGTAGTCTAATTGACTTAGTTATCAAAATAATGATTCTATTTAATAGATAAAAATGTTATAAAAACTGATTGGATCTTAATCGCTATAATTTAGCAAATGATAAAATTTGGTTTACATACTACGTTAATAGTAGATAGGTCCTTTTTTCTGTAAACAAAAACATGTAATGTTACCTTAAGTATAGATCTGCCAACTACCTCAGCTCCTAGTACAATAATTACTCAATTCATTTCAAGAAATCTATCTTTGTTATTTTTGTATAGCGGTGCTCTCACACTGACGTTGTAAAGTGTTTTAAAACGTTATAAAACATTTTTTATAAAGTTCTATCACAAATTGAAATATGTAATGAATTTTATTGCACCCGTGAGTGTGTGTGTTTTGTTACACTTTACAACGCCTGTACGCACAATAAATTAACTTTTTGTAAAACGCTATCGGTCAGTGGCGTAACTATAGGGTGGCAGGGGTGGCAAAATGCCAGGGCCCCTAGCTTTACGTGGCCCCAAACTGGCTTGGTTTAGAGCACAGAAGGGACGCTGATGCACTTCTTTATATTGAGGAAGGAGCCCCATCTGACGAATTTGCCGCGGGCCCCAGGCGTTATAGTTACGCCACTGCTATCAGTCATGATTTTCGTAAACCGTACCTACCGTTATTTAAATTTAAATCGTTAGTGTAAGCCAGCTATATTGAGCGAATACATTACCACGTTAACTAAACCTAAAGGGGTCATAAATATGTTTAAGTGGGCACCATATATCGCCGCCTCGATCTAACGTATTACAGCGTCCCTCAGAAAACTTGCTCTTGTAACTTTCTGAACAATGTTTTTGAAAATAATTACATACTTGTTTATTGAATCAGGCGTTACTTTGCGGAGGTCCATACTCTCCAAACCACATCAGAAAGAGTAGACAAGTTCATTTTATTGGGGTAGGTGTGTAATAAAATATTATTTTGTTATTTAAACAGTCTTGATTTATTTTACACAAAAGGCCAACCCATATTCAATACGCTCACATCACACTTCCTTTTGAAAAGACTTCATAACGTAAAAAGATAAATAGAGCATAAAACTATGCTTAAATTAAAACAATTATCTAAAATACTAGCTGGAATGATATAATTTTAATTCTTCACCTACTTAATAAATTACTAAATAACAAAAAACAAACGGTAGTTAAATCAATTTCGACCATTCACACTTAATATAAAATCATTTACTTTTAACTTTCTGCTTCGAAACCTTCGACCATACTAAAGAATTCATCTTTTCACCCAACATGTAAAAACCTATCGCTATGCTGCAACTTAAAACAATAAACGCCACTCTAGCCGGCCAATTCAACACATCAAAAATGGGATACACCCACGAATTGGTCTCAAAGTAAATATGATGAAACCAGGCAGTGTATACCAAATTGAAAGCAATAACGATCAAAAACCCTGTCGATCTAGGCGGGTACCGCCTGTAGCTAAAAATAAGTTCTAAAGTTATTAAGATCAAAACAAATGTGTGCATAGTGTGGTTCGCCCACGAAGGGAATTCCTTAGCGACATGGTCGGGGAAAATCAAGTCTTTGTCCACAGTGTATATACCCCAGAAGGCGCAGGCGACGTAGTAGGCTGTAGGGAAGGCCAGTATGAAGAGCTTGTCCTTGATCGTCCGGAGGATGGAGCTCTGTTTTGGATTGGCTACGTTAGTGCCGATGTAATCATTCAAGACTGCGATGGTGAAGTAGGTAGTTTGCATCACCTGGAACAAGGGAGAAACATTAAAGACGTGCAAGTCGCATATTTTATTAAAAACCAGCTGAGATTCTGGTTAATAAATGCCTGGTATGTGTCTCCGAAGAATGTTTATAGCTACATTGCTAGAGCCATGAAGTATTTAGGTTGTAACTAGAATTTATCATTATTTCACAAATCAGTTTTATTGAATCAGCCGTTACTTTGCGGAGGTTCATTTCAATGATCAAAAAATATTTACCCTGCTACTCCACTACTCAACGTAGCAGCAGCAAAGCAGCGGAGTAGCAAGGTATATTTTTTGTTTATTAATCACAAAGTTGTACTGCGAGACGGCTAGGAAATGTCGCCACCCTTATTTTGAGTTTTTATTTTTATCTTACACACTAGCGACCCGCCCCGGCTTCGCACGGTATATTATGCATGTATTATACATATAAACCTTCCTCTTGAATCACTCTATCTATTAAAAAAACCGCATGAAAATCCGTTGTGTAGTTTTGAAGATATAAGCATACATCGGGACATGAGGACAGAAAAAGCGACTTTATTTTATATGTACTATGTAGTGATTTGTCATTTATGATTAGGTATAGTCATTTTGTAATTATTATTATTTTGTGCTATGGGATCTACTCATTGCCAATTGGTAACTCGACTTTTTCACGGATGCGTCATTTCGCAGACATCATTTTGGCAAACCTTTTTTGTCTATGTTAGGTTTTAGTTTTCTAAAGTTTACGAATTAACAGTTAACAAATGTTTGCAAAGTGATAAACTTGTTAAATATTGGTTGGTGTAATGATTAGACGCTAGTTTTGTTTTGTGTTGTGGGTTCCCAATGTTTACTGTGGTATTGACTCACCTGTCGTTAAATATTAATGAATATTTAAACACAAAGTTGACCTTTGTTAACCGTAAACCAAGTATTTAACGGTCATACCTAAAGAAACTTAATTACAATTAACTGCTTTTAATTACCAGACTACGGCAAAGCCAAAAGAGGATAATGATTTTGACGATTTGTCTTTAAACCGTTACTTGAAAAAACCGGTTATCTATGAAATTGGTTTACGGACGATAGTTTTACGAGACAACGATAAATGTATCACAAGCCGACGCTAGGGCCGATCGTGCCTCTCTATTGCTTGTTCCGCGCTCTCGCTTGCACACTGACGTCACGCGATGAGTCATGCTTTTTCTTGAGTGCAGCCGGCGTTCATCGATTTTTAAGACGTTATCACGTCAAAATGACTATTTTATTTCGTTTTTTTAACACAATCAAGCCTATTGGTAAGCGACGATGTGGCCTAAGATTAAGCACGCTTACCTAGTAAATGCCTAGTCTATTGTCATTTGGTTTAAACATTCAGTTATTACCATAGTACCTATCAATATCCTAAGTTACAATAAGAGTAGTCGGACTCTGAAACAACCGAGAAAAGACCGAACATTTTGACAGCTGTCGGCGCGTGCCAACGATAAAGAAGCATCGGTAACAGAGGCTGCCTACAACGTAAAACATACATACGGGGCAAACGCATAACCCTCCTTTTGGGGTTCGCAGTCAGGTAAAAACGCAACGGACAAGAACGACCGCTCCCGAACGTGTACTAATACATACATGGCTGTAAATGATGCAAATTTGGCCAAGGAATCAACGTCATGAATAAAGAAAACTTGGCACAGCGATCAGATAACAGGTTTTAGCTAATACATTTGGGTTTGTCATGGCATTGCCGTATGTGGTACAAAGTCTACACAGTCGTATCACTGTAGGTAAGAGTATAAGTAGGTATGTCAGTAACAAAATAGAATAAACACAATTTTTACCTCATCTGTTCAAGGCAACATTATTCAATAGACAAAATTTAATTATGCAACACTAATCTATTGACCGTTACTGATTTAAAGACAATAATTTGAATAAATCCATGCTAATACATATTATAGTAAGACAGTCTGTTACTTCTTAACGCTTAAACTGCGGAACCGGGTTAGTTGGAATTTGGTAAATATATAATTTCAGTCCTGGAAAAGGATATAGGTTAATTTAAAGCGCGGTCTCCCATGCTGGTCTGGGAGTAAAGAAAAAACATAGAATTTACCAGTTGCTTCTCTTCCCGCGCAGATGGTAAAAGCCCATCGAGGCAACCGGCGGAAGTCTTAGAAATCATGTTATATGCGATGCGGCTAGCAACCCATCGCTATTTTGATTACCATTTCCAGCTATACGCCCTTAATCATGCTAAACGTGGCCTTAAGGTGTTACCTTAGGCTCTGTCTACCTCGTAAGGGATAAAGATGTGATGTATGTATGTATGTATTCAAATGCGGGAGGGCGATAAGCGGATTCTGCGCAAACGGCACGGGAAACAGTTGGCAAGTACCCAAGTAAATATGTTGAGGATAATGATGATGATGATATTGATGACAAATAATTAGGTAAACACACATATGATATGCTAGAATTGTGTAGTGAGCTATATGAAGTCGAGTTAAGGAAATATGTACAGATTTATTGCCCATTTTGCATAGCAACAAGATTCAATAAACATTGTCAGTTGTATTTTTGTTGCAATTATAAAAACAATTGCAAATTATATCCCGCTTACCACGACATTAATTTGCAGGTAAGCAAATTTCAAGTAATAGCAAAAAACTTGTCAAGCCGTCGATTATTTCATCACCTTATGGGTACTACGTATTAAAATACATAAAGTTTAAAATGTATCATGGGTTAAAATAAATAATGATTTATAATATATAATGCGATTTTCTCAGAAAGTTACAAATTAACAGGATTGTTATAAAACAAACCTAACCTAACCTAATCCAATCTATAGATTACGATATCAAAAAAGTTCATTTAGCTAATAGTTTTACAGAAAATTGCGTTATATATTTTGAACCATTATGTATTTTAACCCATTATACATTTTAAACTTTATGTATTCTGATCCGCTCCCCCTTTTTATTTACTTAAAGAAATCTTTTTAAGTGAAGAAAGCATAAGAAAACGACGACCCTCGCGCGTGCAGCTTTCTCGCACAAAGACTCGCAATTGCGATACAACGCGGGAATGCTGCCTGCGTGATGGGGACCCTACCTAAGTCCAAATTTATTTTAATTTATAACCTAAGTTTTATTTTACTAAGTTATTTTAAGATAGCCTTAGTTTATATTTTAATAAGAAAAGGGTTTATTAAGTAACTCAAGTGTTTGTTGATTGTCTGATCGAGAATCGTCGAGCAATTTTCTAGCCTCGGCGACCGCTGCACAAACGCGCTCCTGAACGAAGGACTTCGTAATAGTCCGAAACATGTCGAGAAACTCTCGATTGTAACAACGCGAGTTTTTTTTTTGACAAACACCGTCGTTCACGTTCAAACCTGTTTGTCAAACTCTACATCAATCCAGATTTTCATCAAACGCATCAAACACGTAGATTGTTTGACAAGCGCCTCAAACACAGCTGTACACTAACAAATAATTTGACAAACACGTAAAATTTGACAAAAAATTTGATCATTTACAGGGCGCTTTATCCGTATGTGTTAACAATGAGCCACAATCTCACGGGAGTTTTATGTTAAAAAACCGGTTGTCTATAAAGTCGGTTTACAGTCGATAGTTTTATGTGATAACGTCATAAATAAACATATTCGAAGTGCTAGCTCTGACGTCACGCGAGAAGATCGTGCCTCTCTATCGCTTGCTCCGCGCTCTCGCTTGCACACTTGTCACGCGGAACGTGACAATGAGTCATGCTTTTTAGCGAGTGCTGCCGGCGTTCATCGATTTATAAGACGTTATCACGTCAAAATTCAAAGTATTATTTCCTATCCCACTCTAAATTATATCTCTTTCGCGCGGCAATGACCCATCATAAAAACGACCATGAACTCTCCGTCAATAGCACGACGATAAATAGTAATTTCAACATCAGAGCCGCGGCCACGGTGCTGCTCGGCAAACCCGCGCGTCAAAGCATCTTAATGCTACTCGAGTTTGTCTTTCTCTCTCACTCCCTCGGCCGATTCAAGTATGAAACCCATAAGAAGAGTGAGACAGCAAAACGAATCTGAATGTAATTCTAGGAGCTCACGGACTGTACTAATCTGCAAGCTGTAACTGTTCGTTACAGTAACCAAAAACAGTGTGGCGCCGCCCGCAAGGAATTAAGGAGCGACTACACGGTTGCGTATACGCAGTGACGTGTCGCATGCGTCACGTTCTCTCACCGTTTCTTCATACATTTTGTTGCGTAAACGCACCGTTGAAGTCTTTTACAAACTGGTGTGGCCGGACCTTTACGCGGTCGATTGTTCACATTCGTGATTCTACACAATTATGAGTTCCACACTTAGTAGTGTCTGCAGTCAGTTTACTACATTCGTGATTCTACACAGTGGGTTGCACACAGCTGCAGTTTACTACAATCATTCGTGGTTTTAATGCGGGAAAATGAAATAGTTCCCGCAGGATAGTAACTTATACAGCTTAGTACACGACAACTTATGTATCTAATTATCTAAAATTTGACATGCCGATACCTTATATTGCAAGCTAAATTGATCACGAATGTATATACGTACGAACTACCCGCAGACTTAAAAAGTGAATGTTCGCATGAAACTTTTGAAAACAGATATGAGAAAAATTTAGACACTTGGCCTTGGTATTTGATTACTGTAAAGTGCAACAGTTATGGTTACAGTGTGCAGTTGAGTACTCGGCTTAACCCCTTTATAGGTACGAACTACCCGCAGACTTAAAAAGTGAATGTTCGCATGAAACTTTTAGAAGCAGATATGAGAAACATCTTAGATCTATCACTTGGTCTTGTTATTTGATTGTATGTTATTTCTTATTTGGGCCCGTTAAGCCTTAAAGTATAAGGGGACGAAAAACATTTGCCTACCTTGTTACTTTGCAACGAATCCTCGGATACCCTTCATTACATGTTCAGTTCCTATAGTATTTAAAGTTATAGTTACTTTTTTTCCTTATTTTATTTAACCCTATAAAGAACGAAATAAAAGTCAAGATTCAAACCCCGTTGTAAGTCTGAAGTCCTAAAAATTCTATACATATAAAAAAGTATTTGGTCCTAAATCGAACCATGAAATTTATAAAAAATATCCAGCATTTGATTTTGAACCCTTTTATGTTTTTATTCAACATACAAACGCAATGTTTCCGAAACGTTATAAACAAATGTACTTACTTAACGCATCTACACAAAAAACTACAATACGATAAACCATTGACTTACCAAACACCAGAACGTGAGAAACGTCGTTCGTCCTTTGAGCGGGTACGTGGCCAGTCCCTTCGGGAACGGTATGTTGATGTGATTCTGGTCGTACCAGACCGTGAACCAGTACAGACCCGCCACCCAAAGATGGAACAGCCTCAACAGCATTCTGGGAGCACTTAAAACTTGACTTCACCGTAGGACGGTCGCACGACGAATGACTGACACTGGCTGGTGCTTGATTCTGGTTTGGCGGGCTGATTAAATAGCGTACGTCCGTGACTGTTAATTGTGTTGATAAAGCCCGTTTAGTCCGAGTTTGGGACTTTAAACTTCTTTTATCGGATGTCTATCGCTCGCTTCTTTGTGATACAGTTGTCATTAACTTTGGGGCCTGTTTGTAGAAGGGTTGCCAGCCGTAGTATATCCCTACTTAATATCATCACCCTATGGTCCCAACGGAAGACCAGCGCTGGCTGTAAGGCCAGCAAATTTAATGCTGAGTTGGGACCATTTTGTGACAATTTTTTTTTGTGATAATTTATTTTGTTTTATTTATTTTATTTGATGTTTTGTGATTGTCATACATAAACTTTTTTCTTTCTTTCTTTCTTTCTTTACTATCATAGTATAAAATATAAAATAAAGTCGCTTTCTCTGTCCCTATAATGTCCCTATGTCCCTACGTCCCTTTGTATGCTTATATCTTCAAAACTACACAACGGATTTTGATGCGGTTTTTTTAATAGCTAAAGTGATTCAAGAGGAAGGTTTTTTATGTATAATTGAAGAAGTCGCGGGCAGAAGCTAGTAATATTATAAATACAAAAGTAACTCTATCTGTCTGTATGTTACCTTTCACGCTTAAACTGCTGGACCGATTTAGTTTAAATTTGGCAAGTAGATAGACAGTTTCAGTCCCGAGGAAGGACATAGAATAGTTTTTATCGCGGAAAATTGCATAGTTCTCGCGGGATAAGCAAAATCTGGGCAGACGGAGTCGCGGGCAACAGTATTGTATATTTCGACTGTTGTCGTATGAAGTGTTAAAAAAATATAGTATGCTAAAACGCTTATCTCGCCCAGTCAGCCTTAGGTTGGAGAATCCTCGTCGGCTAGAATCTTCGGGATCCCACAGCTCCTTCCTAAACCCGGCAAGCGGGCAACGCCGTAGTGTTTTAGTGGGTATGTTCCCCTATCTCCTTTCCGCAGGTATATATGAATAGGTAGATCCACAAAAAACAGCCCGGCTGGCACGAGAGCGCCAGGGTCGCGTCGCGCGTGAGATAGACTAACCGTCTCTTTCTAGAAGCAACAGTAAGAAAGAGAGGAACAATCCATCTCACTAGGCTTTTAATACAACTTAGTAACTATAGTTTCGTATTTACAATGAAACCATAACTTAAAAAACCTACCTTTTGTGGTTGCAACCTTATCATGTTATTGCGCAAGGGGTCTGGAAAAATAATTAACGAACTTCCGGGTTAACTCATTTATTATGTTATTGTTTTTTTTTTTTGGAGATAACCTAGATCCACTTGTTGATTAGATTAGATTATTTATTCATTCAATAAAAATTACATCATATTGTACATTGTCAAGTTAGAAGAACTTAGATTGAAATCGTCAAAAGTAAATAAAATTAAATTAAATAATACACATCAATTGAATATTACAAAAATGACAAAATCAAAAACAATAGGCAATAATAAAACAATAAGGTAGGTACAATTAAATTAATTCTCCGCTAGGGATCGTCACTGCTTATAAACAATGAAATAATAATAAAGGGTTAATTTAATATAATGTCAAAATTAATCAAAAAAACAATGCAATTAAATAAATAAATCAAAATGTCATATCCAGAAACTCGTTTACAGAATAAAATGGTCTTTTTAACAAAAGGACTTTCAGTCGACACTCAAATGTTACGTCATTTTGTTCATTTTAAGATCGGCTGAATAAACACTATTGGATTTTAATAATGGCAGGTGTCTCTTGTCGTGTCAAAAAATGTTTGGGATCACGTAATCCAAGTGGCGAAAACGGAAGCCTTATTATGCCTTAAAGTTTCACCATGTCTGACTGCGGCTTAGCTTAGCTGGAGAAATTTTAGGCCAAACGATAATTCGAGCAAACAATACATTAGACCAAAAAAATATTCACTATCAAATGAATCAAGAAAATTTTACAAACAAACAAAACACAAAACAAAAGGTCACGTGACAGTTAGTAACAGGTAGAAAAATTCGGAGACTACCCACCTGCTATGGGTAGTGTATAGAGGTATAGCACGCGTCACGGAATGACGAGGATCCGGGTTCAATTCCCGGCCATAGCTTTACTTTTCGGGTTTTTCTATGTGTTCTAATTTTCACTGACATTTAGAAATTTAAAAAAATATTCGTCAAAAGGACATCCATTAAAAGGAAAGCACCGTTATGTAAGCACTGCAAGTTATTGACAAACAGTCGACCTAACATTGTTAGCCGCTACTAGGTAACATTTATTTTGAAAACAAATTAGTACATGTGAAAAACTTAAGTAAATTATCTGGGGCCCGATTTTTGAAAGCACATCACTCGAAAGTGGTATAAATCAGCTTATATCTCCAAAACTACAGCTCTAATCAAAGTTGTGACTAGTTCACAAGATTAATGAGAGTTGATAGTCTTCTATGCTACTCGTATTTCAAATTCAGTGGTATTTTCACACATGTTCAAAAATCGGGACCCAGTTGTACGTGTGTGAGTAATGTGTGCGAATAGACAAATTGACGTTCCAAATTAGAAAAATGACTTAAGTCCCATATCAGTTCTGTACACCAATACATACTCAAGTCATTTACTTAAGCTTTTCATCTATACGTGCAGCTTACCTCTACAAACTTGGTAGTAACTAAGTACAAAATAGACTAATTAAACATTCACTAGTTACTAACCTCAAAATCAACGAGTAAATTAGCTATGTGCCAAGTCTCAACGCAGAAAACATTTCGTGCAAAAGAAAAGAAACTCAAACCAAAAATTACATCGCCGCTGAATTCGGGCGCTTATTTTTCTAACCGAAACAAACACACCTAAAGGAGAGCGAAGAAAGGTGCAATAAATGACTCCAATTTCTCAGGATGTAAGTAAGAAAGTTTTCAGCACTGATGAGAATATTTCTCGAACAATCTTTTGTTTCTAGGGTCGCGTACTTAAAGAAGAGAAACTGAATGCTTGGGAATCAGTCTCGGCCAATTTTGAGTTAAAAACTCGATTTATTAAGTAGGATTTTAATGTAAAATAAATAAATTTTGATGCCTATAAATGTTACTCTTATACCTACTAGGTACTTAACTTTTGTAAATTAATTTGGCATCCTGAAGTTCAGTGACCCGTTTGATAACTTCGACTAAACTAACTATAACATGACGTCAAATTAATGGAAAAAAGTTTTGCAAAACCTGGGAAAATAAATATCAATTTTATTAAAAGTGCTCGTAGACATCTTAAAAATGTATTTTTTATAATTCTAAAAAAATAAAGGTAAGAATATAAATCGAAATTGATCATTCCTCCCGTCTTGTCTGCGTCCTTAAATACCGGAAAACATAAAAGAAATCAAAAGTCTTAAAATAACACGCTTAAGGCACAGTATATATATAAGCTAAAGCAGTAAGGAACCTACGAACAAATCGGTTGAAACGAAACACGCACACAGGCGCGCGCTTTACACGGCCCCTAAGGGGACCTGAGCCTGAGCGGAGTGGACGAGGTCCCCTTAGGTTAGGGGCCGTGTAAAGCGCGCGCCTGTGTGCGTGTTTCGTTTCAACTGATTTGTTCGTAGTTTCCTTACTGCTTTAGCTTATATATATACTGTGCTTAAGGCCTGTAGGCCTATTTACTAAATCGCTCCCTATCGCCATTGTGTTCAATTTGACAGTTCATGTATTGGCTGACAATTGGTATCGCAGTGAGCTAGCTGTCACATTCATACAAGAACTGTCAAAATGAACACGATGGCGATTGTGAGTTAGGTAATAAGCCTACAGATTTACAACTCTCTTTTAACTTCCTGATATATTCGAGTCAGTCTTAGTAGTAATAAATAGAGAGTATAGAGACAGAACCATAGATGATTGCGATCAAACGCATGCCATTTAAGCATTAAAAAAACTTTGCGAAGGTACGAAACCCTGGGTGCTCGAGTCCGTCTCGCGCTTGACTGTTTTTTCTCGTGTAGTAACCACTGACTTTGGCCTGACTTTTTTCATCTCCGGGTCGATGAGATAACAAAAGGAACAGGTCACTGATAAAAGAACTTCTGTCGTTTTTTTATTGATAAGGATTCTATATCCGTGTGGCGTGGTGCTGTGATTCTTCTTTGTAAATGACGAACATGCGATAAGGAATATTTAAAAAAATATCACACACACACACACACACACAAATCACGTCTTTATCCCTTACGGGGTAGACAGAGTCCAAGGCAACAAGACCTAAAGGCCACGTTTAGCATGATTGTGGGCGCATAGGTAGAAAGGGGAATCAAAATAGTGATGGGTTGCTAGCCGCATCGCCTACAAAAGTCATGATAAGTATCACATCATCACTACATAGTATAAAACAAAGTCGCTTTCTCTGTCCCCATGTCCCTATGTCCCTATGTCCCTTTGTATGATTAAATCTTCAAAACTACAAAACGGATTTTGATGCGATTTTTTTTAATAGATAGAGTGATTCGAGAGGAAGATTTTTATGTATGATTCTACGCAGACGAAGTCGCAGGCAGAAGCTAGTTTCTTAATAAAATATGAAAATATCGTAACAGCACGTCTCGCACGACAGCGCACAAGAGTCGCGTCGCGTGCGAGATAGATTCACAAGAGTCGCGTCGCGTGCGAGATAGATTTCCCGTCTTTTTCTTACTGTTCGTTCTAGAAAGAGACGGGTAGTTTTTCTCGCGCCGACGCGACTTTCGTGAATTCTCGTGCTAGCCGGGCAAAGATGACAAAAAGTGAAACAACTTACTATCGGTCAAGAAATGCGGAGAACTATAAGAGTTTTATACTACTATTTAGTCAGCGATTAGACAGAGAGATCCGATATGACACGTGACGTCGTTTGTGACGTCACAAGATGTGTCTCTATCTCTTTCTAGAAAACTAAATTTTAGTAATATGGAGTTTAAATAGGTGTTGTGACATAGGACTGCAAGCTGCGCCTCTGTGTAGCCTCACTCGAAGTACGTAGTCCGGGGGAACACGTCTTAAACGGTCACACCGTTTAATAAAGGCTTACCGTATCATCATGTGCCCACACGACCTAAGCCGAGCGCGCCCCGAACTAGCACGAAGACGTGGGGTGACCACGAAGCTACCTGCACAAGAGACTTTGCAGAAAGTCTTTTCGCTTTTTACTACCCGGATAACTGAGGAGTGGGATTCTTTGCCTGTGACGGAGTTCCCTGAACACTATTATCTGGCCATCTTTAAATCTAGTGTCAATGGGCATTAGGCAAACGTGCTCCTTTTGAACGACCTCTTCGCTTACCGTCGGGGGGGGGGCTACTCCCAGTTTCGATTTTCGAACTTCGTATCATACCAAACAAACAAACAAACAAACATAGAATATACCAGTTGCTTGTCTTTCCGCATAGATGGTAAAAGTCCATTGAGGGAATGGGCAAAATTTTTAGGAATCATGTTATAGGTGATGTGCGCTTAGCAACTCATTACTATTTTGATTCCCTTTTCCACCTATACGCCAACAATCATGCTAAACATGGGCTTTAGGTCTTGTCACCTTAGGCTCTGTCTACCCCGTAAGGGATAAAGAAGCGATTTATGTATACATGTGTATCATACCGCCTCTCTCACTCTCCAATTAAATGACTAATAGTGGGAGCGGAACGGCATGAAACAAGAGACGAGCTCAAATCGAAAAGGTACCATGGGGAGTTTTAGTTTCAAAATTAATAGTACATTACATTCCGAGAGTGGTGAAATAAAGAATGCCTCAGATCGCAAGAACTTGTGGCACGAGCCAAAGGCGAGGGCTATAAACATGCGACCTGAGGCTTCCTTTATCGCCGCCCGAGGTGTATGCATAATTTTACGTCCTCCCCTGGCCTGAAAGTGGAAATTTCCGATCGCGGGCGGCAAACTCCTATTTACGGCCCAGGGTGACGTAAATGTCATTTTTGACAAGTTAAATAACCCCGGACCGCGGCCCATCATTACAATTTTCAAACCAACCAGTGTAAATAATCCAAACTGTAGTCTGTCTTTATCTAACACAAACAAAACTGGTGCGACAATTATGGACATAACCTCGATTCAAACATTAAATCCTCACGTCATTCCATTGTCTTCCTGCAATTAGGTAACCTTTGCACTGAGATATCATTATGTATTTGTTGGTGTAAACACAAAATTAGTTTTTCTACTCGTTGATTTTAATCTGTCAATTATTGTGTTTATAGACAAAATTGCAATCACATACTTTTTAATCTTGGATAGTCTATGGCACTTCGGACTCAGCTATAATGATTATTATACAACGCTCTAGACGACTACAATAATTTCAAAATTAGAACTTAGTTACTTCAATTGAGCATCGTGAGCGCTTAGTGGAACGCACCCAATGTAAAGTTGGAAATATCTGTCAAATTTGCTTCCATTTGAATACACTAACTTTTTTCTTCTGTTACGTGATTGGTTAGTAATTGAAGTAATTGGCCAATCAGAAACAGTCTTAGAACGACGTCTCATTACCTAGTTCTTTTTTGTGCAACGAAAATTTAAAAGTTTTGTTTGTTATTTTTTTTTGACAAGGCAAACAAGCACCTCCTCCCCTCCTGATGGCGAGCAGCACCCATGGACACCCAACAACACAACCAGCAACACAAGAGGGTTGCAGATGCGCTAAGAAAGCCTAAGAAAGCTTGCTGGATTGTCCTGTAAAAGGATAAAATATGGGCATCCTACATCTATGAAACTTAAACGGCGACAATGCTGTGTCTAAAGTATTAAGTTTTCTATTAATTCTCACCCGTTATTGCCAATACCGCTTAATCCGGATCAGCTGTGCCAATATTTCTTATGGCCTCGCACACTCCTGCGATAACTTTGGGCTGATGTTTAAATCAAGCCGGGATACATACATCCATACAAACATAAATCACGTCTTTATCTCTCACGGGGTAGACAGAGCCTAAGGTAACAAGGCAACAACGTTTAGCAAGATTGTGGGCGTATAGGTGGACAAGGAATCAAAATAGTGATGGGTTGCAAGCCGCATCGCCTATATTATGATTCCGACGATTTTCGCCGTATCCCTCGATGGGCTTTTACCATCTGTGCGGGTAGAGAAGCGATTGGTACATTCTATGTTTTTTCTTTGCTCCCAGACCAGCATGGAAGATATTCATAGTTAGTTGCGGATTAACCCGCAGTTAATTACATTCGACATGTATTTGTACGGGATGTAATTACTTTACGAAGCTTCCGATACTTCTACGCAGTTGTATACCTACATCATGATCAATCACACATACATCCCATAGAAAATCCAATTCCCTATCATAACGTCATATCTTTGTCCGCGTGAGTGTTGAGAGCCACCTTACTAGGGATAGGTATCTTATTTACCTCAGATATAAGGAGAGGTAACTAATGCGTGGGTTTTATTGACATTGGATGTAAGCTAAAGTATCTGGTGAATCGAGAATTATCTGGAGATTCTCAAGCTTCGTATTTTCTGAATGATATCTTTATTTGGTACTTTTGCGTGTTAGGGTTCCGGGCCTGGAACCCTTGTACTCGTAGGTTCGCTTTGTTGTCTGTCTGCCAAGACCCTTTTTCTCAATAACTCGTAGAGGTGTATAAAGTTAAAATTAATCCTAGTCACTACATAGTATAAAACAAAGTCGCTTTCTCTATCCCTATGTCCCTATGTATGCTTATAGGTATCTTCAAAACTACACCACGGATTTTGATGCGGTTTTTTTTAATAGATAGAGTGATTCAAGAGGAAGATTTTTATGTATAATTCTACGCAGACGAAGTCGCGGGCAGAAGCTAGTAATATTATAAACGCGAAAGTTTGTAAGTATGGATGGGTGAATGGATGTTTGTTACTCTTTCACGCCAGAACGGCTGGACAGATCTGGATGACATTTGGAACATAGATGGATTATAGTCTGGAATAACACATAGGCTACTTTTTATCCCGGAAAATTGCGTAATTCCTGCGGGATAGCGATAAACGAATTGTATGCAGACGAAGTTGCGGGCAACAGGTAGTATTAAATAAGTAGGTACTTATTGCAGTCCCTTGGAGCGGTGAAAAGTCAACTCAATCAAAAGATACCTACATTCATTAAAAATGTGTTTTCATACAAATTGCTGTGCTCCCAAAAGTAGAGAGTACTTCCAGCTGTCCTAGAAATTTGAAATTTGGTAAAAAGGTAGCTGTAATAGCATAAACAATGAAATAAATCTAAAATCCTAACTTTTTGTCTGGCTGTATGTGTAACTAACCAATTAACCAATATAAAATAACCTCACATTGCCTACATTTTGCTTAAGAACCAAGCTCTGCTAACACTGGATTTTACATTCGGTTGCCGAATTTGTACGGAACCCTCAGTTGGCGAGGCCGACTCGCACTTGGCCGGTATTTCCTAATTATTATTACCTGAGATTATGCCCGGAACCAATCCATTGGTCGTTCTGAATGCGAGTTCTATCTAACGGGTTGCCAAATTATAATATTTAATGATAAAAATTCGGTGTTCTTTTTTCAGTTAAATTAGTACCGCCCAGAGTAACAATTTTAGTAGTATAATTAAACATCTCAGATAAAGAAAGGTGTATAATTAAGTAGGTATATATTACTAAGGATTAGTCAAATATTTGCGACTTCCGCTTCGTGTGAAATTACAATTTTATTTATTTATAGTGTAAGTAAATAAAAACGCTGAAAAACTAAGAACAGATATCTCTTTTCTGCATCATCACATTCGTTAGCTAACGTTCCAATTCCAACATCAAATGCTTCAATACATGAGAGGAGTAGGTAACTAACTACTTGAATCCCCAAACTATTTCACATCCTAACTACGCGTAAACTACCTCCCAACCTAGAAAAATCCTAACCTCAAAGTTAAATCCATTACCACGTAATGTCTATTTATATCAATGAAACATAATATAATTTGATTTTGGGTCGAAAGTAAATGCCACTAGATTTCCCTGGGGCGGCCGACCCGCATATAATATTTTGTTTAGAGCCTTTTAGAATTATTAGAGGACCTCAACATATTTTTTTGGTGTCTGGGAGCAAAATCAATCTCTTTTTATTACTTCAGGAGTCCATTAGAGACTCAATTTCACACAAAATCCCTGCAAAAGTACCTGCTCTTGACAATAAATCTTGAGCAACATGCCTACGAGTAAATATTTGCACGAAAGTAAAAGCTGCGATTATTTTTATTTGCCTATTAACAATTCCTAAGTATCTTCATCACTAGGTACATCCTACTTCCTACTTTGCACCCATTTGAGTCATCTGATGATTTATGAAACACTAGCTTTAGCCCGCGACTTCGTCCGCGCAGATTACGTCAGAGTGACGACATAAATAATAATAATAATAATATAGCCTTTTTATTCCGAATTCGCTACAACTTCATTTTTTGTTGTTGTCGACATAAAATATATATTTTTTTAAATAAAAAGTATCCTATGTTACTTCTAATACCTCCAAGAACATGTGTACAAAATTTCATGATGATCGGTTGAGCAGTTTTCGCGTGAAAGCGTAACAAACAAACTTACATTCGCATTTATAATATTAATAGGATAGTAGGATTGATAGCGCGAAGCAGTACACGCATGCGCATGCCATCACCAACGCTAGCTAGCTAGCTAGTCACTAGACTAGACTAGCTTTATGAAACCACTAGGTTTATGTAGTCCATGTCTAGAGTGCGCTAGGATGAGTATAATAATAATAATATGTAGATACAGAAGGCGGTACTCCTGGACACGGCTCGGATAGTCAGGAGGTTCCTTTCTCTGTCGCCCTGACCACCGGTAGCTTATGCCTCGCCTCGCTGCCGGCGGCACCCTAGGTTAGGTTTTTATAATGTTTTTATATTTTGTATTAATATTGTTTTATTACTTTTTATATGAATATTGTAAAAACCTAACTTGAGATAAAAATAAATATACAGAATAATATGTAGACTGGTACTATGAGATATTATGACAGAATTAATACTGTGTAAAGCAGCGTTCTATAGTCCAAGTTGTTTCACCATTCTCCGTCAAGTTACAGTTATGTTAACTGCCAGTTATCAATGATGACGTCTCTGTCTGTTTCTTAGTAATAAATAGAGACGGAATCATAGATAACTGGCAGTTAAGTTAACTGTAACTTAACAGAGAGTAGTGAAACAGGCCCTAAGCTTACTCACTTCAAATTTACTATCGATTGACGCCTGTTTACCGACTTAAAAGTCTGTTAATTTCATACTACATACATACGTACACACGACAATATAATCAGGTAAGCACCTACGCACGCTCGCGCCGTATCTATCCTGCTTACCGAATAGCTTTGCTGTGTGTACATAAAATCACGTCTTTATCCCTTACAATACAATACAATACAAATACTCTTTATTGAACACCACAAATCAGTACAAAACAATACAGAAACAAAGAACAAAGTAGACAATAGGCGGTCTGTACGGCCCTTACGGGGTAGACAGATGGAACTCAAGGTAACAGGTACCTACAGGCCACATTTAGCAAGATTGTGGGCGTATACATGGAAAATCATCGCCTATAACATGATTCCTATTACCTTCGCCCATTCCCTCGATGGGCTTTTACCATATGCGCGGGAAGAGAAGCAACTGGCACATTCCATGTTTTTTCTTTGCTCCCAGGCCAGTGTACAGTACTAAGTACTAATTATGTAAAATTATTATAATACCCCGACGCCTAAACAGAAGTAATAGCATTGTTTATATCCCGTAGCAAATTGCAAACACACATTTGCAGGCGCCAGAGCAATCTAAATTCATTCCACATTGTTATTTCAGCTTATGTATGTTCTATAAGCGAATGTGGCCCGATTCGGTAGAACTCAAGTCGAAATACTGTAATTACGCCAACTCCCGCGCTCATGCATATTCATACGGCGACTCACTTTGTCCTTAACAGAGCAAAGAAAACATAATTTCGGGTCAGATTTTCATGAATAGATATGCGTTGCGTGATACCTAAATTCTCTTATCCAGTTGAGTAACAAGCTATTTGTTTAGGGTGCCGCGCACAATTAACTTGAGTGTATTTTGTTTCGTCAAGTAAACACACAAGTTGCATAACACTTACCTACCTAAGTACTTACATTTGCTTTGAACTGAAAGTGTATTGCCTGGTTCTTACGAATTTGTCCGAGTCGGAAAAAGTGTTGGCATTATTTTGAATCATTCAATAATAAACAAAAAAAAATACCTGACTACTCCGCTAGTCGTACGACGTTGGTTTGGATGTGTATGTGTAACAGTTGTGCTCGTTACTTTGATAATGATCCCGTAGAGGGATCGAAACGCGTCAATGTTTGTGTGGCGTAAGGGATAATTAAGTTTGTGGGATTTATGTGTTTTATGTGGCATTAGTGGAGGGAGGGATTGATAACATAGGTATATATATTTCACACAGGCTTGGTTATCTTGCACGTGAGTAACGGAGTAGCAAGATAAATTTATTTTTTTGTTCATTGAAATGGACCTCCGCAAAGTAACACCTGATTCAATAAAACATTCAATAATATTTGAATACAAAATTTGGTACTTAGGTTAGGCTAGGTAGGTATCTTCAGTTTCCCGAAGGGCAAAATACCCAGAAAAAGGAGCTTCGCCCTTGGGAACTCCGTTGAAAACCAGTAGGACAAACTTTAGTAGGATCACGAGCAACAGAGGGAGCTGAAATCGGAAATGTGGAATGAAGGATGGAGGGCCATAGAGCGTTTTCATATTATCCAACCAACAAGATCCGATAACCGATACCATAGTGCTGTTTCATAGTACACCTACATATATCACAGTACATTTTACTCGGCCCAATATCATATTGCGACTGATATCTATACCGGATGGGATAATGTGGAAACGCTCGTAGATAGGTAGATAGGTAGTTTAGTTTAGTCAATACAGACAGTACTATCGAACAAATGGATTCATGGCTCACAGTAGAACGTTTTCACAGCAAACGTTCACTATTATTTTGCTTGTCAACACACTGTAACGTCACTACATTTACTGTGAAAATGTTCCACAGTGGTTCATGATTCAGTTGGTTCGATAGATGTCAAATAACGTTGCCAGGCCTATTTCACCAACACGACAATTTTGTCGGTGACAGGTGACAATTCTCTTTACATTACAAACTTGACAAGAATGTACGCCGGTTGGCTTTGTATTACGTTTGGGGTGCGAGTCGGGTTACCTCCGCGTGTGATCAAGAGCTGCGGTTCGTTTTTGGATCTGTCTGGGGGGAAGAGCAGTGCTTGGCCCGGTGCACCCTGGGCATCGGGTAATGATTTTCTGGCGGTCTCCATGGGATATCATTGACCGTTTGCTAAAGCCCGACACAAGATTTTTGAATACTGTATTTATTACTTTGACATTGGCGAAATCATCGCATCGATCGATGGGGCCATATTAAAATAAAAAGAAGACTAGTACGTTGCATTTCGAATTGTCACTTGTCATCGACAATTGTCGCATTGGTGAAATAGGGGTCTGTTGTCCCAATTTGCGACGGGCATCGTGTATGGGACGACAAATGTCTCGGTAACTATACTCAAGGAGCAAAAAAACCGAGTCACTTTTGATACAACTTTTTACGGAAAGTGATCCGATTTTAGCTCCTGAGTGTATTACAATAGTACCTATCCTAAAATTATCTAAACTTTGACAGAATTTCATCATCATCATCATCAGCCTGAAGACATCCCCTAACACACCTTAGCACACCTGAACGACAACTCGCCACATGCAACCACCGGTTTCCCGCAATTTTCACGATGCCTTCGGTCCACCTAGTAGGCCTGCCAACACTGTCTGACTTCAAATTGCCTAATCGTAATCTATTATGCTTCTACTCATTTAAATATAAGCATCTTACACCTAAACCCTGCCGCCAAGCAACAGCGCTTGCATAGTTTCTTCCAAACGAATATAATGTAGGTAGCTAGTGGCACACGGAATATTCCACACCATCCCTCTCGTGTTTGTGAGTACCTATGTAGATAATACATTGGCAATTTACATACATGTCGTTTATTTCATTCTCTCGGCAGGTATATGTCTTACCTACGAACGAAGATAATTTCACTTAATTCACCTAATGTAGGTGATAAAAATAAATCAAAAAGTTATTTATAATATTAAATGGCCTAATAAAATGCCCATTGCGCCCTCCGGGGACTCCAGAGCCCTAACCTATGAATAAAACATACGCGTTAGATATAAGATATAACCGTCCTAATAAAAATATGTTATGACTTCGTGGACTTCTTATTTTGCACCTTCCCTCCTTAGTATAAGGCATTAGATTGCAAATTAGGTGTGCGGTTGGGAACTTGGGATTGTCTGAAGGAACTAGGCATGTATGTATTACTTCATATAACAAAAACAAAAATTATTAAACTGTCATATAATAACCTCTGATTCAAAACCTTTTACAATAAACGAATTAATAATGTCATCAATTTCTTTGTCCACATTTTTCCTTCTTCCACGTTTCTTTCCCACTTTTCCCAGCCATTTGGTTGTTTCCAAATGCATAACTTCAGCACATTTTTCATAAATTCCAAACAAATTTCTTAAAAACCTCAACACAGTCGCACCTTTGACATATTGCTGTAAATAGGTGTATGGTTCCATTTGATGTTCTAAAGCCAAAGCAATATTATATACAAAAGTTCCATTGAAACATTTTGAATATGTTGTACCCTCATACAAATCACCACACAAATTGTTCAATGAGTTAAATTGATACAGGCAACATTGAAAACTAGCAAATGATTGCATCCTCCTTTTGTCATAACTTTTTGGTTTCTTTTTTATAGTGGCATCTATTTCGAAGTGCTTCAATAACACACTGGCAGCCAATAAGCAATCTTCATATTGAACCTTGTTTTTATTTAAAAATGTTTCATCCTCTTCGCTTTTGATTACTGGCAACCGTTTCAACTCTTCTACTTTCTTTGAATATTTGTTGTTGAAATAATTATGTCCCCTGAATGTTCCAGTTTTTTCATCAATCACTTCTAACATTAAATAACTTGTTAATAGACTTAAAACCTGTGCCAAGGGAGGTTTCGTCTGTTCTACCCACCATAGTATTGCTATCATGTACAGCTTGAAATTTTGAGGCAAATCCTCTAACATCCCCAAATCTAATTTAGGCATTTTTTCTTTGATGAAATAAACAAAACAGCTTTTTAACTGCTCAATAGTTAACTCATAAAATGGTGTCTCAATCGGCCGAGGTATGGCAATTTCTCTGTTCACAAACATCCTCTTATAATTCAAACCATCTCTGCTGACATAAATGCAATAATCTTCAGAGAAATCTGTTAATAGATCAAATGCATATCTGAGTATAGGCAGTGTGCATATAAAAGAATCCTCGGAACTATAATCCTCTGCCTGTGGAGAACAGAAATATAAATGGTGAACATACAGGTTTAAATATATTTGTGGTACACGATTAGTTCTTATTTTCTCGGCAAACCATTCTGGCATTCCTATAACCATTCCCTCATCAGGAATACTCTCTTCATCTGCAGATTTTTCATCATCATCAGACGAAACTTCCTCATCTTCGTTAGGTTCATCTTCAGAATCATTTTCATCCCCACTTTCAGGCATTTGCAGTTCTGTTTCTGATGACGCTTTATTTTCATCGCATATATTGAAATATTTCAATGAATTACAGGTTTTACTGTTATATCCTTCAATACTTCTTTTGATTGTGGCAAATATCCTTTGTTTCTGGTTTTTAGGAATTCTTCCAAGAATTTTAGCTAGGGCAGAGTCTAATGTCTCATTTTGCAGCCACTTAAACAAGCCATGTATACATCGCTGCTGGTCATTCTTTTTCTTTTTGCTCTTTGGCAGTTTCAGTTGGGCAAAGAATTTATTGAAAACACCTTTTTTAACATAATCATTGCCAAGCAAAGTGGCCAAGAGGGGTAATAGTTCATCATCAAGCCCTCCAAAATGGTTTAACATGTATTCAACTTTATATATTTTGCACTCTAAGGCGTTAATCTTGTCGCCATTTTCTTTATTACCTATTGGTTTAGGCTTCGACTCCAATGTGTTAAAAGGTATGTAGAGAACATTGTAGATGAAGAAATCAGAATCGTAGCTTAGTACCGGGCAGTTCAAATGTCGGGCCATGGCGGCAATCTCATCATCTGCCTCAAATTCGCAAATAGTGAAAGGTACCTTCATCTCAAGAAGGACTTCTTTGAATGTCTCCCTCAGCAAAAGCGGGAAAATTTGCAGACTGCTTTGAGTCACTGGGTCGAGTTGAGAAGCACCCTTTATCCGGGATCTAAGACGATTGTGAGCAGTCTTCAACTTACGTCTCTCGTATGTTCCGTCGAAAATAACAAATGGTGTAATGTTACACTTTCGCAAATTTTTCATAAAAGTTTTAGTGTACGCTGCGAACTTATCATAGTCGCCGCCGAATGCTGAGAAGCTGTTCAGAAGCCTATAGAGCTGAGCGCACAAGCTGTGTCCGTCTATCACTAAATTTGTATCGTGAAGGAGATGGTCGCGTAAAAACGCATTTTGGTTGTAATTTATATACGTCGTTAAACCTCTTACGCCCATTATGACACTTATTATAAACTACAGCAAACAATAACGATGAACTAACATCTTAATCTTATTAAGTTTTAGGTTATGTTTATTTCGTTTATTGAATTGACGTGTTGTTTTGAGGTTAGCTTTGAAATCTTCATGGTTACAAAATTTATTTGATTTTCCTTGTTTCGTGTTATTCTTTTTTTTGTCTAAGGCATGATTAATAAATTTCCACAGTTAATTATATTTCAGCTCATAAAATGATAAGACACGACATAAGTAAAGATAGTTTGTTTCCATAATTTCTGAACGAAACCAATCTTTTGTTACCACAGATAAAGTAAGAAAATATAGCTGTCTTCTTCACACTTTATTACTTTGTATAAGTTTTACTCTTTCGTACTTTTGTAATGGCGGCTTTCGTCCCTTCTTCCCGCCCTTCCCTTCCCCTTCAAATTATTCTTTTGCCGGCGTGTGTCGAGGAAGAAGACGAAACACGTGTTTCTTTTGAAAATTGCTACTAATTCCGTGTAAACGCATCAAATTTAATTTTATAAGTGTAATTAGGATATTGTAGTATTAGCAAATTGCGCCACATTACAATATTGTAATCAAGTAAATCATAAAAATGACTGAAGAGAAGGTAGCCGAAGTTCCTGCGGAAAGCAATGGACAGGAGAAAAAGGAAAAAGACAATGCTGAAGAGAAAACTGATCTGGATATTGCGGTTATTCGGCAGGTCGAATATTATTTCGGTGAGTCAGGCTTGCTTCAAATACATTTACAACTGCAGTGATGCATTTATAGTTGTGCCAAGGATTTTCTATTACGACTCCAGTGTGACTCGGTGTTTATGACTAGGGGCATCTTAACCTTTCTTTCTGAGTTTAAGTCAAAAACTGTCGTTATGCCTAAATAACTGCTAAAGGAAGCACACTGCGCAATACCTATACGCATGTTGATTTTATCTTTTATACGTACCCACTCTTTTGATTAAAAAACATCACAAAATAACCATCCAATAAAATACCACGCCAAATAGCCCCATCACTATAACTTCAAGTGTCGTATTTATCTTCTCTACCATTGTTTACTGTAACTGCTCTTAGATTTAACAGATCAGAAAACTAGTCTTTCACTCTCAAAAATTTACTTCACAAAACCTAATGGTACAAAAGGGATGGCATAAGAAGTAGAGGTAGACTTACATGCTTGAGACCGGCAACGGATCTTTCTTTTATTATCAAATCTAATATAAAAACACTTATATTGGTACATTTTGAACGAATCCGTGCTTTGTTAGGTGAGCTCGAATGGGTAGCCAATTGTATCTGCACACACCCACACCCACATTCATGCAATTTGACTCCTAGGACGAAGGATCTGTTTTATATTACTATATTAACAATTCTCCATTATTATTTGTCTCGTCTTGCAGTACTACCAAAGATTATGGTAATAAGCGCAAACATAATTATTTCAGGTGACTTGAACCTGCCTCGTGACAAGTTCCTCCGAGAGCAGGTGAAGCTGGATGATGGGTGGGTGCCGCTGGAGATCCTCATCAAGTTCAACCGCCTGGCGCAGCTGACCACAGACTTGGAGGCCATTGCAAGCGCGCTGAACAAGTCTACTACCGGAATACTAGAGGTCTGTAACACATTGACATCAGAACTAGTTGAGGTCTTTGTCCCATTGTATGCAAAAAAAAAGATAGCTATTTTAATCTAACTCATAAACTCCACCACAATGGGCATTGTTCGTTTTTAAGCTGTGCTTTTAACACCTTTATTTGATAAAATGGACTATTTCAAGCAACTAATTTGAATATTATGCTTTTACGTGGCTTTGTTTATTAATAATAAATATTTTTTCGCTGTTTGGACCTAATAAATCGGATAATTGATTGTTTTACTCCAAATGGTTTTCAAATTGGAGCATATTAAAAAAACCGGCCAAGTGCGAGTCCGACTTGCGCACAAAAGGTTCCGTACCACTATCTATAAAACGGCAACAAAATCATGTCTGTTGTATATGGCAGCCCCCCTTAAATATTTATTTTATTGTGTTTTTAGTATTTGTTATAGCAGCAACAGAGATACATCACCTGTAGAAATTTCAACTGTCTAAGTATCACAGTTCATGAGATTCAGCCTGGTGACAGATGGACGGACAGACGGCAAATCTTAGTAATAGGGTTCCGTATTTACCCTTTGGCTATGGAACTCTAAAAAATTAACAAAACCAATTCTATTCTTTTTTATTATAATTTTATACATAATAATGAAAATTATAATGAAATGAGAAGATCTTTTGATAGAAAAGATGTGCCTTGCAGACTGTTTCTCCATCGAAAACGAGAAATTTGCTTCCTCTTGAGGCAAATTTGTCTGAATTGTGAATCTCCCACATTTACATTTTTTTTCTTAAGTATACCATTCTATACTATATGTATTAACATAAATCTTTTTCTAAACATCTCAGGTATCGGAGGACAACAAGAAAGTTCGTAGAAGCCCAGAAATGCCTCTACCAGAAATGAATGAGGAACGTAGGAAGGAGCTTGTGTCCCGATCAGTCTACGTCAAAGGTTTCCCCAAGGAATTGGTTTTGGATGA
The DNA here is from genome assembly GCA_949127965.1 of Pandemis corylana. NCBI lineage: Eukaryota > Metazoa > Arthropoda > Insecta > Lepidoptera > Tortricidae > Pandemis > Pandemis corylana. Next base: position 3,514,277 of record OX421852.1, on the reverse strand, counting down.
CTTGCTGAAGTTCTTCAAGCAATATGATGAAGTTGAGAATGTCATCATGCGGAAATATCAAGAACTTAAGACCAAGACGAGGCATTTCAAGGGATCTGTGTTTGCTACTTTTAAGACTAAGGAACAGGTAAGCTTACTAAGTTCTATTTAATAAATATTACTGAGATACAGCATGATCTAATTTGAAATAAAAGAGTACTGGGAGACTAAATATAAATTAAAATAAGTCGGAAAGTGTTAAGTTATGCATATGATAAAATAATTTAGCTTTCTTCTTCTATAATAAATTACCATTCCAATGCCAATATTTATAGACATCTTCATGTAAATCTAAATCATAACAGAACAGAAACTATGATTTGCTAATATTCTATTTTTAATTTATTATTTTTGTTTTACAGGCCGACAAGTTCATGGAAACAAAAGATTTGAAATGTGGAGACAATGAGTTGATCACCAAGTGGCAGGATGCATACCTCACTGAGAAGCAAGAAGAGTATGCTGCCAAAAAAGAGAAGAGAGATAAAAAACCAAAGAAGGAAGATACTGTAAGTAATTTCTATTTTGTCTGCTTTAAAATGGAAGAATAAATAAAATAATTTCGTGGACACTCAAAGCTATCACACAAGAAGACATTACCCATTGGCCTTGTCGTTTTTGTATGGTATTTAAGCACTTGTTTGTATTGCAATACCAGCAAAGCACCCTTACTTTGATGGCCAAGCCACTTGTCGCCAATACTGACAACTATTATAAAACAGCTGCTGGGGGTTGTAATAGTTAAACTGCAAGATAACCAATTGAGTGTCACACGTCTACTTCGGCCAAGCCATTATATTTTCTCTGTGATACGAATACTTTTTGTAATGCATTACTTTATACCATTCTAGGAGAAAGCAAAAGATGACTTCAAACTGCCCACCGGCACTGTGCTGTATTTCACCCAGAGCAATGAGAAGTTTAAGCGAGAGGACATCAAAGAAGGCCTGGAAAAGCTTGGTGAGTATGCAATTAAATTAAACATTATGTACAGTATGTTGAAGGAATTTGAACATTATAATTCACAACATTTCAATTTTTTTACCTTGTGTTTTCTTATGCTCAATAAATAGTACTTTGAAAACTAGGAGACCCATATTTTTTCTTTTCACGAAATTTGTATTCTAAGTTAGTCAAAAAAAATATTGAAATCTCGAAAATTTCAAAAACGCTTGTAAGGTTGAATCTACACATTACCTTTGCCTGGGTCATAAAAAAACAATATAAGATTGATGTCTACATTGTCTACTGGTTGTCACAACGGGTTGTCATTTCGAATTTTTGATTGACGTTTGGTGATTTGATATTGGTTTTTATTGGATTTTAATTATTCGCATTTTCTGGACTGAATTGGAAATAATTGACAACAAAATAAGCCAGATAATAAAACAAATTGAATGTTTGCATCCACCCTGACTTGCAGCACAGTCTTCACATTTCACATCCAATATAGTTTCTTCTGCCTCGTTAATGCTTGCGACAACAGAGTACATTTTAGTACGAACTCGGTGCTCAGGAGTTACTCTGCCCTTGATAAAACACACAGCATTCTCTCGTTTACTTCCACATAGCCTACAGAAGTTTCAACGTAAGCATCCCCTGATGACAACAAAACCTTAGCTCCCCGGATTTCGGCAACGTTAAACGAGTCGTTTTCACGCATGTATTGCAACAACATCATTATAATCCACCTTGGTAAGGTTTCGGCTGTCTGCCATGGCATAACCGTCCGAAACTTTCATCAAATCAATTTAATAAATATAACAATGCTTTTTCAAAACAAAACGAACAAACAACATCGATCGGCAAACAACACTGATATTTGACATTGACATTTTTATTCATAAAGAATTAGGAAGGCAAAGGTATACTACGATGATGCCTTACTTCGGATTTTTTGAAGATTTTTGTGAATATTACGTTAAATAAGTAATAAAAAAAATCAAAAAAATATGGAATGGAATACTTAAACACAAAGCTCGAAATGGTAGTCGGTACTTTAGTAATTATTTAAAATTGAAATGTTGTGAATTCCTGGGCATCGTAAATTTGACTTGACTTTGACTTCAGTAAAATCAGGGTTGTATGCTGTTTTCTTTCTTTTTTCTTTTGTTATCTGACTCTAGTCTGGCTGCTCTAGTTTTTAGCAAAATATTTTTCATCGCAATTTTAATTTTAATGTTTTCCAGAATGCGAGGTCGCGTATGTAGACTTCAACGTCGGTGACAGTCAGGGCTGGGTGCGTCTCTCCAAAGAAAACGCTGCCAAGGAGGCCATTGAAAAGATTACCGATGGCAAACTCACCATCGGCGAGACAGAGGTCACCATTAAACTGCTTGAGGGAGATGAAGAAAAAGCCTACCTAGACAAGACTGTTGAAGAAATATCCAAACGACGTAAGAACCAGAAAAATAACAGGCATAATAGACAAGGCAAGAATTACAAGGGCAAGCATCAACATGGAAAGAAACGCAAGCAAGGAAACCATGATGAAGCCCCGGCATCCAAAGTCAAGGCTGACAGCTAGATGAAAAAGTTTTTTTTAATAACTCGTTCCCTTGTACATTGATTAAGCACATGTTCGAGTATATTCATACTTTAGAGATCTCAAAATTGTTATTAATCAGGTAGATTTCATATTTTTATTGAGGTCTAATAAAAGTTATGAATATTAGCGTATACAATAAGTAATTGTTGAAACATGCCAATACTTTTTTTTTGTTATCGAAGTGTAACTTAGATATTTTGAGATGCCCTAAAATGAAACTGGGTTTCTCTTTTATTTTAAACGTAACAGGTAATAAATAAATCTTTTATGTAAGTTCTTTTTTATTTACCCATTCCTGATACTGCTGCTGCTGCAGTAGCAATAGAAGTTTGGACTCCGCGAGTATTTTTTCGTGTTTGTGGGAATAAAGCGTACTTCGTAACAGGTTCTAACAATAATGTTTACTAAGATAAATATCACTAACCTAGCATAGACCCTAATTCCGAAAAAAAAATATGAAATTTTAGTAAACATCATCATCATCAGTTATACAGTAAGTACTTTTTAATTAGAAAAGCAGCGGGCTTCCTTCGCCCGTGGTTGGTCCTACTGGTTTTCGATTTCGACGGAGCGGCGCCCAAGTGCGGAGCTCTTTTTTTCTTGATATTTTGACCTTCGGGCTCCGTGTTCGAACCTACGTTTCGTATCCCGATTTTTTTTTGGCCAAACCGGGCATTTTGCTCAAATGGGCAGAGGCAAACTGACTTATAGTTAAGTTAGATTCCACTAACTCAGCTCAGTCAGCAGCAAACATGCTATTTAATGAAACATTATAAATGGTCATCACTACATAGTATAAAACAAAGTCGCTTTCTCTGTCCCTATATCCCTATGTCCTATGTATGCTTAAATCTTTAAAACTACGCAACGGATTTTGATGCGGTTTTTTTTAATAGATAGTGATTCAAGAGGAAGGTTTATATGTATAATACGTGCATAATATACCGTGCGAAGCCGGGGCTGGTCGCTAGTACATAATAAATTAATAATTCAGTGCCAGTACAAATGACCACATAAATTTCTGATCGTTTCTAAAATTATAAATTGTGTAGTAAACTGAACGCATGTACTGCATTGTCAAATTGACAATTTTGACGGAGTGTGGCGTCGTTCTTCCATTCCTTGGTTGCGAACAAAAGAAACCTAAACAAACGCGTAATTTAATGAGTTTACGCAAGTGAAACGAATCAAAATGAAGCCAGAAGAAACCTCTAAAGAGAAGGAAAACAAAGCAGACACAGCTAATGCCGCCCCAGTGTCTGGAGACGTGATAGGCGACACTGCCTATAGCGAGCGATTTGTTTTGAAAATCTTACTTAAATTAGCAAATTTAGATACATTAAAGGACGAAATTAAGGAAAAATCCTTTGAAGATGACTTGTGCACTCTGTGGGATATGACTGCCGAGAGAGATGTGGTATTATTTCTACAAAAACATGAAATTTTGAATCTTTTCTACTTCGCGTTGCCGGTTATAGAGACGCCGCGCATTATTGAGATTATCGTCGGCATTATCGGCAACTTATCCTGTCATAAGGATGTTGTGGCTACTCTCATGAAGATGGACAACTTCTTAAACCTCCTTCTTGGCTACATGAAGGCAGACGACAGTCTTGTACTAATTCAGGTGTTGCGTCTGATAAATTCAAATCTATTTCTCGCCCACGACAAAGATGTAGCGATTTGGATGAATCTATTCCCTAAGATAGACTATGCCAGTACTTTATACTTCATCCTTAAGAATTCATCAAACAAAGAGCTATTGATGACCGCTTTAGAGAATTTCAATACTCTGTGTTCATATTGCAACACAGAGAAAACAAGAACAGTGTTTTTTACGCATTTTTTAAAGAAAGAAGCAATGGAATCACTAGCAGCAGGTTTTACAGAGATAATTGTTAATAAACGGGATTCTTGTGAACAAGACGAGTTGGAGAGAGTGCTTGTCATTACGTTTCAAATCATTCTAAATTTAGTGGGGTTCGATAAGTCTCAGGAAATCTACAGTGAGACTAATGAGAATGTCACAACCATGATTAACCAAGCTTTGTTCTATTACAAGAAGAAATTAATTAACCAAAAAGAGATTGACTCTGATGTAATTGATATACTGGACTCGTGCATTACAATAGTAAATGTATTGAAAGTTACCTGTGAGCCTGATAAGTATTTTAAGGCATGCCACAGGATGTGGAAAGCAGTAAGTCTGATTATGAAGAATAACAAAAACGGCAACAACTTTGAAGAGGATGACAGAGAAGAATTGACCGAATACACTAAGAAGATGGTCAATCCGCTGGCGACTCTTATGTGTGTATATATGAGAACATGTACAGAAGAAGCATTGACGAAAATTTTAGACGAGCTCGGAGAAGAATGTGAGAAGATTATTAATTCTGTAAAGGACAAGGAAATCCAAACCGATGTTAGTAAAAGGACTGATAATTTTAGGACTAGGTTAAAGGAAAATGTAGAATCGTAATAAACACATGATCAAATATTTGCCGTTCTTTATATTTGGAGTGTGTCAACTGGCCCCGTTGATACTTTATCAGAGGTGCAACCTACGGATACACAGCTGTGCAATATTTATTACTACCTATTTTTTTAACTGTGTTTATTCATGCGTTTATTTTTGGGTTATGCTTACTCCATAAGCATGGAATGGAATACATTATTTGATCATCCACGCTGGTCTGGGAGTAAAGAAAAAACATAGGATGTACCAGTTGCTTCTCTTCCCGCGCAGATGGTAAAAGCCCATCTAGGGAATGGGCATAGGAATCATGTTATAGACATTGCGGCTAGCAACCCATCACTATTTTGATTCCCCTTTCCACCTATACACACAATCATACTAAACGTGGCCTTTAGGTCTTGTTATCTTAGGCTCTGTCTACCCCGTAAGGGATAAAGACGTGATTTATGTGTGTCAATCAAATGATCATATTTTGCTACTCTGTTATCTATATGAAATAAGTATTCCCTGACTGACGATTCAGTCACAATTGACCCGTCTGGTGTATCGATGTAGGAAAATCATTGTTGAAACAATTGTAGTATCTCAGAAATTAAAGTACCTGTATTATTCCAATCAATGATTCTCTCGGAAATAGCACCACTGACTTGTTGATATTCAAGTATTGAATTATTTACCTGGGGGTCTACTTCGAAATCCGAAATTCATAATCGTGCCGACCTTCACAAGGAGCTTATCCACTAGAGCAGTGGTTCCTAACCTTTTCAATGTCACTACCCCTGTGAACAAGTATGGGAATTGAGTTTACCCCTAGCTAATTTAAAATAATTAAAACCACACAAATTCGAACGAAAATATGTTTATTATGTAAGAAATTGCACGTTTAGGTAACTAGTAAGTAAAGTAATATAAATCTCGGAGTTAACCATACTACTATTTTGTTTATTGCTATTTTAATACTATTTCGTGCCATCCCGTGTTACCCCCCTAGGATCTCCGTTTTACCCCTGTGGGGGTAATTACCCCCAGGTTAGGAACCACTGCACTAGAGACTAGAGGCAGCCTCGGGTCGAGCGGCTGCCTCGCTCCGAGGCCGCGCAAGTGCAGACGCTGCCTAAGACGTTGAGGCAATGTTGAGGCAGCGTCTTTACTGGCGCGGCCTCGGTTCGAGGCAACCGCTGGACCCGAGGCTGCCTCTAGTGGATAAGCGACTACGCTAATGTTAAACCCTTTTACGGCACGAGTTGAATTTTGAATTTGAAATAATAAAACTGGCTGTGTGCATCAAAAATGTCCATAGACAACAGTTTTAAAGGGAGAAGCTTGCATTTGCTAATCCTGCCGCTAAGTAGCAGTGCTTGTACTGTTGTGTTCCGGTTTGGAGAGTAAGATAGCCGGGGTAATTACGGGCACAAGAGGCATTTCATCTTAGTCCTCTAGGTTGGCAACGCATCTGCAATCCCTCCGGGGTTGCGGGTGTCTATGGGCAGTGGTGATCACTTACCATCAGGTGACCCACTTGCTCGTTTGCCTTCCTATTCATATAAAAAAAAAAAAACAGGTCACCAGATTCATTGCAGCAGTCGGTCATGCTCTAAATGCAAGTGAAAACCATGTTTTTTACAAACTTTCATTTGTCATGTAATGTTTGCATACAAGTTGTTCTTGTGATTGGGTTATTTATTTATTTATTTATGATTGACATACATACATATATAGCGTCACGCCTCTTTCCTACAGGGGTAGACTACTTTGTTCCACTTGCTACGATCCTGACATACTTCTTTCGCTTCATCCACATTCATCAATCTTCATACATGCTCGTCGGTTTCGGGGGTAGGTACTCCTGACCTGACCTTTTTCCAAAAAGTCTCCAATTTGGTCTCGGAACGTCCGTCTAGCCTTCCCCTCCCAACGCAACCATTCGCACTCCCCATATAGATCTGTTTAGTTAGTCTACTTTTATCCATCCGCTACGCGGGGCTCCTATTCCTGGGTGGTTCCTTCAGGTATAAGGAGCTACCTAACTAACCTAACCTAGCTAATACTTGTAGCTTACAGCACTACGGTGGAATGGTTCAGTCCCACCCTACCCCTAGAGGTAGTGCCAGTGGTATGGCGGGTCTTAACCCATCAACATCTGAATTTGTTTTGAATCTTAAAATCAAGAAAAAATGCACTTCGACTAAATAAATAAAACAACAAATATATGGGATTATATATTTTGTAGACATCATAAAGCAACATTTACATTACTAGTAAACAAGTTTCGCTCCGCCGAGGCGGACTAAAACTATCGAATGTAACAGTACATCGTAACGTAACAAAACAAAGCGCGCGCAAGCCGCGGCCCACTCACTGATATGCTCACGTCAACATACACCACAAATACTGAAAGGGAGAACGAATTAATAACAGTATACTTTACATTATATGTATTTTATAAACTAACTAACCACGAGTACCTACTGGCCCCTCGAGCGGGGCAAAATCGCACAAAAATTTAAATATCAATTCGTAAATATTTAGATTATATCGTTAGAGATAAAAACAGGATAAAGACTAGACTTTACACCGATCAACGACAACGTTGGGCGCTCTCCTGCTACGCTTCCTCTGGCTAAGCTGAAGCGATGCGATGCGATTACAAACCAAGTTATCCGACATACTACATCAATATCACCTACGCGTTAACTGTGATTGAGAGTGCCGGCGAAAGGCACGATTTGAGAACGAAACGCAGCAGGAGAACTCCTGCTAACAGCAACATAATATCGCGACAGGCGCCCCCCTGCGGGCGCGGACCGAACTACATAACCTAAAAATTAACTTACACGTAAACATGTAGAGGCGACGACACAGAGCACACCGCGGGTCCCGTTGCTGCGGTCTAGTGCGGCGGGGCGCGCTGTGCCGACCACTGTACAAACTCAAACAACTGAGCGAATATATCAAAGTTATCATGAGGCATAACTTTTTGAAAGCCGCACTCGGCAGGGGGGCGCAAAATTAACATAACATAAATCATTAATTGTTACCTACTCAATAAATTACATAAATAATCTGAATTTAAAACAAGTCTTAGGCTTTTGATAAACATAATTGTATTTTATGTAGTACCATATGAAAATTCCATATAAACTGCTTCCAAAGCCGTCACACCGTTTTAAAATCGACATTCAGAATATTCGGATAATATAACAATTTTAAAACAGTCACAATTATCTTAACGTCACATCATAGAGTCGACTCTACGGCGAGATGATGAAATCCAAACTCGAGGTGACGTCGATTCGGTGATGAGCCGCCAAGTGGTCAGACAAAGCCGCTGGTGATATGACAAACCCCTTTTGTACTAGCAGGGATATGTGTTGTGATGTCCACATAATGCTACGATCGCATTCAACATATAAAAATCGCACATTAAAATTACTTCGTTTCAAATTTAAAAATCTAAATACCGTCAGTATTTTTATCCACTACAGTTTCGTCATATACCAATACATTAAAATTACATACGACAATGTATTGTATCAATTTTAATTTGATAGGCGATGCACATAAACCCACGATTATGGTCACTATTTGTAAATGAGTCGTCGACAACGCGAGAGTAGAACACGTCCCAAAGACCGCTGCATCGCTCACGTTCGAGAATGGATAACATTGTACTATGTATAATTACCGTGAAAACAATTTCAAAATCTCCCCACTAAATACAAACAGTGCCAGAAATAATACCGATATGCCAGTCGCAATTGTCCTGTGGTCCGTATTTGGCACATAACCGTCAAATGTTAAATAATACAACGCCTCAGCCGGCGTCTGCCTCTCCCTACGCATGTTCACGACAACACATAACACCGATAAACTGTTAAAAGTTCAAAAACGTGCGTAGCGACACCTACAAAATTCTACTTTAAACTTCTTTGGTACATTTTTGTGAGCAACGACACGGTGACAGTTTTTTTTTTTTATACACACGCATGCGGCGGCAACAGAATGAAGCAGGACTCGGCGCGGATATAATCAAGCTGCACACATCCTATGACCTTCTTCATTAGGTTAGCCGATTTTCGATCCTTTCACATGTTCAGTGTTACCTCGTAAGCGCTTGGACCGGAACTGACGTGTCATCAATACAATTGAATCCGGAGCGTTTCGATTTCCAGTCGATTGTAGACTTAATTAAATGGCCATCCATTTCGTTTACATAACAAGACTTAAATTTTGTGTAGACCGAGATACCTGAATGACTACACAGGTATGTGTATCAGTAGGACTATATTACAGTTTCCGTTTTAGGGCGTTGCCCAAAAAAAACTCCACATGTAATTTTTTTCTAGAATTAAAATATTTTGCGTTTTTCTCAATCAAAATCGTTTACCCTATCGATTCTCATACAAAAAAAATGTGTCCCAGATTTTACTATAGTTTTTTTTCCGGTTCGTCACGTTCCATACATACCTATATGAAAAAAAGTAACGAACTGGAATGGAAATTTTGGGACTCGTTTTTTCTTGTATAAGGATCGATAGGGTAACGATTCCAAGTAAGAAAAATCCAAAATAGTCAAATTCTGGTAAAGAGATCATGTGGAATTTTTTTTGGAAAACACTAACACTAATGGATGTTCATTTAAGTCGATCTTATGATTCAATAAGAACATGCTACCATTTCTCCAGTAGGTACATACATAGGTACATTTTAAACGGAAGTACTAAGAGTGTTCACCTGAATCTCGAACGGGTATGGTATACACATGCCCTTATGTTAAATCTTCTGGGCATCGAAAGCCAACGCAACTGTCAACAGCTAGGCCTTCACTATATTGCTTTATATAAGCGTATTTAATCCAATAGTAGGTACGTAACACTCATTTTGTACTTACACACTCTACACGAGTAAATATCGTAATACCTAACTACCCCTTCGTTGTTATGAACGGAACTGTTGGGGCGTTCGCGCTCGCCTGCGACCGCCAGGGGGGCTACTGGGGAGATTAAACGTCGAATAAATATAGGAAAATACAACTACTACACAGTCTATTAAACGGCAAGAGGCGTCCGTTCAATTACACGGTATAAAAACATAAATACGATCATACATATGTCACCCATTCAATTCTGAAAAGGTAGAATGAGACGAAATGTAAAAGTGTGCAAGGATCAGGGCGATGCGAACGGATTACTGTTGCCATGTAATTGAGCGGCGCCCACCGGCTCTTGTCGCGGGTAGGACGAGATTCTCTACGCTCCAGAGAAGCCGTAGACCTCCAAGACTCGTATCTCGAAGTCGCCGCTGGGGCAGAGCGGCGGGTTGTTGAACGTGGAGCAACGGTCCGTCTTGCCGAACCTGATGTTCTCGTCCATCCATATCGCTTGCCCGTCGCTGCAAATTAAACATAACATTAGATATTTTTATTTAATGTAAAAGAAAGCTTCTGAGTTGTTATCTGTTGTCTGTTGAGAATGACATTAAATTTGGCACAAAAAGTTTTGTAACTGAATTAACACAATTTTAATTAAAAATTAAGAAAAATTGCATAGTTTCTGCAGGATAGCGCTAGGCTAGTTTACCGCAGAGGAACTAACAAAAATATATAAAAATGAATGAGCTCCCGACCCGATATTTCGACGCTCATCATAGCTAGTCGTCTATATCCCGTAGAAAATGTCAGTCCACCAACACTTAGAAAAAACCCCTTTTTATAACAAAGTAGCTTTTGCCCGCGACTTCGTCCGCGCAGATAACGTCAGTGACGTCATAAAAAATATATTTTTTTTAAATATAAAGTATCCTATGTTACTTCTAATACCTCCAAGAACATGTGTACAAAATTTCATGATGATCGGTCGAGTAGTTTTCGCGTGAAACCGTAACAAACAAACTTACATTCGCATTTATAATATTAGTAGGGATAAGCTGCAGAAAACTCATCAGAAATAAGTAAATCACCCATTAAATTACTGTGTAAACGCACTACGCCGAAATCGTTACAGTTTGACAACAAATATAATGCGCATCGGCAGTATTCGTTTGCTCAGAGAAGCGCAGACCAGTTTCCGATGGTAGCCGAACGTGTAAATAATCTATGTTGAACTTTATTTGCAAGCGCAACTGGCAGAGTATTGCTTGCTTTGCATTCTTAGCTCTGTCCCGCTTACACGATTTTGCGATTGTTGGTACGAAATCGATCGACCAATAACAGCGCCAGTTTTCCGCGCTACTAAAATTGGTATACTGCGCAGGTACATCGTGGAGCATTATTTTTGTTGTCAAACTGTACATCTCTTTCAGTTATAGCACACCCACTGCACGTGTTAAGGGGTCGTCCATTAATCATTGTGATGTTTTTTAGCACTTTATAACCCCCCCCCCTCCATTGGTGGAGGTTTAAAAGTACCCCCCCCCCCCCCTTCCCCATCCAAATCACGTGTACCTACAAATTTTAAAAAAAAATTTAGAATATTACCTTTAAATTCAGGTATAAAAAAGGTGCGGGGACTTCGTTCGTTGCCTGGCAACGGCGAGTCAAGGTCACACTGCACGCCGCTTTTCGGATTAAAAATCGCGCATTTGACAAATAAATAAATACACGTGATATCTTACTACATCTCTTGTGATATTTCGTGATTTTTGCCGAACCCCTCCCCCCCCCCCCTTTCGGAGCCTCACGTGATTAATGGACGGCCCCGGCATTTGCGTCTTAAACTCTCATCAAACTAGACACTCACCCGCCGCCAACGGTAATCATCTTGCTGTCTCCAGCCATGAAGAGCGAGAAGGCGTGCGGCGACCTCGTATCAGGCTCCCCCTTATCCTCGAGCGTGCCCACCCACGGATACTTCGCGCGTACGGGATGCAAGCTGTAAAACCTTAAACGTTAAACACTAACCCTCCGCCGATGGTTATCATTTTGGAGTCGGCGGCCATGAAGAGCTCTGAGCCGTGAGACAACCGCTGTTCCTCTGGTTTGTCGCCGCTGGCTGCGGCCGCGACGCCGACCCACGGGTACTTTGCGCGCTCCGGGTAAAGGCTGGAAGCGAATGAGATGGGTTGGATGCTAAGCGGTTCGGGAGCGGGTTATTGGTTATGCTCCATGAAGGGTTGTAATGCCAATGGGCCAGCTCAAAAATATGACACGTGAAATAAGGTTTGGAAAAAACAAATTAAAGAGTTAGTAGCTGACTGAGGACATCTTTTGAAGGCAGAAAAAAATATAAACAAATTGATTGTTTCTTTTGAATTAAAACGGCAATCAAAATAAAATAAGGTCTTGCAAACAAAACATAGACCGACAAAGATAACGCTGAGTAGCGTAATGAAAAAGACGTCAAAAAAATACAAAGTTAATATTACAATAATTTACACGAAGTTACTGCTAAGTACAATACAAATTTATCTTCTAATGTTATAAAACCAAAGGCAATTAATTAACTAATGCAACTAAATTCTTTACCGTGACTGACTAAATAGATTCGTGTACAAAATTCCATCCATTTAATAAGCCAGCTAAAAACAAAGACTACGTTCTAAAGTTCAACTCTACTTCGTCTATGATAGGACATACACTTATGGCGAGCATGCAAGCGTGTGTGGGTGAAACAGGAAAGTGTGCGAAGAGTGTGATTGGTGATTGGCAGCATTTACCCGAAGTACCAAATGTAGTAAACTATAAGTACGTATAATCACGGCTAAAATCCGCGATGCTAAACCAACCAGAAGATCAGTGTCTTTTTACTTGTAACACTCCAAAATAATAAACAAGTTTAAAAAAAAACATTTAAAACAATAACCGCAACCATGTTATTCAGTCACTTGTCAAGTGATCAAAACCTGAACGCATGTGTAAACATTTTGACTAATTACCGTCATCTCATTCCCATTTCACTGGGCAGATAGAGACGGGACGTCAAGTTTCAACAAGTTAACATCAAAATTCATATCACAATCGGGTTAGATAAAACAAAACCACAATAAAGTAAAATCAGTCAATGTTCAAACCAAACACCATTAACACGAAAAAGAAGGTTTGTTAGTCAGTTAGTATTAGTAGACAGTACAGATTAGTATCTAGATTAGGAAAGATTAGTTTGTGCAAAGCTACTACTGTTAATCTTCAATTTAATACTAGCTAGAGCTTCTAGCCTAAAAGATTAGTTAATCTACTGTAATGCATAACTTTATACCCATTAATTATACAGATCAGCAGTGGCGTGGCGTCCATAGAACTCGATTCCCACCGGCTTGCCTTTAAGGCAGTGGGGCACTTTTATTGTGCAGAATTAGAGGAAATGGCAAGTTAAATTCCCTTCGGCTTGCCTTCTGATATACTTGACGCCACGCCACTGCAGACCAGTCAACTTTAAGTATATTTCTTATAATCATCCAATGTCAGTAAAGTTTCTAAATTTAGAAGCTCTTATACCAGATCGCTTCTCAAACGAAGAAGACAATATAACCTTGGATATTTAATAAAACTTTCTGTTAAAATCATCAAAATAATAGTGTTAGATTAAGTTGGGATTAATCACATTTATTTAGGGCAGTGTACTAAAATTTTGTAGGTGTATACAATTACATAATTAATTACATTCTTAAGACAGAGCTCTTAACAAAATTTTAAAATACTACCCCAAACAACATCAACATACGTTCAACGCTATCAACAGTAAATTTCAAGGTCACACAGTGCATTCAGCCTTGTCGTCACAGATCAAGGTTGGTACCTGAAGAGGAAGGTTTCCCCGGTGCCGAAGTAGGCCTGCCGGTTGCCGCGCTCGTCCTTCTGGTTGCGCTCGAACCACCGCGTCGAACAGTATGCGCCGAACACCTGCAATGTGGAACGTATAGGTCTTAATTCAGTGATTCTTGTACATTTTGGTGAGGATACTACAATCAGAATTTCAAATATTCCATGGAACTTCGATAGAAGTAGTTATAAGACAAGAAAAGAAAGCTGTTTTTGAAAAATCTAGAAAATTCTGAGTCAACTGAGCTATTGTGGACCTTATGGTCCGATTTTGCAGACAGATAAGGCATCCGTGGCCCCTATTTTAAGGAAGCCTTGGATTAAATAATTGATTGAATCGAGCTTTACTCTGTAAGCGGTTTAAATGTGAGTTACATCAAAACTTAATAAAATCGATGAAATATAATACATTAGAAACGAAAAAATAGATTTTACTTGACATTACATTAGACTGTATTCGTTTTTGTGTGCGTGTGTGTGTATTTAGAGATCTCGAAAACGTCTCTCATAATTTCAATGAATTTCGTATACTGTAGGGGTTTATGGGGGCGGTCGAATCGATCTAGATTTACCAAATTATAAAAGATTCAACCATCAAATTTAATCTCCCCTGCAGAAGTTATGAGCGAACTCCTATTAAAAAAAATTGAACATTTTTGCGGGTGGTAGGGCCTTGTGCAAGGTCCGTCCGGATCGCTACCACCATCTTACTCGCTAATCCTGCCGCTAAGTAGCAGTGCTTGCACTGCTGTGTTCCGGTGTGGAGAGTAAGACAGCCGGGGAAATTACGAGCACAAGAGGCCATTCATCTTAGTCCTCTAGGTTGGCAACGCATCTGCAATCCCTCCGGGGTTGCGGGTGTCTATGGGCAGTGGTGATCACTTACCATCAGGTGACCCACCTGCTCGTTTGCCTTCCTATTCATATAAAAAAAAAAAAACTGCCGTACCAATTAGGAGTTAATCGGTACACCTTGGGCATCAAGTGTCTCACCTCGTTGTTGCAAGTCTTGATCATGAGCAGCGTCGGCTCGTGATGCTCGACCCGCACATAGAACGTGGTCAGCGAGCAGCCGTGCTCCTCCGTGGTGTACAGCAGCACCGGCTGGTACATAGTGATGCGCACCGGCAGCCACGACCACAGCGTGAACAGCTGCAAACGATAACAACAGCTCCAGCAACTTTCGGGAAACGAGGGCAGGGCGTTCATTCGAACGTTTCAATCGTTCTCATTCCCTTGTCGGCAGTGGCGTAACTATAGCCCCGAGCTGACAAAGCCTTTAGAGCACAGAAGGGAGATAATGCACTTCTTTAATGTAATTAATTTGCCACGGGCCCCAGACGTTGTACGTCGCTGCCTGTCGCTTTATACTGGAGAAATGAGTCACATCGAGTGTAAGGATTTTATAAAATTGTATGCGTACTGTACCTAGCTATTCTTCAATATATGCGACAGGGGAATGAGAGTGGTCGAAAAGATCGAATAATCACGCGATACGATTCCACATTGTAATTGTTCTAGGTCTTTTAAGGGGAAGGGTACACAGCGCACATGACGGCAGGACTTGTAATTCATAATGTATGAATAATTTTTGCGTCAAAAATAAGTTTTTGCGATACTATGTGATTATATTTTATGTATACCAAACGTCAAGTCAAATCGATCGCTAGAAGAGCGTCAAACTTAGCATAAATCTGAGTTTTTTTTTTTCAATTGAAAGCGATTCTAGAAAGAACAATTATTATGTGAAATCAGTAACAAAACTGTTATTAAATGAATGAAAAACACGCTAAATAATTAAGAACCTAAGGTTCGACTGAACGAATGATTTCTAGTTCTCGCTAAAATAATGATGTGAACCATGCCAACTAGTCGGTGCTTATTTTGTAAAAATACTATCCTTTCTGCCCTTTTGTTTCTCAATCGTCTCGCATCTATTTATGTCTATTCAAGCGATCAACCCATAATTTATTACTAACATTTATTGCTAGAATACCTTCTCAAATAGACTATTGTAGGTAGAGAATAAACTTGATCACTCTTTTGCATCAACTTTGCGTCAAGTCTTTTATTCACTATGCATCGTATGAAACCTCTCAAATTACAAATAACATTACTTGTTGTACTCTGTTACTTATTTTAATCAAAGTATAATTATTGAGGCATATTCCTGAATATGGTTATTGGAACTTCATAGTATTCTCTAAATACTAGAAGGCACCCAGCGAGATAGGCGTTAAGATCTTAAAATATCATTCAAATCTATCCTAACTCCTTATAAATAACTACTTCAAAACATTTAAAATTTATCAAAAAACATTCACTGACATAAAGTTAGTTGTGTCATTAGTACATCTACAGGTGCTGAGTGCAAAAGTGCACATTCGAACACAAAATATTACTAGATATCAGACAATACATAACCAGAGACCAGCTTCATAGACAAACTGTATTACCAGCTGAGCTCTAGCCAAAAAGACCATTTAAAATCATTCCACATTTCAAATAAATCAAATAACTGTGGTTTGACAATGTGGTATGATTATTATAAACTATTACATATAAAATAAAACAGTAATATAACAATGCATGCAACATAACATTTATGACATATACACAGGACGGCACATGAATATAAAACTAAGTTAGCTAAACTAAAATAAACAACAGCAAATGTACACAATTCTACTGATGAAAATATTAAATAAATACTACATGCCGTTATCCCGTTTCTAATACACCCCCAAGACACTTTACAGCACTCTCCGTATACCCTGGTCTAACAAAAACTTGGTGACATATTTCAGTGATAAATAATATTCTCGATGCCCACAAGTCTCTAGATGTTTGGTACAGTTCTGTTATACTTTCAAATCGTCACTGTACTAACAGCGAAACTCGTTTCTTTTATAAACTCATAAGCTTGTTACTTGACCTTACGATTTCGAAAACTGAACGGCTCAATCCAAAGTTAGCTTTACACGTTCGGGATTAGATGTGTTTTGAGCCTCTAACTACTTTTAGCCCAACAAACGTCGCGAAAGCGTTTCGTAAACGTCTCAATTACGCCACTAGCGGCACGTAACGGCAACAAACTGTTGAATACTATAAATTAAAAATAAAAGGATAACTTTACTTTGCAACCCCGCGAAAAAGTGAATTCAAGTCATGTAAAACCACCACACTCTCGTTGAATTATTTGTAGTCATACAGTCAAAGCGTATGTGTATTCTCCTGTATTCTCATAGTATTTTACACTATAACACGTTCGAGACGTATATTACGACTTAAAGGCTCAGTAGTCAACTTTTGTACGCAAAAAACGTAGAAGTACGCGACTTAAGCAAGCATATTGATACACCATTGCAATTTTACTGCTACCTCGTGTCATCACCTCAGATATAACAAATAACATAGGTTATTCACTTTAATTGCATAAAATGTTAAAAGGTGCTACCGATTTTTGTTCCCATTGCATCTATTTACTTTTGCCACCTCTAACTACGCCCGTATGATGATATGACCGCAAACCTTCGGTCTTAGCTCTGAAGAGTGCTGTTTCTGATCCTTGAACACCGCGTTAGGGAATGGGAACCACGTAGCCAAGTGGGAGGAACGTGGACTCTGCGGAAGATTTGTCAAAATATGCTTATACCTTGGCCTGGGAGTCGGTTCGGATGGTCCGGGTCGGAGCTACGGGCGACTGGAGTCACATTATATACCCTTTTAAACCAATGCTATGTGACAAAACTGCTATTGCTACATGTTTAAAAACCGATGAGATTGGGATCACGATTAGTGACACTTTCGATTTTGATTGAATAGCCTTTGTAACGTTAGCATTAGTTTTATGGAGGGAACAAAATCGCTCCAAGAGTCAAAGCAACTCCAGTTAACTTAAAACATTATGGTCATCTATAAATAGCTAAAAGGTATGACTAAATTTTAATACTGTAACACACGAACACGGACATAAAAACACAATCCGAAACAGTATTAAAAAGAGTGTAGCCATCATGCAAAAACGGTAGCTTACAATTTTTTTTATAAATAAATTCTAAGCGGAATATTATATCGACGACATTGTTGTGGCAAATGATAATAAAAAAAAAATAGACACCTAGTGTAAAGCTGTGCATCTAAACATCGATGGTCGCTAGCTCGTATGAGGCGACACTGAGGGTGACTTAATCGTATCTTACTTCACTCTGGTCTAGTATCTGCGACTTGATAGCTTGGATTGGGTACACGCCCATCGATAGGGCGCGCGGGCCCGGAGAATGTGAGCCCTAACGGGAAAAAACTGTTAGCACTCACACAAAACAATCTTACATGCGACGTCATTATCGAGAAATCGCTCGCGCTTCTTATTAGTCTCAAGCGCCATCTGTTATATGAGACAGTAATTTTCGTACGCAACTCACACGCATGCCAATTAGATATCGCAATTCGAAACAAATCGATGATGATTGGGATCGTATAAAAAACACTGAAACATCGAGAAAACAAGTAAAATCCCACATTCAAAGCGAATGAAATGAATTAGATTCGAGAGTCACTTTTTTTTAATTTCATGATTATTATCTCTGAATGATCACATCGACGTAACACAACATGATTGTCATTCACTAGTCTTGCTACACAGACTGAACATAATATAACGTTGTGGGATCGTGAAAATAAGGAGAAACTATTAGGTATTTTACAAAGTACTAAGTCTTTGATAGCCGTGAGAGAATGTCTCTGTTTGACTGGAAGTTAGTTGGTTAGAATCGCAATCGAATGACTGAATGAGAAAGAAAAGCGAAAGCCACGCCTATGTCGTCGTGTACGATACCATTGTTTTGCACGCTTCCTCAGACATTCTCTGCAAATCAAGTAAAATCACCGGTATACATAATTATACAATATTCTGTATGCCGTGTGGTGCGTATGTTAGAACATCTTTGTGTGTAATTAGAGCACTGTTACCCATTAACTTAATTAAATTCAATCCTTACATCTTCGCTTCAATTCCCAAGCTTTTTTTACTCTTAAATAGCACGTACGGCGCTCTTATTTGGTTAACAGTACAAATCAGTTTCAAAATAGAGACTTATGTATTCCTTGTATAGTTGCATGTGGTATAATATCGTCTACGTAAACAGGAATGGTTGGTTACTCACCTCACGTATAGTCAGGGTATGCGACATCATCTGTATATTGACCTGCGACTGGCTGGTCGGCAGATTGTCGGAGGACCGCGACCGGACCAGCCGCGATCCCGTGATGACTTGCTTCGACTTGAGCGTCATCTCTGTCTTTATGAACACTCGGGATATGTACTGTGAACTGTGAAAAAAAGACACAAAATTAATTTATTGAACTTTCTTACTTGCGTTACTTTGCGGAGGTTTACATTAATGAACAAAAAACATTTACCTTGCTAATTTCGCTACCAACCCAGCCCAAAAAAAAAACGGATTTTTCTAGAACGTTTTTTTGGCTGACCGCAATTGCATTGTCGTCCATCCTACATGTATGCAAAAAGTAAATTCGACCAATAGAAGTGAATCAAATTTGACTTGGCAGATTGATGAATGTGAAACTTTACTGAACTATGAACAAATAGGGGCATATTCGAGGCGTATTTTTGTACGGCACACTGACTAAAGTTATGGATAATTAGGTATATTGACGACAGACGCGTCGGAGGACTTGGAGATATGCCAAATACTAACGAAATTGCGTCCCAATATTTCTAAAGCTTATCGATTTGATAACAGCATTTGAAAATAAAAGTACATTATATATACTCTTCATAATTTAACCTTTAGGGGAAAAATAATAATAGGAAATCATCACTTCAAAAACGCCAAAGATTCTCCCGTCTATGCCCGAGGACAAGATTCATACAAGCGTAAACGCTACACGATGCGAGCGCGTTTCTATCTCTTAGCGTTTACGCTAGCAGCGTCTTGTTTACGATCACCGTTATAAAATAAGTTAAGCATTCACCACGGCCCGCGGACAACCCAAAGATGCAGATACTTTGCCAGCTTAAAGGGCTAAGAGAGGATACCTCACGTGCCAGTAATTTCACCAGAACACAACGCAAGGACTGGCGGCAGGATTGGTGAGTAAAATGATAGCAGTGATTTGGAGGGTAGCGGGTAATGGGTTAAAATAGACAACGGTCAAAATAGTTATTAATTATTAATGTGAACACTGGCGGAAACGTTTCGCTGTCATGAAACCAAGTGCGCGTTACAATAACCGAAAGCATATCATAATTTGCCCCAAAAATATTCAGACAAATTGACCAGGTGGCAAAAACCTTACGTACTTTTTGACAGTGTTACATCTCAACATACCACGTGTTTTTGCATTTGTACCAAAATGACCTGTTATCATCTAGAGGTGGTACCACCCATGGCTGCGGTGTTCTCGCGCTTTATAATGCCTGGGCTCACCTTAATGCCCTAATACTAAAAGCGGTCCGTAGCAGCTTGGTCGGCGAGGCCGGCATGTTCCTGCAGAACTTGTCGATGGCGTGATCCACGCCGTTCTTGGTCGCCTCGGCGTACCACTCCGAGTTCTGATTGGTCGAGTGCTTGTGGAACAGGATGAGGATCGCCAGTGCTACCCTGTAGAATACCTGCAACACAATTGGGAATTGTTTTAAGGCTTGTTTACACAGCTCCGTCCCGTGGAAGACTAAACAAAGAGTTTCTTACTTGTCTCAGTTATAAATGAACCATCCAAGAGTTTAGGTTACCTACTGTTTTTGTATTACATCGACTATGAAATCGTCCGTTTTTAGACTACAGGTTGTATTCAGTTCCGTATCTTAATAATATCCGTTTGTCTGTCTCATCTGTCTATATTTATGTTAGGAGTTTAGGAGACATTTTTTCTCAAAGAACTCCGCTTTCTTTTCATTTTATCGTCCTTGTAGCACAGCAGTACAATTCAATGATCGATATAATTTGATAAGTCACAACTACCCCTTGCCTATCCTCAAGTCGTTTTATTAATATAGATAAATATGGATATGAGTTAATTTTAACTATAGCAATATTCCCAAGCAACAACAGAACTTGCGAATTAATTTAATCAATGGAAAGTTCTCGAAGATTACACGAGTAACAATAACCAAGCTCCATTTTAGTCTATTGATTTACCAAACGACTGGTCCGAGCCAACAGTAGGAGTTAGAGGAGTTAGAATTAGTTAGCGTTCAATGAGATACAATCTCTAACGCCAACTGGTAACGTTGTAATATAATAACTTCACCCATGAACTTAAACTATGTTAAACTTGCACATAAATTATAATAAAAATTAAATAACTAATGCTGCATGCTATGCAAATGCGGATTGCTCGTCTGACGTGGCATATATAGTACCTACTTCGTTACTAAGTTAAAAATACACATTAATTTGGTAGTCAGGGAAGTGTTGCCAACGTTTTTTATTCTTCAGATTAAAATCAAAAACCAATAATATCCACAGAACAGGTCAGAGTCGGTTCACTAGGTTTTGGTGCGAGATTGGTTTAACTACTGACAGTTCACGATGTTACCCTCGTTATAGCCATGGCTCACCTTGATGCCTTCATGGAAGAAGCAGTCGAGCACTCTCACGAGGTGCGGGAAGGGCAGCGCGGCGAGGATCCACCACTGCCAGTCAGCGTAGATGCGCTCCGGGCCGATAGCGCCCGATAGCCGCGAGAGGTGCTGCGCCGCCGACTTCTGCAACCAATGCACGACACTGTACGGAAACTGACGGTGACACGTCAAAAGCATTGTGCCAAACGATTCACTCATGTTTCACCGACTAACGTTTGATCGAATGCATCATTTGATAAACGCTTCATTTGACAATCCTTTGTTTTCTGTTAAACATTATTAGCATTCATGAATCAAAAAAATTGCTGTCTATTTTTTTGTTATATCAAATACTACATTGACAAGGGCAAACGTCAAGTTGTCGAATGATGATACCGGTTTTTATTATTTAGTGGTGTACCCGAATTTATCGACAATGTTTGTGGCCTGAATACAAGTGGTTTGGTTGTTATATTAGTGAAATGGACCTCTGTATAGTAACGCCAGATTCATTAAAATGTTTATTAGTTTACTACACCAACTTATATGCTGACTACAAATCATTTTTAAACATACATACAATTACCTAATTTCTCCTTCCCTTGTATACTGAGATTAAAATTAGTACCTATTTACACATTTTTAGGATAAATTACAAAAATCTGTACTAAATTTAATTCGTTAACTTTCGACAGTGGTGGCACATCACTATTTTTGAATTACAAAAAACAGGCAACACACGTAATGCCATTTTGGTATCAGGTATAAAAGAATAGACTTTAATGATTCTCTGAACTTATTTCAGTGCAGTGGCTCGGAAGACAATCATGCTTGACATGTTCGCTAGCAGGCATCACGGTGTCAGGGTGTCTAGACAGGTCGAGCGTTGACGTTGACAACAATATCTGTGACTCCGTGTAACGACCACTTCACGAACTAGATCCGTTTAGGCAATCACAGTGGCGTAACTATAACGTCTGCTCCTTCCTCAATATAAAGAAGTGCATCGGCGTCCCTTCTGTGCTCTAAACCAAGCCAGTCGGGGGCCCCCTAGAGTTAGGGGCCAGTGGCATTTTGCCACCCCTGCCACCCTATAGTTACGCCACTGAGCACTCACCACAGCTGACCTAAGTAACAAGACGTGAAAGAAATATGAGATATGAAAACAAGTTTGCACAATATGCTCCCATGCGAGCTTTGAGCGGAGGGCAAACTTTTTTAATTAAACTGGCAGCCGTGCCTCTTATTAATAATCATTTCTGTTTACCCGTGACTAAGACACGGTATGTACTCGTACGTGAATGAGAACGCAGAAATTGTTGCAGTGATTTGGCGATCCTTTTATGACAATTCCAATATATCGGTCAATTCCTCCATGGAATAAAGACTATAAAGAATAAACAGAAACAGTTCTTTCAACATGAAACTACCGTGAGACTCAATCATAATTACACATAAACGGATAACTCACGTATAAAAAGTCGAGTGATGCTCGACATGTTTCGGACTATTTCGTAGTCCTTCTTCCTGGAGCGCTCGCCCCGGCGGCAGCGAAACGAACACGTCCGAAACATGTCGAGCATCACTCGACTTTTTATACGTGAGTTATCCGTTTATGTGTAATTAGAAACAGTTCTGATGAATATTTAATAGAGATATAAATAAAATACCTTTCTCTAGAGAGGAGTTATAAACTCGGCATCCAACTCTTTGTAGAGTCTACTTTAGAAGCTTATACTGCGATTAAATAGAATTTAATTACGTTAATAAATAATCAGCAGTTAAGACCTAGATAGCAATTAGTCTTAATGAAACAGTAACCCGGGTACGGATTGCCCGAGGGGAATGTTCGAGTGGAAAACTGAGGAAGCAAACGTGATTTTAATAGTTTAACAGATAATAGGGTATGGTAACGTCATGAGCTTTTTATTTATACATTCAGAGGGTGGTGAAATAAAGAAAACCTCAGATTGCAGGAACTTGTCGCACGAGCCAAAGGCGAGGGTGAGAAACATACGACCCGAGGAAAGCCTTGTCACGGCCCAAGGTGTGTACATAATTTGACGTCTTCCCCTGGCCAGGTAGTGGAAATTTCCAAACAAACTATAATACCTAGATACAAGCATTAATGGCTGATTACTTGCTTGCAAATACCAAATCAATCCAACCACTAGTACCTAGTGGGTCAAAAGCCACTTGCAAGATTTGACCAGACCAAACATGTAAGTACTTTGTAATTTAGACAAAAGCTTGTAAAACATTTTTCGTTTCATCACTATTACACAATATGACCTAGAACAGGGTTGCATACAATCAACCCTCGGCACTACTCCTCGAGTTCAGCCGCATATCGATTTTTTTAGTCGCGTGCCGTTCACCCCGCTCAATAATTTATCGAGTCGATAATAGGGCCGTAACCCCTGGTCCTTCGAGCCTGATACCAGCTATCGAGACAGTATTCATCATGTCTATTTGTGACATAAACGTCTAGTTCCAGCCTTTGTTTGAGATTCTAATATATTAGTTCGGTGTGGATGACCTGAAAATGGAGTGATGCAATTCAAACGGTTGCTACACAAACAAGTTAACGTGTATATTGTATTTTAAGTTGGATGGAACGCGTTTCAAGAACCATCACACAATAAACTGAAGATAAATAATGTTTTGTACTAAAAAAATATAAAAAATCTGACAAGGAATATTTTTTATATCGGGGATGTTATGGAGCTTTCGTATTTGATTTAGAGGAGCCAAAAACCAGCGAAATTCTAATTTATTCGTTATGAAATTTAGACCGCATTATTATTACCTGTCCCTGTCACGTTTTTGAAATAGAGTCCAGGGCAGGGACTCCATTTTTAAGATCACATCACTCGAAAATAATTAGAGCTGTAAAAAAAAGTCTCTATTTCCAAATGGTACTTTGGAGTAATAATGCTCTTTCCAAAGTCGGACCCCTAGAAATCCCTTCACGCTCGTTTTTCCCGTTCTATAATAACTTTATTTACTACCATGTCACTTCTTAGAGATCCCAAAACCTCTCTCGAACTTATGAGTAGTGAACTAAAATAACTAGCCGAGCTTTTTCTTCTACTCCGTCTCCGACTCCAGTTCTGGTAAGACCGATTTTAAACCTTCAGCTTCTACTTCGGTTCCAGTATATCTAGCCCCGTAAACATCCCCACTTTATGTATAAGAGTGACACTTACGGCATGCTTCTTCGCGATTTGCAGCACCGTCTTCCAGGTCACCTCGTTGAGGAGTTTGGTTTGAGTGATGAACATCTTGTCCTTCGATGCCACCAAACTTGCCATGCAGTGGTAGCATTCCTCCTCTGCAACAACGTAAAAAGTGGGTTTAAAAACTAATATGAATGAGTCATCAATGTACATTACATTAGCTCCAATTACTTCCCACAGCCATTCATGGCTGCATTTTCACATTATAAAAACACGCTTGTTAAATTGCTCCAAGTGCTGACATGGCAACAGTTCAAAACATAATAACTTAATATAGCATTCTAAACAAACAGCATAGTCCGACTAAGAAGTGGATTTATTTACAGCCAGCAACAATCTTATCAAAACAAATACACGCGTGTAAATATTGATGCGACCGCGAAATTGTCCATCTCAGAGTAAACAGTCAAGATATTGTTTCAATCGAATACACCCTTATCAATCAAATAAACAAACCGAATAAATGGAGAGCGTTAGGGAATCGTAACGTTTCTATTGTCGAAATGTTTACAAATTGGAGCCGATGCCGAATTGAAGTCAATAAGCTTTTGTGGATTTGGCAGTATCAGGACGATCGGGCTTGATGTGGAGAGAAATATAAAAAAGATTTCGAGTCTTTCTCAGTGCATCGTTGACAGTAAAATATTTTGTTGATACCACTTGTATACCTATCTACATATTGTCGCAAAAAGAATCTCATTATAATATCTTCACGGATATCTTTTTACAGACTTTTGACTTTTTTGAAAAATTGTTTCATTAAATACAAGGAAAAATAAGCAATTGAGGATTCTTATACCAAATAGGAATACAAGTATATTGGTTTTCTTGCCCACCGAAAAGTTATTAGGTACTAAAGTTATGTAGTGGAATGTTGAAAGATGAAAATATATTTTACGTTAAACCCTCGACCGGGACACTCATTTTTGAATGACACACGCCAGTCTGTCTGGTCACATAAATGTCTAATAAAAATGCTTTATCGTTAACAAACAACTGCTCCAGAATCCGCACGAACGTTTATCTGAGATTCGCAATCTTGATCAAACAGAAGCGAAAAAACATTCTCAACAAATAAAAGAGATAATTTTCGTTACCGTTTTTGAATAACAAACCGGTCAGGTCTTCGTTTTCAGTTGTCGAATGGCTTAACTATGTGATAGTGGACTTTGCAAGGCTTTTACAATGTTAATGACGCAAAAGTTTTTGTTTATCCAAGTTAAATCAAGTGCATATATGTTTATTTTCATTAAGAAGTTCAACAGCATAATAATCAGAGACGGCACATCGCAATATGGCGGTCTTCAATTCTTTTAGTTGAGTACTTGGCAACAGGCCCCGTCTTATTTAGAGCGATATTAGATTACAACCTAACACGTTAATCTCGTCTCGTCAAAACATTATAAGTTCATACCTAAGCCATTTCAAACGTGTAAGCGATGCTAGACATTCACAGAAATGTTACTAACTTCTTTTAAATCACTTTACTCCCACGAAAATGTATTTATTAAACCGCCCTTCTTTATAACTTAATTATAATAAGTCTTGTACTCTAGTTTATCAAAAGGGTTAGCTTTACGTGCACAAAGAAACCCCGTCGAGTATTTCGTTAGGAGCTCTAGAGGCGTCCAGTTAAGTGGGGTTTTCCCGTCAGAACCATTATAACCTAGCCCAACCGTCGTTCGAAATGATAGGGGGAACACTTGGCATGTGCCCCACTTTCTACTTTCAATCAAAATCAAAACAAAGCATCCAATTAGCTGGCGGAAGGGGATTTCGGTCACTAGTCACCTGGAGAATTCGGTGGAACGTTAGAGTACCTACCTATATATACATTTGGACTTCAGCTTGAAGTGTGTTCAACGGAGAGGGTGAAGAGTTTAACACAACAAGGCTGTGGTTGTGGAAGACATTCATCCTTACGATTCGATTAAATAATAATAAATACTCGTCGCTTCGACACAAATTTCTGTGGAAACTGTGTTCTGTGGTGGCAAAGGTGTCCAAAAAACGGTAAGCACACTTATAGACTACAAGCCCATGGACAAAAAAAACATGTGAAGTGAACCAGCGTGAAACACGCTTAGAACGCTGTTACTATATCATAAAATAACTCTGAGCGCTATGCCGTCTTTTCTGAGCGGTAGGTACAGATTTTTTCCCATACATTGAAAAAAAAATTGCACTAACTTCCGGCACCACCACTTTAAAGCGACACTAGGTCTTTCGACATTTATTTTTAACCATCTATAAGCTATAAAAACGCCGTAAATTAATAATTAGTCGTAATTCCTCACTTGTACCTGAGAAATTCCATAAATGTACCGCTCAGAAAAGACGGCATAGCGCTCAGAGTTATTTTATGATATAATAACAGCCTTCTAAGCGTGTTTCACGCTGGTTCATTTCACATGTTTTTTTTGTACATGGGCTTGTAGTCTATTAGTTAAAGGCCGGCAGTAAAATTTGTGTTTATTCATGTTATTTGCTTTAACCGCCATAAACGTTTTGACATATGATATGATGCGACTGATATAACGTTTTGGAAAAACCGCAACAGGAATAGGAAATGTAAACAAACTATTTGGACATTTTCGTATTGTGGTAAAATGCAGACTGTGTACAGTTTGACAGCAAATATAATGCGCATCGGCAGTATTCGTTTGCGCAGAGAAGCGCAGACCAGTTTCCGATGGTAGCCGAACGTGTAAATAATCTATATTGAACTTTATTTGCAAGCGCAACTGGCAGAGTATTGCTTGCTTTGCATTCTTAGCTCTGTCCCGCTTACACGATTTTACCATTGTTGGTACGAAATCGATCGACCAATAACAGCGCCAGAGTTTCCCGCGCTACTAAAATTGGTATACTGCGCAGGTACATCGTGGAGCATTATTTTTGTTGTCAAACTGTACACAGCACTTATCATATGTGATAGAGGATAATAAAATCAATAGTATTATGATTAATATGATACCATTCTTCCATGCTGGTCTGTGAGTAAAGAAAAAACATAGAATTTACCAGTTGCTTCTCTTCCCGCGCAGATGATAAAAGCCCATCGAGGGAATGTGCGAAAGTCTTAGGAAACATGTTATAGGCGATGCTGCTAGCAACCCATGACTATTCTGATTTCCCTTTCCAGCTATACGCCCTTAATCATGCTAAACGTGGCTTTAAGGTTTTGTTAACTTGGGTTCTGTCTACCCCGTAAGGGATAAAGACGTGATATGTATATGATACCAAAAATCTCAAAAACAAAACAGAGAGAGGATAACCAAATCCAATTACATTATTTCCTCATTTACTCATTTGTTTACAAAACGATAACACATATTTAACAAAATACATTCTAACATTAAATACCTATTACACCATCTTTAGAGATACGGTATCTACCATACCTAACTACCTATCTAGGTTGAACTAAAAGAGGTACCTAGATCTTATAAAACCTATCTGCTAACTCATATAATTGACAATACGTCATACAGCCATCAACACATAGTAGGTACTACAGAGCGAAAAAGCTTTCAAAGAAAACTAGATAAGTACCTAATCTATATATCGTGTAATGCAAGTACAAACAGCAGGGGTCCACTGGTAGGGGTTACAAGACCGCGGGAGGCGAGAACAAAGTAGTGGGTAAATTAATTATCCGGTCTACGTTTTTAGCGCTTCTAACCATTTAAAAACTCCTGCCAAAGAAAAGGGTTATTACAAACATACATACACATACATAATACAAATCACGTCTTTATCCCTTACGGGGTAGACAGAGCCAAGGTAACAGGTACCTACAGGTCACATTTAGCAAGATTGTGGGCGTATAGGTGAAAAATGGAATCAAAATAGTGATGGGTTGCTAGCCGCATCGCCTATAACATGATTCCTACGATTTTAGCCCATTCCCTCGATGGGCTTTTACCATCTGCGCGAATAGAGAAGCAATTGGTACATTTTATGTTTTTTTCTTTGCTCCCAGACCAGCATGGAAGAAAGGGTTATTAGTTTAAAGGAAATAGCGACTGCACACATTCATTTCATTGCTGAAGCTTTTATTGATTTTTCTCACATTTTGAAATAGCTAAGATACCTAATGAGCAGAATAACGGGTCACTTCCCAAACAAAGTCGTATGAAAAGCGACACTTTATTATTGCTCGTCAGTATATTTAATGAAGTTGCACGCTCTAGTTCGAGTATACACACGTATAGCTATTTTTAGATCTACAACCTTTTCTTTGAACTTGTAACGTTTGTAAAAGTACAAATGCTAATATATTATATAGGAAGAGGTTTGATATACTTATACGAATGACGATTAACACCGCCTATGATTATATGTTCTAGTTTTTTATTACACTGTTGATTAAAAATATTTCAAATACCTAAATAAATAAATAAATAAATAAATATCATGGGACAAATTACACCAATTACACCAATCGACCCAGTCACAAACTAAGCAAAGCTTGTACTATGGGTACCAGGCAACGGATAAACATACTTGTATAATGTAGATAAATACATACAACATCCATGACTCGGGCACAAACATTCGTATTCACCATACAAATGCCTGCCCCTACCGAGATACGAACCCGAGACCTCTAGCTTCATAGTCAGGGTCACAAACCACAAGGCTATCAGGTCGTCAATGTATACATTTCAACTAAAAATTGGTTGATTACAGATAACCTGACCTTAACCCGAATTTCAATTCGAGCTATCATTTTGAACGTAGGTAGGCAGACGTAATATTATAAAGTGCCAGCAATATAAATTTACTGGTGCCCCTCTCGAGACTTTCCCAGTACTATTACGTCTCGTCCCAAACGTAATTTTGGAGGCTATCGCGTCACTTTGCCCCGGAAATATCAAAGGAACCTTTTCACATAAGCCCTTAGCCGAATAGGACAGGGAACTGCGCGATTCTCATACAAATTGACCATGATTGGGTAAATAGGATGTAATTTCCTTTTGTGTCGGGTAGCTCAGATCGCGTTCAGGTCTAAGCGTTCCATTAAATGGCTAGAGGGTTAACGTTGGAGGTTTTATTCTTGTAATTCGTTCGAGTTTATTATTACTTAAATCAGTGGTCGGCAAACCGCATGCGGTTCTTCGAAGAAGGGTCAACTGAGTGTCTCTTACAGTTGCTCTAAAAAAATGATTTAAATTTCAAATGAGATCAAACATTTCGTAAATAGCGTGAGCCAAAAAAATGTCTTTGCTTCTAACTCAAACAAAACACAGCGTCTCCATCAAAACTACAGCTCTTTGAGCTTCCGAAAAATCGATATTTTTTCTTTGGCTCTGAAAAAAAAGTGCTGTTGCAAATAAAGTGTAATTCATACAATAAGCTTCTGCCCGCGACTTCGTCTCCGTAGATTTATACATATAAACCTTCTTCTTGAATCAATCTATCTATATAAAAAAACCGCATCAAAATCCGTTGCGTAGTTTTAAAGATCTAAGCATACCTACACTGCGGAAAGCGACTTTGTTTTATACTATGTAGTGACTTTGGAGTAGGAGGATATAAAACAAAATTAAAAGAGAGTAGGTAGTAACTTAATCGTATTGTGTCAGATAGACAGTAATTCATATTGATTCACAGACATGGTTATTCGCAAAGTGACGACTCTTACCATAAACTATCTTCAAATGAAGATCTTTAAATACTAACAGCAAGTGCCTTGTATTAAGTTGTTAGAACGCTACCAGCTCCCAAGGCCTGAATAAACCAGTGGCATACTACCACGAAGGCATCACATGAATAATCGAGCCATCCGGTCATTTTCAGTTCGTTCACCTTCCACGCTGAAACTTTTATGTAACCTTACAGAGATCGTTGTACCGCATTTGCACAAAGTATTCATGGGTCTGTAACTATACATAGCGAGCATTGTTATAGCATCTGATGTTATCGCATGCAAGGAAAATGTACGAGGAAATAATGTAGAGAATACGCGGAGAATGACATCAGTAGAAATTGTGTACAAAATGGAGTAATAAGATGAGGAGCAAGTTAAATAAAAGGTCGCTATCAAAACGATACCAGATCCCGCTGGTTTTGTGAATGCGTCTGAACAGATTGTAGATCCTACAGAAGAGAATATATGGGAGCAGAGGAGCTCATGCCATAACGGCCAAGAAAACCTTTGGGTGATGGTGAAACGCTACAACACGCATGCGCGTACGTTTATAGTACGCATTTACTGCCGACAAACACACTGCCAGATGTTCTCCACGTATCGTTTATCATCCGTGCCTGACCATAGCTTTCTATTGCATGCCTAAACATGATTATCAACGTTAAGAAAACTTTATTTGCATATTTAATGAAGGTTTTCTGCGCGTCGAATGAATTTGTAAGCGAAGATGCATTTAATCAATATACTTTATGGATTTTGATGAAGTCACAAAAGCGTCATATCATGCGAGATCGTAATAACGGAAACGAATCAAAAGCTATCCCTTCTAATGTTGAATCATATTTTTGGTTACGATGACTAGAAGTTCGTGCGACAGATAAAAAATCACCTAAAAAACTTTTCCTCATCAGAAAAAGAAATCTGTAAAATTGAACGCACCACAGACTTGTTAAAATAACATCGATAGCAGCTTCCCTGGCAGATTACGTGTAATCGGATTCCTTCATATTCTAATTGAACTCAATATCAGAATCGTCCCCAAATTTTATTTCGCCAGACGAATTACTGGCGCTAGCAGTCATTCATAAATCTTCCACAGTCGGCTGGGGAATCGATAAATTAGAATCCGCAAAACTTTCGTAACTGGTGGATCTGAAGAGGCTTCGGGAGTCCTCCATTAAAGATGGGTTGTTAATTATACATAGTTAGAAGTTGGGAGGGTCACTTGACTTCTAAAAGCGTAGACGACCTTTATCGTCTTAGAAGACGAATTATAGAGTTTCATTTTTATAGGATTTAGTCTCAGGCATGTTATAGAGAAATAGATACAAAGTAAGGTACTAACAGATAAGAAAATTAACACCACTTTTTAACCCCCACGCAAAAAGCCATTTTCTTGCGATGGTTCTTATCCATGTAAGGCAAAAATCGGTCCAGTAGTTTAAAGAGTATCAGTATCAGCTCATTTCCAGACTGTAAGCAAAGGCATTTTCGACATAAAATTGAATAGTTTTTTATATTTACATATTTAGTCGATTAATGCGTGGAGTTTTTAAAATTTTGATTTTAATGATAGGTAACCCCTTTTATCACTGACGACTTAAACGACCAGCATATCTTTTTCGAAAGAGCATCTTTCCCTTGCAGACGTGGTGCTTGTAGACTTTTTCGTAGAAGGGTTAAGGTTAGAAAGAATTAGTAAACACACTCATTACGCCTCAGAAACCGCAATAAACCGATCGACGATAAAACAGGTTATTGCATTCAATTCAGCCGAACAGCTGGACGTTCATAAACCACACCCACCGTCTCGTATGACAATTGTGGTTAGAATATTTAGGTATTGAATGAGTAACGAGTTCCTTCCTTTTCATAACGTCTTACTATTGACAATCGTTAAAAATGTACGTTTGATACGTTCTTTTGTCGTAAGTAAAAATAAATAAGAACCTGTAGGTTCTATCAAATGAATCATGAGTTTAACTTCTTGATTTTTTACAAGTATTTTTAAGGTTTTACTCGTTAGAAATAGTACAAAATACAAACACATATAGAAAAACCCGAAAAATAAAGGTAAGCTAAGTGAGCTTCCTCATCTGGTGGTGTAGGGGTTAAACCACGTATCACGGAATGATGATGACCAGAGTTCGATTCCCGGCCATAGCTTTACTTTTTGGATTTGTCTATGTGTTCTAGTTTCCAGTGTCCTTTAGAAATACAACCTGTAGCTTGTTTATTTGTACAAAGCATTTGGAGCTTCCAGAGTTTGAATGGCTTCAATGAAAAACTAAAGTTTCTCCACGATCTCCTGTCGTCGTCTAAGTTCAAAACTCAAGTACGTGCGTCTATTAGGACTCGGCGGGTTTCATATTTACCTTTCCCCAAGTTAAACAAGAAATTATTTTCGTAAACTTAATTACTTACATAATAAATATTAAACTGTTTGTTATTGAGCGATGAGGTCACGCAAGTAGGTGCGACAAGCGAAACAAATAACTTTGATGTGTGTCCTTGTGTTGTTTGCACGCAAAAAACAACTAATTGCTACTGTCAAGTGAAGCATTAAACAAATGGGCAAGTTAAAACATTCCATAACTACACTTAGCAGCGTGTATGAAACTGTTGAAGAAATGAACGAAGGCAACGTCGTATTGTTGATCGAAGAAGACAACGCTGAAGGAAAGATTAAGATGAATCACAGCACCGTGCCTATCATTAAAATAGTAGCATATCTTAGCATTTGACTTCAGATCCGTCATATGGGAACAAGCGAGCCTCGAGATTCACCTTTTACTCAATTTGTAGGTTGGTAAGACTCCTGTTGCTTCACACTTCAGTTTTGCTTGTTGCATTGCAAGAACTTGCCAATTTTCTATTTTATTGAATCAGGCGTTACTTTGCGGAGGTCCATTTCAATGAACAAAACATATTTACCTTGCTACTCCGATACTCACAAGATAACCAAGCCTGTGCGAAATATATATTGTTCATGCCTCCACTACTGCCACAGAAAACACATATAAATCCCACAAACTTAATTATCCCTTACACCGCACAAACACTGACGCCTTTCGATCCCTCTACCTACAGGATCAAAGTTTAGTTAGCACAATAATTGTTACACATGCAAACCAACGTCGTAGAAAACATATATATATCGCACAGGCTTGGTTATCTTCCACGTGAGTAACGGAGTAGCAAGGTAAATATTTTTTGTTCATTGCCAATTTTCTTTTAAAGCAACGACTAAAATTCGTCAACGCAGTTACAACCACAAACCATTTTCCAGCGTGTCGCTCAGCCAAATCCTTTCCTTCTGAACGAAGAGTGTCTCAAACCGCAAAGCTGCAGTTGGTACACGAAGGGAAGTCCACTGTCATAGGCACTATACTCATCAGCTCCACAATACCCTTAAGGCCCAGGCCTCACGCTAACCTAAGTTGCGTTACTTCCTTCATTGCGATGATTACGATGACTCGCAGCTTGAGCTAGGAAGCCTCAAGGGCAGTACAAACGGCTATCACAACTAATACACCTATACGGGGCAGTTTGATGGCGATCATAAAACGTTAATGGCCGGCGGCGCCGTAAACCGTGGACGCGAACGCATGCCGGCGGGACGGGATGGCGGGAAGTTTTGCAAGTGTTTCAGGACATCAAAGCTGACAAACAACGGTTTTGAGTATATTTAATTTAATTTCAGATAGCTATTGCCATATTAGGTCAAAATATATGGTAAAATATAGTTTAAATTTTCGCGTGCTAAACACTAACACTATCAAAACGATTAGGTACTTATCGCCATTACGGTCATTCATATCTGCCATTTCATTCACAAACAAGATATACACTCATGTTTTATATCTATTTGCAAAAGCTCCTCAGATTTAGATCTCCTATTTACGCGCCTGTGTGACAACCTCTAAACTCACGTCTGGGTCATATACTTTACAAAATAACACGAACAACATAATCTAATACTTCTGCTATTGGGATAGGTGCTGACACACACTTTAACGATGACATCGGAGTAAGTAATAAAACAGTGGACGTGTAACGGAATAAATAAGACAAAATTGATGAATCAAGTGTCCTTGCAAAACTGACGCAGGCGGACACACGGTCACTACAATTTATTTTATGTTTGATTAGAATGCCATGGAGTAAGTGTGGCTTTTACGTAAATCTAGTTTTTCCTGGTCTGACCCTTTATATAAAACTGATATAAACAAACTAGCAACGTAGTAGTGAACCAGTGACGTAAGGAGGGGACAATCTCGTAAGAGGAGACGAAGTCGTATTCGACCATGGCTCACTTAAAATAGAAATGTCACGTGCGAATGACTTCATAATGTGCAATGACGTTGGAGTGACCATAAAAGGACGCATGGTAGAAGCGGTTAACGAACATAATTATATTACTAAGTATGAGTTAACGGCGATAACCCACGTTATTGAAATATTATGTAAACGAGACAAAGAACGAGTTAAAATAACGTAAAAGTTCGAGATCTTTCATTACCCGATTCTTTTTTGCGCTTTCAAATATCTTAGCTTTGGTTTGGTTTCGATACTTCCGATAAGTACTTGAATATTACACTATAATCATGTACTGTGAACACCGTTTCACGAAAACAGTCGTGGCTATGTATCGTGGCGGTGTAGTTGCACTATAATTCAGTGGTGAATCATAAACATGACAATATACTCCAGCCAAGACATGCGACAATTTAAAAAAAGGAAACCACAGATTTACGACATCACATAAAATAGAAAGCTTTTATGTAATAAATCAGGAAACAGTCAATAAGACAAATAGCGGGAACTACCTTGTGGTGAACTTTATATCGTAATTTGCGCAATATTGTGGAAAAACCGCATCATTTTCATTTAAATCAGTTAAGATAACATAGAACTAACACGATGACTTGCAACTACAGCAAGTTACATAAATGTTAACTCGGCAAGCACTCGAAAAACTCGACTGAACTATTTTTAGCCAGCGAAAGATTGCCACAGAATAAAACCTAAAAAAATTACGTCATTTTGAATCATCTAAAATTCAATCAAGTGGTTCCAATGCAGACACGTGTAAAACGGAATACCAATGTCCGTGGAAACAGTTAGATCACAAAAAAGAGGACTTTACTTTTGGACTTTGATTACGTAAAAAATTAAAACTAGCCAGGGTTGCATGAGTAGTAAAAAATTAACATACAATATGATGTTGTTTATAACAAGAAGTGGACAAATTTGCATATATATTATATTGATAGGATGACAAAACTTTATCTTCTTAAAAGAAGCAAGAAAACAGAAGCCATTGAACTTGCGATTGCGATATCAGTAATGAGATTCGGCGAAATAAAATCAAAACTGACCTTCAACTCCCGACAAACGAGACTCAGTTGAGTCACGAGATAACATGATTGTAACATGAGTAATTAATACATTATCTTGACTTGCAAATTTTATTCAATGTAAGGATTAGGACGTTCACACAGTTCGCTATATATTGACGACATGTTTCATGCAAGTTTGTTGAAAACATGTTGTAATATAAGAAATTATTGTTAAATGTTACTGTGCAATTCGAAGCGGTCGTGTTGAAAAATGGATTCATTGCTCTTATAAGCGATGACCAGAGTCACAGGGCTATGACACTGGTTACTATCTCAGTTTATTTTGATGATGCAATCAGTCTTAACTCTCTAAGCCTTGAATACATTTATCTGGCCGGCCATAAATATATAATCATAACTTAAGCTTGTTTAACCAACCAAATCCCCTTTGAGATATAGAACTTCCAAAAATAATGTAAGAAATTATAACACACTATCAAATGTGGGCTGGGTAACTGATCAACCTTCCAACCAAAGTTCTGGTCTGGTAGAATGCTCTGGGAACAAATAACTAGCAAACTGTTAATCAAACAAACATTATGACTCATATGGTTTCTGACTATTTCAATTATTACTTATTTCTATCAACCCCGGAGATGATAAACAATATAACACTTACACGTGAAAATCATTAGCTGTTTGAAACAGTACGATACGGCTTTATTGACGAGAAGTCCTAACGATGGCAAACGTCACTGTAATCGCTTGCAATCACGAACGATAAGTGTACGTGACTCTAAACACGATAGTTGAAGACAGAGTTCTTTTTTTGTGCAAATAAACTGAATCAATTTATTTGCCTTCCTTCTGAGTCATTCTAGTGTTAATTGTTCAACGGGACAAAGGTATTAATGTATGTAACGCGGGAAACAGTGTTATGCGGTTTTGATATTTGAACTCAATAATATCACTATCATCTAGTATTCAGCTTGAAACGTTACAGGTGACGCACGACAGGCCAAATCATACAAAGCAAAGTGTTAATAAAAGGAACAGATAATTTGCAATACATGCCAATTTTACGACATTTCAGAGACATAACATCGTCTAGTGAGAAAAGAATACAGAACATTCTTCAGTATCAGGACGATATTTAGTTTAGCGGTTTAAGGTTCACACGAACAGTTCCCTTCAAATTTAATCATATCTGTAAGTAAATAAAACGTAAGTAGTTTGTTTTACGTCAATTTTATCGGCTGATAACACGTGACGTCGTACCGTTACGGCTCCGACGGATACTCCTGGAGTAATCCCGGCTAATGCTTTGACGCATGTTGCAAATTGATAGACGGTAAAAGTGTTGGTCATCATTGAAATTATTGTCAAGTGGCGATGGAAATGATAAGTGAAACATCATGTCACAAATATCCTTTATCTGTATGCAAGCGCATATACAATGTGCTCGCATCACTTTCTGTAATAACTTCCGATTGGTTTCTTTATTATCACTGTGTTTAATGATAATGAATGAACTTCTCGAATATTTCGACTTAATATCGCTGCACGGTACATGTGTGGAGAAAAAAAGCACGTGGAGCATTTAAAAACACAGTGAATGTTGTTTCCCAGTATTCGCAACTTTTTCTGCTTAGTCAAGTCCAAATAGCCAGTAAATATATTTTCCCGGGACCCCGGACTTGTTCACTGAGCTCATTCTTGTGTCACCTTGATAAAAATTGGTAAAATGCGGCATTATTTTTCCGACGCTATTTTGAATAAAGAGACTGAAGTGTACTTTGTGAACAAAGTATGATAAATCATATTTTTACAAACGGTGTCACACTCCGATGGCAATCAATTTAAAACAAAAGATACAGTGACAAAGGGAGCTTTGTTGACAGGATGTCGCGACATACACAATGTCATTTATATAAACACACGTGACATAGAATTTTTGGTTGAATGAGAGACCTTGAACGCTATCGGGACGTGAGAGTTAAAAAGGTTCAAATGTTCAAAGGAAACCAGTCAAATGCGAAGGGACCAATTACGGATGGGAGAAATAGCATATTTCGAAGGGATTTAAAAATAAAAGGGACGAAAAGGTTAGGCTTTTTTGCATTTAAAAAGGACCGAGGTGCTTTAATTAACTTGTGTTACGCTTCCTCTTATGGTATTCACGGAACTGACAAAAATAAGTAGGCACCGCTGTGAAATCTGAGCTATTATTGAAATTTTCAGTGATGGCATTTTGTTGTCAGCGTATTATGAAACATGCACACCACGTATCGTTAAGTAGCTGGACTTAATAAACAGGTCTACTACAGATGTCGCTCGAAAAGTTATTGATAATGTTGGGGGCGATATGATGACATTGATATTTCCTAGTGATACTTACGTTCACAGTTCGCCTCCGCTTCCTTGCGGGTTACCCGTTTCTTTCTGTTCTATGGTATTTTAAAAGAGTTAGTAGAAATTTCGAGCGGTCCGAAAACTGAATAATGGAATGAAAACACCGGCTCTAATTCGTTCTCTTTTAGTAGGGTTTACTTTGCGCTCAGTAAGGAAAACAGACGAAAAGTAGGTAATTTGCTTATAACAACACAGAATTAATACACGTCTGTCCGGCACGGACAGAAGAATACGGTACGGCTATATTTTTGCAACGTCCCTTAAATAACGCGGGAAACTGAAAATTCACATCTACACAAAATACAACATTATGGAATAATCTAAGCTCTTAATCGCTCTAAATCTTCCAAATAGCTATTACTGAGAATTTGCGAGGCGTTGATACAGAAATTGGGTTAGCTTGGGATTAACCCAAAACGCTCGAAGTTCCTCCATTTGGTAGCAGAATTACGCGTATCAGGTAATTAAATTCCAGTGTATTTAATTATGACATTAGACGTAACAGTGCGTGAGAAATTAGGAAGGACATGACAGCAGGCACTAACTATGAAAAACTGACACTATTATATACGGATTTGTTTGTTCCATTACAAACTGACCGTTCCATTATGCTCACGCATTACTCTATCCATAATGAAGAATGTCCATCCATGTATGAAATGTTATGTACATTATAATAGCACAAAATACACCTAACAATTTTTAAAAACCGTGAACCACTGAGTTACATCAGCTCAAATATTTACGTTGAATAGTCGTGGATCATTTATTAACATCAATATATGAAATCCGTCAATTTTTTAAACCATAATTATAGTGTATGCAACTGCTAACTCTATACCTACAATTTTTTTTCGAGTTTAGAATAAAACGCTCTAAATAGTCCCATTAACGAAACATATCAATGTTAAAACGGTGTAAAAGTAGAGATACATAATGATGTGCTTGCATAATTTCTAATATTTTCCTAACAAAATTATTATTATCCACACATAAAATCAGTTCAATTCGAAATAAGTATAACCATTCAAAAATATACCAATTTCTGAGTAATAAACTGAATGTTAGCGAACTAGCCACAACTGCCAAACAAAACAGGGGGCTTATAATGACGTCTTAATGCGATTCAGTTTAGATTCGCTCGCTGTCAGATCCATAATAAAAATTACAGCTAAAACCTGAACTGAGTCAGAATTGAATCGTATTAAGACATCATGGTAAGGCACACAATACACAATTAATACCGAATTACTTTTCTAACCTGATCCGACTCAGAATGTAATCAGAAACTTCTCGAACTCGCTTGCTTGCTTAGCCAATCAAAAATCCCATATTAATCAGCTAGTTCAAGATTCTACTCGAGCCAGCAACAACGAAAACTATTTAACCAAACGGACAGCCTGAAAATGTTCACTCTTGACCCGCAATTGTCCCTGAATTCAACTGGCAGCTGATTACGGCGAGCACAGTGATTGATGATATAAATGGAACATTAGCAGTAGCCGCCTACGACAATGATAATGGTCACGTGAACGATGTACTAAAATAAAGTACTATTAATATAGTGTCAGACGATAAAAGCCTTTAGGATGACCCTGCACGCGCTGGTGTCATTGTTCGTTTGATAATTACATAACGAGATAAATTATTGTTTTCATTTCTAATTTAAATTCCATGCTGGTCTGGGAGCAAAAAACATAGAACCAGTTGCTTCTCTTCCCGCGCAGATGGTAAAGAACAACAAGGGAATGGGCGAAATTCTTAGGAACCAAATGTATGCATCAAGCTATTTTCTAATAGTTCGTAAAATAAACATCCATCCTTAGAATGAATGTTAATGTTAATGAGAAAACAAAACGGGTAATACAAGGACAAGAAGTATTAGTAGTACTTAGTATTATCTATGGAAAAGTTTATCAATAATAAGATTAAATTGTTTACATCTAGGTTAATTGGCAATGATTTCCATAAGTGTTTTGATAAGTATGCATATAAAATGCACAATTCTACAGATTTTGCAGCAAATTATGGGATTCATTAGGATCATTGCAGAGATCTCCATCATGCAAAGCTTCGCTTCGTTACTAAACTGTAAACTGATAAAATCTGTGTGTGTCAGTAATTTCTAAATTAAAGATGATAACTTATCATCTCTGTCACTGCACGACATTCATATACATAGCCCTAGCTTTGCGTATTAAAAAAAAACTTTGCCTCGTTAACATTGAGCTGTTATTGACAAGATTCTGTTAGCACATCCAACATCGTGTTTGGAACTCCGACAAAAAATACTGCGAGGTTTCAATTTGGATCCTTGCAGCAGAGCCAACGACCTTTACTTATATGGCGAACACAAACGCTGAATAGAACGGTGAGTTGATAAGAGTACTGTTATGCAAATAATTGACACAAAGGCACGCCGAACATAAAGCAAGCAAATACAAAAAAAACTAAAGATTCTAAAATAATTCTATCAACATTTCTGATGCGCAAACGTGGCTGCTAGCCAACAATTCAGTGGAGTTAATTTCAAACAAAAACGAATCATGTACAGGCAATGTCAATATAAACAACGTAGTACGTTATGAAATTAATTTATTTGTAGTAATAATCCTTGCTCCGGCTGTAGCAATGCCAACTACTTATAATGATAGAAAATCTAACAGAACAATATTCAAATGAGTCGCAATCTAGAGTATTTAAGGACACTGCACCGATCGTTACATATGTTACACGTAATTATAATCGTACAACATTGCTTCGCTGCTTTCGAGCACACCTGTTTGTTCGCCACGGCCGAGTGAGTGCCCGCGGGGTGGCAAATACACGTCTTGAACAGGTGTTGCAATGTATTGTACGTGGACGACATAGCCGACACATTCTGTTGAAAGCACTGAACACATTTGCTACTGGATATTACTCAAGTATGAATATACACAAACGAATAAAAATAAAAAATAAGTATAGACTTCAATCAAATTAATATAAGATAATCTCGACTTTCTGAGCGCATAAGGCTCCTACATCCATTTAAATTCCCATCCATCCATTTTAAGTTTTCTTAATTAGCGTAATGAGTAAATGCTAGATCACTTAAAACCGGTCGTTAGCAAAAGTATTCCTAACTTCGATTCAAAAGCGCATATTTCTACAGATTAAAAAAATAAGATTGGTTTGCAACCAGACATTGGAATCTACTTTAGAACGAAACATTAAAAAGCTTTAAACTCTCAAACAAGCTTCAACCAATAAATATCGACATCCAAAAGCATTAAACATAATAATTCGATTATAAAGGCCAATCATAAAAACAGTTTTGATGAGATTTTAAACGGCCATCAGCCTTAGGCACGTGACAGTAAACACGACAGCAATATGCGGTTCCAGGCGAGCTCGTAAACTCCTTTGATGTGTTGCAAAATAGTGTACACATCGAGAATCAGGGAAACAGAAATTGCGTATTCACAATGCTGAAACATATCAAACAATTTTGGCTGAGGACGATGGAAAAGTAACGAATTATGACACAAGTTTTTCTGTGTTTCCAACAAAATTTCTTTTGGCTGCTAATTGATCGATAAAATAAGATTTTTTTGTGGAGAACTAAGCAATCTTCTGATAAACATAGACATCACATCACCAAAGTCTACAGAGCCCCAACTTCACAAGAAAACGAGACTATGGAGTAAATTAAGATAGTAATGCGTTTCCCCGCGGAAGGGTCACGACCTGGATTCGTTAACGATGCAAGTCGGGTCGAAGCTCTCTCGGAAGATAAAACGCAAGGCTAAGAAAATCCCAAAGGTACAAGAGATTGCAGAATTCAATGAACTATAAAAGGATCGTGTTTCGATACAAACGCTTCGGAATGACTTTTATATTCGTATCCCAGAGAAAATAATGTTGGTAACCGGCATAGTAATAAAAGACGAGCACATTTATTAAAACAAGCCAAATGTAGAATTTCGACACAAAAGGACGTGCGTGAGCAAGTAACAAGTACAAATGTTTGCATGAAACAGATATAAAGGGTAAAAGTGAAACCCTGTAAGGTAGAGTGGAGCGAAATATAAGTCGAAAGAGTCCTTTGCAAATAGCTGAGCGAGAGATTCGCAAGTGCCTATTCTGAGCTTCACAATA
The DNA here is from genome assembly GCA_949127965.1 of Pandemis corylana. Lineage (NCBI taxonomy): Eukaryota > Metazoa > Arthropoda > Insecta > Lepidoptera > Tortricidae > Pandemis > Pandemis corylana. The sequence continues at coordinate 3,472,079 of OX421852.1, read as the reverse complement.
ACTTGACCCATATCGCGAGCGGCGAGAACGGGCGGCGACACGTATTCACACTAACTTTTAAAAGGAAAAGCATAAGAATTATCATGGATGGAGCTTTGTCATTCACTGTACGTGATGTGAACGAAGTAGTTGAGATATTTAATATCTCACTACAAAGTCTAGCGTAAAGCTGTATACGAGTGGGTAAACTGAAATTGTTTGCCAAGCGTTTTATGGTAGGTAGTGAGAAGTTTCCATAAAGAACTATAAATGTCAAGTCGATGGCGATATAACAATAGAAAATGAAAAAGCACTATACGCACATAAAACAATGGAGACAAGTTACAATTTTGTAAACAAAACGCATGTTACAAGTAAAAGAAAAATTCATAAATGGAATTAGTTTCCGTGAAATTGATTCCTTACGTGAATAGGTAACAGTAACGAACGTGACTTGATATCCTGAACTCAGACGTGTGCGTGCACGCAATGTTAGAGTTTCATTAATCCATCTAAGAACGCACGTCGGAGAAATGGTAATGTAAAGCTATAGCTGTGATGGATAGTGGCTTTTAGGAAGACAATGTTATCCTTCAACGTGATTCATACCCAAAAGGGGTAGTATATTAATGATAAAAGTTACTATTGAATATAAGACAACGTGATAGTAAACTAAGTTCAACTTCGCCAGTAGCCTGATGTTTTAGCTACCATATACTTATATGTTTATTACACGTTACGTAACTTATAATTTAGGTATAGCGCTGATGATTTAAAGGTGAATATTGTAGTCTCTCTGTTTAACAGTTTTGGTCTTTTCTAACGTCGTGTTGTGCAACTGTAGCTAATTCTTGATCTGATTTGGTAATATTATGGCATGTCAATAAATAGCTTGCTTATTTATATAATATAGAGGTAAAGTTTGTGAGTTTGTGCAGTTGAATCTCTACAGCATCGATTTTGAAAATTCTTTTACCAATAGAAAGCCACATTATTGTGGCTATATTTACTTGACGAAGTCGCGGGCAAAAAATTGTTTCAAATAATGGAAAAGAAGAGCTCTTACATGAAGCAGAACTAACCAATGAGCCTCTTTCAAGTAGGTACTCTTAAAAGGCTCAAGTCTAAGATACAGAGAATTTCTATCTCATACGTACACCATTTCCTACTGTCAAACGATGGAGGACGAGAGTAGAAAGAAACGGTGAATGTGATAGCGTCTCTTAGCTAAGACTAAAAATAAACACTACTTCAAAGCACGTTACATATTCCACCCTATATACAATTATTTCCCCATTGGCTTGATCTAACCTAGTGTTTATTTACCTTTGGTCCACGGTCTCCTGGGGGTCTGTGAGCGATTATTTTATATGGAGGTCCGCAGACTCATTTCTGACCATCTAACCAAAATTGCCGTAATCGCAAAGCTTTACTTGAAAACTGTGATTGATTTCGTAGGGTTTCGTGGCTGAAAAAGGTTAAGAAACGCTTCCTAAACTATGGGAGTAAAGGTACCACGCACGCGTAATTAAGGCATTTATTCACGCTACAGTTCCTTCAAAGAATACATCAGTAATAGTCCTAAAACAGTGTAGAAGTGGAACAAAGAGAAGAGCAGCTTTTCGCAACGTTGTTTCCAAGCATCGCGTTAAATTTCACAGACGCCGGAGCGGCTGGCGCGGCCGCTATTTCTGGAACGTTCGATTGAACCGTCTACGAAAACCAGGTTCAAATATTGTTTGTTACGTTGATATAAATTAAAAAGCTCTTAGGTATATAGGCTCGCAACTGTGAGTTTTTCGGAATTTATGTGCGAAATTACTTTTGAAATTTACCCCATGAGCTTTTCGGTGAAGGAAAACATCGCGAGGAAGCCTGTACACGTCTGCGAAGCAATTCAATGGTGTATGTGAAGCTCCCGATCCGCGCAGGGCCCGCGTGGGAACTATAGCCCAAGCCCTCTCATTCTGAGAGGACTGTGCCCAGGAGTGGGATGTATATGATGATGATGATGATGACATATCAATTTTCATTCTGCAATTGCTTATAGAATAGACTATTGTTGCCAAGAAGACATATACACATTACGGTCTACATATTACAGGGTAGACAGAGCCTAAGAAAGCAGTGCACATCACAGTTGACGGCGAAACGATACGACTGCATTTTTCAAAGCAGCATTGCATGCATAATATAATTTATAATTACAATGCTGCTGTTAAAGTAAATCAATATAGGTAAGTTCCTAAATATTCAATCAGAACTATAAAAACGAAGCAAACTATGGAGGACAAAAAAAACTTCCAACGTAAAGGCGCGTTTACGTGTCAAGAAACCATTTGAAATGGTAACTTCGACCGGCAACTTTTTACTCATGCGACAAAACGAGCAAGCGACGGCGAGGGAAATAGTGAAATAGTAACAGACACATTAACATGTTACAACTGCATCGATACATAATCTTATCAATCTGGTTATTTCAGAACATACATACACAAAGCACGTCTATATCTACTACGGGGTAGACGGACTAAGTTAACAAAACCTAAAGGGTCTCAAAATAGTGATGGATTTTTCGGCCAATCCCTATGACATTTTCAAAAATGGGTACCGATTAGGTAACAGTGTGACACACAACAAAATAATAGTAAATGATAAAACGCAGAAGCATTTAATTGAGGTGTTTGGGCCCCTCAAGGACGAATTTTAGGCAATCACTTACAACGTAGTAGTTTAAGTAGGGCTTTTGATGACTCATAATGTTTCGTTTACATTCCCAAGTGCGACTTAAAAACTGTTAAGCAACACAAAACAACATATATTTACACGATGAATTCTGCAAACGATTGAAATTAGTAATAGATTATCAACTTCTTACCATCAGTCATCAGCGAAAACATTATTTACATGAGCATTGGTGTTGAATCATTATTTGTACAACGAAGTAGCGAAAACTTATTAAGTAAATAAGTACTTCAATGGTCAACAACGGAAAGATCAAATAATCAAAATAAATAAACAAAAAGATCAAAAACTCGTGATAACTATAAAACGTAGGTGCATCCATATGTGTCGTTGACAGATTATTGTTCTGGCAATCAATGCACATGACAAAGATTTCGTAATATCATGATCATGATTTTGAAATTCGTCTTTGTACATTTGTGTTGTCCTGTATTCATCATTTTTATGTGTTCTATGTACTATAAAGACTTTTATACATGCATAGGCACATATATCATCATCATTATGTGATAAAAACTAGTTTCGTTGTGTCTATTCTTCTGTTAACGAAGAGAAAATCTAATTCTTACTCGTATTACTATCTCATTTTCTAGAATGATATAATTTTTCTCGTGAAAAGAGAGAACATACGATTTTTACTAGTTATTCCACAGTACATATATTCAAAGGCACATATTGAACTCATGTAGGTAATTATTACGTAGTTCCGAATATAACTACAATCAACACTTACTAACAATTAAATTCGAAGTAAAATATTAATCAATGCGGCAATGACGTAGTTATGGGAAATACTGTTTTATTACAAACTTACAGTAGTATAATTATCAAAAACGCCAAGTCACCAATCCATATCGCAATGACTCTAAAAATTCAATGGAATAGTGACTGTGCATGATTTTAACACCGTTACAACCTTTGTATCCGAACAAGCTGGCTTTTATAGTGAGTGGTCCTTCGAAGTTAGTGATTGCATCAGAAAACATATACCACGCTTCATATGCACATTCAAGGAATTTAATTCCTAATCCACTATGGAACTTTCATATAGTAAGCGTCGTAACGATTTTCCTTGTCAAGTAATGCGATGTCACTGTAACATTATATGTGAAGAGGTTCCTCTGTGGGTCAGGAATTACATTCCTTGACTATACCTATGTAATCAAAAAGCTTTGACTAAAAATAAAGGAAGCAACACAATTGACAAACATATATTAATTAAGTAGATAGATCAAGTGAAAAGCCGAACTTACGTCGTCCTGTACCTACATTTCATAACCTAGTCGAAATATTTCATCAGGCACTTAATATCTGTTAATTATGTAAAGCATTTTATTAGTCACGGTGGTTTTAGAACAATACGTTCAATAGATGTCAAGAAACTATACTCGTATTTACATAAAGTGTTCGTACAACAATGCGTAAAAAATTAAATAGCACTTCATGATTATCTTACAAGAAAAACCACATCTTTTAAACGTAGGTAAGGTCAAGTGCAAAAATAAGTATCGATACGAACTTCTCAAAAATGTGTCCCACGACCTTATTACGCCGGTGTAAGAGCGTGTGGTACTTATTTTTGAAACTTGTGACTAGATACATATTATTACACTTGACTGTACTGCAAAAATGCTTCGTACAATCGACATGAGATTGCTGGGTGTGCCGTATAACCTAGGTCTGAATTATGTCATCCGACAGACGTGGGCGTCCCGAGTGGATAATATAGGCGTTTATTACTGAAGACGGGCCGCAATGTTCTGGGTTATGAGGCGGCGTATTATCTTTATGCAACGCAAGGATGTTACGAATTCGGAAAACTGGATAAAAAACTTTGTAGTCAAATAATCGGAGTGTCAAGTCTCAGTCTTGTCACGTTGCTTTGTTGTACAATAAAAGTTGCGATACCAATTTATTGTTAGTATCTTTGCTTAATTTATTGATTATCATGACAAAGGCTTCTTGTATTGCTTTTGCTTTGAAACATAAACTAATAGCACACAATTTAAATCAATTATGTGCAACGTAAGACATGATGCACCTCTACATTGATGACATGATGCACCTCTACATTGATGACCTCTTCACATCGAATTACATTGCACACAGCACCGACACATAATACACAGATATTCGTATATTTTCCTCAAAAGTAATAACCTATCCACTCGACTCGACCTACCTTCTCCTTTTATTCCAAATCTTTAAACTCGTGAATCTAACTCATGTTATAAACCTCTACACGGCTCTAAATTTGCAGACAGATGAATTCAATAAATTTTCCAATAAAAACACGGAGCGTCACTTTTGTTTACCTAAAGGGTAATTCGCGATAAGAAAACAGGCGAGTTTATTGTGAGCTATGAGCCGACGGGGCGGTCACGCGATGAGTAGATGCCGTCGCAACCCTTGGAGCGAGGGGGGCGGCAATCAGGGGTTATATAATATAACAAAAGTTACTCGACTACACTGGGAAATATGAAGGTAACAAGTATTTGACTGTAAAAGACGCTTAATAACTTGTTTACCTATTCTGCTTGCTTGAAACGGGTAAACATAATGAGAAACGGGAAGCTGGCATTTAGAAATTCAAAAGTAATTTAGAAATGTTGATTAAAAAGACATGAAGCCCGCATTTGAGAAGTACAAAGGTATTAATTAAACCTCTCGAGATTTGCCGGAAGAGGAAGGTCCGTCGCGCTCTGCCGCAGCTCCTAAGCGAACAAACAGCATGTAATGAGAATTTTATCCAAGCTTTTTATAAGGCCCTTTAACCTTTGTGACAGTCGGAATCATGTTATTCATGTCTCAACACGAATATTAATTGAAGGACCGCATTATGAGTGCGATTTTTGGGGACATTAATCATTTAATGCGTATCAATTATTAAAGTCATGAAATTTCAAAATTAAATTATGAAACTGATGAAATGATTTATGGATTGACAACATGCAATAAATAACGTAATGCACACGAGTCCGACTAACAAAGAGCCCATCTCGAATAAATCATCGGTAAGCTATAAAGCGCGTAACAAATGTACGCAAACATGGGAGATTCCGTAACGGTAGAATAGTTCCAAGAGTGCACGCTGCCAGCGAGACTGGCGGTAAGCCAACCACTAAAATCCACAGGCCAGCTTTTATGCGATACCTATTAGAAACAAAGTTATTTTTTTCGCGCAAAAAACGGCGATGACGCCGTCTGAACTCTCGCTGTTGGGTCCGAGATAACGTCAGTGTCATGGCCGGGGATAGTTCAAAAATAATTATCTTCAGACACTGATATACGAGCAACAATAAAAACATTCGGGGCGAGTCGAAACGAACGCTTCAAAGACGCAGAGGAGACGCGAGCCAAAGTCACGGGATAAACGCACACCCCTGAAAACATTAACGACTAAATCCGTTTACTATTAATTAAAGTACAAAAATAAATTAGAAGAAGACATTAATTTAACGTCTTCATCTTCACAGAAGTAAAGTAATTCCCATAAGAATAGAGAGCCCTATGAAACTCCACCGAGACTCCATTGTCGATTCTATTTCACGCCGGTTCCCATGATATTACATTATGTGGCGTTGATTAATGCACGTATTGTATACAAGAGCCATCCATCAGCGACAGTTGGTATGAAACGTAATAGAATATAAACAACAAGATAATAACTCGAAATTTGTTCTTTGTCTGAATCGGTGGAAGTGCATACGGACTGGGATATCATAAATGGTGTGACGAGGACAATGGAGGAAATAGTCACTTTTCTAGCCATCCGGCGGCCAAATTGATACGCCGCAATCCAACCTCAGCCCGCCTCCTCACGTGTCGAGCGGTGTGACTCGTGACAAATGTTCCAGCTCGCGTTCTTATCCCAATTCATCTGTTGTCTTGTACACCCGATCGCGGGATTCATCAAGTCCAATTGGATACGAAACAATAATACGAAAATAACACATAACATCGATCGCGAACGTGTCTGTTCGCATTCCGTCCAATTACACGTTAACATGCGAGTAGGAAGCGAGATTTGAAATTGGCAAGCTACGGATGGAATGCAAATCTGCGGCGCTCCTGACAGGGGTCCGAACGTCGGCCGACTGCGGTGGGAAGCCAGATAGCATCGCACATATTCCAAACCTTGGGACACGGCACGAGAGATGAATTTAGATCCCGATAAGACAGATCACGAAAACCAAGTTTGATGAGAGACATCGGTTCTTTAACTGAGGTTGTAGAGTTGAAAATGGTGTGCGACTCTGAAGATAGCGACGCAGTTGCAGACAGGAGACTCCTCCGGCAATTTGCCTATTGCCGAGTTCAATTATCGCCCCTCGCACTCATTACTGAATTAGCGCGAGAGCGACATAAAACTCCGTGACGCCACTGCGGGCGAGTTGAAATCGTGTAACCGGCTCTCGTCTGTTTACACTGACTTCTTGGCAAAATAAAAGTAAGAAAAACAGATGCGTTAAACTTTTACAATTCCCAAACCAGCGTGTGTACAAAACAATCATAATAAACTGTATTTAAAAAGGAAAGGAAGCGGGCTATAAACCGGGAGACCAGTAATTTATGGATCGTATATTTTTCAATATATTTTTTGATGTCCGGTAATGACAGCCAATAAAGCGGTGACGGGCAAATAATTTCTTAACCACTAAAAACTTCCATTCAGTCACAAGTCTAACGCGAAACAACGAAGACGTACACTTCTTGACCAGGTTTCAAATAATCGCAACGACCAATTTACTAGTTAAATGGTCTAAATGCGGTTTTGAAAGGTAGTTCAACTTTTATACGTAGCAGAAATAGTGGTAACATAAAGATATCTGGTAGGTCGTAAGCTACATACTGAAATATTTAAACTATGAGAAGCTGTTATATTTTCTCGAAAACTGAAAATATGACTATTGATTTATTACATTAACAAACCAGTTTTCAAACGTATTCAAAATAAAATTGTAATTTATATCTGGCCCCTGAATCACGGCAGCTAGCTAGATTTTTTTATAAAGGAAGAATGCGTTTGATTCGATTTTAATGACGCTGAAATGTTGTGTTCTAGGTCACTGCTTTTAAATATCATGATCAATTGACCAGATGCTAACTAGACTGAGCAACTGATGATAAATTCAGTGAACTAATTTGTAAATAAACATGTCGCATGTCGTTGAAAAAAAGCAACCGATGGCGATGTTTCTGAGAAATTTGGTAACCAAGAATAAGAAAAGAATAACGTTACAGTAGCAATTCCAGATCGGAAACTATAGTTAAATGTTAAAGATAGACTTACCAGGCATAAAATGTAATAAAGCAGCAGTGATGGGGTAGAGACTAGGGCTGTATGTGATGTCTGGACACGCATAGCCAACGACAGAGACGACCCTGTCGGCGACAGCTCGCCCTTTGCGTGTCAGGTGGTACCCGAGGCAGTGTGTGGCCTCCACGAAAGGCGGAAGCATGATCGGCTTGTCCGGCAACTCCACCGTTCCAAAAACCTGAGGGCAAAAATGTAGATTTAACTTCGTTGTCTCATTATCCAAGGGAAAAGGAACATACACGTAATGGTTACCTATGCTGTTAATGGCCAGGTCACGTGAGAGAACCCTAGAAAGCGAAGGTTTGAGCGTTGAAGAGTTGAAAACTCCCTGGTCGTGCAAACAGCCTGTTGTTCATAACGGAGAATCATGGGGCCTATATCTAAATATAGAGGTTTTGAATAAATTACGGCGAATTTATTCAAATTATTCAAGATCTCGCAAGGCACGATTCATATTAGATACCCACAAATTAAACGACGTGCGTCTGTCTGTCATGAGTTTATACTTATTGTGCATATGCAATGCCTCCAATAGAGTTCGTTTCCCTTTCAAAATATTTTGAGAGGTAAATGTATCCATTATAGTCCACAACGTTCCCCAGAGGAAGGTAATCATTTGGCCGGTCGTTTTATTCGTGGCACACAAATGAACAATTGTCGAGAGATATACGGCAGCGAGTGCCCTGATGGGAGTGGTTGATCCCTTGATTTTCGTCGTACATAAAGCTGCCATCGCTTTATAAAGTCACGGACGTGCTTTGCAAGGATATTTTTACACGGACGATCTTTTGTATGAACATGCAAATTGATTCAGTAAACACGTATAAATTTGTTATCCAATCTAGAACCGACACATCCACGAGTTGAGCCGTGATTATCCACTTTGCAAGCAAGGCCGCCCTCGATGTGAGACGTACGAACATTTCGCCTAGTTACATCGTCCACAACACTCTTGTAGCTTTGTCTGCGTCATGTCTTCATTCTTTTGTTCGAATTTTCAGTCCTTTTCATATTCAAATCTTCAATACAGCCGTGTAATACAACCACAACGCGTGTGCACACTTGTGAATTTGTTTTTCAGTGTCTTGCTTTACCGTTTACTAATGCTTTTTATAGAACGCATGATGCGACTGCTGAATCTCAAATATCTAATTTCGAAGCAATTGACCTATTTGTCATTGTAATTTATAAACTGTCTGTAGTTCTTGATGTTACGTTTCAAGAACAGGCAGCGGCGCCACGTGTAATGAAATACAACATAAAATTTATTTACTATTCATTGTTGTGTATTGTTTACAGAAAAAAACTAGATGTTAATTTGTTTAATGTATTATCAAAAACAGTCACATATTTCAATTTATAAGAAAGTTGCGCTTTATCTGTAGAGGCATGTACCTCGCGTCAGACGTTATCACAGTCACCACACCAGTGATGTTCAAACAGAGGTTAAGATCAATATTTTCGTGTGTAGATAACAAACTTGTTTTCATTAAATTTCACATCAACACTAAAATTAACTCGGATCGTCAGATTTGTGAATTATTCTAGAATTAAATCTAACAAGTGGTTAGTGAGATAAGAATGGTGGTTTATCGGCTTCAAGATATCCTTCGGCGTTGCGTAAACTCAACGGGTCAACGACTTGTATTTATCGCTGTCAAAACTCGAATACGAGCAATAACCGTTTGTCTCCGCGAGAGACCGATCGAACCCAGTTCTTGGCGGTCGGCAGATTCTTTTTTTAGCCATCAGCCCGTGAATTCGCTATAATACGGATTAAGAAAAGATACGAGGTAAATCCAGATTGCTAGTAAAGTCATAACACACTATTTTATAAGATCTGTCATATGAAGATAGCTGGTAAAATCCAAATTTTCATTGGGCTAATAACATTATGGTACTCACAAGTTAAGATTTGCACCTATCCAAACGTTTTAGTGTGTGCAAATTGACACAGAATGTACAAATTATCTTTGTGTTTAGTAATTAACAAGAAGTAGGTTTAGTAAATAAATAGCGAAGTCATTACGATAAAAGGGGTAAACAAAATCTTATTAGTTTAGATAAGATCAACATAATTTAAGTCAAGTTGGTACAAATGAAATTGGGATAACGTTGTAAACAAGTACGTTGAATGTACCAGTTGCTTCTCTTCACTTCACGCACAGGTGATAAAAGTCCATCGAACGAACGGGCCAAAACCTTAGGAAACATGTTATAGGCGATGCGCCTAACAACCCATTACTATTTTGTTTCCCTTTTCCACCCATACGTCCTCAATCATGCTAAACGTGGCCTTTAGGTCTTGTTACTTAGGCTCTGTCTACCCCGTAAGGGATAAAGAAGTCATTTTATGTATTTTGCACAACTGATGAAGCATTGCAAAAACTGATGATAAAAATTTTAAAACACACTGCAGCTGTTGTCTGTTGTCATCATTTAATTACCTAAATTGCGACTTCATTTACGTAAACTGCGTTAAAATACTTCAGACACTTTGTAAGCCGTTAAGCTTTCGAAACGTGTCACATAACCAAAGACAAACTGCGATGACGATTTCATTACTTTGATTTAATTGTGACGGATTAGCGGTAACTAAATACAACTGACAGTAAACTTGATCATCCTTACAAACGTTAACGACGTATAGAAAATTATGTATGTCACTGTGCATACACAATTCACAAATAAAGTAACAATTTGCATAAAGATTCAGTGATACATTGTAGTAATATTTATTGCAAATATAATGAGGAGGAATAGAATTCAATTATATAAAAATCTAACAAACAAATCGAATAATAAAAGAAGACTAAACTTCTTATGATTTAAAAAAGCAACACCCTAAATAATAATGCAACGCTCACGAACTTACAAAATTGTCCAACAAAAAAAAACATGATACAAACAGAGCTGCAGCATTGCAAAGCTTCATTTTATCTCAAATTGGAATTCTTCAAAACCAGTCTTACTTGCTTGGTGACGTCACGAGCACGCCTCGAAATATTAAGTGGGTATCGACGTCAACAGAGCATTGAACAATGGGCATCAGTCATCTGAGGTTTTTCTACTGGCCCGTGATGAATCTTAATATATTTTTATTAACTACAACAAAGTAAACAGATGTTGCAAAGGAAGAAAGGATGAGAAGCTTGTGGCCGAAGTAGTTTCACGGTAAACGTTTCTGGTGTTCCTTTGATCTAAACCTAGCATTTATTATTAAGTAAAATTCTGCAATAAGACCCAACGATCCCAATGTTATTTGTTCACATTGCAGATTTTTAAAATCGAAAGCGGAGAAATGAATCCAAAATTACTACACAAAAGTAACGATACACAGTGTTGCAACAACTTATTAGTTCGATCAATGTCAATATATTATCTCCTCAGAGTACGGTACTTTGAGAATCTCATTTTTCAAAAAAGCAATAGCAACGTTGAAACAAATGAAAAACGTGAAATGTCGTCCGTAACAGCGAGGAACGTAGTCAGCCGACGGATGCCAGTCGCGTATGCGATCTATTTACTATTTCTACCGCGTTGCGTCCGGGCCCCTAGAATAATGAACAACGTGGCGTGCGTCCACTTTTTTGTGCCTTGTTACGCGCACAGCACATAGGCTGGCAAATGTTAGCCTTGAGATGAATCAACTTGTCTCTGTTTACATTTAGACTGATAAAGACTTTGGCCGAATTAAGTCTCTACTGTACAGAGACATTGCTTGCTGTAATGTCTAGAAAGAACTGGTGCGTCAAATTAAATTTGAGTACCGAACGGTTGTGTCGTGAAATATGTTTTTATATTAAACTTCTAAGTATCCATTCCAAAATTTGAGTCTTAATACATTTTTACTACATTTGTTTTCAACCCAATTTACTCTTTACAATATTCAATTAACACTGTAACAAAAAACTTATTCACCACTTACTCACCTCGCACAAAAAAGAACGTACAACAGCATCTTTTATTCATAACAAAACAGCACAAGCCATTAGTATTGTCAATCAAGCAAGAATCAGAACAGTGCGGATGATCGCGGGCGCTCGCGTGTAGCCACGCCCCCTGCGCGCGCGCACCGGTCGTCCTTCGCGCGCTTCAAGGCCGCCCACACGCTTAGAACACCAAACCCGTTTCGAAAACAGGCTCCTTTGTTTATAAAAGCTGGACCTGTTTTCGCTTGAGGATGTTTAGGAAACAAACGGTCACTGACAAAATATTTCAGATAGTGAACTTCTTACTTTCTCTGGTGAGCAAGAAACTGACCTGAATTTAGTCGCCTGTCTTATCTTGATTAACAGTAGTAAAGTGAAAAACGTTGTACAACATTCCGCATCTTCGCCGTTCGGGCCTCTTTACATTGTACAGGAAGACATCGAAGCAGCTGTTATCATTAGTCATGGAGAAACTATTTATGATGACATTGATAAACAAGACAAGATACAAAGAGTCAATAACAAAAACAATAGCGTTTTGGCAAAGACACAATTTGTTCTGGATGACTCTAGTATCTAGGTTTAAATGGCTACATGAAATAACATCAAGGATCTTGGCAATTATTAAGGTTCATCAGATAGATATTCATCAGTTCCTAATAAAACAAGATCAATTAAATCGGCTGGTTACCAGAGAGTACGGCGGCTCTTAGCTCCAAATTCATATTACTATCGATAAGATTATGTTTAACTATTTCTATTACTAGAGAATCCAAAATAGCAAATGTAACTTCAGAATCATGAAATCAAACATAATGCAGAGCAAATTATGAGATGGAAAGGGATAAATAATGCGCTATATTACTGTCGCCATCAATGGCTAACGCAATAATAGCATTCCATGTATAGTAACGACCATTACAATAATCTGGTTAACTATGAGTGCATTTGCATCAACCTTGACGCAAGTAGCGATAGATATACGGGACGGTATTGAATGCTTTCAACACATGCCGATTACGCTACTGATCTGAAAATATATATGATCCGGCTAGTTTAGCGGGACGATAAATTCATGAGAACCTGACATTTATGGCGAGCGAGTTTTGTTTACAACGTCAAGCAGATCTTGAGTTAATTGAAGTCTAGATAATAAAATAAAGACTCACGAGACCCCCGACCACCTGATTTCTACAAGATATCATGATATTTTTGACTACGATGAAGCTTTAAATAGATTTAATAAATTGAACACACTCGATATTTACTAACTCCCTCCCACGAGCACAAATCGAGTCATCTGCATTATGTATGAATAGAACGTTTGTTGTCCGACGTTGCTAATCACCAATCAATGGAATCAACAAAATTCCAGCCTTGGGCATCAAATCGGCTCATGAATGGAAAATTTCAAAATGACTATCCAAAAATACTTACAATAAACCATATGACCCGCATGAAGAGTTTGAAAGACTTGACATTCCTTTCGTGCTCCATTTTATTTTAATCTCCGTAGGTAAATAAATCTATTCACGTTCCCTGTACGAAGTATAGCGAAGCAGAGCGCTGTTCGAGAGCGCATCAAATTCGCGGTCGGTTGCTGTGTCGGACCACTTTATCCAATTAGCAGTTGATTGTCGGTGGCGAGAGGTCGCGTCGGGGTTGTGCCTGCACTAATTAGAACCTTCGCCCACGTGCCTATTGTTATTCCTGACTATAACCCGACTCACGTGCCCCAACCCAAAATTATAATCGCGATAACATTTTATTACTGGTACAGCAATAAAACGATTCATGCTATACAAAAACACAATAGCACGAGGTATCTGTAAAGAATATGCAAATGAACTCCGTAAATACAGAACTTTTCCAATGTTGTTGGATAAATAAATACTTTTTGGCAGTGTTATTTACGCACGCGAATAAGATCGAAGATACTATTTTCGGCAGAGCAGCAAATCCACAAGACGGATTCCGTCTAAAATAACTTCGTGTTTTACCATCGGGCGGAGCGCGACTGTAAATCTTTCGCGGCCAGAAGTCGATAGTTGAAAACACTTGCGTTATCCACTGCCGAAGTGAACGGCATTGGAGCCTGGGCACTTATAGGAACGATGATATTGCTTAAGATACTGATAAAATTATAATTTCAAATGATACGAGTGAGCATAATCATTTCCAACACAATATTCTGGAACGCGAAACTGCGACAGTTGCATTTTAGATTAGAATGTTACACAACAGACAGAATTCAACAATTGAACAGTAGGATTTAAACCAAAACCTTTGTTCAATAATTTTCTAATATGATTGCAAATAGCAGTGTATTGTCTAGCATGATGAAGGAAATTCCAATAAAGTTGATTTATGTACATCATGTAAATAATGTAGAAAGATGAACGTAATGATTTGTCTAACAAAGTTCCTGTACCTACAGCATCTGACCGTCAACAACAATGTCAGCCAATATTAAACAGATATTAGTTCATTACACGCTCTAGGCAAATTCCATTGTCATGTTTAAACGCGTCAAATCAATGGCCAGTTTGATATCAGAGTACAGCGATGTCAGAAGTAAAGAATTTCCTCGATGATATAGCCATGTCATAAGTAGAGCATTTCCTCAATAAGTTCGTGTACTCTGCCAAATTTTTGAGTAAGACGATTCCACTTGTTCAGTAGAATAATCTACTTCCGAAATTACTGGCATAGTTTAATACAGTTTTATCAAGTATGTATAAAAATTCGGTATCTATGATTCAGCTTTATTGTGTCTCACTGTTTCGTAACCAAACGTACATGCATACTTAAGATGCGATGTTGGTTCCTGTTTAGCCTTTGTCTTTGAAAGAGATGATCCTTTTTCAGTACAGCAGGTACAGTACCAAATTGACAAATGATATTAAAGTGTTTGTGTTAACTGAACAAGAAGAACGCATTAGCTATTCAGTATGTACTTACCATTCATCATATTGCAGCATAGCAACAAGAGAAACAACTTGGATTAAAGATCACAAGACGCATAGCAACTAAGAGAAGTTTCTAACCTATCGCACATTTTAACACGGACCGAATATAATTAAATTTGATAGTGTGGTAATATATGAAAGTTATTCTAGAATGAACACCCAGTTTGCTCAGACGTAAACAGTGCGTGATATCGGACAAGTTATGATGTTTACAGCGACGCCTAGTTTGATTGGTGATATTAGCGAATGCGACGAGGGGTTATCACCGGGGCACTATTTAAATATAAATCTGGTTTTAATTAATATTAGTATATAGTTATTAGTATTGGTGCAACAAGGTGGACGGATGAGCTGGTTAAAGTAGCTGGTTCACGGTGGATGCAAGCCGCTTCTAACCGAGGCAACTGGAGGACTATGGGGGAGGCCTATGTCCAACAGTGGACGTCGTATGGCTGATATGATGATGATGATGAGTAGTTACTTGAAGATTTAAATCTAGTTTTCTCTTATCCTTTGATTGTGTATTAATATATATTTTAAATTGCACCACCTGCTCAGATCTGTTCTGTTCTCCAGTCCATTATGGTTGCCTGGTAGAGATCGCTCTGTAGCGATAAGGCCGCCTTTTGTTACCTTGTAATATTCTGTATACCTTTTTCTGTTTTGGTTGTTATATGTGGTGTTCAATAAAGAGTTATTGTATTGTATTGTATTGTGTGAGCGTACACTCTGTAACTAAGTTCAATAGAATTTCTAAACTTATAAACTGAGCGTGCTATGTCCAACTTTCGACTTGTTTAACTTGGTCGGTGGCAAAATCTAAATTTAAAAGCATTTGCTTAAGCAGTCAGTATTTGACAGCTTGTCGGGCATTTGGTCAGTATCATTTAACAATTAAATAAAAATAATCTCAATTGAGATCAGACTTATACAACTAAACGATGGCTATTCAATAGACTCAATATGAAATTGAATTGATTCAAATGTGCCAAAATTATCACGCCTACCTATTTTTTTTAATGGTCAATCAAAACGAACACAATTAAAAAAAACAATGAAGGCATGAACAATTTAGCTGAAAGCCACTCATTGGACCAGTGCTGAAGACGCCCTCGAGCTAAGCTACAGAGATTGTTTATCCAAATCCTTTAAAGCTCAATCTAATCGACCTAGCTTATCATAATTTAATAAGACACATGACGTAACATCCGATGAGTAAGTTAAGAGAGGGTTAAAATCGTATTAAAAATCAGTACGTAGATTCTCGAGCTTAACGGATATCTTATCAAGCTACTGTCATGTTATCACAATTAATCGACTACCATGACATAATGAACGGATGAGTTCATTACTAGATACATACTAAAGCAAAATAACATTAATTTCCTTATACAGGTTTAAAATTTGCTGTTGACGCAGAATTGGCTCACTACAATGAGCGCAGGTAAAATGGTGGATTACAATCTAGAAGCGTCAAAACTCCCGCCCGTTGTCTGTGACTAAAATGGATCTACAGAGGTGATTTGCGAATTCACGACCTATAATTTGTAGTCAATTGTTAGTCGTTCGTGTAAGATTAAGTGTAAATAAACAAACAAAGATAATTTAATTTTGAAACTAGCGTCAGGTCAGGAGTCGACCAGTGGCCAGTGGAGTTCTTTTATGAAAATGCAATTATGCAAGATGAAGATATGCATAGAGTTAAAAGATCAGATTCACGTTTGCTTTAGCGTGATTCTCGAATTGTGTCCAGAACTCTTACTGAAATAGAGAGAAGCATGATAAAGGAAACTCATGCATGTAAACGTGTCTCTTTCCTATTTCACCATTTTCCTGTACTATTTCAGAGTAAGGTAGTTTTCGCATCGCCTTCGCATTGGATAAATATTGGCAGTGGTCGAGATAAGGTACGGGAATAGATCGACCTAATAAAGAGGCATCTCTTGCGCAACGGTCCCACACGGATGTGTTTGGTTGGGCATTAGTTGCACAATACGAATACATCAGACCAGTGATAGTGGACTGGCCTCGCGCGTGACTGAGTAGTCAATTACTGGGATTGGGCAGGTCAAATATTGGGTAAAGCTGAGTCTGAAACTTTTCTTGCTTTGATGATTTCTCACATATGATAAATCACGTCTTTATCCCAAAGTTAACAAGACCTAAAAGCTTAGCATGATTGTGGGCGCATAGGTGTAAAACTGAATCAAAATTAGTATGGGTTGCTAGCCCCATAGCTTAAAACTTGATTCCTACGATTTTCGCTGATTCCCTCGATGTGCTTTTACCACCTGCGCGGGAAAAGAAACAAATCGTACATTCTATGTTTTTTCTTTGCTCTTAGACCAGCATGGAGTGGATGATTTCTTGTTTTCGATAATTTATTCTTTACTGTAAATAAATTATTGCAATAATACACAAATAACACGAATATGTAGCCAATCTAATTCGTGCAATGAAAGATAAGGAAATTAATGAGGACAACATAATTAAGGCTTCTGAAACTAAAAACAATGTCAAAGAATTTGTTAGTCGCCACAAATAAAGTAATAAAAGTCATTATCGTCGGTTTGCTAAATGCAACCACGTTATCTCAAACTTAAACAAACTTGAGGTTAATATATTTTTATGTTGTACGCACGTTTGTAATGTAATAACTGTAGACGGTAACAATTTAATACCGTTGTTCAGATAAGTTTATGCTTGTGTCGAATTATTCGTCTATAAAGCATAAGAATTTGTTAGAATTTAAATATCAGCACTTCAGAAAATACACGACTGTTTATTTAGAGACAAAGTTCAGGAAGGACAGATTTGAGATTTATTATAGTATGTCCAGCGAAGAATAAACAAGAGCTGATAACAATCATAACATTGTGACCTCAACAGGGTTCAAAGACCTCGACACTTAATTAGCTAAGCGACCAGTCGTCTCCCGCGCCGTGTCACAACATTGATAATGACAATATTATTTTAGTTAATTGATGTTACGACGGTAATGCGATATTAAGAAATGAACCAATTAGAAACCGTTAATAGGCCATCTGTCTTAAGAATTCAAGAACACGTCTATTAAGCTCAGGTGTCTATAATAATAATAAATAAAATCAACAAGTAGAGAAACAATGACTTATAGAAAGGACACAAAAAAATTCAATGTAGTTAAATTCAGACAGAGTAAGGATTTTACACAATAAATGTACAATAGACTTTGCTGTAAATCGTGCAATCCATCGATAAACATACACTTTAAAATGCGATACAGTTTCTAGTGTTGATAAGCGTACAAGTGACCACATTAATGAACAATTCGAAAGAATGAGAGTTTACTGATATAAAAAACAATAACAATAATGTCATCTGAATCATACAACCAGGGACGGCCACGTCGATTTGATAACGTCACATAGATTTGTAATAAACACAAATGCATAACCAACCTTAAACTAAAGTTTATGGAAGAAATTTTACAAGATTCTACGGTAGGTCGTATCAAGGAGAGCATGACATGATTAAACTTACAGACTTATTAAAATAAAATCTTTAAAAATTTACACTTGAGTAAACTAAACACACGCAGAAAGTCAGTAGTATAAGTAGTTATAAAAACGCGGGCAAATGTAATTATTACAAAACCAAGTAATTACGTACTCGTAATAATAATAAGAGGAAACTTCACAATGTAGTCTCAAAGGTACTTAAGTTACCAAAAAGCTTTCTTCAAATAGTTTTAACACACTCTCGGATGGCACAAGGCCTTGAAATCAATTGTATGAAAAATGGAGTGCCTGGAACAAAATCACAAAAACACATATATATAACTTGTCAGTGTGTGTGATGTCTAGAAGTAGACGCTGATGATGATGATAACAACTATGATAGACATACATCACGTTGTCAGTAATCTCGCCCAATATAACACAATTAGCGACCGGATAACGTCGCAGAGACGGTTTTTAAATTGCTCCACTCAAGATTAATGACGGTCCTCGAATTACCAGAACGGTGGCCGAAGAAGAAATTAATTCGTCAAGTTGATTCTTTGTTTTCTGTTTAGCGACAAAAGTTTCTTTTTGCTGTTACCAAAACCAATTATTGTCAACATTCCTTGGTTAATCATTATCAAAAATTTGATTTGCGTTGAGTACTAAGTTTTAAGTGTTCTAATCTTAAGATGTTGTCATTAATCATTTCTCTGGACCTAAATTTATATATACCTTTAGTTTCTTCACTTCACTTATATCTCAAGTTAACATCTTTGACATTAAATCAAAAGTTAGCTAGCCTAATAGTTTTCTCAACGCTACTGAATTGAAGCGATTCCGCTACGAAGGGATAAAACGGTAACATTCAATCAACAATCTAATGCAAACCGCAATAAGCACCTATAAAGTATACAGTAAAAGCCCACAGAGCCCACCGTTTCAAATTAACTGGCGCACCGTCTAATTGATAGCGATTGCGTAAACTCGATTAGCGAAACCGCAATATCAGAACTAGCAAGGCATCTGGTTTTCCATTTATGCCTGCAACCGTAACAGTGGCATTTGTCGCTTCATAATTCATCATGCCACAAATTACACACAAGGTCTTATATATGATTCAGTAACACAATACATGGTAAAGTTAAAAGGAAGAGTTTCGCTCGAAACTAGTAACGACACGCTCGCAGTTTGAAACTGTTAGCAGACTTTGAAAACTCGCCGATGCAGCATTTGAAAAATTTCCATTCGAGGAATGTTAAAACTGGATTTGTGTCGCATAATTCTTGTAATTTATTTCTTAATAACGGTGAAGCAGAAAAACACGCTAAGATAACCAGCCATATGAAATTGGGACGACAAAAATAAACCGGACTTAGGATCTAGTATCCATTAAACATGGTATCGCCGCAACGATCACGAATCCGTAGCAAATAAAGCATGTGCACAAAGGAGTCATAAACCGTGTCTTAAGCCCGATATAGCTCTTGCTACATTGGTTTAAGTCCACGCTAATATTGACCATTGCAGCCGTCTCAAGGTCAGGAGAATGTGCGTTAAGCCTAACAAGTGCAGGAAATAAGTTCTTGTTCCTTTGTCGACTTCCTGAGCGTTCTGATCAATAGTGGCGACGTTAGTCACCGGGCGATTTCTGGCAGGTGATCTGATCAGCTGACTCGCCAAGGACGTGCCCTCTGGAGCGTCAAATCAATTTCAGAATTCGATTTACGAATTTCAATACAAAACGGTTTCCCGTGTCGTATAGTTTTTGTGAGATGTAAATGTGGGCGTGACTTCTCTGATAGCGACAAAACAAAACAAAAATAGTACATCGGTTGAATGTTCTGCCGTTACGTTTCTTGGATCATAGTGCCAAAGTGTTGTCTGTAGCGAATTAAATAATGTAAGTAGATTTTGCAAGTTGCATGTGGACGTAAATATGAGCATTCCTCTGGATTATAATTTTAGCACAAATATTTTACAAACGGTATGGGCGAAATGTACTCGCAGCAAGATGTTTATTGAATAAACATTACAAACTTAGAAAAAGCTGATTACTGATCCGGTAAAAGAGAAAACGTACCTAATTTGAAAGAAAATAAATATACCTCGCTTTCGAAATTATATTTTGCTCGTAGGATCCTGTGTTTTTCGTTAAATATGTTTTATTATTTAGAGTCGATCCATATTATTTTCCTCCTTCCACATCTTTCTATTCATATATTGAATAAGTTGTTACTATTTTTAGTGTCACATAAAATTTAATAACAAGAGTATTATTGTTTTACTTTACATAGGTAAAGTGGCGGGCTGTAGTGGCGAACGGCCAACTCCTAAAATAGATGTACATCACTCGGCTTTTCTCACCTTCAGCTGCTTGCACTGGGGTCACGAGATCCGGGGATTATTAGTAAATTCCACGCAGTTTACACCTACCAGTCAAAATTGACGTCTCAGACAGTGAGAACGTAGGCGATACCTAGGTATCTAAGACCAACCCCAAATTCTTCGTCATCTACTTCTGATCTGATAGCCAATTAGTACTGACAGGGCGGATTTTTTGGCACAAAATTTATTCAAAACGCAGAGCCCAGTTGTCAAAACAGGAATGTTATTCATTGAAACTAGTGTAGAAAATGTATACCCTTTTGTTGTATTTTATTCTAATGAACAGAAGTCGTTATAATAACACAAAAGCATCATACAGTACATTCTACTGCATGACGTGTTGACATTGAAAGAGAAACAATACCCATAAATTAGATCACAACGATAAATCGTCTACATAAGCGTTAGAACTGAGCTGACGATTTATCGATTATCGGTACACCTGTCGATATACGCGAATGATCGAACAATCTCTTTGCGCGTCATGAGAAAATCTTTTAAACGCGAGAATTTATCAATCACGACACAAAATGACGAGAATTTTAAGCAAAAAAAAAAAACATCTATAGCGATATTGCCATTACATCAACATGAAAATGTTACAAGCACAGCAGACATTCTCATAGATACAATAACAGAATTTCCATTGCACTAAATAGTTTAACGATTGCAAGAAGTCGATAGCTGGGATATATATAAAGAATTCAATATTGTTTTCATTGCTATGCAATGCTTTCACTTTGCATATATCTTTAGTATAAATGTGCAAACCCCGACTGCGTACACAGCTGGTATTTTGCCAGATGACGAGAAAACAATAGATGAAATTGGCTTCGTGCCGCCAAGAAAATTCGCTATATATAAGTCTATTTAGAGAGGTATTTGCAAATAATTGTCTATAAGATGAGATAATTATTGTAATCTTGAACAACGCAATCGTTCTAATACAAGAAGAAAAAATCCTATGATAATTAAGATTACAAAGCACTAGTTAACGTTAACAACAGGAGTCATGTATACTGAATGTTTCATTAATATAGCATTGATTACCTTGGTCGCAACGCCGGGATATTCTAATGACTAGTGGCAAAAGCTTAAGTTGTTACTGGAGTCTCCGCTATTTTATTATGGGTATGGAAGAAGTTTTAATTAATGCTTTGTCATTTTGTCCATCAACGTAATACCATATCAAAGTCTCAGTGGGGATTAAGCAGGCACAACAACGTTTCTAATAAAGGTCGCCGCCGAGGCCCGGTATAATCGGATTTCACTTAATGAGATTATGGTTTCACGTCACCGAAGTTTCATTTATCGCGAACTCCGTAATTATGAAGGGTTAATTTTATTTCATATTTCAAAAGTCAGATTTATTGCTTTTTGTAATTATTTCATGTAATTCTATTGTTATGTCTAAGTATCCTGTCTGTTATAAAATAGAACAATATCATTTCTAATTACCTTCACTTCACACGACTTACAGCTATTATGGTTACTGGATCTGGAAAAACATCGACTCTCAAATGAAACAGCCAAAAGTAGCAGTTGATCGATGGATGACTCAAAGTTCGCTTGAGGTCAGCAAATTGAATAAATGATGTCAACTACGCCAATTTACCACATCTCAAGCCCAAAACGTCGCTGCTTTCCCTGTGTCTGTCTGTGTGTCTGTCTTTGTCGTACACGTTAAAAACGTACATGATGAAAAGGGAGTTGTATTGGAAAGCTAACCGCGGCGGCATGTGACAGATCGCGAGGTCAAGGCGCGTAAGTCGTTGGCACTGCACTATGGCACAGCTGTTGACTAACAAGAAATGTCACTCTATACTGTGATTTCAATGAAAACACTAATAAAATAATGGGTTGATCAAATATTGCTAGTTGTAATTCTGTCACTACAAAAACTGGGACGAAGTAGTAAAGTTTGTAAGAAGAAATGTTGTATCTAATCTATACTAACACGCCTAATTGATAGCCAATTTTAGATAAGACAACTACATGATTGGAAAGTTTGCCAAAACATATAAACTTACGGTTTAAAGAGTGTCCGGGGAGAACGTAACCATAGCAACGAGTGACAAGAAAAAGTCGATCAACCCAAATAATTAAAAAAACTATAGATGTATAACGTCTTTTATCAAAATACGCCCACTAAAATCGATTTGACCCGTATGAAGTAAATCTCGATAGTCGGAATGATAATCACCTCAAGGCAAATGGACATGTTTGTCATGACGCTGACTTTGCTAAGTAATCGCAAATTGCAAGTGCAAATTAGATCACAGACAGGTTCGTTAATACGTTTTCTGGTCATAACATAACTCAAAACTCGTAAACAGAATCTTAAATGAACCGAATTAAAATAAGAAAAACAGATGAAATCACGGTTGATAGAAACGTTTATTTTTGTATGGCATCCCCAATGTCGTCTCGTTTCTAAGAAAACCGGAATTTCTTATTCGTAGCAAGGTGAGCAGCCAAGGAATTTTGTGCTTTGACTCATGGCACGGATGTCCGGATGAATAAGCGATAAGGAAAATATAGGGGAGACATTCCCTTTTGATGATACAGCGCAAAATTGGGAAACTCTAGAACAGCTTCCCGGTATGACTAATAATGAACAGGCTCAATGACAGTAAATTAATAAATTTCTCGATTTATTCCGAAGAACAATTAGCTTATTTACTAATTACAAAAAGTATATTATCAAAGTATTTTATGAACGCAAAACTAGTGCCAATATGGTGACAAACGGTGCACCAGATTATATTAATTAATGTAACCTACACATACGGCATGCACTAGATACACAAATAAAGACATATTGTGTCGTTAGAGCGCGTGCGCGGCAAGGTGAACCAGGCCCCCAGTTGACGTTGTGCCAATCGCGCATGCCGAAATAATATCGTCCACATATACTGCACTCGCGCAAATAAAACATGGCTACTATGCATGCATTCGATCTTCAAATAATGAAAACAACGCAAAGGAAAGTAGAGGTCACTCAGTTTCTACAATATTTTAGAATTAAAACTAAATATCTGTAAGAGAACAAAGTTAAATTTTTTTAGGTAGGGCGGAAACATCATCTTTGCCAAAAAGAATGTGCCGCAAGAAACCGGACAGAAAGTCACGATCTTTAAATAAAACAAAACAAAATCAATTAAAAAAAAGAAAAGAAAAAAACAAATTAAGCGGGATGCAGAGACAAACAATTGAACGTACAATAGCCAGGTGTAAGGTTCAGGTAAAGGTAATGGCAAACCGAACACAAATACTTTCAAGACTTGTATAGATTCTACAACCAACATAACATTACAAACGGTCGAACATAAGTACAATAGGCAGGTGCAAGTTTCTGGTGAAAGTTATGGCAAATCTAAAACATGTATACGGCCAGTTGCTATTGAGAGCATCGGAAACACGAGTATTATTTATAACTTGATATTATAACTATAAGTATACGTATTGAAATAAATCTGTATGTAAATTAGAATGAAAATGGTGTTCAATGAGAAGTTTTGAATTGTATAAATAACGCTGAATGTGAAGAAATTCCACATTAACTTCATAACGGACATTATAATTGATAAGCCATTCCCGCAGAAAAGCAACACAAGCAATCTTCGCTAGAGAACTCCTTAATCACGTTAACAACATGAGTAATAGGAACACATCCTTGAGGGAAATCAATTAAGGGGACAATAGGTGCTGTAAAGGCACAATAAACCTCCAACAATGGCCCTATCTTACTTGAAGAAAAACATGCTGAAGAGTGTTCGCAATTTGTTGCTTTGCCAAACCTTTGTAGTAAACGTTAGCTGACCAGTAAGTCAAAAAGGTCGACACTTGAGGCTTTTTATGGTGATCTTTTTCAACTGACATTTTTATGCCGGTTTTATTATGTCGTACTTTACTTTGTTACTTGTTGAGAGGTCTACAGACGCTGCTCTTTCGTACTTCACTAATGACGGTCGCATCTCACAAAACATGTTCAGTAGTACCGTAATTTCGGACTCATAATGTCTGTCATAAAAATGCAGACACCTGACGTTTAAAATTTCTTAATAAAATTTAATATGAGTGTCGAAACGCCTTTTACAAGCATTCATTACGAGTGTCACATTATTTAAATAGGCCGTGATTGAGCCAATTTTTTATAGTGCTAATTTCACATCAATTGAACAATTTGATTCGCAGAACTGCAGAAAAACAAAAGCATTAGCTGGGACTGCCCATTTAAAAAACTATTACTATATCAATTTTAGTAAATAAGATGCATTTGATGAATGCATTTACAAGCATCGAGAATAATAAAGGCTATAAAGTGAAAAGGGCATAGACAAACAATTCTCATTCTTATATGAGTCACTATCATGATGTAAAACGTGTAACAGAGGGTTTTCCAAAAAAAAGACCACATGAACATTTTTCCAGAATTTAAATATTTTGGTCTTTCTTACTCAGAATCGTTGACCCTATCAATTCTGGTACAATTAAAAATGCGTAACTGAACTGACGGTAGACAAACCCCTTCCTCGCCCCCGACCCTGAAATTTTGCTTTGTTATATTATTGCGTAGTTGCAAACATGTTACCGCTTTATCGTTTTGTTTACAGATACACGGATTAGCGATACAATATGAGAACGCCGGCGAGCAATTAACCGACAATAGAAATGCCAAATGAAACTGTTCAGTTTGGTCATGAGCTTGTGTGTAATTTAGTACCTGTGGCTTATTGTCTAACGCGCTCGCAATCGCCATCGTGTTCATTTTGACAGTTCTTGTGTGAATGTGACAGCTAGCTGATTCCGATGCCAATTGTCAGCCCATACATGAACTGTCCAAATGAACACGATGGCAATTGCGAGCGACTTAGACAATAAGCCTACTGAACATATAACATTGATAACAGGGGTGCGAGTCGGGTTATCTCCGCGTGTGGTCAAGAGCTGCGGTTCGTTTTTGGATCCGTCCGAGAAGAGCAGTGCTTGGTCCGGTGCATCCTGGGCAACGGTTAATGATTTCCTGGCAGATTCTGAGGGATATCATTATCCGTTGGCTAAGAGCCACTAATAACTTCAGCAGGTATTTGAGTTACTTTGACTGACCACCCCAACAAATGTTATTCAGGATTTTTTGATCGCAATAGACAAAGGTGCCTTGCTGTTTGCTTGAAAAATGCCTTAGGTACATCATTTTGGCAGAGCTAATACTTTTCCACTGCTGAACCGTTTTTACCAGACACGGCTAAAAACGACCGCAAGGAAACTGGCTTTCGAATGAGAAAAACCGCATCTGTTTTAGAGCTACCACGCCACAGACGCACAGACATTTTTGTACAATTAAACTAACCCAGCCGTATAACGTCAAGTTCTAACCAGCTTATACGTCGTCATCGTCAACACGCATTCGTCACAGTACGGTATCACGGCATTATCGGTCGTAATTAGCTGTTATTGTGGCCGCTAATTAAGATGCGAGCCCATTGTTGCGCTCGCGCCGCTAGACGCGGATGTTTCGATACAATAAAGTATTATTTATTGTTTACCACCACGATTGATGTTTCTATGGACCGAGCGCTCGGGAACGTGGGGTAATGGCGGAATCACATTTTATTATATGTTTTTAAAAATATCCTTATTCGATGTCTATTATAGTTTTTCGTTTTGAAATTATTAGATAGTAAATCAATTTAAAAATATTTGACAAGTGTTTTCATACATTGGTTAATGTTCAAGTGAACATTGAGAAAGGAGTTAACATAATTTTGAATTTCTTCCCTCGCAGATGGTAAAACCCATCAAGGAAACGAACGGGCATCATGTTAGCAAACATGTTCTAGGCTGCATGTTCTTCCATGCTGGTCTGGGAGTAAAGAAAAAACATAGAATTTACCAGTTGCTTCTCTTCCCGCGCAGATAGTAAAAGTATAGGCGATGCGGCTGGCAACCCATCACTATTTTGATTCCCGTTTCCACCTATACGCCCACAATCATGCTAAACGTGGCCTTTAGGCCTTGTTATCCTAGGCTCATTACCGTAAGGGATAGAGACGTGATTTGTGTATTTATGTACGTTAATGTTCTAATCAAACCATTCCAATAAATCTAAACCAATGACCTGTTGATTTATTCCGAATTATTTTAAGACAAGTACACGAAGAACCAACCTCAGAACCATATTTCGCGCCCGGTGAAATGCGAAGCGATGCGCCGTAGAAGTCGCGAAAACTGCGCGTGCGTTGATGTCGTAAACAGGAGGCGCCTGACAGCCGCGCATCGCTATTTACGATAGCCATGTAAAACCATCTTTATTGTTGAAATAAGGACATTAACCGAGTAATTTTTGTATAATTATTTATATATTCCGGGAATCTAACGATTTCTGTGTGCTATACAGGGATTTTTAGATAAAAACGGATGTAGATAGGTCTCATCTCGTAAAAAGCGTGTTTTTCACCAATTTTGCAAACACTGACTTATGCTCAGTAGCTTATGAACTTCAAAATAAATTTAAACCAGCTCAAAAAACAACTTTACATGAAAAAAAAGTGTTGACCATTGTCTATGGATTACCCTTCCGAGTTTTAAACATGTTAGAAATAATAAATTTTAAATTGGAGATATCATCGTGGATGTCGTTTCTTTCAGACAGAAAGCGAGAACGTGGCAGCGGTTTGATTAGAATTCTTTGTAACATCCAATAACTATACGCGTAAAGAATTACCCAGTCATACCGCCTTCCCGAGCGCAAACTCTTATATTATGTACGTTGACCTATCTGCTTTTCATGAGCTCTTTGAGGTTAATGGGTATAAACCGACCGCTTAAGACCCGTGCAGACGCGCGGGGTGGGACGACCACGGGGGTCGGAACTACCCGCCCGCACCTCTCTCGGTTCCCTTTGTCGTCCTACCCCGCGCGGGCGCGAGGACTCATTTAAGCGGCCGGTCTTTAACTAATAGATAATCAGTTAGCCATTTTGTTTTTGTTTGCGCACTCATTGTCAAACTTTCTGTTTGGCTTATTATTGATTGAGAAGCGTTATTAGCACACTCAGGCCCTTTGTGTTTACAAAGTTAAGCGAGAAGTAAATAAACAATCGGAAGATTACAAATGACATTTGACAAAGGTTTCGAATGTCCAATCAAGAGAATTTCCATAAAAAATAGGTATTTATTGAATCAGGCGTTACTTTGCGTAGGTCCATTTCAATAGTCATATTGCACAAATAGCGAGTAGAATAGCGGAGTAGCAAGGTAAATGTTTTACGTTCATATAAAATATATTTCCTATCCAGGATAGATGTAGGATAGGCCGTTTGGAGCAAAAACGCCTGTAACCTACAAACGGGCCATTAAAGAACATGACTTGGAAACTAGCCAAGCATACTCGTAAATACATAGGTACAGAAACTAAACTTATAACCCGACTTAGTTTGCATTTATTCGTAAGTCATATGACAGGTAAAAACCACTGAATATAAAATATAAGTACTTTCCCGATACAGTAGCATTTTGACAAGATTAAGAGAATAAATTTCTAGATATAGAATCTAGTAGGCATTTCGTATATTTCTTACAAAACGTATGGCGAGCCGCACCGATTTTCTTAAGGCTTATCTATCTTATCACATACGCCGGCTTCTTGTGACGAGTCGGCATTTTGTCCTATTGAACAATCATTATCGCACAATAAAGATTGTTTAAAGTTTCAACAGTTTCTGCATTGCGAAACACGTGCAAGGACCAACGAACTGTTTGATTCGGACAAATAAAGCAGCTGCCGTCACGTGACTAGAATGAATCAATTATATTAGACGACCGAACACCGTGTGAATGGAAATCATCCTACCGAATCTCCAAGGTCGCTTTCTTATCACGGAACGCTGCGTCGGCCGAACAAAGTAAATACACGTGACCTTGGGCCATCAGATAACCTAAAGGCTTGCGTAACTAGAGAGCACTGACCTGTGTGACCATGTCCCAGTAGAATCCGTCGAGCATGGACTTGCCATGCTGATGCTGTCGGCAAAGCGCCGGCCAAAGCGACGCGCGGACAGGACTGTTGATAGGCCAGGAGTTCTCTCTGATGAGTATCTTCAATTCTCGTTTCCTGCTCTGCTGGAGGAGCGGCTGTACTTCGTCGTAGGTCTTGAGGGGTGCTTTCTTCCCTGCGAATAGGGGAGTGGGTAAGCACTGCGTCCAAACTGGGGTGACGGATGCGAGGGATTCTGCGCTCGGGGCGCGGAAGGCCGCCGGTTCTATGTACATCGCGGTGGCATGAGGCACATGCTTTCGGTGCGCGCGCGCCGCCGGCACTGCGCGCCAGCCTCCGCGGAAAATGCGATAGCGCCCTGTCACACTTCGATTGTTTATCTAACCGTGCAATGCGCACGGGGCTTCTGACGCCACATATATTTATATATTTTTTATTTTATATATCATGATTAATAAATTTTGCAAGTTGTGAAAGTATGA
This sequence comes from Pandemis corylana, assembly GCA_949127965.1. Lineage (NCBI taxonomy): Eukaryota > Metazoa > Arthropoda > Insecta > Lepidoptera > Tortricidae > Pandemis > Pandemis corylana. The sequence continues at coordinate 3,442,784 of OX421852.1, read as the reverse complement.
AACCTATTTTTAGATAGGAACAGCGGATGTTTAGTGAAATTAAAATACGTGAATAAAAATATTTTTATACGTATAAAAATAAAACTAAATAACACTTAAAATCCTCCGTTTCAAAATTAACCTTAATTAGAAATTTAACCATCAAAAAACAAACAACAAAATTGAAAAATTTTCCTTGACGGAAAAGATGAAAAATTGATAGGTAAACAACTTCAAATTAGTAAACATTTCAAGTTTATCTATATTTGCGAGCATACGTCACTACGTACGTAAGGTGCACGATAGTAATAATAGAACATTATTAAATCACCACAAAACGCAACATTGGCCAAATGCCAGGAACGTTAACATACAAGTGCCGTACGCGAGTCTTAAGTAGAGCGCCCCGGTACTTTATTTAATAAACCCACGCCTCCATCACGTGTAAAAGCCATAATTCAGGAAGACTACAGACTTTCTCTTTTACATTGTCTTCAAAATATTTTTCACATTTTTGTACGCATATATTTATTTGTTTCCGCACAATTGGTCTTGGGCACCGTTTAACAAACGTTCAAGTAAAAGAAATACAATCAATCCAAGACAACCTTTTAACCTTATTGCAGTCGGTTTAAACAAATTTAAAGTTTCAAGAAAATTAATTTTATTTACCATCAAACATTCTTGAACAACTTAATGAAAATTTTAGGATATGCGAGGAAACTCACATGTCAAAACATAGACAAAGTGACAAATATCTGGTTAAAAGTAAATTATACAGTATCGTAATTTTTATTTCAATTAAAAAATCTACCCTGAACTGGAAATAAAATTGACTTTTTCGCTTATTTAAAATTTCTTAACCTTTTCGCAGAATTTGTTTTGTATAACGGAGAACATTTTAAACAAAGGTAAATAAAGTAGAAACAGGCGGAAAATATACATTTGAGTATTCAAATTTTTTAACCTTCTGAAACTAATACATTTTTCTCATAAAAAAAGTAGTGAATGGTGATATTGATATACCAAAAAAATCATCGAAACGTGTATTATATTATTCCAGTATTGTATACCGCAAGCATGGAAGTGTTAAGTTAAACATTACCCGATGATAAAGCAAGGTTATCTATAACCGCAGTCTCGGCAAAGACGCCGTAATCGACGCACGTTAAAACAAAAACTAACAAATTTTCGTGTTTAACATTGTATATAGATAAAAGGTTAGTAAAGAATATTTATCAGTTCGTGTATAGTGCAAATGTATTTATTTTAGTTACTCAAAACGTGGTCAACTTTATGGCAAATTTAGGTTTAGATTTTGTAAACAAACATACAATCGTAAACAAAGTAAATTGTATGTTATCATAAGTTAGGTAAGATCAATAACTTCAAATAGTTTATGATGATTGTGATGTGATGATGTTCATGCAGCATAAATAAAAAGGGCCAATGGATGCTATGCCGAATAAATCACTGAAGAAATTGACGCTTGTTCATGTCTGACTTACACGAGATGGTAGACGAAGAATAAAATATAAACATTATAAACATGGTCATGGGCAGACATTCTACTTTGAAGTCTTCAAAATAATTCCAGTATACTAAAATGACACAATTTAAGCAATATTAAATAATTTTGGATGTAGTACATTAAATATTAGATTTACTTAAGAAACACTTCAAACATTACCGAAGTTGAAACAGTCAATTATTTATTCACGATCATTGCTCATTTGCGCATTCATAATTCACGTACCTACAGTAACTTCTTTAAGAACTGTACTGAAGTCAAAGTAAGTTCCAACTCACGATTATATAAGCAATGTTCCTTCATTACATAGGCACATAAATTTGGGATCTTAAGTATCAAAATGTTCAAGGAGAAACCTTAAAGAACTAATTACCTTGCTAGGTACCCAGCTATATTTGTGCTAGTTTTATTCATGCTTCTGCCCGCAACGTCATCCATGTAGAATTCACAATTGACATGTTCATCCCAGGGAACTATGCAATTATCCGGGATAAAAAGTAGTCTATATTTTAATCTTTGGTACCAGCTATCTTTGTTTCAAATTTGATCCAAATCCGTCCAATCGTTTCAGCGTGAAGAAGGAACAAACATCTTCACACTCCCATCCTTACAAACTTTCGCATTTATAATAGGTGTAGGTATTGGGTATCAAGTGGGCTCGAGAAAGTTCTACATTTGTCTATCTAGGAATTCTAGGATCTAGGTTTCTAATATTATGATAATTTATCTCAAATACTTCATCAAGCGGTTGGGTTAGTTTAAGTGAAGATCCCCGTTATGTTATTCAAGATTTTAAATTATGATTGACAAATGTTCTCATACATTGGTTGACAAACAAAGTAGGTAGGTTAGGTACATGGGCTCAAAGAAGTGATAATAATAATAATCCAAAATTTCGATTAAAAACTTTTACACAAGTGTTCAATCCCACTCACCCAGCCGCCTGCTAAAATATTCCAGAAGAACTGTAAGACATACATACATACATAAATCACGTCTCAATCAAAATGGTGATGGGTTGCAAGCTGCATCGTCTATAAAATGATTCCTAAGATTTTTGCCAATTCCTCGATATATTTTTACCATTTGCGCGGAAAGAGAAGCAACTGGTACGTTCTGTTTTTTCTTTGCTCCCCCCAAACCAGCATGGGAGAACTGTAAGACACTTCGTATAAATACAAATTAATGTCTAAATGTGTTGCTATACGCAAAGCTAGACAACGGCTGGACTGATCTGGATGAGCTTTCTCTTAAACGATTTAAGCCTCAGGAATGTTCTAATGAACAGGAAAATTGAAAAATAAAATGCTCGGAAAATCGTAAAAACGACATAAAAGTGAAGTCCTTGCGAACGAAGTCGTTGGTGCGGGCTAGTTTGTAATAAATATCGTTTAATGCTCAATATACTATTTAATAATAATCACAATCAGCGGTGAACGTTGCTGATTATACATAATTACATTATAACATCGTTGATTCGATCAGTAAATTGTCAATTGGCTCAATGGTAACGCAAAGAAATAACACGACTCCATTAAAAGGGGCCGATTTTTTAAATCACTTAATGTGAAAATGAAAAATGATTCATTGTACAGCCAAGAGAGCCAAGATTCCTGACCCCCTAACTAGGTAAAGACTGGCTCTTGGGAGACTCTAAAGAGAGAAAATACCACACGAAAGTGTTAATATTTTTTTTTAAATACAAGTCGTGTAGAAGTAAATTACAGATGTAAATTTGTAATTCATAAAATGACAATATGAATTAATGAACTTTTGGACGTAGCAAAAAACAGATCATCCCCATTTTCGAATAGTGTTTTCGCGAAAATACCGGATAGTCTATAGATAGATGTACCTACCTTTGCATTAATTCTACAAAAATGAATATTTGAAATGCAACTTTCTGTAAACGCAGCAGTATCGACTTAGTTTATCTTTGAAGAGTTGATTGCAGCGACATGCATGTTGACATTGTTGACTATTCCATAACACACGAGAAATGGTATTCCATATACCAGGGGTGGCCAACAGGTCGATCGCGACTGTTAGTCCAGTCGATCATGGCAAGGCAAAAAATATAAATACGTAGACCAGACTGCACAACGTAATCACCAACTGCTGATTTAAGGTTTCATGAAGTATGTAATTGGTAGATCGCACAGGGTTTCGTTAGTAAACAGGAGATCTTGGGTCTGATCAAGTTGGCCACCCCTGCCATATACCATCTAGAACGAGGAAATCTTTCGTTCTCAGGAAGAAAACATAAACCGAGTACCTTCGCGCGCTTTCGTGTTCAAGGCATGTATCCTTCAAGACATTCCATAAACGACAGCTAATCAATGTTATGTACACCGCAACAAAGATCATATAAAGGTATTCGATTCATTATACAACATGTTACCCCAGGTCAGGATACTATACATAAAACAACCAGATAATCACGTACGTACAAGATACTATGTGCAAACACCGACATCTATCGGCAATTGTGAGCATTGCAATTAAATCTTGCACGATCGTTACCCGATACGCGGCGGAGTTTCAAGTTAGCGAAGCGAAACATAGATGTCACTGGTTAGCTACATTCTTGATGGTTATTTACATGCAGTACACAATAACATTGTTGATATTGTAGCATATCGCCTTCTACACATATTAATGTCTTGTTCCATTACAATTTGTTTCAGGATTTAAGCATTTCATCTTCAGATCAGCCAAAAAAATTCACTGCCGTTTTTTCATTATAGACTTCTTCCTATTACAGCTTGTCTTAACAAGACTCGTCACTTTGATCAATTAGTTTCTCTGTGAAAATAGATTTTTAGTCTAATTGTTTAGCATTTGCACTGCTTTGTTGTCAATGCTATTTTCCATCACAAACACCGTGACGTGACTTAGTTTCAGAGAGTCCATTGTGTCTGGCACCAATAGTTGTTCCAGCATTTGTTTCATCGTGCATCTTTTACCCTTGGTCTACCAAATGAAAACTTCTAGAACAATCTACTTGGTCAAGTGTCTTAAGCCTTTGTTCTTATAAATCTGACTCAAGCCTAATAAATTTGTCATGAAGCGTGAATCCGAAATATAAAAGCAGATTATTCGAAAAACTGTTTATTTTTTAGAGCAAGGAAAACAATTAGTGGATTCAGCGTAGTCGTAAAGGAAAACTCTTGGCTTTGAAACTGTTCCAACGAATCGACTCACACGCATCCGATGTCGAATGCCGATCCAAATGCTTCATGCAGAAGGCATGGTCAGGGTATAAATAGATGTACTAAAATTCAGCTGAGATTTTAATCCGTTTGTACGTATACGTTCGCGTTTTGCGATCTTGAAATTTTTCTGCATTAGAATCACTCTTAAAAAACCTATGTATGTATTGCTGAGCTGATTAGACACTCAAAATATATTCCCAACAACAATTTTGATAGTATTAAGTCTAGCTAGTGCCTCTAAGCTAGTATTGTTTGCAGGTCGGCTGGATGTACAAAAAGCTTTATTGTTATATCAAACCGGTTGTTAAATAACAATATTCTAGTCCCATCAGCATCTGTACTAAAGATTAGGATATCAGTCGAAAATGTCAAACACAAAAATGTTTATACCTAGTATATTTTTAGTTCTTAGCACTTCCCAATAATTTTCCTGTAATTGTGAATTGGTCAAACTAAGAAAATCAAGCTAAGGTCCGGCCACACCAGTGCGTAACAGACGTCGACGGTGCGTTTACGGTGAGAGAACGTGACGCATGCGACACGTCACTGCGTATACGCAACGGTGTGGTCGCTCCTTTACGTTGCAGTGTGAAGGCCGCGGTCGTCTACTTAGGCTATTACTATTTAGGTAGGTACACACAGCAAAGCTATTCGGTAAGCAGGATAGATACGGCGCGAGCGTGCGTAGGTGCTTACCTGATTATATTGCCGTGTGTACAGCACGCACCTTAATATGTATAGATAATTCCATGGAATAGTCTAACGCTTACGCAGTTCCTTCTATCCAGCGACCTTTATTACTAAACCGGGATGAGAAAGCGATTGAAAAATCTGTCATTCCCTATACTTACGTCAAAGTATACAGGGTGTTAGGTAATGAGTGGATAATCCTTGAACTATGGATAGCGGGCACTTAGGACATTATAATAAAGCTAAAATTGGTTTAGTAAAAGTTGCACGGTTTCCGAGATATTCGGACTTTTAGGTTTTTTTCGAAAATGAACACCCTTGTTCAATGTTTTGATCATAGCACCATTTTAAGCTAACTTTTTCAATTTTTTATTTTTGCTTAATATTCTCGAGTACTTGTGTGTTCAGATAGGCATTACTATTTTTGTGAGACTACATGGGATTTTTTTTTTAAAAATCGCAAACTTAATTTTTGCCTTTTCAATCGTACATTGATCGAATTTTCAGCTCTCACGGTGAAAAAAAAATACACTACCGCCTAGTTGCCAATAAGCTTAAAAACATGCCGGTTTATTGACAATTTAAAAATGGTAATTACCTTTTGAATTTAAATTCAAAATGACAAAATAATTAAAAAAAAATACACAGTCACCCACATTTTTCCCGGTTTACTTTTTGTATCACGGGCGTAGAACTCAAATTTTTTTGTTGCAAAAAAAACATTATGGGCCACTTATTTAAATGCAAATGGCATTTAAATAATTCCAAATTTAAAAAACATGTCAACTGACTTTTGTTTTTTTTTCGAATTCGATTTTGAATTTTGCTATTATTATTGCGTAATGAATGGTTAATTTTGCGTTTAGATCGTTGTGTTGAAGTTTTTTACTTTAATACTGCTTCGAACATAATACACACTGATAGAATACGCCCAAATGCATTACATTTATGGTGAGTGCCAAGGCACAATTTCACCATTCATTATGCAATAATAGCGAAATTCAAAATCGAAGTAGAAAAAAAAAACAAAAGGCAGTCAACATGTTTTTTAAATTTGGAATTATTTAAATGCCATTTGCATTTAAATAAGTGGCCAATAATGTTATTTTTGCAACAAAAACAATAGAGTTCTATGCCCGTGATACAAAAAGTAAACCGGGAAAAATGTGGGTGAGCGTGTATTTTTTTTTAATAATTTTGTCATTTTGAATTTAAATTTAAAAGGTAATTACCATTTTTAAACTGTCAATAAACCGGCATGTTTTTAAGCTTATTGGCAACTAGGCGGTAGTGTATTTTTTTTTCACCGTGAGGGCTGAAAATTCGATCAATGTACGATTGAAAAGGCAAAAATTAAGTTTGCGATTTTTTTTTCAAAAATCCCATGTAGTCTCACAAAAATAGTAATGCCTATCTGAACATACAAGTACTCGGGAATATTAAGCAAAAATAAAAAATTGAAAAAGTTAGCTTAAAATGGTGCTATGGTCAAAACATTGAACAAGGGTGTTCATTTTCGAAAAAAACCTAAAAGTCCGAATATCTCGGAAACCGTGCAACTTTTACTAAACCTATTTTAGCTTTATTATAACGTCCTAAGTGCCCTCTATCCATAGTTCAAGGATTATCCACTCATTACCTAACATCCTGTATACGGAATGACAGTTTTTTCAATCCCTTTCTCATCGCGGTTTTGTACCACCAAGCCCCCATTTTACCACCCACAATTTTGTCAGTGACAAGTGACAATTCTGTTTACATTACAAACTCGACCAGAATCTACGCCGGCTGGCTGCATTGACTACGAATTGCATGTCGAATTGTGACATATCGCCGACATTTGTCAAATTGGTGAAATGGTTTAATTTTTGCCACCACCAATTGATTATTGAATACACATACTTTATGTATATGTTATTATTTGCAGCTAATCGGCTGTGTAGGGATATGCTGTGATAATGGAGTCCGGGCGAGTATTATCATAATTTCAGTACTTGGAATTAAAATTAAACCATTAAATTAGTTCCTTTTATAACTTTAAGCTGTTTCTACAGAAAAAAATTAAACGGGGGAATGACGTCAAACGCAACCTGTTTAGTCACGATAACATACGGCTATAATCCAATTAATATTTATTATTATGATTATACTTACCTACTATAAGATATCTCAGTTTTTGACAAATTACTATCGATCAACTTTAGAATCAGCTTGTAATCAATCATGTTTAGGATTCAGATAAAAACTGAAATTCGGAGAAAACAAATATAATATAATACAATCTCGTTAATTACTAAGATATTCTTTTACATCTCTTAAAGACCGACATATACGTCTAAAGAAAGAACCGATAACACATACACACATAACCTAATTTGCAAAAGTTTGAACTCTAAGAAACTCTTAAGAATCTCTATCTCTAAGTCGAAAAGTGGTATAGTTTCGCAAAAGGCATCGGTAACAGAGAAAACAAAAACGTATCTATATGAAATAGATATGGTACAAAATCAAATGTTTTGTTGTAACTGTCAACTGGTTTTAGGGTTAAATGTGATCTTTGATAACATTGAATTATCAATTACAAACAACTAGATACAAATCACTTACAATGTACGATCATACCTACACTCAGAGTACTCAGACTTGACTCATTCGCAGGATCATGACTCAAAGAGTCTATATTCATTTCAGAAAAAGTCCCATGTCTGAAGGACGAAACCCAACCTGTAGGCTTATTGTCTAACTCGCTCGCAATCGCCATCGTGTTCATTTTGACAGTTCATCTATGGGCTGACAATTGGCATCGGAATCAGCCAGCTGTCACATTCATACAAGAACTGTCAAAATGAACACGATGGCGATTGCGAGCGAGTTAGGTAATAAGAATAAGCCTATTGATTTCGCTTTATTGAAATCGATTGTGACGTGACGCAATTTATTTAAAAGTACGTTTCGTTTTATTTTTACTATGAGAAATAAATGAAATAATCACCTATTCCATCCGCTATAAAGGTCCGGCCACACCAGTGCGTAAAATACGTCGACGGTGCGTTTACGCAACAAAATGTATGAAGAAACGGTGAGAGAGCGTGACGCATGCGACACGTCACTGCGTATATACTTGGTCACTTCTTCAATCATAATTTTTCGTTTAGCATAAACCACAAAGGTATTTTTTCTACGTTATCTCAAACGTGTACTTAAAATTCAGGTCTAGGTTAGGTAACACTAAACAATTTAAAATTAGGTATAGGTATGTTTAACAGTCTCAGTAAAAATTGCACCATAGCCATGGAATATGATTGCGAACAACGTTTCTAACACTTTGTAACTCGTGTGCTGTCATGGTTTACCTATAAGCTACCATCCCGTATACAATATCTAAAAATTAATCCATACTAATATTATAAATGCGAAAGTTACTCTGTCTGTCTGTCTGTTACTTTTCACGCTTAAACCGCTGGACAGATTGTTGAAATTTGGTATACGAAAATTGCCAAATTCTACCCCAACGGAGCCGCGGGCAACAACTATATACCGACCGTTTAAATGCATCCCCGCCCGCGCGATGCAGGGACGCGGGGTGGGACGACAAAGGGGGCCGAGAGAGGTGCGGGCGGCAGGCGCACTACCCGCCCGCACCTCTCTCGGTCCCCTGTCGTCTTACCCCGCACCCCTGTGCCGCGCGGGCGAGGACTCATTCAAGCGGTCTGTAGTCCAGAATATTTTTCAAGATTTTTTTCAATCGTGTTCGACTAATGTTCCTACACACCGGCCGATGTTCAAAGTCTACGTTGTGAAATACAATAAATACATACATAAATCACGTCTTTATCCCTTACGGGGTAAACAGAGCCTAAAGTAACGACCTAAAGGCCACGTTTAGCATGATTGTGGACGTATAGGTGGAAAGGGGAATCAAAATAGTGATGGGTTGCTAGCCGCATCGCCTATAACATGATTTCTAAGATTTTCGCCTATTCCCTCGATGGACTTTTACCATCTGCGCAGGAAGAGAAGCAACTGGTACATTCTATGTTTTTTCTTTGCTCCCAGACTAGCATGGAAGATACGTTGTGAAATGGACGACTTAATTTTGAATAAACAATAACGATGAAAAACCACCTAAAACTAACTGCTGAAATATGCCATAACAATTCTAAGAAACCTTTTATTGTATGGCAATAGCAAACACTACAATTGCAAGTTTCGCTACAGTTGGGATTTCACCTGTGGGATTTCCCCGGGTGCGAATCAATAACGTGAAAGGTCTATGGGCAATCTGTTGCCTTGTCACACAGTGACCTTGTTTGTCATCCCAACAGAGCAGCAAGAAATGTGTTATTCCCTTTTTTTATTTGCTGAGCGTATCGTATCATAATTACGACAATTCCCAATGAGTGTGGTAATTTAATTTTGACAAACATAAACTGTAGTACCTATTTAATATAAACTTTGACCATATCAATATAAAACCTTCTAACATTCATGTAAGTAATTAACTAAGCAAATACACATAGACAACGGTTCATTAATGTTTGACCAAACAATTATTGACAAATGCATCGTTTGACAAACACTTCATTTGACAACCTTTTATTTTCTACTAACATATTGACTTTTTAGAAAACTTATAAAACAAACCTAACCTAACCTAATGTGAGCCACGCCTAAAGATTTTTCGATTTAAAAAAAAGTCAACAGTTTATCAGATATTAAAGGGTTGTCAAATGAAATGTTTGTCAAACGATACATTTGTCAAACGTTTGTCGGTCAAATGATCGGATGCCATAGACAACACTACCTCTAATATACCTAATAGTTGTTTGATACTAAAAGAGTATGGTACAAAGTAAAAAAATACGTATATTCGTGTATTCGGTTACTGTTGACATTGTAACTTATTTATATTTTGCCCTCAACCACATTCACCGCAGACCTCCGAGCAAATGTCTTTGACAATAACAAATCCCCTTGTTTTCCTGCAAACACTGAAAACTGCCTGAAAATTTTAACGATCCTTTTCATTGTGATACAATGATGGGTCTATGTTCGCTTAAAAATAATCTAGAATCATTATTACATGGTGTAATTGAAACCAGTTGTGTAGCATTACATTTCTGCGTTATCAAAGGTACCGGCATAATAATTACAGGTCCACTAGTCAATGCATTCTATTTTTTATTCTTCGGTGATCGTAATCGTCCATTGCAGACTACTTTCTTGGGAAATTAGTGTGATGGTTTCCCCTTGCCTTCACACCGCAACACTGGAATTCAGACTCCATAGTTATCAACAACACAGAGCGCTGCTGCGTAATCTCCCTTAATCACCATCTGTGACACTCAGTTCAAGAGAAACCCGAGATATTCTAAAACCTGGCACGAACATGTCAATGAAGTACTGCTGTGTATTTCAAACTCGCGTGATTTTACTCCCACCACGACATAAAATCAGCAGAGCCTTCCTTACTAGGTAATAGTTAAAGAACCAAATCAAGATCATTACAATCGCGTCCATTCAATCACTCCCAGAGATATAGAAAGGAGAGGCGACCAAATTAAGGTAAACGTATTAAAAATATCCCATCAACCGTCAACCTTCGCTTCAAGGAAGTTTTAAAATTTATAGCTGTTACCAAACGCGCAAATGACCAAAACAGCTCACAAAAGCCGAAAATGACTGTGACGGAGCCGCTTAAAAATTTACTACAACCGCAAATTCATAGCAAAAACTAACAGGGAAGTTGTTTCGATCGTTACGGCGTCGCTTGCAATTTATTTATTGCCAACAACTCGCGTTACGTTCATTAATCATCTTTTTTACAGTTTAAACGAGCGTTGATTAGTATTAACTTGTGTCACACCACCTTTATTACCTTTAAGACGCGGTGGAAGTAAGAATTATGAAGCAGTTCCTTATTCTCCGGAAAGCATTGCAACGCTTTGTGGCATAGCTCTGCATTATCCTAGGTTACTAGGTAGGTATTCAGCTGATATAATGACTTGTGATACCCAAGTTGGATATTTTCGTAATTATGTCGTAACATACCACGGCACGCTAAGGCTTGTCAAATAATTCACAAAGTCATTTATTGTACAAGTAGCTGTTGCACGCAAGTTCGTCTGCGAAGAATTAGTTTACCGCTATCGCGCGTTTTCCCGTAAATTTCCGGTATAAAAAGAAAAAAAAACCTATTTTATTTCATAATGATGACCCTACCTTCGCTTGCATCACCCATTAAATGTTGCAGTTGAAAAAACGGGATTTCCCTGAATTCCCTTAGGAGTTGACTAAAATTACGTGGGCAATACCAAAAAGTACATCGTGGTCTTAGTTCATATACATACCTCCAAACATTATCTACACACAAAATTTCATCCAAAACGTCCAGACGTTTTATCATGGAAAACTAACAAACATACGTACACAAACAAACATTCGCATTTATAATATTGATAGGTTATATGTAGTTATAAGTAAGAGTATAAAAAGCTTGTACATATTACCGACAAATTAGGAAATGGTCGGACATTAAACTGCGATTGCATTTGAACCGGAGGTTGCTGATGAAAAATTGTACACGGCGTGAGTTTAATTTAGTAGGTACTTTTCAATAAAGAAGTCTGTTAGTACGACACCGCGGAACCTGAAAATATATAACTAAGATTGAGATAAACACAGGCCCATTAAAAATGACTCGAAGCAAATTAAACACAATGCCAGCCTCACCATTAAAAAGCAGACAATCGTTTAACTACCTAATAAAACCTAAGCCCGCACCATTTATGACAGCAATACAAAACGGAGCCTAATGTATAATTTAGTTTAATTTAACAAGTGTTCAAATGTAGGCCAACGACTTTACTAAACCATATAGGATGCAGTAGGCAACTCAATTTTCCTTTTACTGCTTTAGCCTAATTCTGCTCTAATTGCAGTAATCATCGAGTGAACTGATCCAATGGGGACCCCGCTTGCCTTTCGCCAGGTGGCGTGACTTCCCCACCACGTGCGTACGCGCATGGCCCCCCACTTGATTCTCATTCATTTCTCACGATGCTTATACTCGTCCCTGTCTCACGTGGCGCGCGTGAAGGAGAGGGATGTATCGGATGCTCGCATTATCTAGGACCATCGAAGCATGTTTGTTCAGAGAACTTGTGTAAGCGGGCTCTTTCTAATTCGCTTTGATTACGCTGTGTATGGTTTGTGTAACGGCTGTTGTAATTGCGAGCGTGTACCGAAATACGCAGGTCTTTATTTTTTGCCATGTTACTGATCGAAAAAGAGGAAACAGTTGCCGATTTCACGCGAAAATTTTGTACTATCGAACCATTTGTGACCCAATGCAAACTCCATAATGATTTTCCTGCAGGCATAGGTTTGTCAATACAACATTCTTATTATGAGTATATTGCACAGTAGTTTCAGAACAAGTTACACCACACTTTCAGTGTTTTTAAGACAAACTATGGAATCAGAATTCATGCGTCAACGTTTACAATTTGATCTTTTTTCTATTCGCGGTTTTCCCGTCTTGTCGGGATGTTGTTTCCTCAATTGCAGTTCAGTAGCAGTGCTTGCACTGCTGTGTTCCGGTGTGGAGAGTAAGACAGCCGGGGAAATTACGGGCACAAGAGGCATTTCATCTTAGTCCTCTAGGTTGGCAACGCATCTGCAATCCCTCCGGGGTTGCAGGTGTCTATGGGCAGTGGTGATCACTTACCATCAGGTGACCCACTTGCTCGTTTGCCTTCCTATTCATATAAAAAAAAAAATATATAAAAAAAAAAATTGCGTCCTTTTCTTTATCTTTATAGAATTCCAAGTATTGTAACCACAGCTGCTTCCAAATTTTCCACTTCGTCACCAAAATACTAATGCAGATTAACAATAGATAGGGCACACGCTTTTGGTTTATCATATTCACATCATTCCATTTCAACCGTTGGTCCTTCGCGTCAGGGTGATATAGGAACAAATCTGGTTTACCGGCCTCATCGATATCACTTCGACAGCCTCGAATAGTAGGAACTCGTTCTAACATATGCCACTGATTTAATATTGTAGAATGACGTCCCCGGTTTTAGAATAGGACGGCCTTCTCTTCCCGTGGATGTATTACAATAGGTAGCTCTCTTTGCCAACTGAGAACTCCGGACAGCACTGTAACGTGAAAAGCATGATACCACCACACTATTTTTTCAAGAAAGTCGTAATAAAGATTCTCAACAATGAGCACAGCGACATTGCCAAGAGCGAAGCGACCATCAGGCGATACTTTAAGGAGGTCCAACCAATCACCTGGCACAAGAGCACAGAATACCTCAACCAAGAATCAAGAGCGGAGAAGATAACTATTGTTCATTGCCATTCGTTATGCAAAGTTTCCACTCTGCAGTAAATAGACTGCACCGTCTCGTACTAACAGTAAATGAGTAAGCGAGAACGCATTACTTACTGCATACGCTACATTATACTCCGGCGCGAAATCATCGTAATCAATGCAATCACAATCTTCTAAATCTCACCCAGCCTTCGTTATCAGCGTGTACAAACTTTCCCATCAACTCTGCTAATAAGATCCATATTATCAGTCGGAAATCTCGGGGAAGATAATGAGATAACACAGAAGTGCCTTATCTATCAAGCGCTTAGCATAATGCGATAAAGATTTCCTTCAACAGCATCTTTGTTTGCGTGTATGACTAATGTGTGCGTAAAAGACAGAAGGCGTCTCATTGCACATCTATGTTCTTTAACTACGGCAATGCCAATACGAAGGGTGATATGATATGAGTTTAATTTAAAAGTGTATACAAGATGTCTTTAAATAATTTTGGAATATTTCAGCAGGTGGTTAAGTTACTTTAATCCTAAAATCCTGTAATTTTAGAAGTAAAAACTTCTTTATTTTGAGATGGGTGAAAATGTTAAACTCGCGTCAGGGTCACATGGACCCTGATCGAAAATGTGTAAGACGGCGCAGGGCGGTTGCGCGAGTGTGTAGTTGTTTTTTACATAAAGCACCAGGATCGCAGCTCCTCTAAGAGCTTATTTTGAAATATGAACGAAGCTAGAGTCGCATTCGATTTTTTTTTGTTGAGTCGCGGAGAAAAACTACCAGGACTTCAGCACATTGTTAGGGTCCATATAGAAAGTGTTGGAGGTTTTGTGTTCCGAGCTTCTTTGTATGGGCTTCTGAATTTTTTTTATTCATAATTAGTCACCCCTTTAATGCCGTATATACTGATCACATATGGAGACATTTGGCAACAACACTTGAAAAACTTAATACAGGTGTTCAATCAAACTGACCCAAGCACCTAATGAAGCATTCCTGATTAATTATAAAACATAGTGTACATGTACATGTATTATGTATGAGTTTAATTGCGTGTGCTCCACCATTGTGTGGCGCTGATACACGTCCCATTTGAACCCCCGATGCTAAAAGACTAATGTTACATGTTTTTAACATTGATGTGTCTTTGACCGATTTGGATGCGGTTTCATTCCAAAGCCAGTTTCCTTGCGGTGGCCCTCAGCTACGTTTGGTAAAAATCAGTCAAGCAGTTTGAATAGTCTCAGCTATTTTCCAAAATTATGAAGGCATTTCTGGCACAAAGTTGAATTGTTTTGTACGTATCCGTAAAACTGTACCTTGAAAAGTTCTATCAAACAAAACAATGGAAACTTCGAGACCAACGAAAGGTTCAAGTTTCAACACTAGTTTTCTATTGTAGCAAAGTTTGTGGATAAAAGGAGCCGTTTTTCTTTGTTTACCAAACTTCTACCAAAAGGGTCTAACATGGAGGTTTATTAGCACTAAGTTTGTAAGTATAATAGTTTTCCCTTAGAGCCTGCGGCTAACTTCTAATGATTATGTTATACTAGGGGCAACTTTCCTAAGTAATAGACCTAATAACTAGAAAACCCTCGGAAAACAATTATTGGTAAAAAAGAAACATCGATGAAAACTGCTAGCTCTGACGTCACGCGGAACGTGACAACGTGACACTTTTTCGTGCGTGCAGCCGGTGTTCATCGATTTATACGACGTTATCACGCCAAAAAACCGAATACATACATAAATCACGTCTTTATCCCTTACGGGATAGACAGAGCCCAAGGTAACAAGACCTAAAGGCCACGTTTAGCATAATTGTGGGTGTATAGCTGGAAAGGGGAATCCAATACCCGAATAATAAAAAAGAAAATACCAAGAAAGAAAGGAGTTATTGTCTTAGCAATTTCTGGCAAATTTTGACAAAACGTGAACCCACTTTGAATCTAGATTAAAATAGTTAACCCAGGGTTAGGGTTGACTGTTACACTTATATTGATGCTCATTCGTGAGTAAGCCAGTTAAGATACATACATAGTTAATTCAAAGCCGAGCACGTATCCGTAACTGTAAAGTGCCACTACGAAATCGCTGAAAAATCGCAGACAAATCGCTAATGCGTAAGGGCCCTTACAGTTGCTACCCGCAGATGACAACCCGGCTCTTAACGTTAGTAACTACCGCGATTAAATTAATTAATAATTTAAGACTGTTAATTAACTGGATGATTTGTACAGTCGTCATCAGATATATCGTAGCGGGTGAAGTCCTCATATATTTCGTCAAACATTAAATTTCAATAAATTCGTTACACGAACACGTTACACGTTAATAACATCAGAATACGCAATTCGTCATAAATATAAGAGCAGCGACTTTTCAATACATTCGGGACGTTCAATAAGGTAAAAATATCTGAAGGCACAGATCGTCAAAGGTATCGTCAGGCTGATCATAAATATCGGAATATTTGTAGAAAGTAAACCGTACGCATATTATAATAGATTCGAATTTCAAACAAATACAAATATGGCTCATACGTCATGCCAAAATGAAAGATGTCACCTATTATAGTGTACTCGTTTGCATGCATAATTCACTGCAATTTAAACTGTTTGTTACAAACTTAAAGTATATTTTCCACAAATATTCTGATCTTTATGATCAGCCTGACTGCATCGATACCTTCGACGATTTGTAACGTCCCGATTTTATTGAAATTTCACTGCCCTTATATTTATGACGAATTGCGTGTTCTGATGTTATTAACCTTATTTAATGATACGAATTTGTGGAAATTTAAGGCTGGTCCGAAATATTTGAGCACCTCACCCGCTACGATATATCTGATGGCGGCTGTATTTGTGACGCATATTTAAGCGGAACAAAAACGTAGGTTACATCTTTGGCATCAGTTCATGCCCTTGATTACTATTATAATGATGTCTGTTGCAGACTATAGTCTACGGCATACTTTGTTACTACTCCCGGGACCTTTTTACGATTTTTAGGCTTCCGTTCCGTACCCAAAGGGTCCGTTCATGAGGTACAGCTTGGTGACAGACAGATGGACCGTGAAGTCTTAGAAGGGTCTCGTTCAGTGGCGTAACTATAGGGTGGCAGGAGTGGCAAAATGCCACGGGTCCCTAGCTCCACGGGGCCCCGAACTGGCTTGGTTTCGAGCACAGAAGGGACGATGATGCACTTCTTTATATTGAGGAAGGAGGCATCTGACGAATTTGCCACGGGCCCCAGACGTTATAGTTACGCCACTGGTCTCGTTTTTACCCTTCGAGTACGGAACCCTAAAAAACCTAGACCTGAAACAAGCCGTGTAAACCGTTTCCATGTAAATACGCAAGCCTATATGGTTTCTCATTGGAAATTTTAACACAGGCTATTGTTGCAAGCTGTTTGGACAGCGAACGCACAACACGGTGCATGTTTCACAAACAATGCGCTCGATGCAGCGGTTCGGGGAAACATCTGTGAAACTAGCTGCGCTTTGAGCAACGAGGGCGCTTTTCATGTTTGGTATGTTTAAAATTTTGGGGCGTTTTTCATAAACTGTGCAAATTTTGGTAAGTTTGAAAATGACCGTCACCATTTTGATTCCTTGTTACCTTTGGCTCTGACTACCCGCAAGGGGTAAAGACGTGATTTATGTATGCGTGTTGAAAATGCGCTGAAGTAAGCAATTAGAAACGATATTAACTGATGGGTGGATGGGTGCATTGGGAACGGAACCTAGACGGAAATTCCGTGACCAAATTGGGGACGTTTGGAAAAAAGGTCAGGTCAAGAGTAGTCGAAACCGACCAGCATGTATGAAGAGATTGATGAATGTGGATGAAGCGAAAGAGGTATGTCAGGATCGTAGCAAGTGGAACAAAGTAGTCTCTGCCCACCCCTATGGAAAAGAGGCATGACGGTATGTACAGTCAGCGTCATATAGTATGCATCCAAGGTAACCAAGACATTCGACACGCCTTGCTATTTCTATGGTGTACCGAACTATTTGGCTGCCTTGGATGCTGCAAACTAAATGACGCGGACTGTACGGATAAATTGCAGTAACAACATTGGGAACAAAATAGTACATTTTAGAGCTACAAAAATTCCCAACCAGACTTATGACAGTCTGAGCAGACAATTAATGGATTGTCAAGTTACACCAAGTCGACGTCTAACCGCTGTGAATAATTTTCACAATAAATCTATAAGCCCAGTCCTTATTAGACATCGGCACAATGAAGTATTGAGAAATATTTCCGTAAACACTCGTCTTCGAGAAAGCAACGATAACTTACCAATCGATTTCAAATAAATGAACGATCTTTTTAAATTTTTCACCGATATGTGCGTCGTATATTGATTTGTACAATTTCTAAATTGCCTCAAATAACCCGAACCGACCGGAGCAACCCGCATAATAAGTATAATGGCATTAATAATTCGCAATCCAATTTATCTATCAAGCTCTTACGTATAAGGGAATCTTAACAGCAACTTGTTAGAAGACCTAGTGTTAACAGATAGGAATTCTGGTGAAAGGTGAATTTCTGGTGAGCCTGATACAACCTAAAAAACCGGTCAAGTGCGAGTCGGACTCGCGCACCGAGGGTTCCGTATCATTATCTATAAATATCTAAAACCAGTGTAAGCAGAGCCCTGTTCCAAAGCAAAATGTACGCAGTGTGGGGTTACTTTATATTGGTCACTGCTATATACAGAATTACAGACATACATACACATTTACGGTTTTCGCAATTATTCTTTAATCTGTGCTATAAGACCTACCTTCATACCAAATTTCAAGATTCTGCGTTCACGGGAACTACCTTGTAGGTTTTGATTCCCTTGAGAGTTGAAAATTTGCGGAAATTTGCGGCGTAAACGGCTGTATCTTTTGATTGCGTTGGCTTAGAAGTTTGATTTTTTCACAGCTTCAAGGGACAGTAGACCTGAGTAATTGATATAAATTTCAGCTTCATACCTCCACGCGTTACTGAGAAAAAGGGTCTTGACAGACGGACGGACGGACGGACAGACGGACAACAAAGTGATCCTATAAGGGTTCCGTTTTTTCCTTTTGAGGTACGGAACCCTAAAAATATTGTGTAAATTGTTGTGCAAGTGTCGAATGCGCCTCAGACATTCTATGTACCATAATCGGTCCCACACAGTTCACACGACACGTGCTCCACATATTTAATCACTTAAAACGGCTAAAGCCTTACAAATAAGGCGTTCTTTGCCAAATACTGCAAACAACACAAACAAAGCATTGAGCAAACCAACAAACTAATAGGGCGCAAAAAAGGATTACAATGTGGTGTATATGCATCACTTAAACAACCAAATAGTAGTTAAACATGTTGATTAGATAACAACTTACTTAGTATTATCTTCATGCGAGTGTCAGTGTATTTTAGGCAGGTCTCCCGATTACATGTTTACTCAGTGTGCAAGTTTACACGCAAAGAAGCTTGTTACAAGACATCTTGGATCTTGAGCCCACCATAGTTCTAAAGGGGTGCTAGTCGGGTTACCTCCGCGTGTGGTCAAGAGCTGCGGTTCATTTTTGGATCCGTCCGAGGGGAAGAGCGGTGCTTGGTCCGGTGCACCCAGAGCATCGGTTAATGATTTCCTGGCACATTCTGAGGGATATCGTTATCCGTTGGCTAAGAGCTCGACCAGGGGGGGGGGTCCTTTGACCTTGTTCTACCGTACAACGTTGCCGACATTTTTGTCACAAGATTTTTGAATACTGTATTTATTGCATTCACATTGGCGAAATCATCGCATCGTCGATGGGGCCATATTAAAAAAGAAGAAGAATTCTAAAGAAAGCTACATATGAATCCGGATAACTGAGGAGTGGAATACCCTGTTGCGTGTGATCCCTTAGACGATACTCGTACTATCTGGTCGTTCTTAAAGTCTAGTATGAATGAGCTTTTTTGGACAAGCGTAGCTACCCATAAGCGACTCCATTCTTCCTCCGCTCTTCATTCATATCTGCCTTAAAAGATGGCTGGCTTAAATCACAACACAATACAGAAATTGGTTCTACTGTCAGGATGCATTTGGTCCGTCTAATATTACTATTGCGTTAATATCGTTAACGTATTTAATTAGCTTGGTGAGGAAAAACAACATATCTCAGTAAATTTCCACAACAAACAATTACCAAGAAAAACAATGCATCGTGCTTCATAAATTAACGGACCTATGCAAAAAGGACATTTCAGTTTAGATTGCGTTTAATAAGACACCAAGGTTCTTTTGAAATCTATGTTATGTGTAGTTTATTGAGGTGTGATACTGTCACAATTTTGTTTTCGAACGGACCGTTGCTGGGCTCAGATGGCTTTTACAGCTTAGAGAGGGGGAGCCGCCAGGCGGGCATCTCAACAAGGGCGGGTTTTTAACCACCGACGCAAAGGAAGGCTGTTATAATATAAGTTGGACGTCGATGTCTCTGTGTGTGTGTGGCATCGTAGCTCTCAAGCGGAAGGACCTATTTCGATGCAGTTTTTTCATTCGAAAGCCAGTTCCTCGCGTTGGTTCTTAGCCATGTTTGGTAAGGATCAGTCCAGCAGTTTAAAGAGTATCAGCTCTTTTCCAAAATTATGTAAGGCATTTGTGGCATACAATTGAATGATCTTTAAATTACTTATGATTACTCGATTAACGCGTGGGAGGTTTTTATTTAAATGTTATCTAATTTATTTTTGTTACTTAGTTTGCCAAAAGTTGCTGCTATTACGAGAGCGGACCTAAGGACTTTGGACGCCATAAAGGAAGTTTCTAGCAAACTATCCTTAAACTATCGGATTTTTGATGCCAACATGTCGGAAAGAACTATAACAAATGGTTCACCATAACGAACCACTTTTGAGGTGGATACCTTTGGCATAATTATCATCATTCCCTTTTTAGGACGAACCTTAGTTATAGTTACAGGCATTCAACGTAAAAACTACAAGCACTATGTAGATGAAATTGTGACAGCAGATGTATTTTGTTGTCTGCTACATTTTCTCAACGCGACGCGCCGAGATCCGAAAACCATCCGAAAAGGCTTTCATTCCCGACTTTTATAACCATGGTCATGACTCAAGCTGTTTATTTTTTAGCAATTATAAATACAGTATAACCCACAGGTTGTATTGCAGAATACAAGCAACACACTTAGATTACAAAACAACGGTATTAAGTACCCTAATTACTTAATGATGGACATAATAGTAAACAGTAATTTGTCAGTTGGACAGCTCGTCAATCATTATTGAATAATTTCCTTCAGAAAAACATTGGCCAACAAAGGAGGGTTTCCAACGGAAGCTATAGGTACACAACTGCGCTCGTAAAATAAATTGGTAGTTACTGTACGAGGATGAAATATAGCAGTCGTCGCCTGTTTCAATTGGTGAAAAAAAACCGACCAAGCGCGAGAACTCACGCCAGCATACTGAGCCCACTTCTAAGCTATCCATTCCATAAAAGTTAAAGCAAAGCAAATAAGCAAAAGCAAAGCTTGTTTTTCAAGCTTTTTTAATTTACAGTGTACCATTTTGCCCCAAAAAAAAACCTAAATATATTTGTGAACGAACAGTTTTTGTGATTCTGCTTAAAAAGACCGAACATTTTCTAATTTCGGAAAAAAAGGGTTGTATTCCTTTGACAAGCAAAGTTCAAAGTTATTATTACCTTCTAAAATCGTTTTTTTAAACTATGTTCGATAAAAAAAACCAGCTGAGAATCCTACTACCCACCCAGTTAAATAGAAGCTTGTACCTAATAACGCTGCACCCATTTTGTAATCCAAGACCTCGAAATGCAGAATTTGCATCTGCAACAGTCGCAATAACACAATATCGTCAAGAGTACAAGGCCAATTTGAATGTAACACTAAGAAACTACGGGACAAATTCAACTTCAACGATAATTACCATCACACCTATGTCATTATTTTACCGTGTAGCAAATAAAATAACAACTGAACACACACAGCATTATATTACCGGTTCATGGTCTCTGTAATTGTGACTAATGTATCTAAAAGACGTTTATAAATAAATGTGTTCCTAAGACTTTAAGAGTTATTAATTCGTTTGAATTCCTCAATATTACAGCTGCTAGGATGTTATGTTATCTATAGATATTCTACTAGTGGCCATTCGCGCCGTCTGTTAATAGTTTTGTTAATTGGTAGTTCTATAAATTTTGGTACTACTTAACCCTGAGTTAGCACTTAACTCTGAGTTATATAGTTAACTCTAGTCTTCGCAAACTAGAAATTTGTTTATTTGTTTAAGAACGTCACAAGAAACGTATTTCAATACGATCGCAGTATAAGTATGACAGATGCATAATCCGACCTTCATACATATTCATAAAGAACACTTAAAGTACTTACGTAAATTGGATAAAAGTTAATAAATAAAGCACCAGAATACATAAATTCACCGAATGGCGCAAAATTTAAAAAAACAACTTAATATTTTTAAATGTGCAAGTGCTTTTATAATTTATGTATTATAAAAAAATATTAAAATTAGCATCGAATAAATTCTACGTCCAATATTGATAAACGGTTGGAAATTTTCAAACGATAAATGTTATCACAATTATATACGGTTTTACAAACTTGTCTTATTTCTTATATCCGCGTAAAAATTATATATCTCGACAAATCGCGACTCTGACGTCTTTCATCGATAACATAACAATAAATATGATTAGAATTCAATCACTTTTCCATCAGCCTTGCAATCTGAAGATAAGAAATACTACAAGTTAAGAAGCGTTTAGATTACTATTACAGTGTGATTAATATTAAATAAATCAAATTTGTAAGAGCACTTGATAATTTCCATGGCCTGAATTGAATGAAGTACTTTATTTCGTACAGATAACACAGATGCAGGAATGCAGAGAATTCCACACCTCAGCTGTCCGGATGACAATTGACGAACGAAAACGCTTTGAGAATCTTAGGGATTCTTTGTACTCTGTACAAGACCGAAGAGTAAGCCACTCTTCTGCGTTAGCGGAAGTTCTGGTAGCAAATATTCGTCGATAGTTTCAACGCTCGCTGTTCTACCGAATCCAAAGCAACCTTCGGCAGAGCCGTCCGAAAGACAACAGCAATACTCGATGCAAGATCAAACTAAAACTCCATAAGCCTAGCTTGTTCGCAGAGAAGTATGGCCCAAACCTTGGAAACGATGCCAAGTTTTTTCTGCGCCAGGAAATCAGTTTAACTTTTTAAACCTAGAAACGAAATGTGGTAGGATATCGGTCGTTACAAGTACTGGCACATCCCAAAAAGCCGGAATCATGACCAAATAATTCCGTTTTGCGGCAAAAAAAAACACGCCTGAGTTTTTGAGGCATTAAATCTGACCAAATTGGCTTCATCCCAATCGGACACTGCCTCAACAGTCTCTCCAATAGCGTTGATCTCAGCACGTGCACTAAGTAGACAGTTATAGATTTCTGTCATTGTGCTTTCGTCGACGTACACAAAAATATCGGGATTTTCAAACAGCTCGTTAATATGCAACAAGAATAGAGTGGCAGAAATCACTAAGCCCTGAGGAACACCGGCGTCACTGTCCTTTAGGTAGGATGACCAGTCATCGACTACAACCTTAATGGATCTACGCCGCGGGCAGTCAACTATCCAGGTGGACAAACTAGCAGGGATCCCGTCGGAATGTATTTTACCCTGTTTGCCTAATAGTTCATCGTGGTAGACCCTCTCAAAAGCCTTTTATATGTCGGGAAAAGGACAAGTGTGTTTCTCTATGGCATCGCCCAACAAGTGCGTCACATATACAAAGTGGATCTACCTACGAAAACCATATTGTTTATCGCTGCGGATAACATTGGGGTTTGTTCAATACATAAACGCTCGACTTCCGTAATTCCATAGTAATCGGCACTACTTTCCTTTTTCACAAAGGTAACAGGCACCTACAGGCCACATTTAGCAAGATTGTGGGCGTATAGGTGGAAAATGGAATCAAAATAGTGATGGGTTCCTTTTTCAGAAATCGATAAAAGGGATAAATACAATACATTACGACAGTCAACGAATAATACAATTATTAATAATTAAATTAAATCTGTGGGTATTTTGTAGGAGTTCCAGAAACATCGTCAGCTACCCTAGCCCGGACTGCGTCCGTAAAGAATCTAGTAAAGCATCCTATTGTCTTTTCATATAATAAAAAAAAACCCCTGGTTTTATTTGTCTCCTATCCAGAATATGATGGAGTTATTTATTAGAATGATATAATAATCTGCCCCTGTATGAATCCTGTGCATTGCCGACGGTAGGAGCGTGTGTAACCAGTAGACGCGGACGCAGCTTAAATTTAGAGGGGTCACATCCAGAAAATTCCTTATTCTCTTGTTTTAGGGATTTCAAATAAGTGAGTAGGATTATGAAGGTGTCATATCCTACGTAAGCCCTCAGTCCCCCTCGAAAAGCCACTAAGAACCAGATGTAGGCATAAAAATCTGATACATTGATTTACCAAAATATGCAGTGGTGACATAATATATTTCCAGCAAGTGAGATAATAGACACAAGGTAGAAACCTATTTATTAATTAGCATGATAAAAACATGGTTATCCAAAATATTATCAGGAATCAATTACTATTTCCATTTTTGTAAAAATGAGGGTAGATGCAAATTAAGCATGAATTGTTTAAAAAGTTAATCTTTAATTATTGTTTAAGGGTATTTGAGTAGTGTACCTAAATGTGTACAATTCCACACATTTCAACTAGACAATATATTAATTCAATTTGCTCATTAGTTTCAATTAACTATTGGATTTATATATTCTAGCAAGTAAATTTTGAGTATTATGACACATAATTTGTTACATTAGATAATGCACTATAAAGTATGTCAGTTATGGAAATCACATTATTTTTTCAGATTTAAAGCAACTAGGTTCATATTGAATTACTAGATTGATACCAGCTCTACAGGGGGTAAGCTGCAACCTGCCGTGGGCAGTTTCGGGGGAGGTGCCATATGCATAATTTAATTTTCTTAATAATAATCTCAAATATGCTACTAAGAAGTTTCAACCACAGTTAAAAAAAATATTAAGTCTGTTTCGTACAAGCCGAGCCTAAAAAGAGATTGAAGAATTTTGTTTTAAACACTGAACACACATACTTTCATTTTTATACTTTTACAACCAATTCTGGTTCAGAGAGCATAATTTACAACTGCACCATTTTTCCCTTTCTATGATTCTCGTGATAGATAAATAGAACTTACTCAAATAGAAGCATGTTTTATACCACAAGATTGACATTAAGATTTTACGTTACAACAGCCGCAAATATCAATGTAAAACAGAAACAGTAATACTAAATACAATTAGAAATTTACCTGGTGGGCTGTCAGTGAGTATGGTGATACCGGTGGGATCAACATGAGGCGGGAACGCCTCGTACAGGTCGGCCTCCTCTTCAAGCACTGCCGACAACATAGCTGATGGCATCCCGTCCACCGTCACAACACTGCACAACACAACACCGGTCCTGGCTTCCCCGGGACTCACACCCGTGAGCCCACCCGAGCCATCCCGACCTACGCACCTAGGTCAAATCCTGTTGCACCATCTTCAAATCTGAAAGGGACAAAACGGGCTCAGTACAATACAAACCACAGACTGAGCTATCACGCGCGATTTTAATCAGATTAAAACCAAGATAAGTGAGTCGAAAGTCAACCAAATCAGTTACTGTTACCTAATTGATTATAATTAAAGCTTGTTTGGATCAGCTGATCCCAGCCGCTGCCAGCACAGACTTGGCATTTTATTGCTATTTTAAGACTAGGCAGCTGATCGGCTCAATGTCAGCCGCACGAAACGCCCATCCCCGGACTTTTACTTGTGAAAGGCGCTTCAATTTAGTTACTCACCGCAATCCTGGCGGTAAATGATGCGGTGCAGTACTAGCGGCTCCGTATTTACTGCTTTGGAGTCCCGCGTCGACTAAGCGTACCCGAACAGCGCAGCTCCCGGAGCGACGTAATCTCGAATAGGATAATAGGCGAGACGAGCGGGAGACGACGCTTCTGCTTTGTCACTTAAACGAACCACACTGGGCATCACTCGGTATCAATAACTGACCATACGCACGGGTACATTATTAGAAGATCAATTTCACTGATAAATATTGGCTAATTTTTAAACCCGTATCCCAATCCTAAAAGTGTCGAGTGAAAGTCTTGTGGTGCTTTTGTTATTTTAACTCGTGATTTTGTTTAGTTTGATATGCAGGTCGTTCGTGTTCGATTATTGCGGAAAATAAACTCGCTGTGGATGTGAAATCACACGTCCGCGATTTGTGAGAACGGGAGTCTCGTACCGTACGCGTTCGCCTCGCGGTCGTCGTACGGAATGTCATAGACTAACTATTGAGTTGACACGAGCAGCTGCTCGGTCAATGCTCTTTTATGCCTACACTGACTACAGGCTATGAGAATGCGCAACGAAAAAAAAACGATAAAAGTGCTCGTAAATTAGTGAATTGCAGAATTGTTTAAACATATTGTGTCTAAATTGATTGAGAATTATTGAACTACACGAATTGTTTATCCAATCATGTACCTACATTTGGATTTGCTGGGAACAATTTTATTTTCCTACTTGTCTACCCACCGAATTGCATACTGCTAGAAAAAAAATATTTTCAAACTCAAACCTCAAAGTTTTGTCTTGTCCGTACCTGTGTTACAGGCATTTTATTCAGACTAATAGGGCTTTAAAAACAAATAAAAAACCAATTATATGACACAGAACCACCTCTCTCTTGCCTCTCGTATCTACGTTTTGAGTCAAGGCACTAAAAATTATGATAAGTCTTAAGTGTACATTTTAGTGAGTATTATCAACAGAAATTGATTAGGATCATGCGTGTGTATCATACTTTTAGAAAACAATCACTTCGAAGATGTGATTTGTGTATGCATGTATGTATGTAATGTAAGTATATAAATCATTCTGATACAAAAGGAAGACTTGTCACGGTTATTGAGTTTCTGTAAAAGTAAATAATTTTACGTAAGGAAATTAATGATTAAATGACACCATTTTATTCTCCTGTTTTCTTTGGAACCCTTCTTAATGCGTGATCCGACTCGTTCCTTTTTATTCTTTAAAAGAACTATTTATTGGATTTCGTGTGAACAGTCTTTTCGTATTATTATAATCTTTGTGAGCGGTAAAATGACAAGTTTCATTACTCACCACATAGAAACACAAAGTTATTGAATTAACCGCAGAGGATAACAGTATTATTATTGCTCAGATTTTGATTTAATTTTACTCTAATAAAATACCTAATAAATGTATCAATAATTCTCAGTATATTTCAATCACCACTTTCTTTCCTCAAATCTGGCAACATGATTCGGGTACCTCCCATTTGTTCTATGGAACTGTGACGTCATAGAACTGTTAACATTTTTCTTTCCCAGCAGTTCCATGGTAGAACTATTGAAACAAAAAATGTGATATTTGTTCTATAGAACTAAAAGCACCTCAAATTTGTGATGGGAAACTTGAGGTGCTTTTAGTTCTATAGAACAAATAGCACATTTTTTGTGTCAATAGTTCTACCATGGAACTGCTGGGAAAGAAAAATGTTAACAGTTCTATGACGTCACAGTTCCATAGAACAAATGGGAGGTACCCCATGATTCCTATATTCTCATGACAACGGGATAGGCATATTTAAAATTAGTGTGAGTGACAAGGATAACATGGATAAAGAACTTTAGACAAAGAACGATTCGAAATCAACTAAATGAGGATAATTTTAAACTAATCCAATTCCAATGAAGCTTCATTTCTCAATTGGCGTAAAATAAATAGCAAGAAATATTTATCCCACTTATCTAAGCATTCATTTAGTATTTGGGTATTTAATTAGTTCTTTGTTTATTCTAGCGTATTAATTGTTTATGTTTAGAAAATATCAATATAGCAACATTATAAAATATTAGAGAGACGAGCTATAAAAATTGTACTATTTTAGTAGTAATATTTGTTTAAAAAAATCTAAGATGACAACTATAATTGGACTATATATGATCACGAATTATGTGTAGATTCAGAATGCTGTAAAACTTTCCATATAATATTTAACATTTTGGCAAACAGAATAAAGTTAGTTTCAAGCGTTAGACAAAAATAATGATCCAAAAGCATTCAATCCCTCAAAAATATGTGTGATAATACTAATTTTACTATCTGTAACCAGCCAGCCTCGACGGCATCAGCCAAAAGTACATAACATAGTTTTCCATCTAACCTGATCTAAAATGAGTTTTCATGATTTAAATTTAAAAAAGCGCATATTGTGGGATTCATCTGGCAACAATCGTGGGCAGATATTTAAATCTCAACTGAATGCCATACTCGTTCAGTGCGTCACCATGCTCTCATTCATTTATCTCAAAATAGTCCCCCACCCCTCCCCCATCTCAATACTAAGAAGTCATGTTGTCACGTTGTTCCAAAATGTATGAAATTACGTATTAGAAATGTTGCGATTCTCTTTTTCTAACATTGTATATCAAAACATACTCGTAGTAACGAGTGTGAGCGAAGTTTTTCAAAATGACGTCAAGCTTTGACAATGCACCAGCCAGCCAAATAAAATGTTTGAATTCGATCTTCTATTATGGTAAAGCCAAAAAGTGTGATGTTTTCCAATAAAATAATAATACGAAAAATGCATCAGCGCCTAGTTATTTAATGATAATAATAATGATAGTAGGATCTTTGTGAAATAATATGTTGATTTTATGTGGATGAGGAGGGCAGGTTATATAAGTAATCAAAAATGTGTTTCATAGATGTCTGTGTCTCTTGTAACTCTTGTGAACCTTGTGAACCATTTAATTCAAAGTAAAAAAAACTCTATGCAACGGGTGTGTTAGCGTAGTAGAATTATGAATTTGCTTATGGCAGCACAAATTTCATCTTGAATGTCACCTGTCAACGTCGCAAATGTCAATGTCACGTCTCGCAATAGTTTCGACTTGTCATTTGGGTTGTTTGTGAATAGTTGCTTACCGAACGAAATTACATGCATAAAATTGCAATAATTTACTCAGTTATCTCAAGGCGAAAGCATAAGTAGATGTAATAATGGCATCTCCCAAAGCCGAGTCTCTGAAAGGTTAGTATCAATCAAAATTTCAAGACACCAACTGGATAAATTCTACGGCTTCTAAAAAATATGTTTCATGTTATTTTCAGAGACTGTAACGGTGTTAATAAACGCTATAGGAGATAAGGAGAACTCTGTCAACAATGTTGTTATTAAGTCGCTTACAAAGATAGCGAATTCGTACCCAAATGAAGTTATAGAAATATTTTGCGACTTCTATAAAAACAGTAAAGTGAACGGTCCGCAGTTGGGAAACATTGTAAAGTGAGTATTTATTCGCTAAATAAGGAAAACTAGTTTAATTAGCATCTAAAGGCGTTAATAATGTGTAAGGGATTCTAATAAGAAACAATAAGTGTTGTGCAATCGTAAGTACCTATTGTATTCATTTATTATATTAAATATTAAAAAGGATTGAGCTCTTAATAGAAATTTCATGTTGTATAAGCACTGTGTTTTTCTTTTAATTATGACATGGTCTCTTACAAAAAAATGCATACAGATGTAGTGAATAATCCTTCCCCATCGTGAACATATTGTAACTCTTGATCGGTGGTGTAACTATAGGGTGGCAGGGGTGGCAAAATGCCACGGGCCCCTAGCTCTACAGGGCCCCGAACTGGCTTGGTTTAGAGCACAGAAGGGACGCTGATGCTCTTCTTTATATTGAGGAATGAGCCCCATCTGACGAATTTGCGGCGGGCCCCAGACTTTAGTTACGCCACTGCTCCTGATGCCGACATGTCTATGAGTCTGACTGAAGTAACATGATAAATACCATACAAATACGAACATTTCCGAGATGTGATGGGAAAGGATTTGTGAAAAAAAATGCATAAAGGGAATTAAAAACAAATTAAATTAAAAACTAATTAAAAACTAAACTAAAAGTAACCTTAAAATAAAATAGTTAAAAAAGGAGGACTGGACAGCAATACTAATACGCTGTCCAAGGAAGCTGCCAGCTCTGCGGTCACCCGTAGCGAAAGAATTTTGTATGACACTTGTACAAACTTTAAAGCTGTAATGTTTTTTTTTTTTTGCTGTGTAATTATTAGTTTGATATTTTTTTTTTTTTTTTATATGAATAGGAAGGCAACGAGCAAGTGGGTCACCTGATGGTAAGTGATCACCACTGCCCATAGACACCCGCAACCCCATAGGGATTGCAGATGCGTTGCCAACCTAGAGGACTAAGATGAAATGCCTCTTGTGCCCGTAATTTCCCCGGCTGTCTTACTCTCCACACCGGAACACAGCAGTGCAAGCACTGTTACTTAGCGGCAGGATTAGCAAGTAAGATGGTGGTAGCGATCCGGACGGACCTTGCACAAGGCCCTACCACCCGATTTGACAGAAATATGACTATTTTATTTTAGACTTGTTTCAAGTTATTTTCATGCTGGTCAGGGAGCAAAGAAAAAACATAGAATGTACCAGTTGCTTCTCTTCCCGGGCAGATGGTAAAAGCCCATCGAGGGAATGGGGGAAAATCATAGGAATCATGTTATAAGCGATGCGCCTAGCAACCCATCACTATTTTGATTTCCCTTTCCACCTATATGCCCTTAATCATGCTAAACATGACCTTAAGGTTTTGTTACCTTAGGCTCTGTCTACCCCGTAAGGGATAAAGATGTGATATATGTTATAATAATAATAAATAATAATAATAAAAGCCTTTATTCGCTGACCTTTCCAACTTACATGCTATTCTTATAAAACAGTAGTAAAATCTAGTATAAATTTATCGAGACATATTAAGATTTTACATGACCACTACAACATCCCAGACATAAGAAACATGTTCAATATTAGTAGAAATACACGTTTGAGAGGGCATTCTTTAAAACTGATCAAGCAGCCAAGTGGAAGCAACCCCAGAAAACATTTCCTATCTAACCGTGTTGTGAACTCGTGGAACGCACTCCCCGAACTTGTGATAAGTGCACCTTCAGTGAACCGTTTTAAAAATAGACTAGATATTCATTTTAAGAGTCAGAGAACACAAGTGCAGTGATAGATATACACGTATCAGCTCAAAGAGCTGCTAGTGTATTATTTTAAATAATAATAATAATAATAAAATTTACATAGCAAAAATAATAAATTTATTAGCATCCACTTTTGTCAGGTTGTCTGTCGACATAGGCCTCCCCCTATTGTTTCCACGTCTCTCTATCCTTGGCAGACCTCCATCCTTTTGGTAAATCATCCTCCCATCTTTTGATTTGACATCCTCGTTTTCTTTTCCCGTTCCTCGGATACCACTCTATAACATCCTTAGTCCATTTTTCTTTGTTAGTCCTCATTATATGTCCAGTCCAGTTCCATTTAAGTTTTCTTATTTTTTGTAACACGTCACTAACCTTTGTTATGTATGTGTGATAAATGATGCTGGAGTTATAATTCATTTATTCTATTAATAGGGTCCTGGAACAGACATGCGTGAACCAAATAAAGAGGCTGGAAGCCAGCACAGCGGCAGAGCTGACGAGCTGCATGCTCCAGGCTATGACGGAGAACTCGGAGCTGGAGCCTGCGGTTCAGATGGGAGCCTCGGCCGTGTTGGTCGCTGTTGGACATGAGCATTTGGACTTGGTACGCTTTAATCATTACATCCTACGGATACTATAGTATGTACATTTTTACAGTGTTTTGTTTTTGTGTGTTCACAAGTGTAAGCCCTGTTAAATAACTAAATAAATAAAAATAGCCTTTATTCACTGATGATTAAATTTTGTTGAACTTCCGCCTCATTCGCATCAGGTTGCCCGTATTGGACATAGGCCTCCTCCAGTTGCCGCCATTTCTCCCTGTGCCTAGCAAATCTGCGAAAGCCTTTAGGTAGGTCATCCTCCCACCTCTTGTGTTGCCTTCCTTTCGATCTCTTGCCGTCTATTGATACTATAGTTTGTACATTTTTACAGTGTTTTGTTTTTGTGTGTTCACAAGTGTAAGCCCAGTTAGGCTTGCAATAAAAATTGTACTTTTGTTTGAGACTTGTGGGAATTTAGTTAAATCCCTTAATTTCAACCGCCAGATCTATTGCCGACCGCTTAACTGAGTCCTCGGCCGCGCGGCACAGGGCCGTGGGGTAGGTGACAAAGTGGGCCGAGAGTCTCGGTCCCCTTTGTCGCCCTACCCTGCGCCCCTGTACCCGCGCGGGCGAGGACTCAGTTAAACGGTCTGTCTACAGTGCATAAGTATTTGTTTATTGTAAACTATTTAATTAATTGGGAGTAAAGAAAAAACATCGAATGTACCAGTTGCTTCTCTACCCGCGCAGATGGTAGAAGCCCATCGAGGTAATGAGTGAAAATCATAGGAATAACGTTATAGGCGACGCGGCTAGCAATCCGATTTTTCCTCTTTATAATGTTAGTAATAGATAAGTCGGGTTCTATCTATTTATTGCTTTGTTTACGTAAAAGTTTATGGAAGTATGTGTAGTATGTTTTATCTGTGTATCGTTTCGTGAGTCATAGACGGTTCTGGCTGAAAATCAGTGCTGCAGGTATCAACACCTCAGCGTAATGCTGAGCCAGCGACCGTTTCACTTTTGCGAAGACACACAACGCTGATCATCTATTTTTCATGTCTGTGTTTTTTTTTCATGTTTATTTTCTATAAAATTGTGTATATTCTCTTATTTGTGTGTCTTGCAAAAAGGAATAAATGTCTTCTTTCTTTTTCTTTTTAAATTGACATATTTTTATTGAAAATCTGGGACAGATCGTAAGTAAAATAAAAGGTTCTGAAAAGAATTTGTTGTCAAGCAAATGTAGTAACGTCACAGACATAAGTATTAATATGGAAACAGTTACATGTGCCGGTGTTTATGTAAATGAGACGCTCATTGTATTTGCCTGAACATTCGCTTGTGCCGGCCAGACTTCTGTGAATCATAGCGTGTAAATATACCGTTATCGTATCTGTCTACGCATTTTATTTGGCCTGCGATAAAATATTTGTGTTATTGCTAACAATAAATTGTTGTCCTGTTATGACAGGCTCCTATTTCACAAATTTGACGAATGTCGGCGATATGTGACAATTTGACATGCATGAAGTCCATATGTAGCCAACCGGCGTAGATTCTGATCGAGTTTCTAATTTTTTTTTATAGATTTAAATGACATGAAAGGGGGCGTTTGCTTTGCTTATTTTTGATGACATGGTGGGTGGGTGGGGTCGATACGGTGATTGCACAAAACTGAAAAAAAAAGAATCCATTAAAAGAAAAATGCATATGAGGTACCAATGATTACGTAAGCATGGGAGAGGGGGGGGGGGGGGGTAAAAGGTTTGCTTACATTTGCTGACAAGGGGAAGGGGGGGGGGGGTAAATAATTGTAAAAAAATCTGCTTACGTAATACTTGAATGGCCCCTAAAGAGAATTGTCACTTGTCACCTACAATTGTCCAGTTGGTGAAACCTCGTAAATCCTTGTCGTCAGGTCCTCCGCTCTCTAATAAACCAGCTGTCCCCGTCGTCAGTGCCGCACTACACGCTGGCGCATTCGCTGGGCACGCTGGCGGCGGTCAACACGCGCGCCGTCGTGCCACATGTCAAGGAGGTGCTGGCCAAGATGCTGCCGCTGCTGCCGCTGCTGAGGCAGAGCGCTGTCAAGCAGGCCTTCGCTTACGGTCAGTCGCTAGTGTAGCCAGGCGTAGCTGGGTTGTAGCTATGTGTAGCCAGATGTAGCTAGGTGTAGCCAGCTGTAGCTAGGTGTAGCCCCAGCTGTAACCAGGTGTAGCTAGGTGTAGCTAGCTGTAGCTAGGTGTAGCCAGCTCTAGCTAGGTTTAGCCCCAGCTGTAACCAGGTGTAGCTAGAAGTAGCTAGCTGTAGCTAGGTGTAGCCAGATGTAGCTAGGTGTAGCCAGCTGTAGCTAGGTGTAGCCAGATGTAGCTAAGTGTAGTCAGCGGTAGCCAAGATGCCGCAGCTGCTGAGGCAGAGCGTGGTCAAAGAGGCTTTTCACTTTGCGCAACCTTCTATTTTGTATAATATCATAGTTTACCAGTTAATGTGATCATAAAGTAACTTGTCATTTTGCTTTTTCAGCGTTCGGCCACTTCGCAGTTGCTGTGTCCGAGCAAATTGGCGACAACGTCGAGAACGACAACATAACATCAATCAAAGACAATTTTGTCACAGAATTCTCCCTGATATTCGACGTGTTGTACAATCAATGGCTGGCGTCCACCGAGCCAAGGGTCGCCGAGTCAGTGCTCGAAGCCCTGGGGCCCATCACCAGGCTCATATCCGAAAGACAGTTCAACGACACGGTCAATAAATTCATGCTTTCATTGCTCAGTTTGTACCGCAGACCTCAACTCAATCTGTACTACGTGAGCCAATGTATATCGTACTTGCTTTCACCGTCGGCTTTAAACCCAAAGCTGACATTAAACGATAGCGTGATAAACTCTATCAACCATGTACTCTTCAACTTGGTCCTGTTGGAACCGGATTACGATCAACCACTAACAGTGAAGAACCATTTCGAAGTACTCCGTTGCTTTGATCATATGACCACCCAGTTCGCTGAGCAAACTGTTGAGGGTCTTTTGCATCAGTGTAAGAATAATCAAGAGAAAGAAAGAATGAAGGCCGTTATAGTTATCACGCATTTGATCACGGCGTCCCATATTTTTGTAGATCGTTTCACCTCAAAATTCATAGTGTTGTTAAAAGTTATGATAGCGAATGAGCAGGGGCTGAAAATGAAGAAGTTACTCGTCAAAGCTATAGTAGGATTGGTTTATAGGAACTGTATAACGGTAGCGGAAGACTTCACGATGGTCGAGTTTATTATAAAACACTGTGGGTTCGAACCAGTAGGGAATGCCCCTAAACACGAAGTCAGTGATCTTCAAGATACGTGTAGGAGTTCGCTTGTGTTGATGTGTAACACTGTGACAAGCGTCAGAACGCAACTGAGGAACTTGCTGCTGAATGCTCTGACAATCGAAGAGTTTACTCCTTCCATGTCGACAGTCAGTCACTGTGTGACGTCACTCCTTCAGAACAACTCTGATGTCATCGAAGAAAACCAACCAGAGAAGACTGTGGAAGTCAAAACAACACCCGACCTCATCTTCATTAGATGCCTAACTCATCTAGCTGTGCCTGAAGAGATTGAGAGGAACAAGAATCTGTTGATGTTCCTTGAAGAATATTCAGGCGACATTCACAAAAATTTGAAGAATTCGTGGACAGTGGAGATTCAAAGATTGCTTAAGTTTGTGGAGAAGAACGAGTCGCAAGAGCAGTGGCATAAAATGCTGTTGGATCTTCTGGTATCTGCTATCGAGCAGGTCAACAGCAACAAGTGGGTGGAGACTATTGCTACGCTGCTCTCTCAGCAGATAAATGGAAAGAAACATGCGACGATGATAAAGGGAGTATCGTTGCAGTATCTGGCTATTCTCTCCTGCCACATGTCCAATGCTGCGGTGGTTGAAAAAGTCTTGAAGCTGATCCTTTTCCAACTGAAGTCCATACCTATGGAATTGACGGATTACATCAGCGAAGCCGTTGGTATATCATCGAGGCAGCATGGAGAGTTCGTTCTTAATGAGTTAGATGCGGCGTATAAAGATAACGAAGCGAGAAGAAGCAGTAAATTGCTCAATTTCCTCTCTTCAAGAGCGTCTAAAAGCGATATTGAGTTAGCGATAGTTAAGTATGCTATCATAAATTGTTATGGCAAAGTTGCTGCTAATTGCTTAGACGTGCATGTACTTGGGAGGTTAGGGGATAATGTCACGGCTATTCTGTATGACATATTGAAGTCTAACCCACCCTTTGATCTGTGCAAAGCTAGTATTACGACGCTGTATGAAATCAGTAAAGCTTTGTACCCGGCCGCTCACCATAATGTGACATTGAGGAATCGATGGATGCTGCTAAACGCAGTTTTGGAACAGATCTATAATAACAATTTGGAGAAGCGAAACGTGGAATTGTACCCGATGATTGTGAAGGCGTCTAAAGCGTTGACGAAGCTACAAAAAGGTATACTGCCTGAAGAAAGAAACACGATTCTCAGAGTGTTGTTCAACAGTGTCTTCGGAGAGCTTTCTTCGTTTAAAAGGAAGTATGAGATCGAAGGGAACGGCGACAAAAACGACCTCCTGGCTAAGACGTTAAACGACAGTCTGTCATTACTTCACAGACTTATCAGAGAGCTTATCATACAGTCCACCTGTCTCAGCACCATAGATGACTTAATAGGCTTACTGATCGAATGGATTCGTCACGAAAACGATGAAATAAGAACGGCCGCAGTACTGATCCTCCAAGTTGTCTTCGATTCTTACATCAAAAACGTCAAACTGAATTACGAGACGCCGAGCAAGTTCGGTCAGATGGGCTACTTATTGGGTTTGATTGTGCCCGGCATTGCTGATACGAATTTCCCAGTGAGACTGACAACGATAGACTGTATAAAACTAATCATACAGATCCAGGATTTGTACGAAGGGCACACTGTGGGACCGGACGACGAATGCATGACAGAGCTGCTCCAAATGCAAAACAACATTCTCACAAACGACCTGACAATGATCAACGACTATTGCCTTTTGCTCTCCGATATCGTTTCACCGAAAATTCCTCATCACCACACCATGCAGTTCGTTGAAAGTCTGCTCGAAGGTTATGATGACCAGGAATATAGGAGCACGGGGATCAGTGGTGTGCTAGATGCCCTGTTTATACAGAAAGGTCAGGATCTGTTTCAGAGTGTGGAAAGGATTGTGGAGGTTGTTTTGAGTACTATGGATCGTGTGGGCGATAATGCTAGGGGGAAGCTGATGCGGCCCATGACTTCGTTGTCGCGGCATCACACCAACGCTGTCACCGCCATGCTCCTCGCGCAGAGGCTGCCTTTGAAAGAGTAAGTAGCGTAAGCATTAACTTATTTCTTCTTCTTCCATGCTGGTCTGGGAGTAAAGAAAAAGCAGAATTTACCAGTTTCTTCTCTACCCGCGCATATGGTAAAAGCCCATGGGAATGGGCGAAAGTCTTAGGAATTATGTTATAGGCGATGCGGCTAGCAAGCCATCACTATTTTGATTTCCCTTTCTACCTATACGCCCTTAATCATGCTAAACGTGGCCTTAAGGTTTTGTCACCTTAGGCTCTGTCTACCACGTAAGGGATAAAGACGTGATTTGTGTATGTATGTGTATGTTTCCTAAACTATCAAATGAGTCAAGAATTTTTATTTTGTGATTTTTTATGTTTACTTTTACGGTTTTACCGTTACAAATTAGATTTCTAAACGACACTGAAAATTAGAATACATAAAAATCCGAAAAGTAAAGCTATGGCCGGGAATCGAACCCGGATCCTCGTCATTCTGTGATGCGTGCTATACCCCTACGCCACCAGCAGGTGAGCAAGCCTTCGAATTTTTCTATCTGTTACTAGCTCTCACGTGACCTTGTTACTATGCGAATTTTTGTCGCCAAGCGTCGATTGTTTGAATGCTGTGTCTGTACGACACAATTACAAACTCCCATGGAACATCTACCGCTCACCATGTTCTTCTTCTGCTTGCTTTGAAGGTTTAATCACCTGATATGGCGAGGATCCGGGTTCGATTCCCCGCCATAGCTTTACTTTTCGGAATTTTCTGTGATTAGAAATTTGCTTTCATAAAGTTTTTTTTTCAAAGAACTAAAAATAACCGGCATACAGACCATCAAAGATTTGTCTCTCTCTTTCCAGAAAAAAAAGTATAAAATGGAGTTTTAGGCTGATGCCTAGTGCTTTAAGGGGTCACATGATATGTCGGATCTCTCTTTCTAATTGCTGTCTATTTAGTAGTTTGAAATTCTTATACATATGTTTCGTATTTCTCGACCGATACTCACTTGTATGTATGTATGTACGTAAACTCTTTATTGTGCAAAATAAACAAGACAAATACAATTGACAAACACTAAGATACATGCACAAAGGCGGACTTATCCCTTTAAGGGATCTCTTCCAGTCAACCTTTGAGTGGATGAAAGGAGTATTATACTAGGGATGGACGAGTGAGTTTAAAAATTGCAAACACTGAGAGCCACAATACATGACTTTACCGAATATAATACATAAACTCCTAAAACCTACCAGTCAATAAACCACTTTATACTATCTTTATACTTGTTAGCAATGAGTTGAAAAAATAATGCGCCCTATTTCAGGTCTGTAGTGGGTTGCTGGCGCACCCTGGCCCAAGACGAGGTTCTATCCACGGCTATCGTGGACAACTTCCTCCGTCTGATGGGCTCCATAGAGCTATACGAAGACCCGTATCACATCACCGACAACCATATTGCAGCGCTGCAGCCTTTGACCGTGAGTATTAAAGAGAGCTGAGTGAAATTCTGTGTTTTCTTAAGGCTATAATCTTACTTTCATGCTGGTATGGGAGCAAAGGAAAAACAGAATGTACCAGTTGCTTCTCGTCCCGCGCAGATGGTAAAAGGCCATCAAGGGAATGGGCGAAATTATTAGGAATCATTTTATAGGCGATGCGGCTAGCAACCCATCACTATTTTGGTTCCTTTTTCCACCTATACGCCTACAATCATTCTAAACGTGGCCTTTAGGTTTTGTTACCTTAGGCTCTGGCTACCCCGTAAGGGATATAGACGTGATTTGTGTATGTGTATGTATGTATAATCTGACTGTCTCATCAAAGGATGAAGGCAAGAGTGCTCTGTCTTAGCACATATTATATCTTCGCTTCAGGTGTGATTGCGGTCTAACTCATGCCTAATTTAGATAAAAGAAAGTCTGATACCTATTTTTTATATAATCTGTGATGTTAAGAAATTACACTGTTTTGAAAAAATACTCTAAATAAATATCTAAGTAAGTAGAAGCTTTTTTGCTGACTTTACCTGCATTGTCACCCGACCTACATATGTGTACCAAATTTCACGTCAATCGAACCAACCAAATCCCGGGATTGAATGTCCTTAAACGGACTGAAAAAAGATATAAGAAATTTGGCAGGTATGTGAGGATCATAGAAGATGACTACACGATTCTCGTTCTATCTAACTACAGCCATTGTCCGTCCACTGCAGGGCGTCCCTCACTACGCTTTCCCAAACGTGGTCTCCACTCTGGGATACGCTTGCTCCAACGGTTGTCAGTTCTACGGCAAACGTGACCAGCCCATTGCCATTTCATTTCATTCTCGTTAAGAAAATTAAATAATTTAATAAATTATTAAAAATAACAATGTTCAATTTACATAATTTTTTCAGTGGTTCAACCATTTATCATTCCTCTTGATCTTTATTTGTGTTTTTAATTGCCCAATTTTTTCAGCTAATAAGCGCTCTAGGAGAAATGCTCCAAGAGGAGTCAATGAACCCTATATGCGAGGCCAAGTTCACTGACCTCTTCGCGGTGCTCTACACCACACTGGCCTGCTACATAGAGGCGGAGCCCCCCGCCTATGCGCCCGCGCAGAACAAGTTGCAAGAGCGGTTCGGATTCATACCTAACAGGGACTCTATTAGGTTGTCCCCTGCTAAGATCACTATTAGCACTTTCAACGCTTTTTTGGATAGAGCTGGCTGTTCTAAGGTGAGTTTTATATAATTTCAAATTTTAATGTGTGGGGGGGGGGGGGGACTAGCATGCGAGTAACCTGAAGCCAATCACCGCCGCCCAGAGATCCTCATAACAAAGGGCGTTAAAAGTGTGTTGCCGGCCCTTTAAGAAAATAAAAGGCTCGTTTTCGAAGATACCTACCTAAGTCGTACTGATCCAGAAAAATTGGTGCAAAACGAACGGTCGTGGACTGCCAACTTTATTTACTTTATTCATTGGCGCAGTCGGTTCGGATCGTTACCTACTTAAACTGTCTCCAACTTATTTAGCTTTTTGGTTGTCTGGAAGAGATCGCTATTAAGCGATAAGATCGCCTATTGTCTACTTTGTTCTTTGTTTCTGTATTGTTTTGTACTGATTTGTGGTGTTCAATAAAGAGTATTTGTATTGTTTGGATTATTTCAAATAGTCGATTTATTAACATGTAATTATACGAGTAAACAGATCTCCGACATACCGCAGGGGTATGGACTGCAGGACACAGAATGTTTCAGCATGTTGTTGGCTTACCTTTTTTTATGTAATTTACTAGTTAAATACCATTCAGAACTTATTACATTTTTGTAATAGAAAAGCTACGATCACGAAGTGCCAAGATTTCAAGGTAAATTGTCAATGTCAAAGTTGGCGAGACCGGTTTCCCTAGCGAAAGCGACCTATCGCACTTCTACTATGTCTCTTTTTTCTATGGTTAGCCCTGTAAAAGATTTTCCGGATTTTTGACAATTGTTTCCATACATAAATCAATATTTAAAGTGAACTGCGTCAAAGGCGGGACAAAATTTTGATTCAAATAAGTCAAACTGACCGAACCAC
Source organism: Pandemis corylana (assembly GCA_949127965.1). Taxonomy (NCBI): domain Eukaryota; kingdom Metazoa; phylum Arthropoda; class Insecta; order Lepidoptera; family Tortricidae; genus Pandemis; species Pandemis corylana. The sequence continues at coordinate 3,402,346 of OX421852.1, read as the reverse complement.
CTGCTGGAATATTCCGAAATAATTTTAAGAGTCCTCGTCGACAGACTTAGACGTACCCGAAGGGATCGCTTTGGCAACATAACTGTTAACTTAACAGGTGAAAGAAGCCTGCTCGCTTTGCCTGAGCGTGGAGCACGGGGACCCGTCGACTACTATACTGGAGCTGGCGCCGATACTGAGCGCGTCCATATCCCGCGAGAAGCCCGCGCAGCTGGCCCGGCTGGTGGCGCGCGTCGCCGCGCATGCGCGCAGCCCGCTGCCGCCGCAGCGCGCCGCCGCGCACGCCGTCGCGCACGCCGCGCTGCACTACAGGTACAGCGCCAGCATGCCCAGCACCTGTGCTAGATAAACTCCTCCCCCCTTATTCATAAACGCTCTATAGGCTTCTGCTAACTTAGCAATCGTTTGTCCTTATCTGTGAAAGGTAAATGTTAAAGTGACACAAGGACAAACGATTGCTAAGTTAGCAGAAGCCTATAGAGCGTTTATGAATAAGGGGGCTCGTCTTTTTCTTACTGTTCCGTCTGGAAAGAGACGGGTAGTCTGTCTTGCTCGCTCTTGTGCTTGGCCGTGCTGGCAACCAGGAGCCAGCCATGTGAATGTTAACGACATTATTAAAGTGAAACTTTTCGATCGCTTCAAATTTCGTCCGTCAATCGCATGACGAATTACATCTGGACGCTGAGTGGGGATAAAGTGACAGGCGCTCGGCAGAGCAGCCAAGGCCAATATGGCGGCGCCCATAGCGCGCATCAGCGGACCGTGAAGCGATTGTATTTATTATGTGTTCCATACTCTAATAAGTAGATTGAAATTTGAAATTAAAATTTATAGGTTGATATTGTCTACTATTGATTTCAGATTTTCATTCCCATTTTCAAATTGTTAATATTAATATTAACATATTAAGAATTCAATTTTAATACCCTAAATCGAAAAAAAAACTGAAACTTTCAGTTAAATCCCTAAAAAAGTACTTCACTTGGTAGTTTCATAAAACCATACAATTTGTTTTTTCATTATCGTGTCGTCATTTCGTCTATACTTCGTTCGAGGACAGACTCGGGGTCCATCTACAGTTTGTCCACCTGGTTTTCGACGGAGCTCCCAAGGGCTCCTTTTTCTGTGTATTTTGCTTCGGACAACTTGAGAAACCTAACTAACCGAACCTACCTATTGTTGTATTAAAACATTCAGATGCAACGACAACCCGGTCCTGATAGAAACAGTGCTGGCCATCATCAGCATCGGCTGGAAGGACTCTAGCGAGCGCGTGCGCGCGACGTGCCTGCGCGGAGCCGCCGGCATCGCGCAGCTGAAGCCCGAGCATCGTGCGCACGCGCTGCCCGGCGCGCTGGCCGCGCTCAGCGAGGGGATCGACGCGCCGCTCAGCGCGTGAGTCACACACTATACTATACACACTTACACAGCATCGCGCAGCTGAAGCCCGAGCATCGTGCGCACGCGCTGCCCGGCGCGCTGGCCGCGCTCAGCGAGGGGATCGACGCGCCGCTCAGCGCGTGAGTCACACACTATACTATACACACTTACACAGCATCGCGCAGCTGAAGCCCGAGCATCGTGCGCACGCGCTGCCCGGCGCGCTGGCCGCGCTCAGCGAGGGGATCTACGCGCCGCTCAGCGCGTGAGTCACACACTATACTATACACACTTACACAGCATCGCGCAGCTGAAGCCCGAGCATCGTGCGCACGCGCTGCCCGGCGCGCTGGCCGCGCTCAGCGAGGGGATCGACGCGCCGCTCAGCGCGTGAGTCACACACTATACTATACACACTTACACAGCATCGCGCAGCTGAAGCCCGAGCATCGTGCGCACGCGCTGCCCGGCGCGCTGGCCGCGCTCAGCGAGGGGATCGACGCGCCGCTCAGCGCGTGAGTCACACACTATACTATACACACTTACACAGCATCGCGCAGCTGAAGCCCGAGCATCGTGCGCACGCGCTGCCCGGCGCGCTGGCCGCGCTCAGCGAGGGGATCGACGCGCCGCTCAGCGCGTGAGTCACACACTTACACAGCATCGCGCAGCTGAAGCCCGAGCATCGTGCGCACGCGCCGCCACCCAGGTGATCGACGCGCCGCTCACTTATCACAGCTGACCACAGCTGATCCAAAGAAAAGTGTGCTAAATAGTTAAAGTAGCAAAAGATAAAATACTTTACGTTTATAGAATTCTTCTATCTATCTATCTGTAAAATGAATGAAACGCGAGAAATTTATGTTCATAGTGAACCGAGTGCAAATAATTATTTAATCAAAAATTTTAATCTTTCTAAGGGAGTTTAGCCAATCTCAATCTCCTGCTGAAATATATAAACTAAAAGCCAGAATTTGAACATAAAATTACATGCCCTAAAAGGCCTGCCTATTCTTTCTGTGGGAGAGTTATTTGAGTTCTTATAATAACTGCACGGCACTTCAGTTAATAACCGAACCTAAAAATTTCATGTTAGATGCAAGCTTTTTTGCTGACTGTACTTTTTGTTGACTGTACTTGCATTGTCATCCGTCCTACATATGTGAACCAAATTTCAAGCCAATCGGGCCAACCGTTGAAGAGTTATTGATATTGACTATCAGAATTCTCCTACCAGATTGTTGTATTGTCATCTGGCTTACACAAGCATGCAAAAGTTCAGCTCAATCGGATGAAGATATCTGCTTCAAAATTGAGTCGCAGGATTCCACCCGGACAAACATAGACATACGTTGCAAGTCCTCGAGTTCAAAGTCTCGCTTTTAATTTCAGTAAATCAACAGAGAATGTGCCTCTAGCTGCAATCCAAGGTCTCAGCCGTCTGCTGATTGAAATCGATACACTCGACAACGAATACGACAGAGAGCTGCTCTCGATCTCACAGAAGATCCGACCTTTCATGAACACGGAGTCTGCCCAGTTGAGGGAGAGCTCTCTGCGGCTGTTCGGCATCATAGCGGGGCGGGTCAAGTCGGAACAGCTGATCGATCAGGGCGTGAGCTCGCTGCCGTGCTTCTTGTTGCATCTGTGTGATAACAATCCTGCTGTTGTAAGGGTGAGTAAGACTATATATTAAACCAGTGTATTTTAACCTGTGGTCGGTGAGTATGAGTGAGGATTGGTAACTTCATACACACCCTTGAATTGCTTCACAGATGTGTGCTCGTTTCCTTACGGTGTTTTCCGTCACCGAAATGCTCATGGTGCGAACCCGAAATTCGAACCCACGAACCTCTGTTTGAGAGGCCGTAGGTCAAACCACTAGGCTACCACGGCTTTTTATACGACAACATACGACATTTGAAAGCAACAAATAAATGCCACCAAAAAAGTTTTTCTAGGGGTCCGTAGCTGAAAAATGTTTTAGACTACAGGCCCACGTACAAAAAATGTGGGTCATATGAACCACCAGGTGACGTATATAGGACGATATAAGAGCATAAAATAATAAGATTCAGCACTATGCCGTCACTTGTAAACTGTCCAACTGGGTGCTGGTGAGAATTCAAAAGTGCAGGTAGAGTGAGTACATTTTGGTCATATGATTATGTACGGCATTTTTACCATCGATAGATCCATGAAAAATAATAAGAAAGCGCGCAGTGCCGTAAAAAAATGGTGAGCCACAAAGTCGATATTTTCTTTTGATTTTCTGACAATTTCCAGGGTAAATTTGGTCATTTGATTCTGTACGGCATCAGTTTCATACTGTTTCAATACAGCTTCTAATCCATTATTCCGCAACACCGTACAAAAATTGTGCGACAAGGGGACAAAATCGAGGGTTGCAACCCCCTCTCTTTCCGTGGTCCGGGGGGGTGGACAGCTTACAAGTGACGGCATAGTGCTGAATCTTATTATTTTATGCTCTTATATCGTCCTATATACGTCACCTGGTGGTTCATATGACCCACATTTTTTGTACGTGGGCCTGTAGTCTATTTTAGAAGCACTGTATTAAGGAATTTACTGTTAAAATTCCTTTTTAGTACAAGCTTTTTTGCTGACTGAACTTGCATTGTCATCTGTCCCAAATAATATATACCAAGTTTCAAGTTCTCTTCTGCGGAGACGGTTCTGGCCGGATCACCAGAATTTCACACAGATTATTTTGTTGTCACAGGATAGGTATGCCAAATTGCACGTCATTTTACCCGGAAAATTGTTTTTTTTTTTCATATCGCGTTCATTATAATTTTCTGTTATTTTCTGAATTTTAAAGGAAATTAACCGAAAATAAATACACGTTAGACTTAATGAACACTCACGTGTCTCGCGATTTTTTGTCCCTTTTCAATCCTCTGTTCTGTTTGTGTTTACTTCTTAGTTAGTTTGTTACTTACATAGAAGTGAATCTATACAAAATAATGTCATAAATTTTATTTCACAGGCCAGCAAATTCACTCTAAAGCAGACATTCAAGATATTCAACGTCAAAAAATCCAACGACCTGATCCAAACCCATCTCCTCGACGAGGGTCGACTGTACCTGGACGAGTTTCTGTCCGCGCTGCTGCGGCAGTTGGCAGACGAGATGCCAGCCAGCGTGGCCAAGTGTCTGCAGAGTGCAGTCAACTACCTGCACTGTGCTAGAGAGGAGATGAAGCCACACCCTCCCTTGCTGATTGGTGAGTGTGTTTACTAAAGGGGAATGTTGGATGAGTTTCCGTCTGTGCTGCTGCGGCAGTTGGCAGAGATGCCAGCCAGCGTGGCCAATTGCAGAGTGCAGACAACTACCTGCACTGTGCTAGAGAGGAGATGAAGCCACACCCTCCCTTGCTGATTGGTGAGTGTGTTTACTAAAGGGGAGTTTCTGTCCGCGCTGCTGCGGCAGTTGGCAGAGATGCCAGCCAGCGTGGCCAAGTGTCTGCAGAGTGCAGTCAACTACCTGCACTGTGCTAGAGAGGAGATGAAGCCACACCCTCCCTTGCTGATTGGTGAGTGTGTTTACTAAAGGGGAGTTTCTGTCCGCGCTGCTGCGGCAGTTGGCAGAGATGCCAGCCAGCGTGGCCAATTGCAGAGTGCAGACAACTACCTAGAAAAAAATACATGGAAAAGAGATTTTCTCAAAAATGTCCGGTAAAGTCGTCATTGTTAACTACATAATATCAGAACAGGAAGTTAATTGCCGGTCAGACCAAAATTAAAAAAAAAAAAAAAAAAAACATTACTGTCGCGCTAAACTCTCCAGTAATGTTGCATACAAATTCCATTACTGTCTAGTTATTTAACTTTTTTAAAATGCAAATCACCATTATAAAATAAACGCACAAGACTTAAAACACCAAATTTTAAAAAAAAAGCTAATACGCCAACGTGTTTATCTGTGTCTGAAATAGCTTTAGGTGTTCTGGGTAGAAAAATACTCTCTTCAAATGCCATTGATAGAAAAAGGCGGCAAAGCAAAACAATTTTTACTATTTTGTTTTCATTTATTTTTGTTCTTATTTATTTTCGATTTTTGAGAAAAGCACTATACTTGCCTCGGCCAGAATAGCATTGCTGGCTTCGTATTATTAAACGGACTCGCAAGCTCGTCCGTTCAAACCAATACTCAGCCAGCAATTGCCAACTTCCTGGCCTAGACAGTAGTGTACTAATTACGGCCTATTTGCAAAATTATATCAAAAATATTCTTCTAGGACTCCTATACGCCGAGCTTCACCGCATCGCCGAAAAATATCCCGAAGAGACGGAACTGGACCCTGACGTGACGAAGAGCGCGAAGACTCGTCTGCTGCAGCTGATCAAGGACCCGAGTCCCGCGGTGCGGCAGAACTCGGCCCTCGCTCTGGCCAACTTGTGCCTGGTGGAGGTGAGCGAATGACCCACCATCCGCTATCGTCGCTACGAAGGCATACGATATGGAAGAATGTAAGTACAAGTACTTGAGGGTCGAACACATCGCGTATATAGTTGAATTATCGAGAGCGTGGAATTGCATATGTAGTAGTATTGTTTGTTTACAGGCATTCTATATTTGAATTTTCTATTTTCTTGTACTATCAGCATACAAAGAGGTTGTTATATGTATATCGAAGAACTAAAAACAAAAATAATGTCAGTGTGAAATTGTCAATATTATTTACGTTGTGCGTATATTTTTACATCTGATTTGATTGTATTCTCAATTAATTATTGTGTCCGCCCGTACGACTACGAATAATTTCTATATTTAAAAAAAATATGGCTGTAAGTAATTTTGGTCCTATTGAGAGTCAAAGTAAGCAAATAATTTTCAACTGTTATAAATATTTTGAACTTGAACTGACGAAAAATTTAAACTTGCCTTACACCGCTGCCCAGTTAGTTGAAAAAGCTACAGGTGTTTGTCTCTCTACTGTTTATAACATTGTGACTGAGAGCAACAGCGAGAAATTGGGATCAAATAACAGACAGTTTTATTATCAATACTTGTGACAGCTCAGATGAAGAACATGATAGCGAATAAAAGAAAAAAACAGAGGACTACTACTTATTCCACTTCTTGGGTATGTCATTTTATTAAGTTAAGAGAAAATTATTCTCCTTTTGTTGCAAACGGTACAACCACTACAAATGCAATTCCATCTTCTCGATAATTCAACTATACGAGTCGTGTCGTAGACGTCACGTTTTCTCAGCGTTTTTTCATGCATATTGTTGCGTAAACACACCGTTACTGTCTGTATGCGCCGGTGTGGTTGGACCTTTATACAGGAATTAAAGGGCGGCCGACGGTTGTATTATGGTGACGAAAGCATAAGTTGAATACAGTTTTCGGTAGACATATTCTGTATATTAAGAAAGTCACCTTTTGAGACTAGAAAGTGTTTTATATCGTGCAATAATGGACTGAAGATGTCTAATATAAAAAAAACATGTATTTTTACTTCAACAATAGAATTCTGTAACTTTTTTTCCAATTGTTTTTTTTTAATCAATTATAGTCATATCCATATTAAGTATATCGTTCGACATTATTTTGACGTTATTTGCATCTATCAGCCGCCCGATAATGATGAAAGAAGGTCGGCATTTGAGGAGTGTCTTCAAAAAGTTTATGAACTCTGAATCTGCTTAGGCAAAGTTGGAGCAGGATATGGTATTATTATTGCAAGTCTATGGGCCTTGTAAAGCTTTTAACTGGCAAGTTGGAAAATTGATATTTGTATAGTAGCGTTGTGTTTGTTTAAGAGTGGTTAAAATAAGATGTTTAAACTTTTTAATTGTTGTAGTTTTATTATTTTGCGAGAGTTCTTGGCTGAACTTTATGGCCGCTCTAGAGCCTCCGCCTAGGTGTAGACGTGGACTAACCTAGCGGTCGTGGTTATACGTCAGAGAGAGATGGAAATACATCAATAACTAACTGGCCCGATAGATGTCGCTCTGTCAAGTTCGGCGGCCTCTTAAGCGTTTTAATATACACTTATTGTTCCGATATTTTGCAATTCCCGACGTATCTGGAGCGCGGCCAATGGACTTTGCCGCAAACAATTTAGTGTTGTAAGAGATTATCGTTTTTAAAGTTTAAAATGTAACTGCTTAAAGTTGAGATATTGTTTTAACACGTTTACAGACCGGTGTGCCATATATGGTACACGACGGAATGGTTCTACTTAGAGATGCGCCGAGTAACACTTTTGCCGAGTAACGAGTACCGAGTTTTACTCGGCTCAATTTTTTTTCAACCGAGTACTCGGCCGAGTAACTCGGTTCAATCAAATTCGCATTTCGTGCGCGTAAACAAGTACAAACAGGTTTGCGCCGGTCAAGACGTCGGCTCGCGTTGATACACCCCTCACCCCGCCCACGCCTTTCAACTACTAGTCGCTTGATTGTTTGCAAACAAACACGTCACGTTGCGCGTCATAGTAAATAAATATAAATATATTGCTTTTCTTAAACAAAGTATGTATACTCGTTACTCGTTATCTAATAACCGAGTTATTCGGCCGAGTACGAGTATCAAAAAACCCGCCGAGTACGCAGAGTACCGAGTATCAAACGAGTACTCGGCCCATCTCTAGTTCTACTTAATTGCTAGTCGGAAATATTTGTGTGAGTATTGTCGTTTTGTTTAGGAAATGTAAATGTGTTAAAAGTATAAATGATAAGAGACTGAAATAAAAAGATATGTATTTGAAATATGAAATAGTTACCAGCTGGACATGTTTGTGTTAAAATAATCAATGGCAATGCAGACATTGAGTTACTTTGATATTATGTTCGGTGAAATTATGTTCAAATATTTTATATCAAATATGAATTATGCTTATGAGTTTTAACAGTGTGAGCTCTTTTTGACGATGTATTAGTTGATTCGATTTTTCATATATTTTTTATGGAGGATATAATCAGTCAAAATTACCTTTATTTCCCATGGCACTACTGTCCTAAGATTTCTATTTCAAAATCAAGTTTAACATAGTTTCGCGGAGCTCCTACTTTTGGGTATTTTTGGCTCTTCGGGCCTGCTGAAGATCTAACATAACCTAAACCTACCTCCCATTTATGATATTTATTTTGGTATGCAATGCCACGTAGTAGTGCCATGGGTAATACTCTCAAAATTGCTTGACACATCTTAAATGAAAGCCGTAGCGAGGAACAGTCTTAGTTCCCAAAAGACCCATGTCCCACGGTAGCATATTGCAGCGATGCAAACGCCATTGCGTAATTCAGCGTAATTGAATTCTAAGGACGTGGCGAAGAAAGCAGGAACATATTATGGCACGTTATTCGTCATGTCCATGCTCTTTCTCTCTGTCCTTCTCGTTATAAGAGACAAGGAAGTGTAACATCGCATGTGGCCGTAGCGTTACACAGTGATGAAATAAAAATTTGACGCGTTTGCACCACTTCATAAAGTCACCGTATCACCGGGTCATTTTGTTTTTTTTTTTATTTTTTTTATTACGAACTGACCAGTGATTGACCTCTATCTCACTTGGTGGAAGGTGCAGATGAGGCCGAAGGTGTAATTCACTGGTTCAGTAATAGCCTATTCACTCTAGCCTTGAAGAGCCCTAGGTTGTATCTGTCCGGAAATACAGACGATGGGAGCGAATTCCATTCCCTAGCAGTTCGCATAAGGAAGGAAGTTTAACCTTTCGTATGCCGAAATACAAACATAAAACTGAATTCTAGTCTCATTTGTTTCAGATAATATTTGTGTTATGTTTATTTTGCACAATAAAGAGTTTATACATACAAAGATAGCTCTCAATCTTGTCCCGGATCCGTCACTAGGCATACGAAAGGTTAAGATAGACTTTTTAAAATATGGACTTAACGTCACATACATTCGTTATATAGAGTTTACACTGCACTATGTAGTCAACGCTATTCAAATGTGATACATAATATAGATGTTAAAGTTATTGTTAAGGTTCTCAGATTATAAGAGTATAGGCACGAAATTATGGGATTGAGGTATGCAATAAAACGTTAAATATTTGTCAATTTACTATATTTACTCTAAAACAAAATGTATCCAAAACTATTGCCACATATTGTAAACATACTGCCACATTATTCTGAATCCATAAATGCCAAAAATATACCGTTCGACCGTTGTAATTTATTAATTATTTGATATTTTTAGCTTTTAATTCGGTATGTAAGAGTAATTTTTTTATTAGTTTATTTTAAAGTACTATACTAACTAACAATTATGATGTTATTACACATATACGGATAACTCACGTATAAAAAGTCGTTGTCCGTTTATGTGTAATAATGATTAAGTCTCACGGTAGTTTCATGTTGAAATTATGATGTTCTTTTTTTATTTACTTAAATAAAAAACTAGATTCGAACAGGTATTGGCGTTTTTAGAATGTAATACTAAAACCGCTACTAATAGTGACGATTTGTATCTACATAAACTCGTTTCTCGTCACAGCCTGCTCGAACCTTACGGCAAATAGTGATGGTTTTTATTATAAATAGTTGTATGTATTTTGTCTCCTGTGGCGGTATCTATTTACTAACTATATCTCTGCTAACACGGTGTACGTTTGACAATAAAGCTTGGTATTCACGACCGTTTTTTCATTTGTCGTTCCATCTTTTTCTGCGCCACCCGTGCTGCCGTTGCATCGCACACACTGCATCTAGAATAATATAATGACGTACGTTGATGTCCGGCATCATAAATATAAATACATATGCATATATATATATAAATGCTCAACGCACATAAAATTAAGTCTCAAAAACCGTCGGTCGGCTTCAACATATCTACTAAGATGCACAATTAATAAATACTAGATTTACAACTTTACTGGATTTATAATTTCCATGCTGGTCTGGGAGCAAAGAAAAAACAGAATGTACCAGTTGCTTCTCTTCCCGCGCAGATAGTAAAATCCTATCGAGGGAATGGGCGAATCTTGTTATAGGCGATGCGGCTAGCAACCCATCACTATTTTGATTCCATTTTCCACCTATACGCTCACAATCTTGCTAAGCGTGGCCTGTAGGTCTTGTTACCTTAGCCTCCGTCTACCCCGTAAGGGATAAAGACGTGATTTGTGTATGTACGTATGTAGATTTACAACTATATTCAAATACTTCGTCGTTTGTACAACTTCGCTCATATCAAAGCTTCAAACACGATTTAGGTAGTTTTCTAAGCGAAGCCATTATAATGGTAAGAGTTAAAATTGTTTCGCATTTTCTGTTAGCGTTCTCTCTGAAACGTTGAAATTCAGGGTTGTTATTACAATGACATCAGTGTACAATAAACGGATATACAGGACATTCAAATAGATGACGCTTAGCGACAAAAATTCGCATAGTAACAAAGTCACGTGACAGCTAGTAACAGGTAGAAAAATTCGTAGACTACCCACCTGCTATGGGTGGTGTAGGGGTATAGCACGCGTCACGGAATGACGAGGATCCGGGTTCGATTCCCGGCCATAGCTTTACTTTTCGGATTTTTCTGTGTGTTCTAATTTTCAGTGATCCTATTTAACCATACGACTTACTTAGGTGTTCGCTGCAACCAGAACATCTCGGTGGGGTCGCAATAGCTGCGCACCTGGCGGCAGTCCCAACCGACCGAGTCCATGCGCCACTCGGGAGACACAGGCCACGGCTCCAACACTTTCAGGGTTATCTGTGACAGAAGTGGTACATTTAGATATTTCAACACTGCACAATTTTTTAATAGTAACGCAAATTCAGAAAATAAATTAATTGTACTCAACATTCTAGGTTGGTAATCAGTAATCTAAGTGTTTACAATTAACGGTGTTTTGTTGCCATCTGCTCACTTATTGCATAAAACTTGACGTAGTTGTGTTAATGTTTATAAATATTTGTAACTTTCTTGGTGTACCTCATGTGACACAATGAAAGTAAGTTTATTTTTATTGGTAACCTTAATGTACCATAATATGTACCCATGCTCTATAAGGTAAAGAGTTATACATTATACACATCAATATGGTCTGAGTATAATAGTTATTTGTTATGCAAGGCTGCAAAGTGTTTGTTTGGCGCGAGTGCCTGAATTGAAACCCGAGCAAGCGAAGGATTCTATGATTGAACCACGAGCGAAGCGAGTGGTTCAAAAGAAGAATCCTGAGCGTCGCGAGGGTTTCAAGGCACGAGATACTAAACAACTTTGCTGCCGAGCGAAACACACAATTTTTCACCTCACTACAGCGAGAAAAATGGTGGATGAAAGAAAAACAGTCTAATAGTAAATCAGTTTTTTTATTCTTTTTCTTCTAAATAAGAAAGGTAAAAGGATCTAAGCCCATACAGCCTAGTCTAATAATCTAATAAGTAAAACTATTTTTTCTGATTGTTTTATCACATTAATTTCTTGTGTATCATAAACCAAACAACAATAAAATTTTGGTCAACTTTTCGGTTTCCCAACGAGCAATCTCTAAAAACTTTTATTTTTTTTCTAATCATAGATATATTTTTAAAAAGAAAGTTAAAAAATCGCACTAACTAGACTGAATTAAAAAAAAATGGGGCGCGTTCTGAATTTTCATCATAATATCTGTTTTTCCTGCTTGGTTGCTATTTTTGAGGTTAACCACAAATTAAAATAATTAATAAAAACCAATATCGTTTTTTCTTTTAGCAACGAAAGTTAGCAAATCTATAAAATAACTTAGGAAGTAACGGATTTTAAAATAAATTAATACTGGATACCGGATCGCGTTTCTGAACGTGACATTATGTTTTTTTTTTATCGGATGAAAAAGTTAGGGGTCTGATAACAAGTTCGACATTTGATGTTCGTATTATTCCGTCCTTCTCATTCACCTAATTAAGTACTATTCGTATAAGCGAGACGACAACATACGAAGTTCAAAGTTCTAATTTCTGAGTATAATATGAGTAGGTGGGCAATGGTGGTCATCGTCACGTTCGAATTTCAAAAACCTTTTCCACGCAAGCGGGGAAAAAGCACTTTTCCACGCAGATTTTGAAGGAGAAAGACAGCCTTTTCGAGCAAGTGAGGTGAAAAGGTATTTTTGCGAATGGGTGTACTCATATTGGTGCGAATGTTCCACATATGGCACAAAATGTAATGAATTTGGCTAGTACCGGGCTGGCGGGCGCATAGACGCCGGGGAACGGAGCTCGCATGTCCTTGGTTGGCAACACGCCCTCCTCCAAGGCTCTGTGCGCCGTTGACTGGTACAGGTCTCCAATAAGCAAGGCGCGACAGCTGCGAGGTCAGCAGTGATAGTGTTAGCTCATGAGAAAAATATCAAGGACCGTATAAATAAATAAAAATAGTTATTTGTGTCACAAGGGAGCAAAATGGTGTATTTACGGCGAGGGCGCTACATTGAATCCAGAGCGTAATGAGGGATTCAAGTTCTAACGCCCAAGATGAAAATAATTTTGCTCCCGAGTGGCTCATATACCTTTTCACACTGACAGTTAAAAAACTTGAAAAAAGAATTCTAAATATAATGGCGTGGTTGTACAATTATCAACTTTAAAAAATTGCTTTTGAAAAAAAACACTTAGAAAAGCCTTGAACAGAAAAGTGGCACTCTGATCCTTCTCGACAGGGGAGCAAAGCTTACTTTTCTTAATGAGAGGTGTGAAAAAGTAATTAAAATACCCCCCACGCAAACATGACTTAATCCCTTATTCATAAACGCTCTATAGGCTTCTGCTAACTTAGCAATCGTTTGTCCTTATCTGTGAAAGGTAAGTGTCAAAGTGATGGTGTGCTTGTGGTACCATAAAGCGGTGCCGCCGATAGTCGCGTTGCCGTTGCGATGCGGTTGCGATGTGATATCACACACGCGGCCGATAAATGACGGCCAAATGTGGTACGTGTGAAGTGTACCATTAATTTTCAATACAAAATATGCGCCCGACCACGTGTTGTGTGGTTGTAGTTGGCGTGCGGTTGTGGTACATGTGAAACACCTCACTGGGACGCTGTCGCGACGTCGCCGGACCGTGTCCTATGCCTGCAGCGTCTCTTAAATTTATTCCGGAAAATTTGAGCAGGTGGTTGGTTTGGTTTGACCTACGAATAATAATAAGTCAAGAAGCGTAATTCCCTAACAGTTGCCGCTTCGATTGTCATTCCACTTACGCATACAAACTAACAGCAATGCAAACGTAACACCTCTCCGACACCACCTCAGAACAATAACTAAAGCATAGAACCCGGACTAAAATAAAAACTAATTATTATAGTGCGTTGCTTCTTCTTCCAGTGCACTAAAACAATAAGTTAAAAAGAGACAAAGATGCTATTCACGAGACAGTCGTCTGTCTGTTCCGTACCAGGGTAACCTATACAAAGCGCTTTAAATTATACATGTATATATTTCGCTAGTGTAGGGAACAAACCGTCATTGATTAGTCTTCAATCGATATTTTTTATGGGTATCGGGACGGTCGTGGATATTAATACATATTAAACGGATATCATTATAATGAAAAAAATCTATTATGAAAATCGGCCAAGTGCGAGTCGGACTCGCGCACCGAGAATTCCGTTTCACCGTACAACAAAAACACATTTTTGTCCGTTCGTATTTGAATTGGTTGGTAACAAAACAACGGCAAAAAATCACGTTTGTTGTATGGGACCCGATAAATATTAATTTTATTTTGATTTAATTATCTATTTTTAAAGTGAATATGAAACTGAATATTTCAAGCGTCTACCTGTTGCCGCTGTTGATATCGAACAAATATCGCAAAAAAAAACGTTTGTGGTATGGGAGCCCCCCTTAAATATTCATTTTATTGTTATATTCATATGTGTTTTATTCATAGTATTTTTTGCTATAGCGGCAACAGAAATACATCATCTGTGAAACTTTCAACTGTCGAGCTATCAAGGCTCATGAACAACCTGTTGATAGACGGACAGCGAAGTCTTAGTAATAGAGTCCCGTTTTTACCTTTTGGATACGGAACCCTATAAAAGGAACATTTATACATACCTATAGATTAGTAAAAACTTGCCAAGTCAAAAAAAAGTGAAATAGTAAAATTATGGCCAAAGAAAGGGAACAATATGGAACAATAATGGAGTCGGAAAACTGAAAGAATTAAACATATTTAATTATATCTCTATATTTACATTTAATATCGATTGACAGTTTAGTCGATATCACAGGCACATCACTAAGATAACCTATACTGTTTTCATATTTTCTTTAAAATAATATGTAAATAGGGATATCTTTGACAAACAGGATTCAATAATGGTGTTATTTTATAGAACACACTCTCAATATAGTTTAATGCGACCCTGAAGCTGATTAAAATCACTTAACGATGATAACTTATAAACGCATTATCATTTTGTTTTCTGGACGCATTAGATTTACATCCTGGCACTGCACAAGACATTTTCTAGTTTCACTAAGTAATTGGCTTTACCAATACTCGTTATTTAATCAATTTTTAACAATAATAAATAAAAAATTCTCCAAAAGTTGTCCGTCATTCACGCATCCGAAGCACAATAAGCACATACAGACAAGTTAAGTTGACACTCAACACAAGTCATTGGGCTAAGAAATCTGACTCTTGAAATCGGCATCATATATCGGAACCAAGTGACGTAAAGGAACCAAGTTTGACGTTTGGACTGGTACGAAACAGAAAAATAAGAACAAACTGACAAGTTTGTTCTCTTTTTAACTTATCGTTTCAGTACACTGGAATAAGAAGCAACGCACTATAATAATTAGTTTTTATTTTAGTCCGGGTTCTATGCTTTAGTTATTGTTCTGAGGACACCACTCCGACAGTCAATACTTGCACGCGATTAGTCCGCGCGTCGTGATTGTGTCCGCCTACTTGCGGTAAGGGAAGGGTGCGTGGATCGCATGCATCCAGAGTCGTCAAGTATGGTGTCCTAAAATATTTATTTACATACATATGAAAGGTGAGTCCTCTATTTTTCATATCTGAATGGCTTCTACACCACTTCACACAACACGATGGCATATTTTTCTAATGTATTAGCGCAAAAATACAATGATAACGTCACGATAACGGCTCGAGCGTCCCGGCTGAACTAATTCGCCGCGCGGTACATATTTTAAGCCACGCCCCCTGCGTTTCACTTCGCGTGGAATGATTTTTCGGGCTTAGTTACGCTTCTTGACTTATTATTATTCGTAGGGTAAACTATATGAATTGTCAGACTGTGGTAGGTGGCGACGTCGCATTAGCGTCCCGGTGAGGCAGGGCCATTACTGTCCCTCGACATCGTCCAAGCTGGCGGCGGGCGTCATGACGAATCGCGGCCTGGTCTTCTGCGCCTCTGCTCGTCCCTCGTCTTCGGGCTTCGACTGCAACAGGAACACTATAGATATTTACGAAGTGTAACAAATAGTAAAAGTAATAATTCCATGCTGGTCTGGGAGTAAAGAAAAAACATACAATGTTTCAGTTGCTTCTCTTCCCGCGCAGATGGTGAAAGCCCATCGAGGGTATGGCCAAAAATCTTAGGAATCACTTTACAAGCGATGCGGCTAGCAACCCATCACTATTTTGATTCCCTTTTCCACCTACAACTATGCTATACGTGGCCTTTAGGTCTTGTTACCTTAGGCTCTGTCTACCCCGTAAGGGATAAAAACGTGATTTATGTATGTATGTAACAAATAGTGACGCATTCAAGCACCCGGAGTATACCGGCACGTAAGTCTAGCATTGACCTTGAATCCATCATCGTCATCATCTCCAGCCTACATACGTCCCACTGCTGGGCACAGGCCTCAGAATGAGAGGGCTTGGGCTAGTTCCCACGCGAGCCCAGTGCGGATTGGGAACTTCACACACACTACTGAATTGCTTTGCAGATGTGTGTAGGTCCTCACGATATTTTCCTTCACCGAAAAACTCATGATACATTTTCAATGTAATATCGCACATAAATTCCGAAAAACTCAGAGGTGCGAGCCCGGGCTGGAACCCACGATCCTCTGCTTGAGAGGCCACAGGTCAAACTTCTGGGCTACCCTGCGGCTTTTTAGCGCAGAAGTATAAAATAAGGTAAATATCCTTGAGCGGGTGCGCATGCGCCGATTGGCTCCCCAGTCGCTTCTTGCTTCCCGCACCGATACGGCGCCCCGCAAACCTCTTAAGTACCTACAGCGGAGTTCGTCTCGGTTGTTCTCTTTTTGTGACTAAATAATTAGTTTATTTTTTGAAGTCAAATATGCCTAGAGAAAATAGGTACTGTTTTGAAAAGATTGGCACGAAAAATTATTTACGATGTGCATTGTTTCTTTAAAAAGGAAAGTGTCCGTATGATTGTGAAGTTTTCAATCAATTTACAAGCGAATTACCTAGCTCGTTCAAGTGGAAATGAGAATGGAGAACAAGGGCCCGACTTTTTGAAAGCACATCACTCGAAAGTACCACTCGAAAGTGGTATAAATCTGTTTATATCTTCGAAACTACAGCTCTAATCAAATTTTTAACTAGTTCACAAGATTAATAAGAGCCGTAAGTATCTTCTAAGCTATTCGTCCTTCAAATCCAGCACAATTTTACACCGCTTTTGAGTGGTATTTTCACACATGTGCTTTCAAAAATCGGGCCCCAGATGGTGTTGACGCCGAAAGGTTCTCGATTGGAGACGTACGACGTGCACCAATGATATGGACGGATTACCTGGTTAAAGTTGCGGGTTCAAGGTGGATGCAAGCCGCTTTCAATCGAGACAACCGGAGGTCTACGGGGAGGTCTATGTAGAACAGTGGAAGTCCAACGGCTCATATGATGAAGATGAATATTACAGAAGTTGTTGCATTATTGACAACTTACGAAAGTCTTCTGTACATGATAAGGATTGGTCCTGACCACTTCCTTGGGTTTGTGGAACAGATTGAATGGTACAATGGGCACGGCCCAGTCCACGAGTGTGTGTATGTCCTTTAATGGCGGAGGTCTCACTCTTAGGCACGGCGATTTTTCCTTAAAAACAGTCTTGATAGGTCCCTTTATTTGAATATCTCGATAGTCAGTTCTATTGGTCGTTCCGAAATCGAATATCATGGATTCCAAATGTTTTTTATCTGGCATTTTGGCGGTAAATTAATAAAATAAACGAATACGAAATTTGTAAAATTAAATACGCTTAGAAAATTGTGCGGTTGCAGAAAATAAACATCACAATTGACAGTCTCATTGTGATTTTTAAGTTCGATGAAGTTTTTTAGATTTCTTGATTTGTCTATGCTTGTGATTATATAAAACAGGAGGATATCTGAAATTTATAAACGCGACTGCTTAAAGTAAAATTACCATTTATTTACTAATCGCAACAGATATTACTGTTTGAGACAGTTTTTTGCGCCCAGCGTAGCCACTGCCCAACAGTGGGACATATACATATAGGCCGGAGATGATGACAATATCATTATGAAAAAAAATGGTTTTTGATTGTTGTCAAACAACTTTAAGAAACAAGAAACCAACGAGCATCGAACGACGAATTTACTGAATTTCAATTTTAAATTGAATTAACCTAAACGAAAATGGACAAAGCCGAGAGGCTACCAATGGAATAAAATAATCCTTATCTACATGCAAATTATTTGCGTAAAGACATCGAGTGGTTTATTTTCACATAGACTGCAACATTGGCTAACACATGCTGTAACACATGTTGTAACAGAGGCTGTAACGTATAAGGTATTCTAAGCTAAAGTGCATTAAACATGACGTCTAGAATAGAGAGAATGGTCTTCGACTACGGTAGCACCAATCGTACAGACTACCAGAACTTTGAGTTCAAGAAATCGGAGCCAACTCTGTATATACCAAAGATAAAGAAGGATAAGCGAGTGCCTTTCGTAGGCAAGGACAGCGAAACTGTGACAGAATATAAAGCGAGAAATATACCCTTTGATCTTCTCTGGAAACCTAAACCAATAATTAGGACAAAGCCTACTGATGTACCTAGAAAATATGTAGGTATTTACTTTGAGTTGGTTAAACATTTATGTAAGTACGCTTAGATACCCTATTGGGACCGAGCGCGACGACAGCGCCACGTGATAGGCGGCCATTATGGACAATATTGTCACCGCTGTCAAACAAGAAGTAAGTAAATATTGTGAAAAATATTAATGAAATCTTGTGTTATTTTACTATATTACACAATTTTGGACAATGGTAGTCAGTAACATTATTGCCAATAATATTAAAATTGTTGTTTTCAATGAAATTTTAGAGGTTAGGTAACTTACTTTTTTTTTCTTACGGCAAATATCCACTTATTTCTTTGGTCTCGTTTCCACCATGGTCTTGGAAATTGGTAAAATTTACAGTCGCTATTCTTCTTGGTGTTATTACAATTCACAACAACACATCTTACCAGGACCATATTTTTATCTCAAAAACGATTAGAAAATGTTTACTGCAATATGGATTTGACAGCTCAAGTCAGCGACTAAAATGACAATTTTAGCCGTAGCGAGCGTTGTGATCGTTTAGGCTACCCCCTCCACCCGCTTTGCACTCTGCCAATAGTTTGAAATATAATAATTAGGTGCCTAAACGTTAATAATAAAAATAAATTAATGCCTAGAAGACTTTGTAACCAAATTATTTGAGTAGGTAGGTAATTAGGTATTAAAGACCCAGGTCTACTGTAACACGCCAAATTAAAATTTCTATGCGTATCTCATGTCCAGGATAAAATAATAGACACGGGGCGCGAGGAGTCCCAACGCACGCGGCCGCGACTCGTTATGACGCCCGCGGTGAGCCTCGACGACGTGACCGATGCGACGGCGCGCGACATAGTCTGTAGCGACATGTACACCAGCACCTGGAACCACGACTCGCGACAGGCGCTGCCGCCAGTGCGGCGCAGCGTGGCGGCGCCGCTGCCGTCTCACCCCAGCCCCTCTAACCCGGTACTCAACATGGCATGGTAGCCTCGTTGTCGTCACCTTCCGCTTTCGGACCCATTGCTCTACCCAGGCCTGTTCTTAAAATGAAGAGTGCTGAGGAATTACGTTGTTTTCTTCCGCGATAAGCTCATGGTTGATTTCAAATGGAATTTCGTATCAATTTCGAAAAACTTTGATGAACATTGCATCTGTGGTACGCGGTAGGCACAGCTCTATCCTAAACACCAACAAACAAGTCCCCCACTTCCCGACATTCCGTTGAGACTAAGATATATATCAACGAGGCTAAAAATAAAGCTGTTTTAAGCGAGAAGGTAATTTTAACTTATATCTGCTGCCCATCGGTACCAGCACAACCACTGGGATTGCAAATTCGTTGTCAACCGACCACTAAAGTTTAGCAGTTTCCCCGTCTCACTGTCTTATCTTTTGCTTTAGATACGCCTCCCCCGCCTGGCTCCACCGGTGGTTCCCTCAGAGTGGCGACGCGAGACCGTGGAATGGGACAGCCGGCAGCTACGTGGTCACGTTGACCCTGACCACTTGTTTTGGAAAGCTCTCGACCCTTATAAGACGTGAGCACAGCCTCCAGGGACCTTACCATGACGTCTTAATGCGATTCAATTCCGAACCAAAGTGTGAGTGATCGCTGTCACACCCATATTAGAAGTGTCGAAAATAACAGCTAAAGAATCTGAATTGTGACGTTATGGTCAGCATTAAGACGTCATGGTAAGGCCCCAGGCCTTCTACTCCGAAATTCGATTTACGAAGTTTGTTTCCACTCGTACTAATAGTCATTATTTTCAGACTAAGAGGGACGGATGATATGAACGTTGAAAATCGAATTACAGGATAGCCCAGCTCTTTTCAGCACGTTAGAGCGTGTTTTCATACAATCCGGTAATAACATCGGTGTCGAACGCCGTGTTATCGGAACTAGTATAATGGAATGTGCCGATTAAGTATGTGTCGGATCTGATACTTATACATATGTACGTGTTATGTAATATCGTATCGGCATTCGGTACCTTAAAAATGCTCACAGCTCAAAGAGGCAACGAGAACCTGTCTTCTTACCGCCCTTTTTAAACAGACACCCGCAAAAATCGAAATTTTCATTAAACTAAACGCATTATTTTCAGGTGCGGATCTTGTAAGGAGACCGCTCAAGTCGCGCGATTAAGAAAATTAGGCCGAAAATTTTGAAAAATACCATCAGCAAATTACGTGGGCTGTCACCCAAAGGGCCTTGCCTCACCGGGACGTCATGGAAACGTCTCCAGCTTCTGTAGCCAAATAATTAATACAGAAATGTATCGGCTGTACTCACTTGGCGACTCTCTGGCGACGTCAGATTGATGTCGCCATGGCGTCCCAGTGAGGCAGGACTAGATTGAAAATTTTTTGAACGTCAAAATTCAACGCCGATAAGATCAAGTCAACTTGAAAGTTCGATTTTAGCGACATTTTAAACTTGTCCAAGATAACGAGGATAATATAGCGTTCTCTCTGTTGCACTTTTGTATGCAAATAAAAGGGACGAAGGAAGGTGGGCGTGAACAATTTCACCTTAATGCTAGGGCAGGCTTACATGACAGTAATGAATAAATGACAATATTACAAATAAAAAGCGAATGTAGAAGGAGGGCGGTGCAAGGAGTCTGTAACAAAGTATAACGCGTCCGCACCACACAAGAGACAGATGGTGACTGAACTTTGGCCGTCATGTAATGTAACCTAACCTTTTTTTTTATTATGGTGTGTAAAATGCTCCTTATGCATCCGGGCCGGTACGGGAATACCAGGGGTATCTGGGGCTCTCCCGAGGCGTCAGGCATACCCAGTAAAAAACACACGGATTCCCAAATTTGGCACTATTGTAGGACACCACGGGAGAACTTTCGTGAACCGCGATGCCCTACGGGCCCACCCCGGGATGGGGCTACCTCCCTGCGACACCTGTGCAATGCAGGATTGGGAACTCCCGCCCTCCCCCGCAGGTGCCGCTGGATTTTTTATAGAGGTTTTCTCATCACAGTCACTGTTGCGACCCACGGCCTCAGCGTTCGGAACGCCAAGGTTACGCGTAGCCACGACAGGCACCCTAAGGCGCCTCCGTCACAAAGGTGTTGTTCTCCAGGACGGAAAATGTCCCTTCGAGCAGCCCCTGTCCTCTCAAAGTCTCGAAGGATCCCTCACAAAGGGGGTTGCTCTCCAGGGCTGAAAATGCGCTTTCGAGCCGCCCCAATGTAACCTAACCTAACCTATCTGATGCGTATTTGTGGTTCATATCGCTGACCAATCGCGTGCTTTCTGAGTTTTCTAGTAGGTACTAACTTGTTATCATGGATATGGTATATATGAAAAGTGATAGACCATTTATTTGAGCGATCGTACCGATGGTTTCTACTTAATTTATTTATAAGTATTGAGGGATTTGATTTATTAAGATTTACTTTAGCTATAGTTTAGTGTGAATTTACATTCTAGTTTTAGTATTAGGAATTTACTTAGGTAGTTCATAAATCCTATCTGTGACTGGTACTTACTTTATTCTTTTAAAATAAAATGTTGACAGTACCTACAGCCTTTTCTTGAATAAGTTAAAACTTTAACACGTTCACTGCGGTTTCGGGTCGAATAGATCCTATGCACATCTAGCCTAAGGTGCGGCGATAAAATTCCTTGAACCACCGCTGGTGCGGGACAAGCTTATACAGGTTATCTGTTGAGCATAAGTGAGATAGTTAGTGTTTTGGTATTGTCTTTCCAAAAGTAGTCAGTTACTTTAAAAAAAACTTCATCTCGACACCTCCTAAGTATACTGAGGCAACTGCAAAATCTTGATTTTACAGGAGAGCCGTGCAAAGGTAAAATCATGTGTAACTTTTTAATCTGTAAAGTCAATTCCATAAAACTTTGGATTCGCTGGAACAAAAGTACCTCCTTTCAGACTACATATATGGAATTCTGAAATTAATATTAGTTTTTGAGAAAATGGTAGATACACTAGTGTACGCGTATTTTACGTGTTCTGATTTGTGGTATACTGAGGCAACTACCCCTTGATCCAGTATACACCGTACTAAGTTAATTGTTATTTTTTTCTATTTTTCATTTAATAATTAGATAAATATGTTACATAAACCCATACTGTTTAAAAATAAATACTTAGCTCATGCTCAAATGCCCTTTATCATTATTTGGTCGACATATTAGTCACTTGCACCAGTATACGCTTAAATTAAGGTCGCTTACACCTGTATACTGTTAAACATATTTAATGTTTTGCTGTTTAAAACGGGAAATAATATATATATTTTTATTAATGATAATAGAAAAAAGTTTTTTTTTAATGAACAAACGTAAATTTCAAATAAAATCTGTTTCTATTATGTTCGTAAATCTTTTAATCATAGTTCCATCATTCCTAAAAGTAACTTATTCAACAACCACAGTTTGAGCAATATTCGTTTTAGTTTAAAAATCAACATAAATCTATCCAAAATAGTCTTCTTTTCTTAATTATTGAGACTGTACTATTAAGTACTTATAAAAAATATAAAAACTTAAGTCGCTTCTTCTAAAGGTTCGATTTATCATTAGCAAGGATTCATTCCTTATTTTTAACGCCTTAGTAGGATTTATCATTGCACCTTTATTCATAACTTCTAAAATTAAAAAATATTTATTTAAAAATTACAATATGAGGGATTACTCATGTTTGGCAAAGAATGTTCCCCAAAGCATTACATCGCAAATTTTGTTTCCCAAATTTTTATTTGGCAAAAATTCAATTGTCAAAACTACTTATCGCAATATTACAGTTATTATCGCAGAATATTTATCATTTAATATCAAAATCACAATTACGAGTAAGTGCCTTTATTCCGAATTGACAAGGTACTATTTCCTTTAGTCATCGTTTTTTGTGATCAATCTGTTGTAAAATTCAGTGTGTTGCGATGGTATTATATTATACCACAATTGTGGAGGGCAAAACCGTAACCGGATTGTATTTCTCATGTACATGTATGTACGCTTGTTGGAAGTACATAACAATGACCTCATAATTGGCTTAAGAAACATTAAAGTAGCGTACCACGAACGTTTACCAATTGACAAACAAAAAATCAAAGATCTTAAGATCATTAATGATAACTATAATAGATAACTAGAATAGAATAACATTAATGAATTTGATAATATCAATGTATAGCTTTATGTACTTAATTAATTTGAAGGCATGTTTTGACGTTATATTACAATCCTAGATTTAGATATTAACTACTATTGTGTGCCCTTGCAGGGCGTCATGGACTGACTTAGAACAACGTTACCATCTTCATATGTATGTACATGACTTGACAATGAATAAATAAATAAATAAATAAATCTTTGTCGAAGTGGTATAATACCATCTCAACACACTGAATTTTACAACAGGTTGGTCACAAAAAACGATGACTAAAGAAAAATTATAGTACCTTGTCAATTTGGAATAAAGGCTTTTACTCATAATTGTGATTTTGATATAAAATGATAAATATTCTAGTGCCATTATAATTAAGAGAGAAACTATTAAGACAGTTTTTTTTAATTTGTATCAATTTGTTAAGGTCAGTTGAATAACTTGTCAAGAAAAGCTTCGTTTTGCAAGGTTACAAGTATAATAATCATTAATTTTACGGAAATCACAGTGCATTAGAAAATAAGTCGTTGTATCTTAGACAAAATAATTTAATTTCTATCGTAAAAGGTATATTTGACGTGCGCCGCGTCGTTGGTCTCTCGCGTATACTGAGGCAAAGTCAGGTTACACCACGCTTGTGCCGCCCCTCCACAATATCTGTACCGCGTACAGTGGTGCAAGCGACTTGCCTCAGTATACAACGTACTGATTTACCAAATTGTGTTGTATACATTTATATACGTCACTTTATTTTCGAAACAAACAGGAATTTTACCATGAAATTTTTGTGGCAAGTAGATATTAGTATTTTAGTCAAAATTATGTAAAAAACCGAAAATGTCAAAATGGTCACTTGCCTCAGTATACTTAGGAGGTGTCGATCGGATCCTTTATGCCCTATGCCGACTGAACGTAAAAAAATATCGTCTAGTGCGTTATAGGGTCTTAGTGACCCAATGCCCAATTATCCGATAGCCGCACTAGATTATACGCTAGTTTGTCTAGTGTGACTTTTTTATTTGTGGAATGAGTGAAAATGAAGCGATTTAAACGGAAACTGTTAATGCCTAGTGGTAACGAAAGTGAAAACAACACGAAAACAGAAGAACATTTACAAAAAACGCCCACCGATATGTGTAACATGAAAAACTCTTTGGGTAAGAGTTAATCAAATTCTTTTTTTCTCAATTGGCTAAGTAAAGTTTTTGGAAGAGGTGCAAATTATATTTTTTTTCGATAGTCGACGTCTTAATAATCCAGGAACTGCAGCTCTTTTATTTTTATTCCCTATTATTAATGAGATATAATTTTTTAAATGCTCGATATGACATTTGTGAGATTTAACGGCCGAAAAGCTCTGTTGCCTAGAACTAGCTTGTAATAAAAAAAAACTACGTCAACTGTCACGTTTGACGTTGTCAAAAAATAATACCGCGGTTCTGTTTATTTGCGTTTGCGTGTAATCAGTGTTAGCAGTGTGTTTTTTAATGATATTTCAACGACCTCAGCACAACCCCTGGACTTTCGATATTGCCGCACTTCTCTTCGACCTTTGCACGATATTTGGACTACGATTTCAGCTACTTTCGACGACTTAGGCACTGCTTCTTGGACTTTTGGACTTCTACACGAGTATAATGGATTTGGTCGATCCCCAAAGCACTGCAGAGGAAATGAAGTATTACAGGGATGTACTCCAATGCTTTGTACCGTCGTGTAAGAAGTATAGACGGGATTTTCCAAATTCCGTGTATTTGAGCTTACCAAAGGCTTTACAAGCGACTTGGTGCCGAACTCTAGATATCAACTGTCCGAAACGGAACTTGTATGTCTGTGAGGAACATATCAATGTGAGTATATTGCAGTTAATGTCGCTGTAAGAAATTAAGAGTATTGAATGTAGTAAAATGCTTTTCTTATATTTACAGATTGAGGAAGATTGCTACAAAAGTAAATCTGGCAAGTTACGCCTAAAAAATACTGCAAACTTGATATTAACCAAAACATACAATGAGATTGTAAGTATCAGCTAGGTGTCTTATTTTATAATTTGTAATTTTTCTCCACTATATTAATTAACAAGTTTATATAAATGTTCAATGTGTTATTATGAACGTAAACACAGGATATTTATCCCTTGCCTATTGTACAGTTACCTACTAAAAATAAATCAATTTTTACACCTTAGTTCATTGCTACACCTATTGTTTTATTTGGTGAATCTTCTCCTGTCTTCTTAAGGCAAAAAATTAAGTGTTAAATGGATGCTCATATGTACTTAATTATGTGCTTATTTTTAGGAAATGTCGAATGATGAAAGCAGCCTAACGGAACAGCCACTGGAAAACACAAAAGATCTGGCTACTATGTCAAAGCAGTTACTGCAACATGGGACCAATCCATATTCAAAGGTAAAATTATGTACCTGTATAAAAAGAAAAATCAAGTGACCGATTGAGCGATAACAATTTTTCTATGGTAGGAACCATAAAACCCTACATAGTAAAAAGTTGTCAAAATTGTGAAAGTGTAAAACAATATAAAAGCTAGTTGTTATTATAAAGGGCTAGTTTGTAAAATTAATTTGATTCTTTTTTTCCAGTGTGATTCTTCAACTCAGACCCAAATCATATACTCAAACAAAGCCGTTATGGTGAAACCATCAGTAAAATGTGTAGCCTGTTCAGCTAATATAAATGTCTCACTTATTGCTGAAAAAATCATGCCAAGCAAGCCATCATCTTCAACTGCAAGTCGTTCATCAACACCAACATTATATGAACCCTCTAGCCCCTCATCGTCAAGCTCAACCAAGGAGACAGTAAAGGAAGGGAATGATATGTCAGGACGTACACATATCTTAAGAATTATTAAGGAAAACCCCAAAATGTATCTTGGTCTTCCTAAGTCATATTTTTGGTTGATAATTTTTTTAGCCAAACAATGCAAATTACGCCCCCTGCATGTCATTATCACCTTATTTAAATTAAAGCAAAATGACACAATACAAAGAATAAGTCATCACTTTCATTTAAGTCAAGTGACATTGCAAGAGCTGTTAAGAATTTGTATACCGCATCTGGCAACTTATTTACAAATGTTTATATACCTGCCAGAATCCATCATGATTAAAAAAACATTGCCCCCTGTTTTTAAAGTGAGGTTTGCTAACGTACAATGCATACTTGACTGTTTCGAGATCCAGATTGAAAAAGCCTCAAATCCTGTTATGCAATCAAGGACATGGTCACAGTATAAATCATGCAACACATTAAAATACTTGATTGCATGTTGCCCAAATGGCTTCATATGTTATATTTCGAAGGGTTATGGAGGAAGGATTTCTGACAAAGCTATTACTGAATGTAGTGGCTTTGTCGATATTCTTCCTCCGGGGGCTGTGGTTTTAGCCGATCGAGGCTTCAAAGGCATAGAAACTCTCCTATCGCAGAGACACGTGAAACTACTTCGGCCCCCAAGTGTTTCCTCACAGGAAACGCCAACCAAAAAGGAGGTGATCCAAACCAAAATTATTGCCAGCTTGAGGATACATGTGGAACGTGTGATAAGGAGATTGAGGGAATTTGCCTTTTTAAAGCCTCACTCGGTTATAAACCATAACCATGTCAGATATGTGGACGAAGCAGTTATTATAGCATGTGCTTTAGTCAATTTGCAAGGCGACATAATAAAAATACAATAATTTTTGCTTTGTTTTATTTTAAAATGTACAAATTAGTTATAAATATAGACTTTTTAACAAAAATCTTTTTGAAAGACCTATCCAACGAAACCTGATGTGGTATATAAGAAAAAAATCACCATACTGTACACACATACACAACACATAAATCACGTCTTTATCCCTTGCGGGGTAGACAGAGCCTAATACTGTACAGTTGAACAAACAGAATTGCATACCTCTGTGGAACATTTTTATCATAAATTACACAATGATTTCTTTGGACGTATGAGTAAGGTTTCGACTGTACCTCTTCTACATAAAGTCATATTTTAGCTGGGGTTCATGATAACACACATCAGAAGTCAGAATGGGGTCCTCATATTATGAAAATGAAACATCCTTCGGAACTTAGTCTATCTTAGTACAGATTTAGCCCATGGTAGTCAGACCTTTGTTATCCTTACTAATATTATAAATGCGAAAGTAACTCTGTCTGTCTGTCTGTTACCTTTTCACGCTTAAACCGCTGGGCCGATTTGGTTGAAATTTGGTATACAGATAGTTTGAGTCCCGGGAAAGAACATAGGATAGTTTTTATCCCGGAAAATTGCATAGTTCCCGCAGGATAGCACAGCCCAAACCACTGGAATTTTTCAAATTTAACGCGGAACAGATTCACCGGGTCAGCTAGTATAGTATAACGGCTAAAGGCATCCATAGAGAAACTCCTTTATACTATGACGAAGGTCTGGCTATCATGGGATTTTTCTCCAATATATTTAGGACAAAGCGTTAAGTAAAATTTTGGGATAAATCGCATTTTTCCAAAACTTTTCTGATCTTTCTAACAAATTGTTGGCATAAGCCACGTCAAACTTAACCCATTTTATTTCGATTTTTTTGTTGTGTTCGAAATCTGGGTCAGCAACACAAAAAGCACACTTTTTATATCCTGTGGCCAGCATTTGGAACTGGCATTGAGCCAAAAATTTTTCTTTTATTTTATTTTTATCTAGATAGTTTTTCACGGTTTTAGCAGTGCTAGGGCATTTTACTTCAACAATGAAGTCATTGGCTACACCATCAGGCGAAGCTCCACTAAAAAAATTAATTAAGTGAAATCCACATTCTTCAATGTGGACCCCCAATAGCCGTTCAACTTCTTTTATTATTGGTTTTTCTAATATTTTTCCTCTCTTCATTGCTTTGGTATCATAAATCTTGTAACCACCAAGAATTTGTTCCACAAGAGAGCCATCAGGTGTGTCACAATGACAAGCTTCATGTACTTTTGATGCTGTTATTCGGCCCTGTCTTATGCTATGCCATAACTTTGACTCTGCCTGCTTTTTAGTGCTTTTTGCTATTTGATTTTGCACAGATTGAGGCACAGATACGTTACTTTTAAAATATTCAAAACTGTGATTATTAGTTTTAGTTGCAAAATCAAGTATCATGTCAAATATACACCATTTTGTCAAACCATTATCATGATCTGGTAAAAATGACAAAATCAGAGAGTCCCCAATTTTTCTTTTCTTACATTCTTCATAAAATGCATTGAGTTTCTCCGGATCTCTTGGTCCTAGTTCTATTCCTCTTTTCTTGGATGGAAAAATATCCTTGGAGGATATTGGCTGTGTTCCCTCACTGGCTAATCGTGGTTTAGCCCAATAACATTCTATGGATGTAGATGATGGTACTGTAGATTTTTTTTGTAACCAATATAACACCACCAATGTGTGTTTACATCCACCTGAAAGTAAAACAAATCAATGAAAATATTTATAATCCTCATTAACCATAAATATTTACTCTATAGTGTAAGTATTTACCAGCTGATGCAGGACAACCATCACATGTTGCATCAATTATATTACTATTCGCCTCTTCTAAATGAATAGTCACAAGATAATATTTCATCCTTATTTTGTGCTCCGGAACAACTTTGGCCCTGACAACGCATTCAGTGCTCCCTCTTTTAATTTCAACATAACCTACTGCATTATCAACATAACCACCTCTGGATGACCTAAAATGCAATGGAAAACATTATAACACAAGATCTTTCATCATTATCATCTGCCTATTTATGTCCCACTGCCTGTGCCCGGGTTATTTATAACCAAATAAATGATTTTGATTTAATTTGATGCACAACAATACACTATGTATATACATGTTAAATATTTGTAATCATAATTAATTATTATATGCATCAGAATGTATGTGAAATTCGCCAGTACGTACATGAGTGTCTTCACACCTCTTATTTCAGCAACATTGTGCTTATCGTTTGTGTGGAAATATTCCATTATCATGAACATATCCATGTGTGGCAAGTTTCTTGAATCCGCTCGTACAAATTCGCTCATTTTGTGATCAATAGCGAAGCCTCAGTATTATAAAAATCAGTCCAAAAGTCAAGGCGGGGGTCGTCGCAAAGCAGAAAAACGTTGTCCAAGAAGCAGTGCCTAAGTCGTCGAAAGTAGCTGAAATCGTAGTCCAAATATCGTGCAAAGGTCGAAGAGAAGTGCGGCAATATCGAAAGTCCAGGGGTTGTGCTGAGGTCGTTGAAATATCATTAAAAAACACACTGCTAACACTGATTACACGCAAACGCAAATAAACAGAACCGCGGTATTATTTTTTGACAACGTCAAACGTGACAGTTGACGTAGTTTTTTTTTATTACAAGCTAGTTCTAGGCAACAGAGCTTTTCGGCCGTTAAATCTCACAAATGTCATATCGAGCATTTAAAAAATTATATCTCATTAATAATAGGGAATAAAAATAAAAGAGCTGCAGTTCCTGGATTATTAAGACGTCGACTATCGAAAAAAAATATAATTTGCACCTCTTCCAAAAACTTTACTTAGCCAATTGGTGAAAGCGTAACAAACAAAGTCACATTCGCATTTATAAAATTAGTTAGGGGGCGTCCATTAATACGTCGGTCGAGCCGAATCTTACTAAATCTCACTTGGGGGAGAGGGGGTCTATATTATAGAGGGGCAAATATCACGTAATATATTTTTTATCAGAAAATTGTGTAAAATTCGTGAAAATTAATTTAAATTAAAGTTGAATGAAAATAAAAAAAGTATCTTAAATAAAAGTAATTAATCAAAATGTGTTATGTTTTTTAATAAATCCAATACTTTTATACCCAAAGTAACTACAAGTTTTGAAAAATCTCACGTGGATTGGGGTAGGGGGGGAGGATGTCGAGAAAAATCTTACATCTCACCAAGGGTTTGTCAAAAAATCCTTAAAAATGCCTCACGTAATGAATGGACGCCCCCTTAGTATCTACGTGCTTCAAGATCATTGTGCGCTTCAGCTCTGCGTCTGCCGCTCTGTCTAGATAGGTAGGTATATTACGTCTCTTTCTAGAACGAACAGTAAGAAAAAGAGGGATAGTCTATTTCGCGCGCTCTCATAGCATCCGTTCTGTACTGCTTCTTTATGTAACTTATCTTGTTACCAGATTCACCTCGCCCGGCTGCAAGCTGACAAGGTGCCTCTAGAGTGGCGCCGCGAGACCGTAGAGTGGGATGGCAAGCAGCTCCGCACGTTCGTTGACCCCGATCGCGAGTTCTGGCGCCCCCGAGATCTTTACAAAGAGTAAGTTTTTTTTTCTATATCGATAACGATAACCAGCAAAGAGGCGTTGGTTCGTTGTAGTCGTCAGCCTTTAAGGCAGTGACTAGCGCTGTGAGCTTGAGTCATTTGAACGCACATGTGCGTTTACCGGCGTTTGAAGGCGTTCCGCATATGACAGCTGTAGGCGTTAAGCCGGGGTATTCATCTGCGAGCTGCAACCGTAACTGTTGCACGTTGCAGTAACCAAAAACCCTAGCGTGTAGTCAAGGGAATAAATATATGTACGTTATCAAGACGTCAAAAACATCTGTACACCTTTACGCCATGAACAATAAGGTCAGTGACACATATTTGACATGATGGCTGTATCGATATTTATGCGCTCGACTGTACATGGCAATCCGCTTAGGGATGAAGATTTCGTTTCCACTTCCTCAAAATTAGGAAATTCCGCAATTTTTTGAATTCCTCTACCGCTGCCGCTTCCACATACTTAAACGAAATTAAAAAATCCTCTTCCTCTTAAACTTATGGGGATTTTAGAGGAATTTTTATTTCACCGCGCATATCGAGTCGAGTATTCACTCGCGCGCTCGTACATTTTCATTAAAATTAACCTCCCAGTGGTCAATTTTGATTATTAAAATAAACATTATGTGCACAATTGTTTCCTATCATTATATTAATAAATAATCAAAATACTGTGTTATTTGATCTATTTGAATTTTAATTTTTCAACTAGTAATATGTCACACACAATCCTATCACTCTTTCTCTTCCGCTTCCACGAACTATGTGCTCAAATTGCTCAATACTTCCTCTTCCACTTCCTTTTCCTCAACAACCTTAATTCCGCTCGCAGTAGGCTCGCGCGCCTCGCTACACTAGGTTACCGCTCGCAGGTGAGTACCCGGCTTAAGTCCCTACTACAATTCCAAAACACTCACAAAACAATGTTGTAATTTTTTTCAATTTACAGATGCGCAGCGTGTAAAGCAACCGCTCAAGTCACAAAAATGAGAAAACTACAAAAGAAAAATAAGTAGAGCGGAACTAGGCATCGAAATGTCATCCATATACTGGTGTTTTTTCAATTTTTTTTTATGATTGTCTACATAAGATTCATTGTAAGCATTTATTTTAATTTTAATTTGTAAATGTTTGTCAACGTTTGTAATTTCACTAATTAGTAACAGTTTAGTTTTAGATACGTTTAATAAATACATCAATTATTATTATTATTATAATGAATTATTATTAGCTATTATTTTATTTTGTAATTTTGTCTATAGGATTTAATTTAATAAAGTTATTTCAGTTTAAGATTATCTTTTATTTTTATACATTTTACTGTTAAGATTGAAAATTAAGTATACACTTCTTTTCTTTAGTTTTCAGTTTGGCCAGACAATAAAAAGGTTATATGGTTTCAATAATTTATTTAAAATTCACCGATAATTATAATAATACACCAAGAAAATAACATTAAAAATACACAGTTCTAAATGATTTTACAAAAATAAATTAACACGTATCACAAGTAGGTACGGGGTAAAAATTATCTCATAGCACTGTAAGTATTTGTGAATCTGTATTATTCGTTGGAAAAAAACATACAAGGCAGTTAAAATCATAAGTTAAACAATATACAGTGAAACCCATACTGAGCTACAGATAACGTTGCCCAAAAATATAGATAAAGTGCAAAATTGGACCCCATCCGACCATAAAAACCCAAAAATTACACAAACGGTACCAAAATACTCGAAATCTGGAAGTATTTTATCGTCATCGCCTGTTGGCATAATTAAAAATTCCGGATAGAAAACTCCCGAACAGCATCTAATAAAATATCTATTTAAAAAAAGAAAATCGTGTAAAGCTAATAACTCAACCACGAGATCATTTTCATTACTTACGAATACAAAAATAAATTTGTTAATATAATTTTTATACAAGCTTTTCCTGACTGCACTTGCATTCTCTAAACTTACCCATTACAAAACTAATTTAAGTCAATCCAACCACCAGAAGTGGGATACTTTTGACTTACAAGATTTCATTTGACCTACAAATATACAATGATAAATTACGGCAAACTTCTAAACGACACTAAAAACTAGAACACAGAAAGACCCAAAAAGTAAAGCTATGGCCAGGAATCGAACCCGGAACATCAGTGATGCGTGCTATACTACACCACCCACAGCAGGTACCGTGTGTCAGTGTCGTTTAGAAATTAAATTTCAAACGGTTAAAACCGTAAAATAAATATAAAAAAATCAAGAAGTAAATTCTTGATACATTTGATAATACTACGGCAATTCAAATAAAAGCTTTGAAAGTAGATATATTTGGGTATTCAAGGTGACACTAGCAGTGACTTTAACAGCCAAGTCAAGGCCACCAATTACACGGCACTCGCAAAAATATGTAACACATTTTTTTTCGTTCCAATTGTTCGGTACAACTTACTTTATATATACCTAACTTTTTAAAGTCGATGGTTCAAATAGACGCAACGATCATTCGACCAAATGTGCATATTTTTGCAACTGCAGATCAGAAAATGTTAAATTATTAGCTATAAAATGATGCTAATGCGATTATTGCAGACACAATAACAAATATTATTTACAACGAGTATATCTTTAAAATCATTATAATTCTTAACCATCGTGAACGACAGCTTGAAACAAACTAATCTACTGGTAATAATTAAAATTAAATGAAATTATTTCACTATCCTATTAACGAGGAAAACAGAGTCAGGTACACTGTTTCGGTAAAACGATATAATAAAACATACATACATACCGTCACACCTCTTTCCCACAGGGGTAGGCAGAGACTACATTGTTCCACTTGCTACGATCCTGACATACTTCTTTCGCTTCATCCACATTCATCTCTTCATACATGCCCGCAGGTACTCCTGACCTGACCTTTATCCAAAACCTCTCCTATTTGGTCTCGGAACGTCCGTCTAGGCCTTCCCCTCCCAACGCAATCACACTCCCCATATAGATCTGTTTAGTTAGTCTACTTTCATCCATCCGCTCTACGTGACCAAACCAACTAAGCATACTTTTTTCTATCCTAGTCACTATATCCTCTTTCACACCCGCACGTTCCCTTATCACACTATTCCTTACTCTATCCTTCAGTGATACACCTTCCATACTTCTTAACGCTCTCACTTCTACTGCATTTATTCTACTTTCATGCTTATTTTGCTACACCCAAGTTTCGTTACCGTACATTAATGTTGGAACAAGCACCCCTCCGTAGACAGACGCGCCTAAAACAACACGTTAAAAACAAGTGTCGGTTGAATACTGGAAATAAGCTTGAGTATCGACGAATTTTTTTAACCATTCGACCGCCCTATATGCAGCCCGGCTAGCACGAGAGCGCGCGAGATAGACTGTCTCTTTCTGGGATGAACAGTAAGAAAAAGACGGGCAACCTATCTCGCGCGCGACGCGACTCTTTAGCGCTCTCGCGCTAGACGTGCAGCACGGCTAGTACCTCGCGCGAAATAGGCTACTCGCCTTTTTTTACTGCTCGTTCCAGAAAGCGACGGGTAGTTTATCTCGCGCTCGTGCTAGCCGTGCTGTCAAGACAAGGCTCACACGTCGATGCCATTTGCCATAATAATACAGGAATTCCTCAATCGGCCTGAAAAACAGTGAAATCTAAAAGCGTTTGAAATATATTGCCAAATAAACAATCCCAATTAGAACTCTATGGTTTCATAGAAAGAAACTCGCATTAAATCATACTAAAATTTAAATAAAATCCAAGTAATTATATAGAACTAAGTACCTATATACATTTTACAATTAATGATTATATACAATAGGTATCTTCGCTAGAGGACGCAAATTCATTTCACTAATTCATTATCCTTTACAATTCCTAATTAAAAGACACTTTTACGTATAAAAAAAAAACTTAAAAACAAAAGGAACGTGACTTACATAAATATATTTCAAATAATCTGTGACACGAGAACGCCATGAATATTTCATATTATAGTCTTCTAGCAGAACCTCGTAAAAGCCTAATTTGCAATAGAAGATACATAAATAAATAAATGTTAAGTGCAATAGAATTACGAACCTATGGCAATAGGGAACATGCATGATTTTTGTTATTGCTTTAATAAAAACTCATTTATGTGACAAGGAATATAAAAATATTTTTCAAATAACTATTAAAATAACCAAGATATGGGTATCAAAGATTTGTCTCTATCTTTTTAATGTCACATGAAATGTCGGACCGATCTTTCATATCGCCGACTGACTTTTAGTATAAAATTATTATATTTTCCGTATATCTTTCACCGATATTACTTCTAACTAGGATTGCCATACGTCCCGTAAATACGGGACTGTCACCGTATTTAAGTATCACGTCCCGTATTGTTACTTGTCCCGTTAATTAATATCTCAATTCTCAATATACACGTACTAAAGGCTCGAAGCCGACAGCAGGAGGCGCGGGGGCGCGCGGATGCGAGGAGGTGAGGGAGGGGCGGTGCGGACCGCTCGCTTGCCCGCTAGGCCACTATCAATTCAATAAACAAGTAACCGCCGCTAAGTAGCAGTGCTTGCACTGCTGTGTTCCGGTGTGGAGAGTAAGACAGCCGGGGAAATTACGGGCACAAGAGGCATTTCATCTTAGTCCTCTAGGTTGGCAACGGATCTGCAATCCCTCCGGGGTTGCGGGTGTCTATGGGCAGTGGTGATCACTTACCATCAGGTGACCCACTTGCTCGTTTGCCTTCCTATTCATAAAAAAAGTCCCGTATCAATTCCCAATAATAGTGGCAACCCTACTTCTTACATCACTTGTTGCTACCCCATTTTACGATGTTTTCATGTTTTGTTAAATTAAATGATTTAAAAAAATGCATATTCCCTATTTATTGCGCATTTCTTTTTAATTTTTCTACACAACAGAAATTAAACTCGTCACAATTATGTCTAATCAAATACAAATGTCAAGTGTTACATTTTTAAGGTAGGCACGAGGTTAGGTATAGAATCTTGTAAACTTTTTAAAAAAGTCTACTCTGAACTTCACTGATAACATTGCTGAGAAAAATAAAAGGGAAACACCGTATAACTGTAGGCTTATTGTCTAAATTTCTCGCAATCGCCATCGTGTTCATTTTGACAGTTCTTGTGTGAATGCGACAGCTAGCTGATTCCGATGCCAATTGTCAGCCCATACATGAACTGTCAAAATGAACACGATGGCGATTGCGAGCGATAGATAATAAGCCTCCCATTAATTTCCGCCATAGAAATACAAGTGCAGCGCTACCAAAAGAAAACAGTGCAGTAAAAACAAAATGGCCGACGGCACATAGTAAATCAAACCGGAACCTAACTTTATTTGTCGTCAATCTTGGAGTTTCATCTCAGCCCAGATGGGACAGAACGGCGACGCCGGGCCACCCCAGGACCAGCCCCGAGGTATGGCCAGGTGGCTAAGGCCGGATTTGATGGCTCCGGAGTGGCCGTTGAACGCCGACTGGTCTATGGTGCCCGGGCATAGGATGCAGGTTTGTCCGGAGTATGTGTTGTCTATGGTTGTTGATAGACTCTCGTCGAGGAGCGGCTCGCACGATTCTAGGTCTGAAATTAAGTTGTTGGTTAGTCCGGTTTTTTTACCCAAAGTTTCAAGTTACATGCATGTTAATCACGACTTTAACCCTTACGTACGTAGACAGAACCTTGGGTAACAAGACAAGGCCACGTTTAGCGTTATTGTGGGCGTGAGTGGAAAGAGTATGACGGAATCGCGCACAGAGGGTTCCGTAACTTCTTTATTTATTTAATCAATATCAACAAACACCTTTCATTTAATATGCATGTCGCACAATACAAAAGTGACCCCTTTGAAATTCATTATTTGAAATGTATCGATCCAGTATATACGGAGCATACTCGCCGTGACAGACAGACAGATAGACAGATCTCATGATCCAATAAAGGGTTATCTTTTTCTTTTGAGGTACGGAACTTCACGCTCTTCAAATATCACAATTGATGTAACTTGAGCCCATAGCTTTACATTCTCCCATGCTGGTCTGGGAGTAAAGAAAAAAAAACATAGAATTTACAATACAATACAATACAATAACTCTTTATTGAACACCACATATAACAACCAAAACAGAAAAAGGTATACAGAATATTACAAGGTAACAATAGGCGGCCTTATCGCTACAGAGCGATCTCTACCAGGCAACCATAATGGACTGGAGAACAGAACAGATCTGAGCAGGTGGTGCAATTCAGAATACATATTAATACACTAAGTACTGAAATACGTAATATATTATACATGAAACACACATTTACAATAAATGGAGATATAAATAGACACATACACACATTACCTAAAAAAAACCAGCTACAAGATTCATGCACAAGATGACAGATAGTGCTCCTTCAACATAGATTTAAATATGGGTAACGATTTAGCGCGCCTTATGATTATAGGCAAGGATTTACCAGTTGCTTCTCTTCCCGCGCAAATGGTAAAAGCCCATCGAGGGAATGGGCGAAAGTATTAGGAAACATGTTATAGGCGATGCGGCTAGCAACCGATCACAATTTTGATTTCCCTTTCCACCTATACGCCCTTAATCATGCTAAACGTGGCCTTAAGGTTTTGTTGCCTTAGACTCAGTCTACCCCGTAAGGGATAAAGACGTGATATATGTATGTATGTATGCTTTATCTTGCGGTATTTTTCTTTAAGATATGGTGCGTAGTCACTCTCCGTGTTTCTACTTCGCTCTGTTCTGTCGAAAAACAGACAAACACACAGGTAGGTACTACTGATAATATAAGCGGATATGGAACTCCAAATTACTATAACTCTGTAACTGGCGTCACTGAAAATCAGCGTCACGACATTATCCTGGATCTTATCGTGACGCACAGCTGAGTGGCGGCCATTTGGCTGGTCGGAATAAGTATCCATGTAAAATATTCTGTTTGTGTTTCTGTATCAGCTAATAAAGTTCTCTTATTCTTATTCAAATTGACGTTATAGTTATTTATAACATCGGAACATTAAGGAAAAACCATTTTAATGCCTACACATTTAAAACATCCAAAACGGATTTTGTCCCTAAAACTGAGCAGCGAGATGATATTTTTCAAATAATATTTTGTATGTTTTCCTTAAGATCTGTATGTAATTTTATTCAGCATTTATTTAGGCTATTTTTTTCCATACAAAAGTTACCTATGTCTTGTGCTATTTATTCTTATTTTTATGTCTTTTGGAGTTTTGTTTAGGCTTAGATTGGCGTGCTGAAGATCTTTGTGTGTACTTTATATATATTGTTAAACTAGCTGTTTCCCGCGACTCCGTCCACGCTGAATTCGCTTTCCGCTATCCCGCGGGAACTATGCGTTATTCCGGGATAAAAACTATACTAAATTTCAATAAAATCAGTTTAGCCGTTTTGCCATGAAAGAGTAACAAACATCCAAACTTAGACACTTTCGCCTTTATATTATTGTTATTAGTAAGAAAGATTGATTCAAAGTGTAGCAACATAATGGAGGCTATCGCGTGTGAATTTGCCACTAGGGGCGCTAGTGTCGCGTGAGGTCCAATAAGATTCACTTTTCACTGGTTGTGGCGGGCCTCATGACATAAATGATAATTTCTTTCATTTACCTGTTGAAAAGTGATCTCCTTCGTGAAATTATCGCAAATATAGATTATTTCGCGATGAATGTGAACGCTTTCAAAGCGCATTTCCGAACAAAACGCAACTGCACAACATTGCGGCATAGCTACTCGATATGATGGTTGTTTATAATTAATAAACTTAATGAGATTCAAGTTTCCTTGGTTGCGAAATTCACGCGGGATGCAGGCGAAGCCGCGGGTAAAAGCCAGTATCCGAACAAAAGATAAGCCCCGCATTACTACCGGCCAGCTGTTCGATTACTAATAGCCGATTAAAGATGTCCGAACAAAGGATGCATATTAATTAATCGACAAAGATATGAACTTTGTAAGGCATAAAGCAACTACGTTGGCCGGGGCCACGTGATTAGAAACATCAATATTTAATTATCAATTTAAACTATGTAATTATAATTGATTGATATACTTATACTAGCTTCTGCCCGCGACTTCGTCTGCGTAGAATTATACATAAAAACCTTCATCTTGAATCACTCTATCTATTAAAAAAAACCGCATCAAAATCCGTTGTGTAGTTTTGAAGATATAAGCATACATAGGGACATAGGGACAGAGAAAGCGACTTTGTTTTATACTATGTAGTGATGAAGTATTTTTTAGCACATAATTATTTACTGGCTGTGTCTTTTGATTTTATCTTCCATACTGATCTAAGAATGAAAAAACAAAGAATGTACCATCAGCTCCTCTTCCCGCGCCGATCGTAAAATCCCATCACAAGGAACGGGAGAAAACCTTAGGTATCATGTTATAGGCGATGCGGCTAGCAACGCATCACAATTGTCATCATTACGCCCACAATCATGCTAAACGTGGCCTTTAGGGTGGCACCCTGGAGGAATGTCGTACCTCTTATGAGGGTTCGGGGTTAGGGGAAGTTGATGGGAGGCATACCCGGATGCACCCTAAGCCCCAAGGAGGAAGCAACGGCGGCAGCAAGGCCATCGTTGGGCACTATTCCTCGGGAGGACTTCGTAAGAGGTTCGGGGGGCGGACTCACGTTGATCTCGTTTCAACGTGCAAACCGCTCCTTGCGCAGACGGGGGAAAAGGCGAACTCGGTGCTTGCACCGCTCGCCCGGTCCCTTGAGACCAGCGGGAACGGTAACATTACCTACCAGCATTGCACGGTCTCATCGTCTAAGGGAAGACGGGCATAGCGTACGAGCCCTCCCCTTCTTGGCGCTGTCCTGGCGAAAGGGTCCACCGGGAGGGCGTTAGTGGCATCTCAATGCGTCCCCATCACGGCGGAGTTTTTAGATTGTGTATACCCCAGGGGGGAGTCCGACATAACCCTAGGCATCCCTGTGCCTAGGGCATCCATAAGGATTTCCTCTCCGTTAAAAAAAAGCTATGTCGCGAAAAAGGAATAAAGACGTGATCAAGCGCAAGCTGAAGGATCACTTATTGACGCTCCAAAAATCCTTACAATAGTCCTCCAGCACTTTGTACTTTGATATGCCAACCCGTTGTTTTTGAACAATTTAGTTTTGCCTCCTTTTTTATTTTTTGTTTATTGTAAACTATTTAATTAATTTATGTACCTATTTCTTTAGTTACACATAAGTCGGGTTCTATCTATGTATTGCATTGTTTACGTAAAAGTTTATGGATTATGTAGTATATTTTATCTGTGTATCGTTTCGTGAGTCATAGACGGTTCTGGCTGAAAATCAGTGCTGCAGGTGTCTAACACCTCAGCGTAATGCTGAGCCAGCGACCGTT
Source organism: Pandemis corylana (assembly GCA_949127965.1). Lineage (NCBI taxonomy): Eukaryota > Metazoa > Arthropoda > Insecta > Lepidoptera > Tortricidae > Pandemis > Pandemis corylana. The sequence goes on along the minus strand of OX421852.1, from coordinate 3,362,004 downwards.
TCACTTTTGCTAAGACACACAACGCTGATGATCTATTTTTCATGTCTATGTTTTTTTTGTTTTACCTTGTTTATTTTCTATAAAATTGTGTATATTATCTTATATTTGTGTGTCTTGTAAACAGGAATAAATGTCTTCTTTCTTTCTTTCTTTCTATGTATGTATAAATTACTGTTGTACTCACTCTGCACATTGTTCCAGCACAGGAACTCCCCGGCGAGCGCGAGCCGCACTTTAGCCCGGGCGGCCATCTTGACCACCCTTTGGACCTGCGACACGTCGTCATCGGACAGACGATCGGTACACGACACGTTGACGACCACCAGCGGACGTCCAGAGAGGAGGAACGCTGGAATTGAGAAAGCGGGATAAATACATGTCATGTTGTATAAGGAATTATTATCTATAGTCCGGGTCTATATGTATTTAGTCCCATAAAATTGAAGTTCCGAGTGTGGTTTGTCATAATTTTCGTTAGTCATAAAGGGATTTATTTCTGAAACAGTAAGTTTTTTTTTAATTGATAGTAAACTAACCTAACCTATACTACATTATGGTGACTTTTTCAAAATAATGTACGATTTCATGTGTTATTACCAAAAAAATTATGACAAACGATTATTAAGACCAATTAAATTTATGGGGGCAAAAAGGGACCTGCAATAGTCCCCCCCCCCCCCCCTCCAAGTAATGTAAAATTTAAATATACCTAGGTGCTGCGACTTCGTCTGCGTAGAATAAGTAAGTATAAACCTTCCTCTTGAACCACTATCTATTAAAAAAACCGCATCAAAATCCGTTGCATAGTTTTAAAGATCTAAGCATACATAGGGACAGACAGACAGCGGAAAGCGACTTGGTTCTATGCTATGTAGTGATAAATTATAAAATGTCGTGGGTTATCAAGTATGATCCTTCAACATTCCAGTGGATGTGGTGCTAATTGCATGATGAGTAATTGCTTGGGAATGAAGATAAAAATGGTTTGTTTACAAAGTTGTCAAAATGGACTGGGATGGACTATACTTTCTGATTTTAGAAAAATAATGTATCAGATCGAAAATTTTCTTTTGAGAAAATAGTGAAAATTTCGCAAGGCTATTAAACCGATTTTGATCCTTCACATCCGGTTAAGATGGCGACGTATACACATAAAAAGAAAATACCCAAATTAAGAATATCCTGCTAGCGAATCTACGAAAATAGGAATCATGTAATAGGCGATGCGGCTAGCAACCCATCACTATTTTGATTCCTCTTTCCACCTAAACGCCCACAATCATGCTAAACGTGGTATTGTTACCTAAGGCTCTGCTTACCCCGTAAGGGATAAAGACGTGATTTATGTATGTATGTAAGAATATTCTTTTATGGATTCGGTTAAAAAATGCGACCGCATATCTCAATTTTTGCAAAATGACAACATGTCTTTTGCAACAGAAGGACAAGGACATAAATAAAAAGTAATGCTGATTGCACTTTACAACTACTAATTAACAAACTTGCGTATCTACATCAACAATTCGTGTAGCATTTTGAACTTTACCCAACACGCAGAGAACACACATTGCGACATATTTGCACGGATTCCAGACTTTGGTATGCACTGTGCATCGACACAAATATCAACTGCATTCATTCGAGCCGGTAAGAAATACCGCAAAAGCCGATTCTGTACAAATCCGCGTCCGTCTTAAGCCAAAACAACAACAAAGCCAACAACAACACAGTGTTTTCGCTATTTATTACAAACATATAACATACCGTTTCCATGCTGGTCCCCGGCTAGCACGAGAGCGCGCGAGAGTCGCGTCGCGCGCGAGATGGACTATCCGTCCCTTTCCAGAACGAACAGTAAGAAAAAGACGGCAATCTCGCGCGCGACGCGAATTTTGTGCGCTCTCGTGCTAGACGTGCTGGGAGTAAAGAAAAAACATAGAATGTACCAGTTGCTCCTCCCGCGCAGATGGTAAAAGCCCATCGAGGGAATGGGCATAGGAGTCATATAGGCGATGCGGCTAGCTACCCATCACTATTTTGATTCCCCTTTCCACCTATACGCCCACAATCATGCTAAGCGTGGCCTTTGGGTCTTGTCACCTTAGGCTCGGTCTACCCCGTAAGGGAGAAAGACGTGATTTATGTATGTATGTATATAACATACTAGCTTCTGCCCGCGACTCTGTCCGCGTAGAATTAGACTTGAAGAACTGATGTTGATAGTATATTCTGTAATAATTATTTACGTTGCGACTCTAGGCAGCTATGACCCGTGACATGTTTATCGCTATCCCGCGGGAACTATGCCATTTTCCGAGATAAAAAGTAGCCTATGTTTTAATCTAGGGCGCCAGCTATCTCCGTTCCAAATTCGATCCAAATCCGTCCAGTCATTTCAGCGTGAAGAAGGAACAGACATACACACTCGCTCACTCACTTACATCGTCACAAACTTTCGCATTTATAATATTAGTAGGGTTGGACTGAGAGTTAAGGAAAAATGCTTCGGTATGTCCGGTTGTAAAGGTTTTCCTTTTTGGGTAGCATTTCTCAACTCTCTCTCTCATTTCATACCATTTCATTCCATTCCAAATTCGCCAAGGGAGGCAGGGGGACTGCTACCCCCTAGAGAATCGAATATTATGCTGAGTGGGGCCCATTTTACACCATATCGGTACTATTGCTAAGTATATTGTATTTCTTCTTCCTATTATATATCTACGTGTATCGAATGTGTGTAAATAAATATTTCTCTCTCTCTCTCTCTCAATAATGTAGTATTTATTCTCAACATGAAACTACCGTGTCACTCAATCATAATAACATAAACGTATAACTCCGTATTAAAGTCGAGTAATGCTCGACATGTTTCCGACTAGTTCGTATTCGTACGTTAGTTATCCATTTGTGTAATTATAGTCTTTATCCTTTGTCAATGTCGACATTCAAGTGCCGATAATACTGTTTGACGTATCGATACACGCTATACTTCTACTACAGGTGGCCTCTTATCACCGGTTGGCCCCCTTGTTCCTCTCAACATTATCGATAGGTACTCAAAAGTAACTTGGTCTAACCATTTGTGAATTATCGTTAACTTTTTGTTACTCCCTATATAACCATATTCTAGCGCTATTCAGTTCATAAACACGGTGTAATATCCACGTTACAGATCGATGCGGCCTTGGACTCATGAAACATGTACGCCCCACGCGACTTACCCATGTTTATTGTTTACCAACATAAGGAAAATAACGTCGCATAATACTGACAACTGACATTCGAAGATTCGTTTTGGCAATTTGTTGCATTGTCCAAATGCAAAAGCCAAAATCAGTCTTCTCATCGAGGATATACCCCCTTATACATAAACGCTCTATAGGCTTCTGGTGAACGATGTCAAAGTGACAGATAAGATCAAACTATTGCTAAGTTAGCAGAAGCCTACAGAGCGTTTATGAATAAGGGGGATAGTCTTAAAATCTTCTTGTTCCGGAATATATCAAGTGGTCTAGTTTGTCTGACTGAACATCCTCGTAAATGTTTTTCAGGATTTTTCCCATAAATTAGTCGACGATCAAAGTGTACGGCATCAAAGGGGTGATTTAATTTTGAATCCAAAGTTACGATGAAAAAAGCTTTACCAGAGTATTAAATTCAGGGGTCGGAACCGGTTATTTTTAAAATCCCCGAAATGTCCTAATATATAATTTTTTTATTTTATGCTTTTTGTGTAGGTCTCTCCTTAACTTCGTATTATTAAACTGTCCCATTAAAAATTAAATGATAAACCAAAGAATGAAATAGAACGCAATGATACCAGTATTTTTGTATGCAGAAATACCGGTTTCCGACCCCTGGTTAAATTAAAGTAACCCAACCCAACCACTCGCTGAAATATTCTAAGAAACCCTACCGATTAAGAAGAAAAAGAAAGAAAATACATTATTTAAAGCACAGGACAACAACGATGTCAAAAGCCGGGTAATCAGCGAGCTGTAACCGTAAATGCTGAACGTTAAGATAACCAAAAACCCAAGTGTGGACGCGGCTCGCGAGCCCCCGCTAGCGGAATGTATGTAGCAGTTACAGATGAGTACCTACCTACCCGGCTAAAAAGGTTGCAGCTTAGCATATGCTGCGACGGAGATATTTGTAATGACATTAATAGGTAAATGTTATGTCATCAATATAGATCATAGTCATAACGACTGCTTGCCCAACTCTAGGGTCCCATTTGACCCCAAGCCGGAATCAGAGTAATTGCAATTGTACATTTTTAAGCTATTTTTTAAGTCTATTTTTTTATATGATAGAGGCCAAACGAGCAAGAGGGTCACCTGATGGAAAGTAATCACCACTGCCCATAGACACTCATAGCACAGGGCGTTAAGAGCGCATTGAAAATAATGGGCTCGATTTTTGAAGATCTCTAAGTCATCTATGGTTAGAATGTACCTAACGGTGTTTAAAAATAACCCCTTATCAACAAAGTATTGTTACCTATACAAAAGTATAGTATAAAGCGCTATATATGTATACAGAGTATGATTAGCTATGAGTCATAGACAAGGTTCAACGCTGAATAATATTGCACAAAGAATTTGAACACGATGCACGAATTGGGGCTTACATAAAAACTCCGGATGGTAGACGAAACGCATAGTAATACAGTTTGCATCAGGAAATTTTTAGTTTTGTTTTGCAAAAGTAATGAGGTAAACAATTCTGACGCGTCTTTTTATAGAAAAATACTTTTTAAAAATCGGCATCAGGAAAATAGAAAACCAGAACAAACCAAATCATAACATTCCATGGATTTAAAATTGTAATTCGCTGTTATTTAATTTATAAAATTGTTATTCAATAACTAATATACGGTAACAAAACTTGGGTAAGGCAAAAGAAGCATGAAAGAAGAATAAATGCAGTAGAAATGAGAGCGTTAAGAAGTACGGAAGGTGTATCCCTGAAAAATAGAATAAGGAATAACGTGCCGGTGTGAAAGAATATATAGTGACAAGGATGGAAAAAAGTGTGCTTATTTGGGTTGGTCACGCAGAGAGGATGGATGAAAGAAGGTTAACTAAACAGATTTATATGGGGAGTGTGAATGGGTGCGTTGGGAGAGGAAGACCTAGACGGACGTTTCGTGACCAAAATAGGAGACGTTTTGGAAAAAGGTCAGGTCAGGAGAACGAAACCGACGAGCATGTATGAAGAGATTGATGATGAACGAAGCAAAAGAGGTGTGTCAGAATCGTAGCAAGTGAAACAAAGTATGTAATCTGGGAATGAGGCGTGACGGTATGTATATGTAAAACTGAAGTATAAAACAAATCAAAGGTCACATTCACTTGTTAGCAGCAAGTGGTTTTCATTGGGGACATATTGCGATATAACGGCCTAATTGTACTGCCCACAGAGGTCATTCAACTATATGCAGTTTACGGAGGTACTTGACTGTCCGACCTTAACATAGCTGACATTGACCGTCATTGTTTGAAGTTTCTTTTCGCAAATAAGAAGAGAGAAATAACCTTCGACGCGATTTCTAAGTTCTAACACGAAATCAGTGAACAGGAACCACACATAAAAAAGAAAAGGTCGAGAGCATGGGCAAAAATCGTAAGAATCATGTTATAGGCGATGCGGCTCGCAACCCATCACTATTTTGATTCCCCTTTCCACAAATGCGCCAAAATCATGCTTAACGTGGGCTTTAGGTCTTGGTACCTCAGGTCTTGTCTACCCCCTAAAGGGATAAAGACGTGATTTATGTATGTATGTAAAAATCGAAAAAAAAAAACAACTGCCAAATAAATCATCGATATAACATGGTATATAGGACTTTCAGCCACTACTCTCTCGACAGAGCGGTCATAGAGACTGAAACTTTATGGCCGTATTCTTGGGAAAATAGTGTGGTGGCTTCCTCTTGTTTTTCACACCGAAGTGCAGGGGGCTACTCCGAAAATCGATTTTCGAAGTTCGTGTCGTATCGTCTCTCTCACTCCCAAATCACTGACTATTAGTATGAGCGGAACGGCACCAAACGAACTTCGAAAGTCAAATTACACAGTACGAGACCTGGCGGCCTTATCATGACGTCGTAATGCGATTCAATTCCCCAAAGTTGGATCTTGTCAGATCCATACTAGAAGCGTCAAAAATGACAGCTAAAACGCAAAATTTAATCGGAATTATCGCACTAAGACGTCATGGAAAGGCCCCCATCGTCCCGGGTTCATTGTAAACAATAGAAAGCGCTGCCAACGCTAACCTTACATCAGGTCCTTCAGCCGCCTTTTACGACACATACTGGAAGAGATGGATCCATCCTATTCTAATATCAGATACCTGTCAGTTATAAGACAACGGAGGAAGGTCCATTAAAAGCTAGTAGGGGTGCGAGTCAATTACCTCCGCGTGTGGTCAAGAGCTGCGGTTCGTTTTCGGATCCGTCCGAGAGGAAGAGCAGTGCTTAGTCCAGTGCACCCTGGGTATTGGTTAATGATTTCCTGCCAGATTCTGAGGGATATCTTTATCCGTTGGCTAAGAGCCCGACAGGAGGGGAGGGGTGTTTTGACCCGAGTTCTACCGTACAATGTTGCCGACATTTTGTCGCAAGATTTTTGAATGTATTTTTTACTTTGACATTGGCGAAATCGTATCGATCGATGGAGCCATATTAAAAAAGAAGAAAAAAGCTAGTAAGCCTAGGATTTCATGTGTGTGTACACACGAAACAACATTGCCAGACAAGAGATTAAAGAAATTAATCAAGTTCCAAGGTGACCGCGGCCATGCAAGGGCTCGTGGAACGTAAATAATATTTTGAACCGACACGCGACTAATTGAAATAGCTGTTAACAATAACAAGCAATAAAAATTAGCTGAGCGTGCGGTTATATAACCTTTTAATTAAATTAGATGACGTTCACGACCGCGTGAAGTCTAGGTATTTCTTCGACGTTGTCAAAATGTTACCTTGCCTACTAATATCATAAACGCAAGTTTGTGACGATGTGAGTGAGTGTGTATGTTTGTTCCTTCTTCATGCTGAAACGACTGAACGGATTTGGATAAAATTTTAAACGAGGATTTCTTAGATTATCAGCCCTTTTCCAAAATGATGTAAGGCATATTTTGGCATTTAAATGTGATAAATCGCGTATAAAATAACTGTTATACCGCTTCGGCTGCTTAATAGGCACAATACACAATTCACTAACCTAATGGGGGCTATCGCGTGTGGATTTGCCACTAGAGGCACTAGTGTCGCGTGAGGTCCAATAACATCTACTTTTGACTGGTTTCGGAGGGCTTCGTGACATAAATTATAATTTCTTTCATTTACCTGTTGAAAAGTGATCTCCTTCGTGAAATTATCGCAAATATGGATTATTTGGCGATTAATGTGAACGCTTTGAAAGCGGATTTTTTTTCCGAACAAAACGGAACTGCACAACATTGCGGCATAGCTGCTCAATGTGATGATAGTTATTTATAATTAATAAACTTAATGAGATTCAAGATTTAAAACTTTGTTTCGGCAGATCTTATAAAGTCGCTTGACAGCTATAGCTCTGGACCTTAGTCAACAGTGGCGCCAACTGGTGAGCAAAGAAACGATAGTCCCCATTGAATCAATTAATATATCATTGCGAATGTATTCGAACCTGATTCCTTAGTAATGCTGTTTCAGGTTTGAATTGAGAGTACAGCCATAATAAGTGCTAATTAACCGATAATTATAGTTTTCAAGGTTTTGTTCTATTGTTTAGTGTTTTATCGTCTCGTTTGCTTGCAATACAGCTTCAGGTATGAAAGGTAAACAATTGAAATTCTTCTCAGTTGCTGGAGCATTTGTAAGATATATAAAGCCGGGTACGAGTATAGGTGAAAAATTTAATAACTAAATGACTTGTACGTAGTAGTGTACAGAACTGATATGAGTCTTTAGTCATTTTTCTTACGGGGTAGACATAGTCTAAGGTATAACAAGACCTAAAGGCCACGTTTAGCATGATCATGGGCGTATAGGTAGAAAGGGGAACCAAAATAGTGTTGGGGTGCTAGCAACGGCCTATAACATGATTTCACAACAAGACATACAAGAGGTAGGTACCTATAAATTGTCTCATTTCAAAAATAGCTACCTACGTTACACGCTTCACCAAATTTGGTGACCCGTTGAAACCTCGTCTGCCTTGAACCACGGAAGCGGAAGGAAGTGGACAGCCAACGAGATATTTATACCGACCTGCCGATTCGGGTCAGTCGGGGGACTTTTACTGGTCTTAGCTGATAATGGACCATTGACATGCCACGAACGCCACTAAATAAACATCTGAGACTAAAGTATCACACGAGATCTCAAAGCCCTAGGGCGTGTAAGCTCGTGAGACGGTCAAACTGTAACACACACACACACAAATCACGTCTATATCCCTTACGGGGTAGACATAGCCTACAGGCTACGTTTAGCAAGATTGTGGGCGTATAGATGGAAAATGGAATCAAAATAGTGATGGTGGCTAGCCGCATCGCCTATAACATGATTCCTATGATTTTCGCCCATTCCCTCGATGCGCTTTTACCGTCTGCGCGGGATGAGAAGCAACTGGTACATTCTATGTTTTTTCTTTGCTCCCATACCGGTGTAGAAACTATATAAAAAAATCAAATAGCTATAAAAATAACTGAGATATAAGCTATTAAAGATGTCTCTAAATCTTTCTAGAAAAACAGAATTTTTATATGCCGTTTATATGGGCGCAGTGTTTTATGACGACAAGTTATTATAACTCTTACATTTTATGTATTATTACACGGATTTCACTTTTAATTTCGCTTTTTGTCATCTCTCTCACGATACTTTCATATTTTGTTAAGAAAAGTGATTTTTTTAAAGCTTCCTTACCAGCTTCTCTCCGCGACTTCATAGAATTAGAGACTTAAGAACTAATGATAGTATATCCATACTAATATTATAAAGAGGAAAAATTTGATTGTTTGTTTGCATTGAATAGGCTCCGAAACTACTGGACTGATTTCAAAAATTCTTTATCTACATTATCACTGAGTGACATAGGCTACTTTTTACCGCGGGAAAATACCTTTTCCTACGGGAAAATTAATTTATCGCGGGCGAAGCTGCGGACGGAAGGCTAGTTCTCCAATAATTTAATTTCTAAATGTCAGTGAAAATTATAACACATAGAAAAATCCGAAAAGTAAAGCTATGGCCGGGAATCGAACCCGGGTCCTCGTCATTCCGTGACGCGTGCTATACCCCTACACCACCCATAGCAGGTGGGTAGTCTCCGAATTTTTCTACCTGTTACTAACTGTCACGTGACCTTATTGTTACTATGCGAATTTTTGTCGCTAAGCATCATCTGTTTGAATGATGTGTCTGTACGACACAATTACAAACTCCCATGGAACATCTACTGCTCACCAAGGACGAGAGAAGACGCTGTTTTTCAAATGATAGGTACTATCAAATGAATCAAGAAATTTTTATTTCTTGATTTTTATGTTTTACTTTTTCGGTTTTACCGTTAGAAATTTAATTTCTAAATGTCAGTGAAAATTATAACACATAGAAAAATCCGAAAAGTAAAGCTATGGCCGGGAATCGAACCCGGGTCCTCGTCATTCCGTGACGCATGCTATACCCCTACACCACCCATAGCAGGTGGGTAGTCTCCGAATTTTTCTACCTGTTACTAACTGTCACGTGACCTTATTGTTACTATGCGAATTTTTGTCGCTAAGCATCATCTGTTTGAATGATGTGTCTGTACGACACAATTACAAACTCCCATGGAACATCTACTGCTCACCAAGGACGAGAGAAGACGCTGTTTTTCAAATGATAGGTACTATCAAATGAATCAAGAAATTTTTATTTCTTGATTTTTATTTAAGTTGCGACTCTAGGCAGCTACGACCTTTGACATGTTTATCGCTATCCCACAAATTTCGGGACGCAAAGTAGCCTATATTTTAATCTAAGGTACCAGCTATCACCGTTCCAAATTTGATTCAAATCCGTCTAATCGTTACAGCGTGAAAAAGGAACAAACATCACACTCACTCACATCCCCACATACGCATTTATAATATTGGTAGGACACACACACATAAATCACGTCTTTATCCCTTACGGGGTAGACAAAGCCTAAGGTAAAAAGACCTTAAAGGCCACGTTTAGCATGATTGCGAGCGTATAGGTGGAAAGGGGAAACAAAATAGTACGTAATGGGTTGCTAGCCGCATCGCCTATGACATGATTCCTATGCCCATTCCCTCGATGGGCTTTTACCACCTGCGCGGGAAGAGAAGCAACTGGTACATTCTATGTTTTTTCTTTACTCCCAGACATTTGGTAGGACTACTGTGGATAAATTGGCAGTAGGTACCATTAGCGCCGAACCGTTCTTTGTTCTTCTGTTTTATGTTCTAATTTTCAGTGTCTACCTGGAGTTCTGACACTATTTCAAGAGACAGGCCCCAATTTCAACAATTTGACAATTGTCAGTGACATGTGACAATTCGAAATTCAATGCGTCGTCAATATGAAGCCAATTGGCGTAGATTGTCGGGTTTATAGTGATGTTCCGAATATCCGTATCCGTATCCGCGGATATCCGAGGGAAGAGAAAAATCCGTATCCTTATCCGTGTCCGTTACTTTTCACGCGGATCTTTTACGTATCTTTTACAGGTGATTAGGTAGAATTAAAATAACTATAAATATCCCATTCAGAGTATTTTTATTTCTTAAAATCAAATATTTGGAACCTTTATATTGTAAACATTTATCGCAGTAAGTTACCATACCAATACTACATGACTGAAATAATCTTTATAATGAGCGCAAGTTATAACATCACTTTTATGACAATGAAATAACTAAAAACTTAAATAGTTTTTTTTTATAATTATAGTGAGATCAATGGTGACATCAACTATCGGTTCAAGGTCGCGTGCGCCGACACCAATCGAATAAAAAAATAAAGATCCGTATCCGTATCCGCGGATCTTGACACTAAATATCCGTAATCAGATCCGTATCCGTATACATTTTTAACGATCCGGCACATCACTATTTATAACGTGAACCGAACTGTCGCACGTCACCGGCAATCGTCTCATTGGGCCGTAGCAGTCGTATGAGGTCGTAGGTTACATCTCATCAATTCATATACCAATCAGATGGTGATCCTGTCTATTGTTCCAAACATGAAACCGTTGCAACGTGCATTCATCATTCTAGAGCACCGGCACGTTACCTTAATAGGTTATACGTACAAGGTTTCCATTCACGCGAGGCGAACGTAACCCGCCGCGTTACGTATCGCCCCGCCGTAGTGTTGCCGCTCAACAGTCCACTATCGACAGTGTTTCGATAAAAGTATCGATAGCCATCGTTAGTATTGATCCTTGTCGGCGAACAAACTGTCGATAGTATCGATACAATTTCGACGACCGGATAGCCTAGTGGTTAGTGACCCTGACTATGAAGCTAGAGGTCCCGGGTTCGAATCCCGGTAGGGGCTGACTGTTGCATGATGAATACGAATGTTTGTGCCCGAGTCATGGATGTTGTATGTATTTAATTATGTATTTATCTACATTACATAAGTATGTTTATCCGTTGCCTGGTACCCATAGTACAAGCTTTGCTTAGTTTGTGGCTAGGTCAATTGATGTAATTTGTCCTAAGATATTTATTTATTATTTATAATTGCCTTTCAATATTACATAAACTATCATCACCATCATATCAGCCGAAGGAAGTCGACTGTTGGACATAGGCCTCCCCCCATAGACCCGTTGCCTCGGTTGGAAGCGACTTGGCATCTACCGTGAACCCGCGACTTTAACCATAAACATTGTTACTTTTGACAGTTAACATTGTCGTGTAGAAATTTAATTTCCAACGGTAAAACCGTAAAAGTAAACATAAAAAATCAAGAAGGTAAAATTTGAAAAATAGCTCCTTCTCTCGTTCCTGGTGAGCAGTAGACGTTCCACGAGAGTTTGTAATTGTATCGTACACACATCATTCAAACAGATGACGCTTGGCGACAATAAATCGCATAGTAACAAGGTCACGTGACAGCTAGTAACAGATAGACAAATTCGAAGGCTTACCCACCTGCTATGGGTATAGGGGTATAGCACGCGTCACGGAATGACGAGGATTCGGTTCCGATTTACTTTTCGGATTTTTTTGTCATTCTAATTGTCAGTGTCGTTTAGAAATTGACCTTTGTTATTTTCTTAAATAAACTTTTTCTTTTTTTCTTTCTATAATACTATCGATATATCGATAGTATTGTACAGAACGTCAAATTGCGGCAACATTACGCCACGAAATGTTAATGTTTACATTCGCCGCAAAAACAAATCCGCGGGAACGGTCCAGTCCGCGATACTTTTGGGCTTTTGGGAGTCTCTGTCCGCCCAATGTTGTTCCCGCAGTGTAGGGATGCCGCGTGAGAAGAATACAAAACTGCTGCTATTGTGATAACCAAGGTTTAATTAATAATTTGTTCAGTAACATAAAGGCCAAAGATACCATACATCAACTTAGCGTTCTACGGGTTATAACCTAGCATAGACAAGCACCCGCTAGTCTTGACAGCTAAAACTCGGGCGTTTGAGCTCCGTGTCAAAACGCCACACCACCCCCCCACGGAGAAGGATAGACCATGATAACATAAAGAAAATGAAACATAACAATAAACCACAAACAAAAACATAATGAAACAATGAAATTAAAAATAACGGTAATCGTCTTGTTTTGCAAACCTAACATGCCGACCAGACCGTGTAGTATACGGTTGTTGCGGAGAGGCAGTGGTTATTGGTGCCGGTGTAGATGTAGATTTCGGCTCTGGCTGCGGTCGAGGTAAGTTACTAGGCGGCGCAGCCCCTAGAGCTGGTTCATCCGAAGTCGGACAGCTGTCAGAGTCAACAAATGCTGGTTTGACGCGGTCGACGCTCACTGCGACCTTCCTGTTCTTAATGTGTAGGGTCAGGGTTTTCCCGTCTGTGGATCGTTGTAATACAGTAAAGGGGCCAATATAAGGAGGTTGCAACGGGCGGCGAACCGTGTCGTCACGAAGGAAAACGTGAGTAGCTGTAGGCAAGTTCTTAGAAACGAATATGGCAGGAGTTGAGTGGCGAGAGGCTGGAGTTGGACGGATAGAGGACATCTTGTTCCGCAGCTGGACAACAAAATCAGCAGGATCGTCGAGTCGTTCTACACCAAGTTCGGAAACTAACATCTCTCCGGGTAAACGAAGAGGTTCACCGTATGTCATTTCGGCAACCGTAGCCTTTAAGTCTTCCTTGTAGGCGGTGCGCATGCCGAGTAGGACAAGAGGAAGAGCGCGTGTCCAGGAGCCTGAATGGCACATAAGTGCGGCCTTTAACTGGCGATGGAGACGCTCAATCATTCCGTTCGCACAAGGATGGTACGAGGTCGTCCGGATGCGCTTAGTAGCACAGATTTGCATGAGGCGCCGGAAGAGGTCCGATTCGAATTGGGTGCCCTGATCGGTGGTTATGTTACAGGGCACACCAAAACGAGAGACCCATCCTTGGACGAAAGTATTGGCCACCTCATCGGCAGTAATGGTACGCATAGGCCACACTTCTGGCCACCTTGAAACCCTGTCGATAGCCGTGAGGCAATAACGGAAATCGTCGCAGACGGGAAGGGGACCAATGATGTCGAGATGAACATGGGTGAAACGGCCAGATGGTTGCTCGATGGTGCCTGGAGGAGCCGAGGTGTGTCTTGAAACCTTGCTGCTCTGGCACGCAAGACAAGACTGAGCCCATCTACGGCAATCCTTCCGAATGGAAGGCCAGACATATCGCCCGACTACGAGTCGAGTGGTGGCCTTAACGCCTGGGTGACTCAAGTTGTGCAGCTTGTCGAACGCCACACGACGAAACGAAGGGGTCAGGTAAGGACGAGGTTTGCCATTGGACACGTCACAGAGGATGGAGACGTCAGTGCCTGGAACGGCGACACGGGAAAGTTGAAGGCTGGTTCCTCCTTGACGTAGGTCGGCGAGCTCTTGGTCCTTTTCTTGGGATTTAGAAAGGGCTTCATAATCCTCTTCCAGTGAAATGGCTTCAATCCGTGACATTGCATCGGCGACGACATTGTCTTCCCCTTTTATGTAACGAACATCCGTCGTGAATTGCCCGATGAACGACAACTGATTCAGTTGTGACGGTGGAAGTTTCTCGCGACGCTGTACGAAAGCGTACAGCAGCGGCTTGTGGTCAGTATAAATGGTAACGTGCTGAACCTCGAGAATGTGGCGGAAATGCTGTACGCTTTCGTACACCGCCAGAAGTTCCCGATAGTATGCTGGCCACTGAGTCTGTTGAGGGATCAACTTTTTGCTGAAAAAAGCAAGCGGGCACCATTGGTTATTTACGAATTGCTGAAGGCAGGACCCAATATGAATGCTGGAGGCGTCCGTGAACAATCCAAGGGGTGCGTCGCTGACTGGATGCTGCAGTAAGGTCGCATTCGAAAGGCTCTTTTTACAATCCTCGAAATGTGCCAGAAGCTCGGGTGTCCATGAGAATGGCTTAGTACCCTTACCGTTGGTAGCGACTACTGCATCAATAAGAGGCGCCTGAGACTGGGCGGCATGAGGCACGAAACGGCGGTAGTAATTCAACATACCGAGGAAACGACGCACACCTTGGACAGTCTTCGGGGGCGAGAAATCTATCAAGGCTTGAATGCGATCTTGCGGAGGGCGAGTACCCTTTGAGCTGATGTGAAAACCCAGGAACACGACCTCAGATGCGCCAAGAACGCACTTGGAAGGATTGATGATAACCCCGTAGTTTTGTAGACGCTTGAAAAGGGTTCTGAGGTGTTCCTTGTGTTGAGCCTCGTCTGTCGAGTAGACGAGGATGTCATCCACATAAGGAAATACAAAATCGAGACCCCGCGTGACCTCATCGATAAACCGTTGAAAGGTTTGCCCAGCGTTTCGTAACCCGAAGGTCATGAAGGGAAATTCAAAGAGGCCAAACGGGGTAATGATGGCGGTCTTGGGGATATCGTCTTTGGCCACTGGGATCTGGTGGTACGCCTTCACGAGGTCCAAGGTACTGAAAATATTCGCTCCCGCGAGATTATGGGTAAGATCATTAATGTGACGGACCGGATAGCGGTCCGGAATGGTGCGGGCGTTCAGGGCGCGGTAATCTCCGCATGGACGCCACGATTGGTCCTTCTTCGTAGTCATGTGGAGAGGAGAGGACCAAGCACTTTCGGAAGGTTGTGCTGTGCCGCTCCGTACCATGTCCTCAAATTCGCTTTTGGCCGCAGATAATTTCTGGGGTGCCAAACGACGTGGACGGCAGGAGATGGGTGGTCCGTCGGTGGTCCTGATATGATGAACAGTGCTGTGCTTGACAATCCGGGGTAGTCCAGGAGGTCTGGTGATATCTGGAAACTCAGCGAGCACTTGTGCAAACGAAGAGTTCTGTGAACCAATGGACCTCACGCTGGACTGCGAGGTGTCAGCAGTAGACGCAATAGCTTTAAGGCCCGTTCTGCCGTCTACGAGCTTTTTGTGGTGACAGTCAGGTAGCAGGTGATAGTGGGACAAAAAGTCGGAACCAATGATGGCTGTGTTGACGTCGGCCACCACAAACTGCCAGGTAAGTTCGCGCCGTAGTCCTAAATTAAGTTTGAGATTGACGGTTCCGTAGGTCTTGATAGTGCTGCCATTGGCTGCGCTGAGTTCCCACTCCGTGGTTTGCCTCTTCTCTCGAAGCCAACGGTATGGGAAACAACATAAATCGGATCCTGTGTCAATCAAAAATTGGTGTTTGGTATTCCTGTCAGTGACAAAGAGACGGCGGCTCTGGGTTTCGATCGAACAGCAGTCAGAGTCCGCCTCTACTGACCGCTGGTCGAGTTTTCCGATGTCCAATGGCAAGGAGGAATGCACTTGGCTGCCTTTGTCCCAAAACGCATGTGGTACCAACAGGTCTTGCCGGCGCCGTCGGTCGGCGTGCCGCTGCGGCTCGACCTGCGTGATGCGTATCTGGTGCGGGATCTGCCGCGCTGCCGTGCATTTGTTAAAGCTGCTACCTGTTGACTAAGGTTGTTGAGGTGTACCATAATAGTATTAAGGTCGAGTGGCTCGCTGTCAACTTTATAGACACGTGACGGCCCCGGAGTTACCTCTGTAATTTTGTCAGCCAACTCAGCCAATTTATCTAGTGTGAGGTCAGCTTGAGCAGCGAGTATGGCCTGGACTTGTCCAGGTAACCGTCGCATCCATAACTGCCTTAGGATACTGTCGTCTTTAGAAGGGCCAGCCAGAGATTGCAGATGGCGCAAGAAAGCAGATGGTTTCCTGTCCCCGCGTTCTTCATCGCTGAGTAGACGTTCAACCCGCTGCTGCTCTGATATGGAAAGTCTCCGAATAAGCTCCTGCTTAAGGGTAATATATTTGTTTTCTGCAGGTGGATGCATGATGATGTCCTCTATCTCACCAATAAGTCTCTGGTCAATAATGCTTATGACATGACTAAACATGGTCATGTCATTATTGATCCCAGCTAAATGGAATTGTGCCTCGGCTTGAGTAAACCAGACAGCAGGCCGATCTGTCCAAAATGGAGGCAGCTTGACGGACACCCTGCACACTTCATTTGCCAGAGGTGGTTGAGCACCTGTTTGTGGCGCCAGCTGAGCTTGCAGCGCAGCATTTTGCAACCGCAGGGCCTCCAGCTGGGCTGACAATTCTTCGGCAGACATAGTTAAGGGTAAGAGGGGTAAGAACGGGCACCACAACCGAGAGGAAAAATTAAAAATTAAATATATATGATTTGTGCACTCAAGAACCGGGTTAGCAAATTAGTAGAACAAAAAAACTATCCTTCACCATAGGGGATATACATGCAAAATGCAATATTTGTTATTATTGTTACAGAAAAATACAGACAAGCAACGTCACTAGACCTGCATGGCACATAAAGGTGCTATAAGGTATAATGTAATGGTATCAGCACAAATTAAGATACATTCTTAATGAAAAAGGTATTAATTTATCAATATTGCTTGACTGTAAGAAAACACATAAACAGATATAGAACAGAAATTCGAACAATGATCCGCTGTTCGGACAATAAATTAATAGGTAATGAGTACCAAAACACTATAAGTACATAGGATTGAAATTCAAAGTAAAATGAGTTAAATTTAGCAGATTTAGGAGGCAACTTTCCAATACAGGACAACCAATACACAACAGAAAGAATTATTAAGTGGCAATGGTTGTTGTTATTGTTATATATACTATTATTCTGTTTAAATGTTGACTGGCAATAAGTCCATTCAATTGTTAAAATTATGTGTCAAATTAAATTACAATTAATAAGGTTAGAAGGTTAGTTCTATATTTATTACACACTATGTTTCTGAAACGGCGAGAGTCTGTGTAAACAATGAAAAGTACTTGCGTGGCCGGAACAAAATATCAGCGGAACACCCCAATGTCGGGCAGTTGAAAGCTTTTCGTTTTTAGTTCACTAAACACTGCACTGCACTTTTCTTATGATGCTTTTATCACTTGTGTACAATACAACGCGTTTACGAAGGAAATGAGCGAAAGTTATCGTCGACGCGCCGCTGTCTCCCTTTATGAAGCGGCACGAGCGGTACGCCGGCGCCTTTGATCTCGCCAGAAACTCGGCGGCTGATTCGCAGCCTGCCAAACGTGGCGGGAGAAATAGACGTCGGCCGTCGGTGCAACTCGTGGTGTCGGCGAAGTCCCGCTGTGTACACTACGGGCCTGGCGTGTTACACGCGAGCCGTGCGCGAGCGTCGGTGTCACCAATTTGGGAGTCTCTGTCCGCCCAATGTTGTTCCCGCAGTGTAGGGATGCCGCGTGAGAAGAATACAAAACTGCTGCTATTGTGATAACCAAGGTTTAATTAATAATTTGTTCAGTAACATAAAGGCCAAAGATACCATACATCAACTTAGCGTTCTACGGGTTATAACCTAGCATAGACAAGCACCCGCTAGTCTTGACAGCTAAAACTCGGGCGTTTGAGCTCCGTGTCAAAACGCCACAGGCTCTTTGTAAATATTATCAGAAAGTCTGCGTTACCGGTCGAATAGTTTCTAGTTATTCATGCATTACGTATAAATAGAATCGTGTGGGAGTCTATTCTTAACATTAGGTCATGAGTAATCTTTGTGAATGAAGTTGAACTTTGCCGACGACCAGCGATCACACGCGCAAAAATCCGTGTATATTTAAAATTATATTGAATGTTAGCCATAAGAATATGCAATATGTATAATTTTTTTTTTATGTGAATAGGAAGGCAAACGAGCAAGTGGGTCACCTGATGGTAAGTGATCACCACTGCCCATAGACACCCGCAACCCCGGAGGGATTGCAGATGCGTTGCCAACCTAGAGGATTAAGATAAATGTTGATTTTTTGTTTATTAATAATCATATTTGAAATTATATTGAATGTTAGCCATAAGAATATGTATTATGTATAAGTGTTGATTTTTTGTGTATTAATAATCATATTTTAAATAAAATTTAAAATCTCTCATTTCAAAGATCAAGAAGGGTTGAGCTACTCCAGTACACGTGCCATACTGCGGTCAGTTTTTTTGCGTCTCTTTGTTATTTTTACCTTTCATATTCAGCAACAAAAGAAGTTGTAAAATCCCGCGTTAATTGCATTTTCGTCATTTTAAAAGAAACAGACTATACTAACATTGAAGTTAGATTTGTAACACTTTCACTGTACTGGACCATGTCATGAACCAAGATATTTTAAGAAAGATAATGATCCTGATTTTTATGATGATGATGATGAATATCGATGTTAGACCGAAAGTAAAGAATGACTGGATCAGAACGTATCACCAAAGACGTAGACGTAGTAACCATCATACAACGTCAGAAATGGAAATGGGCAGGACATAAATCGTATGAGCAGTGAGAGATGAACCAAAGGAGTGCTTTGGTGGTGGCTAGCAGGAGAGCACGCGAATCCCATGTCGCGCACGAGACAGACTCTCCATCTCTTTCTAGAAAGTACAGTAACGAAAAGATGGGTCGTCTATCTCGCGCGCGCGCTCTCGCGTGTTCCCGTGGCGTAGCCGCTCAAGTGGCGTGAAACAGAAGAACAGATTAGAAGGCGATGGGGGAGGTCAAAGTCCGAAGACGGATCAAAGGGCTATGATGATGATGTACATACCTTGAGGGACGGTAACGAGCCGCTCGCTGCGAAGCGTCGCTAGCTCGTCGACAAGCGGTCGTATTTCGCTCGCCTCCGTCAGAAGGCACACTTGGTCCAGCGCTATATCTTCTATCGTGATCCCCTTGTTCGAAGAGTCGAATAGGAAACCCAGTTTTTGGCTGGAAAGAAAGTAAATGTTAGGTTTTCGGGGAATTTTACTTCCGACGACCGGATGGGAAATGACGGGGAGGAAAGGGATCGGTGTTAGACGCTGAAATAAGTCCGATAACCCGAAACTGTTATATAGACATTTGGCACGCAAAAAGCCAATTTGCATAGCTTGCTTTGCCTCCTATCTAATTAAAATTTTCGCCCGTCTACACCAGAGAAAAACTTTTTCAAACCAATTATGCCTGGCCCTCAAGCAGTTCAAAAACTTAACACATTAAGCTCGATTCTGGGTTAAAAATGAGCGAAAAAAGCTACGTACATACATATATCACGTCTTTATCCCTTACGGGGTAGACAGAGCCTAAGGTAACAAAACCTTAAGGCCACCTTTTATGTGGAAAGGGAAATCAAAATAGTGATGGCTTGCTAGCCGCATCGCCTATAACATGATTCCTAAGACTTTCCCCCTTTCCCTCGATGGGTTTTTACGATCAGCGCAGGAAGAGAAGCAACTGGTAAATTCTATGTTTTTTCTTTACTCCCAGACCAGCATGGAAGAAACTAACTAAGACGACGAAAAACGGGGCTGAAATAAAGTTGAAATAGAAATAGGCAATGTTTGAAACTGATTTCCAGAATCGAATGAGACACCACTAGTTTTGTACTAAAATGATAATGTGTGGGAAGTTTAATTGTCCCTCGTCACACTCATCACAGAGGGAAAGGAAACAAGTGTAGATCTCGTAGGTAAATTGTTGTCTAATAATAAGTATGAGCAGGAAGTTAGCAGCAAATCGGAACCGGCTATCAGTTATGGCAAGCTCCATGTTATCGCTATGCCTCGGCAACCGTTCAGGGCAACGAATGGATTTTATTTAATATGCATAACGCAGGGCGGGACATGAAGCGGGGTAAGAAGCAATGATGGACGGAAGTAAACGATGATTTTTAATCTGTGGTCGAAAATGTATTGCTTCCATGCTGGTCCTTCCAACACATAGACTGTACCAGTTGCTTCTCTTCCCCCGCACGTGGTAAAAGCCCATCGAGGGAATTGGCGACAATGTAAGGGATCATGATCAATGTAGCTAGCAACCCATCACTATTTTTGATTCTTCTTTCCACCTATAATCCCACAATCATGTTAACCGTGGCCTTCAGGTCTTGTTACCTTAGGCTCTGTCCCGTAAGGGATAGAGACGTGATTTGTGTTTCGAAAATGTACATACATAAATCACGTCTTCATCTCTTCCGGGGTAGACAGAGCGCAAGGCAACAAGAAAGGCCACGCTAAGCATAAAGTATTTTTCTAATTTAGTGGCGATCACGATGAGAAACGCCATTTTTATAAAATCTAAAATCGATGCCATGGTTTCTAAAAACAGTTTCCCATAACTTTTTTAGATTTTGACTTCTCACAACCCATTTGGATTGATCAGCCTGTAGGTAAAGATATTGAAAAGCAGCAGGCTTATTACCTAACTCGCTCGCAATCGCCATCGTGTTCATTTTGACAGTTCATGTATGGGCTGACAATTGGCATCGGAATCAGCTAGCTGTCACATTCATACAAGAACTGTCAAAATGAACAAGATGGCGATTGCGAGCGAGTTAGGTAAGCCTACAGAATGGCAACCTTTCAAACAAACAATTGTTTTATAAAACTCCTTGTAAATAGCACAACGGAATTCGCATTGTCGTCTAACCCCACATCAGAATCGAACGCACGTTCCGTTCCACTTATAATTCAATTAGTAAATAATCCCGATACCTTGAATCGATTATCCGACAATGGTTCGTAGACAATCGATGATAAAACAATAGCGATTAACCCGCGGTCACGTGAGAGCTTAGCTACAATGTATATGTTATCATATCGTTGTCAATATGTACTTGAGCGTTGGAACGGAACTGCCGATTGATATGAAAATTAACCACAATGTAGTTTTTAAGACTCCATGCAACCAACTGTTCATAAATATCAAACCACGTTTAATTTTGATAGGTCGGCTGTATAGATATTGAAGAACTTGACTGTACATCATTCGGCTAAAACGGAACCCTGTGGGATTCCGCTAAGTTTCCTGAATTACGGTCAGCCAAATAAGTGACCACCAATACAAAATTACCACACAATGCCTACATTTTGCTTAGTAGCTGGCAGGACTGCTAACACTGGATTTTAGTAATCACTAGCCAGCAGTGGCGTGGCGTCAAGTATATCAGAAGGCAAGCCGAAGGGAATTTAACTTGCCTTTTCCTCTAATTCTGCACAATAAAAGTGTCCAACCGCCTTAAAATAGGCAAAGCCGGTGGGATTCGAGTTCTATGGACGCCACACCGCTGCTAGCCAGCAAGTTTGAATGGAACCTTCGGTGCCGGAGTCAGTGGCGTAACTATAGGGTGGCAGGGGTAGTAAAACGCCAGGGGCCTCTAGCTCTACGGAGCCCCGAACAGGGTTCGTTTAGAGCACAGAAGGGACGCTGATGCACTTCTTTATATTGAGGAAGGAGCCCCATCTGACGAATTTGCCGCGGGCCCCAGACGCTATAGTTACGCCACTGCTGGGAGTCCAACTCGAAATTGACCAGTATTTTGTTACGATGTGGTCAAATGGAACGGCCACGCAAATTTCCAAGTGACGCGGTTACAGCAAAAAAATATCATGATGCATATCGTGCGTCTATCGGAGTAGAGGCCGACTCAAAAATGTTATGGATAGGTACTTTGAGTAGTGTCCTCGGGATTTATATTAGCCAAATACAGTCATGGTAGGTACCATTAGCTCATACCTATTTCAACTTCTCACGTATAAATAAATCGCACGGTCACTATGACACATTGCTCAAATAATAGTTGTTGGACTTTGAATACTGTCAGCCATACATATATAAATCTGTAGGCTTATTACTTATTATCTAACTCGCTCGTACCTAATCGCAATTGTGTTCATTTTGACAGTTCATGTACGGGCTGACAATTGGCATCGGAGACAATAAGCCTACGTCTCTATCCTTTACGGGGTAGATCGAGCCTAAGGTAAAATGAGAGCACGGCAATTTTTATGGAAACATCTTTTCCAATAACTTTAACTTCTGATTGAGTTGACTCACACTTAGGGTGTCCCAGACTTAGGGTGTTACTACACTGATCGATCGGTGGTCGATCGATTTCTACTAGACCTATCGATCGATGGTAGAATGGAACAGTCGAAGTCGATCGATAGTTTCTACTAGACCAACGCTACCACACCAATCGATCGATGGTATCGAACAACGTCGATCAATTGGTTTATCCGTCAATCAGCCAAAGCTACCTCACTAATCGATCGTAATCGATCGATGTTGGTCGATGACATCGATCGATGGTAACACGCTTAAGTATTTGGTATTAATTTCAACTTTATACCTCTACGCATTCCTGATAAAAAAGGGTCTCGACAGACGGACGGATGGACAACAAAGCGATCCGTTTTCCGCTTTTTCCTTATGACATACGAATACCTAAAAAGCGCTTCTCGAAACGATTTCTTGCTGGCCAAAAACCGTTCCATTTTCGAAAAAACGCGCTCCGACCCATCTCTATCTTTTAGCGTGTGTGGGGGCGATATAAATACCCGTTGACCGTTATTAGAGACAATACGCGAGGGTGACCGCTGCGGCTGTGACCCTGCCTCGTGCCAAGGTCACGGGGAAATCTAGGCTATCAGGCGCCTATTTCGGTGACAAGTGAAAATTCTATTTACATTGCAAACTCGACCCGATTTTTGAAAGCACATGTGTGAAAATACCACTCAAAAGCGGTGAAAAATTGTGCTGGATTTGAAGGGCGAATAGCTTAGAAAATACTTACGGCTCTTATTAATCTTGTGAACTAGTTAAAAATTTGATTAGAGCTGTACTTTTGAAGATATAAACAGATTTATACCACTTTCGAGTGGTACTTTCGAGTGATGTGCATTCAAAAATCGGGCCCCAGAATCTACGCCTGTTAGCTCTGAGGTTCATGTTTGACATATTTTATCCAATGTTTAAAATTTCCTGGGAATACCAATAAACGATAAGGCAGAAGAAGTAGATCTGTTTACTTCGCGCACCATTAATCCCAGGTTAAGCAGAATGACTTTAAAAAAAGAAAAAAACAAGGTTTATACCGCGTAGGTAGTATTAAACATTACCATCCTTAATCCTAGCATGATCTTGTTTGACTACGTACATTAACTAGCTACGACATATGTTTACCAGTGATAAGAGTTTGACCGGCTCGGTTATTGTATAAGGCACTAGTCTGCATAGAATTCGTCTGTCGCTATCCTGCAGGAGTTACGCAATTTTCCGGGATAAATAGCCTATGTGTTATTCCAGACCATAATCTATCTATGTTCCAAATTTCATCCAGATCTATGCAGTGGTTCTGGCGTGAAAGAGTAATAAACATCCATCCATCCATCCATACTGACAACTTTCGCGTTTGTAATATTAGTAGGAAGTAGGATGTAACCAACAAAGTTATAATACTGGCCATTCAATTTTGCAAACCCATTATTATTTTGTCAGATTGACACATAATAATAACGTAACAACAAGCCATTTAGCGATATTTTTTCCTTTATATAGGTTTATCGCAGGCATGTAACAAAGCCATTTTAAATAGTTATCAGAGTTTTGGACGACCAGTGGAATCTACATTATGAATTGATCCTGTTAGTGACTGGCTGGGTTGGAGCATCCTTTTAGTACATAGTTTATTAATTACTTAAGTTCCAAATTTAAAATACCTTTCCTTTGTACTGACATCAACTTCCAAATATTTTATTGAATCAGGCGTTACTTTGCGGAGGTCTTTTCAACGAACAAAAAATTTACCTTGCTACTCCGCTACTCACGTGCAAGATAACCAAGCCTGTGTGAAATGTATGTATGTTTTTCATGCAATCCCTCCACTACTGCCAATAAAACACATATAAATCCAACAAACTTAATTATCCCTTACACCACACAATCACGTTGACAGAACAGTTGTGCTCATTAACTTTAATAACTTTGATAATGATCCCGTAAAGGGATCGAAACGCGTCAGTGTTTGTGCGGTGTAAGGGATAATTAAGTTTGTGGGATTTACATGTGTTTTATTGGCAGTAGTGGAGGGATTGCATGAAAAACATACATACATTTCACACAGGCTTGGTTATCTTGCACGTGAGTAGCGGAGTAGCAAGGTAAATTTTTTGTTTGTCAACTTCCAAGACAGTTGGTCTGTCAGGTTGCTAGCATAAACAGCTGTTCCGTATTAGGTTCCTAGTCACTTTGTTTCTGTTAGTTTGTCTTATTAGACCATTTAAACCATAGCGGAAACAAATATTGTTAAATACTGCAAGCGTTGTTCTTGGAACCCGCCATTTTTACAAACCATAAACATTCAGCTGTCAAATAGTCTTTTTTTTAGGGTTGCCAGCACTAAATGCAAAAATGACGGCGAATTCAAATCTTGCGTTCTTTTCGGGACACCGTTATGCACATACCCTGATCGATTAAACTACATATTTTGATAATAAATCGTTTAGCCTAGTTAAAACAGACTAATTTCCGTTACCAAAATTTCTATCCACATAGTAAACAAAATAATTGGTCTTGGCCTTGGCATTGTATGGCAATAAGTTGGAAAAATAATATCTATCGGACGGCGAACGAGTCAAACTTGTTCTAGAAATCTTGTCCAGTTTAAGTTCCTATATATCTATGATTACTTCAGTCTAGATGTTCTTGACAAAAATATGTAACGTATCTAGTTTAAATAGTTATCATCATCATCATCATTTTGAGCCTACATAGAGGGTGACTTCTAGATCGTGAAGAGAAATAACTTTTTTAAACTCTAATCCCCTGATTCATAAACGCTCTATAAGCTTCTGGTAACTTAGCTATCGCTTGTCCTTATCTGTAAGGTAAATGTCAAAGTGACAGATAAGGACAAACGAATGCTCAATTAGCAGAAGCCTACAGGGCGTTTAGATGTTCCACGGGAGTTTGTAATTGTGTCGTACAGACACATCATTCAAACAGATGACGCTTAGCGACAAAAATTCGCATAGTAACAAAAAGGTCACGTGACAGTTAGTAACAGGTAGAAAAATTCGGAGACTACCCACCTGCTATGGGTGGTGTAAGGGTATAGCACGCGTCACGGAATGACGAGGATCCGGGTTCGATTCCCAGCCATAGCTTTACTTTTCGGATTTTTCTATGTGTTCTAATATTCACTGACGTTTAGAAATTTAATTTCTAACTGTAAAACCGAAAAAGTAAAACATAAAAATCAAGAAACAAAAATTCTTGATTCATTTGACAGTACCTATTATTTGTAAATTCTATTATGGCTGTAAGTCTGGAATAAAATCATTTAATTTCATTTCATAATATTGTCCGTTTGGATTGAAAATTAAATAAAGAGTTTAAAGGTCCGCCCACTGGGCGTAAAAGACGTCGAAGAAACGGTGAGAAAACGTGACGCATGCGACACATCACTGCGTATACGCGATGTGGCCGCTCCTTAAATCCGCGGTAAAAATGCAAACAAGTCACGTGATCTGAACAGAATAGGGTGACCAGGGGTTCGCGGACCACAGGTTAAGAAATTCTGATTTAAAAAACAAATGTGACATAATAGACTACAAGCCCATGGATAAAAAAAAACATGTGAAATGAACCAGCGTGAATGAAGCTTAGAAGGCTGTTACTATATCATAAAATAACTCTGAGCGCTATGCCGTAATTTCTAAGCGGTACAGATTTTTTTTCATACATTGAAAAAAAAATTGCACTAACTTCCGGCACCACCAAGGTTTTTCGACATTTATTTTTAATCATCTATAAGCTATAAAAACGTCGTAAATCAATAATTAGTCCTAATTCCTCACTTGTACCTGAGAAATTCCATAAATCGACACGCCCTAAGAAAAAGTGTGTATCTGCCTGATACTTAGTTATGCGACTATTGCAATTTCGTAGTCTACGGTATCGACTTTATCAGTTACATTAAGAAAAACAAGAAAAAAGTGGTCCGAACATATTTTTTCCCAAACGCAGAACTAACTATCTACATTCATTGCTAAAAAAACTCCAGAACAAAACTTAATATTTGGCTCTTATACAATATTACGCGGGAACCCATTGAGCGGGTGGATGTCACGTAACAAGTATGTATTTGCCATTTACATACTTTTTTGGGAACAATTGCTTAAGGTAAGTATTTACCAGTCACTTACCGGAATGGCGTAAAGTCACTATGAACAAGTGTGCATCTGCCATTTACAGATTACTTAATAAGGCAGTCAATAAAGATAAATGGGTATCAACCACAACCAGTCTTTATCTTGGGAAAGGCTGTACAATATCTGTCACTTGATTACATCTAGTGTAAAATTTGGAACTGTATATCTGGCAGAAACTGTTTCGTCAAAGTTAAATATACGTATAACAAGTATGTATCTGCTACTTGCACGTCAGAGTTGACGAAATATTATCACGTATAAGTGAATAACTGTAATTATTAAGAAACTACCGTATTTAATAATATATAAAAAATCACGAATACATTATTGTCACAATATTGTACTCCATGCCAAATTTCAACCCTCTGGTGTATATAGTTACCACGCAATTGCGATTTTAAATTTATAGAAACTTTAAAACGCTCTCCTGTAAAATTTGGTTTTTGTAGATACACACTTTTTCTTAGGGTGTGTCGAAATGTACCGCTCAGAAATGGCGGCATAGCGCTCAATTATTTTATGATATAGTAACAGCCTTCTAAACTTCATTCACGCTGGTTCATTTCACATGTTTTTTTTGTCCATGGGCTTGTACCTAGTCTATAAGTCATTATCACAATCATGTGCACATGGATATACGATTATGAATCATTTAATCACTTACAGCTGTATTGTTGTATACTTCATTACGTGTACAGCTTATCAGCACTTGAAATAAGCTCTTGAGTAAATCTAATCTATCCATGGAACAAAAGATATAAAGATGTATTGCTCGTTTGGCAAAGTGAGGTTATGATTTTAACATAGCGCTGAAACTAATTGTTCTATTTAGATGCTCGAGGTTTCAACCAATTAGTAATAACGGTCCGCTTGACATGTCATATTTTCTACGAACAAATCATTATACATACATACCGTCACGCCTCTTTCCCACAGGGGTAGACAGAGACTACTTTGTTCCACTTGCTACTATCCTGGCATACCTCTTTCGCTTCATCCACATTCATCAATCTCTTCATACGTGCTCGTCGGTTTAGTGTACTCCTGACCTGACCTTTTTCCAGAACGTCTCCTATTTGGTCTCGGAACGTTCGTCTAGGCCCTCCCCACTTCCCTTCCCCTTCACACAAAACATTATGACAGAGCTAAAATACAAAGAACCGAATGAAAAATAATATTTTGACGGATTTTGGCTTTAAAGGTAAGATTAGATTGGTCTCTTCAAATTACTGAGAGGTTTCTTAACAACTTTTTTGTTTAAGTCAATATTGGAGGAGATATGAGCTCCGAAAGACATCAAATTTCTTTCCAATACTGAGCAAGGCTTTAGTTCTAAAGCTTGTACACACACTTAATTTGCATAAAGCGAGTACACAAAGTCTAGACTAAAAATACATAAAATATACAATAAAAATAAGGAAAACATTGCCTAACAACGGTTTGTTTTCACTGTGTTACGCAGTTTTAATATGCATAAGAAATTTTCCTGGGCGGAAAATGTGGAAAATGCATTTTATGTAATTATAGGCATCAGGTCACCGCAGCTAGCACGAGCGGTGTCGCGCGCGAGTTATACTACCCGTCTCTGTCTAGAACGAACAAAAGAAAAAGACGGGTAGTCTATCCAAACCATTGGGTGTAAAACCAACATTATGTAGAAGAGATTGATGAATGCAAATAAAAAAAATTGAACAGAGAAAAATCCGAGAAGTAAAGCGATGACCTGGAATCGAACCCGGAACCTCGTCATTCCGTGCCCTACACCACGCATAGCAGGTAGCCTTCGAATTTTTCTATCTGTTACTAGCTGTCACGTGACCTGGTTACTATGTGAATTTTTGTCGTTAAGAGTCATCTGTTTGAATGATGTGTCTGTACGACGCAATTACAAACTCCCGTATAACATCTAAGTGCATGTGGAACAAAGTGGTATCTGGTCTTTTCCTATGTGTTACCTCAACGCTGCAATCTGACAAAATCACATCAAGTGTGAATGAGCATTTACAAGGCAGTGTTCTCCCTAGATCACATTTTCGCTTACCATCAGTCGCAATTGTGATGAAATGCACGCCTAAATAAATGCGAAAGTTTGTGTGGATGTGGGTGAGTGTGTATGTTTGTTCTTTCTTACGAAACGACTGGACGGATTTCGACCAAATTTGGAACGGAGATAGCTGGCAGTGGCGTGGCGTACATAGTTCGATTGGGCACTTTATTGTGCAGAATTAGAGGAATAGGCTAGTCAAGTTCCCTTCGGTTTGCCTTCTGGTATACTTGACGCCACGCCTCTGATAGCTGGTTCCGTAGATTAAAACATTGGCTACATTTTATCCCGGAAAATCGCAGTCGCGGGATAGCGACAAACGTGTCACGGGTCATAGCGGCCTAGTCGCAACGTAAATAATTATTACAGAACTAGCTGTTGCCCGCGGCTTCGCTCCCGTTTTTTTTCTTCTAAATTTCAATATTTTCTCACCGTTTAAACCTTCCCTGGGCTTCCACGAATATTTCAAGACTAAAATTAGACAAATCGGTTCAGCCGTTCTCGAGTTTTAGCGAGACTAACGAACAGCAATTCATTTTTATTTATACATATGAGTCAATCGTTCAAAGGTTAACTGGAAGAGATCCCTTTTAGGGATAAGTTCGCCTTTGTGCATGTGTGTTATCCTGTATTCATCTTTTTCTTGTGTTTTATGTACAATAAAGAGTTATACATACATACATATATACATATAGAAGATAGAAGATATACTATCAACATCAGTAAAGTGTAATTCTACGCGTACGAAGTCGCGGGCAGAAGCTAGTTAGGTATAAAAAACTGGTAGATCTACTTACCTATCTACTTGCTCGGGTATGCAGTATTCCCACTTATAGCTATTGGCTTTCCATTCCCTCACCCGCCTCAAGGAGGGCGAGTTCAGTTCATCACAGAGTATCTTCAAGGCGGCCGCGTCTAACACCTCTTGGATCGCGATCACTGACAATCTAGTAGATGAAAGAGACAAATGAAATTAAGAAAATTAAAATGATATCAAGGGCGGATCCAGCTTTGGCGCCAGGAGGGGGTCACATAGTCGTGGTCAAAATATATAAATAAAAACATTATGTTCAATTAGTGGTCCACCTAAGTCCTGGAACCAGCTCAGGGGGGGGGGGGTCATGACACTCATGACCCCCCCCCCCCCTGGATCCGCCCTTGACTGATATTTTATTTATAACTAATTCCATGCAAAAAAAATGGCGCGGCAGCCCAGTGGTTAGATCTATGGCCTCTCAAGCATAGCACTCCTGAGTTTTTCGGAATTTATGTGCGATATCTCATTTAAAATTTACCATGAGCTTTTCGGTGAAGGAAAACATCGTGAGCAAACCTGCACACAACTGCGAAGCAATTCAATGGTGTGTGAAGTTCCCAATCCGCACTGGTCCCGCGTGGGAACTATAGCCCAAGCCGTCTCATTGCGAGAGGGAGCCAGTGCCCAGCAGTGGGAAGTATATAGGCTGGAGATGATGAAATCATCATCATCATCATCATCATCAGCCTAATATTAGTCCACTGCTGGACATAGGCCTCCCCTAATGATCGCCATAGCACCCTGTCTTCAGCTTGACGCATCCAGCATCTGCCTGCAGTCTTTCGCAGATCGTCATCCCACCCGGCCGGAGGGCGTCCTACACTACGTTTGCCGAGTCGCGGTCTCCACTCAAGAACACGTTTACCCCACCAAAATTCCATGCAGAATTGAAATTTGTAGTGTTGCTACTTCAACTACCTTAATGCGGCCCTGTCGCCAAATACTATGTTAGCTGATACCTACGTCATAAAAACTATATACAGGCCTCAGCGCAATCCGTTCAGAGGTTTGAGCTGGGTGTTGATCAATCAGTGAACATAATACATACAGATGTGAGAAACTTTTTGCTTGCTGTACTTGACTTGCAATGTCGAGTTATCATATTACTAAGGTAACCTATTTATATGTTCTGAATTTCTTTTACTTGACTTTTATTTATTCAAACTTTCAAGTAAACCTCAACAGTGAAGATAACAATCTAATGGGGACTATCGTTTCTTTGCTCAAAAGTTGGCGCCACTGTTGACTAAGGACTAAGGTCCAGAGGTGTAGCTGTCAAAGGCGACTTTATAAGATCGGCGCCGAAACAAAGTTTTAAATCATAAATCTCGTTAAGTTTATTAATTATAAACAACTATCATCATATCGATTAGCTATGCCGCAAAGTTATGCAGTTCCGTTTTGTTCGGAAAAAACATCCGCTTTCAAAGCGTTCACATTCATCGCCAAATCCATATTTGCGATAATTTCACGAAGGATATCACTTTTCAACAGGTAAATGAAAGAAATTATAATTTATTGCACAAGCCCACCAAAACCAGTAAGAAGTGAATGTTTTTGGAACTCACGCGACGCTAGCGCCTCTAGCGACAAATTCATACGTGATAGCCCCCATTGCAAGGTTTTGATCTAGTTACTTGACTTTGGCAAGTATTCATTAAACTATTGCAACCCTCATTAAATATTAGTATACAATGAAAAAGGTCTGCTAGCAAGCTAATACTATACCATAAGCTTGATACGTAGCATACAGGATATTCCTATAGTCGGAATGAATGACTAGTAGACACTTTATACATCTCTACTATAGACTAATATAATTTAAGGCTCGGTGACCTTATACATCCCGCGCATTCTTCTTGGCAGTGATGGTCTTTCCGAATGCACTGGTAGTTTAAAAAAAGACATGGTAAAAGAGCCCTTGGCGGTCAATTTGCAAAAATTAAATTTTGATTTTGGATTTTTGATTTTGAATCAAGAATTCTAATAGCCATTAGTAGCTATTAAAATAATAAGTAATAATTAAATCTTACATAAAAGCCATTGCAAAGAAATTGATAAACATTATCAAAGTCAGCCAATAATGCAGTGATTATTGATTTACATAAATTGCTACACACTTATCAGTAGATATTGCCACATCGCAGATAAAAAGGAAACAACTTAGTAACTGAATCTCTCCAATACTATCTTATCTAAATATTCTGCAAGACTTACTTGTTTTCCAAAATCGTCCGGCATATGACCTCTCTAACACCCGGATTGTTTACTTTATCTATGCTAAGCCTGTGTAAATTCCATGAGGCTAATCTAAAACATCTCACTCCATCTCTTTCGTATGTAAATTCCTCTTCGACAATTGGCCGGTGAGAGTATGCCGATAACAGATCCAGGATGTCGTTCACCGGTGCAGCAGCGAAACCATTCGGTAACACCATTGGTAGTTTAGTCGGCATTGATAAACTTTTTCTATGTGGTGTTCTAGGAGTACTAGTGCCGTTGACTAGCGACTTGTTGATCACGTCCTCGGCCCACCCGTTTACATGTCCATTGGTCAGATGCTGAACACTTTCACACTTCCGCAGCTCAAGATTTAAGTGTTGCTTCACTGTGCTCAGCCTAACTACGTCCATGCCCCGGACCTTTATTAGGTCATCTAGCGATTTAAATGGTCCCTTCTTATTCCGATGGTCTACAATATTGGCTGCTATTTCTTGGTTCAAGCCAGGCACACATTGCAGTTGAAACACACTAGAAGAGTTGACAGAACAGAGCTTGCTTTCTATTGATACTCTGACATTATCTAGGGACAGGGAACATGAGCTGGCTCTCGAAATTGGTTTACGATTATTTATAGAAATCTCCGGCCTGAGGAGCTCTAGTTTTTCCGCTCCGATACCTAAAACAATATCCAAAGCAAATTGAGTCAACTAAAACAAGTTTCGAGAAAATATTGAAATTAGTTCTCAAAAGGGCAGTCTACTGTTATGAGCAGCGACTCCAACAAAGATGTTTACATTGTACTAGAAGTACATATGTATAATAATATACTCAGCCTCCATATGGAGGCTGAGTATAAATATTCAATGATGCGAGAACGATCGCAGTGAGTCTTAGAGCAGTTAATTTGCATAATGCCTGATTACACGCACCTGACACTAAGGCAAGGTCGTCGACGCGCTTGAAGCGGCCAATCATCTGCCGGTGCAGCACTATGGCACGTGCCAACTGCCTGTTGACTCCCGGCAGGGTCATCAGCTGCTCCTCCGTTGCAGTATTCACGTTCATCAACTCAGGGTACTCCTCGGAAGGCGGCAAACTAAATGTGTGACTCAAACTGGATTTGTTCAGTTTACTCCGCCTAGCGAACCCTCTGAACGATCGGTGCCGACCGCTCTTGCTCCTCATCGAACTCGGACTTTGCCCCATCTCGGTACCCGCCACGGCTGCCACTTTGAATCAAATATTGATCATACCATAACACAAAGTTAAAGGATCGTCGAAATACCTAATAATAGATCACGTTACACAATAACACAGCGCGGTTGCGACACTTACACTCGATTAGTAAACTAATGTTGCACTTATCACGATAATAATAGCTTATATTAATCACAAAATAAATATTTTTACGAACTAAAAATAAAGTGGAGTTTGCTGACACAACTTCCCTCGATCAGCCATAACCAGCCACAGACAAGGTAGATCACAAAACGTCTTGTCTGATTGACGTGTTGTCTACGACTGCACATGACAGCTTAATGTTGCAACTGGTGAACCAAAATCTTCCTTTTTAACAGCTAGCACGGGTGTTATTATTTCAGTTGGATCATTTTGTATATGATTTCATACAAGTTACAGTGAATTGTAATCGGACACCCAGCTTGTCTGATCTTATGTATTTCCAAATTATAATGGCGCTCCCACACTGTCTTCGATTTGAAGTGCCACTCGGTTTTTATTTTACACATTACTTTTTGACACTTTAATCAATGTAAGCGTATCATTAGCTGCCCTTGTTCATTTTAAACAAGGTTGATGGAAAAAATAAACAAACTAAAAGACATTTATGAAACGTTGAGCAACGCATAATATTTTGCCGGAAAATCACGTCTGCTTTTGCTTCAACTTTGATTGAAAAACTGGGAAACCTTTTGTGGGCTGGCAACTGCACACTTTCGTTTAGAAAATTCTGCATTTTAAATGAATAGATAAGATAATAATACTTAAATACTTTTCTAGACAATAAAAGTTTTTTCCAAAGTAACTTAAATAAAATGTATTTTTATTGTACTGCGAAACATTTAAAATTAAATTGGAAATATTTAAAGAAATGTAGTTTCATCATCTTATGGAATTCCTGAACGAATTGCTTATTTTTTTAAAGAATACGCGGGAAAATGTGTCAGTTTGCAAAAAATGGTTTGTTATCAGCTCATCATTTCCATTCCAATTGCTCGCTTGGTACTTGGTAAGTACTTATTGTTTCTACGAGATTGGTAAAAAAGTCTAGACTATTTAGAGATTCGGTAGGTATGAAAAGAAAAGTCGACCAACGCACGTGGATAGTCGACAATAAAATTCAAACTACATACGTTCAATGCAGGTAGTGTAACCATTTTCTGTAAGTTTTGTGTGTAAATAGCTAAGATGGTTTATTTTATATATAGGTTAATCTTAGAATAACCAGTAAACACAAGCACAGGAGATGACAAATAGATCAAAATAAAACAAATATAATCAGAACAGTTCCGTGCTATTTATTTAAATTATATTTCTGTACAGTGTTGCCGAGAAGCATAAATATAAATCCTTTTACTAACAAAGTGCATATTTCACGGTTTACTTTGTAACACCGGGAAATAAGGACCACTCTTGTTGATGTAGGTACGTACTTCATGAGTAAAAAGACTGTATTCACAATATTATTGCAGGCTAAGATTAAAATTACACTACATCCCACTGTAAAGATACTATTTTACAGAGACGAGTGTGAAACCATACACATCCATTAAAAGTGCCAACATTAGCTTGGATGAAGATAATTTGTAAATTTAGCGCAAAAAGAATATATCACAACCAGCACTAGATACATCTACTATTCAGACGAAAAGTATTACTTAATGTTTCTATAAAAAAATATAAAATTTAAGTGGTTAAAATTTGACAGGCCCAATATTGCAAGACTCGCATTGCAAGCTTAAGAGAATAAAATAGCTTTTATGTTTTTTTCAAGTTCTTCATAAGAGTTAGTATATCTACTGCTGATTGTACAATAAGGTATGAACAACACTTGCAGTATCATGAAGATTATTAGGTCGAGACGCGTGTGAAAGGTAAAAGGGCGCAATTTGCCTGCGTTATAAAGGCCCATTTTCCCCGTTTGCTTGCTAATGTTGGCACAACACAATCCTATAACACTTGGCTGTACACTGTCCGACATTTTAACCACATTTTTTAATTCAATGTATTAAATACGTTCGTTACACTCAATATAATTGTATCGATTTGTCGCTTAAGGTAATTATTAATTTTTCGATTTTATTCTTTAAATAATAATTTAACAACTAAAATGATTACTAGAGTCTAACCTATGACAAAGCGTAACAAAACTATTATTGAGAATCTAATTATAAATCACTATGCCTTAGCCAGAGTTTGCTTCAACTGTTTAGTTAATTTATAACCAAAATGGCATCCTAAGTATTATTTCTTTTAAATTCGCCAACGCCTTAAGTACCTACCCAAATTCTTAAGGTAGCACTTAATTTCTTCTTCGTATTTCGGTCATTGCATTTCATTGATGCAAATGTCATACGAATACAATGAAGTAAAGTGCCAGCATAAGACTGACTCGCCCTTTGCTTTGTCACAAATATACCAAAAATGCTAATTTCAACTACTTTATAACGAATAGATGCTTTGCTTATTAATTCTCTGCTTTTTGAGTAGCCAAATGTAGAGGAAAACCTATATTAAACATTTAAAAATAACATTTTACCACTGATATAATATTTTTTAGATTTAACACACACAGATACCATAAAACTACTTCATCGACACAGTCTCGGAATACGTACTTGTGTGATTACAATAATTACGAAATAACTTAATTATGTATCTGCTCCTGTATAACTCATAGGCCCATAGGTATTATTTTCTGCGGCAATGTAGTCTAGAAATCATTAAGTCAGTGATAATAAACAAAACAAACATCTTAAACAGTTGAGCATAAATAAAATTAGAATATTACAATAATCCCTATAATTATCTCCTAATTGAGGATGTTACGTGGCCAATACATATTAAGAAGTATATATTATGACATGTGTAATAATACAATTAAAGGTATCCAAATGGTAGGTGCGTTATAGCACCTATATAAAAAAAGAGCCCAGACAAATTAAGTATAAATTATTGACCATCCAAACTATCTTTAACTAAATCAGGTATTTTTTTAAAATCTCAAATAAGGTAATTGGTTTTTATTATATTAAAGTAGGTATAACAATTAAATGTGTTGCCATAGGATACCTTTTCAAATGGATTATCACATAAATAAAGGAATATTTTTGTTCTATTAATATAAAAATCATATCACAGAAAGATGCGTTATAAAAAAAAATGAAAACTTAAACTGTTGTTTTGACTAGTACATACAATTTTTAAAATACTTATTAGAATTTCACTGAACAAAACGTCTTTTATTGATACTATGATTTTTAATTAATATTTGAAACAGTAAATAATCATGTAGACATCCTTATACTTAGTACATATCTAATTACATTTGAAATGTTACCTAGGAGTCGATTAGCGAAAGAAGAGCTTGCTTACAAATGAAGTTACAGGGTGATTGTAAGAAAGGTAGTTTAATACTTATTTTCACACACGTGTCTACGTTATGTTCAAATAAATTTCATGCATTTTCGTAGTGCTCGTTCAAAACACAGATACTTATATGATAAAGCATCAGATATATCCGTGCACTTCGCTCGCTGGAATGCTTTTCTCACGCGCTATCTATTTTTTATGGTATAGTTTGCAGAAATGCCTGATGATTAAGGAAATGATCAAGTTGCACAAAATATTAACAATGGTGTGTACCAACGCAACGACCGTAAATGACATGTTTGAAAAGATTCATTGCAATAGAGCACTATTTGCCACTGCAAAACTAATTTATGAAATCGATATTATTTCATAGAAAACTTTTTAATTTTGAAAATGTAAGTTAAAAGCGAGCCGCAGTTTAGTATTAAATATTATAATTTCTCTACTTACAGCCTAGGTAACATGGTCAGCCATATCCCTTTATATCTTACATTTTAATACGTTACAGTAGGTACTGATAAGTAATGCGATTTAGCCACCTAACATTTCGTCCCCATTATAAAAATAGTTTATGTCCACTCTCAACACCCCACTCCGTACAAATTCATATCAAAACTGCAACCCACCTCTTGGATGGTTTCATGTATAACCGCACCAACCAAAAAAGAAACTGCAAATATTTTCTTTGATTGGAACCGTTTTGCATGAAACATCCATTCAATATGCTAAATGAGTCATTTTTCTACACGATAATTGTGAATGTGCTAAGTCGATTTTTATTTTAATTTCAATAACTTCATTCGAGCATTGTGAAAGCTCGGAAATTCACGCGCTTCGACACGAGTATGATTCATATTTTGGTCATTAGAAGGTTCTTGCGTTACGTATCTTTTCCATGGTCTTAAGGTATTTTAATTTTCGCTTCTAAAGCCTACTTTTGTTTGCTGGTCTTAAGTAAACACGATTACGCGATAAAAATCGGACTTAGCTCTCACCAGGAATTGGAAAGACATTAGAAAGATTTGACAAACTTATTTTAAATTTGTTGAAATTTTAATAAATTCACGATATATCTGCTACAGGGAAAGTAATTAATAAAACTGTGCAGTTTTTTGGTACAGACGGGATTTGTATATTATAGCTGCTTTTTTTTGTATATTTATGGCACATTGGCCAAATTTATTAGTAAATATTGTTCATTGTGCTAGAATTTACGTATCAAGTTAATTGTTAAATTAAAATAATGAAGCTGCCCATGTTCTAATTTAATCCAATAAGTTTGTCAATGAATTATCGATAATTTAGTAAACAATACCTAAGCTATTATAGTTAATAAGTTATACCACGTTATACAAAACCCTCGGGTATTAATTATTTAATAGTAACATAAATACTTAAATTATGCAACTGAAAACACCTAGGTTCGATATTTTCTATTTGGGGTTGATATTTATTAGTGAGATTAAGTACTCTAAGATATGATTCGGATTTATTTCTAGCATAAAAATATAAAAGTATACCAACATATAGGATGACAGACAAATCCCTTTTGTCTTACGTCTTCCGCCCTCGATTGCGTGACAAACAAAATGGCGGCGGTTAGCTTGTGCCTTGTCAGAGAAATGTCACCTCTATACGCTAGAAATATTCGATATTCTTATGTTACTTCAATGGATATCAAGCTGATGATTGGAAAGATCGGTTTTAATTAATCTTGATTTATAACGATGACCTTTAATGCTGGATGAGATCACTAACCATTATAAAAAGCAGTATGAGAGAGCAAAAAGGCAAGCAAATATTAAATGAAACGCCATATATTATTCAATATTTTTACTATAATAATAAGCACCAAACCACGTTTGGAATGTTCAGTATTGCACCATGTTAAGAACAAAATCCAATTTCAATATTTATAAGTTACATTCACATAAACATAAAAAAAGTTCTATAAACATTTTCAACTGTCTATGGTTCGGGGGTGTGGGACGAGCGTTCGGAATTCGAATTTGAAATTACTAACTGTATTAAAAATAAGTTAATCCGTTTCCAACACACAATAAAGGTCACCATTACAAATACGGACCGTGGGAATCTATAATTTACATATGAACGCATGAAAATGGTCGTTAAATACAAATATATACTCATTGTACATATAAATGGTTTGTACAAATAGTGACTTCATTGTGCATAAACGTGTCCTCCCATCATTGCACGGCCAGTCTTTATAGAAGATCACATGTTATGGAACTTCTTAATCTCAGATGATGCTTATAACCCTTGTTAAAACTACAATCAGTTTCTCAAACTGATCTAATAATCCCTAGATTTAATCTGCTACAAAAATACATCTAAAACCCTTGTTGATTTACCGCCAAAGTTTCACAGTCTATTTATTTTATTTGATCTACTGAAGTGCAAAATATGAAGTTTTTTTGCGCTGGTCATGACTAAATATGTGCGGCAGCGCCCAATTTAAGGATTATTAGACCAACAGTATATCGATGCTATCTAAATAAATACTTATTTAATATCATGAACAATTACAAACAAAAATTGTATCAACTGAATAGAAAATTATCTCGCGAGCAACATTGAAGTGTCTATTCAAATTTCAAAGTTCATAGCATAAATATCTAATTTATATAAACAATAGTGTCGCGTAATTATTTTACAATGCCACGCCGCCAACAGATGGCGTTATTATTTATTATCAACTTTTTTTTTTAATAAAATGATTACAAAACTGTGACCGCGATCCGTAAGTCGGGTTCCGTGGAAGAATCTCAAGGCGTAGCACGTCGTAGACGAAGCGAGTGACGCTACGGGATGGTATAGGTTGATGCTTACCACAGCCGCATGTCTAAAAGGACGCGTCGACAAAAGTACAAGCCAGCAATGTATTACGTTTTAACGATCGTGTCGTTCGCGGCGCAAGCGACGCTCCAGCGCGAGCGTGATGTACGCTCGCCGTTTGATACTACCTGCAATTGGAAAACAAAGTTTCAAGTCTGAATTCTGATGACTTTCATCTCTGTACGAAAACGAAGCATAGTGCATTCGCTGCGTTATAAAGTTGTAATACTTAAAAATTATCACTCATTTTGAAAATACAAAGTTATTTTAAAGCGCGGCGGCGTCAGTTGAATCGTTTCAATAGCAGCGGGACGGAGGGGCATAGGGTTTTTTTTAATCGGTTTCGATTTCAAGTCACTAAATTACAGCTGTGACGTCACAGTAAGTGTAAGGCATGTGTGAACGCTTGAAGCGGAGCGTGCAGCGTGGCGGGCAGCGGCAAAGGGCTATGTTCAGCGTCGACACAGGACACTAGTACGAGTTTCATTTGTTTAACATGCACGCCGCACGCCCCCTCTCGCTGCGCGCCGAACTTGAGCGTCCACGCAGCTCGGTTAGCACAATAGCGCGCGAGTGAGATATACTACCCGTCTCTTTCTAGAACCAACAGTGCGAAAAAGACGGGCAACGACGCGACTCTTGCGCATAGACATGGTTAGGTTTTACCCTAAGCGGTAAAAATATAAAAAGTTTTGAATCTTTTGAATCAAATCATGATATTTGCGTAATCTACGGTACATATATCCGTTTGATCTCCGACACATCTATGCGTGTGACACAGCGAGGTCAGTTGGAACTGACCTGCGGCGCGGCTAGCACTCGGAGGAGGAGTTGAGGTCTATGGGCGGCGGCGGGCGCGGCTTGGCGCGCGTGAGGCGGTCGAGCTCGGCGGCGGCGTCGCTGCGCGCGGCGGCGGCCGCGGGCGAGGGCTCGGCGGCGCGGCCGGCCGGGGAGCCCGTCTTCTTGTACAGCAGCGAGTTGAAGAAGTTGGCCAGCACGCCCTCGTTGCCCGGCGTGCCGGGGCCCATGCCGATTTTGGCGCCGTCCAACTGTTGACGCAACATGACCGTTACATTGGTGATACTGTTATGTCAGCATAGGATAAGGATTGTTAATGTTTCGTGATATAGATCGCGATATGCACGGATCGGATGATAATACTGACCGTCTAATCCGTGCCATTACACGAACAAACAGCTTAGGCCAGAATGGTTTCGTGTGTCCGGTCGTATGTTCTCTGTAGGACGCATTACTCAACCGATTCTAGTGAAATTTTGTGAGTATGTTCATTAAATATTCAGTTTGCATTGTCAATTCAGTTTAAATAAAATTGTTTGATAACGTCTTCTATGTTAACCTCACTAAGACGCAACGAAAGTTTGGACGGGACGGATTTCAATAACGCCAAACCAGATCTTAATAAAGGATGGCACAGATATTAAAATTAGCGATAACGAATTCTTCCCAGATATCCAGTACACCCGTACTAGAAGCCCTCGCTACGCTCGGTCACCAATACATACCTGCGCAGTGGCTCGCTGCGCGGCCCGCATGGGCGAGTCAGCGCGCGGCGCGGGCGCACCGGCCTGCAGCGCGGCGAGCTGCCTCTGCAGGAACGCCTGCTCGTCCTCCGCGTTCACTTCTGCTTCGCGATTCGCGCCAGTCTGTGACACAACACGTTACTTAGAAAGAGAAGAAAGACAAAGCAACCTAAAGGTAAATTATCACTGCTGTCCAGCAAAGTCAAAAGTCAAAGTTATTTATTGCCAGAACATAACACATTGGCCAGCGCCAGAATTCTTGCGAAATAAAATACGGACGGAAAGTTATCTACAAACAAACGCGAGGGCTGCGTGGTCAAACGACGACGACTTAACATTCAATAGGAATTTTGAAATTATAGATACGTTTACATAGTATTCTATTTTCAACTGTCAATCATTTTGACTTATTGAGTTTGACCACTCAGCCCTTTAACCTTTATAGACTACAGGCCCACGTACAAAAAATGTGGGTCATATGAACCACCAGGTGACGTATATAGGACGATATAAGAGCATAAAATAATAAGATTCAGCACTATGCCGTCACTTGTAAGCTGTCCAACTGGGTGCTGGTGAGAATTCAAAAGTGCAACCCTCGATTTTTTCCCCTTGTCGCATGATTTTTGTACGGCGTTGCGGAATAATGGATTAGAAGCTGTATTGAAACAGTATGAAACTGATGCCGTACAGAATCAAATGACCAAATTTACCCTGGAAATGGTCAGAAAATCAAAAAAAATTACCGACTTTGTGGCGCACCATTTGTACGGTATCAGTTTCATACTGTTTCAATACAGCTTCTAATCCATTATTCCGCAACGCCGTACAAAAATCATGCGACAAGGGGAAAAAATCGAGGGTTGCACTTTTGAATTCTCACCAGCACCCAGTTGGACAGCTTACAAGTGACGGCATAGTGCTGAATCTTATTATTTTATGCTCTTATATCGTCCTATATACGTCACCTGGTGGTTCATATGACCCACATTTTTTGTACGTGGGCCTGTAGTCTATTAGGTTTTAATTTTATTTCTGAAAGCTGCCATTCCTAAATTATGTCATGAACCAAGTCACATGTATGAAAATTTCAATTATGTAAATACTTTGTGCGAGTGTCAAAAATCTCATCAAAAACAAAAAAAATGCTATAAACAGTTTCGCAAACAAAAGAAGTGTGATCTAACTGAAAACAAAGCCATTTCAAAACTCTTTAGATCACAGCTATGTCATCCATAACGTTGTCAAACAGTTTGTTTAAAAATATATTTTATATCTTTTTAATGTAATTTGTATTATTGAGTACAGTGTTATTTTAGGGTAAAACGACATCAAACACTATTAAGTATAGTCAACCAAGAAAGTGATAAGGAGTTTGTAATTGTGTCGTACTTCAAACAGATGACGCTTAGCGACAAAAATTCGCATAGTAACAAGGTCACGTGACAGCTAGTAACAGATAGAAAAATTCGAAGGCTTATAGCCACCTACTATGGGCGGTGTAGGGGTATAACACGCGTCACGGAATGACGAGGATCCGAGTTCGATTCCCGGCCATAGCTTTTCGGATTTTTCTGTGTTCTAATTTTCAGTGTCGTTTAGAAAATTAACCAAGAAAGTGCTCTATCGTTTTTTATGACAGTTCCTTCATCAGAAAAAAAAGCTATAAAATTGATTGTCCCATTGACTTCTTTGTGAAAACCGGCTTTGATGTTTTGAGCCGTACAAAACGAACCTTAGGTGTTAAAGGAGTTTCTTTTTTCTTTTCTTTCTTTTTATGTTTAATTTACCTTCCGCGTGGCGGGCTGCACAATTATATCCCTATAGTAGTCGTCAGGCTTGCAGCTCTGCATGTTTTCGTATAATATGCTAATTTTCTTCATGCTATCCCATCCGGCGGGTCTGGAAGAAATTAAAACAACACAATAGGAAAATCGGAAGGCGTAATGTTGGGTCTCCACCAAAGGTAAGATCTGGTAAAGATCGCGGAAAGCCATTGGGTAGCAGAAAACCGAGCGACGTGGACATTGCTGGGGAAGGCCTATGTCCAGCAGTAGACTTATACCGACTTATATGATGATGATAATGATTAGAAAATTTAAAAAGGGTTAGCAACAGGTTAACAATACCCTAAGTATTAACTGTGAGCATACAAAATTCGATGTCGAATCTAAATCTGCATTCCCTGAATTATTAAAATATTATGCAATTCGTTTTCGTTGCATTTTTGCTGTGTACTTTTTGTTGCTTTTACACGGTATACTACATACTCCTATGTATGATACACAAATTTCTAGTCAATTCGACTGGAAGTGGATCAAATTTAACTTGCAACATTGGAACCAAACACATGTACAGTCGAGTTCTCCAATATCTATGCAGCCAACTGTTCATAAATATGTAAACAACTTCTGGACTGTACTATCGAACAAATATATTCCTGACCCACCATAGAACATTCTAACAGTAAACATCACAATGAGTTTCCTTGCCAATACAATGTAACGTCACCATAACATTTACTGCGAAAAGGTACCCAATGGGTCATGTAATATAATAATAACAAGTGACTCACATCAACACAGCATCCTTCTCAACAATAAGCGCGGGTGTCCTGAAAGGCAGCCCGTATATCCTGTGCGTGAGGTATTTGTACAGGAGATCACAGTTTTTGTCTTCCTTCGCGCTCGTGTAGAATAACGCCGCGCCGTACTGCAGACAGAACCGCCGGATCCACTGCTGCATGAAGTCAAAGTGCTCGTCACGGTAGTCGTGCTCTTTTTCTAGGGTGCTCATGTAGTCAGTCTGGGGAAAGGGATTTCAATGCTCATTTTAATAGAACACGCTCGTTTACGTGTTAAGTGGTATTATCTTAGTAAGTAAATGCTTTTTATCAAATATTCTCGGAAATTTTCTCTTAGTAGTAAATGAAATGTACTAAAATCT
Organism: Pandemis corylana; assembly: GCA_949127965.1. Taxonomy (NCBI): domain Eukaryota; kingdom Metazoa; phylum Arthropoda; class Insecta; order Lepidoptera; family Tortricidae; genus Pandemis; species Pandemis corylana. Next base: position 3,318,234 of record OX421852.1, on the reverse strand, counting down.
ATTTATTCCCGCTTCGTTAACTTTTTAAAACTTCAAACAAATTGCATGTAAAATTGAGATGACGATAGAATAATTCGATACAGCCAGGCCAACCGGCCAACTCGATTTTCATCGCCTTGCCTGTCGAGGTCCGAGAGATTCCTCGACGACCTCTTCATGGGCGAGGACGCCGCCTGCTCCATCTCGTCGCCCGGCTCCGTATACCGCTGCCATTTTAACTGTTGCTGTTTACTTTGTAACCTTTGTTTTGGAAAGAGATGGGTGTTCCTACCTTAGTGACAACAACCACTATATCCAATCCAAGGTTAGTGGTCAACACAGCCTCGGGCAACGGGTTGTCCTCGTCCTCGCTGTCGAGGTCGTCCGAGAGATTCCTCGACGACCTCTTCATGGGCGAGGACGCCGCCTGCTCCATCTCGTCGCCCGGCTCCGTATACCGCTGCCATTTTTGCTGTTGCTGTTTTTTACTTTGTAACCTTTGTTCTGTAAAGAAATGGGTATGGTTATTTTCAACGTTTGTATTTGGGAATTGGTAGATTCAGTGATTCAGTTTATTTTATTTAGAGTATAGTTAAGTTCATACTCCTACATAAGGGTGTTGCTATTTTTAAAACGCGGCCAGCCAACGTTACCGTTTCAAACATGAAATAAGATTTACTTTCAAAGAGTTACTAAATGGATATTAAAAAGATTATCTTTTTCTACCTGCGCAATAAACCGTGTCAAATTCGTCATTTCGACTTTTTCACGCGACACGCGTGATCAAGACCTCTTATGAGCTTCCCCGCAGTCACGTAAAAAGGAAAACTTTCTATGTTTACAATGTATCAAATATTTATTTCCCTACCATTGTTACACAAATATTATCAATTTAAACGGCCCATATATCAAATTTTAATAACCAAACAAAATTTACATTAACAAACAGTACTAAAACGAATTAACATATTCGCTATTTCCGGAGGTTCTGACGGCACAGGCCAAGTCCGAAATTGGAGCCACAAAACCGGACAGTACTGTCTTTTGAATTATCAAACGAATCGTGCAGTGGCAATTTCTAATGAAGCAATTAAAACGCCGATTCAGTCAATTATGATACAGAAAAATGAGAGAAATCGTTAATTATTGTAGATCATGATTTTAAAAAATGTACGAGAAAATAATCAAACGACGAAATATATTCGGAAGCAAAGAAAACCGGGTCACTTTTCAAACAACTTTCTACAATAAGCGATTAGATTTCTTTGCTTAGCGAGTATAGATAGGTACCTATTTACCTACTTCTCGCTAGATTCTAGGAAAAAACCATAACGCTTGTCGGAATTCGACGTTATTTTAATAGTAGAAAACAAAAAGCCACAGGTTCAAGCTGATATCAGTAACTATTAAACATTTCTATTTATTCCCAAGGCAAAGAAACATCATCAGATTGACAAAACACTATCGTTTCGCAAACACGCCAAACCTTCCAACACCAGGGCAAAACCAACTTATAAATATTTAAACACAAATTATTTCAATCAGATCTAGCATGCCTAACGTGACAATACGTCCCGCTTTCAGGCAGTCTGTCCCGGTGTCCCCAGCGACACCTACATAGCCCCGCTTTTGCAAACAGAGCAAAAGATAATTTACAATGTAAGTACATTTCCCGCTCGAAGTGCTTAGTTCAGCGCCGAAATTATGAAACAAATCTGTTCAGCCGTCAAACACAAAAATACGACTCAGAAGTCACGCCACTATGGGCTTAGTAAGCCGTGCCTACTTAACCATTTTGTGTTTAGTGCTTTGATTGTTTTTGTGTTATTCTATTTTCTATAAGAAAAAACTTGCAAAATACTAAGAACTTTTTTTTATATAGAATTCCTTAGATGTCCCGCTCTGGCAAAAAAATAAATGGTCACGTTAAGCATGCCGCATTATATCTCTACTGCAGCATCAAAATCGACCGCTACGGGCCATAAAACACCACGCTAAGTTTAGGAGTTGACAAACCGCTTTATTGCATAAATAAGTGGCATTGATTAAGTATTACGCGCCGTCTGACGTAATTCTAGTGAGTCACGGTCGGAAATGTGGGGTCCCCGCAGATATAGACATAAGATCAAGATAAGCTGTCACTCATGGGAATGTTGTTTGAGCTTTTAATCCAACTTTGGGCCCGTTTCACTACTTTCTGTTAAGTTTCTGAAACCTCAAGTGTCTGTTATCTATGATTCCGTCTCTATTTATTACTACGAAACAGATAGAGACGTCATCCTTGATAATTGACACTTAAGATAACTGGAACTTAACAGAGAGTGGTGACATAGGCCCTAATTGTAAATAGCACCAAGTTACTACAACAATAATAAACCACAACCGACGATTTAGACATTTAATTCACAGGTTTTCAAAATCAAAATCGGGGTGCGAGTCGGGTTACCCCCGCGTGTGGTCAAGAGCTGCGGTTCGTTTTTGGACCCGTCCGAGGGGAAGAGCAATGCTTGCTCCGGTGCAACCTGGGCATCGATTAATGATTTCTTGGCAGATTCTGAGAGATATCATTATCCGTTGAATAAGAGCCCGACAGGGGGGGGAGGCGTCTTTTGACCGTGTTCTACCGTACAACGTTGCCGACATTTTTGACACACATTTCGATCGATGGGGCCATATTAAAAAACCGGTCAAGTGCGAGTCGGACTCGCGCACCGAGGGTTTCGTATCATTATCTATAAATATCTAAAACCAGTGTAAGCAGAGCCCTGCTCCAAAGCAAAATGTACGCAGTGTGGGGTTACTTTATATTGGTCACTGCTATACATATACAGACATACATAGACATTTACGGTTTTCGCAATTATTCTTTAATCTGGGCTATAAGACCTACCTTCATACCAAATTTCAAGATTCTGCGTTTACGGGAACTACCTTGTAGGTGTTGATTCCCTTGAGAGTTGAAAATTTGCGGAAATTTGCTGCATAAACGGCTGTATATTTTGATTGCGTTGGCTTAGAATTTTGATTTTTTCACAGCTCCAAGGGGCAGTAGACCTGAGTATTTGATATAAATTTCAGCTTGATACCTCCACGCGTTCCTGAGAAAAAGGGTCTTGACAGACGGACAGACGGACAACAAAGTGATCCTATAAGGGTTCCGTTTTTTCCTTTTGAGGTACGGAACCCTAAAAAGAAGAAGAAAATCAAAATCGTTTTAACTCACAATAATTATTAAATATCTTGATGCCGTATTGTCTGTTTTGTAGTAACACAACAAATTACCCGAACGTCCGAGCATTTCTAAAAATATAACCTAGCTAGATCAATTTATCGCCCCCCAAGTCCCCTGCATACTGAATTTCATGAAAATCTTTGGAACCGTTTCCTAGATACAGATTTACCCCTTATTCATAAACATAGCTTCTGCTAACATATCAATTGTTTGTCCTTATCTGTGAAAGCTAAATGTCAAAGTGACACATAAGGACAAACGATAGCTAAGTTAGCAGAAGCCTACAGAGCGTTTATGAATAAGGGAGTATATATACCTACACAAGAATTGCTCGTTTAAGGTATTAGATTAGATAGATTAGTAAGCATCCGTTGTGTGTGGCGGACATTTAAACTTCAGTATTCTGTTGACGTAAGCGATATAAAAACGAAGCCGGAATGACAGAAATTGTCGAATTCCGGGATTCAGGTCAGTCATTATCAGAGATACAATTGTCGAGTGTAAAAGATAACATATGCCAGTCAGGTCCCGAGTGTCTGTGGTCATGAATTTAGATGTAAAATTTATACTATTTACTGTTCTGAACTTCGACCACTGTGACTCGATACGTGAGCTTTTTATCCGACTGCGGCGAAGCCAAAAGTAGAGCTATGTGAAGCCTGTTTGATGCCTATGTATCTTTCAAGGTCGCAAAATATTTTTGATGCATGATGATATCTTTCTGCATTTTCGCGACAGAAATATGTTTGCGATCGTATATGAATTTATGTGTACATCAAATATTCGACACAAACATTAACGAGGAGGGCCTTTACCCAGCAGTAGGACACAATTACAGGCTATTAAATCTCTTTCCCACTGGGCACTTAGGGCGACTACCCAGGGGCCCTATTTTTTAAAGCACATCACTCGAAATTAACACTCGGAAGTGGTATAAATCAGCGTATATCTCCAAAAATACAGCTCTAATCAAAGTTTTGACTAGTTCAAGAGATTAATGAGAGCTGTATTGTCTTCTATGCTACTCGTATTTCAAGTTCAGCACAATTTTTCACCACTTTCGAGTGGTATTTTCACATATGTGCTTTCAAAAATCGGGCCCCAGGGCCCCTCTACTGACAGTAAAAAAACAGTTGAACAAATGTAAGTGTAGTTAAATGGCAAGTTATTCGCTATTAATTGAATAGTATCTATCAACCTCTTCCTTAAATACTTGTCGAACCGCGATTCACCTGCCGAGTTGATTGCTTAAAATTTCACGGTCATAATAAGACATATTAAATATCTTTAAGGCGTAATATGGAAATGATAAACAAAACATTACATTCTACGATTTTTTTTCTGACTATATGAGTATTTTACAAGCTTTATATTAACTTGCAACGTATGTAAGTAACAGTGGCGTGGCGTCCATAGAACTCGATTCCCACCGGCTTGCCTATTTTAAGGCAGTTGGGCACTTTATTGTGCAGAATTAGAGGAAAAGGCTAGTTAAACTCCCTTAAGCTTGCCTTCTGATATACATGACGCCACACCACTGGTAAGTATACCAATTGCTTATTGTCCCGCGCAGATGGTAATAGCCCATAGAGGGAACAGGCGAACAAGAAATCATATTAGCCGATGCGGCTAGCAACCCATCACTATTTTGATTCGTTTTCCACCTATAAGCCCACAATCATGTTAAACGTGGCCTTTAGGTCTTGTTACCGGAGGCTCTGTCTACTCCGTAACGGATAGACGAGATTTATGTATGTACTAGCTGTTGCCCGCAACTTCGTCTGCATAGAATTCATTTATCACTATCCCGCAGGAATTACGCAATTTTCCGGGACTATAATCTATCTTTCTTCCAAATTTCATCCAGATCTGTCCAACCGTTCTGGCGTGAAAGAGTAACAAACATCCATCCATCCATACTTACAAACTTTCGCGTTTATAATATTAGTAGAATGTATGTAATCATTTTCAGGAATGTTTATTTATATTTACAAAGGGAACTAATCGTAAGAACTATCAAGACCCCTCCCACTCCTTGTAAGAAAAAATCAGACATTGTTAACCCCTTCCCGGGGTGCGAGTAGGGTTATCTCCGCGTGTGGTCAAGAGCTGCAGTTCGTTTTTGGATCCGTGCACCCTGGGCATCGGCTAATGATTTCCTGGCAGATTCTGAGGGATATCATTATCCGTTGGCTAAGAGCCCCACAGGGGGGAGGGGCTCTTTTGACCGTGTTCTACCGTACAACGTTGCCGACATTTTTGTCACAAGATTTTTGAATACTGTATTTATTACTTTGACATTGAAAGAAGAAGAACCCCCCTCCCCTCTAAATCGTCTTACGTATCGAATGGCCCGCAACTAAAAGGATGCAACGAATGACTCACGCTACGTTAGACTATGCATTGATAGAACAACGTGTTACGATAACATAACTGATAAGAATTAATTAGCTAAGAGTTAACTGAAGTTATCTGATTTATTTATGGAGTTATATTGGATTTCATGGCGTTATAACTTCAACGCCTACAAATATGTAGTTAGTCAGAAAGCCCATTCAAACTTGTTATTTCTGATGTGATAAAAAAAACCAAGTGCGAGTCGAACTCGCGTAAGAACAGTTCCGCGTCAGCACAACTTTAATATATTTATAATATTATTATAGAAATAAAGCCATTGTTTTTGCAAACAAACGATATTCGCACACCATAACTTTTAGACCGCTTTTAACTAAGACCGCGACTTGAGATATATTATAAAAAGAAAGGCACAGCCAACAAAAAAGGTTTGCCATCACTGGACTATGGAATAGACACATCACGCAGCGTAGGTAGGCCCCCTGATAAGATGGACTGATGACCTGGTGAAGGTTGCGGGAATCCGCTGGATGAGGGCCGCGCAAGACCGGTCCTTATGGCGCTCTTCGAGGGCTACGTGTAGCAGTGGACGTCTTTCGGCCGATGGTGATAATCATGAGAAAACTCACCAGGTGTGAGATCCAATTTGTCTATGTGGTCACCCAGCACCGCGGCCCAGTTCTGCAGCTGCTCCAGTATACCCCACGGGGTGGTCATGGCCACAGTGAAGATGACCAACGAATGGGGCAGCGTCTCCTCGCTGAGGGCGAACTTGAGCAGGTTCGTGTGCCCTGGGTCGCCGTCCAGGACCCACACGCTGAGGCGCGTTTGATCTGATGAACATTGTAAATAGGCATTAAGTATTTGATCAATATAAGTGTTTTTTTTTTATATTAAAACCCATAGTCTCTTTCTTCTATGCTGGTCTGGGAGTAAAGAAAACATAGAATTTATCAGTTGCTTCTCTTCCCGCGCAGATGGTAAAAGCCCATGGAGGGAATGGGTGAGTCTTAGAAATCATGTTATAGGCAATGCGGCTAGCAACCCATCATTATTTTGATTTCCCTTTCCACTTATACTCCCTTAATCATGCTAAATGTGGCCTTAAGGTATTGTTACCTTAGGCGCTGTCTACCCCGTAAGGGATAAAGACGTGATATATGTATGTATGTATGTTTTTCAATCTGCAGGTCGCCCCTTGGGGATCATAGCTTTTTAAGTGGTCACCATACTCAAAATACAATCATATATAATGAAACGAAGTATTTATATTGTACTAAGAGGAAACGAAATACTATAAAATGGAGGTGGTTGGGCCTTTGTATTTTTTCAGACCAAAGGGAGTCATGCCAAACATTGAAAACAATGTTAGCCAGGAAGCTTTTACCATTTTTTTTACAGGTTTTTAGCAGACTGTACTTTTTTAAAGTTAATCCAACCAAGACAGGTCAAATATAACTGATAAGATTTGACCCACATAGTAAATAACATGGAAAGTTAAATGAATTGAATCTTTAATTTCACAGATTGAAATAAAGTAAGTAGAGAGAGAGAATATACATTTTGTTGTGAAACTCAAAGCTTGACAGCATTGTACATTGTGAAAATAATAAGCAGAGCTCAACACTTGGACTACAAGTGTAGAATATAGCAATGTGTGGCAGCCAATGTGTTAACATTTTCGATGCCAACAACATATCAGAACCGAAAGTTCAACACCAACAATGCAATAGCAACTTCCAATCAAATAGGTTTAGGTTCAACTTGACCCGTCAAGCGTCCAAGCGACTACAGTAGTCACTCTTTTTCAGGTTTTTTTTAGGGACTGCATAATGCAGTCCCTAGGACATTTCCTGCCCGAAAAAGTTAGGGACTACCGTAGTCGCTTGAACGCTTGACAGGTTAAGGTATCGCAATAAAGAAGTCTGACATATGAGAGACGTCTTTTGTATTTGATGTGGCGGCAAAAAGCTTTAACTTATAACACCCATACATTTTGCATTCAGGATTAACTTTAAGCATAGAAATAATTTATGAGAGTAACAAGTCAGACAACATGAACTAGAACTATTTTAAAGGGAAAAGATTCCACAAGATAAGTAATTAGCCGGAATAACTTTCCAGGGTTTGATTAATTGAATCCTGGCAGGGATGGGGAAACAGCAGTCTTCAGGCGAGATCGGCATTTCAATAAGGCTTGGAATAGCTTAGAAAAGTATTTTTTTTTAATTTCTTCAATTCTTTTAAGGCTTGTGTGACTTATGTCAATATGCCAGGCCCATTGGTGGAATCTAGAGATCCTGTACCACAAGTTTCATTATGTAGCTCTGCCCAAGTCTAGGGTTAATTTAAAAAAAGTAGAAGATTTTAAGACCATAAAATATTTTTATTACTTTCAATAAATCATATTTGGCCCTGTGTGAAAAATGTTGACATGGTCATTCTTAAAATATAATTCTACATCCCTGGATTAAGAATTAATTGCTGCATACTTTAAATCTTTAATAGAACAGCTGATATTAATGTCAATACTAAATAGGTTATGAATGAAACTCAACATCTGTTTACAAATATGTGTCATCACACACTAGGATAATCCATACACCCTTAAATATTTACTGTGCTTGTACGAAAATTAAACAGGTGAACCAAAAGGGTAGCTCAGATGATATTAGAAGTTATCTAGTAAACTTACCATCGCGATATTCATCTCTAACATCTATGTACGCATATTCGAGCGCCGACCCTTTCTTAGGGTCTTCTACTCCTTGTAATTTCGCAATAAGGGTCGTTTTACCAGTCTCATTATTACCCAAAACTAGAACATTTTTATTTGAAGGTAGTTTCGTGTTGCCCTGATTCTGGACTTCTTCTAAAATCGCAGACCTGGAACATTGAAATATTCTGTCAAAGCTCATCTCATTTCGAGGTACGCAAGATTCATGTGGAACGTCAAAGTACCTAATATTACAGTTGGTTATATGTAGGATGAGCGAGAAATGGAAGTATATCGATGCAATGTGAAAAGATTCCACAGTTGTTTTACAAACAAAGGTAAGACGTTGCAGCTAGGTCACATATTTCTCAGGTATGAGAATTGACATCACGTAGGTGTGACACATTAGGTCCCCTATATGGGGGACTCAGTTGGACGCAAATATAACAGTGAACCGTTACCATAAGTTGTCCTTCGTGTCGCCATTTTTTTCCTTTTTAGATTTAGGCCCATTAGCCTGGCCGTTTGTCTCCATTCTTCAGAAATGTTAGAAGATAACAACGGCACACAGAGGCTTTTCGTTTTCGGCCGTTCATACGTCACTCTCGCGATGAAATATGTTGCTATGGGCAAAACTTACTTTTACCCGGATGGTTTTGTTGTACCGGCAATTTACCCCTAAGTGCAAGTAAAGAGTTAAATTAAGGTACCAATTGTCAAAATACTACGAAATCTTCAAAAAATTATCTTTAAAAATTTTAAACTGTGAACTGGTTTTAGAATTTGGTAAATATAAACATTTATTTGAAGAGATTGAATTTTGAAATTATAAGAGCTTTACCTTCAAAGCACAATTTTTTTTACATCGGCCACACTATCACATTTTTTTATTGACTAAGACATTCAGTGTGAACATCCCAATTAGAAAGCATTGTGTTAAAGAAAATATACAATCGTCAAAATAGTATATATTTCAATTTTTTTTGTTTCCCGAGTTAAATATTAATCAATAAACAAATCATTAAAATTTCTTACCTGAAGAGCGTTTGAAACTTTTTCATTTCTATTTGCAAGTACGACTTGGATTTGTCTTTACGAGATTTAACTGCCAAACTCTAAAAAATTAAGTTGTAAATTGTTAAATTCCATCTTTTTTCTTTTTTATAGTCTGTCTATAATTTCTGATGCTTTACAGATATGTGAAATTTACATTTACATTTCAATTACACGATATTATTACATCGCATGCAGACTTTCGAACATTTCCAGTTTACGTCAAAACCGTCAGTCTTTATTTGACAGAACACGGTCAGAAACTCGGACCACACAGAACGTCATTGTTTTTCCGTTTCAAAATCACTAGAAAAATAAGCCAATAGGACTCCAAGAACAAAGAAAAATATTTCAACAGTAGCGTTTTCAACTTGTAAATCGTATTAGTTGTACAAAAAAATGTTTCGAAAACCACAGAAGCCTAGTTCCGGCAAGAAAACCAACTTGTCGCAGGTGAGTCATTATAAATTGTTTGTCCTTCGTATTATACTTTTTCTAACTGTTTATTGCGGCAATAGGACTATTAAGGATCAAAGTAACATCTTTATTTTTAGAAACTATAGTTCCGTTATACGTCTCTTAGCAGGAAAGATCTTATTGGATTCTTACTGAAACGCTTTGTACAGTGCTCCTAATTCCCAGTACAAAGGCTGCATTGTTCGACGTTTGTTTTGGTTTCATTCAGTTCATAACAGTAGTTTCATATATTTAGGGTGCAATGAATCAAGTTATAACCAACCATTGTTGATAAATGTTATGTTAAACATTTGCATCGTTTATTTGTGTAAAAACTTATACTGTTATGTATTTGTATTGGTTTATTTATATAGCCACAGGAAGCGTTATCTCCCAGACGATACGCCATAATTCGTCTGCAATAAACGCAAAGCAGACTCATATTTCATCAAGTAAAATATCTGCAGCTTTTATTTCCTAAATGTATCTAATACATACAGTTGTATGATTGACCTCATGTTTTTTTTTTAAAGTTTGGTCTCCTAGACATGGATGATGATGATGAGCCAATGGATGTATCTGATGATGATATGGACCTGGAGGCTGAACTGGAGGCTATTGGTGGAGGCAATGTAAGGCAGCGACCGAGGAAGCCTGTGCATGTGCTTGCTGCCGACCTGGATGCCATGATAGCTGCTAGCTTGCAAGATGTGCCTTCTGATGATGATGTTTCAGGTAATGTCTTATTATTATTTTAATGTTGAATGCTTGTTGTCTTACAACCTCAGAACCATCTGAGCCAGCGACCATTTCACTTTTGCAAAGACCAACGCTGATGATCAATTTTTCATCTGCGTTTTTTTCCTAAAAAATTGTGTATATTCTCTTATATTTGTGTATCTTGCAAAAAGGAATAAATGTCTTCTTTCTTTCTTTTTTTAATGAAATTAAATTTTGCACAAATCTGTGTCTACACAGATTTATCTCAGTTGGAGATGAGGATAGGTTGGAAATGAAGATTGTTATCATCAAGAACCTCTTTAGGAGGAAGTATTTAGTATTAGAATTGTATTTCAGAGAAAACTAGGTACTGCCTTCAGAAAGGCTGAAAAACAAAACACAGGTTTAAAACACATTATGAACTCGACAGGAGTATGTCAGTTGTATTTATTTTGACACAGCTTTAAGTTTAGCTTGGCCGGGCATTCCTTACTTCCAGGCGATGAAGATGACCCAGACCTCCTGAGCGAGCTGAACGAGCTGGGGCTGGAGTCCGACGCCCCGCCCGCCCCCCCCGCCCCCCCCCGCCGCCGCTGCTCGCCCCGCGCCCCCGCCGCCCGGCAGCACAGACAGCAGCACCATTAGCCTGCTCCAGGACAGGATCACCAACTACACAGTCGCTGAGAGGAATGCCAAGGCTAGCGGAGAGAGTAGCAGGGCACGGAGGTGAACTATTCACATTGTACCGCCTGAGACTTATATTATGCCCACATCCGTATCTCAAGAGAAGGAAAGGAACTCTTAAAGTCACTTCATTGCCTGTCTCTCTAAATTTCAACATGCGTGTTTTATATTTATATAGCCTTTTTATTCCGAATTCGCTACAATTTAATTTTTTTTGTTGTTGTTGTTGTTGTTTTTTTTTTATTTTTTTTTATTATTAAATTGTCGCGTAATTCGGCGTGCCTCATGGCATAGGCCTCCTCCGTGTATTGGAGGGTTTGGGCTATAGTTCCCACGCGCGCCCAGTGCGGATTGGGAACTTAACACACACCATTGAATTTCTTCGCAGATGTGTGCAAGGTTTCCTCACGATGTTTTCCTTCACCGAAAAGCTCATGGCAAATTTCAAATGTAATTTTCGCACATAAATTCCGAAAAACTCAGAGGTGCGCGCCCGGGATTTGAACCCACGACACTGCTTGAGAGGCCACAGGTCAAACCACTTGGCTACCACGGGTAACATGCGTGTATCAAGTTTAAATTATTATATGTACATGATCACCTGTTTTGGATTATTTCACGTAATATTTCTTCTTATGGAAGGGATGACAGAAAGACAGAATAAGGAATAAATTTGGTAAGGGAATGAGCTGGTGTGAAAGAAGATATAGTGACTAGAATAGAAAAAAATATGCTTAGTTTGTTTGGTCATGTAGAGTGGATGGATGAAAGTAGGCTAACTAAACAGATCTATATGGGGAGTGTGAATGGTTGCGTTGGGAGGGGAAGGCCTAGACCAGGTGTGGCGAACCTTTTTCTGTGGACGTGCCATTTTTTCACAAATAATATAATATTTGGCTCTGACCTATCATCAGACCTTGTTGTCTTAAGAGTGTGTTGTTATATTACCATCATATGACCATATTGCCATTATTGGCGTGCCCGAATTATTTTGAAGCGTGCCATTGGTTCGCCATCCCTGGCCTAGACGGATATTCCAGGACCAAATAGGGTAAAGTACCCTGAAACGGGCGAGAATGTACGAAGAGATTGGTGAATGTACTCCAGGCCCAGGGGCCCCGTGAAATTAGAGGCCCGTGGCATTTTGCCAGTCCTACCTCCCTATTGCGCCATTGATTACACATTAGGGGGCGTCCATTAATTACGTGAGGCATTTTTAAGGATTTTTTGACCCCCCCCCCCCCCCATCTTGGTGAGATGTCGTAAGATTTTTCTCGACCCCTTCCCCCCCTTCCCCGATCTCACGTGAGATTTTTCAAAACTTGTACTTTGGGTATAAAAGTATTGGATTTATTAAAAAACATAACACAATTTGTTTAATTACTTTTTTAAGACTAGCAAGGACTAGTATTTGCAAATATTGCTGTCATTTTAATTATTAATTCAACTTTAATTTTACTTTTTTTCACGCAGTTTTACACCATTTTCTGCTAAAAAAAATTACGTGATATTTGCCAAGACCCCCCCTCTCCCCCAAGTGAGATTTAGTAAGATTTGGCTCGACCCCCTCCCCCCCTTGAATACCTCACGTAATTAATGGACGCCCCCTTACGAATTTCCAGGTTTGGTCGAGGTTTGAAAACCCTAAACGATTTGCTAAAGCAAGCAAAGGCCGGCAAGAACATCAGCAATGAGGATATCCCTCCGCCAGTAGCTGTTGCTGCGGCGTCCGCGCCTGGTGAGCCTGTCCCTGCACCCGCAGAAGCCCCCAGGCCTCCGCTTAGAACTGCTCCCTCCATACCAGAGAGTCCAAGGTACAAATTGGCCGTCAGGCGTAGTTGACATAAAGGTATAGAGTTGTTTCTGGATATGGTTGGCGTAACCAAAAGGCAACATACATACATAAATCACGTCTTTATCCCTTACGGAGTAGACAGAACCTAATGTAACAAGACCTAAGGGCCATGTTTAGCATGATTGTGGGTGGAAAGGGGAATCCAAATAGTGATGGGTTCCCAGCCGCACCTTCTATAACATGATTCCTAGGATTTTCGTGGGCTTTTATCATCTGCACGGGAAGAGAAGCAACTGGTACATTCTATGTTTTTTCGTAGAGTTCGCCTTTGTGCATTTGTGTTGTCCTGTATTCATCTTTTTCTTGTGTTTCATGTACAATAAAGAGTTCTACATGCGTACATACTTGCCCCCTTATTCATAAACGCTCTAGGCTTCTGCTAACTTAGCAATCGTTTGTTCTTATCTGTCACTTTGACATTTACCTTCCACAGATAAGGACAAACGATTGCTAAGTTAGCAGAGGCCTATAGAGCGTTTATGAATAAGGGGGTTGGTATTTGTAGTCCTCCGGTGCCGCCGCGCAGTGTCCCGCCCCCCTCGCCGCCGCCGCGCGCGCCGCCCGCGCAGCCGCCGCCCGCGCCGCCAGCGGAGGCCGACCCGGCCAGGCAGCAAGGCTTGCAGACCATACTCAGTGAGTAAACACGGGACAGTCTATACTGCGTTGCGTTGCGTTGATAATTAATTCACTGCAATAGCCAAATCAACGTTCGGCTTGACTTGTTTCGGTTTAATTGGTTTAATGCGATTTGAACTGATCGAGTGTTGCCATACATACTTCCTTATATTTGTCAGCTTGTTTGTATAGTGCTTTTTTAGTGTTTTGGCGTTCGTGTCGCCACAGTGTATGTGTATTTTATATGTTTAGTTTTTTAATTTTATCTGGGTCCTACTGAAAAACAGCGTTGCGGCTTGCCGCAATATTATGCTGAGTGGGGCCCATTTTACACCATATTCGGTACTATTGCTAAGTATATTGTATTTCTTCTTCCTATTATATATCTACGTGTATCGAATGTGTGTAAATAAATGTTTCTCTCTCTCTCTCTCTCGATCCATTTTAAAGCTTTAAAGAGAACATACGAGTACCAAAATAAAAAAATAAAATATTTCGATGATGCTAATTGCATTGTCATGCATGGTTGTGTGTATCCATAGACTATCCTCATGTAACACCATAGCAGCCCGTCAATATTTTGATAACTATTTTCATCTATATACAAGTATGCCGGCCGGTCTGGGAGCAAAGAAAAAACATAGAATGTACCAGTTGCTTCTCTACCCGCGCAGATTTTTACCCATCGAAGGAATGGGCGAAAATAATACATACACATACCACAAATCACGTCTTTATCCCTTACGGGGTAGACAGAGCCTAAGGTAACAAGACCTACAGGCCACGTTTAGCAAGACACTGAGGGCGTAGAGGTGGAAAGTGGAATCAAAATAGTGATGAGTTGCTAGCCACATCGCCTATAACATGATTCCTATGATTTTCGCCCATTCCCTCGATGGATTTTTACCATTTGCGCGGGAAGAGAAGCAACTGGTACATTCTATGTTTTTTCTTTGCTCCCAGACCAGCGTGGAAGTATAATAATAGGAATCATGTTATAGGCGATGAGGCTAGCAACCCATCACTATTTTGATTCCATTTTCCACCTATACGCCCACAATCTTGCTATATGTGGCCTGTAGGTACCTGTTACCATAGGCTCTGTCTACCCCGTAAGGGATTATGACGTGATTTGTGCTGTGCTGTACGAGTACACTGGCAAAAACATCCGTCTTCACTTGTCGTGTTTTTTGATCGGTCTTTTTTTCGTGTTACATTATTACTATTATGCACATTAGACTATGTGTATGTGTGTAGTTTGTACCTGACCATGAATACTTTTAATCTCACTGGTATATGCTTTTATTTGTAATAAGTTTTTTTAAAAATAGAATACTTAAATAAAAAATTGACAATATATCTTGTTAAAAATTCTGAATTTAATAATTATTTTGTTTACAATTTATTCTTGTATTTGTGATGATATAGTTTTATTATTGTACGTATATTTTTATAGCTTTCGCCTTAAATGTAAAATGCTATCAATTGCTGAAATATATTCTTATAGATAAGTTAAGTTTTTTGTATGCATGTATAGATATCTCTGTAAACAGCTTTATTTTTGTATTTATTTAAAATAAATAGTTTCACACATTAATATTGTTATTTCGACATTTACCTCAGTTTGTCCGAATTAGAAAATTCTGTTATGAATAGAATGTACCAGTTGCTTCGCTTCTTGCGCAGATGGTAAAAGCCCATTGAGGGAATGGGTCTTGTTACCTTAGGCTCTCTCTACCCCGTAAGGGATAAAGACGTCTGTCTGTCTGTCTGTCTGTCTATCTGTCTGTCCGTCCGTCCGTCCGTCCGTCCGTCCGTCCGTCCTTCCGTCCGTCCGTCCGTCCGTCCGTCTGTCTGTCTGTCTGTCCGTCTGTCTGTCTGTCTGTCTGTCTGTCATATTTATTTGATCATGTGCTTTCAACATGAAACTACCGTAAAACTCTATCACAATTAAAAAACACCAACGGATAACTCACGTGTAAAAGTCGAGTAGCTCGACATGTTTCGGACTAGCTTGTAGTCCTTCCTCTTAAGAGGCCTTTCATTGGATGTCTTGTTGAGTATCACACGACTTTTATACGCGAGTTATCCGTTTTTGTAATTATGATCATGTCCTGTGTTTTTTCCTGTGGCAATACAAACTCGTAAGCATCGTTACTCGTCCGACTCGCGCTTGACCATTATTTTTTGCCAACAGAACGCCAACAAGAGTTCAAAGTCGCCGCGCTAGCCTCAAAACACGCCGGCGACAAGCCTCTAGCTCTAGAATACTTGAAAGTGGTGAAACAGTTCGACATGGTGGTCTTGGCGTATAAGGGGGGGGAGGAGATGGACCTCAACGAGCTGCCCACGCCTGATATGGTGGCCGCGGGGGTGAGGGCGCAGAGGGGGGAGGAGCACATGCAAGGCGCTACCGGTGAGTGTTAGGCTAGGAGGCAAAATATCGATATATCGATTCAAAAAATTCAATATCGAATATCGTATTAAAGTCAATATTTTTTCAACTTTAATTTATTCATACATACATACCGTCACGCCTCTTTCCCACAGGGGTAGGCAGAGACTATTTTGTTTCACTTGCTACGATCATGTTACAGGCGATGCGACTAGAAACCTATCACTATTTGGATTCCATTTTTTGCCATCTATACGCCTACAATCTTGCCAAACGTGGCCTAGGTCTTGCCACCTTAAGCTCTGTCTACCCCGTAAGGGATAAAGACGTGATTTGTGTATGTGCATGTGTGCTACGATCCTGACATAGTTCTTTCGCTTCATCCACATTCATCAATCTATTCATACATGCTCGTCGGTTTCGGGTACTCGTGACCTGACCTTTTACCAAATCGCCAATTTGGTCTTTAATTTACTAGCAGATTATTTATCAAACTCCAAAGCCGTCAAAGATTGGAACGAACAAATATTATTATCAATTATTGAGCCGAACTGAATTAAATACAATTTTAAAACCGGAAATTTCCGAAATTTTAACCGATACATTCATATAACGATGTTTTTTCTGCGATATATCGAGGCCGAAATTGATATTTTCAATTTGTTCGTTGCAAAAATTTACTGTAAATTTCAGGTCGGTGTTTAGTTTATCGCGCTTAACTTGAGACAACTCACCGATAGATGGCGTTAGTGTTCTCTTAAAAGGAGTATTTTAGTTTCATTTAGTTCATTGTTAGGTCATTACAGTAGTATAAACAGACAAGATGTGGTAGTGGTTTGACCTGTGGTCTCCCAAGCAGAGGGTCGTGGGTTCGAATCCTGAGTATTTCGGAATTTATGTGCGAAATTACATTTGAAATTTGCCATGAGCTTTTCAGTAAAGGAAAAAACGTGAGGAAACATGCATACATCTGCGAAGCAATTCAATGGTGTGTTAAGTTCCCAATCCGCACTGGGCCCGCGTGGGAACTATAGCCCAAACCCTCCAATAAATGGAGGAGGCCTATGCCATGGTGCACGCCGAATTACGCGACAATTTATTAAAAAAAAAAGACTACACAATATACTGTAGCGAAACGGAATAAATGGGGCTATATATTACTATATAAACAGAAAAGGTAGTAGATAATTGCCGTAGTTGCCGCACTGAAAAAAATTAAAGTGAAAATTAAAATACATTTTTATTAAATTCGGTTTGTTTCGGTTTAAGTTTTTGTCCTGTCGTCATAGATGGCGTTGCTTACGAAATATTTGATTTTCTTTCGCAACTTTTTTGTATTTTTAATTAATTCGCGGGTGGTAGGGCCTTGTGCAAGGTCCGTCCGGATCGCTACCACCATCTTACTCGCTAATCCTGCCGCTAAGTAGCAGAGCTTGCACTGCTGTGTTCCGGTGTGGAGAGTAAGACAGCCGGGGAAATTATGGGCACAAGAGGCATTTCATCTTAGTCCTCTAGGTTGGGAACGCATCTGCAATCCCCCCGGGGTTGCGGGTGTCTATGGGCAGTGGTGATCACTTACCATCAGGTGACCCACTTGCTCGTTTGCCTTCCTATTCACATAAAAAAAAAAAAAAGAAAAAAAGTTATTCTGCTATTTGAGATGGGGCAAATTCAACAAATCAACGATCATAAAAATCTGCAGCCGTTCTTGAATTATAACTGGTGATAACCCAACCTTGTTATATACCAGCTTCTGCCCGCGGCTTCGTCCTCGTAGATTTAGTCTTACATTAGGCAGTTACGACTTTTAACATGTTTCACGCTATCCCGCGGAAACTATGCGATTTTCCGGGATAAAATGTAGCCTATATGTTAATCTAGGGTACCAGCTATCTTCGTTCCAAATTTTATCCAAATCCGTCTAGTCGTTTCAGCGTGAAGAAGGAACAAACATACACATTCACATCGTCACATCCATCCATCCATCCTCACAAACTTTTGCATTTATAATTAAATATTGGTAGGAAATACAAATTTAATAGTGCTATCTCTTTCCAGAATCACCACCCGAGCCACCACCGACGGAGGCACCGGCTCTGATCACAGCTACTACCATGGAGGAGGCATTGAGACAGAGGCTGGCTGGTTTCCAGGTGACAAATATTATGTATAATCTATACCTCTAAAATGTATCTATACCTGTTTCTTCCATGCTGGTCCGGGAGCAAAGAAAAAACATAGAATGTACCAGTTCTCTACCCGCGCAGATGGTAAAAGCCCATTGAAGTAATGGGCGAAAATCATAGGAATCATGTTATAGGCGATGAGGCTAGCAACCCATCACTATTTTGATTCCATTTTCCACCTATACGCCTGCAATCATGCTAAACGCGGCGTTTAGGTTTTGTTACCTCAGGCTCTGTCTACCCCGTAAGGGATGTAGATGTGATTTGTATATGCATGTATGTATTGTAGATTATTATTGTCAATGTTAAGTTTTTTTTAATTTAACATGTGAGTTTTAGATATTGTTTACTTAATAATAAGTAATATTTTTTTCAAGTGTAAACTTGAAAATTGTAGCATTTGCAGTCCCCCCTATAGCCAGGGTCCGTCGACCCCTCAGGGATCAGTAAGATGTGAGTCAGGGATCCGCAGCCACACTGTAACTTAACATAATATTTACTTAGTGATTTTTTTAACGATAGTCTTTGTTGTCTTAGGGGGCGTCCATTAATTACGTGAGGTATTCAGGGGGGGGGGGGGGGGGGTCGAGCCGAATCTCACTAAATCTCACTTGGGGGACAGGGGGCAAATATCACGTAATTTTTTTTTAGCAGAAAATGGTGTAAAACTGCGTGAAAATTAAGTTAAATTAAAGTTGAATTAATAATTAAAATTACAGCAATATTTGCAAATACCTAGTCCTTGCTAGTCTTAAAAAAGTAATTAAACAAATTGTGTTATGTTTTTTAATAAATCCAATACTTTTATACCCAAAGTACAAGTTTTGAAAAATCTCACGTGAGATCGGGGTAGGGGGGAGGGGGGTCGAGAAAAATCTTACGACATCTCACCAAGAGGGGAGGGGGGGTCAAAAAATCCTTAAAAATGCCTCACGTAATTAATGGACGCCCCCTTATGCTATAATAAGTTTAGACAGTCCATAGACTTATTGAAGTTCTTAACAAGTTTAAGAAACACTGCCTTAAATAGAGTGATTCTGTGTCAAGGCATATAAATTGCAAAAAAGGGTGTTTTTTTAAGGAACAAGAGGCCAAAGCTAAAGAGGAGGGCAACTCGTCCCGCGCCCGCCGTATGGGGCGCATAGTGAAGCAATACCAGGACGCCATCAAGCAGCACTCCGCCGGCCGCCCTGTGCCTGTGGACGAGCTGCCCCCCCTGGCCGGGTACGGGCCCATACCCACTGATGGGGTAAGTCTTGGGATCTTCGATAAATAAAAGCGTGGGTAGGACTTGTTCAAGGTCAATACTAGCATCTTACTTAATCCTGTCTCCAAGCAGAGAGGGTTCCTGCATGGCGAGTAAGACAATCGATGAAATTACTGGCACATGAGGTATTCCATCTTAGCGATCTAGGCTGGTAACGCGTCTGCAATCCTCTGGCGTTGCGTCCATGGGTGGTGGTGCTTACTTGCCGTCAGGTAACCCACTTGCTCGTTTGCCACCCTATCATGTTTTTTTTTAAATTTCTATATATATAAAAGAAAGTCGTGTTTGTTACACTATTTATAACTCGAGAACGGCTAAACCGATTTGGCTGAAAATTGGTAGGGAGGTAGCTTAGAACTAGGAGACGGACATAGGATACTTTTTATCCCGATTTTCCCACGGGATTGGAAAATTCCGAAATGTTGTACTAATAAAGCTACAGACATTAAATTTAGCATGCCTACACATTATTCTGTGATTAGTATAAAGATGCACTTACAAAGGAATTTTTCAAATTTAAGGCGGAACAAAGTTCGCCGGGTCAGTTAGTATTATTATAATTATAAAAATGGGAAATTTAAAGTACATTTTACTCTCTGTCTGCATGTTTGTTACTCTTACGCTAAAAAAGGCTGGGGCCCGATTTTTGAAAGGGCATGTGTGAAAATACCACTCGAAAGTGGTATAAATCTTTCAACATGAAACTACCGTGAGACTTAATCATAATTACATATAAACGGATAACTCACTTATAAAAGTCGAGTGATGCTCGACATGTTTTCTAATTCGTAGTCCTTCCTCTTGGAGCGCTGCCGCGTTTAATATCTTCAAAACTACAGCTCTGATCAAATTTTTGACTAGGATAATCAGCAAAATTTTTCACCACTTTCGAGTGGTATTTTCACACATGTGCTTTAAAAAATCGGGCCCCTAGTCAGTTTCGTACGCAATTTGACATGTAGAAAGCTAGATCTCTGGTATAACACAGCCTTTTTTATGGCGATATTCTTGCGGATAGAAGAACATTGTTTACCAAAAAGTAATACAGCTTGCTTCTGTACTCATAACGGACGACTTGAAGTTTTATGACCGGGCTAAACACTTATATAATTTATAAGTGACCTATTATGAGACATTTTTATATCTATAGACGAAGTATGTCAATTTGAAATATTCTGGGAAATATTCGTAAAGACGCAGCTTGTAAGTTTATATGGTGATCCAGGCTCGGAAGAAGCAATGTAAACTTGGTGGAGGTCGACTCGACTACCACTGCGGTGCATACAAAAGTATAATACTACCTTTCTATGAAAAAAAAAAAATTGCGATTTAGTTCCACAGTTTGCCCATAGATGGCGCTGTCACGGCTCCCTCGCAATCCTACATCGCGCTGTTAAGATTTCTCCCGGTGTGGTTGGGTCGGACGCCCGGTGCTTGCTAAGTTACTCTGGTTTCCCTTCAAAACGTATAAATCTTTCGCCTTTTACTAAAGATTTCCGTGGAGGGGAACACTCAAATGAGTCTTACTCAATTTTTGATGCTCTACTTTGATTAGTAGAGCTTATAATTACTTGTCGATATTAGGGTGGTATCTTGAATGACACTTGTTAGTGCCGTGTCGATCCACAAGTTTAGTGGCGCTGCCAATTATTCCATAGTAATTTAGTTAGACGTTTACGTGAACGCGCTCGAGACGTTTTTATATGCGAAAACTTACACTAGAGGCTCCGAGTAATATATAGTAACCATAAACACCAATAGTTGGCGTTGGTGATTTAATTTGACGTATTTTTTATTTATATGTAATTAAAACACAATATTGTTTAAAAGTTATATGTTTGACGGTAATAGCGTAATATTTGTAACGAGTCAGTGAGTTTCAGATGAGTTTACGTAAAACGTTTATTTGTATAAATAAGAAGTTAGCAGTGACAACAGATCTCACGGCTCACGCACACATTGATCGCCTTATTTGTTTACGAAACTGATTACTAATTTCGCCGTATTACTTTGGAATAGGTATAATTATGTCAATCCGATCGCTAAAAGTGCTAACTCACAATTATGCTAAACGTGGCCTTTAGGTAGTTACCCCGTAAGCGATAAAGACGTGATTTGTGTGTGTGTGCGATCACTAAATTGACCCGCTCATGTACTAATATTATAAAGAGGAAATATTTGATTGTTTGTTTGTTTGCATTGAATCGGCTCCGAAACAACTTGACCGATTTGAAAAAGCCTTTCACCAATCCCTTTAAATGTCAGACTTCAACCTTCACTGGCTACCAAATTAAAGGACATACACATTGAAAGTTAAATAAATATTTTGCCGCTTAATCGACTTGACTATAATATAACGTTAACGCTTTCCAGGCGCCGTCCACTCCCGCTCCCGCTCCCGCCTCCGCGCCCGCTTCTCGCCCCGCTCCCGCGCAGCCCGTCGCGTCACACAAAGCGACGCTCTACGACAAAAAACTAGCGCTGCTGCTGCATCGACAGAAGGAATTCAGGGAAGCCGCGCTCGGAGCAAAGAAGGCTGGTGAGTACTAACCATAGAGTAATAATTTAAACAGTAATAAATAAATATCTTGGGACAAATAACACCAATTGACCCAGCCCCAAATTAAGCAAAGCTTGCACTATGGGTACCAGGTAACGGATAAACATACTTATATAATGTAGATAAATACATAATTAAATACATACAACATCCATGACTCAGGCACAAACATTCGTATTCATCATACAACTGTCTGCCCCTACCGGGATTCGAACCCGGGACCTCTAGCTTCATAGTCAGGGTCACTAACCACAAAGTGAAGACCACATGTAGCATGATTGTGGTATTGTGGTATGCGTATGGATGGAAAGGGGAATCAAAATAGTGATGGGTTGTTAGCCGCATCGCCTATAACGTGATTCCTAAGAATTTCGCCCATTTCCTAAATGGGCATTTACGGGACGAGAAGCAACTGGTACATTGTATGTTTTTCCTTTGCTCCCAGACCAGCCAGCATGGAAGTTTTTAAATTAAAATACATACATACATAAATTACGTTTTTATCCCTTACGTGGTAGACAGAACCTAAGGTAATAAGACGTAAAGACCACGTTTAGCATGATTGTGGGCGTATGGATGGAAAAGGAATCAAAATAGTGATGGCTTGCTAGCCACATCGCCTACAACATGATTCCTAAGATTTTCGCCCATTTCCTCGATGGGCAAAGAAAAAACATAGAATGTACCAGTTGCTTTTTTTAACATAAGCTTATTTTATTTGTATACAGGTAACATAGAACAAGCCAAGGAATATCTCCGCGCTGCTAAAGGGTTCGACGCGGTGATAGACGCGGCGAAAGGCGGACTTGCCATCGACTTGAAATCTCTCCCATTACCCCCGCAGGCTAAGAAACAGCTAGAACACACGTGAGTGATTCATGTTACGTTTATCCATACTAATTTTATAAATATGAAAATAAGTATGTTTGTTAATCTCCACGTTGTAACCATAGAGCAAAAACAAAGAGGAGGTGTGGTAATAAGATTTCCCTATGAAACATCGCGTGACATTTTGCGGGGTGAGGGGTTGTGGAACTCCGCCCACTTTTCAATTTTCCATCCGTCGGTTAGTAGCAAAACCACTCGCCTACCTAGTTCAGCTATCTCACACTAGATGCCAATTAGTGTAAAAGTAATGGGACGTACTCAGAACTTTGAGTTTCAAAAAGTATGTGTAATAAATGAATAAAATAAGGGTAACCATTTTTACTGATTTAGATGTATATTGTACTTATGTAAAATAATAGACAAATTATTATAACGAACATAATTTTATTTACAAAATTCAATTACCTGCGAAAATAAAGGTATATTATTCAAATTAGTTGCTTGAAATAGTCCATTTTATCAAATAAAGGTGTTTAAAGCACAGCTTAAAAAAAATGAAAAATGCCAATTATGTTAAGATGGATAAAATGTTTATTTAATATTCTAAGTTCTTTCAATTCATGAACAGTCACGAAGAATAATATGTATACAACTCAGAACTTTGTTACTTCAAAATATTTGCTATTAAAATGTATTGTTATTTCATTACCGACCATAGCCGTGCGTTATTCGGTAAAATTATTTGATTCTAATTACGGCTCTGGATATTTTTGACGTTGAAAATAGTTGTTCTAATTGACGATAGATGGCGGCCTGTTCACAATATATTTATAAAACTACTAAAGTACTGTTTTGGCGACTAAAAAGTATTTAGGACTAAATGTATACTTTAGTTTTCAGTATACACGTATGATTATTACAATATACTAATGTGGAACTTTACGTACTTATATTTTTAATTCACAAAAGTTACGCCATCTAGTGTCGAGAAGTATAACTTATACTTGAAAGCCGAAAATTTTCTAGAACTATTTTAATAATTACGTATAAAATTACTTACAAATGAAATGTGATACCATTCATAGCATCAGAACGTCTGTCTGAATAACTATGACACGATAAAACACCACACTTCATCCTTTTCTTCTTAAAACCGCGAAAACACGCCGATAATGCGAGTCTCGATACATGTGCACCTGACGAACGCTGACAACATACTGACTAAGCCCCGCCCACAATGATGACGTCAGGACCTAGTTGAAAATCACAGTGCACAGTTGCTTAGGCCAGCTCCTCTTTGTTTTTGCTCTGTGGTTGTAACTCATTAACCGATCTTGATGTTTGGCATGCATAGCTTAACCTAGATAAAGGACAAAGGCTACCTTTTATTTTGATTGTGGGAAAGTCGTTTTTTTTAATTTTGATTACTGAAGTGGTGTGTGGGAGTCGAATATTTTTTTTATTTTGATTACGGAAGTGGTGTCTGTGGGAAAGTCGAATATTTTTTTATTTTGATTACTGAATTCATGTCGGTGGAAAAGTCGAATATTTTTTTTATTTTGATTACTGAAGTGGTGTCTGTGGGAAAGTAGAATATTTTTTTTATTTTGATTACAGAATTGATGTCGATGGAAAAGTCGAATATTTTTTTTATTTTGATTACTGAAGTGTGTGGGAAAGTCGAATATTTTTTTCGTCATCAGCGTCAGTCAGTTTAGTAGGTATTTAATTTTGCTACTGCTTATAGTTAACTAGCTTCTGCCCGCGACTTCGTCCGCTTAAAATTAGATTTGAGAACTGATGTTGATAGTTATATTCTGCAATAATGATGTACGTTGCGACTCTAGGCTGCTACGACCTTTCACATATTTATCGCCATCCCGCGGGAACTATGCAATTTTCCGGGTTAAAAAGTAGCCTATATGTTAAACTAGGGTACCAGCTATTTCCGTCCCAAATTTTATCCAAATCCGTCAAGCTGTTTGCTCGTGAAGAAGTAACAAACAAACACACACTCACAAACTGTTATTAATAATGCTGCTATTTTCCTACCAAATACTCCTAGTGGATGCCACGTTCCGTACAACATTACAATTACACAAACATCACAAACTACCTCTTTATAATAGACGATCAAACGAACTTCTCAAGCGAAGTTCGATCATTATTATATGAGTCGTTTCATTCGAAGATATAACATATAACCAGGTAGTCCTTTAAACCTACAGGCGACTTGCACAGTGTTTAGAGACAATCAATTGACTATTTAACGAACTTTTAGTTCACTCGTTCGTTCAATCTACCCTTCCAGTCAATCCTCCATTCCTTAGACCTCATTCTTTTGAGAGGTGCAAAACTTTTTGGGGATTAATTTGGGTGGGAGGGTGCTTATATCTTCGAATGAAACGACTCATATAATAATGATCGAACTTCGCTTGAGAAGTTCGTTTGATCGTCTATTATATTTCGTCGTTTCATTCTTCAGATATAACATATAACCAGGTAGACGTTCAGAGCTTTAAAAGTTTTGCTTCAGCTTCTGCTTCATAATCAAATAAAACAGAAATATTACAAAACATCAAGTGTTTATAATTTTTCTTTCCTGGCACAAAGTGGTTTAGGTAAATAACACCGCCACGTCTATACCACTTCCCGACAGCACATTCTTAATCCATCTACTGATGGTTTGGGAAGTAGCAGCTCTGTGTGGCAATTTATATGTCAGTAAAAGGTTTCCTATGCTATCAGCTCTCTTATTTTTTGTCACAAAAATATAGTCTCTGAGAGTTGTAGCAGGACAGATGGTAACGTTTTCTCTAAAGAGTGGTAGGAAGAGAACCGGTTGTTCTCGTTCAGCAGCAGACTTTTTGGTGACATCTGTGATACCGATTTTGATGCCATTATTTGTGGTGATAATATTCTCGATTTTAATCAACGCTAACGTTTGAACCCTATTTGCTGTACATACAGCCAGTAACGTAACTACTTTCTTTGTTATATTAGGCTTGTATTGGGGTACCAATGAGAGATGTGGTTCAGAAAGACCTTATATTTTTGGGGCATTCGGTTTCTTTTTATACGCTCCTTTTAGGAGGCGTTTTACGCAGACGTCTAAACCAATGCTATTGCCTAATAACAAGTTGAGTGTGCAATATGCACAATTTTGATTAAATTGTTTGCTAAAAAGGTCAACTTTACTGCGTTAGGGGGATCAAATCAAAACACTGATATCATTTAAGGTGCGAAATTGCCACCAGGGCTTATATGTTACGTTATAAGCTCTATAATGGGGGGAACCACGGTTGTGATGGCCAGTACGGAAATACTGGAATTCCTTTTGCTTGGTCATCTATAATCTTTCGGAGGCGTTTTTAAAATTAACGCGAAAAGCGGGAAAGCGTCAAAAAGTATTGAACGCCAGCTGGTTGTAAACGCGTCTACAGTCAAGGCGTCCGGATCTAGTTTCCAGGATATGAAGTTCGAGCATTTTGCATTGGAACGAGAAGCGAATAAGTCTATCTCAGGTTTTCCAAAACGCTGTAAAATAGTTTCAAACGCTTTGTCTGACAATTCGTTTACTTTCGTATTTACATAAGACGCGTAACTCGATATGTTTCGCTTCTCGCACCACTGCCGAATGAGACGAGATAACTCGTTTAAATGAGGAAACTGGATAACGCCCATGCGGTTCACATAACTTATGGCGGGTGTATTATCAACACGCAACAAAATTGCACCACTTGTCATATTTCTAGTAAAACTCTTCAAGCCCAGGTGTACACCTAGTAATTCTAAATAATTAATATGACTCCCTTTCGGACGATTTCCACGTACCGTTAACCTTATTCTTGCCGCAAGCGGCGCCCCAGCCGGGCCTAGATGCGTCCGTATAAGCGGGAGGTCTCATCAAGTTATTTGATGTAAGAATACTAAGAATATTGTTTAACCACCATTTCAAGTCTTCGAGAATAACATGTGAAGGTTTGATTTTGGTGTGATAGTTATCGATTTTTTTTTTTTTTTTTTTTTGACAGTTCAAGATATTTTTGTCTATCTAAAATCTTCGTATAAACCCAATCATAATTGACGTCGGGACAAGCCGACACTAAAACACCGATAAGCTGTGCGAATTCTCTAATGGTACACCTAGGGAGACTTAAGAATTTGCGAACCAGCTGTGCTATTTTGTCTGGTTTATCTTCCGGTAAGGGAACAGTAACGGTTAGCATTTCAGTTTCGAAATCAGGGGCTAAAAATTTTCTAGTCTGTTTCGGATGTAATGAACTTTTGTTGTAATTTTTTACAAACCCGACACATTGCAATAGCTTTAGTGTTGTGTTTATTGTAATTGTTTTTGACATGAAATGACATAAAATAATGATAAAAATGACATGTAATAACTATAATTATTACGAATAAATGAGTATGAGTATGAGTATGAGTATGAGTAGGTATATTATCAAGGCATTCCTGAAAGCTATCTGCTATGCATAAAATATCATCTAATGTCCACCGGATCTTAAGTTAGCTATCACAAATTCTTTCATAATTTTGGTAAATACTCTAGGGGCCACGGAAACACCGTACGGTAAAGCTGTAACCTCATAGGTAAGATCACCGTATTGAAACCGTAAGAATTTTCGGTCATGTTTTTTTTTTTTTTTTTGGGACAAGGAGATAGGCTTCTTTTAGGTCTATTGTGGCTAAATAGCCGTTTAGAGGAATACGTTTTGACGCGGTGCGAAGATCCTCTATCTTGAAATTACCGGGCCTTATAAATTTATTAAGACCTTTTAAATTAAGGATAAAACGTTTACTCCCGTTAGGTTCTGGTGCGAGAAAAAAATTAGAAATAAATTGATCTTTGATCTGAGTACACTGATATGACTCCTAGATCGAATAGTTTTTGTATCTCTAATTCTATGTCGTCTTCTTCGCTCTGTGAGAAGGTGTTTTTTGGTACAGTTATTTGTTTTAATTTCGTGTTGAAAGAAACCGAGTAGCCATATCTGATCCAATCTAGGATCAAATCGTTTGAGGTTATTTTAAGCCAACAATCATAAAAATGGAAGTGTCGACCGGCATGTACCTGTGCTACTGTGCTTGCTGTACGCGTGGTTTGGGCGGCTGCGCCGTCCTGGCCGGCTGTGGAGCTGCCTGCGGTCGCCGGGCGGCTGGTGGCGGCCTGCGGGTTCCCCCGCGCGGCCCCTGTGCTTTGTGTACCAAGGAGGTGCTGGCCAGTTTCCCGTGTTTAGGCGCTCGCTTGTACGTAGACTGAGAAGTCCTTGCTTTTCTATAGTCTTCGTGGCCTTAACTTTCTCGGACAGGTTAGTCCCGAATAATGTTTCGTTACGTCCGACCTCTTGAATTATATGTAAGGACGTTTTGTCCAAACTTGTTGTAACGAGTTTTATGCGATTCTGAGTGGATACAGCATGAAGATCACACAATATGCGTCAGCCGTTGCTGAGATGTTTCAGAGCTTGGATTTTATCGGCATCGAAGCCTTTTAGTAAAACATCCATAGCTCTATTGACAGCGGTAACCGAGCCCAGCTGTTGCTGCATAGCCGCAAAATTTTTGTCTCTGTTCCGGACCATGTCGGGGACAGCAGTCGGAATTTCCGCGTTTATTCTTGGGGCTTGCAACAAGCGATAATTATCGGGAATGAGATATTCCTTCTGGATTCTCTTTGCCGTTAACGTACCCTTTTTTTTTTTTTTTTTTTGTGGGTAGTTCGAAAAATAAAAAGCTAACGATTTTCTATTCAAAATTCCCGTATGAAAAGCTATGCATCATCGTTGGAGACCCGCAGTCAAACCCGATGTGCTATAATCATGTTACTGACTCGCAGTCAGTCCCGTGTGAGCTTGTATACGTATGTAAAGCTTAATATCATCATTGGGTACTCGCAGTCAACCCCGATGTGTGTTAATCATAACTACTGGCTCGCAGTCAGTCCCCATGTTAACGTGTATTTCTTTTGGAGAAAGCACGTATGTACAGCTTTAGATGCATCGTTGGAGACTCGCAGTCAACCCCGATGTATTTTAATCATAGGATACTGACTCGCAGTCAGTCTCCGTGTGAACGTGTATTTCTACTGGAGAAACACGTATGTAAAAGTAACATCATCGTTGGGGACTCGCAGTCAACCCCGATGTGTTTTAATCATAGGATACTGACTCGCTGTCATTCTCCATGTGAACGTGTATTTCTACTGGAGAAACACGTATGTAAAAGTAACATCATCGTTGGGGACTCGCAGTCAACCCCGGTGTATTTTAATCGTAGGATACTGACTCGCAGTCAGTTTCCATGTGGACGTGTATATCTACTGGAGGAACACGTATGTAAAAGTTACATCATCGTTGGAGACTCGCAGTCAACCCCGATGTATTTTAATCATAAGATACTGACTCGCAGTCAGTCTCCATGTGAACGTGTATTTCTACTGGAGAAACACGTATGTAAAAGTTACATCATCGTTGGAGACTCGCAGTCAACCCCGATGTGTTTTAATCATAGGATACTGACTCGCAGTCAGTCTCCATATTGTGAACGTGTATTTCTACTGAAGTAACACGTATGTAAAAGTTACATCATCGTTGGAGACTCGCAGTCAACCCCGATGTGTTATAATCATAGGATACTGACTCGCAGTCAGTCTCCATGTAAACGTGTATTTCTACTGGAGTAACACGTATGTAAAAGTTACACCATCGTTGGGGACTCGCAGTCAACCCCGATGTGTTATAATTATAGGATACTGACTCGCAGTCAGTCTCCATGTAAACGTGTATTTCTACTGGAGTAACACGTATGTAAAAGTTACACCATCGTTGGAGACTCGCAGTCAACCCCGATGTGTTATAATCATAGGATACTGACTCGCAGTCAGTACCCATGTAAACGTGTATTTCTACTGGAGTAACACGTATGTAAAAGTTACATCATCGTTGAAGACTCGCAGTCAACCCCGATGTGTTATAATCATAGTCACTGACTCGCAGTCAGTACCCATGTAAACGTGTATTTCTACTGGAGTAACACGTATGTAAAAGTTACATCATCGTTGGAGACTCGCAGTCAACCCCGATGTGTTATAATCATAGTCACTGACTCGCAGTCAGTACCCATGTAAACGTGTATTTCTACTGGAGTAACACGTATGTAAAAGTTACATCATCGTTGGAGACTCGCGGTCAACCCCGATGTGTTATAATCATAGTCACTGACTCGCAGTCAGTTCCTATGTAAGCTCGTTAAATAAAACACTTCCAAATACAAAAAAAATGTATAAAATGGCTGAACTTACCCTCATTTTCAGATAATGATGAGTAAATAATTCTCGACCAACGCTGTTGATCGTGTTAATGGTAATACTTAATATTTTCTTCGTTTCTGCGTTTCGACATGCTAATTGCCGTGTCGTAAGCAGGAACTACTTGAGGGCGCGTGCGCTCGTCGCCGTGCACGAAAAAAGAATGGGGTCTAAGGAATGGAGGATTGACTGGAAGGGTAGATTGAACGAACGAGTGAACTAAAAGTTCGTTAAATAGTCAATTGATTGTCTCTAAACACTGTGCAAGTCGCCTGTAGGTTTAAAGGACTACCTGGTTATATGTTATATCTGAAGAATGAAACGACGAAATATAATATTAGTATAGATTTATATATGCATACTTTGTTATAGTTTCGACGTAGTATCAGCGGAGGACTGTACCCCGCCCGATGACTCCCCCGCCAGCCCCATGACGGGCTCTGATGACGACGTGCTGACCATGATACAGCAGCAGCTGATGAGCCAGCTCAAGCTCTGCCAGGTGACTGACACTCGTGGGATTTCCCAAACCTGCATTGCCGCGAAAAGGGAACCCCATGGGGTGGTCGTGGGGCGTCGCGGTGACACCGAGTGCCGTGACGCCACACATACGACTGAATAGGGAATCCGTGTGGTTTTTAGTGGGTATGCCTGCCGTCGCGGGAGAGCCCCACATACCCGCGGTAAACCCGTACCGGGCGGATGCATAAGGCGCATTTTCCACACCATAAAGAAAAAAAAAAAAAAAAAAAAGGTGACACACTCCTGCTTCATGCAGGCAGGCGACAGGTTACATTTATCTATTTAAATTTCTAAACGACACTGAAAATTAGGACACAGAAAAATCCGAAAAGTAAAGCTATGGCTGGGAATCGAACCCGGATCCTCGTCATCCCGTGACGCGTGCTATACCCCTACACGATCCATAGCAGGTGGGTAAGCCTTCGTATATTTGTATCTGTTACCAGCTGTCATGCGACGTTGTTAATGTGCGATTTTTTGTCGCTAGCGTCATCTGTTTGAATGATGTGTCTGTAGAAATCAATTACAAATAAAAAAATAGATTTTAGAAATTTAATTTATAACGGTAAAACCGTAAAAGTAAACATAATAAATCAAGAAGTAATAATTCTTGATTAATTTGATAGATTTATCGTTTTAAAAAAAGATTTTCGTAAAAAAATTTTTGACCACTTGTATTGTCATCCATCCTACGTATGTCCACCAAATTTTAGAATCAATGAATCAAGAATTTAATTCTCAATGTATGTATTTATTTTTACGGTTTCCCCGTTAGAAAAATCCAAAAAGTAAATCTGTGGTCGGGAATCGAACCCGGATTCTCATCATTCACGGGTGGTGTAGGTAGGGGTAAAAGCGCACACATCATGAAATGATGAGGATCTGGGTTCGATTCCCGGCTACAGCTTTACTTTTCTGATTTTTCTGTGTTCTAGTTTCGTTGTGTTAGTATCGTTTAGAAATACTAATTTTTCAAGTCTATCTGACCACTAGAAGTGCATCAAATTTGACTTGTAACATTTGACGTGAACAAACGTACATTGCAAAAAAATTTGATACTTACCCCAATTTGTGTTTAATTTTACAAAACGAATAACAGCAAACAATAATTTATTGATAACGGAATTCATATTACAAAAGACTTTAATCTATCAAAGAGCGTCGTTCATTTTTTTGTAAAAAAAAACAATTATTGCATCATCATCATATATCAGCCATAGGACGTCCACTGTTGGCCATAGGCCTCCGCAGACCTCCAGTCGCCTCGGTTGGAAGCTTGCATCCACCGTGAACCCGCGACTTAAACCCGTATTATTATCTAACTCTGCTTATTACCTAACTCGCTCGCAATCGCCATCGTGTTCATTTTGACAGTTCTTGTATGAATGTGACAGCTAGCTGATCCCGATGTCAATTGTCAGCCCATACATGAACTGTCAAAATGAATACGATGGCGATTGCGAGCGAGTTAGGTAATGTGGACGTCCTACGTTTTACTGAGCATAAGCATAAATAAGCATAAAAAAAGCAAAATAAATTATTTCATTTCATTTCATTTCATTTCATTACGCTGCGCTTGCCGATCCGCCGTCTCCACTCGAAAACCAATAATTAACAAAACACAAATCTAATTAAAAAATACCTTTAGTAGTTTATTTAAGAATTGTTTGTTGTATTTTGAGATGTACGCTCTATTGTGGCTTTCACATGGATATTTTAAACTCACTCTTTGTCAGTCCCTCGCTTAATGCTCCTCTCATTTACTCAAAGGTTAACTGGTAGAGATCCTTTATAGGGATGAGTTCGCATTTGTGCATATATTTAATTTTTATTGAATCAGGCGTTACTTTGCGGAGGTCCATTTCAATGAACAGATTTTTTTTTTACCTTGCTACTCCGCTACTCACGTGCAAGATAACCAAGCCTGTGTGAAATATATATGTTTTTCATGCTGCCAATAAAACACATGTAAATCCCACAAACTTAATTATCCCTTACACCACACAAACACTGACGCGTTTCGATCCCTCAACGGGATCATTATCAAATTTTAATGAGCACCACTGTTACACATGCATGGGTGAGTAGCGGAGTAGCAAGGTAAAAAAAAATTCTGTTCATTCATATATTTAATGTCTTTTTTTGTGATTTGTCGCTGTTTCTTTACTGTACTTACTTACCTTTACGTTGTGTTATACATCGGGGCTTTTGAGGTAGAGCTCCTGATGTTTTGTAACGACTTACTCGTTTGTTGGACAGACGAACCGAGACCATTACCGGGCGATGGGCAGCATAGCGGAGATGAACAGGTTCGAACACCTCGCCGTGAGGGTCAAGCAGGACTTGGACGTCATTGTCGTTGCCAAGAGGTAAGGCTCGCTTGGTCGTGTTATCCTTACTAATATTATAAATGCGAAAGTTGTCTGTCTGTCTTTCTGTCTGTTACCTTTTCACGCTTAAACCGCTGGGCCGATTTAGTTGAAATTTGGTATACAGATAGTTTGAGTCCCGGGAAAGGACATAGGATAGTTTTTATCCCGGAAAATTGCATAGTTCCCGCGGGATAGCACAGCCCAAACCACAGGACTTAGAGACTTGAAATTTTGCACATAGATACCTTATACAATGTAGGCATCCACTAAGGAAGGATTTTTGGAAATTCCCACGGGATAAGGAAAAAACGGGAATTATATATTCGATTCCGAGTGACGCTATCTCAGTAACTATAATAACTAGACTTCAAATTTGATACAAAAGTAGGTGATTACTAAACTAAGAAACTAATTTTAGGCTTTTTGGAAATTCCCACGGGATAAGGAAAAAAAACGGGATTTATCTACGCGGACGAAGTCGCGGGCATAAGCTAGTAGGATATAGATTTATACCAGCCCTAGGCTGCCTCTAGGCTGGCAACGCGTTTGTAATGCGCCGTTGCGGTTGCACGTGAGCAGTAATTAGGTGATAACTTACCATTAGGTAATTTACTTCCAAGTTGTAAACAAGTAATTTTTTTTTTTTTATCTTTTTTTTCCCTGCTATGGGTGGTGTACCGGTATAGCACGCAGCACGGAATGATGAGGATACGGCCTTAGTTTTACTTTTCGGATTATTCTGTGATCTAATTTTCAGTGTGGTTCAGAAATTTTATTTTTCTCTTTATTTCAAAAAGTTTTATTTTATTTAAATAACAGCTGTTGCTCGCGACTGCGTCCGCGTGGAATTGATTATAATTTTGTTTTTGCGGAGCGCTATTTTTTTTTTCAAAAAGTAAAATAGCCTAAGTTACCCTTTACAAAATCAGTTATCTGCCGGTGACAAAATCGGTCCAACAATTTCAGTGATGAGCCGGAATAAACAGACAGAGAAAAAAAATGGTTTTTTTTTGTTTATACTTTTAAATGTGCATTTATTGAAAAGCTGTTTATTTGAAATTACAAACAGACACTTAAATTTTATTTGTTTATATAGATTTAAAGTATCAAATCGTTTCCTTTTCAGTTTGAACCACGCCCCGCCCAAAGTGCACTACGAGTCGCGGCAGTTCGCTGTGGTGCAGTGCAACACGGAACTTAACGAAAACGACTTAGAGCTCACAATCGTCAGAGGCATCTCGTATAACGTACCTAATCCCAAGGAAGTTGATACTTATGTCAAATTTGAATTTCCTTATCCCCAAGTAAGTATTAAAAAATTGTAAAAAATCTGCTTACGTAATACTTAATGGCTAATATGAAAGCGGCGAACTTAATACAAAAATTCCCGACAGATGTCACTACAAGTATCAATCAACAACTTACGAGGCGATGGGTTACGTAACTCTAGTTTTTATTCGACTTTTCACGGATTTGTTCGACAAGTTTCACAAAAGCATTATTTCATGGTAGCTAAATTTCCATTCGCATTATTTTCCCACTGGTTTTTTAATGAAATTTATTTTCACAGCGATTTTTCAGTGCCGCATTTTTCCACAGTCAGTTAATCCTGTCTTCTTTCGTCCAAATAATACCAATCTGAAAGAAAAGACAGAAACAAAGTTTATTTATGACAATCACAAAACTACCGATAAAAAAATTCGTCACAAAATGGTCCCAACTCGGCATTTGCTGGCTTTACAGCCAGCGCTAGTCTTTCGTTAGGATACATACATTGAAAAAAGTTATTTATGATTTCAGAGATAAAACAAAATACAATAATATGTATAGCTTTCATTCTTGGCCCCAATCAGGGACTAGGTATACGAAATCTTCAGCTATTGCGTTAACTTCTCCGCCTCCCTCACCGCCCCCCCGCCGTCCGCCTTTGTGCATGTATCTCAGTGTTTGTCAATTGTATTTGTCTTGTTTGTTTTGCACAATAAAGAGTTTACATACATACATACTTCTAGTCACTACACCGACCGCTTAAGTGAGTCCTCGCCCTTGCGGTGCAGACGCGCGGGGTGGGAGCTCTGCGGGCGGCAGGCGCACTACCCGCCCGCACCCAGAGAGCTACCATTAACGCCATCTAGCGTTGTTTGTACGAAACTCCTTATTCCAAGGGGTCACTGTGTGTTTCATGTATAATATATTATGTATTTCAGTACTTAGTATATTAATATATATTCTAAATTGCACCACCTGCTCAGATCAGTTCTGTTCTCCAGTCCATTATGGTTGCCTGGTAGAGATCGCTCTGTAGCGATAAGGCCGCCTATTGTTACCTTGTAATATTCTGTATACCTTTTTCTGTTTTGGTTGTTATATGTGGTGTTCAATAAAGAGTTATTGTCACTATATTTAGCCTAGGGTTAATTCTCGTTGCAGGACGCGCCGATATCGGATCGCACGTCGCAGATCAAAGACACCAACAACCCGGAGTACAACGCCGTGTTCCCATTGGCCATTCACCGCGGCGCGCGGCCATGTTTGCGAGTGTTCAAACGGCACGGCATCAAATTCGAAGTTTATTCTAGGGGGTAAGTAATAATTCTGTTTTGTATGTGAAAAACTTAAGAGAATGACTTGTTGTAGTGTACAGTACTGGGGACCGATTTTTGAAAGCACATTATGTGAAAATACCATTC
The DNA here is from genome assembly GCA_949127965.1 of Pandemis corylana. NCBI lineage: Eukaryota > Metazoa > Arthropoda > Insecta > Lepidoptera > Tortricidae > Pandemis > Pandemis corylana. The sequence goes on along the minus strand of OX421852.1, from coordinate 3,282,425 downwards.
GAAAGTGGTGAAAAATTGTGCTGAATTTGAAATACGAGTAGCTTAGAAGATACGGCTCTCATTAATCTTGTGACCTAGTCAAAAGTTTGATTAGAGTTGTAGTTTTGAATATATAAACAGACTAGCAGTTGCCCGCGACTTCGTCTGCATAGAATTCGTTTATCGCTATCCCGCAGAAATTACGCAATCCGTTCTTAGAGGATGCCTACGTCATAGTAGCTTTATGCATGCAAAGTCTCAGCCCGATCGGTTTAAAATTGACAAAGTTTCATACAAATTTTTATCCCCTATTTTATCCCCTTGGGGGTAGAATTGATCAAAATCCTTTCTTAGCGGATGCCTACGTCATAACATATACCTGTATGCCAAATTTCAGCCCGATCCGTCCAGTGGTTTGGGCTGTGCGTTGATAGATCACTATGTTAGTCAGTCAGTCACCTTTGAGTTATATATATTTAGATTTATACCACTTTCGAGTGATGTGCTTTCAAAAATTGGGGCCCTGATATATGACATGTCATTTTTCTAATTTGGAACGTCAATTTGTCTATTCGCACACATAACTCACACATACAACAGGCCTTAAAGTTTTCACCTATACAATAGATTGTTTGGCACTCAAGCGGTTGGACCGATTTCCGTGCAATTTTTTCATTCGAAGTCAGTTTTATTGCGATTGTAAAAATCGGTCCAGCAGCTCTTTTCCAAAATGATACAAGGCATTTTTTATATTTTGCTTTTTAAACTTTGTTTCTTGAACTATAAGTCTTTTTTGAGTGTTTTTTTTTAAATCTGTATGTACTCGATAGCAAAAAAACAGGGCGACTTTCATACAATTTTCTACGGGAAGTGAGTGATCCTGTTTTTTTGCTCCCGAGTATATATAAACTAACTTATGCCCGCGACTTCGTTCGCGTAGAATTTGATTGAAGAACAGATGTTGATAGTTATATTCTGCAATAATTATTTACGTTGCGAGTCTAGGCAGCTATGACCTTTGATATGTTTATCACTATCCCGCGGGAACTATGAAAATTTCTGGGAAAAAGTAGTAGCCTATGTGTTAATCTAGGGTACCAGCTATTTCTGTTCCAAATTTTATCCAAATCTGTCCAGCTGTTTGCGCATGAAGAAGTAACAAACATACACGCACACACTCACAGACTTTCGTCTTGTTCGTTTTTCTCGCTAAAACTCGAGATACGGATATGTACGGATTTGAATGATTTTGGTTTTGAAATGTTTGTGAAAATCCAGGGAATGTTTGAACTGTGAGATAACATGAACGGGGGCGAAGAGCGAAGTCACGGGTAACAGTTAGTTTTTAATAGTATAACAGTTATTTAACTTTGCAAGCGCCCGCATTGTCCGCGCTTCACGCTAACCACTAACGCCATCTCTCGGACGCATTGTAACGCGCGCCGCAGCTGCGGCTCGTGCGGCGCTCACGCCCTTCTTTGTTGCAGCGGATGGTTCTCGAAGGACTCGTTGCTCGGCACGGCTACCGTCAAACTGGCGCCGTTGGAGACGCACGTCACTATACATGAAGCTTTTCCGGTGAGTCACAGAATGAAACTACCGTGAGACTTAATCATTATTACACATAAACGGATAACTCCGGCGAAACCAACACATTAGTGTTCGTTTCGCTGCCGCCGGGGCGAGCGCTCCAGGAAGAAGGACTACGAAATAGTCCGAAACATGTCGAGCATCACTCGACTTTTTATACGTGAGTTATCCGTTTATGTGTAATAATGAGTCACAGAATGTTAGGAATACCTTTTCTCAGACATTGTCGTAAATGTCGTCATTGTATTCTAAGTAACAGAACACGAAGATTTTGTGCCCATAAATCGGATTGCTGGACTGTTTTTCATTTGTTTATAACTTTTTTTTAAGTCAAAGAGAATATGGAATAAAGAACAACAATGTCATACAGCCAAGTCGATGGCTGGGGAGTGCGCGTTTTGTTCGAGTCTAACGTTTTTATCAATGTCTCAAATAGCTTAAGGTGACAGATGACATAAAAAAAAAACTTTGCGAGGAAGTTTAGTGCAAAAAATGTTTTCATTTCCTCTCAATGTTCGAGGAAAACATTATTATATCTGCCGCAGTTGGAAGAGCGATTGCTGGATTCTTAAAAAAAACACTCGCCTGCGGTTCGTGTATTTAAACAAGTTACTCATCCAGCAATTGGCTAGTTCCCAGGTCTCGGCGTTAATCTGCTATTTTAATTTTCAAGTACGAGACTGTCTTGTATGGCAGGCTCGCGACTCGCGAACTTAGTACAAATATTCCCGATAGATGTCACTACAAGTATCAATCAACAAGACGTGAGGCGATAGTTTACTTGAGTTTTTATTCGACTTTTCTCGTACCTGTCGTAATATTATGTCCTATCAGGAACGTAGAAAAATTGTAGATTTGTCTTCCATCCTGGTCTGGGAGTAAAGAAAAAACATAGAATTTACTAGTTGCTTCTCTTCCCGCGCAGATGGTAAAAGCTCATTGAGGGCGAAAGTCTTAGGAATCACGTTATAGGCGATGCGGCTAGCAACCCATCACTATTTGGATTTCCCTTTCCACCTTTACGCCCTTAATCTTGCTAAACGTGGCCTTAAGGTTTTGATACCTTAGGCTCTGTTTACCCCGTAAGGGATAAAGACGTGGTATGTGTATGTATGTACAAAGGAATTAATTTTAAGTAATTTATTGAATCAAACTATTCAATAATTTACTTAAAATTAATTTTTTCGAATGTGGTAGCTAAAACTAGTCTCAACCGTTTTAATTTGCACAAATTATGCTGATTTAAATAAATATATAAAAAGATAGCCTTAATTTTGGCACTGATCAGTGATCAGTGTAAAATTCTAAGGGTTAAAACTTTAGTTCCCTTAAACCAAACTAGATGGCGCTAAAAATCGCAAATAACGGAAACTTCAGACAACAAATTTGCGATTTTAGTGACGACAGCCTTTAAATAAAACACAGTCACATGAATCATGTTTTTTTTTTAATTTCCAGCTGATGGACGGTCGGCGGCCGGCAGGTGGCTCCCTAGAAATTAAACTGCGCGTACGCACACCCTTGCTGCAGCAGCAAATCGAAAGCACCACCCATCGCTGGCTCGTCATAGACAACTGAAGATATTTTATACATTAAACCTTCAATATTTTATTGAATCAGGTCTTACTTTGCGGAGGTCCAAAATATTTACCATGCTACTCCGCTACTCACGTGCAAGATAACCGAGCCTGTGCAAAATATGTTTTTCATGCAACCCTCCCTCCACTACTGCCACATAAAACACGTTATATAAATCCCACAAACTTAATTATCCCTTACACCACACAAACACGAACGAACGTTACGTAGAGGGATCGAATCACGTCAGTGTGTGTTTGGTGTAAGGGATAGTTTAGTTTGAGTAGCGGAGTGGCAAGGTAAAAATTTCAAAGCAAAAAATAGTCTGGAATACTTCAGCTGGCGCGTATTTGACCAAATGACAATTATCGGTGACTAGTGACAATTCTGTTTAAATTACAAACTGTGTAATTTGCCTTTTACTCTGCCCTGAACAGTTGCAAGGTAAATGCGTTGTAATACATTGCGGCGCTGAATCGAACACTTGCAAATTGATAGCACTACGGCGCCGCAGTGAACGTTGTCGTAGTAGTTCTTTCACTCCATACTAGATGGCGCTAAAGGTCGCTGAAATTGAAGCAATACTTTTGTGAAAAGAAGTGATACTGGGGCCCGATTTTTGAAAGCACATGTGTGAAAATACCACTCCAAAGTGTTGAAAAATTTTGCTGAATTTTAAATACGAGTAGCTTAGAAAATACTTAGGACTCTCATTAATTTTGTGACCTAGTCAAAAATTTGATTAGAGCTGTATTTTTGAGAATATAAACAGATTTATACCACTTTCGAGTGGTATTTTCACACATGTGCTTTCTAAAATCGGGCCCCTGATGTTTTAGAAATAATCAATGCAAAAATGTTATTTTGACGATCAAACATTTTCACTTTTTGTATGTAACTTTCTCGATTTTCGAGCTTGTCGCTAATTAAAGTTTTAAATGTAGGAAAATTTCGATTTTTGTATTTTACAAATTTAAATGTCATGCATTTCGTACCAATAAGCATTAAAATGGGGTTTATTTTGTAAATTGTGTATATTATTTAGTTATAGTTTATTCGTTAGATCTGTTTATCAATATAAATGTTGTGTTTACATTTTATTAATGTTTATTATTTTTACTATCCAACAATGTACAATGACGCGACTTATAGAAGTTATTTCTGCTCGCGTCGTCCTGCGTCTAGACTGTAATACCTACTGTTAGAATATGGTTCGCTTTAAAAGTGCCTATTTTTGCACGTACTATGTAATTATTGTAAGATAATGTAAATGGGATACTGTTATAACATTAAATGCATAATAATTTTCATTGTCTCGCTTTATTTGAAACCTTGAGATGACAAGAACTCGATTTTACTAAGCGTTTCAATCATCCCGATTTTTGAAAGCACATCACTCGATAGTGGTATAAATCAGCATATATCTCCAAAACTACAGCTCTAATCAAAGTTTTGACTAGTTCACAAGATTAATGAGAGCCGTAAGTATCTACTAAGCTACTCGTATTTAAAATTCAGCACAATTTTTTACACTCGAGTGGTATTTTCACACGTGCTTTAAAAATTCGGACCCCTGGGTTCATTTGGATGACCTTCTATAGTCGTACCCCAATACTATTATGAAAAATGTCGAATTACACATCACCATAAAAAAAAAAAAAAATTAAAATTTAGAAGTAAATTTCTTGATTCATTTAATACTACTCCACCATAAGATCGATGGAACCCCGTTTTCGCGGGGCTCCTATTTCTACTCGGTTTGCTCGTCGGGCATTTGAAGATGCCTAACGAACCTAACCTAATTTTATTATTTCTAGTGAGGATTTTTATAACAGTGGGAAATAACGGTAGGACCACGGGTAATAATATTTTGAAGGCGGCACTAGGGCGCCATGTGTCCGATAAATGACGTAAATGGCAGACGATAAAAATTCCAACTTTGTTTATCGCTAGGACCAATAAGAAATCCTTGAACCATCCACAAGGAGACACCTCAGGAAGTAACTTTGCATAATTTTGACAACCTTGTGAACCAAAATAACTAATTAAATACAAATATGCATAACTTCCTGCTAAAAACTAGCGTCAAAGTCAAGGGTAGCTTGATTCGATAAACAGAACCGGTGCGAACCGGTGCGGAGTTTTATTTACAAACAAGATTGAGAACGACCAGCTTAGAAAACACCTGGATTGACCTTTGACTGAGGTGAGTGTGGAAGAACGTTAAACACGATGGGGGCCTTAATAAAATGGACGGCGTGTCACGCGTGCTATTGTTAGCTGAAGAGTTGAATTCTTTTAGTCCCGGCTATAACAAGAAATCTAATCAATACTAACTTTAATAATTTAGCGATTAGGTGCGTTTTTCTATGAAGCAGGCTTTTGTAAAGCCTTCGAGGACTTAGTAAATACAAATTGTATTTTCTGGCTTGGGATTATGGTAGTTATTAGAATGAATTTGTCAGTTGTTTATCTGTAGCGGTTAATACTGGTTTCGCAGTGGAATCGTTATAAGAAATGAAGCTTATAGGTGCTAATTAATAAATCACATGGTTGACGTTACATTCCGAGAGTGGTGAAATAAAAAATGCCTCAGATCGCAGGAATTTTTCGCACGAGCCAAAAGCGAGGGCGATAAACATGCGACCTGAGGCTTTCTTAATCACCGCCCGAGGTGTGTACACAATTTGACGTCTTCCCCTGGCTAGGAAGTGAGGTGGTGACGTAAAATATTTATTATGCCTAATATTTGTGCAATCTTCGCAATGTCTCGATCAAAATTGATTGCAAATTAAATGAAAATAATTGTTCTGTCTATCACATGACTATATTTTGTACAAAAAAACACAAAAAGATGGTCTTGAAACTAGACGAAATTCAAATTTACGAAGATCATTTGGAAGTACGATTGTATTTTATAAAATTATTACTATCGCCAGAAACGTGAGATGAAAATAAAAAAATATGGAAACCATTGTTGTAAAGATAAATTATATCAGTAAAACAAATTTGTACTTTTATTTTTCATCCAGATTATTTTAAAAAAATGTAAAAAGAAATGTGGCCCATGAGGGGATCGAACCCGCGACCTTCGCGTTATTAGCACGACGCTCTAACCAACTGAGCTAATGGGCCGATGAGCTTCAGAGCGAATATAAGGAATAGCTCAAGTTAATACTATTTACACGATTTCAATGCGATAAGTCATATAAGCAATGTTTTAAATGAATTTATGAATCACAAGGCCAACAAGTATATCTTGCTAATTGAAAGAAGTATTTGAAAGCAATCAGTCACAATCTTAGTGTACAAATAAATAGCTTTAAAATAACGCCCTTACTTACTTTTGTTTTACGACGTCGGTGGTAAACAGATTATACTAAGGCATAATCAAGTTAAAAGGCTAGTGTAGAATGTAGATTTTATTTATGTCGCACACCTACTTAATTGAACTGTAAAATAAGTAGGTGTTATTACCTGTGTCTACCCCGGAAGGGATAAAGACGTGATTTGTGTATGTATATATGTAAAATAAATAAAAAAACTAACTAAACTTAGCCACACCGCATCACAAGAATCACGTTTTAGTTCACTCAAATTAGTTGCAACCGTGCGTCATAGATGGCGCTAGGGGTTCGCAAAATTACGAAATTGCTCGGGTTTTATTTACAGCCCTTGTTAATAAGATAAAAATTTTCTGTTTAGACTACCCTTTTTAAACTTCCTTGTTTTATTCAGTTCACAGAATAAAAATACTTTTTAGCATTTTCAGCTTATTTACAAAACAAAGTGATGGTATTTATTATTTAATACACTTAGGCAAAGTACAACTTTCAAAGAAAGATAAATAAAATTGGTATAAAATAAAAAAAAATCAGATTTTCATGTTTTGAAAACAGCGGTGGTGAAATTCTGTTGGCTGTTCCAATTGACTTGACATTTTGACAGTTAACAAAAACAATTGCTGACTGTGCCAGCAAAAAAGCTTGTCATTTTTGACAGAAATTTCCATTGTATTCGAGACGTTTACGTGAACGCGTACGACACGTTTTTTGTTTTAAAAAGTTACATTAGAGCAGGGGTGGCCAACTTGATCAGACCCAAGATCTCCTGTTTACTAACGAAACCCTGTGCGATCTACCAATTACATAATTCATGAAACCTTAAATATGCAGTTGGTGATAACGTTGGGCAGTCTGGTCTACGTATTTATATTTTTTGCCTTGCCACGATCGACTGGACTAACAGTCGCGATCGACCGGTCGATCGCGATCGACCTGTTGGCCACCCCTGCATTAGAGCCTCAGAATTGTGAGATGTCACTGACAATAGATAGTCGCGGTTTTAAAAGGCAGTTTGTTGTGCGTTACAAAAACGACCTTTGACCAGAAAATATGAGCATGCTTTTACTGCCACCTTAATTTAAAAGGACGCATGTCCAAACAAACACTTTTATTATTGCATTTTTGGACAGATTACATAGAAATCCTACTAATATTATAAACGCGAAAGTTTGTAAGTATGTATGTATGGATGAATGTTTGTTACTCTTTCACGCCTGGGGCCTGATTTTTGGAAAGCACATGTGTGAAAACACCACTCGAAAGTGGTATAAATCTGTTTATATCTTCAAAACTACAGCTCTAATCAAATTTTTGACTAGGTCACAAGATTAATGAGAGCCCTAAGTATTTTCTAAGCTACTCGTATCTCAAATTCAGCACAATTTTTCACCACTTTCGAGTGGTGTTTTCACACATGTGCTTTCCAAAAATCAGGCCCCAGAACGGCTTGACAGATCTGGGTGACATTTGGAACATAGATTATTGTCTGGAATAACACATAGGCTACTTTTTATCCCGGAAAATATAGCGATAAACGAATTCTATGCAGACGAAGTTGCGGGCAACAGCTAGTCTATCATAATTTTCTCATAAACTATGAAACAGATATGTGTCCTTTTGAATTAGGACGAAGTTTAGTAGTTACTAGCTTCTGCCCGCGACTTCGTCTGCATAGAATTGTATGTTATAGCATGAAGATGTTTTGAAATGTTGATTTTGATCACTTACTTTTGACGTTGGCTGTACATAGCTTCCGGTACCCAACGTGTAGGCCTATTACCTAACTCGCTCGCAATCGCCATCGTGTTCACTTTGACGGTTCTTGTATGAATGTGACAGCTAGCTGATTCCGATGCCAATTGTCAGCCCATACGTGAACTGTCAAAATGAACACGATGGCGATTGCGAGCGAGTTAGGTAATAAGCCTATTCTAATACTTCGATCAACTAAAGGAGTGACCACACCGTTGCGTATCCGCAGTGACATGTCGCACGCGTCACGCTCTCTCACCGTTTCTTCATACATTTTGTTGCGTAAACGCACCGTCACGTCTTACGCACAGGGGGGCGATTTTTGAAAGCACATGTATGAAAATACCACTCGAAAGTGATGAAAAATCGTGCTGAATTTGAAATACGAGTAGCATAGATGATACTTACGGCTTAATCGACATTGCGTTGGCCTCAACAAAACAAATGCACTCGAATTGCGACAGTCTCAGTTACGTCAGGGACTTAAAGAATTTACTTGTACTATGACATTTGAATTTATACCTTATATCTGTGCGTATAACATTACGGTTTGAATTTCTGCAGGAATGGACATGTGGCGTTTTTATATTGGTGTGTGACTGAAGTGAAAGTTGTGCAATTTAGTTTGCTCCGTAACAAAACAATATGAGATTCTTTTTACTTGGTTTTTATTTTGTTTATTTGATACTTAGGTCTTCTTACCTTACGGCCTGTCCACCCCGTAAGGGATAAAGACGTGATCTACGTACCTATTTGATGTAATGTTAAATTTTATTTATTAAAAAGAACACTTGTCACACTCATCATCATCATCCAGCATACTTGCTTCCCACTGTTGGGCACAAGCCTCCTCTCAGAACGAGAGAGCTTGGGCTATAGTTCCCACGCGGGCCCAATGCAGATTGGAAACTTCACACACACAATTGAATTGCTTCACAGTGTGTAGGTTCCTCACGATGTTTTCCTTCACCGAAAAGCCCATCACTAATATCAAGTCATTTCGCACATAGATTCCAAAAAACTGTGCGAGTCCAGGATTCGAACCCTTGATTTGGAAACTAATATTTTTAACATATGGTGGCAAACTAGTAAGTGGGTCTTTTGATGGTAAGTGAGCATTATCACCCATGGACACCCGCAACCCTCAACACAAAAGGATTTCAGATGCGTTGCCAGCTTAGAGGGCTAAGGCCTAAGATGCGCTGCTGCTCAGCAGCAGGATTAGCGAGTACCTAAGTTGGACAGCCCGCGTTGGTAATTTTAATGTTTCTAAATCGACACTGAAAATTATACCACATAAAAAAAAACAAAAAGTAAAGCATGGCCGAGATTCGAACCCGGATCCTCATCACTTCGTGATGCGTGCTATTACCGCTACAACACCCATTTTTTCACCCGCAGGTGAAGTATAGCTAGTGTTTTAGTACCTACATATCAATGCGCTGTCAATGTTTATTCTATTAACCGCTCTAATTTTCGCGTGTAACCATCTAATTAACGATACGGTTTGTATTCACGGCTATCTAATCACAACTATACACTGAGAACTCCCGCATTTTGTTTATCTTTTATCAGATTCTAGAAGATTCTTAATCCCGTTGCACCCTCGGTCAAACTAAAGGGACTCGTACGCGGCTCTCGTGCCAAGGACCAAGTACCTCAACTAGGCTAGCTGCTCTATTGGGGTCATTGACTGTCAAAATAGTGGTCCGTTGCAGTCAATGTGCAGCGCGCGACCTTGCGCGTGCCCGCGCCCCCGCTGTCACGTCACCGGGGGCGCGCCGGTGACGTCACGCGACCTCGCCACCGTCACTCGGTGTGCACGTGAGCGACACGCGCCGCCACGCGCTGAGTGCGTGATCACTGGCTCCCCATTGGTTGGCCTGGCCGCGCCGACCGCTCTCATTGGCTCCCGCCGCCCCGCGCCCCGCAGCCGCCAGTGCTTCGTGCAGCGAAGGCTCGCGACGCGGTTTATTCGTCTGCCGCTCGCCGACGCAACCGCACGGCTCATAAGCCAACGCAGCGGCAACACAGTTTTGTGAATTAAAAAAGAAAGTTCCACCGTCTGTCTCGGATGTTCTTATTCTGATCGCAATGTCTACTTTTATCGAAGTTTGTGGACCTCTCTCACCGCCCTCAACGCCGCCGTTGATGGAAAACAAAGTGAGTCTACGAAACTATTGTAAACTTAGTCAAAAAGTTTTTAAAAAATATTTTTTGAAGAAATAACAAATAATCTGTGTTAAAAAAAATTACGAAAACAATTTTTGGCCGTGCCGTTTGTGCAATCGAAAGTAAGGTAGCGCGGCCACGGCGCGATCACGCCGGCCGCGCGTGCTCGCTAGTAGCGACCGTTCACTTATGCATCTGTCTTTGTCCCACAGGTCGAGTTGCCTTTGAAAAAGGCTGCGTTGAAGCGGGCCCGGGAGTCTCCGCTGCCCGGCGGGCTGGTGACCCCCCAGCCGTCGGACTCCGAAGGCGAGGATGAGTGCAGCAAGCGCTCCCGCTGCGAGCTCGCACGCCTGCTGCTGACCACGCCGCCACCAGAGCCCTGTCGGCCCTCGGTCATCATGCGCGCGCACAAAGACGGCACCTGCAGCCCCGAGCCGCTCCCGCCGCCGCCCGAAGACGTCAATATATTAAAGGCCCTCAAGTTCAAAATGAATCGTGGTCATAGTTACTCGTACGCCAAATACATCGCGAGTCAGTCGCATAGTCCGCCTCCCCAACCCTTCACCCCGCCGACACCTGTGGAAGAGTCCCGTGTTCCCTCCCCGCACGTGGAGAGTCCGAAGCGCGAGGAGCCCCGCGTGCCGGCGACTCCCACGGCGGCCACGCCCGGCTGGGTGCCGCTGGCGCCGCGCCCTACTTCAGCTGTGCTGGTCCCCGGGGCTCTATTACCGACCACGGCTCTGTGGTTGGTGGCTCCAGCGCCGGCAGCGAGGCGTCGCCTCTACGAATGCTCTTACCAGGGTTGCGGCAAGAACTACTTCAAATCTTCGCATCTCAAAGCCCACGCCCGCACGCACACAGGAGAGCGCCCGTTCAAATGCGCGTGGCAAGGTTGCGAACGTCGCTTCTCCAGGTCCGACGAGCTTTCCAGACACAAGCGCACCCATACGGGGGAGAAGAAGTTCGGATGCCGTGTTTGTAACCGCCGCTTCATGCGCTCAGACCACCTCGCTAAGCACGTCAAGCGCCATGCGAAGGAGCGCGCGCCGCCCGCGCCGGTCCTCCGGCTGCTCCCCTCGCCGCCGATGCCGGTGCCCGTGCCCGCCCCTGCTCACTAAAACGCGCAGCAATACTTCTGTGATTCAGATCTCATGATCGTTACCTAGTTGTAGTCCTACTCATCTTTAAGACTGTCCCCGTAACTACTTAAGTAGTACCTAGTTTTAAGGCAATGTATCTATGTTATTAGCTGAAAAGCTTGGAAGACTAATTATAAAAGATTTTTTTTACATATACTCTGTTGTTTCCTTTGCGAAGTTCACGACACAACACAAACTTAAACAATTTACGATCACGACAACAGCGCACTGTAGGTATAAATTTAGACACAGCTGTTTCGGAATACGACTCGTACACAAACGACACAAGTACACTTCAATCCAGTCCTAAAGTCAGTAACTGAACTAGTAACTTGGCACCCTAAGTACGGAATAGTAAGGGTGCCAATGGTACCCCGAGTACGGAGTACTCCGGAGGCGCCAGCGGAGCCCGGAGGCGCGCCCGGAGGCCGACTGTCGGCCGCGGCGACGCTACCTCGCGCCGCCGCTCTGAACTGATAACACACGCACACTCTTATCTCTACGATACAGCTAAACTAAACAAGTGTCTGTGTGTCCAGAATACAAATTAACATTTAATTTTCTACGATTACCTAATAAACTTAATTAAAAGAGCGTGTGTGCATTTAGTGTTATCACATAATTACAATAAATATCAAAACGCTCGCTAAATTTATAAAACGAAAATGTTTTGATATATCGTGTAAGAAAAACAATTTCCTTAAACAATGATACTGAGATTACTTCCATGCTGGTCTGGGAGCAAAGGAAAAACATAGAATGTATCAGTTGCTTCTCGTCCTGCGCAGATGGTGAAAGCCCATCGAGGGAACGGGCGAAATTCTTAGAAATCATGTTATATGATGCGTTTAACAACCCATCGCTACTTTTTTGATTCCCCTTTCCACCTATACGCCTACAATCATGCTAAACGTGGCCTTTAGGTCTTGTTACCTTAGGCTCTGTCTACCCCGTAAGAGATTGTAATTGATTGACTAATACTCAATTAATTCCCTATTTTAATCACACGACCTTGATGTCTGACGCAATGCAAGTCCGTTATTACATATAACATTTAATCCAAACCTCCGGAAAGAAACTCACCTGACCTTTGGTACCTTAAATGAAAGGTCAGCCTAACATTTGTACGCGAAGGGCTTGCTCTTGAATAAAACAATGTTTGTTCCAGTGATTATAATAATAACAATTTAACCCTTTCATTCCCAAGTTACAATTTCAGTAGCTACAATGTTGTCGTCCCTTTCGTTTCGTGTTCATAAAATATCGCGTAATTCGGCGTGCCTCTTGGGATAGGCCTCCAGCAGTCTCCATTGAACTCATGCGCCGGATTTTTGAAAGCATAAACATACATAGATCACGTCTTTATCCCTTATGGAGTAGACAGAGCCTAGGTAACAAAACCTTAAGGCCAAGTTTAGCATGATTGTAGGCGTATAGGTGGAAAAAGGAATTGAAATAGTGATGGGTTGCCAGCCGCATCGACTTTAACATGATTCCTAAGACTTTCGCCCATTGCCTCGATGGGCTTTTACCATCTGCGCGGGAAAAGAAGCAACTGGTAAATTCTATGTTTTTCCTTTACTCCCAGACCATTATGAAGGAAAACACATCTATAGGTATGTGAAAATACCACTGGAAAGCGGTGAAAAATTGTGCTGAATTTGAAATACAAGTAGCTTAGAAGATACTTATATACGGCTCTCATTAATCTTGTGATCTAGTCAAAAATTTGATTAGAGCTGTAGTTTTGAAGATATAAACAGATTTATACCACTTTCGAGTGGTACATTTTGAATTTTGATTTATTGCTTCGCGTTACTCCGCCGAGGTCCATAAATGTACAAAAAACAACATAAACGTAGCGTAGAAGTAGCGGAGTAAATATTTTTTGTTGCTCGATGACTACGACACAATTGGAGGCGCCACTGGCGGCACTTTACGGCAACTAAATAATATCATAGTACTTAGTAGTCGAAGTGGCAGGCCACATCGCTCGTAGGACAGACAACCGTTGGGGAGAAAAGTTCTTGAGTGGCGACCACGAACCGGAAGACGCAGTGTTGGCAGGCCCACTAGGTGGACCGACGACATCGTGAAAGTTGCGGGATAACGGTGGATGCAGGTGACGAGTTGGCTCGTTCACTATGGTGTGGACGTCTTCTGGCTGATGACATGAGAATATCGCAACTCTGTCAAGTACATTAAGAAACTAGTCGGACTGGTACACGTGTCTTGGTCTAGGCTGTAGGGACAGGTCACGTGTGCAAGCGTTACAGACGTAGTATAATTAGATTAGCAACAGTGGACGTCTTCAGGCTGATGGTGATGATGATGATGATGACTTAGTAACATAGTACTAAGCCCTCAGTTTGCGTAGTACAAGTTTTCTATCACTACGTGTCCATCGTGTTGACGCCACAGCGCTGGTCTCCAGCTGCAAGGCTCTTTGGGTAGTGCTTCAAATCAGAGGGCTCGGGTGCCAACATTACCGTAGGCGCCTAAGTGCATAGTAAGCCCGCGCCCAGGGGCTCCGCAGCTAGTGGCGCTGGCGCCCCCTAGGACCGCTGCACTCGGGTGCATCGCACACCCTGCACCATAGGTAAAGACGCCTCTGCTTCCAAATTTTCCAATGTGAAACCTATATCTATATGACTTCGTCCCATTCGGTGTCGAGACCGTCGGTCCGTGGGGTCGTAGCGCTTTAGGACTTTTTAAGGAACTAACAAAAAGGTTAATCGACGTCATAGAGGACCGAAGAGCTGGCAGCTTCCTTTGACAAAGAATTAGCAATGGAATCCAGAGGGAATACTGCCAGCATCTTCGGCACCATGCCTAGGGGGACCTCTTTTAGTAGTAATTTTAGGTGTACTTTATTTATTAATTACTTTATATACATTAAGTTCAAGATAATTTTATTTTATGTGTGCCATAATATTTGTAATTTTAGATTAGTTGGTTTAAAACACTTATAGATCAAAAACTTAGGTAAATGACTTGATATGGTACTTAAGTCATTTTTCTAATTTGGAACGTCAATTTGTCTATTCGCACACATTACTCACGCATACAACAGGGCATTTGCTTATGTTTTTCACTGGGGGCTCAGTAATTCGAAAATCGAATCTGTTCAGTACATGAACATAAAATAAAAATAATATTAATAAATATATGTAAACCTATGGATAAATATAATTAATCTTAATCAATAAAATTAAATTCATTATTTCTTAATATGTAACTAAACTATCTAAACATAGACTATTCACTAAAAATGGCAACATTTCGTAATGTAAGTAAAACACTGTTTCTATGTTCTCTTCTCTTCAGCCTTCCGATACGCGGGCTGTACTGAGACTTGCATTTAATTAATAATGTTTAAAACTTCAATAAAGTTACTTTAAACAAATTCTCGCATTGTTTCTAACAGAATCAAACACTTTCCAAATTAGAGGACCCACACATAAGCAAGTTACATTCGTTTCCACTACCCGACAAACTGACGCTTTTGACGCCCAATTTTGTGACATTCTTGTCACAAGGGTGTCTCAGTGTGACGCCGTGTGACGTCAACGCTGTCACACCTCAGCCACGGCTGTGTCACGCCCGCGGAACGTGGCGACCACGTCACGCGCTGAAAAATACAACTTTCATGGCGATAACGTTAATTGCTATCTTTCTAGCGTGTGCCAAAACTGCCGGTTGGGATGGGAACGTGTTTTGATAGATGATATCTACTATAGGTGAAAAACTAAAGTAAATGACCTGTTGTGTAAGTAAATGAACTGATATGGGACTTAAATCGTTTTTCTAAATTTGGAACGTCAATTTGTATATTCGCACACACACATATAACAGGGGGCCGATTTTAGGAAGCACATGTGTAAAAATACTACTCGATTGTGGTGAAAAATTGCGCTGAATTTGAAATATGAGTAGCATAGAAGATAATCACGCAAAGACTCGCAATTGCGATGCAACGCGGGAATGCTGCCTGCGTGATGGGGACCCTACCTAAGTGTCCAAATTTATTTTAATTTTTAACCTAAACTTTATTTTATTAAGTTATTTTTAAGGTAGCCTTAGTTTATATTTTAATTAATGAGATAATAGTAGATCTCATTAATCTTGTGATTTAGTCAAAACTTTGATTAGAGCTGAAGTTTTGAAGATATAAACAGATTTGTACTACTTTCGAGTGGTATTTTTTCACACGTGTTTTCAAAAATTGGACCCCAGAACTGCTACTGCTTTTTGTCTGGCGCGTTGTTTTGACAAACTTGAGAAAAGGGTTCCTAATTCGATTGTTTTTTCTGTTTGCCCGACGATATTTTCGTCACTGTGAAAAACCTTGTCGATGATTCTTTTTTTTTTAATTCGATGGCGTACGTCTTTAGGCTGATCCCGTTTAAATTACACCAAGATTGGACCAGCGATTAAAATTTATACGAAAAAAAGTTTTTATGTAGGTACTTACTCTATTGGGCGTACAATTTTGATTTTGAGTTTGTGTCGTTGAAATTGACGGTAAAATCGGAATGCTTGCCAAATTTCGTGTCTCTAGCTCCAGTGGTTTAGGCTGTTTTGTCTTGTCAATCGCGTTCTATAGATCCAGAAGAAATTTGCGAGTAATTTAAATGTAAGCCAATGGCAGTAAAAAAAAATACATTTCAGTGTTATATAAGGCGAAAAACTTAAGTACCTAAATGACCAACAGTATGTAGTAGTGTACAGAACTGATATGGGACTTAAGTCATTTTTCTAATTTGGAACGTCAATTTGTTTATTCGCACACATTACTCACACACACAACAGATCATTTTCAGTTTGTTTCTTTTATCACAATCTTAAATATCGAACGATTCTGAAGAATCATTATCAGCCAAGTATTTTATGATGTTTTTACTTTTTATCGTAGAAGGACGTGGGAATCGTTGGCATTGATAAGTTCCTGTAACAATGTGCGATATCTCGGCGTTATTATTGATATAAAACATAAGCCATGGAATAATAAACATGGTTATATCATGGTGTTATCTATGGGTTACGGAGTGATCAAATGGCTGTTACGCACGTACATTTCTATACTGTTCAGTATTCATTGATGTGATGAAGTTTTTGAAATTATTGCACAATATGTCTACATCGTGAAATTCTACATTCTGCCAGAGATTATATATAAGTAAAAATTATCCGTCGTAATATATGTACGCGTATAACTTCTGGGTGACTAATGGAATAGTTGTGTTCGTCTTTGTCAAGAAAAAGTTTGTCGGTAAACACAATGAAAATATCGTACACACAAATTATATCTATATCCCTTACAGGGTAGGCAGAGCCTTTTTTTTTTTTTTTTTTTTTATGGTGTGGAAAATGCGCCTTATGCATCCGGCCCGGTACGGGGTTACCGAGGGTATCTGGGGCTCTCCCGAGGCGTCAGGCATACCCAGTAAAAAACACACGGATTCCCAAATTTGGCACTATTGTGGGACACCACGGGAGAACTTTCGTGAACCGCGATGCCCCACGGGCCCACCCCGGGATGGGGCTACCTCCCTGCGACACCTGTGCAATGCAGGATTGGGAATTCCCGCCCTCCCCCGCAGGTGAGGGTAGGCAGAGCCTAAGGTAACAAAAGCTAAGGGCCACGTTTAGCATAATTGTAGGCGTATCTAGGTGGAAAGGGGAATCAAAACATTCCCTCGAATATAATATATTCACCCATATAATATTTACCCATGCAATAAACCCAGTGTTACCAACGTCAACAATCCGCCCTATTTCGATCCCTGTTTTGCCGGCGCGCACGCAGGCCAAAGTCCGTCGGTTACCGCGCACGGGATCTATGAATAGATCCGCAGATCTGTATACATACTTGTAGTTGTGGGCGATTTGATTAGGAACGGTGAGGGAATTAAGAATTAAAAGTGTCAATGCTGGTCTGGGAGCAAAGGAAAAACATAATAATAATAATAATAATAATTTATTTCAGACTGAGTCCATAAAATGGTTAGATAACATAGGTTAGGATGGTGGTAACATAGGGGATGGGCGAAAATCTTAGGAATCATGTTATATGCGATGTGGCTAACCCATCACTATTTTTATTCCCTTTAACAGCTATATGTCCACAATCATGCTAATGGCCTTTACCTTAGGTTCTGTCTACCCCCTAAGGGATATTCCCACAAATTTAATTATGCCTTACACCATACAAACACTGACGCGTTTCTATCCCTCTCTACGGGGTTTAAACATTGAATTAATAAATTAATGAATAGCTGCAAAAGTATGTGTGTGTGTGTGTGTGTTTGTTCCTTCTTCACGCTGAAACGACTGGACGGATTTGGATAAAAATGTAGAACTAAGATAGCTGGTACCCTAGATTAAAACATAGGCTACTTTTTATACCGGAAAATTGCTTAGTTCCCACGGGATAGCGATAAACATGTCGAAAGTCGTAGCTGCCTAGAGTAGCAATGTTAATAATTATTGCAGAAACTATCAACATCAGTTCTTAAGCCTAATTCTACGCGGACGAAGTCGCGGGCAGAAGCTAGTCATCTAAATATATATGATATCTCCCTCTAACATATATAACTCAAAGGTGACTGACTGACTGACATAGTGATCTATCAACGCACAGCCCAAACTACTGGACGGATCGGACTGAAATTTGGCATGCAGGTAGATGTTATGATGTAGGCATCAGCTAAGAAAGGATTTTGATCAATTCTACCCCCAAGGGGATAAAATAGGGGATGAAAGTTTGTATGTAACTTTGTCAATTTTAAACCGATCGGGCTGAGACAGCTGATAGCGATAAACGAATTCTATGCAGACGAAGTTGCGGGCAACAGCTAGCTAGTTCAATATAAAATTACAACATCACCTAAAATCATGTGCTTCAAACTTATGTCCTGTCAATCGTTCAAAGGTTAACTGGAAGAGATCCCTTTTAGGGATAAGTTCGCCTTTGTGCATGTGTGTTATCCTGTATTCATCTTTTTCTTGTGTTTTATGTACAATAAAGAGTTATACATACATACATACAAATTAGATGTCAAAGAATTTATATTGTACCCCTATACTACTCTACCCTCCTATGCTATTAGTGTCTATGGGCGGCGGTGATTACTTTCCTTCTGACCCGCACGTTTGTCCCATCACATGGAAAAACATAATACGAGGCAAGCACACACACACGACACATAGCTCAATGTTGGACTTTTCTCTCACAAGCGGATTACGGCCAAAGTCTACTTGTGGGCGTGGGCGAGAGCCGGAGCTCCGCCAAGATTCTTCGATAGCCCGTGGGAATAGGCAAAGGGTTCATAAAACGTAAAATAAACGTCTAATCACTATACAGAAAGTAGTGTCCGACCGAAACTGATTTTTCAGCCGAAACCGAAACCGAAACTTATTAAAGCACTAGCTGTTGCCCGCGGCTTCGCTCCCGTTTTTTTTCCTCTAAATTTCAATATGAAAAATAGATAGTAGCAGATTCTCAGACCTACTGAATACGCATTTAAAATTTGGTAAGAATCGGTAAAGCCGTTTCGGAGGAGTACGGGAACGAATATTGTGACACGAGAATTATATAAGACTAGCTGTTGCCCGCGGCTTCGCTCCCGTTTTTTTTCCTCTAAATTTCAATATGAAAAATAGATAGTAGCCGATTCTCAGACCTACTGAATACGCATTTAAAATTTGGTAAGAATCGGTAAAGCCGTTTCGGAGGAGTACGGGAACGAACATTGTGACACGAGAATTTTATTTATAAGATTGAAAATTACGATTATTTACTGAAATTTACTGTTTTTTTACATTCATTAACACATATTATACTTACCAAATCACTCAATTGCAAAATATAACCTCAACTCACGATTAAATGAACAGTGGCGAACTGAGCCGGGGCCCCCGGCGAGCAAGCACGAGTTAGCTGGGAAGTTGACCGAACAGCGCACGAAAATTCACGAACACTCGAATTTCGGCGGGGCCGAAAGTTTCGGCTATACTTTGGCCGAAACCGAAACTAAGGCCAAAACTAGATTTTTTTTTCGGTCGATCACTATCAGAAAGATACGCAAATCAATGTATAAATAAACGAAAAAGTTTTTCAAGTGCCGGTCGGGATTTGAATCCGCGATTCAGCTATACCTACGCGCCAAGTGTCGTCGTCGTCGTCGTCGTCGTCGTCGTCCCCCCCCCCCCCCCCCCCCCCCAATTGACAGTATGTTTAAATTTTTTCAGCGCTACTTTTTATTGTCTGGCTCTAAAAAGCGCACAATTTGAAGACACCCGTATTCTTCAATCAGATATCCAACCCAACGTTAATTTAAAGTACTTACCTAGAATCTACGCTACGGTAATTTCGGTCTTTAGGTCTTGTTACCTTAAGTTATGTCTACTGTGTAAGGGATTAAGGTGTGATATATGTATGTATGTATGTGAGAATACTGCACCAGTATGTAAGCGAGTACGCGAGTACGCGAGCCAAGAAGCGTCACAGTCGTCGCGCCGAAACCGTGGGCTTGAGGCCTCCGGAAGCTAAAACAATGTATGATTTACACGTAGTAAAAAAGTTGGCTTACGGCCGCAGTCGTGCGGGAAAATAATTATTCTTGGATAATGATGGTTAATAAAAGTATAATGAGAACTCCACATTAGCAATTCAGCAGTTACCGAAGTTGCGAAATTCCTGATCAGTCCGGAAGAGGGAAACGGGCAACCGCTCGGGATGGAGACGGATTGGAGAGGCGTATGCCCAACGGTGGGCGCTTAAACGCTGATTTTGTTGTTGCTGCTGTTTTTGATGTTTATTAATTAAATACCTTCTTAAGTTGTTTAGTGACTTTATTGTATTTCTGTTCTATTATTCTTGTATGAATGTGACAGCTAGCTGGTTCCGATGCCAATTGTCAGCTCATACATGAACTGTCAAAATGAACTCGATGGCGATTGCGAGCGAGTTAGATAATAAGCCTACAGAGTTTAACATTTCAGCATTATTTGAATGATTTCGCACGATTAGTAAAAATAGCTTTATTACTTTTCTTACTAAGCGACAGCAGCGTCAATGAACGAAACAGGTATTTGGTATGAATGCATATTTTGGCATGAAATTACCTACCAATTAAATTTTAGGAAACGTACTAAAAAAATTACGGTCAACCAGGAACTGTAAATTAAAGCCATCAAAAACATAACTTGTAAAGAAACCAAGTCTCGCAACTCAGTTCTACCGTAAAAAGTTGTGAGATCCTTGTAATACCAAGTTGGGTAATCTATTCAGTCCCTTTAGGGGCCTTCTGTCTTAAGTTATTACGTAATTAGTTAACCTAACAACATCTCATAGCGACCATATCAATATTAAAAATCATGACCTGTAGGCTTATTACCTAACTCGCTCGCAATCGCCATCGTGTTCATTTTGACAGTTCACGTATGGGCTGACAATTGGCATCGGAATCAGCTAGCTGTCACATTCATACAAGAACTGTCAAAATGAACACGATGGCGATTGCGAGCGAGTTTGGTAATAATATTAAGCCTACTGGCCATGGTACTGCCGTGCTGCTAATTTGCTCGACTTGGCGGGGCACTGGCACTGCCATGCCCTTAGATTAAAAAAAAAATCTCCGAAGCAAAAAAGACTTAATAGCTTAAGAAACAACTGCATCAAATCGGTCTATACGCTTAAGAGCTACGATGCCAGACAGACAAGGCAAGCCGGATTTTTTTTTTTTTTTTTTTTTTTTTTTTTATATGAATAGGAAGGCAAACGAGCAAGTGGGTCACCTGATGGTATGTGATCACCACTGCCCATAGACACCCGCGACCCCGGAGGGATGGCATTTAACTAGCCTTTTCCTCTAATTCTGTGCAATAAATGCTCAACTGCCTTAAAATAGGCAAGCCGGTGGGAATCGAGTTCTACGCCACGCCACTGATACATACATCGACGTCAATCTATTAACACTAGTCTGGATTTGTTCTTTACCTCTGAGTCGAGGTTTCTTGCACCGGCCAGCCGGCATTTAGAGTCAATAATATATAATAAATGTATAAATAACATAGATATTTAGTTTATAAGTTCTATGTATTCATTCTCTTCTCTTGTTATATAATTAGCATGTGTGGCTTGTCTGTAAGTGTTAATTATGAGATTAAATAAATAAAATCTTAAAACATCCCTTTTGGGTCGGGGTTTAAAAATTGACAGCGCCACTAACGGCACGAAACGACAACAAACAGTTACTATTCAACATTTCAACGATGCGATAGAGAAGCATGTCGCTATTGTCGCTACAAAAACTTACTGCGCGCTATATGCAAATGCCACAACGCTACGTAGTTAATTAGCTATGTATATTGATGAAACACCCGTGTTTCTTGCACGTAGCCGCGCCTCTGCGGTAGCGGCCGGCGCACACGCAGCCAGCGCGTGGCCGGTGGCGCAGCGCGCTATTCTCGACGTAAACAGTAAATAAACTAACCTAAAAAAGCATGTCGATACGAGCTGATGCTGTGTCTGTAATGATTCTGAGACACCCTGTATAGATACAAAAATACTTTATCCATACATACATACATAAATCACGTATTTATACCTTACGGGGTAGACAGAGCCTATGTTGACAAGACCTAAAGACCACGTTTAGCATGAATGGAAAGGGGAATTATCACCGACAATTGTCGCTTTGGTGACAGGGGCCTGGTTACAGACTACAGTTACTGCCGCGACATGCGTAGCTTGACAGTGACGTCACAGTCTACATCGCGCCAACGAAGTTTCTTAATGCGGATGCAATGAATACAATTTCCAATGCTCTTCCTTCTTACTTCTACTGGGGGGGTGCTCCGAAATTCGATTTTCCAAGTACGTATCATATCCCTTTCAACATGAAACTACCGTGAGACTTAATCATTATTACACATAAACGGATAACTCACGTATAAAAAGTCGAGTGATGCTCGACATGTTTCGGACTATTTCGTAGTCCTTTTTCCAAGAGCGCTCGCCCCGGCGGCAGCGACACGAACAAAACTCGAATCGTGTGTCGTGTCGTGTGTCAAAATTCGTGTCGCTGCCGCCGGGGCGAGCGCTCTTGGAAAAAGGACTACGAAATAGTCCGAAACATGTCGAGCATCACTCGACTTTTTTTATGTGAGTTATCCGTTTATGTGTAATAACGTATCATATCGTTCCATTCTCAAATTCTTCCAAAATCATATTACAAAGTCTAAGGCCTGGGGCCGATTTTTGAAAGCACATGTGTGAAAATACCACTCGAAAGTGGTGATATACGAGTAGCATAGAAGACAATCACAGCTCTCATTAATCTTGAGTAGTCAAAACTTTGATTAGTGCTGTAGTTTTGGAGACATAAGCTGATTTATACTTTCGAGTGATGGGCTTTCAAAAATCGGGCCCCTGCCTTGAAACAGATTGTGGCCTCTCCCCACAAAGATGGAGTAAGGAAAACGATTCGATTCAAGGTAATCATCAGATGGCTACATGACCGGATGATTCACCGAGTTCCGAGTACTCGTTACCGACGCATTCACCGGTTTCTGGAGCTTCGTTATTTATTAATTGTGCTTTGTGGGTGCGCAATGCATTATTTTAATATAAGGGAAAATACGTGAATCAGAGGCACAGGCGATACTGTTTACTGATGAATTGAACTTCATTTTTTTTAAGTCGGTTAGGAACGGATTAAGTAGGTACTAATTAAGCAATAGCTTTGTTCCTTGCGGTGAGACCCTTGGTCCGTGGGTGCTAGCGCTATTAGCCTCTTCAAAGATATTTCGAAGAGGCTAATAGACGCTACGGGTGACCGCAGAGCTGGCAGCTTCCTTGGACAGCGTCTAGACAGCGTATTGGTATCGCTGTCCGAAGGGGTAATGCTGCCAGCGTCTGTGGTACTATGCCACGGGGGCCCCTCCTTTTTTAATTATTTTATTTTAAGTTCAGTTTTAGTTTAGTTTTTAATTTAATCATAGTTTAATTTGTTTTTAATCCCCCTTTTGTATTAAGTAATTGTTACGCGCAAATCCATATTGCGATTTTATTTCAACATAAATTCATTTCGCACCGCGCCTGCGCAGGATGCGATAATGCTATCAGCGCATGCACGCAGAAAAACATGCCCTTTGTTGACATAGAATGTTTTGTGTACTTAACTTACTTACATAAAGTTGTGTCATTTGTATTAAAAAATGAGATAATCGCTCGTAGTTTGCGATGCTTTAGCTCGATGTTTAAGAGCATTTTGGTATGACAAGGAACTACTCATGCTGCGTGCGTGTAAACAAAAACAGAATAAACCAGTTGCTTCTATTCCCGCGCAGATGGTAAAAGCCCATCGAGGGAATGGGCGAAAGTCTTATCATGTTATAGGCGATGCGGCTAGCAACCCATCACTATTTTGATTTCCCTTTCCATCTATACGCCCTTAATCATGCTAAATGTGGCCTTAAGGTTTTGTTACCTTAGGCTCTGTCTACTTCGTAAGGGATAAAGACGTGATATATGTATGTATGTATGTATGAGGAACTGGAATCAAACCAGCGACAGTTATTATTTTTCTGTAGTTTTCTTTATTTGCATCTTCATGTGTCTGTTGAAATTAAGAAATAGAAAGTATTACAGGATTTTCCTTCTTCTTAACTGCGTCACCGTTACTGAAAGTTGAATGTCGGTTTTTACTGATCAAGCAAGGAAATATAATGACAGTATATTCCCGTTGCTTTTCGTCTTAGGTCTTCGAGGCTTCCTCACCTGGCTTGGTCACTAGAGTCTCGTCCTGTCCAGCAGCGACAAGAACACGTGCCAAAGAGGTTAAGAATAAGGATAAAAGGCTTGTTATCATTCCCTTGCCATTCCTCCCTCATCATCAATACATCGTATATAACCAAGTCGCTTTCCGCTGTATGTCCCTACTAACTGTTGCCCACAGCTAGAATTCGTTTATCGCTATCCTGCAGGAATTACGCAATTTTTCGGGATAAAAAGTAGCCTATGTGTTATTCCAGACTATAATCCATCTATGTTCCAAATTTCATCCAGATCTGTCCAGCCGTTCTGGCGTGAAAGAGTAACAAAGATCCATCCATACTTACAAACTATCGCGTTTATATTAGTAAGACAAGATGTAAGCTTAGATCTTCAAAACTACGCAACGGATTTTGATGCAGTTTTTTTTAATAGATAGAGTGATTCAAAAGACGGTTTATTAAGTACTAGCCTTCCGTCCGCAGCTTCGCCCGCGATAAATTAATTTTCCCGTAGGAAAAGGTATTTTCCCGCGGTAAAAAGTAGCCTATGTCACTCAGTGATAATGTAGCTTTCCAACGACAAAGGAATTTTTAAAATCGGTCCAGTAGTTTCGGAGCCTATTCAATTCAAACAAACAAACAATCACATTTTTCCTCTTTATAATATTAGTATAGATAATTCTACGCAGACGAAGAAGCTAGTTTCATTATAAAAACGAACCTTAAATACTTCAGTTTCAGTAACACTTATGATTGTTTACTATAACCAAACATCGATGTAGCTGGGCTACATCTATTTGCATTGTATTATCTAAGCAAACCGGAACGCCTGGCAAGGCCATATTGCATTTATTGTGTCACATTTCTGCATTAACAGTTTTGTTTGTATCGTCCATAACGATAATGGCAGAAACCGTTAGTTCAACGTCAAAGTCTATTAATTTATAGCTAACGCGTCCAGTTTTAATGATTTGCGTTTAACTTGTGCATTTATTGTAGTTTATTTCCTTGGATTCAGTTAGTGTCCATAAAACTGAAACATTAGTGTCATTCATAGACATAAAATTGTAGTAATAGATTGTAATTGTGTCGTGCAGACACATCATTCAAACAGTCGGCGCTTGGCGACAAAAAATCGCATAGTAACAAGGTCACGTGACGGCTAGTGACAGATAGAGGAATTCGAAGGATTACCCTCCTTCTATGAGTGGTATAGGGGTGTAGCACTCGTTACGGAATGACGAGGATCCGGGCTCGATTCCCGGCCATAGCTTTACTTTTCGGATTTTTCTGTGTAATAATTTTCAGCGTCCTTTACAAATTTAATTTGTAACGGTAAAACCGTGAAAGTAAACAAAAAAATCAAAAATCATTCATTTGATAGTATACCTAAAATTGAAGGATTTACAGTCAGTACTTACTATAGCTACCTATTTACTTACTTACTTACTCAATAACCTTTTCTCAAGTTTTTTGTAATGTACGGTTTGGCCAACTTCTAGCACATTCAAAGGAAGCATTAATTCGATAACGCCATGTCTTAGCTTCTGTCCACAAGGAAGATAACGCGTGTGTCTTATTCTTTGTAAGGTCCATTATCAAATTCATGAACAGAAAGCTTGATAGCAGAATACAATTGTGAAATATTTGCAACGTTACTCACACAAACAGACCCTTACTGTCCTGGTTCTGTTTTCGAGGCATACGCTTAAAATGTGTCTTCAGCTTCATCATCAATATCTAAGAGCAAGGCTCTTGTTGGTGTTGCTACAGCTAGTGCTTCTATGTGTGTTCTTTCACCACCCGATATAACGTAGTGTGTATTTTCTTCTTTGTGTGATCTAAGTGCCCACTCTCTTCTTCTTTGTTTTCTTTTTCATTACTTCTATTATTATTTGTATAAGATCGTCCGGGCTTATTGAAATGACAACCATTCGAATTCCCTCTTCTTCTTCTTCTTGTTTGTGGCGTATCAAGTCTTTATAGCGACGACAACTTCGCCAATGTCAAAGTAACAGAAATATAATTAAAAAATCTTGTGACAAAATGTCGGTAACGTTGTACGGTAATGGTCAAAGACCCCCCTCCCCCCCGTCGGGCTCTTAGCCAACGGTCAATGATATGCCTCAGAAACTGCCAGGAAATCATTAGCCGATGCCCAGGGTGCACCGGACCAAGCACTGCTCTTCCCGGACGGATCCAAACACGAACCGCAGCTCTTGACCACACGTAACCCGACTCGCACCCCGAATTCCCTCTTCTAAAGTTCTCTTTTTGTCTTCATCTCGTGGTGTAATTATAACGCCTGGGGCCCGTGGCAAATTCGTCAGATGGGGCTCCTTCCTCAATGTAAAGAAGAGCATTAGCGTCCCTTCTGTGCTCTAAACCAACTCAGTTCGGGGCCCCGTAGAATCCTGGCAGGGTCGCCATGTAATATAGGTGTAATGTGATGATCTTGATGATGCCTCAGGGTGTTGGGGAGCAAGTAAGACCAGCTTCGATGTTTATAATAGGAACGTATATTGAGGGTTTACTTAGACTTATATACAAGCATATTGCTAAGGTTGTCGCTGACACAAGCAATATGCGTTTATGTAGCAGTAAACTATTGTGTTACTGCTAAACACTTAAAGTGGCCAATCGCCATACTACACTAGGGGCCCCTGGCATTTTGCCACCCCTGCCACCCTATAGTTATGCCACTGCTTCATCTTACCTCCCTTTACCTCCCTTCCCAAATGCAATTGACAAACGGCATTCTATTTAGTCTGTGATTAACGGTAGGGATTGTTTACAAACACGCTAGAGCATAGCGAATATGCGTAATTTGCATTTACTTTGGACAAACATATTTACCGTCTCAAGTTCTACGGAAAATTTGAATATTTGTTGTGTAGACTGAAATAAAGTTTGATCTTGGACTTTGCTACTCGGTATGTTTGATGTTTTTTATTGGAACTTGTAAATCACTCCAAAATACTGATTTAATATTTAGCGAAATTAAAGTCGTTGTATCTCATTCATAAATTGACAAAAAACTACTCCGTTTATTCGGACACTGTACCCTCATACATCTCATTATTTGTATGAGCGTTTTACAGACATTGGAGTAAAAAGTACAATTTGAACAATATTTCTGATTATTCAATATTACTATTGTTTTAATTTAAAATATGAATTAAATAAACCTGTTGCTATGTTTCTTCCAAGCTGATCGGGGAGCAAAGAAAAAAACATAGAATGTACCAGTTGCTTCTCTTCCCATCGAGGGATTGGGCGAAAATATTAGGGATCATGTTATACAGGCGATGTGGCTACCCATCACTGTTTTTGTTCCCCTTTCCATCCATACGCCCATGATCACGCAACGTCGTCTTTAGGTCTTGTTACCTTAGGCTTTGTCTACCCCGTAGGGGATAAAGACGTGATTTAATGTATGTTGCTATGTTGCTGTTTGACTTCCTCGCAATCGCAGTTAAATGCAGACTTTACCGTACAACTCGTTCAAAAAATGCCGCGTTACATGTTATACAATCTACTATTTGGGTCCATTCCAATACCCGATACCTGTTCGAAGGTGTGTAAAATCCCCTTTCGTTTAGCTGCGCATCGTTAGTGTGTCAATGTTGTGGGATGACGTCACGGCGCGCACGCAGCGCCCGCGTGGCTGTCACGCCCCCACCGGTGCCCGCGCATGCAATTAAAATTCTGAACGCCGGCCAACACCCAGTGTTGCCAAGCGAGGATCCGAGTCGCTAGAAAGTCGCTAAATGTGCGCTTAGTTGAGGTAGGGGAGGAAGAACCGTCAGTCTGAAGGCACCAATATTTTTATTGTACTTTCGAACTTTATAGATTTCGTGTGGGTCAACTATTTCATGCTGTTGTTGTGTGTCATCAGGGAGGAGACAAAAGTTGTAACAGTTTGTTAGAAGAAACGTTGTGTCTCATTATACTAACAGTTTAGTAGATGACCAAGTGTTGAAGAGGCTTAAAACTAACGCAAAAGTGACCGAAGAGAACGTAACCATGACAAAGAGTGGATAGAAAAACTTCATCGACCCGTATGCAATTATACAAAAAAGCAATTAATTATTGATAAATTATCGAAAATACTCAGTAACTACACACTGCCTGAAACTGTAAAAAAGTGGAGTAAAATAACCCCAAAAGTCAACAGACAGTCGCTAGAACTTTTTTTGTCGTTAGGACGTAAGCAAAATTCGCAATTTCTAGCGACAGGGTCGCTAAATTGGCAACACTGACAGTCTGATGCTATTGCCAAATGGTTACGTCTCAAGGGTCATCGGTACTTTCGGGAATTTTATAAGATTCCATCGGTTGATCGGGCTATTTTTGGCGGTTGTTAACAATAAGTTGCCAAGGGGTTATTGGGGCCAGTATTTATCGAAACTTCTGACTGTCCCCCCTCAAAAACTGACCATCTCCAAATCGCCCGTATTCCGCCAACTCTGCATTGTCGGTGACAAGTGACCAAGTGTAGTCAATCCGAAGGGATCTCATCATCTGCTAAAAAACTTATCACAAATGCGTCATTTCACAAACTCATCATTTGACACTTTAATATCTGATAAACCGTAAACTTTTTTAAAAATCGAAAAACCTTTAGGCGTGGCTCACATTAGGTTAGGTTAAGTTCGTTTTATAAACTTTCCAAAGACTCAATATTTCAGTAGAAAATTAAAGGTTGTCAAATGATGAGTGTGAAATGATGCATTTGTGAAAAGTTGTTTAGCAAATGATGGTAAACCCAATTCGAAGCTAACCAGCGTCGAGGAAGTAGTGTAAACAGATTCGTCATTAGTCGCATTGGTGAAATAAACAGGGGCCAAGTTTGTAATTATCAATTGGTACAGAATTCTAATAACAAGAAAATTAGAAGCTTTGCAAATCACCCATTTGTCAGAGTGTGCCAAAATCCAGCAATATAGTCTTCAAAGAAGGCCTGTGACACAACTGCATGGCGTTCTGGGGGTCACCATGACGTCTTGATCCTTGTTATTTTTTCCCATCAATATCAGTGGCGTAACTATAGGGTGGCAGGGGTGGCAAAATGCCAGGGGCCCCTAGCTCTACGGGGCCCCGAACTGGCTTGGTTTAGAGCACAGAAGGGACGCTGATGCACTTCTTAACATTGAGGAAGGAGCCCCATCTGACGAATTTGCCGCGGGCCCCAGACGTTATAGTTACGCCACTGATCAATATGTAATAAACAATTAGATTTAATCAAGGGACGGCAATTACATTATTTTATCCTCGTGATTACCTCTCATCATTGTGCATAATGTAACTTGTACTTTTAATCCTTGTTGACGACACTCGTTCATTTCTAAAATTAGTATGAACTCGGGCACGGACCGGCGTTGAGTTTCCGTTGACAACGTTCTTGATCTTAACGACATTGTATATCAACATTATAAATAATACAGTGCTTCTTTCTTAATGTATTTGACAGTGCCGTGTTCTGAATAAGCATGAATGAAAAACAATGTTGTTAAGATCGAGGGCAAGTGCAACAGATGTTTCGAGCACTCTGTCCAACGCTCTCATCTCCAATGTACTTTTTCATTCATGTTTATTCGAAACACGGCAACCGTCAAATACATTAAGAAACTAGAATCGACTATCGACAAAATTTGTATTGTAATAACATGACAGCTGGTACAGAAATGGAAAAACTAGAAGACTCATCTACCTGTTTTGAATGGGTGGTGTAGCGGTATAGCACGCATCACGGATTTGTGATTCCCGAACAAAGCTTTACTGTCTTCTTTTGCCACCCTATATTTAAAAAATCAAGAATAACCATCGGATAAGAAGCGAAGCGGCAACGCGTAGATTGACCAATAACATTCGACACATTAGTTGAAATCCACGTCACATTGCCACATTATAAGGGGAGCAGTGCGGGAGGTGGATTGCAAGAATGAACTGTTTGGTTAGATCACACGTTTCTCTTTAGTTCCACTTCTATGGCATGGTCACAAACAATATGTTGGCAAGTATGTAAGCCGTAAGTCTTCGGTTCAGTATTATTGTTATATCAGCCTTATTGCTCAGACATAGCTATTTCAGATTTCTAATATCTCTGTCTCGCTATCGCACAGTCTATCTGACAACATTTGATTGATTCTTAAAAAATAATCACGTTTGTTCAAGTTTTTAGACGTATCATTGGACCGTGTGAATTGAGAACGCCCGATATTTTTGTAAACACCTGGCTCGTACCATTCAACTCAGTCTGAACTGTCACTAATTGTATATTGCCCCTATTTCAAACGCGACCTGTGACAGGTGACACTGACAATTCGGTATAAGTTTCGTTATCATGATGACTTGAATCGGTACCTATGCAGTCAGCAATATATTTCGAATTGCCGTAGTCACCAGTCACATTTAAACTGATCACCTGAAACATGACTAAGTGCTTGCATCGACAGCGCATGCGTCATACCAAGCAAGAATGGTGCGCTTACGTCCATGTTTAAGCAACAATGCATTGGAAGAAACAATACAAAGTGGTAAAACGCGTGTACCTAATGTATTGACAAGTGAAGTGACCTGTTACAGTGAAATAATCAAAGAGGAGTGACGGACTGGGGATATTGAAAATGTTACAAAGAGGAATTTAAAGGAAGTCTATCAGAACAAAGCTGCGATTGGGAAACACATTGTAATAGGTGGTGGTTATTTGGTAAAACAAAGGTGTCATTAAACTTCTAACAACTGAATGAAAGTAAGGGGTGTACTACTATAATTGTAGTGCTTTTGTAGTTTCTACACTACACTATCATTCACTATTATAAACAATAGAATAGACAAGACGATGGATCACCATGACAATGAGGTCTTGTCTAGTTTACTAGAGGGATTCCACCAAATGGAATTTGAATTATGAAGCCTGGGGATTGCCTAGTTACCAAACTGACATTTCATTTTCCAATGAATCATCGATGTAAACGACCAGAGCGAAGACTATCGTTTTGATATCTGTTGATTGTTGATTGTCTTTTGTTTACTATGCCTGACCCTCCTGATCTTAGTTGGTAGTGTGAATGAATCACAGTTCTACCTGATTTGCAAATTAGATTAGGTAATAAATGTTTACAAATTTCTTATCATGTCATCAGTATGTAGCCAACTGTTATTGAATAAACCTTCGAAGGTATGTTTACTAACAATTTGCGAACAGTCAATTGAAAATCGATTACCATGTCTATCAATGAAGGTGTTCTGACACATTCCAAATTTCGTGTAATTTACTTTGATGTCAAATCTATCTTTGTGTAGTCAATAGTGTACAGTTAATCTGATGTGTGTGTAATGTTATGTTGTCATTTGTTTTGCCAGTGACTTTTGTTTGGTTGTTTTGAGTCTGCCCGTGCGATCCGCACTGGGCGCCGTGCGCTCGCGCAGCCGCCTTATATAGCCTCGGTCGCCTGATAAACGCAGACCGATAATAACTCAGGACACCCATTATTCCTTTCGAGTCATGCCAATCCAGTGAATAGGAAGAATTTAAAAGTATTTAATATGACGAAATCAAATTAATACAAACGTTGGCTAAAATGGATATACAGATAAAACAAGTAGCTATAGCTAATCTACGGCCAATTCACGACGCTCCCACGTGTCGATGCATTTAGCGCGGAAAAACACAGCAGGGCTACTCCGATATTCGAAATTCAAAGTGGTTATGCCGCCGTCTCTCTCACTCTCATTTGGACGAGTATTAGTGCGGGGGAACGGCACGTAACGAACTTTGTGTTAACTTTGTAGTAGGCCTGGGGTTTTCTAGGTTCTTAGCGCGTTGTAAACAAGGTTTTTGTTGGCGCGCGCGGGAGTGGTGTGACGAGCGCTGACGTCACGCGCACGCCGCGCCTGCGTGTACGCCTGACGCGCCCACCGATACGTCCGTGATCCTATTTATAATTTACTAAAACTATCGGCTGTAAACGCCGGTTAACTGTTTAACTGTGAGTGGGAAATTTTAGGGAGACACCGAGTTAATTGATAAAGCAGATATTCCCTTGGATCATGCGTTTGCGTATGACCATACATTATAGTTTGCAATAAACACGTTTGAATACGATGAATAATCAATCACCGTTAACGGTAAATTTTTACATGGTTTTTCATATAGTCACCAAAGTCATATAATTTACTCAGAAATAGGAAGCATTTTGAACTTCCTTACTACTTTTAACTTGCATACAATTTCATCATTTTGGTTTACATTGAACAACCCATGTTATTTCATTATGGCGCTTACCAACTCGTCATAAAATGTAGTTTTATTTTCGGGGACACAACTTATTTGCATATTTTCAGGGTTTGTTTCACAACACAAAATTATATTACAATCGAGTAGCTGATAGTACCTACCTGTTGGAATGTTATGATAATGTTTAGGCTTTAAATTACTGAAAAATATGAGCCATCCATCATCATCAATTACATTTACATACCATATTTACGGGGTAGACAGAACCTAAGGTAACAAGACCTAAAGACCACGTTTAGCATGATTGTGATTGTTTGTGTATTCAATTTGGTATAATAATACCAAGATCTTCTTAATTTTTTAAACAATTTTGGGTGTGTTTGTACTCTGTGAAATTTAGAAGCGTCTACGTACCTACCACGTTTCAAAAGACAGACGTTCTATCGAAAAAAAATTCTGACTCACCGCAGAACGTTCTCGCAGAAAACGTCACAGCGCTTTTCCTTGTCAATTCAACGTAGCTGCACTATGACGTTGGCTGGGAAAAGGTTCCAATGTGGATAGTTATTGTTACTTTGTGACGTCACAAACTGTTGTAAAAATGGTGCAACCCGTCATTTACCTAACCGGAGAATTGACGGTTGATTCGCCATTGGTTATCAGCTCTCAGGCGGTGACGGTGACCAATAGAGACCCGTGGAGCTCCCTTGGCATTTTACAGTTGGTCAACATAGGTACTTAGGTGTGACGCATAGTGGACGAGGATATTACCTGACACATTGTGGTCTAGTGACTGGTCGGTAATTGCGCAAACCGCATGGTTTTATTGGGTGGTTTTTGAACAACTACGTGACCCATATAGTGTGTTTTCGTACAGGCATAATATTTATCCAGATGTAGTTAACATACCTACATACCGTCACGCCTCTTTCCCACAGGGGTAGGCAGAGACTACTTTGTTCCACTTGCTACGATCCTGACATACTTCTTTCGCTTCATCCACACTGATCCATCTCTTCATACATGCTCGTCGGTTTCGGGTACTCCTGACCTGACCTTTCTCCAAAACGTCTCCTATTTGGTCTCGGAACGTCCGTCTAGGCCTTCCCCTCCCAACGTAACCATGCACACTCGCCCTATAGATCCGTTTAGTTAGTCTACTTTCATCCATCCGCTCTACGTGACCAAACCAAATAAGCATACTTTTTCTATCCTAGTCACTATATCCTCTTTAACACCAGCACGTTCCCGCTAACACTATTCCTTATTCTATCTTTCAGTGATACACCTTCCATACTTCTTAACGCTCTCATTTCTACTGCATTTATTCAACTTTCGTGCTTCTTTTGTCATACCCAAGTTTCGCTACCGTACCTTAATGTAGTTAACGGTCATACAAGTCATGTGAAAATGATATTTTGTTGGTAACTTTTATTCATTAATGTCATCTCCAGAATGTATACGTGCCAATGCTGGGCACAGGCCTCCTCACAATGAGAGGGCTTGGGATATAGTGCCCACGCGGGCCCAGTGCCGATTGGGAAATTCACACACACCATTGAATTGCGTCCCATATGTGTGCAGGTTCCTTCGCCGAAAAGCATTATTAGTAAAACTTAATAAATTCTAGAAAACTTCTATCTTTGAATTTAGAAGAGTTACGATGAACATGAACCATCATAATCACCCGTGTTAGCACTGTTAGCCCACAGCTGGACATAGCCTTTTCTCATAACACGTTTGCGAATGGCGAAGCTAATTTAGTTGATAGATGAAACAATGAATTTTATAAAATAACAACATAATATTCGGTTAACATTTTTCTAGCTTCCATCACTACATTTCCAGTGAATAGAAAGAAGTCATCGCTGTTTGCTGTCATAAACCTAAAGATAAGTTTACGAGCCTGTTTTGATGATAACTCTCGCTATTTGAGTTCTGTCGCTACGCCAAATTTTTGGGCACGCTCGCCCATTTTACCGTGAGCTAATGCGAAGTCCGGGGCACGATTTTTGAAAGCACATATGTGAAAATACCACTCGAAAGTGCTGAAAAATTGTGCTGAATTTGAAATACGAGTAGCTTAGAAGATACGGCTCTCATTAATCTTGTGAGAGTCAAATACTGGACAGCTGTAGTTTTGAAGATATAAACAGATTTATACTAGTTCCGAGTGGTAGGTACTTTCGAGAGATGTGCTTTCAAAAATCGGGCTCCTGCAGTTCTCTACGAGGTGTCTTAGGGTTCTTCCAGAATATATAAATAGGCTGATTGGGTTAGTTCCTGAACACTCCTCTAAAGATCATCGTCACTACATAGTATAAAACAAAGTCGCTTTCCGCTGTCTGTCCCTATGTATGCTTAGATCTTTAAAACTACGCAACGGATTTTGATGCGGTTTTTTTAATAGATAGAGTGATTCAAGAGAGAAGCTAGTAAAATTGATTCAAAATTATACCACCACTGACACTGTACCATTCTACACAACATCGACAATTAAAAAAAATTGAAGAAAAAATATAGAGGTGTTCAATCAAAGAACTCTTCCGTAGTATTCCGAATAAATTTTAAGATAGTCTATAGCGCTTGATATGCCGGAAAAATACCTTTGGAAAGATTTTGATCACGTTGAAGAAAAGGAAGGAGGAAGGAGTTTATTTGAATAATTACCTGATAATTTCTTGGAAAAATGCGTACGTATCCTGCCAAATTTAAAGCCTGAGAGGCAATACGAACGAGGAAAAATCGACAGCCTTCTTTGATTTGGCTACGGAAATTCCAATGTTGCAAAGTTTGCAAAATTATCACACCATTTAAAGTACGTACCTAGTTCACATGATATCAAAGATAAGTAACAGAATTATAGCCTGTATCCTTCAAGAGAAAGATAATACTGATAATACATACTAACCTCTATAACGAAATCGAGTAGAAAGGACGAACTTTGAATTCTTCGATAATATTCTTACTACAATCGCGAATTAAGAGAAATCCCATCGCTTTGACAATTATTCTGCTTTTTTTTTGTTGAAGGTATTCAAACATAATTTATTAATGGAAAAAAAAACAAAAGGGGTTTTAAAAACAAATTAAACTATGATTAAAACTAATCTTAAAATAAATCAATATGCCCACTTAACTAAATATACAAAACTTAAAACTAAATAAATATACCTACCTAAGTATAAAAAGAAAACACCATCTAAAAGGCCCTCCTGCGGCATAGACCCCAACACACTGGCGGCATTAGCTCTCTGTACAGCCAAAATTAATTCTGCTTGTATTTTGTTTCCAAATTTTTGGATGTTGTAAGCCTTGAAAGAAACTGCCTTTTAGTCCGTGCCGAATTAGTTACAGATACACTACATATTGTATTGAGAATGGCTGGAAAAGATTGCTCTTGGCACTTGTAGCGATTAGTATTATCCCCACTTACTTATTACTTACTTACTTTCTTTTGTTTTGTTTTCTTGTGTCGGTGTTGGTCAACAAAGTCATTGTATTGTTACTGAGCTCATTTATTCGTCGTTCTAATAATTTGAAATCTATTTTGCTGAGGTCAATGACAGCGAAACTGTCATCTATTTCGGTAGTCGTCTTGGAGGTAAACATATTTCCTTAAACGTAACAGATCCGCTGATTCCGACAAATGTCTCACGGATCAGGCACTTCGAGCTTTTAGCCAGTTGACTTTGTTCTAATTTGTTGTGAATTTGGGAAGTATTACTACTTTTATTATAATAACTGTCTTGTTTTCTACATTGCTCAAGACTTCACCTGCTGGCGTCAAGCTGATACAAAGTAATTTATTTATTATGATCCTTATTATCACCAATAACTACTTTTTAATAATTACCAATTTCATGCAAACTACCAACTGCGTACCATTTATGCTAGCCGACTTTATTATTACACTCGACATACATACATAAGTCATGTCTAACTTTATCCATTACGGGGTATACAGAGCCTAAGGTAACATGACCTAAAGGCCACGTTTTGCAATATTGTAGGCGTATATGGAAAGAGGAATCAAAATAGTGATGGGTTGGGATGTTATAAGTTATAACATGATTCCTAAGATTTTCGCTCACTCGTTTTGCCCTCGACGGACTTTTATCATCTGCGCAGGAAGAGAAGCAACTGGTACATTCTATGTTTTTCTTTACAACTTGACCAGCATGGAAGATATTTGTAATTAAAGCGTACGGGCTTTTGTCACAATGTCCAATTTACCTTTCGAATTCCAAAATCGTAATTATTTTCGAACCACTGCGATCGATATATCGTCAATGCTCAGCTAATGCAATATTAATCTACATTTCGATTTACGTGCACAAAATATGATAAACATTTTTGTTGTTGTGGAAAATTCTTGAAATGTTCATTACTACATAGCAGGCGACTCCCACGATCCTGACTCATGATCATGACCATTTGGCATTGAGTGTACAGAAACAATTCGAACGGCATTGTTGGTATCGCTGTTATTTTAAAGTAGCGCTCGAGTGTAGTTTGTACGAATTTCTTAACTACTATCTACTACGCTTATTGCTATTTTGGGAACGTGAATGCAACGCGTATGTCGAAACAACTCTGTAATTTAGATGAAGCGCATACCATTATAGATGGTACCAAAAATATGAATACAAGCGGCAAGTTTTACTAAAAAGAGATAGCAACGGCACCAATGAGAGTGCAATAAAACCGGGTTACAAGCCATGTGTGTTACGAAGTCTAAATTTTTCTGTTAACAATCGATTTTTGAGTTACCAAGAATAACGGTCAGCGTGAATAACGCACAACATTCTACCTCGAAACAAAATCCCCAAGTCAATGACCTTCATTTTGAAACCCAAGCTGGCTGAAAAAGCACACGTTAAAAAATTAAAAACAAAAAAATTAAGAACAAAACACACGCGAATTTGGAACGCGTGACGTCCGTACGCAGGGCGTGGTCCTTCGTAGGAGCGGAGGCGAGGCGCTAAAAACTTAATACGGCCAGTTTAGCTTGGTCTTTATTAACACCTGACTTAACCTCTGATATGCCGCGCAGGCGCGGGAAGCGGGAGGGGTGGTAGCTCAGAGTTAGGTAGTCGGATTTCACAGTAAGTTCTATTTATACGCGTCGCATGCCTGCCACGCGCGGCCCGCGTGGCTTTGTTTTGCTGCGATATCGTGTTTGATTACAACGAACCGAACACATATTTACGTCGTGAACATTGTCGTTATCAGCTTGTAGCTAGGCGTGTGAGAAGTTCCGTTTATCACAACGGGATTAATTAGAGCAATGATAACGGCCGATTAAAAATAAACTCTTAGGTACGAGCGTGGAAAATTTATAATTTCTCTTAATTACTTTTATACATATGCGTCACCCGTCATCACGCGTGTTTCACGTGCATGATCCCGATAAGACGGCATTGACGAATGATAGTGTTGTTATTGCGAATGACGTACTTTTTACAGCCAGTACAATCGATTTACTCCCTCAGCCACATAGTAGTCGTCTCCTTTCATCAAATACTTACCTAATTATAATTTTCTACTGTAATTTCATAAAACATGACCATCATACCCTTCTTTTTCGTTAGGAAATTGCTTCCAATTTCAAAAAAACCCCTCCAGAGAGGTCCGGAGCCGGCGACGATCCGCCGCCGACTGACTGAATAAAAACTTAGAAGCCACCACGTAGGCTCGCCGCCGATAACACCGACCAAACACGCAAGGCCTCCCACACAGTTCTCTTTGCTCCACTTCAATAGGCAAACGGGGGGCACGCTTGGACACCGAGGTTCCAAGTTGTAATGGTACTAAGATTAGTGCGCTTACGCAAATGGCTTCTACCACATTGAGATTGGCGAATGTCAACAAAGATAACAAGTCTGCGCCAAGCGGGGTCGTGGTACCTATTTAGGTATGTAATTCGTACTGTTATGAACATTTGCTACAGACATAGTAATAACTAAGGTAAGTTCCTCCGTACCTACTGATGCCAATATGTTTGTCAATTTATCTATTTTATTAGTTTGCGAAGTATATTTAGTTCATGAAGTGAAATCATGACATTAAGTTGTTTTGTGATACGAAAGTCATTCTCGTAAAATGTGTTTACGAATTATGATGTTCATGCGTCTGAGGTGTGGGCTTCCCTTTAACATTTACGAAGGCATTGTACAACCCTTTGTTCTTATTATTTAATTAATATACAAGGTTCTTAATCATCATTATATGATGATATATCATTCATAGGATTTATATCAGCTGAGCAGATTCGAATAGAAGTAGCGAAGTGTAGTATTTAGAATAACAATGAGATAGCTAATTTAGTAATAACTTTAATCATTATCATGATGATCATGATCATGATATTGTATTAGGTATCGTGTCTCAATCGTGATTTTGTTTAGTCGCATTTCACCTCGATCGTGTATTACAGAATTTCAGTGTAAGCAACAATTAACTTGTCAAATTAATTTGAGCTCCAAATAAACATCGATCACGGGGAAATGCGTATAGGACATAAAACTACATGAAAAAAGTTACGCGTAAAATTGCGTCAAGTAGGTATAATTTATACAAAATTTGTTTGGGTTTTTTTTCTAGTTGAAATGCTATTCGGTGAATCGCTACATGGAATTTAGGCTGAGGTGAAAGACTAACAAATGAATCCTAGCGTTGTCTGCTTAGTATAGTTTTCGGTCACAAAATACGTTTCAAACTGTTGCCGTTTCGATCCGCAAGTGGCGCTGCCAATTTTTCTATAGTAATTAAGACTTGAGTAAAACTAGAGGCTCTGACAATTTAGAGCACCTCGAGAGCTCCGATAGGTACGTCTTATGGTGACATACAGTCAGCGTCATATAGTTTAAAGCACCCAAGTCGGCCAAATAGTTCGGCCCACCATAGAAATAGTATATGTCGAACTTTTCCGTCATCTTGGATGTTTCATACTGCGCCGCAGACTGTGCAAGTTTTTGGACTCTATCAGAAAACGTGCAGGTGCCCAATTTTTGATCTCTCACTCGAAAGTGGTATAAATCTGTTTATGTCTTCAAAACTACAGCTCTGCTATGCTGCTCGTATTTCAAATTCAGCACAATTTCTCACTACTTTCGAGTGGTATTTTCACATACGTGCTTTCATAAGTCGGGGCCCAGGATACGAGAGTTTTCAACTTAAATGGTGAAACAATGAATGTGAGAGCGATCCTATTCCCGGAGATATCGGAATTGCTATCGTAATGTCGCGAGAAACTGATGTAGTTCTGCGGAATATTGAAATCGAGATATTACGACACCGCCGAGGTTCAGGTCAGTCGCAGATATAGATAAATCCTATACTTACTGGGTAGTATATGAAACTCGAAAACGGAAGACCAAGCACATCTAATTTTGCGGTACGGTCATACCTACATGAAATAATTTATTTTATTTAAGCTTATTGAATTTGAGACTACAAAGTTTTAGGTCCCAGATTCGATGCCTTTCTTCCAAGCTGGTCTGGGAGTAAAGAAAAAACATAGAATGGACCTACCAGTCGCTCTTTCCGCGCAGATGGTAAAAACCTAATGGACGAAAATCTTAGGAATCATGTTATACGGCTTTATTCATATTGGCGGCTAGCATCATCACCATTTTGATTCCTCATTCCACCTCAACACCCACAATCATGCTAAACGTGGCCTTTAGGTCTTGTTACCTTAGGCTCTGTCTGCCACATAGACAACCTCTATAAAAAACCCAAGCGGCACCAGCGGGGAGCGCGGGATTTCCCAAACCTGCCTTGCACAGGTGCCGCGAAGAGGGAACCCCATCCTGGTGGTAGTGGGGCGCGGTGACACCGAGTGCCGTAACACCTCCAACAATAGGGAATCCGTGTGGTTTTTAGTGGGTATGCCTGCCGTCGCGGGAGAGCCCCACGTACCCCCGGTAAACCCGTACCGGGCGGA
Organism: Pandemis corylana; assembly: GCA_949127965.1. Lineage (NCBI taxonomy): Eukaryota > Metazoa > Arthropoda > Insecta > Lepidoptera > Tortricidae > Pandemis > Pandemis corylana. Next base: position 3,241,895 of record OX421852.1, on the reverse strand, counting down.
TGCATAAGGCGCATTATTCACACCATAAAAAAAAGAAACAAAGGTTATTCACATGTGCTTCGTAGGATGAAGTATATTATAAGGTAGAAGTCAGGAGTAATGTACAATTTCATTTTAACCCTTGGTTATAATTACCAGCAAAAAGAAGTGAAACCTTGAAAACCTTAGGTCCTTACTGGACCAGTCCCGCTAGCACGAGAGCGCACGATAGTCGCGTCGCGCGCGAGTTGGACTACCCGTCTCTTTCTTGTTGGTACAGTAAGAAAAGGACGGGCAATCTATCTCGCGCGCGACGCGACTCTTGTGCGCTCTCGTGCTAGACGTGCAGAGTAGCAGAGGACAGAGCTCAATGGAGACAGCTGGAGAATTACGCGATATTTTATGAACACGAAAAAGTTTGTCTGCCCCATACATGCGTGATTTATGTATGTTACGTATGTAGCCAGATGCTGTATGACTCCGCTCCGCTTATAGAAACGCAGCCTTGCCTTCTGAATGTAGCCAGATGCTGTATGACTTCGCTCCGCTCCGCTTACAGAAACGCAGCCTTGCCTTCTGAATGTAGCCAGATGTTGTATGACTCCGTTCCGCTCCTCTTATAGAAACGCAGATTTGCCTTCTGAATGTAGCCAGATGTTGTATGACTCCGCTCCGCTCCGCTTATAGAAACGCAGCCTTCCCTTCTGAACGTAGCCAGATGCTGTATGACTCCGCTCCGCTCCTCTTATAGAAACGCAGCTTTGCCTTCTGAATGTAGCCAGATGTTGTATGACTCCGCTCCGCTCCGCTTATAGAAACGCAGCCTTGCCTTCTGAATGTAGCCAGATGCTGTATGACTCCGTTCCGCTCCTCTTATAGAAACGCAGCTTCGCCTTCTAAATGTAGCCAGATGTTGTATGACTCCGCTCCGCTCCGCTTATAGAAACGCAGCCTTGCCTTCTGAATGTAGCCAGATGCTGTATGACTCCGCTCCGCTCCGCTTATAGAAACGCAGCTTTGCCTTCTGAATGTAGCCAGATGTTGTATGACTCCGCTCCGCTCCGCTTATAGAAACGCAGCCTTGCCTTCTGAAGTACGCAATACTATCACGCTGATAGCACTCGAGTATGATCGCAGCGATATGTACATAGCACTTACACCACCAGTGGGCTAAGGTTATCGCTGGGCCAACATTATTTACTTATTTTTCGCATATGTTTACTTATTTTATGTTAGGGTACGAATGGGAGCTGTTGGCAAGGTTTTTTCGCGCTTTGCCAGAACATTCCAGTAGTTTTGTCATATTTACACACATTCGTTGGTATAGTAGCGCAGATGGTAAAGGGAGCGTTCAAGTATTACGTAACGCAATTATTGAAGATTTTTGAGCCTCCCTCCCCCCCTTGTAACGCACCGTAACGTTTTTCTGTACCCCTCCCCCTCTAAACGTTACGTAACACTCAAGTGACCATTTTTACCCAGAAGTGTCAAAATTTATGTTGCGCAAAGTACAAGAAAGTCGCTATAATATCCTTGTTATAGTTTTAATCGCCTTGGCAGTAATAATATCAAATAACATAAGAAATGTTTAACCCGCAATACATGCGTATTTTGTTAACTTGGCAGTTTTAATTCCATATTTTTTTATTTAAAAAAAGAAAACGTTACGTAACGTGTTGTAAGAAAGAAGAGTAACGCATCGTAACGGTTTACGATAAAAAAATTGCGTTACGTAATACTTGAACGCCCCCAAAAGCCCATCGAGGGAATGGGGAAAATCTTAGAATCATGTTATAGGCGATGCGGCTAGCAACCCATCACTATTTTGATTCTTTTTCCCACCTATACGCCTACAATCATGCTAAAGGCTTTGCTAAATTCAGCCCAATTTTTCACCACTTTCGAGTAGTATTTTTCGAAAGCCGCCCCAGGGGAGCGATTTTTGAAAGCACATCCCCCGAAAGTAAGGAAGTAAGTAAATGCTTTATTGTACAAATATAAAGAAACAGATACAATTTACAAAAAAATAAAAATAACATTAATACATGCACAAAGGCGAACTTATCCCTATAAGGGAAAGTGGTATAAATCTGTGTATATCTTCAAAACTACAGCTCTAATAAAAATTTTGACTAGTTCACAAGATTAATGAGAGCCGTAAGTATCTTCTAAGCTACTCGTATTTCAAATTCGGCACAATTTTTCACCACTTTCGAGTGGTATTTTCACACACGCATGTGCTTTCAAAAATGGGGCCTCAGTTCGTCAGATAATATTGGAAAAAACCAATCATAACGGCGGAACCCTTCATTCAACACGTCAGACGTGGTGATGTGACCATATATAAACTCTAAATTGCGTTAATAAAGGTCACATTGAATGTTCCCAATAGGTACCTATGTAATTAAAACAATACATAACAGAGTTAATTAAACAAGAGTAAGTGGAAAATATCCGGGTGCCAGTTGATTTAAATTTCGTCATACTTAGTATGTAGTTTTTGGCGTGGTAACTGTTTTGGTTATTAGAGAAATGTTGAAAACGGAGTAGGTAATGGGGTGGGTCAACTATTTCATGCTGATATTCTGTTCCATCGGCAAGGGGACGAAGTAGTACAGGGGCCCGATTTTTGAAAGCACATGTGTGATACCACTCGAAAGTGGTGAATAATTGTGCCGAATTTGAAATACGAGTACCTTAGAAGACAACCGCAGCTCATCGAGCCTACCGGAAAGTGCCTGGTTATCGACAAATCGAGCAGCTCTGCGTTGGATGCGGTCAAATGGAAGGATTTGGTACTTAGGTGCCCCAGCCCAGAGATGAGAACAGTACTCCATATGCGGCCTAACCTGCGCCTTGTAGAGTTGAAGGCGATAGGCTGGCGAGAAGTACTGTCCCGCTCTATTGAGCACCCCCAATTTTCTAGAAGCTAATTTAGCTTTGCCTTCCAAATGACCACGGAACTGAACATCACTCGAAATGTCGACACCCAGGACCCCGATAGACAACTTGGCATCAAGGGGGGTACCTTCGAAACAAGGCGAAACAATAAAAGGATCCTTTTTTGTGGAGAACGCGCATACCTGTGTCTTTTGGGGATTAAACCGAACCAGGTTGAGTCTACCCCAATCCGAGACATGCTTCAGCATGATCTCAATTTGAGACACAAGTATGTTCCGGCTTTCAGTGACATGCTCCCTGGGTATGTTAGCGCTACCGGTATAAAGCGCATCCCCAGTACTGTCATCCGCATAGCAATGAATATTGGTGTCACCCAACATGTCATTGATATGCAGAAGAAATAACGTGGGGGGCAGCACACAAACTTTCGAGTGATGTGCTTTCAAAAATCGGGCCCCAGTTTGTTATAGAAGAAATGTTGTGTCTCATTGTACTAACATGCTCAATAGATGACCAATTATGAAAGAGGCTCAAAAATACATGTTTGGCAAATTTTTAACTTATGTTTGTGTGAGCGAGGACAACGTAACCATAGCAACGAACGGCAAGAAAAAGTTGATACATATACATACATACAAACATACACAAATCACGTCTATATCCCTTACGGGGTAGACAGTGTCTGAGGTAACAAAACCTAAAGACCACGTTTAGCATGATTGTAGGCGTATAGATGGAAAAAGGGATCAAAAAGTGGATCCACCCAAATAATGTCGCCATAATTGCATCAGAATTGCATCAGAATTGGTAAAGCATCTAAGGGCTCATAAAATAAATATCGGCATACGCACTGTCATCTTCTTAAGCTTGGTGTAAGTTTTCGGTTACAAAAACATTAAAAAAAAATTTTTTGCAAATAGGCCGCCGAGGGCTCTTATACCTACATGTATTTTTTTGAAACTACAGCAGAGAGTCGTGGCTTCGAGCCCGGGCTTACACCTCTGAGTTTATCGGAATTTATGTGCGCGCGTGGAAACTATAGCCCAAGCCCTCTCGTTCTAAGAGGAGGTCTGGCCCAGTAGTATGGACGTATATATGTAGGCTGCAGATGATCAGAGATGTGATGTATCTGAGATAAAAGTATCTAAAATACAGATACAAGATACAAAATACGTATTTATATCTTGTATTTGAAATACTTAAAAAAATATATATTTTGTATCTTGTATTTAGATATATTTTCCTGATATCTTAGTATTTTGAAGATACTATATTACCTAAGATACTTTTACTAAAATAAACTTCGAAGATTTTCTTTCCGAATGCAACTGAACGCAGAGCGTCGTTCAAAAATTTAGTTGATAGAATCTGGCTACCGAAATGCTACCCTTAGGGACCTTAGGTTTGGCGAGGCGAGGGGTCTTAATATGCAATCGAGGGCTTTATTTTTTATCTCCCGTGTAGTTTACATAATTTCGACACACCCTAAGAAAAAGTGTGTATCTACAAAAACCAAATTTTACAGGAGAGCGTTTTAAAGTTTCTATAAATTTAAAATCGCAATTGCGTGGTAACTATATACACCAGAGGGTTGAAATTTGGCATGGAGTACAATATTGTGACAATAATGTATTCGTGATTTTTTATATATTATTAAATACGGTAGTTTCTTAATAATTACAGTTATTCACTTATACGTGATAATATTTCGTCAACTCTGACGTGCAAGTAGCAGATACATACTTGTTATACCTACGTATATTTAACTTTGATGAAACAGTTTCTGCCAGATATACAGTTCCAAATTTTACACTAGATTAATCAAGTGACAGATATTGTACAGCCTTTCCCAAGATAAAGACTGGGAGTGGTTGATACCCATTTATCTTTATTGACTGCCTTATTAAGTAATCTGTAAATGGCAGATGCACACTTGTTCATAGTGACTTACTTTACGCCATTCCGGTAAGTGACTGGTAAATACTTACCTTAAGCAATTGTTCCCAAAAGAAGTATGTAAATGGCAAATACATACTTGTTACGTGACATCCACCCGCTCAATGGGTTCCCGCGTAATATTGTATAAGAGCCAAATATTAAGTTTTGCTCTGGAGTTTTTTTAGCAATGAATGTAGATAGTTAGTTCTGCGTTTGGGAAAAAATATGTTCGGACCACTTTTTTCTTGTTTTTCTTAATGGAACTGATAAAGTCGATACCGTAGACTACGTATCAGGCAGATACACACTTTTTCTTAGGGCGTGTCGATTTTATGTCAACACTTGGCTAAAAAGCGGCTTTTTTCGTACGCGTAGAGGGCGAAAAAGCCACTTTTTGGCCCGGTGTGACATAAAAGTATTTTATCTTTAAAAAGTATTTGAAAGATAGGTATTTTGTATCTAGTATTTCAGATACCTTTTTAGAAAATTATTTATATCTGTATCTGAAATACTTTTTTGTAAAGTATCTTGCATTTTGTATTTCAGATACTTTATTTAGGGTATCTTATACATCTCTGCAGATGATAATGATGATGATGATGATGATGATGATGAGATGCCGTACAAAATACTTCTTCGCTCTCATGCCAGATGAATATGAAAACTCTGTTAGTACCTATAGTTAACTTCACACTTGTAACAATAAAAGACCACGCACGACTTTCATAATATTGTTCACCGATAACGTGTTTGGAATGTAAAAAATGCGTCAGAAAACCCAAAGACGATAGCGGATAAATAATATCAGACTTTATGTCATGTAGGCTAAGAGTGGTTTGATAACATTACGATTACGACTTCAGGTACTTGCGTACCAAGATGCGACGTGATGTCAGAGCTGTATCTTAATTTCGTCAAGAAGACACATTGGCCCATTAGCTCAGTTGGTTAGAGCGTCGTGCTAATAACGCGAAGGTCGCGGGTTCGATCCCCTCATGGGCCACGCATCTTTTTGGCTTTTTTTATTTTATTCTAGCGTATTCTTTCATTTTTTTAGCTAGGTACTTTATTTAATTTATTGTTTCAGGCTTTACTTTGCAATGCCCATTTCGGTGCGGATTATTGTATTGTCATCTGATTTGCTCAAGTATGCATAATTTCAGCTCAATTTTTAAAGATCACCTGCTTCAAAATTTAGTTGCAATATTCCGCCCGGACAAACATACTAACATGCATACATACCAAGTGGCGTGGCGTCAAGTAGGTATAAGAAGGCAAGCCGGCATTTAACTAGCCTTTTCCTCTAATTCTGCACAATAAAAGTGCCCAACTGCCTTAAAATAGGCAAGCCGGTGGGAATCGAGTGCTACGGACGCCACGCCACTGATACATACATTGCAAGTTAATATAAAAAGCTTGTAAAATATCGAAAACCATACACATATTAATCACGTCTTTATACCTTCCATGGTAGACAGAGCTTAGAGAGTAGCAAGAACTAAAGGCCAAGTTTATCGTGATTACTCAAGACCAATCTGTAGATTTATTATCTAACTCGCTCGCAATCGCCATCGTGTTCATTTTGACAGTTCATGTATGGGCTGACAGTAGGCATCGGAATCAGCTAGCTGTCACATTCATACATAAACTGTCAAAATGAACACGATGGCGATTGCGAGCGAGTTAGACAATAAGCCTACTGGTCTTAATCATATTCCTTGGCAGAGTGGACCTTCAGCGGGGAGGAAGGGGGGATGTCTTCTATCACAAGTCCTTGTCTGTAGCCACATAAAATCATAATAGGAAATTCTCATCGATTATTGCTAACATAGCATAAACAACTCATTCTGTATCAATATAGCAATAGACTTAATAACTTCGACTCAATATCGTTATATTGTTGTGGGGGTATACTATCAGGGCGGGGGTCGCGACCCCAGATAAGTTACCGGTTCGCGGCGGTACAGCGCGGAGAATTGCCCCCCCGATGACTGGGTCATTTGGAAATGGAGGTGGATCCTGGTTTCCGGCTGTCACCACACATCAAGTCTTTATCCCTTACGGGGTAGACAGGGCCTAAGGTAACAAGACCTGCAGGCCACGTTTAGCAAGACTGGGCGTATAGGTGGAAAGTGGAAACGAAATAGTGATGGGTTGCTATATACCCCGCCTGTAAAATGATGCCTAAGATTTTGGCCCATTCCTTCGATGGGCTTTTACCGTCTGCGCGGGAAGAGAAGCAACTGGTACATTCTATGTTTTTTCTTAAAAGCCCATCGAGGGAAAGGGCGAAAGTCTTAGGAATCATGTTACAGGCGACGCTAGCAACCCATCACTATTTTGATTTCCCTTTCCAGCTATACGCCCTTAATCATGCTAAACGTGGCCTTAAGGTTTTGTTACCTTAGGCTCTGTCTACCTCGAAAGGGATAAAGACGTGATATATGTATGTATGTATAAATTAAATTCAGTTTTGTCTGTCTGTTGCAAATAAAAAGTTGACCTCGCCCTCGACCTTTAAAGGCAGAAGCGACATCAAAAACTTGGTTCTATAATAGTCCTAATGGCTCTATAAGCAGCCGAACAAAGCGCATACCAAAATAGCAACAAAGGCCTGGCCCGCACACCCATAAATAAAGCGATGGGGGCCAATGACGTCATAGGAGGGGTGCAAAGGGCAAAGACCTTAGCGGCTAAAACCAGTTCAAACCAGTACGCGATCGACCAATATCTGGTGCGCTAAATACAGTATTCTCTTCAAATTGTTTCCCATAAAAGCCCATCGAGGGAATAGGCATAGAAATAATGTTTTAGGCAATGCGGCTAGCAACCCATCACTATTTTGATGCCCCTTCCCACTTATACGCCCAGAAGCATGCTAAACGTGGCCTTTAGGTCTTGTTACCTTAGGCTCTGCCCCGTAAGGAATAAAGACGTGATTTATATGTGTGTGTGTGTGTGTGTGTGTGTGTGTGTGTGTGTGTTATATCGAGACCTTAGCTTTAACGTTAGGCGTACCGTTTGTACTGATTCTACTTTGAGTTTTCTCTGCTTTGTTTCAATTCTATAAGCTCTAAAGAACCGCACCGTAGAACCATTAAATTTTTTACCGTGTCATAAAAAACATGACATTCTATATTTCCGTGCTATGCGTACACAATAAAATTCCAGATGTTTTTAACGATTTTGTTGTTGTTTAAACATTTATTTCTATACTAACCTCTAATAATTGTAGGAAATTTAAATAGGCCAAGGAACAAAAATAAACCGCCGACCGCTGACCCTTGCCGGGAGGATAAACAAAAACAAAAAACATCGTCACTCTGTTGCCCAATTGAGTCAGAACAAAGATGATTCTTAACTACCGTGAGACTCAATAGTTACACAAACTGATAACTAATGCTTAAAAGTTGAGTAATACTCGACATGTTGCGGACTAATTCGTAGACCTTCCTCCTGGAGCGCTTGCCCCGGCGGCAGCGAAACGAAGCATTACTCGATTTTTGTACGTTAGTGCTTCCATGCTGGTCTGGGAGTAAAGAAAAAACATAGAATGTACCAGTTGCTTCTCCCGCGCATATGGTAAAAGCACATCGAGTGAATGGGCATAGGAATCATATAGGCGATGCGGCTAGCTACCAATCACTATTTTGATTCCCCTTTCCACCTGTACGCCCACAATCATGCTAAGCGTGGCCTTTGGGTCTTGTCACCTTAGGCTCTGTCTACTCCGTAAGGGAGAAAGACGTGATTTATGTATGTATACGTTAATTATCCGTTTATGTAAGTATGATGATTCTGCTCGATAGAGAGCTATAAGTTTCAATGCATATACGTTCTTGTGACTAGTGCCTTAAGCCATTATGATCGACCACACCGTTGCGTATGCGCAGTGACGTGTAGGCGTCACGTTTTCTCACCGTTTTTCCATACATTTCGTTGCGTAAACGCACCGTCAACGTCTTTTACGCACCGGTATGGCACCTTAAAGCATGTTTTACTGAAGTATGTTACTGTAGAAAATGATCTACGGTGACACGGATTCGTAGCAAGGCTACGAGCTGCGCCTACGCTGCTACGGGGCACTCGAGCCTAAATTAACTTAATTTCTCTTCTCATACAAATATACGTAGCCAAAGGGCAAGTATTTTTTTTTCTAAAAACTACAGAGCCTGTAATTTAAAAATACTTAAATATCTATTTTTAATATCTTGGGACAAATTACACCAATTGACCCAGCCCCAAACTAAGCAAAGCTTGTACTGTGGGTGCCAGGCAACGGATAAACATACTTATTTAAATAATACATAGATAAATACATAATTAAATACATACAACATCCATGACTCGGGCACAAACATTCGTATTCATCATACAACTGTCTGCCCCTACCGGGATACGAACCCGGGACCTCTAGCTTCATAGTCAGGGTCACTAACCACTAGGCTATCCGGTCGTCGAAAACATAAGTCCATAAGCAAACTTAAATACATAAGTCACGTCTTTAGCCCTTACGGGGCAAAGCCTAAGGTAACAAGACCTAAAGGTCACGTTTAGCATGATTGTGGGAGTATAGGTGGAAAATGATGGGTAGCCCAGATTTTCGCCCCTTCCCTCGATGGGCTTTTATCATCTGCGCGAAAATAAATGCAACTGGTAGGTACACAATGTTTTTTCTTTGCTCCCAAACCAGCATGGAAGAAACCTACGTCCATATCGTATTTTGTTTGCAGTAGGTAATTAAATTCTACAAACAAACAAAGATAACCACTTTACTTTATTATTATAGACTAGCTGTTTCCCGTGACTCCGTCCGCGCAGAATTCGCTTATCTATCCCGCGGGAACTATGCCGTTTTCTGGGATAAAACTCTCCTATGTCCGTCCCTGGGACTGAAAGTAACTGTATACAAAAATTCAACTAATTATGTATGTATGTTTAATGTAACCGCGCCAATTTTACTTCATTAGATGTCCATAGACAGAGGCATGTTATAGTTACGGCTAGGGCCGGTGGTAAACTCATCAGGGGTCCTTCCTCAATATCAAGAAGTGCGTCGTCGTCTGTTCTGTGCTCCAGGTTAGACCAGTTTCGGGGCCCCGTGAAGCCAGGGGCTTGTGGCATTTTGCCAGCCCCGCAACCCTATCCCCTGTCCTATAGATATAAATAGATCAGCATCGAGCAAGGAGACAAAAAACATTAAAGTTTTCCCTTTCACTTCCTCGCTTCCTTTCCTTCCACGCTGGTCTGGGAGCAAAAAAAATGGACCAGTTGCTTCTCTTCCCGCGCAGGTAAGAGCCCATCGAGGGAATGGGTGAAAATCGATGCTGCTAGCAACCTATCACTTTCATTCCCCTATCCACCTATGCTTCCACAATCATGTTAAGGCCTTTAGGTCTTGTTACCATAGGCTCTGTCTACCTGTAAGGGATAAAGACGTATGTTATGGGTTCTAAGGATCTTGCAAATTGAATAACGAATCGTAATTGCGAGCAAAAGCATGCCTGATAGCTTATCAGTCTTTATCAGCGTTATGATGACTGCACTATTTTTATCAGTGACGTTAACGTCAAAATAAGTCGCACGCGCCGCTCGCATGATGGAAAAGTGTAGCAAATCATTGTGCAATGATTGGGGTAGGTAAGATTTGGTGATAAGCAAATAAAGAAGGTTAACCAATAGAAACGCTTCAATGACCTAACCTCGCTCAGCGCAGCTCTGGTGGAAACAGCTTAGCGGAGCGAGAATAGGTCAATAAAGCGTTTCTCTTGGTTCATGAAACACTTCCTCGATACGCATCCTCGCACATCTCTGGTGGAAACGCAGCCTTAAGAGACTTAACTTCCATTCTGGTCTAGAAGCAAGGAAAAAACATATAATGTACCAGTTGCTTCTCTTCCCGCGCCGAAAGTAAAAGCCCATCGATTGGCCACAAATCTTAGGAATCATGCAGCTAGCTACCCATCACTATTCTGATTCCTCTATCCATCCATACGCCCACAGTCGTGCTAAACGTGGTCTTTAGGTCTTGTTACCTAAGGCTCTGTCTACTCCGTAAGGGACTGCGTTTTGCAAAACGCTCAAGTAAGGTGTTGGCAGCGATCCGATCAAACCCTGCACCAAGGTCCTAACACAATTTATATTCTGGTCTAAATTCTCTAAGCATTTTTTTAACAGTGTTGTAAGAATAGTAATTTGTCCAAATGGAAATACGAGGGACGTCTGGGAAGTAATAATTTGGCGAATATTTTTCGTCAAGTACCATGTGATGTTATTCAGCTGGGCGGTTACACAAGGGAGCAGCCGTTATCGCACCACGCCCCGGACCTTGGCGATAAGATATCGTGCACGCGTCAACAGGATCACAGGTCCCACACCTGCGGGGCTACCACAAACGCTTAATGCGTGCCAAGTTCTTCAGCGTCAGGGACAGAGCTATATTGGGAACTAGCTTATGCCCGCGACTTCATCCGCGTAGATAAATCCCGTTTTTTTCCTTATCCCGTGGAAATATCCAAAAATCCTGAAATTAGTTTCTTAGTTTTGTAATCACCAACTTTTGTATCAAATTTGAAGAGTCTAGTTATTATAGTTACTGAGATAGCGACACTCGGAATCGAATATATAATTCCCGTTTTTTCCTTATCCCGTGGGAATTTCCAAAAAATCCTTCCTTAGTGGATGCCTACATTGTATAAGGTATCTATGTGCAAAATGTCAAGTCTCTAAGTCCAGTGGTTTGGGCTGTGCTATCCCTCGGGAACTATGCAATTTTCCGGGATAAAAACTATCCTATGTCCTTTCCCGGGACACAAACTATCTGTATACCAAATTTCAACTAAATCGGCCTAGCGGTTTAAGCGTGAAAAGGTAACAGACAGACAGAGTTACTTTCGCATTTATAATATTAAGTAAGGATATTAGACAGTCTTTGTTACATAGCGCATCTCTATGACAGGTATTTAAGGGTGTGTACCCTCGATGTTATGCGGTGGTGGTGCAGGTTCAATAATTAGATGTGATGGAAGCGATGTCTTTACTTACCTTTAACCTTTTGTGCCAAGGCAAGGTGAGAACCTGTGCCCGCGTGCTGCTTTTGGTGATCACAATCTGGTGGGATGGAAGCGACGCCATTACCTTTAACACTTTTTTTCTTGAAGGCGTGGGACCTTAAACCCCATTCATAATGCAGGTGTGGGACCTGCGGCCTTGTGCTGCTTTTGGTGATCACAATTTGGTGGGATGGAAGCGACGTCATTACCTTTAACACTTTTTTTCCTGAAGACGTGGGACCTTAAACCCCATTCATAATGCAGGTGTGGGACCTGTGGCCTTGTGCTGCTTTTGGTGATCACAATTTGGTGGGATGGAAACGACGCCATTACCTTTAACACTTTTTTTCCTGAAGGCGTGGGACCTTAAACCCCATTCATAATGCAGGTGTGGGACCTGTGGCCTTGTGCTGATTTTGGTGATCACAATTTGGTGGGATGGAAGCGACGTCATTACCTTTAACACTTTTTTTCCTGAAGGCGTGGGACCTAAAACCCCATTCTTATTGCAGGTGTGGGACCTGTGGCCTTGTGCTGCTTTTGGTGATCACAATTTGGTGGGATGGAAGCGACGCCATTACCTTTAACACTTTTTTTCCTGAAGGCGTGGGACCTAAAACCCCGTTCTTAATGCAGGTGTGGGACCTGTGGCCTTGTGCTGCTTTTGGTGATCACAATTTGGTGGGATGGAGCGACGTCATTACCTTTAACACTTTTTTCCTGAAGGCGTGGGACCTTAAACCCCATTCATAATGTAGGTGTGGGACCTGCGGCCTTGTGCTGCTTTTGGTGATCACAATTTGGTGGGATGGAAGCGACGTCATTACGTTTAGGTAACACTTTTTTTCCTGAATGCGTGGGACCTTAAACCCCATTCATAATGCAGGTGTGGGACCTGTGGCCTTGTGCTGCTTTTGGTGATCACAATTTGGTGGAATGGAAGCTACGCTACCTTCGTATATAACTGTGCGGACTGTGCCCCTTAGGCTGTATTCTATTGAACTTGGCACGCATGAAGGGATTGCGGTAACCCACCTGCATTGAAGATTTAAAGGTCCCACGATTTCAGCGAAAACAATCATTTGAAGGAAACGTAGCATCCATCCCACCTAATTTTATTGTGATCAACAAAAGCAGCACTGAATGCACCATCACATATCATGTCATTCACCTGTCATAGAGATGCGCTATGTAACAAAGCCATTTTTTGTTTCTATAGTACCTTGTCATTAGCAATAAAGATTTTTATTATTTTTATTATTTTTATTATTATAAAGACTGTGCAATATTACCACAGAAGCTTTCTTCTATACTGGTCTGGGAGTAAAGAAAAAACATAGAATGTACCAGTTGCTTCTCTTCCCGCGCAGATGGTCCATCGAGGGAATGGGCAAAAACTTAGGAATCATGTCACAGGCGATGTGGCTAGCAACCCATCACTATTTTGATTCCCCTTTCCATCCTTACGCCCACAATCATGCTAAACGTGGCCTTAATGTTTTGTTACCTTAGGCTCTGTCTACTCCATAAGGGATAAAGACGTGATATATGTATGTATGTATGAGAAGTAGCTTATTTCGAACCCCCGAAGCAAAAAGAGGGATATTATAAGAAGGCACTACGTATGTGTGTGTGTGTGTGTGTGTGTGTGTGTGTCTTTCCGTCTGGCTGTGTGTCTGCTGTGGCATCGTAACGTAGGTATTTTGAGTTTTTCCGTTTTTTTAAATTTCAAAGCGGGTTTTCTAGTTCTCAGACATGTTTTATTTAAATCGTTTGAGCCGCTTTTGCGCCAGTTTCTGTTCCTCCTCCGTCGCGAAGCTGCAGACAAGACCAGTTTATTAAAAACTAGCACCTGCCCGCGACTTCGTCTGCGTAGAATTATACATAAAAACCTTCCTCTTGAATCACTCTATCTATTAAAAAAAACCGCATCAAAATCCATCGTGTAGTTTTGAAGATACAAGCATACCTTCATAGGGATATAGGGACAGAGAAAGCGACTTTGTTTTATACTATGTAGTGAAGACATAGAGATTTGTTACTTTAATTAGTAAAATTGTAAGTTTATTGTTTACTATACGGGAGTATGATAAATGAGGTATGTTTTGATGGTCTAGTCGCAAGTGGGTCAGCCGGATAGCTAAAGATAATAACACATACGCTTACGTTTATAAACATTAAAATCATCATGGAAAAATTCAATGACAACATCTTAATCACCTATATTTAAACTGATAACGCAGAGATGAATAAGATTTTATTATTATTAGACTTATGTCTTTCTTATTCCCGGGACAACAGTGTCCAGGCCCTTTAGGAGAAAGGGCCTTTGGACCCCCACTTCACTATATAGTTACAAACATCATTAGAAAACAAAGTCGCTTTCCGCTGTCTATCCCTATGTATGCTTCGATCGTTAAAACTACGCAACGGATTGTTTTTTTTATAGATAGAGTTCATCATCATCATCATCAGCCTATATTAGTCCACTGCTGGACATAGGCCTCCCCTAATGAACGCCATAGCGCCCTGTCTTCAGCTTGACGCATCCAGCATCTGCCTGCAGTCTTTCGCAGATCGTCATCCCACCTGGCCGGAGGGCGGCCTACACTACGTTTGCCAAGTCGCGGTCTCCACTCAAGAACACGAATAGATAGAGTTATTCAAGAGGAAATAATACACGCATAATATACCGTGCGAAGCCGGGGTGTGTCGCTAGTAATATGTACCTAGTTTAAACTGATTAGATTAGATCGGCGTTAAAGTGACTGACGAGACCAAAGAATTTTACAGGAGTCACGCAAGAAAGTAAGCATTACTTGTTTCAATTAAGTGTCATTCGGTTTTCTCAAGTTTACAACCTACAAAAATGGTCTATTTACGCGTCTCGCTCTGACGTATTCATATTACATAACGATAACATCTATGACCATATTCCATATCGGCCTTTGGCAATTTATTTACGTGATTGACATGTAAGGGGTACACCTAGCGGACGGTGTCCCGCGGGCCTTAGGGACACTCAGAAATAGCACCTGGCGTGTGTGAATCAATGGGACATATAAACGTCTACTAGGAATACCGGGCGTCAAAAATAAGGGTTGATTATTATTGTTACACAGCATTATAATACGTTGACGATCTATTACTGTTGTACACATGCACATAAAGGATAAGTACACTAAGAAGGCGTGTCCCTTGCGTTAGGGACACTCAAAGGTAGCGCTCGCCAGGTTTGAGTCGATGGGTCCTTTATACAAAGCTTTGGCGAACATTTATATTTTGGGAGTTGATTATTATATTCTGATAGTTTCAATAACTTTCGATTGTTAACGGGGGTTTAACACGTTCACTGCGAAGCAAGGCATTATTTGCCTGGTTGATGGCTTTCTGTCTGTGCGCGCTCTAAAATCGTGCCTTCTCGCTCGGTGCGGGCGCTGTAACTCGAGAAGTACTACGCGTACGAGAGAGATATTTATATATCTAACACCCATCTTTAAAGCTTATGACGTTTAACTATTAAAAAACGCACCAGGTTTTTAAAACATAGTTCGCACTGAAGTAAAATTGAATAAGCTCAGTGCGAATACCAGGCCTTGATTTGTAGGCATGGTAGCCGCACTGAGCGTGAGAGGGGCGCGTGCGCCGCGGCTAGTGCTGTCGAGTGCTTTGTTTGTTGTCGATGATATTTTATTGCAGGTAAAAAAGCCATTGAAATAAACAACGGTCATCAATTTGTTAAAACAAGTACGAGGAAAAATTGCGTTGGTTGCTATGAAAAATTAAGAAAAACATTAACTAGTACGCAAGCAGACAAGAAAATTAAGAAAATAAAATCGGGATGCAATCGGTGTCATAAATCGTATTGTTTGCCATGTTTTAATGAAAAACACTTTAATTAATTATATTCTTATCATTCTTTTTAATAAATTTGTCGATTTGATGCATTTGTTTTACTGTCCCATCCCTATTATTATATTTTTGTAGTGCATTACCAGGTTCAAATAACACGGCATACCTTTTTGTTGGTGCTTTAACAGGTCTGGTAAACCTGGTATCTCTTTTTTTTTAAAAAGGCATCAAGTTTCTGTCCAATTCCCGGGCGAAGGTAGTTTCAAATAGGTCCACTAATGAACTTTATACACGCGAAATTTCATTCATTCAATCCTAACATTGTTGATCCTGGGTTCATATTTCTATAAACGGCTTTCACCAGGCCATTAAAACCTAGTTCGCATACGATGAAAACTTACTACCAGATCGAAAATACCTGGTATCGCATGGTATGCTACGTACAAAAAATCAGTCTCGCAGTTAACGTGTTAATTAACTAAAAAAGATGATAACGTTATTATCAATTTGATTATCACTATTGATAGATGTCACGTGTATTTTTATTCGCAAGGATTACAATGTTAATACAATAAAAAGGCACGTGCTCCAATGTTTTCCAAAAAAATAAAACATCTAAATCATGATAAAGAAATAAGCCCCGAAACTCCGGCAGTAAAATTTCCTTTGAATTAAATACAGAAGGCGGGTAAGTATTTTTTATGTGATTTGTAATTTAGGTTTCTCCCCGCCTACTATCGGATCTCTAAGATCTGTTATCGGAGTCCTAGGACTTGTACTTCTTTTTACGTAAATGTGTTTGCAGTCGTTTTATTTATAACTTTGTATATAACGTATTAACATTAGATTACGGCAGCTAGCTAATTTGAGCAGATAATTATTTTATTACAATTAATTTCGTACACACTTTTGCTTGACTTTTTGACTGGGGTGCGGGCTACCTCCACGTGTGGTCAAGATCTGCGGTTCGTTTTTGGATCCGTCCGGGGAAAGGCCAGTGCTTGGCCCGGTGCACCCTGGGCATCAACTAATGATTCCCTCGCAGTTTCTGAGGGATATCATTGACCGTTGGCTAAGAGCCCGACAGGTCTTTTGACCGTGTTCTACCGTATAACGTTGCTGATATTTTTGTCACATCGATGGAGCTATATCAGACAACGAAAAAAAAATAATTGCTAAGTTAGCAGAAGCCTATAGAGCGTTTATGAATAAGGGGGGTTATATTTTAATAACATGGAATTTGTGTTTCGGAGCTCCATCTGTGTACGTGACACGAGTCGTGCGCGCGCTGATACTCATGCGCAGGCGGCCTTCGATCTCGTAAACAAAACTACAGTTTCCGATTTCTTCTTTACAACTTTTAGATTACACTATTGCGGATTATTGTGGTTTTATTTGCGTGCGTATCGTTACACAGAATACTGGGATGACTTTAATACGGGATAGTTTTAAATCTGCACATAAAAGAAAGTCGTGTTTTTTACACTATTTATAACTCGAGAACGGCTGAACCGATTTGGCTGAAAATTGGTGGGGAGGTAGCTTAACCAGGAGACGATATAGGATACCTTTTATCCCGAAATGTACCAATAAAGCTACGTTACATTTGGATCTGTATTATTCCTTGATTAGTATAATCGTGCACTACAACGAAATTTTTCAAATTTCCCACGGGATAAAAACAGGAGGTAAATAATTAAGACTATAATTAGTAGATAATATTCCTAGAGGATCACGTATGTGCTCTAAGAAGGGATTTTCCGAATTTCCCGCGGCATAGGAAATAAAAATCTTATACTTGGAGACATGAGTGGATGGGGTATGTCGTCACTCTGACGTTATCTGCGCGGACGAAGTCGCGGGCAAAAGCTAGTTTGGTATAAAATCGATTCGGTGAATGTTTGGCATACTAGACTTAAAGACAATCGATGAAGACATCGATTGGAAGCAGTAAACACAAATAAAAATTAATGATTTTGTCATTATAACGACTGATACTCGTCACGGAATGACGAGGTTCCGGGTTCGATTCCCGGCCATAGCTTCACTTTTCGGATTTTTCTGTGTTCTAATTTTCAATATAGATATATGTGTGTATATATGTATTTTTTAATAGATAGAGTTATTCAAGAGTAAGGTTTATATCTATACTAATATTATAAAGAGGAAAGATTTGTACCTATTTTTGTATGTTTGTATGTTTGTAATGAATAGGCTCAAAAAGTACTGGGCCGATCTGGATGAAATTTGGAACATAGATAGATTATAGTTTGGAATAACACATAGGCTCCTTTTTATCCCGGAAAATTGCGTGATTCCCGCGGGATAGCGATAAACGAATTCTACGCAGACGAAGTTGCGGGCAACTGCTAGTATATGTATAATATGCATAATATAGTAGAGACACTGATTGCACCCGTGCGAAGCCGGGGCGGGTCGCTAGTAAACGTATGTATGTTAAGTAAAAAAAAGATGAATACAGGACAACACACATGCACAAAGGCGAGCTTATCCCTAAAAGGGATCTCTTCCAGTTAACCTTTATCAATCACACCAAATGTCAATAAATATCGCCTGTCAGCCCATGACATTTACCCATAGGCCCAAAGTAGCTCCTAGAGTGGTTCCTAACCTTTTCAATGTCACTACCCCTGTGAACAAGTATGGGAACTGAGTTTACCCCTAGCTAATTTAAAATAATTAAAACCACACAAATTCGAACGAAAATATGTTTATTATATAAGAAATTGCACGTTTAGGTAACTAGTAAGTGAAGTAATATATAAATCTCGGAGTTAACCATACTACTATTTTGTTTATTGCTATTTTAATACTATTTCGTGCCATCCCGTGCTACCCCCCTAGAATCTCCGTTTTACCCCTGCGGGGTTAATTACCCCCAGGTTAGGAACCACTGTCCTAGATTGTCTCGACAGGTTTTTTCATAATTGAATAATAATGTTTTGTATACAATATTACGTGTTTACACACAACGAGTGACAGCTGAGCGATAGTCGAAGCTGAACCGTGACCCTCCGTAGAACTCTGTCACAGTGAATGTCAAAATGATTCATCTTGTCAGTTACTACAATGTCACCGCTTATCGTAAATAGTAATAACAGTGACGTACAGCGTGAGCTCGCAGTGTCATTCGGTTTATCTTGCTGCCTCACTCGCTCTTATGGGTATGATCCTTGAAACTCGAATGTGGTTCTAAGCAGTGTCGCTAGGTCTCCTGATTTTTCAGGAGTTATTCTGATTTCTGACTATGGCTACAGATCTACTGAATTTGCAATCGAATCTACTGAATTTTATGAGTCTAATTTTGAACCTAATAATTATGTAATGTAGGTAGTATGTAATATATATTTTTTTCAGATTAATTAATATTTTTTTAATTTTTTAATTTTTATGTTAGAGAGGCCAGACAAAGTCCATAGACACCCGCAGCGCTTTACGTGATGCCAGTGCGTTGTCGGGGTTGCCAGTGGGTTATACATTGTAAATCAGCATATTAAAAACAAAATATTCAGAATACATGAGAAGATTTGCTTTTAGGTATGTTTTGTGACTTTTGTAGCAAAAAAATTGATTTACTGTTTTTTATTCAATCTCTCTATATAAGTATGTACGTACCTATATCTCTATATGTATACATACACACACATACCACACAAATCACGTCTTTATCTCTTACGGGGTAGAGAGAGCCTAAGGTGGCACGACCACGTTTAGCAAGATTGTGGGCGTATAGGTGGAAAATGGAATCGAAATAGTGATGGGATGCTAGCCGCATCGCCTATAACATGATTCCTATGATTTTCGCCCATTCCCTCGATGGGCTTTTACCATCTGAGCGGGAAGAAAGCAACTGGTACATTCTATGTTTTTTCTTTGCTCCAAGACCCGCATGGAAGAATCTCACTATATAAGTATGTATATCGCTGTCTAGTATCTACCCATAAGACAAGCCTTACTAGCGCTTACTTTGGGAGTAAGTCAGTTTGTGTGAATTATTCCCTGATATTTATTTTATTTATTAATTGAGTAGATAATCAAACCGTAAATTTAAAAAAAAACATTGTTTTGCCTGAAATGCCTTACATCTTTGGAAAAGGGCTGATATTCTTCAAACAAGTGGAGTAATTTCTACCAAACATTTCTAAGAACCATCGCAAGGAAAACTGGCTTTCGAATGAAAAACTGGGCATCGATTTTTGAAAGCACATGTGTGAAAATACCTCTCGAAAGTGCTGAAAAACTGTGCTGAATTTGAAATACGAGTAGCTTAGAAGACAATCACAGCTCTCATTAATCTCGTCAACTAGTTAAAACTTTGATTAGAGCTGTAGTTTTGAAGATATAAACAGATTTATACCACTTTCGAGTGATGTGCTTTCAAAAATCGGGACCTAGGGCAGTAAAAATATCAATATTTTAGATTTTATAAATATTTTTGAGTAAATTGGCTTCCTGGGGTCCGATTTTTGAAAGCACATCACTCGAAAGTGCTATAAATCTGTTTATATCTTCAAAACTACAGCTCTAATCAAAGTTTTAACTAGTTGACGAGATTAATGAGAGCTGTGATCGTCTTCTAAGCTACTCGTATTTCAAATTCAGCGCAATTTTTCACCACTTTCACTTTCGAGTGGTATTTTCACACGTGTTTTCAAAAATCGGGCCCCTGCATCGTAATCGGTCCATCGGTAAAATCTGTTATGTTATTTACTAAAACGTTTATCTTATCCGCTATAGCTCATTATTTACAAACGTGTTGATATTTTGTCACCACAATTTCGTCAGCTGATGACGAATCGGTCATGTCTGTGACGAAACGCTGCCGTATAGTCACGGATAGATAGTCAACATTTGCAAGGCGCACAATCATGCTAAACTATGGCCTTTAGGTCTTGTTACCTTAGGCTCTGTCTACCAATTGAGGGATTAAGACGTGATTTACGTATGTATGTATGTTTACAAGGCGTATACGACCCTATTCTTTCTTAAAAGGAAATCAAAAGAATGATGGGTTGGTAGCCGCATCGCCTATAACATGATTCCTAAGACTTTCCCCCATTCCCTCGGTGGACTTTTACCATCTGCACGGAAAGAAAAGCAACTGGTACATTCTATGTTTTTTTCTTTACTCCCAGACCATGAAACTCCCACATTAAGCAATGCAAAAAGTTACAAAATGTCTTCTTTCTTTCATTAAATCGGGATGACCTTCCAAACCGCAGTCTACGCCACAACGCTAAATGTCAAATGTCAAATACTGCAGCCAAGTGCAAGTTCGCGCAGAATCGATGCAAGTTCAAGGCTTGCCCCCCTCCCCCTGCCCCTGCCACCGCCTCTGACGTCAACGCCATTCATACCCCACCCTCCCCCGCTCGATAATGTGGGCTTGGTGGAGATGCCGGGACACACGAGTACGGGCTAGAACTTGGAATGTTGAAAGAATAGGGACTATTTCATTTCGTGTATTGTGTCTTGTAATAAGTTGGTTTTATTTTCTGATACAGGGGCCCGATTTTTGGAAGCACATGTGCGAAAATACCACTCGAAAGAAGAAGAACTCACACCAGTGGTGAAAAATTGTGCTGGGGCCCGATTTTCAAAAGTAGCACTCGAAAGTGGTATAAATCAGCTTATATCTCCAAAACTTCAGCTGTAATTAAAGTTGTGTCTAGTTCACAAGATTAATGAGAGCCGTTATTACCTTCTAAGCTACTCGTATAATTAAATCCAGCACAATTTTTCACCACTTTCGAGTGGTATTTTCACACATGTGCTTTCAAAAATTGGGTCCCAGGCCTTTTTTAACCCCCGACGCAAAAGGGGTGTCATAAGTATGACGTCGATGTCACTCTGTGTGTGTGTGTGTGTGTATGTGTGTGTTATTTGAAACTAATAGTGCATTTGGAACAACCATTATAGCCAATTCTTCCATGCTGGTCTGGGAGTAAAGAAAAAACATAGAATTTACCAGTTGCTTCTCCTCTCGCAGATGGTAAAATACCATCGAGGGAATGGGCGAAAGTCTTAGGAATCACGTTATAGTCGATGCGGCTAGCCACCCACCACTATTTAGATTTCCCTTTCCACCCCTTAATCATGCTAAACGTGGCCTTAAGGTTTTGTAACCTTAGGCTCTTTCTACCCCATAATGGATAAAGCCGTGATATATGTATGTATGTATTATTGCCAAGAAGAAATGCGCCTCAAGAAACTTGGCAGAAAGTTACTTTTTTTCAAAACAAATACATCGTCATCACTGCATAGTATAAAACAAAGTCGCTTTCCCTGTCCATGTCCCTATGTATGCATATATCTTCAAAACTACACAACGGATTTTGATGCGGTTTTTTTTAATAGATAGAGTGATTCAAGAGGAAGGTTTTTATGTATTACGACGCAGACGAAGTCGCGGGCAGAAGCTAGTGTACAATAATTCTACTGTTACTAATACATTAGAGGCAAAAAAGCAGCCTCTGATTTGCGAGGACGTAGGCCCAAAGCCAGATAATCATCCAAAAATACCTACACAATCCTCGAACAGATACGAGGATAATTGACGAACCTCCTTTTTTCTCCGATTCCAGATTATTGCTCCACGTGCCGACGGAGACGTATTTTGATTTATTTCTTTATGTATTTCGCTGCCATATTTTTTCCAGACCGCTCTTGAGCTCGGATCTTGTAGACATTATTATAATGGATTATGCTTGACAAAATTTCCTAGATAGAAATACAAGAGGCTTTGTTGAATGCTTTGTATTATACTAGCGTCTGCCCGCGACTTTTGCTTATAATTAGTAATTGCCATGTCCCGAGGGAACTATGCAATTTTCGGGGATAAAAAGCCTATAACCGAAACGAATTCTGCGTATACGGACGGAGTCGCGGAGAACACAGAAAAATCTGAAAGCAGATATAGCTCGGAATCGAACTCGGGTCCTCATCGTTCTATACCGCTACACGACCCATAGCAGGAGGCATCACGGAATGATGAGGATCCGGGTTCAATTCCTGACCATACCTTTTCTTTTCAGATTTTTCTCTTCAAATTTTCAGTGTCGTTTACAAATTTAATTTCTAACGAGTAAAACCGTAAAAATAAATATAAAAAAAATGGTTGCCTGTAAAGTCGGTATACGGGCGAAAGTTTTACGTGACAACGACTTTGAGTGGTAAAATAATTTTAATGTGAATTTTCATTCGTGCTCGAGTGGAAGGGACGCGTGCCTTTCACTTTTTATGTCTGTCTCTCTCGCTCTTAGGCGGGCTAACCATGCCTCTCACTCGCTCTCATTGTGAGCGCATAACGTGAGCGGAGCGTAACGCAGTTTCTTGAAGTGTCACCCGGCAAACCAATTTATAAGACGTTGTCACGTCAAAAGAAGAAGTAAAATTCTTGATTCATTTGATAGTTTTTCAGTATCGTTTAGAAACATAGATAATGATGAAGATGGGAGAACTTTTACGGATGTTGGACTATTTTTTACCCGGACGATGTTCTCGTGGAAAAACTATAGCTGTCGCGTGAAAATACGAGATTAGGAAAGGGATGTCGCATTGCGTATTTCGTACACAATTTTGCTTTATGCGTTCTGAATTTTCTCTGGTACATTGTATCCGACCAAAAACATTCTGTAAAAAACTAGCCAAGTCTCGATGGAGCTGCTTGTTTATCTCTAAAAAGTAATTAAATCTAGACAAAGTCGTGCCAAGTCTAAGGTTCCTTACTGCGATTTCTTTATTATTATAGTTAATGTTGTGTGACTTGGCCGTTGAAGGGTACACAAGGGTACAACACCAGGTGCTCCATGACAACATTGCACCAATCTGCAATCGTCAATGGGTAGCGGTTCTGGCGACAGATTGGTGCAATGGTGTCATGGAGCACCTGGTTTTGTACCCTTGTGTACCCTTTACACTAACAGTTGTTTAATTGAGAGTGACAGGGACACAAACTTTGGAAGTCGATTTTTGAAGTAGCTATAGAGATCGCGTAAGGTTTTGACTATTGAAAAGTTTAAATAAAACTAGGGTTGCACTAGGGTTGATTTCGTTTCCAATTAAAATCACAGTTTTATTATTTAAAGGAAAGAACTACACAAACAAATCAGATCTCGATAGGAACTTGACTGAGAACGGTTCCTTTCATGTTGGTACGTAATCAAAGTTAACCTTAAAGATGGGATCGACAATTACCCCCATTACGCAGGAGGGGGGCGTTGACATTGCGATTTCACGGTTAAGGGGGTGGGGTGTGGGGAGGCACGACTGTAGTAAAGACAATACAATTTGGAAATATTTCTTTTAAAGAAATACTTAGAGAAATTCTTTAGGGGACTTTGTGATTCTAAGACTTCACAAGTTATATCAAATGAATCAAGAATTTTACTTCTGGATTGTTTATGTTTACTTTTACGGTTTACCGTTAGAAATTTACTTCACAAGTTTACAGGCTCCATCATCATCATCATAGATCTCCAGTTGTCACGGTTGGAAGCGGCTTGCATCCACCGTGAACTCGCGACTTTAACCAGGTCACGCGACCTCGTTGGTGGACGTCCTACGCAGCGCTTGCCGCGCGGTCTCCACTCGAGAACCTTTCGGCCCCAACGTCCATCTGTTCTCCGTGCTATATGGCCTGCCCATTGCCACTTCAACGAGCTACTTCGCTTCGCTATGTCGACGACTGCCTTATGAGGTACGAATCTTAAGATCGATTTTTCAATCCTTAGATATGTATTTATCTGAAGATACCCAGAGTTAGATTCTCGTCAAACAGGGTCTACAATATGGACAACACAATATGGAAATATTGCTTTTAAAGAAATACCTACTGAGAAATTCTTAAGGAGAAATTATGGCATTACAGTACTTTAGGTACAGACTTATGATATATGAATCTTAGGGCTTATTTTTCGGTCCTCAGATATGTACTTATCTGAAGATGCCCATAGAATTAGGTATTCATAGAACAGGGCCTATCTGACGATTGAAAAATTGGCCGTTATGAACCGACACGGATTCTCGCTTGTGAGTATATTTATCTATCCGTTTGTGTTTGTCCATATGCATGTTGATTTGTTACTGCGGCTGAATCCGTTTAGATGAAATTGCGTACGTAGATTTATCTGGATCTCTACATAATATCCTACATGTTACTGCATGCTACTTTTTATTCCTTTCTTCCCACGGGATCTGGATTCAAGCAAAATTCGAGAGGCAAGAAAATTAGCACCGATGTTTTTTAAGCTATGTAACGTCACTGGGATGGGATTTTTGGTAAGTCCCATGGAACTTGCTGAAACTCCGATGAGAAATCAGCGAAATCCCGGAATTTAGATTTGGAATAAAATCATATGACCCCACTCATGCTACTAACCAAAAACCTGATACTTTATACCCAGTAGTACCTCTAAATAATACCAATAGATATACACACATACATAATCATCAATCAATCTACGAAAAATGATAGAGAGTTGGCCTCTTTAAGCATCGGCACTGTCTGTCTGTGTGTGCTATTATTATAATCAAATACGTAGATCTAGGGCACAGGACATGCCCAAAGGACACAACGAACTTAGTCTCTGGTGGGATAAGTCGCGATCTTTGACAGTGTTAACAGGCCACATCAATCACTCCAGAATTCGATTTTCAAAGTTCGTTTTTGCCGTTTCGCTCACACCAACAGCCATTCATTTAAGAGCGAGAAAGATGTATCATACGAACTTCGAAAATCGAATTTGGGAGAAGCCGCCGGGATCACTAAGAGGTCGTCAATGTAGAATAACAACAAAGCGATTCGGGTAACTGTTTTAAGTATTTCAGGACTAATTACATCAGACATTAGCGGTAGGACCTCGTGCAAGGTTCGTCTGGATCGCTACCAACGTCTTACTTGCTAATCCTGCTGCCAAGCAACAGTGCGTGCGCTGCTGGTGCAATTATACACGAATTATACTATTTTAGCCCTCTAGGCTGGTAATGCGTGTCAAATCCTCTAGTTTTGCAGCTGTCTATGGATGTTGGTGCTAACTTACCATCTGGGCCCGATTTTTGAAAGCACATCACGAAGGTACCACTCGAAAGTGGTATAAATCGGTATATATCTTCAAAACTACAGCTCTCAAACTTTTGACTAGTTCACAAGATTAACGAGAGCCGTAAGTATCTTCTAAGCTAGTATTTCAAATTCAGCACAATTCTTCACCACTTTCGGGTGGTATTTTCATGTGCTTTCAAAAATCGGGCGCCATATGACCCACTTGGCCCCTTTGTTTTCCTCCCTTGTCGCGTAAAAAACATAATTTCCATGGGATATTAGAACCCCTATCTATAGTAATTACACAAACGCACGTATAAAAGTCGAGTGATGCTCGACATGTTTCGGACTAGTTCGTAGTCCTTCCTCTAGGACCGCTCTCCCCGGCGGCAGCGAAACGAACAAGAGGCTCTCAAGTCTAAATTTCTATGGACAAACTGACAGCGCAACTAGTAGCACGTAACGGCAACAAACATGCTTCGCTTCTGCGTTAATATGTCATAATCTAGGAGCAAAGAAGAAATAGAATGTACAAGTTGCTTCTCTTCCCGCGCAGATGGTAAAAGCCCATTAATGGAATGAGTTTTTACCATACGGCTAGCAAGCGAACTCTATTTTGATTCCCCTTTCCACACGCCCACAATCGTGCCACAAATGTGGCCTTAAGGTTACTTTAGGCTTTATCTACCCCATAAGGGATAGAAACGTGATTTATGTACGTATACTATGAAGACTGTTTGCTGTCGTTTTGTTCCGCTGGTGCCCAACAATGACGCCGTAAACAAAGTCTTGGTTACCTTACACAACAGGGTCAAGAATTTGTTACCTTAGGCTCTGTCTACCCCGTAAGGGATAAAGAAGTGATTTGTGTTGGCGGACCTTGCTCAAGCCCACCACCCACGAATTCCAAGTTCAATAGCGCAACTGCGCAAAACGGCAGTCTCCGCGTTCCAGGACTGGCGTCATCCCCCCCTGCGTGGGTGTCTGACGTCAGCACCCACCCTCAACTTGACATTAGGTATCGATCGACGCAAACGCAATGCCGTGTTTACTAGGAGCGTGAATGGCTGGTTAGGGAGTGTTGACGTCTAAAGATTTTCATCACAGAGTATTTTGAAAACGGAGTACACTTTGCCTAAGGCAGTGGTTCCTAACCTTTTCAATGTCACTACCCCTGTGAACATGTATGGGAATTGAGTTTACCCCTAGCTAATTTAAAATAATTAAAACCACACAAATTCGAACGAAAATATGTTTATTATGTAAGAAATTGCACGTTTAGGTAACTAGTAAGTAAAGTAATATATAAATCTCGGAGTTAACCGTACTATTATTTTGTTTATTGCTATTTTAATACTATTTCGTGCCATCCCGTGTTACCCCCCTAGAATCTCCGTTTTAACCCCTCCGTTAGAACCCCTGCGAGGGTAATTACCCCTAGGTTAGGAACCACTGGCCTAAGGCAACAAGACCTAAAGACCACGTTCAGCATAATTGTGGGTGCATGGATAGGAAGGGGCATCGCCTATAACATGATTCCTAAGTTTTCGCCCATTCCCTCGATGTGCTTTTACCAGTTGCGCGAAGAGAAGCAACTGGTACATTCTATGTTTTTTCTTTTCTCCCAGACCAGCATGGAAGTCGTTATTGAACAACGTACTCGTGGCGAATTCGCAAAAATGATAATCTTTGTAAAGGTAACCTAACCCAACTACCAGCAGGAATATTCCGGAAAAAATCTGAGGGATCTTTTATTAGTAAATTCAAAAATAAATTTGAACCAGTAGACGACGCTTTTTACATCCTATTAATATTATAAACGCGAAAGTTTGTAAGTATGGATGGATGAATGTTTGTTACTCTTTCACGTAAAAACTACTGAATGGATTTAGATAAAATTTGGAACAGAGATAGCTGATACCCTTTTTTTTTAACGGAGAGGAAATCTTTATGGACGCCCTAGGCACGGGCATGCCTAGGGTTATGTGGGACTCCCCAAATAGCTGATACCCTAGATTAACACATAGGCTACTTTTTATCCCGGAAAATTGCATAGTTCCCGCGGGATAGCGATAAACATGTCAATTGCTAATTCTACGAGGACGAAGTCGCGGGCGGAAGCTAGTAAAGCTATAATTGCAATTTTAGGCAAAACTAAAGTTTTAGAAGTTCTTTTTTTGGTTTAGTCAAGAAATAGAGATGGATTTTGCTCCTCACATCTACTCAAAGGTTAACTGGTAGAGATCCCTTATAGGGATAAGTTCGCCTTTGTGCATATATTAATGTAATTTTATTTTTTTGTGAATTGTATCTGTTTCTTTATATTTGTACAATAAAGCATTTACTTACTTACTTACTTATTTTGCAAAATTCCCACGAATCTGTGAGTAAAGCACATTGCGAATTCTTGCCCGAATGTCGAAGGTTACAAACGCCTAAAAGGCATGAAGTTTTGACAAAGATACATAAAATTAAGTTCCCCAGTCCCCACCCTCCGTGGTCTCGTGTGTAACCAGCCGTAACTCAGTGGAACCCAATTTCGGCTAAATATAATATGACCACCCACGCCTACCGATCGTGGGATTCCGCCCTACATTTGGGTTAAACCTCCCATCTAGCACGAGAGCTGACGGTTTCTCGGGTAAGTCTTTACGGCATAAAAAAGGTGAAAATCAAATTCACAGTTCTGGGACCTTACCATGATGTTTAACGCTATTCAATTCCGATTCTTTAGCTGTCATCTCGATCCAACTTTGGTTCGGAATTGAATCGCATTAAGATCATGATAGTGCCCCAATTTGTTGCCGTTTTGGTCTTTTTCGCTGTGGTGTTTGTGGCGACTATGCGCGTACTGTTTTTGACGTGATAACGTCTTATAAATCGATGAGCGCCGGCTGCACTCACGAAAAAGCTTGATTCATTGCGTTACGTTCCGCGTGACGTCAGTGTGCAAGCGAGAGCGCGGAACAAGCGATAGAGAGGCACGATCTTCTCGCGTGACGTCAGTGCTAGTTCGAATATGTTTCTTAATGACGTTATCACGTAAAACTATCGTTCGTAAACCGACTTTGCAGACAATCGTTTTTTTTTCTTAATTGTATATAACGGGGAAGGTTGACCAGCCGGGTTGCTGGGAATGGGGACATCAGCAGAGCTGGTGTCCCCATTTCCATCACTAGGTTCACTCATCTACAAAAGACTCGAGATTAATTGTTACACAGTTCTTTATTGTAAAGAGTAGTAGTAATTAAACTATTTTACAAATCTTAAATCTAGAACACTTTAAAATGAAAGTAGGTACTCACAGGATTTTCCCCTCAGGACACGACTTGCCTTAGCAGTGGTTCGTGTAAGAATGTGGCTCGGCCTGCTAGAACCGTCTCACGGAAATGACACTGACGTTTCGATTACAAGCCCAACACACTTTCTTTTTACTCACAATATTCTTAAAGCACAAGTAATTTGATTATAAGTTTTTAGAAACAATTTTAATCTTTTAATTATTATTATTTTTATTTCAACGAAACATTTGAAAGAATTTTAACTATACGCGTAAATGTTTGATTTGATTATAGTAAGTGCCATTCACAATGACGCCCACCGTAGTTCTTATTACTACGTAGTAAAAGGTTAATTATGATAATTTCACGCGTCTTCGCAAATGGCCATACTAACATAACATTAGCAAGGCGGCTAAGCTAGAAACTAAACTACTTAGATAGCTGAAGTGAATATGAACAAGTGATTGCTTTTTATTCAGATACTAGCTTCTGCCCGCGGCTTCGCACGCGTGAACCATGAGTATTTCAAAGAAGCTAGCAATCAAGCGAGCGAGCACCCAAACCTGCAAGCATGTAAGTATGCAAGCAGGCATGCAAGCAGGCATGCAAGCAGGCATGCAAGCAGGCAAGCAAGCATGCAAGCAAGCGTGCAAGCAAGCATGCATGCAAGCGAGCGTGCAAGCAAGCATGCAAGCGAGCGTGCAAGCAAGCATGCATGCAAGTAAGCACGCAAGCATGCATGTATGCAAGCAAGCATGCATGCATGCATGAAAGCAAGTATGCAATCAAGCATGCAAAGCAAGGACTCAAGCAAGCATGCAAGCAAGCCCCCGCATTGCCCCGCTGCCTTAATTTTTCTGAAACTGTAAGTATTGCAGGATTTTTATAAAACAAACCTAACCTAACCTATAGGGCTGTCCTAAAATATACCTACCCCAAATAGCTTTTGCCCGCGACTTCGTAGTTACGCGCTAAGATGTAAAACGAAAAAATAAGTTTTTTCCCGTTCCCGTGAAAATTTTGAGGAGTGCTTTCGGAGTAGTTACACTTAAAGCCTTTAAAGAAAGACGCGTTATAAATGTTAAGCCTCTTTCTTCCGCTGTTTCGTCTGGAAACGTAAAATCCCGTTTTTTCCCGTTTTAGTGTTCCCCTACACTCCCGAATAAACCTACGTGACAAATTTCAACTTTTTGTGTCCAGTAGGTAAAACGTAAAATCCCGGTTTTTCCCGATCCCGTAAAAATCTTAGGAAATCCTTTGTTAATGCTCCCTTACACTCCCTAAGGAAGCTAAATGCTAAATTTCATTTTTCTACGACCAGTAAAACGAAAAATCCCGTTTTTCCCTATCCCGTGGGAATTTCGAAAAATACCTTCTTAGTGCACCTCTAGGATACTCAAGGTATATGTGTGCCAAATTTCAAGTTTCTAGCCATAGGTATTATGCCTACCGCAGTATTTCTTTGTAAACAAATATTTTTCCCGTTCCCGTGGGAATTTTGGAAAGTACTCTCTTAATGCTCCTCTGCACTCCCGAAGCAACCTACATGCCGAATTTCAGCTTTCTGCAACCAGTAAAACGAAAAGTCCTGTTTTTCCCATTCCCGTGGGAACTTCGAAAAATACCTTCTTAGTGCACCTCTAGGATACTCAAGGTATATGTGTGCCAAATTTCAAGTTTCTAGCCATATTATGCCTACCGCAGTATTTCTTTGTAAACAAATATTTTTCCCGTTCCCGTGGGAATTTTGGAAAGTAGGTACTATCTTAAATGCTCATCTACACTCCCGAAGCAATCTACATGCCGAATTTCAGCTTTCTGCAACCAGTAAATTGAAAAGTCCCGTTTTTCCCGTTTCCGTGGGAATTTCGGGAAATCCTTTTTTTAGTGCTCCCCTACACTCCCAAAAGGAACTTGAAGGCCAAATTTCAGTTTTATACGATCAGTAAAACGAAAAATCGATCCCGTAGAACTGAATATATAAATCCCGTTTTTTTCCTTATCCCGTGGGAATTTCCAAAAATCATTAAAATATTATTTTACTATTATAATCACCTACATCTATGCCAAATCTGAAGAGTCTAGTAATTATAGTTCATAGGATTTCGTTAAACTGAATATATAAATCCCGTTTTTTCCTTATCCCGTGGGAATTTCCAAAAATCCTGAAATTAGTTTCTTCGTTTTATAATCACCTACTTTTGTATCAAATTTGAAGAGTCTAGTTATTATAGTTACTGAGATAGCGTCACTCTGAGTCGAATATATAATTCCCGTTTTTTCCTTATCCCGTGGGAATTTCCAAAAATCCTTCCTTAGTGGATGCCTACATTGTATAAGGTATCTATGTGCAAAATTTCAAGTCTCTAAGTCCAGTGGTTTGGGCTGTGCGTTGATATATAGTTAAGTCAGTCAGTCAGTCAGTCAGTCAGTCAGTCAGTCAGGACTTTGAATTTTATATGTATAGATCAGTATCGAATCAACTTATTAACTAATATGAGGCTTAACAGTTAGTGCCGTGCAGGCAGACACTTGTTCCTATTCACTTCAGATATCAGTGAATAATTAATTAAATTGTCAACAAATCATAAACATCAACTAGGTATGAAAAAGCTCCAGTTTGACGATAACAAACTGCACGTAATTATTTTCGCATAATTCTTGCGCTTGCGACGACACGGCCATTCTGCGAGACGGTGCGCGCTCTGCACCAGTCGCGATTCTGTAAATAGAAATTTAACTTCTCTGAGCTAGGTATCCATTCACAGGAGCACCTAGCTGATAACCTGGTATTAAGTTTATAGTCATCAATTTTAGTAACCATGTTATCAGCATATTCATGTTCGTATGTGCAACAAAAGTAAGTTATAAAAACGTTACTTAATGACAGAAAGTAAAGAAAATTGCAATGTTTGTTTGTCATAGGTAGTCATAGTTTATCATAGTGCTTATGCTCCACGCACACTTGCACGATTTCTGGTTTAATAAGAGGACAATGATGATGTGGTGCTGAGCAGTCTTGTATGCCGTGGTCCACATGGGATAAAGGAGTCGGGGAGGACGATGCTGTGGCCTAGGTTTTTGACCGTGGTCCACAGAGGCTCTGAAAGTAATAATTATAGTTTTTTTTTTTCAGCTTTAGGTTTATTGCTGTGGTACTGAGCGGAACTATACGCCTTGGTCCACAGAGGTCATAAAGGATTTGGAAAGGACGATGCTGTGGCCTGGGCCTTTAGTTTTAGACCGTGGTCCACAGGGGCTCTGAAAGTAATAATTTGAGCTGTGGTTATATGCGGTGCTGTGCGCCGTCGTCCACAGGGGTTTAAGAATACCTTATTCATAAGGGATTAAAATTTTGTTTATTTGTTAAAGATGTAGGTAAATAAATTATTTTCTGTATAAATAATCAACTGACCAGTTTGTTTGAGCGTTCATCAGCCGGGCAGCTCGGGATGTGGACGGTTGCGGTTCATCTGATGAATTGGAGCGCTGCGATGTCGCATCAATCAAGCGCGGTGTAGTCTGCATTTGGGCCCCTTTGATGCTCGACGACACGGATTCCTGGTCACCTGGTTGGGGAGCACGACGTAGTTGATCATGAGCTACCTTGCGCGGACGTCCTCTGCCTGTCACACGCTTTACCATGTATCGGTCGTTATCCATCACTCTGTATACTTCGTACGGCTCACTGTATTTAAGGTCCAGGGAAGTCTGATTGCGCGGATTGTTCTTGATGAGTACGTAATCGCCTCTCTGAAATGAACGTAACTTTGCCTTGTTCTTGTCAAATCGTTGCTTTTCATATTGAGCCGCTGCAGCCATTTTCTGTTGTACGTGCTGGTCGAGCAGGTCAAAGTCCATCAATCCTTCGTCAATATTCACTAACCTTAATAGTTCTGGCGGTACACAATGTTGGCGGCGGGTCAGCAGTGTCAGCGGCGCAACCCCGGTTACTCTATGGGGCGTGCAGTTAAACGCGAGCTGCAAAGCTTCCAACGCAGTCTGCCAGTTCTCGGTATCGTAGTTTTTAATCATGGTTAATGCGTTTTTCAGCGTGGCCATGACTCGCTCGATCTGACCATTTGCTCGGCTTATTCCTGGTGCAATTGAATGTATATCGATACCAAAACGGTCACAGTATACCTTGAATTCACCTAGAAATTCTCGACCGCCATCAACTATTAACTGCAGTGGAGTTCCAAATAAATGCACAACACGTTTTAATGCCGCAAGACAGCTGCTTGGGCTCTTGTTGTTAGAGTAGTTAAGTATTACGTACTTTGTAAAAGCATCGATAGTTACGATAACGTACTCGTCCTGTCCTTCCGCGTTTCTCGTACCAAGCTTGCCTGTGATATCCATATGGATGGTCTGGAATGCTGCGGTGGGTTTTTGAATCGGGTGAAGCTGTGCTTGAATCGCTCCAGAGGGCCCTTTCGATGTCCTGCATACTACGCAATTATCCACAAACCTTCTGACTGTCGTATTCATTTTCTCAAACCAGAAAGTTTCCCGCAGTTTTTGAAGAGTTTTCTCCCATCCTGGATGCTGCAGTGCTGTATGGAAGGAATTTATTAAACTCCACTGGAATGATCGTGGGACAACAACGTATTTATGCGTACCGAATGTAGAATCAGTGAGAGTCTTCATAAGTACACCGTCTTCTAAGACGTAGTCTGCAGCTGGGCTGTCGCTAGATATGGAGTCTATAATCGGACGAAGAATGTCGTCACGTCGCTGCTCGATCTTTAACCATTCCAGGTCACGGGTCACCACATTTACAGCCATCTCGGTGGACGGATTCCTGCTAAAAAAATCTGCGTGTTGCAGGCGCTCGCCTTTTCTATATTCAACTTCGAATTCGTAGTTCTGCAGGAAGGCCCACCATCTATGTATCCTAGGAAGCAAATCCTTTTTGTGCTTAGATGCCTTTAAGGCGTTACAGTCAGTTATTACCTGGAATTTTCGGCCATAAAGGTAATGACGAAAATGTTTTACGGCCCGGACTACCGCCAGAGTCTCGAGCTCGTACGAGTGGTAACGGCTTTCAGCGTCGGTGGTACGCTGGCTCATGTACGCGACTGGATGTCGACGGTCGTTGATGATCTGGATCAGCACTGCTCCGTAGCCAATGCTGCTCGCGTCCGTGTAGAGCTCGATGGGGGCGTCTTCCTGAAATAGCATGAGGGTAGGCGCAGTAGACAGGCGTTCGAGAATATAATTTCGTGCTTCATCGTGTCTCTCGTTCCATTCCCATTTCGCGTCTTTTTTTGTTAATTCATACAGTGGTGCCATTACACGAGAGAAATCGGGAATGAAACGTCGGAAATACCCGGCGAGACCGTTAAACTGCCTAAGTTGTTTGACCGATTTTGGAATAGGTGCCTTCGTTAAAGCCTCCACCTTTCTTGGGCTAGGACTGACTTCTCCGTCTGATATGATATTGCCCAAATATTCGATGGAGCGTTTAAAGAAGGCAGTTTTGTCTACATTAATCGAAAAACCGGCCTCTTGTAAGGAAATTAATATCCGCTCGATATGAGAAAGTCCTTCAGCGAATTCTTTACATTTAGAAAGTACATCATCAACATAGACCTGGCAAACCTGTTCTGCCGAAGTCAGTAAAGGAGCCAGTGCTCTGTTTATACAACGTTGATACACAGACACTGCGTTACTAAGTCCAAAAGGCATGGTTAAATACTCATATAACCCGTCTGGTGTAACAAAAGCGGTCTTTTCAATAGATCCCTCTGATATGGGTATCTGGTGGAACCCCGCTGCCATGTCGAACGTTGTAAAGTAAGTACCCCCAGCTAGCTGATCTATTTGATCGGAGATAATCGGCAACGGATAGTGATCCCTCAAAGTGTTCCTATTCAGCTCACGGAAGTCAACGCACATGCGATCCTCACCATTTTTCTTTTTGACAAGTATTATTGGACTGGAAAACGGAGACTTGCTTTCACGAATTATATTATGTTCCAGTAATTCTGAAACGATATCGCGCACTTTTTCTCGCTCAACGGGACTCAATCTATACGGTCTGCGTTCGACACATTTATCTTCATTTTTTAGCCGTATTTCAAGCTCACCGGTATTAACGCGTGTGCGAGGATAACCGCGGATGAACAAATGATCAAATTTGTTTAACAAAATTTTTAACTCTTTGATTTGGTCATCATCAGTCAAGTCACAATTGATTTTGTCAAATTTTTCACTTGAAGATCGCATGTGGTATACCACTGGCTGACGGACCAGTGTAGCACCTTGAGAACTCACTAACACGCTAAGGTTCGTGTTATCGACAAGGTTCATTCCTATTAACATATCTGAACATATTTCGTAATCTGGGACTATGTGGAACTGTAGTTCTACCTTCAAATTGTCGATAACACAAATAGTTGTCAACGTTGATAGTGATACTACTGTAAATTGTCCTAATCCCTTCAAGTATTTAACAACGTCTATTCTTTTTCCCGGTAGTTTAGCTGCTAGGGATTCGCGAATTACTGAACATTCAGCCCCGCTATCAAACATTGCGACCAAGTTTAAGTTTCCAACAAGTACTGGTATTGAATTCAATTTAGGTGTACCCACACAATTAACGCTCGACACAACCGCGCGCTCTCGCTTGTAACAAGTCTCATACGTATGACCCACTCTTGAACAGAACGTGCATGTCGGTTTACCCGCATTTGTGGGGGCATTTTTATCATTTGGTTGCACAATTTTATCATTTTGTTGACGCGGTTGAGGCTTTTCGGTTTTGTCACGGTAACGACAGTCGCGCGTGTCATGACCAGTTCTTTTACAGATTTGGCAAAAGAGAGTAGACTTATCGGGAAATCGGGGGCGCTTAGTATTGTTGCCCTGCTGCAAACCCGATGGACCCGGAAGGGGGCGCTTTAACTGTCGTATGGAAGATGCGACAGAAATTAGTTCCGGTACCGATGCGGCCCTAGCATTTAGTAATTCTATTCTTACTCGTTCATCCGCAACACAACCAATGACTGCCTCCACTGCGTCATCATTTGACAATTTATCCTTAGTAATACGCCGCCATAGCACCCAGGCGTGAGACAAAAATTGTGTGATGTCTTTGGAATTATCATAGGTATGATCTCTAAAGCGAACAATATCGCGTGAATATCGGTTTTCGGGTTCAAATGTTGTTATTAAGACATCCTGCAATTCTTGCCATGTGGCGGTAGACACAAGCCAATTGTCGACCCACAACCTTGCACGACCTTTTAGTAAACTACTTGCTTTCATTCTTACATCATAGTCGCTCAGGTTGTAGGTTTTCATGGCAGTAGTCACATGCTGACACCATTCTCGCACCCCAACGTTAGTGTCTGGATCGTATGACGGTAGAAACACATCATTAATTTTCATTTTTGTCTCAGGTTGTGCTGATGCCGTGATACGATCCGACATACTTTTCATCATTTGCAACATTTGAGTGAAAAACTCGGCTGGTACTCCGCTTACGGAAGCGTTAGCGTGAAAATCATTATTTGACCCGGATGGAGGAGCAGAGGCGCGCGATAGCCCCTCTTCTGATAACGGGGAAGGTTGACCAGCCGGGTTGCTGGGAATGGGGACATCAGCAGAGCTGGTGTCCCCATTTCCATCACTAGGTTCACTCATCTACAAAAGACTCGAGATTAATTGTTACACAGTTCTTTATTGTAAAGAGTAGTAGTAATTAAACTATTTTACAAATCTTAAATCTAGAACACTTTAAAATGAAAGTAGGTACTCACAGGATTTTCCCCTCAGGACACGACTTGCCTTAGCAGTGGTTCGTGTAAGAATGTGGCTCGGCCTGCTAGAACCGTCTCACGGAAATGACACTGACGTTTCGATTACAAGCCCAACACACTTTCTTTTTACTCACAATATTCTTAAAGCACAAGTAATTTGATTATAAGTTTTTAGAAACAATTTTAATCTTTTAATTATTATTATTTTTATTTCAACGAAACATTTGAAAGAATTTTAACTATACGCGTAAATGTTTGATTTGATTATAGTAAGTGCCATTCACAATGACGCCCACCGTAGTTCTTATTACTACGTAGTAAAAGGTTAATTATGATAATTTCACGCGTCTTCGCAAATGGCCATACTAACATAACATTAGCAAGGCGGCTAAGCTAGAAACTAAACTACTTAGATAGCTGAAGTGAATATGAACAAGTGATTGCTTTTTATTCAGATATCAGTATCGAATCAACTTATTAACTAATATGAGGCTTAACAGTTAGTGCCGTGCAGGCAGACACTTGTTCCTATTCACTTCAGATATCAGTGAATAATTAATTAAATTGTCAACAAATCATAAACATCAACTAGGTATGAAAAAGCTCCAGTTTGACGATAACAAACTGCACGTAATTATTTTCGCATAATTCTTGCGCTTGCGACGACATATACAATTTGTTTCTAGTCGTGAGATCCTATAATTGGCTTCATTGGTACTATAGGTAATCTACTCTGTGATTTATAGCTGTTGGTTCTTCGGAAATAAATAAATAAATAAATAAAAAGAGTAGACTCGATTTACTTCTATGCTGGTCTAGGAGCAAAGGAAAAACATACAATGTACCAGTTGCTTCTCTTCCCGCGCACATGGAAGAGAAAACCATAGGAATCATGTTATAGGCGATGCGGCTAGCAACCCATCACTATTTTGATTCCATTTTCATTTATACATCCATGCACAATCTTGCTAAACGTGGCCTTTAAGTTTTGGTACATAACATTCGTAGCACACGGAACACAGCGGTTGAGACGCTTTTGCCTTATCAAACGACCATCCCTGGTGTGTTGTTGGATCTCGTACTACATGGCTGAACAAGAATCAGTCGTGGCCATAGTGGGCGAGCCTCCTGGCCGCGGGTGGAATATTCACAATTTGTTGGTAAATAAATGATTTCTGTTGCGTAAAAGGTACACGTGGCAATTTTGTTAAGCTCCCACGCAAAAAGGGGGTAGATTGTTCGCTTGTCTGTCTGTAGCACCGTAGCTTTTGAAAGGGTGAAGCTCAGGGGTAAACCGATTTGGATGAGGTTTTCCAGCGGTGGTTTTTAGATATGTTCTATCAAAATCTTTTTGATTTTAAGCGTTCGGTTCTTTAGCGATAGGAGTTTTTAAAATTTATGTAATTTCTTTTTTTTTCAGAACGATGTAAAGTTAATGTCAGTTGAGTTGCGGCAGTCTTGAAACATTTGTCCCTTTCACACGCTAACTAGAAAGAGAGGGACGTAGTGTCTAAGGCCTCGACAAAACTTTTTTTTTTTTAATTTAACTCAAAAGTACCACTCAACTAAACTACAATAGATGAGTGGCGAGCAGCCTTTGCCTAGCAATGGGAGACTTCAAGTAGCTAAAAAAAAACATTTTTTAAAAACGAAAGGTCCTTCCGAACCTAGATTTTGTTCCAACTTTAACCGACAATGTGAGAATAATACATACATACATATATATCACGTATTTATTCCTTACGGGGTAGACAGAGCCTAAGGTAACAACTAAAAGACCTAAAGACCACGCTTAGCATGATTGAGGGCGTATGGGTGGAAAGGGGAATCAAAATAGTGATGGGTTGCTAGCCACATCGCCTAAATAACATCATCTTTAAAAATTTCGCCCAATCCCTCGATGGACTTTACCATATATGCGCGGGAAGAGAAGCAACTGGTACATTCTTTGTTTTGGACGTGACAACGTCTTATAAATTGGTTTGCCGGGTGACACTTCAAGAAACTGCGTTACGCTCCGCTCACGTTATGCGCTCACAATGAGAGCGAGTGAGAGGCATGGTTAGCCCGCCTAAGAGCGAGAGAGACAGACATAAAAAGTGAAAGGCATATTCACATTAAAATTATTTTACCACTCAAAGTCGTTGTCACGTAAAACTTTCGCCCGTATACCGACTTTTTCTTTGCTCCCAGACCAGCATGGAAGAAATAATTCGTTAAACAAAATCAATTATCGCGGCTAGAGAACTAGAAACCATTATCACTGTTTATGAAAAGGCTAGTTTTCATAAAACTACGCAATCCTCTTACCTAAAGGCGTCCTTGGTATATGCCTCCCTTTTACACCACCCCAGTCAGAGCCAGACGGGTATAGCTTCAGGTTCAGAGTCAATGACGTAACATTGAGCGGGGTTGGGCCGACCTCCGCGCGACCTTGCGACCCCGACCTTAGCCTGTGACGTCACACGCGGGTGTTGCCAGGTGTGCGAACAATACGGGGAATGTAGAATCTGTACTCTGTTGTTATATTTTAATGTGCAGTTTGTGTTTGAGTAGTGTTCCGATAGATGTCGCTACGTCGGTCTCAAACGTTTCTTACAGCGCGCTGTCCAGGTTTTTATAAGTGTCGTTTATAAAACCATAATAAGTTTTTAATGTTTTTATTTTATTAAAGTAGACCGAAAATTATATATTATGTTACTTAGGTAAGGTTACAAATATTGGGTTGTTTTCTTGTGTAGGTATTTATTACTTATACTAATTTAAGATTTATAAAATCGTAAAATCCCTACTAATATTCTAAATGCGAAAGTAACTCTGTCTGTCGGTCTGTCTGTCTATCTGTTACGCTTTCACGCTTAAACCTGGGACATAGGATAGTTCTTATCTTGGAAAATTGCATAGTTCCCGCGGGATAGCGATAAGAGAATTCTTTGCAGACGGAGTCGCGAGCAATCGCTAGTTTGCTATAAAAAGAAGAGGTACCTACTAGAACTAATACCGTATTCAAGCGATCAAATCCCCTGAGGTCCGATTTTGGAAAGCACGTAGGTACTTATGTGATAATACCACTCGAAAATTGTGAAAATTTGTATTTACCTATGTATGTATAACTCTTTATTGTACATAAAACACATGAAAAAGATGAATACAGGACAAATGCACAAAGGCGAACTTATCTATACTAATATTATAAAGAGGAAAGATTTGTACCTATTTTTGTATGTTTGTATGTTTGTAATGAATAGGCTCAAAAATTACTGGGCCGATCTGGATGAAATTTGGAACATAGATAGATTATAGTCTGGAATAACACATAGGCTACTTTTTATCCCGGAAAATTGCGTGATTCCCGCGGGATAGCGATAAACGAATTCTACGCAGACGAAGTTGCGGGCAACTGCTAGTATATAATA
The DNA here is from genome assembly GCA_949127965.1 of Pandemis corylana. Lineage (NCBI taxonomy): Eukaryota > Metazoa > Arthropoda > Insecta > Lepidoptera > Tortricidae > Pandemis > Pandemis corylana. Next base: position 3,201,647 of record OX421852.1, on the reverse strand, counting down.
AATTTGTTTGTGTAGTCCTAACTTAGTTTAACTCGATCAAAAGGAAAACAATTCAAAGAGTACCTACATAAGTATACGTTTAACAAAAGAGAGCTATTTCGGCCAGCTTTTGGTTTACCTTTAAACAATCCGGTAAATTTTTGCGGTAACTCGTGAAGTGCACGGTAATCTAAGACATAGCTCTGGCAACTCTAAGCCGAATGAAAGCCAGTTCAAAAATGGAATCGCGCTTTTTTAATTTGCGTGCTTGCTAACGGCCAGACATAAAGAGTTCGTTACGGCATTCTGTGTCGCCTACTGGCTGATAGAAAATTAACCTTAAGCCTTTCCGAGTAGCTTTTATTTCGAATGTGCCAAATGTATCCGAGCAGTAACATCGTCTATCGTCTGGTTCCCGCGGGAACTGTTTGTTTGTGTATATACGTACGTAAACTCTTTATTATGTAAAATAAAAATAAGACAAATACAATTGACACACATTGAGATACATGGGATAAATGTAAAAATATCATACTAGTTGTTGCCCGCGTCTTTGTCCGCGTAGAATAAAAAAATATAGCCTATGTTCATCAGGGATAATGTAGGTGAGACTTTTTCAAATCGGTCCAGTAGTTTCGGAGCCTATTCAATGCAAACAAACAATCAAATCTTTCCTCTTTATTATATGTATTAGTATAGAAGTATAGACGAGTAATATTCAATGATAGTACAGCTTCCTATCAGCATTTTTATGTCGGTTTATTATCTTTGGCTTTCTCTTGTCAGGTCAGGCCAAACAAAGCCAAAAAAAAAATATTTTTTTATTTTTATAAAATTCATCCCTTGTGGGATAAGTAAAGGAATTATTGTCCATTTAGCCAGTAATAAACGTTGTAATGCCGGTTCATCACTGTTTTTCATTGATATATATATATTTTTAATGCGTGCTTACAGTAGCACTTGATGGTCCCATCGGAAGACCAGCGTTGGCTGCAAGGCCAGCATTATGCTGAGATGGGACCATTTCGTGATGTATGTCCTTATTTTTTTTACTCCTTTTTTTGTTTTTGTAATTTGATTATTATGTCACGAATAAATGTTTTCTTTCTTTCTTTCTGTTACTTACGGATGGAACTCCAATAATCGAGTCAATATACTATGTTTTAACGACGATTTTTAACCCCCGACGTAAAAAGAGAGGTGTTATAAGTTTGACGTTGATGTCTGTGTATGTGTGTCTGTGACTTCGTAGCGGATGAACCGATTTCAATGCGGTTTTTTTCATTCCAAAGCCAGTTTCTTTGCAGTGGCTTTTAGCCATATTTGGTAAAAATGGGTTCAGCAGTTTGAAGAGTATCAGTTCTGAAACGATGTAAGTAAGGCATTTTTGGCATATATTTTTTTTTATCTAATATTTTTGCGAGGCTTGAGTACACAATGGTGACTATGTCAGCCTCATGGGAAACCACAGGTAACTATTTCAAACTCTGCCTTGCCCAGAGTCCGAGGCTCTAGAGCCAAAGGCGTGTCTTACAAATTTATACAACAGTACTGCGTCATCTGACAAAGGGCAACTCAGGATAACTTCCCGGGAGAGATCTCGCGCGCCTGGGCCCCACGGTCCCAAGGTCTCAACGCCAAACGGCGCCAAAATGTAGCCCTCCCCAAGAGCTGAAATGAAATAAAATAAATACATACATACACACAACATTATTGTATAATACTTAAGATACTTATTCAAAATAGGTATCTTCGAAAAATAAATAAATAATAATTAACTGTCGAACACATTAAGAAACTAGAAGAACTGTTCACGTGTCTTGGTCTAGGCTGTAAAGACAGGTCACGTGTGGAAGTGTTACAGACTTAGTATAATTAGATTAGCATCGAAGGCGTGTTTATTGTAAACGTGGTCACGTTTTGTAGTTTTTATGCCAGCAGGCCCTATTTCACAAACGCGACAATTGTCGATGACAGGTGACAATTATGTTCTCATTACAAAATCGACGAGATTCTACAATGTTTGGCTTCATATGGAATACGCATTGCGTTTCGAATTGTCAATGCTCACCGAGAATTGTCGAGTTGGTGAAATAATGGATCATTGTCTAGATAGTAGTGGATTACCAACCGCTCAAATGAGTCCTCGCCCGCGCGGGTACAGAGGCGCGGGGTAGGACGACAAAGGGGACCGAGAGCGCGGGCGGGTAGTGCTGCCGCCCGCACCTCTCTCCGCCCCCTTTGTCGCATACCCCTCGCCCCGTGCCGCGCGGGTGCAGAGGCGCAGGGTAGGACGACAAAGGGGACCGAGAGCGCGGGCGGGTAGTGCTGCCGCCCGCACCTCTCTCGGGCCCCTTTGTCGCATACCGCTCGCCCCGTGCCGCGCGGGTGCAGAGGCGCAGGGTAGGACGACAAAGGAGACCGAGAGCGCGGGCGGGTAGTGCTGTCGCCCGCACCTCTCTCCGCCCCCTTTGTCGCATACCCCTCGCCCCGTGCCGCGCGGGTACAGAGGCGCAGGGTAGGACGACAAAGGGGACCGAGAGCGCGGGCGGGTAGTGCTGCCGCCCGCACCTCTCTCGTTCCCCTTTGTCGCATACCCCTCGCCCCGTGCCGCGCGGGTGCAGAGGCGCAGGGTAGGACGTCAAAGGGGACCGAGAGCGCGGGCGGGTAGTGCTGTCGCCCGCACCTCTCTCCGCCCCCTTTGTCGCATACCCCTCGCCCCGTGCCGCGCGGGTACAGAGGCGCAGGGTAGGACGACAAAGGGGACCGAGAGCGCGGGCGGGTAGTGCTGCCGCCCGCACCTCTCTCCGCCCCCTTTGTCGCATAGGTACCGCTCGCCCCGGCGCCCTTTAAGTTAAGCGGTCGATCTATACCACGTGAGACTCCCGTCAGTGACGCTTGCACGTGAAACCGCCGTGGTTACAGTGACGTCACGAGGGGCACGTGAACCCCCCGAGCGTAAACTGTGACGTAAGTGACTAGTGGTTGTGGCAGTCAGTGGGCGATTGGGTTGTGATGCAGTTTAGAAAGGGTGGAAGGGTTCTTCCATGCTGGTCTGGGAGTAAAGAAATAACATAGAATTTACCAGTTGTTTCTCTTCGCGGAGATGGTAAAAGCCCATCGGGGGAATGGGCGAGTCTTAGGAATCATGTAGGCGATGCGGCTAGCAACTCATCACTATTTTGATTATGATGAGCTACACGCCCTTAATCATGCTAAACGTGTCCTTAAGGTTTTGTTATCTCAGGTTCTGTCTACCCCGTAAGGGATAAAGACGTGATATACGTATGTATGTGGAAGGAGATGAAAAAGCCATTAATTGTCACAAAACAAACAAAAAAACAATTATATCTAAGGTAATTGGCCAAACGGATTGACCACTCGAAAGCGCCATTCGAAAGTCCTACAAATTTGTATTAAGACGTCGAGGTAACCACTCTGATACATACATACATACATAAATCACGTCTTTATCCTTAAACCACTGATTTGGGTAGAAAATTAGAAGATACTCTTCTAATTTTCTACCTACACACAGCTTCGCCGAATTTTTGAAAGCATATGTGTGAAAATACCACACGAAAGTGGTGAAAAATTGAGCTGAATTTGAAATACGAGTAGCATAGAAGACAATCATAGCTCTAATTAATCTTGTGAACTAGTCAACACTTTGATTAGAGCTGTAGTTTTGGAGATATACCTAAGCTGCCCGATTTTTGAAAGCACATGTGTGAAAGTATACCATTATACCACTCGAAATTGGTATAAATCTGTTTATATCTTCTAAACTACAGTTCTAATCAAATTTTTGTCTAGGTCACAAGATTAATGAGAGCCGTAAGTTTCTTCTAAGCTACTCGTATTTAAAATTCAGCACAATTTTTCACCACTTTAGAGTGGTATTTTCGAGTCATGTGCTTTTTTAAAAATCGGGCCCTGTTATGTAACGCTAAGGCTAGCTACGTCCTAGGCAATAAGTAATCTATCTAAGTAAGTGTGAAGAGATCGTATATCGTGTTGCTATATCAACGCTCTTTACTGTTTACACCTTGACTTTGTCACTGCTTGTTAAAACATAATTGTTCCTATGAAGTTGTTCTATTTATTAAAACTGAATAATATTGCTTTATAAACTGTTATATTATTAAAATACATTACAAAAACTTAAAATGGTAGCAGAGAAGAAAATAGATCCATAAAAACTCTTAAATATTTGAAGTGAAGTGTTAAACTCGTGCAACATACTTACGACAATGCCGAAAACAACATATCACATTGAACCTTTGGATAAAGACAACTATGATACATGGGCGATACAAGCTGAAGCAGTGTTAGTAAAAAACAAACTGTGGAAGTATGTTGTAGATCAATTATCTCCAACTCCAAACGCCGCTGAACTTGACGGCGACAGAGAGGCAAAATCCGAGCTCATTCTGCTGATTGCACCATCACAACTAAAAGACATAAAAAAGTGCACGTCCGCAAAAGCTCTATGGGATAAATTAAAGGAAATACATGCGAGTAAAGGTCCCGCGCGAAAAGCGACTCTTCTTAAGCGGTTGATACTGACAAAACTAGAAAACAACAACGTTCGTGAACACCTAAACAAATTCATGGACACCGTAGACAAGTTGTCAGAAATGGACGTAGAAATAAATGAGGATTTACTAACAATCCTAATGCTCTACAGTCTCTCCTCTGAATACGAAAACTTTCGTGTAGCTATGGAGTCACGCGATGTTCTACCAAAGCCAGAGGAACTCAAGATTAAAATAATTGAAGAGAGCGACGCTCGACACCGTGACGTCGAGGTCAGCCCGCAGCAACTAACTGAAGATGAAAATGCACTCTATGTATCTTGCAAAATTTGTAAGAAATCGGGACGAAAAATCTTTCAGAAAAAGAATCACAAAATTTGTTCTAACTGCTGGAAGAAAAATAAAGACTCAAATTTTAAAAGCTCCCTCTACGCTGAAGAGTGTTTCCTCGCTTCAAACCAAAACAACCAGAATGACTGGGTACTTGACAGCGGCTGTACCTCCCATATGACTTATCAGCAAGAGTATTTTGAAAACATAACGAGTGTTTCAAGAAAACTTAAATTTGCTTCAGAACAGCATTCTACTGAAATTAAAGGTGAAGGCAGAGTAACATTAAAAAACAAACATGGGATAATTAATCTCGAAAACACTCTGTACGTTCCCTCACTTTGCAAAAATCTACTATCAGTGTCGAAAATGACTGAACATGGAGCTTCTGTTACTTTCGATAAAGACAAAGCGTTCGTACGCAATAAGACAGGAGATTTGCTTATGACTGCAGAAAAGTCTAGAAACAGTGGTCTCTACTATGTCAAATCGCAAAACGTCGAACTAAATTACGCAGCTACGTCTGAAACAATATCAAACAATACGAAGAAAGACTCCTTACTAGACTGGCACAAGAAGCTTGGACATATGAACGACAAAGACCTCCATCTAGCGCTCAAAAACGAGACTTTGCTTGGACTAAACTTTGACAAAGAAGAGTCTCTGTCAGATTGCGACGCATGCATTCAGTCAAAAATGACTCGTGTGCCAAGCCCTCCACAAAGAACAACTCCTCGTACTACTGAACGCTTGGAGATTGTCCACAGTGACGTGTGTGGTCCTGTCACACCTTCATACGGAAAAAACCGATACTTTGTCACTTTCATTGACGATTACAGTAGATATGGACGTGTCTACTTCATGAAAAAGAAATCTGAAACACTAGATCATTTCAAAGTCTACAAACAAGAAATGGAAACTTTTACTGGAAATAAGATTAAGCACTTGCAAACAGACAACGGCACAGAATATGTCAACGGCAGATTTCAAGCCTATCTACAGGAACAAGGGATTGCAAGACGTTTATCTGCACCCTATACTCCACACCAAAACGGTATTGCTGAACGGAAAAATCGCACATTACTGGAAAAAGCGAGAGTGATGCTTATTGACGCAAAAGCACCAATGCATCTGTGGGCAGAAGCCATCAACACGGCGAACTATCTATCCAATAGAAGCGTAAATAGTGCTATAGAAAACAGAACGCCATTTGAGAAATGGGTTCTAAGAAAACCATGCGTCAATCATCTCCACACTTTTGGAACTAAAGCATTTGTACTATTGAAAGGTCGTGCTAAGGGTTCCAAGTTTGCACCTAAGGCAATTCCAGGAGTTTTCGTCGGATATTCTGACACCAGCAAGGCGTACAGAATATATGTTCCTGCCAAACGCAAGTCATATATTTCCAAAGATGTAAGAATTGTCCAGACAAATTTTTATTCAAATTCTGTTGACAATATAGACAGTCTTACTCATTCTATTTCGATTTCAAATCCAAAAATCGAATTGACTGTTGAAGATGCTCAAGATGAACTGATTTCAATTCCAAACGGTCCAGATTCCACTCAGCAAAACGGTACTTTTGATCAAGAATATAACACGGATGATGAACAGCAAGAATTTTACGATACTCCTGATCATGAATATCATGATGTTGTAGTAGAACAACCTGAACCCGAATTGAATCAACATGAAAATGAAGCCGAAACTCAACCTGAACCTGACCAGAGGCATTATAATCTGAGAAACAGATCAGCGATACAGCAACCACAACGGTATGATGACTTTGTACTGGCAGCTGTTGCTGGAGTAGAGAATCTACCTAAGGATCCAGAAACTTACAAACAAGCCCTGGAATCTCCTTATAAAGAAAAATGGCTCGAAGCCATGTTAAGCGAGATAAATTCACTACATGAAAATCAAACCTGGGACTTAGTGAATTTGCCTAAAGGAAGGAAAGCACTACCATGCAAATGGATTTACAAATTGAAAATGAATCCAGATGGCTCAATCGACAAATTTAAAGCAAGGGTAGTTGTTAAAGGTTACTCCCAACAACAAGGCGTGGACTACGATAAGACATTTAGTCCAGTGGCTCGCCTTAGCACCATACGAGCAATCATAGCAATTGCAGCTAAAGAAAATTTAAACTTACTACAATTTGATGTGGCAACAGCCTTTCTTAATGGATCAGTTAAAGAAGAAATTTATGTCAAACAGCCTGAAGGCTTCCATGACGGAACCAAACGGGTTTGTAAACTCAAGCGCAGCTTATATGGACTGAAACAGGCACCGCGCTGCTGGAATTCGTGCATAGCCGAATTTTTAGAAAAAGTTGGTTTTCAACAAAGCGAAGCAGATCCTTGCCTTTACATTAGAATTAGAGGACAGGTTAAAGTCTTAATTGGATTATACGTTGATGATGGACTTGTAGCGTCAAGCACGACTGCTGCAGCTGACGAGTTTATCGAGGAACTTAAAACAAAATTCAAGATAACTTTTAAACCTGCCTCCTATTTTCTGGGCATGGAGATTACAACTGAAAACAATGAAATAACACTTGGTCAACAAAACTACACAAAAAAGGTTCTTGGAAAGTTCGGTATGCTGAATAGCAAATCAACGCCGACTCCCATAATCAAAGATAGTATCACTGATACAGAAGTAAGTGAAGAAAACACTAAAGTGTTTCCTTACCGACAGGCCGTTGGAGCCCTAACATACTTGGCAGTGGGTACAAGACCCGATATCGCATACGCTGTGAGCAAAGCATCAAGAAACCTGGAGACACCCACAGAAAATGACGTTATGCTAGTGAAACGGATCTTCCGTTATTTGAAAGGAACCGCCGACAAAGGCCTGGTTTATCGTCACACAAAGGAATCACCCAGAAACTTAATATGCTTTTCTGACTCTGACTTTGCAGGAGATCCACCGACTGGACGATCAACATCTGGATTGGTCTGTTTGCTATCAGGAGCTGCTATCAGCTGGAGAAGCCAAAGACAAACGATCGTATCGATTTCATCCACCGAAGCAGAGATTATCGCTGCCAGCGAAGCTGCACAAGAAATATTGTGGTTAAATGGCCTATTAAAAGATTTAGTCGTCTTAGAGAAACCTATACTCTACTTGGACAACGAATCGGCTGTAAAGCTATCCCACAATCCGAAATATGAGTACCACAAACGTACTAAGCACATCAAGCTCAAACATCTCTTTGTACGTGAGTGTGTCACCAATGGAGAACTGCTCGTGAAGCAAGTTCCATCCAAGATACAATTGGCAGATATGCTTACTAAGCCGCTTTTTGGTCCAAGATTGGAAGAATTGAGTGGAAAAATTGGATTGAGAAGAATTTCCAAATAGAATTTCCAAATTCTTAAAAGTTCAGAGGGTGTGAAGAGATCGTATATCGTGTTGCTATATCAACGCTCTTTACTGTTTACACCTTGACTTTGTCACTGCTTGTTAAAACATAATTGTTCCTATGAAGTTGTTCTATTTATTAAAACTGAATAATATTGCTTTATAAACTGTTATATTATTAAAATACATTACAAAAACTTAAAAGTAAGCCATTATTATGATTTATTGAGCAGCTGCTTTCACCTAATTATTGGTAGATGTTGTCAGTAAGATATACCTAAGTTGTTAGAAACTGAGGCCCATTTAAAAGATTACGAATAGGTTTTTTATTACCTTACGTGTTTAACGTTAAGTGCTGTTTTAATCTACAGTACTGGGGGGGGGGGGGCGACTTTTGAAAGCACATGTGTGAAAATACCACTCGAAAGTGGTATAAATCTGTTTATATCTCCAAAACTACAGCTCTAATCAAATTTTTGACTTGTTCACAAGATTAATAAGAGCCGTAAGTATCTTCTAAGCTACTCGTATTTCAAATTCAGGGGCCTGATTTTTGGAAAGCACATGTGTGAAAACACCACTCGAAAGTGGTGAAAAATTGTGCTGAATTTGAGATACGAGTAGCTTAGAAAATACTTAGGGCTCTCATTAATCTTGTGACCTAGTCAAAAATTTGATTAGAGCTGTAGTTTTGAAGATATAAACAGATTTATACCACTTTCGAGTGGTGTTTTCACACATGTGCTTTCCAAAAATCAGGCCCCAGCACAATTTTTCACCACTTTCGAGTGGTATTTTCACACATATGCTTTCAAAAATTCGGCGAAGCTACGTGTAGGTATAAATATATTTAGAAGATAATAAAACAGTAATTACTTGCCAACTACCTGATGGACTTGTATTATGAGAACACAACGCATTCAACACATTCGAAGTATATGCTAAGTAAAACTCCCCTTGCTGAGCTGCCCGTCTGGCGGCTCGCTTTCTCTCCGGTAAGCTGTAAAAGCCATCAGAGGCTAACAGCAGTAGTCAGTTAGAAAAAAAAAAAAAAAAAAAAAACATTCGAAGTAATTATTTAGTACGTATTTGCGTTGATTTCAAAACATGAAAATTGTTTTTTATTTTCTACCATTTTTTTCTTTTAAAGTTGTATGCTTAAGATTAAATTTGCAGCTAAAAGTGCCACAAGGTATTTTTGTTCTATCAAAGTACAGTGAACTGAATAAAACAAGGAAGTTTTAAAAGCATAGTATAAGAAGAAAAGCTTAGTTTGTTGCCGTACAGTGCCGCTAGTAGCGCTGTCAATTATTTCATATCAATAGCGACGTTTCGCGAATACGTCTGCATGAAACTGTTCTCATTCATATTGTTCGAGACGTTTTTTGTGTTAAAATTAGTCAAGAATACAAAGCACATAACCGACCGTTAAAACTATTATAAGATGACTGACGAAAAACTTGTGAACTAAGAAGTTGTTTCACTCGACGCCTAGATGGCGCTAGTGGACAGCAAAACCATAAAATTTTAGTTTAATTACAATACTTATCTTACATTAAATGAATTATACATTCTATGCTTCTACATTTGCTTATATTATAAACTTTTTTAAATGCTTATTAAGAACATGCTGAATGGGTTACTAGCGCCATCTAGTAGAGTATTAACAAACTTTTCGTTCTCTTATTCTGTCTTTTTTTTAGATGCACCAAAATCTCAACCAAAAGCCTCGAAAGTAGTGAATAATTGTGCTGAATTTGAAATACAAGTAGCATAGAAGACAACCACAGCTCTCATTAATCTTGTGAACTAGTCAAAACTTTGATTAGAGCTGTAGTTTTGGAGATATAAAGTAATTATTTACAACAGAATTCTACTAGTACCTCAAACTGGACGTGGTTTTATTCTCCGCCTTGGAATGTTATTTTGATAGATATGATTTTAAATATCTACCATAAGAATAGGTAATGGTGTAATAAAAATTACACTACATTAATAACCTTTTTGAACGCAAAAAGTGTCTTATTCGGCCCGCAGATTTCAGTACAACTAACGCCATCTACCGGTACAATACGAAAACAAGTTTTTGTTAAAAAAATATTTTATTTACGTTTTTCGATAAGTTGATTAATTTCAAATTCCGAGCACATTATTTCACCGTTTTCAAATATACATGCAGGACTAGGAGTGTAATTTTTCAAACATCGCCTCCGCGTGCACTAGGAATCTCCACAACAGAAGTTTCTAGTAAGTAATCGACCGTTGAGGAAAAGTAAGTCGTTGGAGCGCATCGCATTATGCATGCGTGCCATGCGTGCAGGCGGATGCATGCGGGCTATTTTTATGCGATGCGAGTGACCTCATGCAGGTGATCCAAGTTTCGTTTTATCACTACATTTTTTTTTTTTTTTTTTTTTTTTTTTAATATGAATAGGAAGGCAAACGAGCAAGTGGGTCACCTGATGGTAAGTGATCACCACTGCCCATAGACACCCGCAACCCTGGAGGGCTTGCAGATGCGTTGCCAACCTAGAGGACTAAGATGAAATGCCTCTTGTGCCCGTAATTTCCCCGGCTGTCTTACTCTCCGCACCGGAACACAGCAGTGCGAGCACTGCTACTTAGCGGCAGGATTAGCGAGTAAGATGGTGGTAGCGATCCGGACGGACCTTGCACAAGGCCCTACCACCCGCAAAGCAACATAGAATCCTGTCGCAATTGACAGGCCGCCGTCACTCAAACTCGAGTGATATGCCACCTTATTGCGATAGGGTTCTACGCTGGCTAGTGTTCCCTTACGGTTTTCAGGGTGATTAGGGTTTCAAACGGAGAGCTTGGGCCCGATTTTTGAAAGTAAATCACTAGAAAGTACCACTTGAGTGGTACCATCCTACTAATATTATAAATGTGAAAGTTTGTGAGTATGGATGTTTGGATGTTTGTTACTCTTTCACGCCAGAACGGCTGGACAGATCTGGATGAAATTTGGAACATAGATAGATTATAGTCTGGAATAACACATAGGCTATTTTTTATCCCTGAAAATTGCGTAATTCCTGCGGGATAGCGATAAACGAATTCTATGCAGGCGGAGTTGCGGGCAACAGCTGGATAGCTGCAAGGATTATTATCCTTCCTACTACTACTAATATTATAAATATGAAAGTTTGTGAGTATGGATGTTTGTTACTCTTTCACGCCAGAACGGCTACACAGATCTGGAAGAAATTTGGAACATAGATAGATTTATAGTCTGGAATAACACATAGGCTACTTTTTATCCCTGAAAATGGCGTAATTCCTGCGGGATAGCGATAAACGAATTCTATGCAGACGGAGTTGCGGGCAACGGCTAGTTTGATAGTAAATGTTTGTTTTACTACATAACTAGAGCTCAAATTAAATTTTCGACAGTGTACAAGATCAATTAGAGCTGCAGTTTTCTTTAAATGCAATCGTAATTCAAATGCAGCGCCTGATTTTTGAAATCACTCAACCTTTTCGCCACGTCAAATACAAGAGAGAGAATAGGTGAAAATCTTAGGGATCGTGTTATAGGCGATCTAGCAATTCTACCACTATTTTAATTCCCCTTTCCACCTATACGCCCACAGTCTTGATAAGCGTGGGCTTTAGGTCTAGATAACTTAAGCTCTGTCTACCCCGTAAGGGATAAGATCGCCCGACAAGAAGGGACTGGCGCGCGATCTCACGCGCGCAGCCGGCCCTCCACTACCGGACTGACACCCTCGCTCGCTGGACCTCCCCGAACGGGCTCCACCTCGCAGGCGGCTGAAGACGAACACTGGATTAATCAGCGAGGTCACCCGGCCATATTATGTGATCGGCGTACGAAGACGAAGCCACTGAAAGGGGCGACTGCCCCGAACAGCAGCCTCGCCCCCCTTTCCGGGGATCGAGATGAACATGATTTAAGAAGCCCACTTCACTTACATTATCTGTAAGCGAAGTGAGAACCTTATCAAATTCGACGTCTATCAGGTTCAAAAGCTTACCTCACTTAAGTACCAGACCTTTACGATTGACAGCAAAACTACAGCACCTATGTAAAAGCCGGGCGTCCGAGCCAACCACGCCAGGAGAAATCTTAACAGCGCGATGTAGGATTGTCAGGGAGCCGTGGCAGCGCCATCCATGGGAAATATGCGGAATATTAAGAATGCTCTACCTAACTACCTTTGATAATGATAAGTATTGCCGTAGAACAACACAATATCAGTTCCTAACAGTTTAATTTACAACTACGCCATCGCCATGTCAAAGTAATAAAAATAGAATTCAAAAATCTTGTGACAAAATGGCGGCAACGTTGTACGGTAGTGGTCAAAGACCCCCTGACCGGCTCTCCCCCCTGTCGGGCTCTTAGCTAACGGTCAATGATATCCCTTAGAAACTGCCAGGAAATTATTAGCCGATGCACAGGGTGCACCGGACCAAGCACTGCTCTTCCCCCCGGCCGGACGGATCCAAAAACGAACCGCAGCCTTGACCACACGTGGAGGTAACCCGACTTGCACTCCTTTAAAATAATTGGAATAACCTAATAATAAAGTACAAAAAGTCGTGTAGTTCAAATAAAACCACGAAGATAATACTAACACGTACTAACGCCATCTAGAGTCAAATGCTTGTAACATTTTGAACATGAGCATGGTCTACAGTTAAGTAGAGTTGGAAGAACTTATTTCACAAAGTTTACATAGATGGCGTAAGTGTCCCAAAAATTCAACTCCACCGACTCTCCTGAATATTACTACAAATGAACTGTGTCATTAATAATGATTATGATTAATATAACACAGCAGTAACAGTATAATATTATCAGTACGATCGTAAATGAACGGGTTTCTTATAAAGATAACAGTACAGCTATTTGTAGAGACAAATTAATAACACATTCTGCTTCATAGCTGAATCTGACAATGGTTGAATAGAGATTGCAGTTGTCTTTTAGCTAGACATGACTAAACAAAACGTTGAAGTACTAACGCCACCTAGCGTCAAATGAGTACAACACTTTGAACACAAGCGTGCTCTTGCAGCCAAGTAGAGTCTAACGAACTAATCTTACGAACTTCTCACTGATGGCGCTAGTGACCCAAAATGTTTTCGTGCTTCGGTATGGTTTTGTCGATGTTGTATTCAAATTCAAGGTGATCAAAGGAAATAAAGCATTTATTTATCTTATTTATTGCAATTGGTTAAAGCGAACGCAGTTTCTCTTGCTCTCTGTCTCTCTTGATTTGAAAATATGTCCTTATATTATGTTTTGGGCTGTCGTGGAAAAATATTCGGTGCTTTTCATTTCACTAGGTACTTCATGCCAATTACTTTCCTCGGAAAACAAACAAGATCAATCTTTATATTTATTTTGTACTAGCCTTCAGTCCGCAGCTTCGCCCGCGATAAATTAATTTTCCCGTAGGAATAGGTATTTTCCCGCGGTAAAAAGTAGCCTATGTCACTCAGTGATAATGTAGTTTTCTAACGGCAAAAGAATTTTTAAAACCGGTCCAGTAGTTTCAGAGCCTAATCAATGCAAACAAACAAACAAACAATCAAATTTTTACTCTTTATAATATTAGTATAGACTAGCCTTCCGTCCGCAGCTTCGCCCGCGATAAATTAATTTTCCCGTAGGAATAGGTATTTTCCCGCGGTAAAAAGTAGCCTATGTCACTCAGTGATAATGTAGTTTTCTAACGGCAAAAGAATTTTTAAAATCGGCCCAGTAGTTTCGGAGCCTATTCAATGCAAACAAACAAACAAACAATCAAATTTTTCCTCTTAATAATATTAGTATAGATGAAATATCAAACGATTCCAACGTAACGTAAGAGATGACGAAAATAGACTACATTTACCATGATATTCAACAGTAGATAAACAGCAAGAAACGCCATTATCGGAATCGCAAAAACTACAAAAATAACAATAATTGTAACAACGTTAGATAGATCGTACCTACATATTGATAAGTAGAAAAAGTAAGTTACCTAATTATTAAGCTGTAGAAGAATATGCAATTATTTTTTCTTTTTAGTGCGTATTAGTTTGTTTTGAAATGGTTTCTTTTTGTGTGAAGTCGGTTTTTTTTGTTAAAATGTTTGTTTCTTATTTAATGATCTGCCTCTTGTTACGCACAATCATTGCACACTATTTGCTGATGACGTCTTAGTCATTATAACTGGTAAAAATAGGGACAATTACAATAATGATATTGGCAGAGTGCAAAGCGGGTGGAGGGGGTAGCCTAAACGATCACAGCGCTCGCTACGGCTAAAATTGACATTTTTGTCGCTGACTTGAGCTGTCAAATCCATATTGCAGTAAACATTTTCTAATCGTTTTTGAGATAAAAATATGGTCCTGGTAAGATGTGTTGTTGTGAATTGTAATAACACCAAGAAGAATAGCGACTGTAAATTTTACCAATTTCCAAGACCATGGTGGAAACGAGACCAAAGAAATAAGTGGATATTTGACGTAAGAAAAAAAAGTAAGTTACCTAACCTCTAAAATTTCACTGAAAACAACAATTTTAATATTATTGGCAATAATGTTACTGACTACCATTGTCCAAAATTGTGTAATATAGTAAAGTAACACAAGATTTCATTAATATTTTTTACAATATTTACTAACTTCTTGTTTGACAGCGGTGACAATATTGTCCATAATGGCCGCTATCACGTGGCGCTGTCGTCGCGCTCGGTCCCAATTAACGAAACTTAATGAAGTTAACAAACTTAATTAAAATAAAATAAGTTAATAAACTTAATTAAACTTAATTAAGTGGCTAAAAGACAACAATTTCAAAGTAAATTTAAACAAAACTACATATGTTCAATTTCGAAACAGAAGTGCTAATATCGAAAACATCGTGGTCTCATACGAAAACCAGGTAATAACGGAATCAAAAGAAACAACACTTAGGTTTACATACACAAATCACGTCTTTATCCCTTACGGGGTAGACAGAGCCTAAGGTGACAAGACCATGTTTGGCAAGATTGTGGGTGTATGGATGGAAATAGTGATGGGTTGCTAGCCTCGTCGCCTATAACATGATTCCATTCCATGATTTTTAGGTTTAATTATAGATAATCAGTGTTCCTGGAAACATCATATTAAGAGTATGGATGGTAGACAGGGTAAATCGCTTTGCTTATGCACTATGGAGACTAACGAAAATAGCGGACGAACAAACAGCCCTAAAAACCTATCATGGTTATGTTGGTTCTATACTAAGATATTGTGTACTGTTGTGGGGTAATTCAGTAGATATAAACAGGATATTTATTGGGTAAAAGCAATGTATTCGTGGCATATGTGGTGCCCCCCCTCTAGCATCTTGGAAACCACTTTTTAAAAGATTAAATTTATTGACAGACCCTAGTTTATATATATTTGAAATATGTTGCTTAATATGTTGTTTCGTTTCAATTCATTAGGCTCAGTCTATCTTGTAAGGGATAAAGATGTGATTTATGTATGTATACATCATGTATGGACGTCGCGCGCGCAGCCAGCCCTCCACTAACAGACTGAGACCCTGGACCAGATCTACCTTCCCGAGTGCTGACGATCGCTCGCTGGACCTCCCTGAATGGGGTCCCATACGGCGGGCTCGATCTCGCAGGCGGCTGAAGACGAACACCGGACTAATAAGCAAGGCCACTCGGCCATGCTTCTGGACGGCGTACGAAGCCGCTGAAAGGGGCAACCGCCCCGAACAGCATCCTCGCCCCCCTTTACAGAGGACGAGATGAACAAGATTTAAGAAGCCCACTTCAATTACATTTTCTGTAAGCGAAGTGAGCACCTTATACCGTTCAATGATTTTTAGGTTATTAAGCTCTCCAGTGGCAGTTCTATACGTTATGCAGAGAAACCACATTGACTGTGTTAGCGCCAGGCGTCCGACCCAACCACGCCAGGAGAAATCTTAACAGCGCGATGTAGAATTGTGAGGGAGCCGTGGCAGCGCTATCTATGGGAAATATGCGGAATATTAACTCGGGACTCTACCTAGCCCTACCTTTGCAAATGATAAGTATTGCCGTAGAACAACACAATATCAGTTCCTAACAGTTTAATTTGGATCGAAGTATGTTATACCCCTAAACGAACAAACTTCGAACTTTCATATTATTTATACGAAATATCATAACCGCTGAATATAAAAAATGTTTCAACGGACTCAGTTGTGGCACTTTTTCTAGGCGAAACTCCAATATTGTTGACTCTTAAAATAATTGGAATACCTAATAATAAAGTACAAAAAGACGTGTAGTAAAATAATAGCACTAAGGTAATAGTAATACTTCTAAGTACTTACGCCACCTAGAGTCAAATACTTGTAACATTTTGAACATGAGCATGCTCTACAGTTAAGTAGAGTTGGAACATATTGTACAAAGTTTACATAGATGTCGGAAGTGTCCCAAAAACTCAACTCTACTGACTCTGCTGAAAATTACAACAAAATGAACCGTGCCATTAATAATGATTAATATTAACAGTATGATCTTGGCTAGAAATACATTCGTAAATGAAGAGGTTTCTTATTTAGATAACAGTACAGTGGCCCGATTTTTGAAAGAACATGTGTGAAAATGCCACTCGAAAGTGGTATAAATCTATTTATATCTTCAAAACTACAGCTCTAATCAAAGTTTTGACTAGTACACAAGATTAATGAGAGCTGTGATCGTCTTCTATGCTACTCGTATTTCAAATTCAGCACAATTTTTCACCACTTTCGAGTGGTATTTTCACACATGTGCTTTCAAAAATCGGGCCCCAGCTATTTGTAGAGACGAATTAATCTTACGAACCTTTCACTGATGGCGCTAGTGACCCAAAATGTTTTCGTGCTTTGGTGTGGTTTTGTCTATGTTGCATTCAAATTCAAGGTGACCAAAAGAAATAAGGCATTTATACATCTTATTCATTGCAATTGTTCAAGCCAAACACAGTTTCTCTCTCTCTCTCTCTCTCTTTTTTTCTCTTAATTTGCAGTAGAAGAAACTTACATACGTTAGTACATAGAGACACTTACTGATAAAAATATGTATTTGTTTTTTGTTTTGGGCTGTCGCAGAAAATTATACGATGCTTTTCATTTCATTACTATATGCAAAATACTTTCCTCGGAAGACAAACTAGATCAATCTTTATATTTATTATGAATGAAATATCAAACGATTTCATCGTAACCCCATGCTATCACGCACTTGAGATTGATTTCGATGGTCGCTATTGGAGATATGTTAGGTAGCTCTAGCGATGAGCGCCCCTTATTTTTCACATTGTTATTTGCTTTACATAAATGCCAACATTTCTTTGCAAGAGATGGCGAAAGCAGACTATATTTACCATGTTACTTAACAGTAAACGAACAGCAGCAACAGCAACAGAAAGAACTGTGTGAAAATACCACTCGAGAGTGGTAAAAAATTGTGCTGAATTTGAAATACAAGTAACATGAAGACAATCACTCTCATCAATCTCGTGAACTAGTCAAAACGTTGATGAGAGCTGTAGTTTTGGTGATATAAGCTGATTCATACCACTGTCGAGTTATGGGGTTAGGTTCGTAAGGACTAGATTACATAACGACTCTATAAGCAAAACGTCTTAGTTACATAAGGTCTTGGTAGCTAAATGTCTAATTGTACAAACGTCTTAATAGTAGAATGCCCGGGTTTAAGATTGGACTTAGTTCTATTACGTCTTGTTTGTATAACGCCCTAATATCAAAATGTTGTAATAGCAAAACGACTAGGTAGGCATATCGTCAAACATTAATAACGTCTAAATGGCATAACGACTAGATGGTTGAATGACAAGAAAAACTCAAACGTAGTTTGTGAAGGAACTCTTTGATAAAGAAACTTTATGCCGATATGCAATCATGACGTTTTGCTACCAAGACCATATGCTATCCAGACACTTTTCCTCGTCGTTTTACAATCAAGACTTATTGATAACTTGGACGTAAACTCTATTAGTCATTTTGCAACTTCGGGCGTTATGCTGTAGTTGTCGATCGAACAACTAAGACATTCTACTCACTAGGGCATTCTGCAAAAAAGACATTGTGCTTACCAAGACCTTATGCAACTAAGACGTTTTGCTTATAGAGTCGTTATGCAATCTAGTCCTTACGAACCTAACCCGAGTTATGTGGTTTCAAAATCGGGCCCCAGAATGAGCCTGCATCGATATTTTTGATATTTTATAATTTGCATTACTACTATTATCTGAGAGCCAACGTAAACAATGGTCATGAACAAGTTTCGTAGAAATCAATGAGGTATTTTTCATGATATTATGTGGGCCGATCCCGGCGGCACTGCAATGCCGGG
Source organism: Pandemis corylana (assembly GCA_949127965.1). Lineage (NCBI taxonomy): Eukaryota > Metazoa > Arthropoda > Insecta > Lepidoptera > Tortricidae > Pandemis > Pandemis corylana. Next base: position 3,183,037 of record OX421852.1, on the reverse strand, counting down.
CCGACCCGTGACGGGAGTGGAGCGAGCCCCGAACATCCCGTCGAATTACAAAAATCAGTTTAATATACTGGTCCCTCAGTGAGGGAACTTTCAGATATTAAGCTGAAAAGAACAGATACTACACTTTGATCTTAGCCAAAAGGCCGAGAAGCGATAACCATGGTAGAGTTTTAGAACGATGTATCTAAACCGGGAAAAATCTTAACAGCGCGATGTAGGATTGGGACTGAGCTCGAGAGCGACATCTAGCGGGACGATTTGGGACTAGATAGCAAGACGTAAGTACATGTAGAGTCAGGTGGCGCTACTACGCTGATATGATAAATGTGAATGGTGTTTATTTCACAACAGGAAATAACCTCCAACAGACAATGACCAAGTGTACTATGAATAGTATATGAAAGATCTAAGAGTACGTACAGTCGAGGGCATAAATATCGATACAGCCATCATGTCACTTATTGTGTGTCAACTACCGACCTTATTGTTTGTGGCGTGATGGATGTTTTTGACGTCTTTGTAACGTATACAGGGTGTTAGGTAATGAGTGGATGATCCTTGAACTATAGATAGAAGGCAATTTGGACGTTATAATAAAGCTATAAGGTGCATTGGGGTAAATTCGAAATTGGGGGAATTTCGAAACTCGTGGATATCCACTAATTGGGGAACAATTCCACAATCTGGCAACGCTTATCTAGAAGCCAAAGACATTGGAGCTTCTAGGTGAGCGTTGCTAGATTATGTAATTGTTACCCGTTTAGTGGATATTCACGAGTTTCAAAATTCCCTCGTTTTCGAATTAACCCCAATGCACTATAATAGGTTTAGTAAAAGTTGCACGGTTTCCGAGATATTCGAACTTTTAGGTTTTTTCGAAAATGAGCACCAAAGTTCAATGTTTTGATCATAACACCATTTTAAGCTAACTTTTTCAATTTTTTATTTTTGCTCCATATTCTTGAGTACTTGTGTTTTCAGATAAGCATTACCTACCATTTTTGTGAGACTACATGGGATTAAAAAAAAAACGCAAACATATTTTTTTTTCTTTTCAATCGTACATTTTTGCGTACATTCTTGCGATCATTCGGACGACAATGAACAGATGTGGTATGGAGGTCTCATGTCGTGCAGAGCCAGCTCCCCAGTAGAAACTTCTCAATTCGTGGCTGAGTCTTCATATCAGCTGATCCAGTTCTAGGATTCCTCGCCTCCTAAGGCGTCTTATCCCATCAGGCTCAGCAAGCAGGCCTGCCAGCTAGTTTGGGTGATGTCGCAGTCTCCCCTTGTACTTGGCCGAGTAGGATCGTATTTCCTCTTTTACCGTGTTGATGTTAAGGTGGTGGTGGACCTCTGAGTTGTTAATGAACCAGGGTGTGTTGGCAATTTTTTTGAGGATAGTCTTCGGCTCTTACATTGATCAAATTTTCAGCTCTCATGGTGAAAAAAAAATACACTACCGCCAAGTTTCCAATAAGCTTAAAAACATGCCGGTTTATTGACAATTTAAAAATAGTAATTACCTTTTGAATTTAAATTCAAAATGACAAAATAATTTAAAAAATACAGGCTCACCCACATTTTTCCCGATTTACTTTTTGTATCACGGGCGTAGAATTCAAAACTTTTTGTTGAAAAAATAACATTACTGGCCACTTATTTAAATGCAAATGGCATTTAAATAATTCCAATTAAAAAAAACATGCCGACTGCCTTTTGTTTTTTTTTCGAATTCGATTTTGAATTTCGCTATTATTACTTAGGAATCATGTTATGGGCGATCTAGCAACCCATGATTATTTCGATTCCCCTTTCACCTCTAAGGACACAATTAAGCTAAGCGTGGCCTTTTGGTCGAGATACCTTAGAATCTGACTAGTCTGTGAGGGATAAAGATGTGATTTATGTATGTATGTATGTATTTAAACATTAACGCCGACTGTCCGACAAAAACGGACTGCCGCGCAGCCAGCCTTTCACTACCGGACTGACACCCTGGATCTGATCTACCTTGCTGCCTGCTGACGATCGCTCGCTGGACTTCCCCGAACGGGGTCCCACATTCTACGGGCTCCATCTCGCAGGCGGCTGAAGACCAACACCGGACGAATCAGCGAGGCAACCCGCCCTCACCCCAGTGACTTGGCAATATGTGTGGTTGGGTCGGCGTACGAAGCCGCTGAAAGGGGCGACCGCCCCGAACAGCATCCTCGCCCCCCTTTACAGGGGACGAGAAGAACATGATATAAATAATTAGCCCACTTCAATTACATTTTCTGTAAGCGAAGTGAGCACCTTATATCGTTCGATGATTTTTGAGTTCTTAAGCTCTACAATATGTAGAGCATCAAAAATTGAGTAAGACTCATTTGAGTGTTCCCCTCCACGGAAATCTTTAGTAAAAGGCGAAAGATTTATACGTTTTGAAGGGAAACCAGAGTACCTGTGTCAGCGCCGGGCATCCGACCCAACCACGCCAGGAGAAATCTGAACAGCGCGATGTAGGGTTGTGAGGGAGCCGTGGCAGCGCTATCTATGGGAAATATGCGGAATATTAACTCGGGACTCTACCTAGCTCTACCTTTGCTAATGTTAAGTATTGCCGTAGAACAACACAATATCAGTCCTAACAGTTTAATTTGGATCGAAGTATGTTATACCTTTAAACAAACAAACTTCGAACTTTCATATTATTTATACGAAATATCATAACCGCTGAATATAAACAATGTTTGAACGGACTCAGTTGTGGCACTTTTTCTTGATGAAACTCCAATATCGTTGACTCTTAAAATAATTGGAATAACCTAATAATAAAGTACAAAAAGACGTGTAGTTACAATAATAGCACATAGGTAATACTTCCAAGTACTAACGCCACCTAGAGTCAAATACTTGTAACATTTAGAACATGAGCATGGTCTACAGTTAAGTAGAGTTGGAAGAACTTATTTCACAAAGTTTACATAGATGGCATGGCTCAAAAAATTCAACTGCACCGACGACTCTCCTGAATATTACCACAAATGAGCTGTGCCATTAATAATGATTAATATTGCCGAAAATCGACAACAGAGCAGTAACAGCTTGGCTAGAAATACATTCGTAAATGAACGGGTTTCTTATTTAGAAAACAGAACAGCTATTTGTAGAGACGAATTAATCTTACGAACCTTTCACTGATGGCGCTAGTGACCCAAAATGTTTTCGTGCTTTGGTGTGGTTTTGTCTATGTTGCATTCAAATTCAAGGTGACCAAAAGAAATAAGGCATTTATACATCTTATTCATTGCAATTGTTCAAGCCAAACACAGTTTCTCTCTCTCTCTCTTTCTTTCTCTTAATTTGCAGTAGAAGAAACTTACATACGTTAGTACATAGACACTTACTGATAAAAATATGTATTTGTTTTTTGTTTTGGGCTGTCGCAGAAAATTATACGATGCTTTTCGTTTCATTACTATATGCAAAATACTTTCCTTGGAAGACAAACTAGATCAATCTTTATATTTATTATGTATGAAATATCAAACGATTTCATCGTAACCCCATGCTATCACGCACTTGAGATTGATTTCGATGGTCGCTATTGGAGATATGTTAGGTAGCTCTAGCGATGAGCGCCCCTTATTTTTTACATTGTTATTTGCTTTACATAAATGCCAACATTTCTTTGCAAGAGATGGCGTAAGCAGACTATATTTACCATGTTACTTAACAGTAAACGAACAGCAGCAACAGCAACAGAAAGAACTGTGTGAAAATACCACTCGAGAGTGGTAAAAAATTGTGCTGAATTTGAAATACAAGTAACAAAGACAATCACTCTCGTCAATCTCGTGAACTAGTCAAAACTTTGATGAGAGCTGTAATTTTGGTGACTTTCGGTTCAAAACCGGGCCCCAGAATGAGCCTGCATCGATATTCTTTCGCTTCTATAATTTGCATTATTACAGCCTCAAACAAAGACGTCAGGCTTTAGTAGTCGTAAACATTCGAAGCATTAGCACAAAGCTGTGCATAATTGTCACGCGCGACTTATCTGAGAGCCAATGTATACAATGGTCATGATCAAGTTTCGTAGAAATCGATTAGGTATTTTTCATGATATTATGTGGGCCGATCCCGGCGGCACTGCAATGCCGGGCCGACCCGTGACGGGAGTGGAGCGAGCCCCGAACATCCCGTCGAATTACAAAAATCAGTTTAATATACTGGTCCCTCAGTGAGGGAACTTTCAGATATTAAGCTGAAAAGAACAGATACTACACTTTGATCTTAGCCAAAAGGCCGAGAAGCGATAACTATGGTAGAGTCTCGAAAAGTAGTCACTATATCGGAAAAAATCTTAACAGCGCGATGTAGGATGGGGTTGGGGTTAGAGAGTGACATCTAGTGATACAATGATAAACTAGTTTAGGGGTAGTTGAGTAAGACCAGAGATACTATACAGGGTGTTACGTAATGAGTGGATAATCCTTGAACTATGGACAGAGGCAGAGATGTACAAAATGGTTTTAAAAAAGCATTTAAATACAAAATGCAAAATACTTTTCAGATTTACTATTTCAAATGCAAAATACCAAATAGTTTTGCGTTTTGTATTTCAAATGCTAAATGCAAAATAGGTATTTTCAAAATACTTTTTCAAAATAAAATACCTTTTGATCAAATATCAGACATTTTTATTTATTTTAGGTATTTATCATGAGAAATAGAGACACAATGGCGAGCCGAACAAAAACGTCTAATAACATATGGCACCTTATGCATGACATTTTGGTCAAATTTATCAGTACGCGTATCAATAAATTCTGTTACGTTAATAATTAATAATAATAATACTCCTTTCAACATGAAACTACCGTGAGACTTAATCATCATTACACATAAACGGATAACTCACGTATAAAAAGTCGAGTGATGCTCGACATGTTTCGGACTATTTCGTAGTCCTTCTTCTTGGAGCGCTCGCCCCGGCGGCAGCGAAACGAACACTGCGCGCCAGCGCTCTGCTCGCGCGGCTGTTCGACGCAACTGACAGCGGCGCACAACTACCCTCGTTTTAATCGTCATTTTTAACGTTTTCTTGTGTTCGTTTCGCTGCCGCCGAGGCGAGCGCTCCAAGAAGAAGGACTACGAAATAGTCCGAAACATGTCGAGCATCACTCGACTTTTTATACGTGAGTTATCCGTTTATGTGTAATGAATAATAATACTCACTTAAAATAATGTAAAGCAAGTAGACTAATGAAAAGAGAGCCATGGCTCCATTTTGTGAATTGTTTGGCCATTTATTTCGGTTGATTGTCATCTAGTGCGGCAATACAAGCGTCATTCGTTCATTTCATTTTGTTTGACTGGTAATGTTGGATAAACTTAATCAAAAAGTATTTTGCATTTTGAAATGAATATGAAAATGCAAAATACATCTCGAAAGGTATTTCAAATAAAATACAAAATGGTTTTTACTAAAAGGCATTTAAATGCAAAATACAAAATACGTATTTTGTATTTTGTATTTGCATTTTAAATAGAAGTATTTCAAATAAATCGCATCTCTGGACAGAGGGCACTTAGGACGTTATAATAAAGCTATAATAGGTTTTGTAAAAGTTGCACGGTTTCCGAAGATATTCGGACGTTTAGGTTTTTTCGAAAATGGACACCCTTGTTCGATGTTTTGAGCACCAATTTAAGCTAACTTTTTATTTTTTTTATTTTGTCTCAATATTCTTGAGTACTTGTGTTTTTAGATAGTCATTACCATTTTAGTGAGACTACATTCGATTTTAAAAAAAAACATCGCAATATTATTTTTTGCGTTTTCAATCGTACATTGATCAAATTTTCAGCTCTCATGGTGAAAAAAATACACTACCGCCTAGTTGCCTAAGCTTAAAAACATGGCGATTTATTGACACTTAAAAATAGTAATTACCTTCTGAATTCAAATTCAAAACCCAAAAATAATAAAAAAAAATACACACCCACATTTTTCCCGATTTACTTTTTGTATCACGGGCGTAGAATTCAAAACTTTTTGTTGAAAAAAAAACATTACTGGCCACTTATTTAAATGCAAATGGCATTTAAATAATTCCAATTTTAAAAAACATGCCGACTGCCTTTTGTTTTTTTTTCGAATTCGATTTTGAATTTCATAATAAACAATAATTTAAATAATTTCAAATTTTAGTAGCTAACCACGCCCAATTTCTTTTCGTTTTAGAAATTCATTCAGCGAGTAAAAACATTCATTTTGGAGCCAATGAGAGAGTGTACGTTTAAATTGCTTTATGGACAGACCTTTAAAGTCAAAAGGAAGCGCATTAAATATTTTGATGGCCATTGGATAACAACTATACCCAAACTGCCTTGAGTTGGTCTTAGGTACAACTAAGTTATCCGGATATCGAGTATTAAAAGTGTATACATCACCAATCCTTTTGAACAGTTCCTGGTGTGTTTTTACAAACATACATGCTTCCAAAATATACAGAGATGGAACTGTCAATAATTTAAGACTTTTGAACAAAGGTCTACAGGATACATATTGTGGAACATCACATATGCTTCGAATGCACTGTTTCTGTGCTATAAAAACTCTACGTATATGGACCGAATTTCCCCATATGAGAATCCCGTATCTAAGAACTGAGCATACATAACCATGGTAGGCCTGAATTGCAATATCTTTGTTAGTGACTTTCCGTAGTCTCCAAAGAGCATATGTAATACGGTTGATTTTTCCACATAATCTTTCGATGTGAGATTTCCAAGAAAAATTATCGTCAAGCATTATACCGAGAAATGTTACTATGTTGTTTTCAGCTAGTGTTTTGTTATCATATTTACAGCAATGAACACCGGACGAATCAGCGAGGCAACCCGCCCTCACCCCAGTGACCTGGCAATATGTGTGGTCGGGACGGCGTACGAAGCCGCTGAAAGGGGCGACCGCCCCGAACAGCATCCTCGCCCCCCTTTACAGGGGATGAGAAAAACATGATATAAATAATTAGCCCACTTCAATTACATTTTCTGTAAGCGAAGTGAGCACCTTATATCGTTCGATGATTTTTGAGTTCTTAAGCTCTACAGTATGTAGAGCATCAAAAATTTGGTAAGACTCATTTGAGTGTTCCCCTCCACGGAAATCTTTAGTAAAAGGCGAAAGATTTATACGTTTTGAAGGGAAACCAGAGTACCTGTGTCAGCGCCGGGCGTCCGACCCAACAACGCCAGGAGAAATCTTAACAGCGCGATGCAGGATTATGAGGGAGCCGTGGCAGTGCCATCTATGGGGAATATGCGGAATATTAAGAATGCTCTACTTAGGTGGAGCATTCTTAATACCCTACCTTGCTCTACCTTTGATAATGATAAGATAAATATTGCCGTAGAACAACACAATATCAGTACCTAACAGTTTTATTTTAATCGAAGTAGTTTATACCCCTAAACAAACAAACTTCGAACTTTCATATTATTTATACGAAATACCATAACCGCTGAATATAAACAATGTTTGAACGGACTCAGTTGTGGCACTTTTTCTAGGCGAAACTCCAATATTGTTGACTCTTAAAATAAATAATAAAGTACAAAAAGACGTGTAGTAAAATAATAGCACTAAGGTAATAGTAATACTTCCAAGTAATAACGCCACCTAGAGTCAAATACTTGTAACATTTTGAACATGAGCGTGCTCTACAGTTAAGTAGAGTTGGAACATATTGCACAAAGTTTACATAGATGTCCGAAGTGTCCCAAACTCAACTCCACCGACTCTCCTGAATATTACAACAAATGAACCATGTCATTAATAATGATTAAAATTGCCGAAAATCGAACTCACAGCAGTAACAGTATGATCTTGGCTAGAAATATATTTGTAAATGAAGAGGTTTCTTATTTAGATAACAGTACAGCTATTTGTAGAGACAAAGTAATAAATAACACATTCCGCTTCATAGCTGAATCTGACAATGGCTAAATGGAGATTGCTGTGAAACTTTAAGTCTTGTAGCTACCCATGACTTAATTTACTTTTTACTCTTCTAGAAAAAACAAAACGTTGAAGTACTAACGCCACCTGGCGTCAAATGAATAACACTTTGAACACAAGCATGCTCTAGGAGCCAAGTAGAGTCTAACGAACTAATCTTACGAAGTTTTCACTGATGACGCTAGTGACCCAAAATGATGCTAATCTTCCCGCGCAGATAGAATAAGTCCATCGAGGGAATGGGTGAAAATCTTAGGAATCATGTTATGGGCGATCTAGCAATCTATCACTATTTCGATTCCTCTTTACACCTATATGAACACAATGAAGCTGTGTAGCCGTTAGGTCTAGATACCTTAGGCTCAGTCTACCCTGTAAGGATATGGATGTGATTTATATATATATGTATAGATCAAGTATGGATAATGCGCGCGCAGCCAGCCCTCCACTAACAGACCGAGACCCTGGACCTGATCTACCTTCCCGAGTGCTGACGATCGCTCACGAATCCGCTGAAAGGGGCAACCGCCCCGAACAGCATCCTCGCCCCCCTTTTCAGGGGACGAGATGAACAAGATTTAAGAAGCCCACTTCAATTACATTTTCTGTAAGCGAAGTGAGCACCTTATATTGTTCCATTGTTTTCAGGTGACTAAGCTCTCCAGTGGTAGTCCTACACGTTAAGCAGGGAAACCACATTGACAGTGTCAGCGCCGGGCGTCCGACCCAACCACGCCAGGAGAAATCTTAACAGCGCGATGTAGGATTGTGAGGAAGCCGTGGCAGCGCTATCTATGGGAAATATGCGGAATATTAACTCGGGACTCTACCTAGCTCTACCTTTGCTAATGATAAGTATTGCCGTAGAACAACACAATATCAGTTCCCAACAGTTAAATTTGGATCCAAGTATGTTATACCCTTAAACAAACAAACTTCGAACTTTCATTGGTATTGTTTATACGAAATAACATAATCGGTGAATGTTTGAACGGACTCAGTTATGTCACTTTTTCTTGATGAAACTCCAATATCGTTGACTCTTAAAATAATTGGAATAACCTAATAATAAAGTACAAAAAGACGTGTAGTTACAATAATAGCACATAGGTAATACTTCCAAGTACTAATGCCACCTAGAGTCAAATACTTGTAACATTTAGAATATGAGCATGGTCTACAGTTAAGTAGAGTTGGAAGAACTTATTTCACAAAGTTTACATAGATGGCATGGCTCAAAAAATTCAACTGCACCGACGACTCTCCTGTATATTACCACAAATGAACTGTGCCATTAATAATGATTAATATTGCCGAAAATCGACAACAGAGCAGTAACAGCTTGGCTAGAAATACATTCGTAAATGAACGGGTTTCTTATTTAGAAAACAGAACAGCTATTTGTAGAGACGAATTAATCTTACGAACCTTTCACTGATGGCGCTAGTGACCCAAAATGTTTTCGTGCTTTGGTGTGGTTTTATCTATGTTGCATTCAAATTCAAGGTGACCAAAAGAAATAAGGCATTTATACATCTTATTCATTGCAATTGTTCAAGCCAAACACAGTTTCTCTCTTTCTTTCTCTTAATTTGCAGTAGAAGAAACTTACATACGTTAGTACATAGAGACACTTACTAATAAAAATATGTATTTGTTTTTGTTTTGGGCTGTCGCAGAAAAATATGCGATGCTTTTCATTTCATTACTTAATGCAAAAATTTTTCCTCGGAAAACAAACTAGATCAATCTTTATGTTTATTATGTATGAAATATCAAACGATTCCATCGTAACCCCATGCTATCACGCACTTGAGATTGATTTCGATGGTCCTTATTTTTTACATTGTTATTTGCTTTACATAAATGCCAACATTACTTTGCAAGAGATGGCGAAAGCAGACTATATTTACCATGATACTTAACTGTAAATAAACAGCAGCAAACAGCAACAGAAAGAACTGTGTGAAAATACCACTCGAGAGAGGTAAAAAATTGAGCTGAATTTTAAATACAAGTAACATGAAGACAATCACTCTCATCAAACTCGTGAACTAGTCAAAACGTTGATGAGAGCTGTAGTTTTGGTGATAATAAGCTGATTCACATCACTTTCGAGGTAAGGGTTTCATAGTCGTAGAAATCAATGAGGTATTTTTCATGATATTATGTGGGCCGATCCCGGCGGCACTGCAATGCCGGGCCGACCCGTGACGGGAGTGGAGCGAGCCCCGAACATCCCGTCGAATTACAAAAATCAGTTTAATATACTGGTCCCTCAGTGAGGGAACTTTCAGATATTAAGCTGAAAAGAACAGATACTACACTTTGATCTTAGCCAAAAGGCCGAGAAGCGATAACCATGGTAGAGTTTTAGAACGATGTATCTAAACCGGGAAAAATCTTAACAGCGCGATGTAGGATTGGGACTGAGCTCGAGAGCGACATCTAGCGGGACGATTTGGGACTAGATAGCAAGACGTAAGTACATGTAGAGTCAGGTGGCGCTACTACGCTGATATGATAAATGTGAATGTTGTTTATTTCACAACAGGAAATAACCTCCAACAGACAATGACCTAAGTGTACTATGAATAGTATATGAAAGATCTAAGAGTACGTACAGTCGAGGGCATAAATATCGATACAGCCATCATGTCACTTAGTGTGTGTCAACAACCGACCTTATTGTTTGTGGCGTGATAGATGTTTTTGACGTGTTTTTAACGTATACAGGCTGTTAGGTAATGAGTTGATGATCCTTGAACTATAGATAGAGGGCACTTTGGACGTTATAATAAAGCTATAAGGTGCATTGGGGTGAATTCGAAATTGGGGGAATTTCGAAACTCGTGGATATCCACTAATTGGGGAACAATTCCACAATCTGGCAACGCTTATCTAGAAGCCAAAGACATTGGAGCTTCTAGGTGAGCGTTGCTAGATTATGTAATTGTTACCCGTTTAGTGGATATTCACGAGTTTCAAAATTCCCTCGTTTTCGAATTAACCCCAATGCACTATAATAGGTTTAGTAAAAGTTGCTCGGTTTCCGAGATATTCGAACTTTTAGGTTTTTTCGAAAATGAGCACCAAAGTTCAATGTTTTGATCATAACACCATTTTAAGCTAACTTTTTCATTTTTTTTATTTTTGCTCCATATTCTTGAGTACTTGTGTTTTCAGATAAGCATTACCTACCATTTTTGTGAGACTACATGGGATTAAAAAAAAAAACGCAAACATATTTTTTTTCTTTTCAATCGTACATTTTTGCGTACATTCTTGCGATCATTCGGACGACTATGAACAGATGTGGTATGGGTGTCTCATGTCGTGCAGAGCCAGCTCCCCAGTAAAAACTTCTCAATTCGTGGCTGAGTCTTCATATCAGCTGATCCAGTTCTAGGATTCCTCGCCTCCTAAGGCGTCTTATCCCATCAGGCTCAGCAAGCAGGCCTGCCAGCTAGTTTGGGTGATGTCGCAGTCTCCCCTTGTACTTGGCCGAGTAGGATCGTATTTCCTCTTTTACCGTGTTGATGTTAAGGTGGTGGTGGACCTCTGAGTTGTTAATGAACCAGGGTGTGTTGGCAATTTTTTTGAGGATAGTCTTCGGCTCTTACATTGATCAAATTTTCAGCTCTCATGGTGAAAAAAAAATACACTACCGCCAAGTTTCCAATAAGCTTAAAAACATGCCGGTTTATTGACAATTTAAAAATAGTAATTACCTTTTGAATTTAAATTCAAAATGACAAAATAATTTAAAAAATACAGGCTCACCCACATTTTTCCCGATTTACTTTTTGTATCACGGGCGTAGAATTCAAAATACAGGCTCACCCACATTTTTCCCGATTTACTTTTTGTATCACGGGCGTAGAATTCAAAACTTTTTGTTGAAAAAATAACATTACTGGCCACTTATTTAAATGCAAATGGCATTTAAATAATTCCAATTAAAAAAAACATGCCGACTGCCTTTTGTTTTTTTTTTCGAATTCGATTTTGAATTTTCGCTATTATTACTTAGGAATCATGTTATGGGCGATCTAGCAACCCATGATTATTCACCTCTAAGGACACAATTAAGCTAAGCGTGGCCTTTTGGTCTAGATACCTTAGGCTCTGATTAGCCTGTAAGGGATAAAGATATGATTTATGTATGTATGTATACATTAGCGCCGACTGCCCGACAAAAACGGACTGCCGCGCAGCCAGCCCTCCACTACCGGACTGACAACCTGGACCTGATCTACCTTGCTGCCTGCTGACGATCGCTCGCTGGACTTCCCCGAACGGGGTCCCACATTCGACGGGCTCGATCTCGCAGGCGGCTGAAGACGAACACCGGACGAATCAGCGAGGCAACCCGCCCTCACCCCAGTGACCTGGCAATATGTCGTCGTATCCTACGATAAGAGCCACTATCCCCATAGGGGCTTTTAGTTTTTATTGTAAAATTGGAATCTACAAGTCAAGATACATGTTTGTAACTTTAAATAATAATTTATATATTTTTTTATTAAATAGTAAAAAAATAATTTTAATAAGCCACAATTACGTATGTCTCACTTCTGACGCGGAGTAAAGCCAGAAGTATGCTGCTGTCCTTTTTCGCCGTGCAAAAATGAGCGGCGCGAGCGGGAGGATTGGGCGCAAGCGCCGTTTCTGCAGTACTCGGCGGAATTATGGCATGCTTTTGATATTGTTATTTAATTTGTAAGATTGTCTTTTTTTCGTTATTTGTCAATGAAAACAACAAAATAAATCGTCGAGGACATAGATTAGTGAAAATGGTTACAAAGGACGACGCTGAACGAAAGAAGAAAATACCAAGTAAGTTAAGCCAAATTTATTTACGAAGATTTTCGATTATTCAGATCCTATTTATTACTTCTGTTAGGTTTACTTTTTATTATTTATTTTTTAAGTTTGCTTATTTACATGTTTACACTATATAATGAATCAATTTACATAATTTAATGAAGTGGTTAGTGTTACCTGGAATAAAGCCCGAACGGCAACTGCAGTCTTATTCCGCGGAATAGCTCAATTGTATTTGTACAGCGAGTGTGTGGCCACAATTTCGACAGTGTCCTTTTTCTACGTACGAATTATGTTTTGTTAAATTATTGCTTAAATATTCGCTATTTAAAGATAAATTTTGGTGGCTTATTAATAATGTGGCTCCATGGAATGAACATAATTGTTTTTTGATAACAATAATTATTTTGAACGTGTGATTTTGCATGTCTTATTTTTAGGTTCTTATGGTGCTTGAGGCTTTTTTCGCTGTATATAGCAGCATTACATTTTGAAAAAAAAAATGATTTTGGCATTATTACTTCGATTTACCTTCTAATTTGTTGTCAGTCTGTCAATATAGGCACGAATATTTATTCTCTTATGGTTTCTTATAACATTCGGGATGATTTCTCTTTTATTATTAACAATGCTTTGTCTTTTTTATGTTAGATAGGCTAAACAAACAAACTAGTGGGTCACCTGATGGTAAATGATCACCACTGTCCATAGACACCCGCAGCACTTTACGCGATGCCAGTGCGTTGTCTGCACTTATCATTTGTATTTCAGAGAAAAGAAAAAGCGAGGAGTTTCCCGTACCACCTGGGAACGAGCAAGAAGTAGATTATTTGTTTAATAATATGGATCAAATTTTGGTCAGTGTACGCTAAGAAAATAAAAATTAACTAAGAACATTTTTTTAAAGACATCATTTATTTCACAATTTTTTTACTATTTACAGACTGTTACCGACAACAACAGCGAGCTTGATGTTGAAGGAAACCAAGTTAATCGTAGATATTTGTCAGAGCTAGGAAACATAAATAGAAGACAAATTGGTGACCACCGAATTTCTAATCAATCTCAGATGCATAAAAAAGCAGCAAAAAATGTTGTTGATATAATTTTGGAAACTTTCTCGGAGCCAGACCGAAGCTTCAAGAAGAAACAATATCACCGACGCAGAAACAATTGACGAAAATGTAGGATGTGAAATGATTATAGAGCAGATTTTGGAGTCTACCTCAATTCCGTGTCAGGGCAAATAGAAGAAATTACTGATGAATCAATTATTGATAATCGTGAAGATGCAGTGCGTACAACTCAGAATGAAAACATGTCTGTGTCTATGGCTGATATAATTTTAAATAGTCTGACATCCAGTTTTACAATTCCAACTCCACAATCGTCAGCTGTAAATTCACCTGTAGCTTCCCCTTCTACCCGCAACTGTAGTAAAATACGAGGACCTGGAAAAATCCGTACGCACGTACGTACGTATAACAGAATGGAAAAATTTAAAAACTTAAAAATTCTGATAAAGCCTTTATAAATAAGAAGGGCGAGTCGGTACCTGAGAAAAAAATTAAATCGCCATGCAACTGTCTGAAAAAGTGTATAGAAAAAATATTATAGACCAGTGTAGTACCGTAGAGTGAAAGAAATGAAGTTGGAAGACATATTACATTTTCGTACTCTACTGAATGGCATAAAAATGGGACAAAGAATGATGAGGGTGAAAAAATCGCATGGAGTAGGGTCAAAGAAGTGCAAATAGCCAAAGATGACGTACATGTTATTAAATATAAATACGATATTTGCGAAGACTCGAAAACAATAACGAATTTAAAAAAGGTGACAAGAGGGACAAGAAGTGTAGTTACTAGCACAGACCCTATAAAACTGAATAAAGACAAGTACAAAGATCTTGTGTCTTCGTGTCAGTCAAAAATAATTCCTGAAGAATTTCATGACTTTTTTATGTCGTTACCTCATGAGGGAGGAGGTGTTGGTACTGCGGGTGATACAGACCATGAGGAAGAATAAGAAAAGATCTGCAATGAATACTGAAGACTGATTAAATAATATTTTTATAAGAGCGTTGGGAAGATAAGTACAAGTTTCAGAAGTTATATTTTTTTTTATTATGCAATTAAGAAGTTTTTAGGTTCACTTGTTTCCTAAAAAAGGGATTTGTTTTATGTCAGGAAATTACTGTGGGTATGTACGTTTTATGTTTTAATAAATCTTAGAAAATAAACAAAATATTCTTCTTATTTTCTACTTCTTTCAGTACTACAAGAAGTTTTTTTTTAAACTGTGTTCTTAATTTTTTTTTTCAAAAGCAATTATTTTAACAACTTCAATTTGGCCATAAAGGTAGTTGTGGCCCCAAATTTTGCAACGATAAAAGGCACAACGTCGCTTATGGCCCATTTATACTAATTTAGTCCGACGAAAAAGGATTTAAAGGACAAAATCGATCTAAAATATATCATTAAGAATATAAAATTTGTTTTAGCAGAACCCCAAAATACTAATGTACATTATTTAATTGCAAAAGTATCAATTTGTTAGTTATCTTTTGAAAGAAACACAAAAATGCTTCTCCTGAAAAGTAAGCATTTTGTAATTGTGGCTCTACTCGTAGGATACGACGATGTGTGGTCGGGGCGGCGTACGAAGCCGCTGAAAGGGGCGACCGCCCCGAACAGCATCCTCGCCCCCCTTTACAGGGGACGAGAAGAACATGATATAAATAATTAGCCCACTTCAATTACATTTTCTGTAAGCGAAGTGAGCACCTTATATCGTTCGATGATTTATGAATTCTTAAGCTCTACAATATGTAGAGCATCAAAAATTGAGTAAGACTCATTTGAGTGTTCCCCTCCACGGAAATCTTTAGTAAAAGGCGAAAGATTTATACGTTTTGAAGGGAAACCAGAGTAACTATAATAACGCCGGGCGTCCGACCTAACCACGCCAGGAGAAATCTTAACAGCGCGATGCAGGATTGTGAGGGAGCTGTGGCAGCGCCATCTATGGGGAATATGCGGAATATTAAGAATGCTCTACCTAACTCTACCTTGCTCTACCTTTGATAATAGAACAACACAATACAATACACAGTACAATATCAGTACCTAACAGTTTTATTTGGATCGAAGTATGTTATACGCCTAAAAAACAAACTTCGAACTTTCATATTATTTTTACGAAATATCATAACCGCTGAATACAAACAATGTTTGAACGGACTCAGTGGCACTTTTTCTAGGCGAAACTCCAATATTGTTGACTTAAAATAATTGGAATACCTAATAATAAAGTACAAAAAGACGTGTAGTAAAATAATAGCACTAAGGTAATAGTAATACTTCCAAGTACTAACGCCACCTAGAGTCAAATTCTTGTAACATTTTGAACATGAGCATGCTCTACAGTTAGTTAAGTAGAGTTGAAAGAATTTATTTCACAAAGTTTACATAGATGGCGTAAGCGTCCCAAAAAATTCAACTGCACCGACTCTCCTGTATATTACCACAAATGAACTGTGCCATTAATAATGATTAATATTGCCGAAAATCGACAACACAGCAGTAACAGTATGATCTTGGCTAGAAATACATTTGTAAATGAAGAGGTTTCTTATTTAGATAACAGAACAGCTATTTGTATTGACGAATTACTAACACATTCTACTTCATAGCTGAATCTGACAATGTTTGAATCGAGATTGCAGTGAGTTGTTGAGTGTCTAGACATGACTAGATTGATTTTTTAGAAATAAGCAATAATAAAATATAAATTTAAAGAATGGACATGAGCACAAGAAATAAAACGTTGAAGTACTAACGCCCCCTAGCATCAAATGGGTATAACACTTTGAACATAAGCGTGCTCTAGCAGCGAAGTAGAGTCTAACGAACTTTTCACGGATGGCGCTAGTGACCCTAAATGTTTTCGTGCTTTGGTGTGGGTTTGTCTATGTCGTATTCAAATTCAAGGTGATCAAAGGAAATAAAGCATTTATCCATCTTATTCATTGCAATTGGTTAAAACGTATGCAGCTTCTCTCTCTCTGTCTCTCTTAATTTGCAGTGGAAAGAAGAAACTCACATACTTAAGTACATAGAGACACTTACTGATAAAAATATATCCTTGTTTTTTGTTATGGGCTGTCGTGGAAAAATATTCGGTGCTTTTCACTTCATTACTTCATGCTTATTACTTTCCTCGGAAAATAAACAAGATCAATGAAATATCAAAAGATTCCAACGTAATCTATGCTGTCTCACACTTGAGATCGATTTCGATGGTTGCTGTTGGAGATATTGTAGCTCTAGCGATGAGCGCCTGTTATTTTTTACATTGTTATTTGCTCTACATAAATGCCAACGTTGATCTTTGCAAAAGATGGGGAAAGTAGATTATATTTACCAACAAACGCCATTATTGGAACCGCAAAGACGAAACAAATATGTGCAAAAATACCACTCGCAAGTGGTGAAAAATTGTGCTAAATTTGAAATACAAGTAACAGAAGACAATCACGTTTTCATTACTTGTGAACTAGTCAAAACTTTGATTAATGCTGTAGTTTTGGAGTATCACGCACGACATCTGAGAGGTAATGAAAACAATGGTCGTGAACAATTTTGGTAGAAAGCAATTAGGTATTTTATGGTTTAATGTGGGCCGATCCCGGCGGCACTGCAATGCCGGGCCGACCCGTGACGGGAGTGGAGCGAGCCCCGAACATCCCGTCGAATTACAAAAATCAGTTTAATATACTGGTCCCTCAGTGAGGGAACTTTCAGATATTAAGCTGAAAAGAACAGATACTACACTTTGATCTTAGCCAAAAGGCCGAGAAGCGATAACTATGGTAGAGTCTCGAAAAGTAGTCACTACACCGAAAAAAATCTTAACAGCGCGATGTAGGATGGGGACTGAGTTTGAGAGTGACATCTAGCGGCACGATTTGAAACTAGTCAGTAACTAGTAAGTACATGTAGAGTTGGGTGGCGCTACTACGCTGACTATTTTGATATTATTATGTTACGTGTAATTTGCCAATTAAGCTAAAATTATGCCAAAAAGGCATTTTTAGACAAGAAAAACGACAAAAACTCTACATTTAGAGTAAAGTACATCTTCATTTAATGACTGTTATTGTATAATGGTCATTTAAGAAAATTGACACTTAATCATTGATATTTTAAATATGTATATTGCGGCTCTACCACGTCCCTATTTTACCAACTCGACAAAATTGTCGGTGAGAAATGACAATTCGAATTGCGACGCGTGGCCAATATGAAGGCAACTGGCGTAGATTCTTGTCGAGTTTGTAATGTAAACAGATTGTCACTTGTCACTGACTATTTGCGAGATGGCGAAATAGGGACCAGAAATAAGGACATAATTATTTCGCAGCAGTAACTTAGCAAACGAGGGAAGAACTTCATTTAGTACATTAATTAAAAAAACAACAATGAGAAGCAATTTCTAACACAGCGTGTCATACATAATAAGAACCCTTACATTACATTATATCAGCGTTTAATAAGCTCTACAATATGTAGAGCACCAAAAATTGAGTAAGACTCATTTGAGTGTTCCCCTCCACGGAAATCTTTAGTAAAAGGCGAAAGATTTATACGTTTTGAAGGGAAACCAGAGTAACTGTGACAGCGCTGGGCGTCCGACCTAACCACACCGGGCGAAATCTTAACAGCGCGATGTAGGATTGTGAGAGAGCCGTGACAGTGCCATCTATTAAACAAAATTGAAATTACATTAATTGATTAATTTTAGTGATGCTTTCCTAAAGCCTAAAGTCATTAAAATGAAAATTTTATGGTCCTCATTTCGTATTACCAACTAAAATTACCACTTCACATCATGACTGTATTAACTCTATCTCTAACGATTTTGTTGCATTCTCGCTAATTCGTGGATTTTGTGTCCTCTGAGTATCTGTCTTCCATTTTTGAGAATTTTCCTCATATAGAGCTCAAAATTACATTAAGGGTTGAAATGTCTAAGTATATTTTATTAATTTATAATTCATTTTGATTTTAGGTTAACAGTATTAAATAGCACTCCCATCTCTGGTCTTACTCACCTACCCCTAAACTAGTTTCTCATTGTATCACTAGATGTCACTCTCTAACCCCAACCCCATCCTACATCGCGCTGTTAAGATCTTTTCCGGTTTAGTGACTACTTTTCGAGACTCTACCATAGTTATCGCTTCTCGGCCTTTTGGCTAAGATCAAAGTGTAGTATCTGTTCTTTTCAGCTTAATATCTGAAAGTTCCCTCACTGAGGGACCAGTATATTAAACTGATTTTTGTAATTCGACGGGATGTTCGGGGCTCGCTCCACTCCCGTCACGGGTCGGCCCGGCATTGCAGTGCCGCCGGGATCGGCCCACATAATTCCTTTAAAATGAGCAATGGCATTTTACTTTCTTTCCGTATTTATAATTAACTAGCTTCTGCCCGCGACTTCGTCTGCGTAGAATTATACATAAAAACCTTCCTCTTGAATCACTCTAACTATTAAAAAAAACCGCATCAAAATCCGTTGTATAGCTTTGAAGATATAAGCATACATAGGGATATAGGGACAGAGAAAGCGACTTTGTTTTATACTACGTAGTGATTTATTGTAAAATGACGTCTAATGGTCATTTAGCAGTTGATAAAGTCTAAAAGACGCACGGCTATGTTTGACATTTCTAGAAAATGCAATGACGTCTTTAGTAGAGTCGACCACTCTAGTGAAAATGCAACGTGTTTGGAATAACAGTAAATGTATTAAGTTTCATTATTAGCTTGCAACATTTTTCATTGACGCAGCTAAAAATATAGCTCACTCGAGAATCTTTTTTGTGGTCCCACAAAATACCAAACAAATATTGTTCGTCATGTCATGACTCGAGACTACAGTCGTCACTAATACACCATTGCGCCTGCTAAATTATGATAGCAGACAGAGCAAAAAACACAACAACACATATGCGTCCCCGATATCACTGCGTTAAGTTAACGGTTAATTCACTCGTTTATTCTAACACTTAACCTCCATTTTAGACCATTAATTTCGTGGCAAATTCATTAGATATTGGTCTCTCCTCAATATAAAGAAGTGTACCGCTAACTGGGGTGACTGATTTACGGGGTCACTTTAAAAAGTATTTTTAATGACGAAATCATTAATTTTTATTCGCTTACTGTTTCCAGTTGATGTCTTCATCGATAGCATTTGCGTCTACATGCCAAATATCCAGCGCACATACGCTATATTGATTTTATAGCAATTTTATAATGATCAAAGTAGCCCCAAAATTATTTAAGTCAGCCTGGTTAACGGTATTAGTCCCTTTTGTGCTCCAGGCAAAGCCAGTCCGGGGCACCGCAGAGCTAGGGGCCCGTGGCATTTTGTCGGTCCTGCTAGTCCTGCTACCCTATAGTTAAGCCACTGCAAGCCGCTGTCGATTTTAAGTCATTAGTTTTATTGTTATAAGTACAAATGTTAATATTGCTGCGGTTTTATTGTACCTTTATACCTTGTATTAGGCTTTGTGGCTGATTCAATAAGTGTGTATTATAAATAAATGACATTATCAAAAATAAATAGTCATGTAAAAAGACATGTTAATTAACTACGAAATAAAAGACTTAGTACATTTGTTAGCTTTACAATTTTGAGTCGAAAAAATGGTTTAAAGACTTGTTCCTAAACTAGGTCTACGCTAAATATCTACTTCGCCTCATTTCATTGCAAAAAATAGACGGAGCGTGGTTTTAGTTAATAAGCGTCACTAAGTCCATTTGAATAAAAAGAACATGTCATGGTAATTAACGCAATAGTCCCTCATTTAGGTAGTTTAGTTCTTTTCAATACCCATATTCGCTGGTATGACAGAACTACCATTACGTGGGTTTACAATGTTGCCAGATCCAAGATACACGAAGTAAATTACTGCTATAAGATGGTAAGGCATTTCGTGACTTTTTTAAATACTACGAACTTCCATAAAGCCCTGATTTTTTTTTATTTAAATTAAAAAAATATTTTATTTGTTTAATAGATGGCGCTGCCACGGCTCCCTCACACTCCTACATCGCGCTGTTAAGATTTCTCCTGGCGTGGTTGGGTCGGACGCCCGGCGGTGTCACAGTTACTCTGGTTTCCCTTCAAAACGTATAAATCTTTCGCCTTTTACTAAAGATTTCCGTGGAGGGGAACACTCAAATGAGTCTTACTCAATTTTTGGTGCTCTACATATTATAGAGCTTATAAAATTATGTCAATCGAAGGGTGGGCTGACTTGACTAATGCCTATAGTGCCATGTCACAGCGTGGCTAATTGTTGTTTCTTGAATTAACGCACTTATATAGAGTTGGTTTTGTGATAAAATTCACACATTTTCATTACTTTTCTCTTAATTTTGTTTAGTATACCGGTTGTGAGTGTACTATTCTTCCATATAAATTCATTAAAATTAGCGAAAAAAAGTAAAATAATCCAGGCTTAATGTTTGGTAGAGCTATATTTATGGTATTAAAAGTGCTATTGACTAAATATTTTTTTAACTTTTATAGAAGGGAAAATAGAAGGAAGAAGAGGCAGTGGACGGCTGCTGAGGGTGCGTTTACGGACCGAGCAAAGGAGGAGGTAAATTTAGTGTCGTATCAAGACCTGAATGAAATGACAGAAAAAATAAGTGAATGGCGATTACTCCACAGATAAGGCTCTTAAATTTATGCTGATGAATTATCTTCTTAAATGTTTATTATACACTTACAGTCGTTACTTGTTATTCGAAAATTGGACTAGTATGTATATAGTAAGTACGTACTTTTTTCGTCTTCAGTATAGACTTTTGACATTATTTTCGCTAAATCGCCCTATCGCTGATAACGTATCAAAATAATCGGTGCAGTAGCACCTCAGAGCTCTATCATAATGTACTCGTTTGCACATAAACCACTTTCACAGCGTACCGCTAGATGTCACTCTCAAACCCAGTCCCCATCCTACATCGCGCTGTTAAGATTTTTTCCGGTTTAGTGACTACTTTTCAAGACTCTACCATAGTTATCGCTTCTCGGCCTTTTGGCTAAGATCAAAGTGTAGTATCTGTTCTTTTCAGCTTAATATCTGAAAGTTCCCTCACTGAGGGACCAGTATATTAAACTGATTTTTGTAATTCGACGGGATGTTCGGGGCTCGCTCCACTCACGTCACGGGTCGGCCCGGCATTGCAGTGCCGCCGGGATCGGCCCACATTATACCATGAAAATGACTGAATCTTACTAAGCACATTTTACTTTTAAGTTTAGTCGTATTTTTATGTGGTTGCTCGACTCTACATTGGCTATTTGACACCCCGACTTAAAGCAACCGACTTGCTCTTTACAATGCGTGCAAAAAAGTAGCACTCTTTGTTGGCGTTAACAAAAGACCCATTCAAATAATATAATTTAATAGAACTACGCTATTATTGAAAGACGTT
The DNA here is from genome assembly GCA_949127965.1 of Pandemis corylana. NCBI lineage: Eukaryota > Metazoa > Arthropoda > Insecta > Lepidoptera > Tortricidae > Pandemis > Pandemis corylana. The sequence continues at coordinate 3,160,678 of OX421852.1, read as the reverse complement.
CCACGAAATACGTGCTATAGGTGGTGTAGCGGTGTAGCACGCGTCACGGAATGGCGAGGATTCGGGTTCGATTCCCGGCCATAGCTTTACTTTTCGGATTTTTTTGTGTTCTAATTTTCAGTGTCGTTTAGAAATTCCACGAAGTATTCAAAGCAGCTACGTAAGTTGAGTATCTAATGTTGAGTTTTATATTTGTATTACTTTTTGGCGACTATATTCCATGAAATAGCACCCCGTAGAGCCATAATAGACTACAGGCCCACGTACAAAAAATGTGGGTCATATGAACCACCAGGTGACGTATATAGGACGATATAAGAGCATAAAATAATAAGATTCAGCACTATGCCGTCACTTGTAAGCTGTCCAACTGGGTGCTGGTGAGAATTCAAAAGTGCAACCCTGGATTTTTTCCCCTTGTCGCATGATTTTTGTACGGCGTTGCGGAATAATGGATTAGAAGCTGTATTGAAACAGTATGAAACTGATGCCGTACAAATGGTGCGCCACAAAGTAGGTAATTTTTTTTGATTTTCTGACCATTTCTAGGGTAAATTTGGTCATTTGATTCTGTACGGCATCAGTTTCATACTGTTTCAATACAGCTTCTAATCCATTATTCCGCAACGCCGTACAAAAATCATGCGACAAGGGGAAAAAATCGAGGGTTGCACTTTTGAATTCTCACCAGCACCCAGTTGGACAGCTTACAAGTGACGGCATAGTGCTGAATCTTATTATTTTATGCTCTTATATCGTCCTATATACGTTACCTGGTGGTTCATATGACCCACATTTTTTGTACGTGGGCCTGTAGTTTATAAGTAGAGTCAGCGCCATACAATTCGAAGCGACCAGGGGCTCGATTTTTGAAAGCACATATGTGAAAATACCACTCGAATGTGGTGAAACATTGTGCTGAATTTGAAATACGAGTAGCTTAGAAGATAATTACGGCTCTCGTTAATCTTATGAGTCATGAGATCATAAGTTATGACCTAGTCAAAAATTTGATTAGAGCTGTAGTTTTGAAGATATAAACAAATTTAGCAACTGGTACATTCTATGTTTTTTCTTTGCTCCCAGACCTGCATGGAAGTAATTGAAGTTTTATTTGTATTGTGCTCTTTGTTTTCAAGCTTCGGATTTATTTTTTTGTATAACTAGCGCCATCTAGCTTCATGTACCAGAATGACGCTGGACGGTTCCTAACAATATATGAATGGGTGCGTTTACAGCTCTACCAGTACTCATGTAGTTGCCATCAATTCACAGAGATGGCGTGACAAGCGCCAAGTGGACACTTATAAAATTAAGTTTCTTCACCAGATCAACAAGTTACTGATTCCAGGTTTGTAAAACTCTTATGATTATACTCTTGCTGGTCCGGGAGCAAAGAAAAACATAGAATGTACCAGTTGTTTCTCTACCCGCGCAGATGGTAAAAGACCATCGAGGGAATGGGCGAAACTTATAGGAAGCATGTTTTAGGCAATGAGGCTAGCAACCCATCACTATTTTGATTCCATTTTCCACCTATACACCCTCAATCTTGCTAATTGTGGCCTGTAGGTACCTGTTACCTGAGGCTCTGTCTACCCCGTAAGGGATAAAGACGTGATTTGTGTATGTGTATAATTATAAGACTCTCGAAGAGAAGAAGAATCTCTTTTGTAGATAGTTTTAGTTACGGTGAAATTGGACTACGCTCTAGCAGCGTAGCTAGTGCTACGAAGTCTACGAATAGCTACTGGCGTAGCACATGTAGCACAGAGTAGCACTAATGCCGAGAGGTTCCCTCACTACATAGTATAAAACAAAATCGCTTTCCGCTGTCTATCTGTCCATATGTACCTATGCTTAGATTTTTAAAACTACTCAGCGGATTTTGATGCGATATTTTAATGGATAGAGTGATTCAAGAGGAAGGTTTGTAATAATACATGCAAAGTAACGCGGGTCGCTCGTTAAATATAAATGAAACTAAGGGAACTTCCATGCTGGTCTGGGAGCAAAGAAAATACATAGAATGTACCAGTTGCTTCTCTTCCCGCGCAGATGGTAAAATCCTATCGAGGGAATATATAAACAATGTAGCGTCGCCGGTTCCTTTTACTTTGAACTTGGCTCTCACGCTCCCGCGTGTCTAGGTACAGAATGTGAGGAATAATGTCGATTTCGTAAACTTTTTAGCTAACAAAACAAGTGAAATCTAATCGGAAGCCAAGTTCTTTTAATGCTCTTCAGATCACAGTTTCTGTCATGGATTACTGCAGCTCAAGTATATTATTGTTTTATTTCAGTTAATTTATATAAGCTTGAAGCAGTTTTTGACTGAAAAATTAACTATAAATTTATTTATTACGGTAAATTTACAAAATATTTCCAATTTTCTGTACAAAATACATACATACATAAGTCACGTCTTTATCCTTACTAGCTTCTGCCCGCGACTTCGTCTGCGTAGAATTATACATAAAAACCGTCCTCTTGAATAACTCTATCTATTAAAAAAACCGCATCAAAATCCGTTGTGTAGTTTTGAAGATATAAGCATACATAGAGACATAGGGACAGAGAAAGCGACTTTGTTTCATTACTATGTAGTGAAGAGGTAGACAGAGCGTTAGGTTACAAGACCGAAAGGCAACGTTTAGCATGCTTGTGGGCGTATAGGTGGAAAGAGGAATCAAACTAGTGATGGGTGCTAGCTGCATCGCCTATAACATGATTCCAAAGATTTTTGCCCATTCCCTCGATGGGTTTTTACCATCTGCGCGGGAAAAGGAGAAACTGGTACATTCTATGTTTATTCTTAACTCCCAGAGCCGCATGGCACTGGGTACCAAATTTATTAGCAAAATATTCGCAGGGTTCATTGCGAATGCGAATGCAAATATTCGCGAATGACAATGCAAATGTGAATATTCGTTTACGCGCGCCCCGGGGCGTAAGTAGCAACTAACCGCCCGCTACGCTATCGGAAATTTCCACTCCTGGGCAAGGGAAGACGTACAATTGTGTACACACCTCGGGCGGTGATAGAAAAAGCGTCAGGTCGCATGTTTAGCGCCCTCGCCTTTGGGGCCGTCCATTACTCATGTGATTTTTTTTAGCACTTTTAACCCCCCCCCCCTTGGTGTGGTGAGATTTCAAACTAAGCCCCTTCCCCATCCAAAATCACGTGTATTTTTAGTATTTTAGTACCTACAAAGAATTTTAAAATTTTTAGATTATTATATTTAAATACAGGTATAAAGGTGTAATCTAATTTTATTCTAGAAAATTAAGGAACATGATAAAAATGTCTAGACAGACAGTCAAGGTCACACTACACGCCGCTTTTTGGTTAAAAAATCGCGCGTTTGACGAGTAAATAAATACACGTGATATCTTACTACACTCCCCCGCCCCTCTTGTGATATTTCGTGATTTTTGCCGCCCCCCTCCCCCCTTTCGGAGCCTCACGTGTTTACGGACGGCCCCTTTGGCTCGTGCAACACATTCCTGCATGCTGAGACACTCTTTATTTCTCTACCCTCAGGGTGTAATGTGCTAAACACCACTAAGACCGATGGTTGATACAGCCTTAAGGTTTTATAACGGCGACCGCGGATGGTGAAATGTTGGCAGGCCTCCCCCAAGGACGAAAGCCATTGGCAGCGAACAGCTTAAAACCGGTCTTCGTGGATACGTTGGGAAAGGTCTACCTATATCCAGTTTTGACGTGACAACGTCTTATAAATTGGTTTGCCGGGTGACACTTCAAGAAACTGCGTTACGCTCCGCTCACGTTATGCGCTCACAATGAGAGCGAGTGAGAGGCATGGTTAGCCCGCCTAAGAGCGAGAGAGACAGACATAAAAAGTGAAAGGCACGCGTCCCTTCCACTCGAGCACAGTTAGCCCGCCTAAGAGCGAGAGAGACAGAGCGAGAGAGAGAGAGTGAGAGAGATAGGCATACACACCGGTTCATGTCTTGCGCTTCTTCCTACTATACGAATGAATATTCACATTAAAATTATTTTACCACTCAAAGTCGTTGTCACGTAAAACTTTCGCCCGTATACCGACTTTACAGGCAACCGGTTTTTTTTGCAATACTTGAATAACAATACTTAATGAACAAAAATAATTATTTACCTTGCTACTCACGTGCAAGATAACCAAGCCTGTGTGATATTTATAATTACACGTCACACCATTACAAAGGGGTAAAAATTAACATACATACATATATCACGTCTTTATCCCTTACGGGTATACGGAGCCTAAGGTAACAAAACCTTAAGGCCACGTTTAGCATGATCAAGGGCGTATAGGTGGAAAGGGGAATCTAAATGGTGATGGGTTGCTAGCCGCATCGCGTATAACATGATTCCTAAGACTTTCACCTATTCTCTCGATGGGCTTGAACCATCTGCGCGGGAAGAGAAGCAACTGGTACATTCATGTTCATTTGTTTGTTCCGTGGGCTGTGGCAGAATACCAGTGTTTTGCTTTTACGAGCAATGTTGACCACTGAGCCATGGCCCTTTTGTGCTACTGTAGCGCACACAAACAAAGAAAACGTTCTAGTTTTAAGTTTTGGCTTGATATGTTGATATTTAATGTAATCTTGATTGTGTGTGTTGGCAGTACCAAATAAACGTTTTATCTATCTATCTATCTATCTATGTTTTTTCTTTACTCCCAGACCAGCGTGGAAGAATTAAATCTTAACATCGTTTCAAAATTCATTATGTCTACTGCGATAGGTAATGAGTAGGGTAAGTTGCACCTTTACCTTAATGCTCCTTTCATTTACTTAAAGGTTAACTGGTAGAGATCACTTATAGGGATAAGTTCGCCTTAGTGCATAAATTTAAGGTATTTTTTTGTGATTCGTCTCTGTTTCTTTATATTTGTACAATAAAGCATTTACTTACTTACTTACTGTGTTCTTAGATAGTCCGTGATTTTGTTTAGGATAAGGTTTATCCAGTAGGTCAGCAAAGTATCCTAGAATTATTCCGAAATATTGCAACGGGTGGTTTAGTTACTTAAAATTTACTGTTGTAATTATCACCATCGTAATTTCGTACACTTTCAACACAGATACTATTTTTCCAAAATAATTTTGGTTGTTGGCTATGGATAGGGAAAAGTTTAAGAGCCTGACTGCCAACCTTCACTGATGGAGAGGCACATACAGAAGAAGATACCTTAATACGTATTGAACATCCAAGACTCGAGAGCAAATATTTATATTTTTCTACACCCAACCGGGGAACGACCGCGAACTGCTAAGCTATGCGATCGTTCGGTCGTATTTACTGCTTTTTAGATGCAACTTGTTTTCAAGTGGTTAAAACGCAGTAAACACCCTTAAAACGGAATTCTTTACCCTTTTCTTCATGTTGCAAAGCTGATATGGTATACTTTGAAAAAAGGTCGTGAAGTGGTTGTAATTGCAATGCATTTTAATGTAGAAATTTCTTTTTTTTAATAAACCGTAATTTTAAAATATTTGAATTTAGTGACAAGGAAAAATCTAATAGTACATAAATATAATATTTTACTTAATGAATGGCCAAAATATCACACCTTATTAATATCTTAATGTCATTTTTATGACTTTATATGTATAAATAAATATTGTAATTATGTATTTTATCAAATTGGCGGCGATTTCGGAGATCTTTTTTATTTTTAATTTAACAATAGTTTTGGCTATGTTTTTTATTATGATTTGTTTTTCTTTATAATTAAATTCTCATCAAAACGGTAAACCCAAAACAACTTATTATAATAACAGTTTTATTACCTGCAAATTATAAGTTTTCAAAAACCATCAACCCTTATTACCGTGCATAATTTCATGTCTAAACGAGTTAAAAATAAAATCGCAGTAGTACTTAATATCACATTTATTTATCTGTTGAATAAATTTTCAAATACCAAAAATCGTAATCACCGCACATATTTCCTACAAAACACCAATTAAAAAAAACAATAAAATATACCAACATTCTAATTACCCGCGAAATAAATTTTCAAATTCCAAAAAGCTTTATTACCGTACATATTTACGTACATAAGACAGCACGCCTCAAGGGGCGGGCCCGACGCCTCCCGCCCAGTCGCGGATCGCGAGTCGACCGCGCGCCGCGCTAACAGCCGCACGCGAGTGTAGTGTCATGTGCGGTCATGTCTCGCAGGAAACAGAGCAATCCTAAGCCGTTAAAACGTGAGTTCTAAATTAAAAAAAATACACGTTCGAATTCCAAAAAGTTGTTAACCGCGTTCTTGCCAAGTTTTTTTTTCTTTTTACAGTTGCGTTCAAAAGTTGTGTTGAAGTGCCAGGGTTTAAGTTTGTTTTTGTTTTTGGAATGGAATTGTGATGAGTGGTATACTCGTATCTATGGTTTGGGTGACTGTCAGCGTGAGGATAAGTACTGCAGGATAAAGTTTTATGGAACTTTTCTAGTAGAAATATTATTTTAATTATGTTATTTTTTTTACTGTTATTGCGTTAATTATTTAATTGGAGTGGGTTAATCTCTATATGTTGTTGGTTAAAATTCTTTGTTACACATGATTGGACAAATATCTACATTTGAATTAAATTTTAGTGATGTAGAAAGTTTTTCATCGGCATTAGTCATACATTTCAAACTAACTTTGAAATACCCTCGAAACTAAGTTAATAAGTATCAAATCCTTATAAATCATTACATATATAATTACAAAGTACCCAATAATATACAAATAATACTTAAATCATTGTTATAAAACTTCAATTTTACTTATTAAAAGTGCAGTAACTAACATATTTAAAATATTTTGTTAAATATGTTTCAACGGAAAGACAAGGTATATAGAAAAACTTTAATTTAGATTATCAAATGCATAAAAGCGTATGGATTAATACATATATATATCGAGGAGGGTACAAATCTATTCGGTAACCATCTTCTCGGTAAAATGAGGATTTTTTTACAAAAGGTGTATTAAATTGTTTTGAACTATAATATATATGCTGATCAATACTAACTAGAAAAACAAATCGGCAAGTATATTTAAAATTGTAGTCATAACCGTCACTTGGTTGGCAGGATGATCGACAACTGACCTAACACACACACACACACACATGGGCCAGGTGGAAAATGGAATCAAAATAGTGATGGGTTGCTAGTCTCATCGCCTATAACATGATTCCTATTATAATCACCCATTTCCTCGATGGGCTTTTACCATCTGCGCGGGTGAGAAGCAACTGGTACATTCTTTGTTTTTTCTTTGCTCAGAATTGTCACATGTCGCCCACAATTGTGGAATCGGGGCGTGTGCGTTGATCGATCAGTCAGTCACGGTTGCCTTTTACATAAAAAGAAGAATGTCATATGCCAAGATGATCCTAAAGGTGACATTGATAAGAATATTTTTTTCATAACCTATCGAAGTGCAGGTTCGTTAAACTCTATGGCTTTATCTACTGTTAATGTATTATTTGATTGTTTGTTTATCAATTTCGATAAAGATATAGCTAATTATGGTAATGTGCAACAAACAAGTTATAAATATCTTTGTAGTTTTAATCTTGACAGCTGCGGATTCATAAAAAAATATAAGTCGTTTCCAGTCTATATACGTCCCACAACCGCCTTGAGCACAGTTCCCACGCTGTCCCAGTGCCGATTGGGAACCTCACACACTACACGTTTCCACACGATGTTGTCCTTCGCACAATTTTTAAAATGTAAATTCACAATGTAGCATTACCAATGTATACTCTTATTGGCAGAGTGCAAAGCGCGTGGAGGGGGTAGCCTAAACGATCACAGCGCTCGCTACGGCTAAAATTGTCATTTTTGTCGCTGACTTGAGCTGTCAAATCCATATTGCAGTAAACATTTTCTAATCGTTTTTGAGATAAAAATATGGTCCTGGTAAGATGTGTTGTTGTGAATTGTAATAACACCAAGAAGAATAGCGACTGTAAATTTTACCAATTTCCAAGACCATGTTGGAAACGAGACCAAAGAAATAAGTGGATATTTGCCGTAAGAAAAAAAAAGTAAGTTACCTAACCTCTAAAATTTTACTTAAAGTACGTTATCATTTGATACAAGTATTAAATTGAAAAGTTACGGTGAATTGTAATATAGTAAAATAACACAAGATTTCATTAATATTTTTCACAATATTTACTTACTTCTTGTTTGACAGCGGTGACAATATTGTCCATAATGGCCGCCTGTCACGTGGCGCTGTCGTCGCGCTCGGTGCCAATAATATTCATTTAAGGTCCTACATTTATTATTTTCATTCAGTCTGATTTAAAAATGACATATTTATTTCTCAGCTCGGCAAAGTTGGATATCACACGCCAAGAGTTTTATCTGGGCAACGGCCTCCTCTCAGAACAAGAGAGCTTGGGAAGTGCGCACAGTTTACTCAAAAATAAAGTTTTTTTTTTCGTTCTAAATTACACATTACATGTATAGTCGACAGAGAAAAGGGACACTGGCGGCCGCTATTGTGGGTGCGGGGATCACCTTCCTCTGCAGCCGACTGAACCTATGAAATTGATAATCAACTTAATTATTTTCAAGTTGACATTCTCACAGTAACAGTTATTACGGAATTACGCCACTGTCACTCGTCTGGCCCTTATCTGGCAGAGATATGATTTTAATTTCTCTGGCCATCGTTCGGTATCGTGTCTAATATTTTTTATATGATAACACTATCACCGGCTGACCTCAGGTCAAGAGATACTATGCTCGGACAATGAAAGTAATTTCTTGCTTGCATGAAAGTTTCAAGGTTATTTGGTTATACTTCATCAGGTGATAAAATTACCTATAAGCGTAGAGGGCATAAGCATAAAGGATATAAGCATAGAGGTTATAAGCGCGGAGGATTCAAGGATAGAGGATATTGTCACAGAGGTAATAAGCTCTGAGGGTATAAGAGTAGAAGTTGATATAGAGCATATAAGTATAGATGATATAAGCATAGAGGTTATAAGCGCGGAGGTTATAAGCATAGAGGATTATTGTCATAGAGGTAAATAGGCTCGGAGGGTATAAGCATAGAAGTTGACGTAGAGGGTATAAGTATAGATGATATAAGCATAGAGGTTATAAGCAGGGTGGGGTATAAGCATAGAGGATATAAGCTTAAAGGATATAAGCTCCGAGACTCTGCTTGCTCTAAAAGTAGTTTAGTTATATGTTTAGACACATTAGCTCTCTTTTTCTATTAATTTTTTTATTGTGATTTCTTTTTTTTTGTTCTTATCCCTTCTGACCCCATTACGGGATGAGATGCCTACATTTTAGTGTTTATTGTTTAAACTATGAAACTAAACGACATATATATATTAAATCCAACTTGCCACGTATGAAATTTTTTATCGAGATTTGAACTTTAATTTTGTCCCACTCACCCCGTTTTTCGGTACATTCTATTTTTATTTTCTCTCAGACCAGGTGCCTTACCATGACTTTTTATGCGGTTCAATTCCGAATCAGTTCAGGTTTTAGCTGTCAAGCCTGAGTCCCCAGCATGGAATTACGATGACAGTATCATGATTCTAGAAAGTGTAAATAAGTGATAAAGTCGAGGTTAACGTAACTTCGGTTAGCGATATCATTACGTCAATATATGCTTAATATAATTGGGATTTTACTTATCTCAGTTAGTTAATTAGTGGAGACTGTATCGATGTTATCTCAATATGATAGGTACTTTATGTAATAAATTACAAGTTAATGTTGAAAACAGATGGGGAAGATAACATTACCGTTTGTTACGTAAAAAGTAATTGATTTGCAAAATGCCTGCGTCGCAGGATACAGTAAATAAATAAAAAAATATATACATCTTGGGGCAAATTACACCAATTGACCCAGCCCCAAACTAAGCAAAGCTTGTACTATGGGTACCAGGCAACGGATAAACATACTTAAAATGTAGATAAATACATAATTAAATACATACAACATCCATGACTCGGGCACAAACATTCGTATTCATCATGCAACTGTCTGCCCCTACCGGGATTCGAACCCGGGACCTCTAGCTTCATAGTCAGGGTCACTAACCACTAGGCTACGAGTAGCACGAGAAATGTCGAGGCTGAAAAGCAGAGCTTCCAAAATCATATATTTAGATTTAAATATGTGATTTTGGATTATAACATTATAGTTAGACAAATCTAGTCGAAACAGTAACAAACACAACTGAAAAAGAATTACCCAATTCGATGCAGCCGTTTGGAAGTTACGCGCGTACATACATTTCGACGATTCATTTTTGTTTATACAGAAGAAGATAGATAGGTTACATTTGAAATTCACCACGAGCTTTCCGATGAAGGAAGACATAGTGAGCCAACCTGCACACTGCGAAGCAATTCAATGGTGTGAGTGAAGTTCCCAATCCGCACTGGGCCCGCGTGGGAACTATAGCTCAAGCCCTCTCGTCTGAGAGGAGACCTGTGCTTTGCAGTAGGACGTACACACAGCAAAGCTATTCGGTAAGCAGGATAGATACGGCGCGAGCGTGCGTAGGTGCTTACCTGATTATATTGCCGTGTGTACATAGATGATGGTAAGAAGAATAAGAATATTTATTTGCAAAAATGTCGTGGTGAATACAGATGAAGAAGCGTTTTTGAGCGCGTACATTTTACTTCCATGCTGGTCTGGGAGCAAGGAAAAAACATAGAATGTACCAGTTGCTTCTCTTTCCGCGCAGATGGTAAAAGCCCATCGAGGGATTGGGAAAATTCTTGGGATCATGTTATATAGGCGATGTGGCTAGCAACCCATCACTGTTTTGATTCACCTTTCCATCCATACGCCCACGATCATGCGAAACGTGGTCTTTAGGTCTTGTCACCTTAGGCTCTGTCTACCCCGTAAGGGATACATTTTACTTAAACAAGCATGCAAATACATGCATTACATATTGACATTTAAATTGATATTAGATTAAGTGATAAATTGTTATTGTGTGCCCTTGCAGGGCGTCATGGACTGACCAATCATTTGTAACATCTTTTAATATAATGTACATGACATTACAATGTAATAATAAATAAATAAATAAATATTACTTATAAACTAGGGTTACAAGATCGTTATAACATTTGTAAGTACTCCATATTAAATCAGATTAAAATATTACACTATGTCAAATTCAGAAGTATATTAGTTATTTAATTATTGCTTTAACAGGTCTAAATGCAAGGTTATTCGTTTATTGGATTTAAATAATTTTTAATTCTATAATAACACTTATCCAAACAAAAATTACCTTACTTATCTTGTTGTTGTTGTTGTTATCCAAACAAAAATTACGTAATTTGTATTTATACTCAGGCATGTCAGAATTTCTTATTCCATAGAAATAATTATTAAACACTCATATCAACATACATAGAACACTTTTACTAAAACAAGCTGTTTTTGACCGCGAAGGATAGCATGCAAGGATAGATGATGACTTTCATGCACAGAAATGGTGATGATGGTGTTACAACAGAAAAACTTGTTCTGTATCGGCGGCATAAATCTCGGGCATTTGAGATGAACAGTCATACTTGTTTGCGATACGGCTGGCTGTTAGCAGCTAGCTGAAGATATGAGACGAGGTGATAGATATATATATTTAGCTGGGAGGGTTCCGTTTCCAGATAAAAGACACCTTAGTTCTCATGCTGTCGTATAGTCCATTCCAATTAATTTTAACGTTTTTGTAAACAAACAAGTTCATATGGGAACCTTTGAACCAGACACGAAACAGAGGGGGGGGGGGGGGGGGGGGTGGGATTTTTTTGGTTATTTTTTAATTTTGAGATGCTTTACTTTAAATACATTTTCCTAGTTTTAGTGTTCTTTATTTAGTTCTTAATAGTTTGCATATTAATAAATTTAGTTCATATACATACACATACATAGATAAATCACGTCTTTATCCCTTACGGGGTAGACAGGGACGACGGTAACAAGACTTAAAGGCCACGTTTAGCATGTTTGTAGGCGTATAGGTGGAAAGGGAATCAAAATAGTGATAGTATTTAATTTAAGTAGAATCTAAGTATTCTTACATACATATATATATCACGTCTTTATCTCTTAAGGGGTAGATAGAGCCTAAGGTAATAAAACCTTAAGGCCACGTTTAGCATGATTAAGGGCGTATAGGTGGATAGGGAAATCAAAATAGTGATGGGTTACTAGCCGCATCGCCAATAATATGATTCTTAAGACTTTCGCCCATTCCCTCGATGGGCTTTTATCATCTGCACGGGAAGAGAAGCAACTGGTAAATTCTATGTTTTCCTGTACTCCCAGACCAGCACGGAAGAATTAATTATTCTTAATGTTATTAATTAATGTATTTTAGTTTGAAAAAATGACTTTCTGCCAAGTTTCTTGCGGCGCATTCTTGGCATTGATGGTCTTTCCGAATGCGCTGGTAGTTTCAAAAAGACATGTAAAAGGGCCCTTGGCGGCCAATTTGCAAAACTAAAATTTTGATTTTTGATTTTGATTTTTTGATAAACATGAGCAATTCTTCCATACTGGTCTGGGAGCAAAGAAAAACATAGAATGTACCAGTTGCTTCTCTTCCCGTGCAGATAGTAAACGCCCGTCGAGGGATTGGGCGAAAATCTTAGGGATCATGTTATACAGGCGATGTGGCTAGCAACCCATCACTGTTTTGATTCCCCTTTCCATCCATACTCCCACAATCATGCTAAACGTGGTCTTTAGGTCTTGTTACCTTAGGCTCTGTCTACCCCGTAAGGGATAAAGACGTGATTTATGTATGTATGTATGAGCAATTCGATATTTTGGCACAAACCACTGTATTGACGGAACCCTAGCAGCAATCCCTTATCGTCCGCCATTACAGTGAAGTGGCGTGCACCACTCAGCACTATCGCTTATTCAATGAAATCTATACACATACCAATTACATCTTGTAATCTACGCCTCTGCTGATCTTGTAAAAGGCCGTGAGTGCTTTCATACTCGTGTAAACCCAACATTACCTATATTTATCGATGAGAATGTTTATAGTCATTTAGAAAAGCAAAAAAGCTGGCGCATACCTTTTTTTTTAATATAATGCATTGGGGTAAATTCGAAATTGGGGGAATTCCGAAACTCCTAAATATCCACTAAACCCCCGTTTAGTTCCAATGTCTTTGGCTTCTAGATAAGCGTTGCCAGATTATGGAATTGTTCCCCGTTTATAGACTACAAGCCTATGGACAAAAAAACATGTGAAATGAACCAGCGTAAATGAAGCTTAGAAGGCTGTTACTATATCATAAAATAACTGAGCGCTATGCCGTCATTTCTGAGCGGCACAGGTATGGAATTTCTCAGGTACAAGTGAGGAATTACGACTAATTATTAATTTACGGCGTTTTTATAGCTTATAGATGAGTAAAAATAAATGTCGAAAAACCTAGTGCCGCTTTAAAGTGCCGGAAGTTAGTGCATTTTTTTCCATGTATGAGTAAAAATCTGTACCGCTCAGAAATGACGGCATAGCGCTCAGAGTTATTTTATGATATAGTAACAGCCTTCTAAGCTTCATTCACGCTGGTTCATTTCACATGTATTTTTTCCATGGGCTTGTAGTCTATTAGTGGATATCCATGATTTTCGAAATTCCCCCAATTTCGAATTTACCCCATTGCACCATACCCACACACACACATACACACACATATACACAGTTATCCCTTACGCTAAATAGAACTTGGCACGCATTAATTGTGGTACCCCATCGTTGATCGCCGTTCAAACTACTGCAACTACAGGTAGGTAACTGACATATAGTTTTGCCAAAGTTAATCGCTACCTCAAACATCCCACTAGGAAGCAAAACGCATATAAATACCAGCACAATGCCGCATTTGCGTAAATACAATAACCCTTTGATACGCCGCGCCATAATTCCCTACAGAAAAAAAACCGAACTCAATACTAAACTAAACCTTACTTGAATGCGATAAGCGGTGTTTTCTTTTAAGTTTCATTCTGACAGCGACATGCGGCTTTTTTATTTCAAAGTCGGTTTAAGACGTATGAATGAAGTATTTAAAAGTAGCCTTTTTGAGTATCGATATTGATTTACTTCGGTGACGTGCTTTTGAATTTATAATTTTATTGAGAGTTTACAATTATCTTTACTTTGCTATCTCCGCGATATACTGAACTCTTCTATGCTGGTCTGGGAGCAAAGAAAAAACATAGAATGTACCAGTTGCTTCTCTGCCCGCGCAGATGGTAAAAGACCATCGAGGGAATGGGTGAAACTTAAAAGAATCATGTTATAGGCGATGAGGCTAGCAACCCATCACTATTTTGATTCCATTTTCCATCTACACACCCTCAACTTGCTAATTGTGGCCTGTAGGTACCTATTACCTTAGGCTCTATCTACCCCGTAAGGGATAAAGACGTGATTTATGTATGTGTATGTATTGAGAGTTTTTAAGATTTCAATGTTGTGTATACGGGGTCTTATACATCGTAAAAATCCTGCTAAGATTATGAAAATAGACGGCATCAAAGACATGTTTTGAACTAGCTATAGGGCTTATCGCTATCCCGTGGGAAATATGCTGTTTTCTGGGATAAAACTATCCTATGTCCGTCTCTGGGACGTCATTATGTGTGTATGTTTAATGTAACCGCGGCAACATAAGGTGTCAGCACGCCAATTGTACTTAATTAGATGCTAAGCGGTTGTGTACTAAGCTGCATAAGTTATTATAGTTTTTTAAATATCCCACGGGAATCATAATTTTCCGGGATTAAAAGTATCTAACATATTGACCAGGCATATAAGGTACCACCACGCAAAATTTCATTTAAATCGGTTCAACAGTTTTGGAGATTAGCGAACACAGACATAGGTAAATGAACACATCCACACATACAGACAAAAATTATAAAATCATCTTTTTTGTGTTTTATTACTCTTCGATAATCGTTAGTACTCTATTTTTGATGAATTTATTTAATGTACAGACACGAACTTTCTACTAATTTATTATATGAATAGATGATAAATGTCAATATGGCTACCTACAATGTTGAAAAAAGATTAAGTACTTCATAATTTGGATTTGGATGAATGTGAAGTAGCAGTATAACATTTAAACTTGCATTAGTTTGTATTTAAGACTTGTTAAAATCAAATAAATATTTTTTACTTTTTTCTTACTTTTAATAAAAAAAACCTTAACATTTCTACATCAACCGTACTTTAACCAAAGCTTCGGTGGCTGTATGGAGCAAAACCTTAGCCTAGTCCCTTGCGGAATTAATTTTAAAAACAACCAAAGCTTCGGCGATTGGTCGGCGATTTGACGCAACCAAATGTCAAAATTGACAGCTAACCTGACCATGCGTTCTGCGGTCTGCGATTACGTTGCAAAAGCCCGAGTAAATGGGAATTACTTGGGGATTCGGGGGTTTTAGTTTTTATTAATTTAGGTTACAATATTGATGAAATATATGTGATCGCACAAAATAAATAATTATTTAATTAAATGCTAGTGTAATTTTTATAATCACAAGGCACAGGCATAATATTTCGAAACAGTAGATAGATAAACTGATAACGGCTGATTGCAGTATTTTTCACAACGCTTGCCAATAGTGTGTTACTGATAACGCTGGCTTATCAGATGCGTGTACATTTATAGCAATAAATTATAGATTGCCGTAGATACGCTACTGGTTTTCAGATAAAACTAATAGTTTGAAAGTAACTGACAAAAAATAGGTTTTTTTAAACAAGTATCGTGAAACGGGGTGAGCAGGGACTTCATTGAATAAACCTCGATAAAAAATATTTTTATATGTGGCAAGTTGATTTTTTTTTGTTGAAAAATGTTCCGGTGGCATGAATTTTAGTTAAATGATGACTATATGTCGTTTAGTTTCATAGTTTAAACAATAAATACTAATATAATATAGGCAAATCCCTGCTCACCCCGTAGTGGAGGTATTCGAACAAATTAAAAAAATGACGATAGCCAATTACCGTAAAAGGAGATATAATTATAGGCGATGCGGCTAGCAACCCATCACTATTTTGATTCCACTTTCCACCTGTAGAGTCCAGAGTTCCACGTGGTCTGTAGGTCTTGTTACCTTAGGCTCTGTCTACCCCGTAAGGGATAAAGACGTGATTTGTGTATGTGTGTATGTATGTATTGTATGTGTATGAGATATAATTTGTCTAAAAATATAACTTAACTACTTTTACACTGTAAAATTTAGAGCAAACTGAGCCACAAATTTCACAATTTTCTTCTCCCCCCGTAATCCTTTCTCCCCCCGCAATCCCTTCTCACTCCTTTCCCATCAGCACAGCTAGCAGGAGAGCACGGGGTTGTGTCGTCTCTTTCTAAAACGAACAGTAAGAAAAGGATGGTTAGTGAATCTCGCGCGCGACACTCTCGCGCTCTCTCCCGTGCTGGTAACCCAACTCGTTCCTTCCACAGTATATTAAAAAATGTTCATGGACATTCGTCGATTTTCGTAACACGCGGGATGTTCGAGCTGTCGTTCTACTAAATAACAATGTTACATCTCACCCACTAACCCACACCAAACACTTAACTTACCCCGTCATACCGAAGCACCCTCGCCATTTCCAACATATTGCTACCCCTGTTTCCCACGTGGCAGTGACTTAGGGGACGACTTTCACCCCTTGGTCACTTGATTTACGCTTAAAATAAGTGTGGCATTTAGCAATTTTTGCAATCTGCAGTAAATTCGTTTGTTTTTATTTAAAAGAAAAATTTGCGATTGCACACGTACGTGGACGATGTTGTATTTTTCTTCGACTTGGAATATTAAATATTTTAATTATACACCCCACCAGAATAGATGGATTGTTGACCTGGTGAAGTCCGCTGGATAAGGGCGCTATTTTGGGGAACCCTATGTTTAGCAGTGGTCGTCTTTTAGCTGAAGATGATAATGATAAAAATGATGGAAAAACGATGGAAAAAACTTCCTTCCAAGTTTCTTGAGGCGCGTTCTTCTTGGCAATGATGGTGTTTTTGATACGCTAATAATTAAAAAAAAGACATGTAAAATAGCCCTTGGCGGTCTACCTATTTGCAAAATAAATTGTGATTATAAAATATAGTTTATTACAGTCGTAACGTTGGTCATTTTCTTCAAATAAATAGCTGTATCAATTTAAATGAGAATTTTATAAATACGAGGTGCCGAAGAAGAGCAAGAAACATTGTTTATATATTTAATATCTAAAAAAAACTTGAGCTAATCAAATTTATACCCTGTTTATCATAATAAGACAAATAATGTTACATTGTAAAAGTATATCTATTTCTCTCGCTCTGTCCGTCTGTTATATCTTCACAGTAGGTAGGTAAAACTACTGAACCAATTTTACCAAAATTATTTCCGGCAAAATAAATTTACCGTGCGATTAGCAAAGTCAACAACTAGTAGTTCCTATACTATGTTATTAACTCAACCAATACTGTCTTTATGCAGTTTGCTTTTTGATCCGTTCAGTATATAACCCTAGCGTTCATTGACCTTGAATGAGACTACAACAAAACAACATACCATTTCCTCATCAGAACATCTGCGGTAAAACCAGATTTGAGAACGGAAGCTAATGATACATTTTCCTTATTATTGGACCATTGATAAAATTCCTCATATGAACACCCTATATTTTATACAGGGTCTATAGCTACAGCCAATTCAAAATGGCAGCTATTACGACTATTTAAAGTATTTCAAAATTAACTAGCAATTAGTCACTGAGTACGGTTAAAGTTAATCTGAAGAATTGAAGGAAACCTAGTTGTTTATGGTGAATTAATGAATAATTTATCGAGAGGTTTTCCTGTAGCATCCATCTGAAACTGAACTTGTAGTAGGTTTCCAATGTTCCTTCCTGTTGTAACTTCATACACATTTATACATACACTAGCTGCCCGTGAATTCGTCTACGTAGAATTATACATATAAACTTTCCTCTTGAATCACTATCTATTAAAAAAAACCGCTTCAAAATCCGTTGCGTAGTTTTAAAGATTTAAGCATACATAGGGACGGACAGACAGCGAAAGGGACTTTATACTATGTTCATGATTTATTATACATACATACAGTCACGGCTCTTTCCCATAGGGGTAAAGACTACTTTCTTCCACTTGCTATGATTCTGATTTACTTCTGTCGCTTCATCCACATTCATCAATCTCTTCATACATGCTTGCCGGTTTCGGTACTCCTGATCTGACCTTTTTTCAAAACATCTATTTGGTCTCGGAACGTCCGTCTAGGCCTTCCCCTCCCAACGCAACCATTCACACTCCCCATATAGATCTGTTTCTTTACTATATATTTATGTATACGTATCTTCTTCTTCTTAAACTTAAGAACTAGGCTTTTGCCGGTGGAGCAATTTCCATGTGGTCCTTTGCAGGGCCTTTTCTTTGAATATCTGATACGACACTTCTACTCTCTCTTTCACCTGGTTCTTCTTGGCCTTCCTCTCTTCCGCTTCCCTTAAACTTTTCTTTCAATTATGAATACATTAAGATCATAATTGAAGGGAAGCGGAAGAGAGGAAGGCCATAATTACGGGCCTACGGAAACAAGACCTAAGGGCCACGTTTAGCATGATTGTGGGCGTATAGGTGGAAAGGGGAATAAAAATGGTGATGGGTTGCTGACATCGCCTACAACATGATTCTTGAGAATTTCGCCGCGCGGGAAGAGAAGCAATAGGTACATTCTATTGTTTCTTTGCTCCCTGATTAGCATGAATGTGATATTTTCATTGTAATTGATTTATTCATTGGCCAATCATCAAAGTATAGGTATGGCATCAAGGCGGTGACTGCAGGGCAGCCCCCTTCCCTTTTCTTTTGCGCCTTCTCTCGTCCCTGGTGAGTAGTAGATGTTCCACGAGAGTTTGTAATTGCGTCGTACAGACACATCATTCAAATAGTCGACGCTTGGCGACAAAAAATCGCACAGTAACAAGGTCACGTGACAGCTAGTAACAGGCTTACCCACCTGCTGTGGGTGGTGTAGGGGTAGCACGCGTCACGGAAAGAAGAGGATCCGGGTTCGATTCATGCCATGTCTTTACTTTTCGGGTTTTTTGTGTTCTAATATTAAGTGTCGTTTAGAAATTCAAAATATTTTAAACTTTTTTGAGAACAATTATTTTTGGTTATTTTTTAAACAGCTTAAAAGTACAATTCACCGGGTTAAGACATGTTGTGCGCAGTTATCTAGACGATAGCGATAACGAATATCGATATCGATGGATGGATTATAATCGACTGAGAATTTTGTCGATAAAGATCTACAAATAACTTCCATCGATAACGATAAACGTAGGCTAAAGGAACATTAGTTTGCACACCTGCAGGCTGTTATGGTTATTGTGAAGCTACATTTTGGCACGACTTCGGCCGCACAGTAATAATAAAGAAGTCTGTGACAGCCAGGGCCGGACCGTGAGTTTAGGGGGCCCTGGGCTAATACTACTTAGGGGCCCACCTAATTAGTCAAAGTATAAGAAAAAAATAAGACAGTAAAATATTTGATGCTGCAAACTTTACGGTCTGTTTAATTTAATAAAATTATGGATTTTTTCGCATTATCGTCTATTTTGACTTTGACTTGACTTAGCTGGGGGCCCCTTGAATCCACGGGGCCCTGGGCTGAAGCCCAAAAAGCCATATGGTAGATCCGGCACTGGTGACAGCCACAGATAAATAAAAATCAATTTGGGTACCTCTATTGTAACGGTTTATTCTCATAATGAGGCTGTTTATAAATCCATCGGAAGTCAGTAGTCATAGTAGTTTGACACTTCCGTAGTTACGCTTTCCTACCTATCTCAAAAAAATAGGAGAAAAAAAGAGTTTTAGCCACGTGTCTATAAACAGTCAAACAGAAAACTAAACTCTTGCTTTTTTATTATAATAAGTAGGGCATTGAAAGTTCTGTAGGCTTATTTTGATAATTTAGACAAACTATGTGTATACCTTTCAACTAAATCGGTCCAGTAGGCTTATTACCTAACTCGCTCTAAATCGCCATTGTGTTCATTTTGACAGTTCATGTATGCGCTGACAATTGTCATCGGAATCAGCTAGCTGTCACATTCATACAAGAACTGTCAAAATTAACACGATGGCGATTGCGAGCGAGTTAGGTAATAAGCCTACTGATGCTTTTGTAAAAATTGATCCATAATACTTGACTTAGCTCACTGACTTAAGTGAACCTTGTGCTGCCTAGTCACTTGTTTGTCATTATTTTGATAAACGGATTCATACAAAATTACTTTCTTTAAAATATGCAGCCAATTCGTTCGGTCAAATGCCATTTTGAGGAACCGTCCGTTCGGACAAACCAAATTCGATCAAAATTGAGTGTAATTATATACCATTGCCCCAGGTAACAGTACCACGTAATCCACAAGACACGCTACATGGTTGTAATTTCGATCGGTAATCGCGGATTCGACAACGCTGATCGATCGGCTATGATATCAGATAGCGAAGCTTATCCGCTAGATTTATCAGAGAATTCGATTCCAAATCTGAATTAGAGACAAGTCGAAATTTTCCACCGTGGCCGTAGAATTTAGAAGGGTGTATGAAGAAGAAATTATTATCGACTAGCTTATGCCCCGTTTTTTTCCTTATCCCGTGGGAATTTCCAAAAATCCTGAAATTAGTTTCTTAGTTTTGTAATCACCTACTTTTGTATCAAATTTGAAGAGTCTAGTTATTATAGATACTGAGATAGCGTCACTCGGAATCGTATATATAATTCCCTTTTTTTCCTTATCCCGTGGGAATTTCCAAAAATCCTTCCTTAGTGGATGCTTACATTGTATAAGGTATCAATTTCAAGTCTCTAAGTGCAGTGGTTTGGGCTGTGCTATCCCGCGGGAACTATGCAATTTTCCGGGATAAAAACTATCCTATGTCCTTTCCCGGGACTCAAACTATCTGTATACCAAATTTCAACTAAATCGGCCCAGCGGTTTAAGCGTGAAAAGGTAACAGACAGACAGACAGACAGACAGACAGAGTTACTTTCGCATTTATAATTAGTAAGGATGAAATGATGCTTCCGACCGATTTCGGCCATGGCTACCACTTCGACTCCTCGTTAGTGTGACGCTCATGCGCCCGAAGATGGCTTATACAGCCGATCTTAGCGATGAAACCTCGCGCACAATGAATGCACGTGAGCACACCGTTGGCATAATGGTAGCGAATGGCAACCGGCTGGCGAGTCTTCAATCCATCGCGTTTAGCGTCGAGGTCAACAACGCTGCTCCTCGAACTCGCGAACTTTGTCCCGCACCAACCTGCGCCATTCAGGACGCTATCCTGCCAAATCTTTTTATTGTTTTTCTTGTTGGTACGGGTTTCCTATCACGGGCCCATGGGCACCTGGTTTGAAAGGCATTCATGGAGCCGAGGCCAACATGAAGAGGCCTTTGCTACCATTTAATAATAAAATGAGATGGGCGCAAATAAGGAGGTCTATCCCCTATAATACACCATGCATGAGGATGTGCCAGCGACAGTTCTCCATGTTGCCAAACTATTGCCAGGTAGGAAGCAACATGGAATGGGCTATATGGTTGGGATGCTGTGGGAAGGATTACTGGGCTATAGAGCGAGATAAACGGACACCTACCGTTTCAATATCTCAACAAATTAACTCAGTTAACGAGGTCCTCAAACTGTTGCCCGCTCGGGGCAACGAGGTGTATACATTGGTGTGCGCAACTAAGGATGGAAAGGTGTTCCTGGACTTTGAATTACCATCACTTGGTCCTTCTACTTCTTATTACATCAGCCTATATTTGTGTCCTGATGCTGGATAAAGGCTTCCCCTCTCGACCTCCACATTTCCCTATCTAAAGCTATATCTGGCCACTCGGTTTCCGCGTTCTGAACATCTCGCCACCTCCGGCTCGGCCTGCCTGATTGACGAAGAAATGATTGAGTGACTAAAATTATGCTGAGGGTCATTTACATCATATCAGTAAAATTTTTAAATTGTTCAATGTATAGTCGATTCCAGTTCATTTTAAAGCTTTTGGAAACAAACAAGTTCATGTAAAATTTAAATTAAATGATTGTTATTACACATAAACGGATAACTCACGTATAAAGAGTCGCGCAGTGTTCGTTTCGCTGCCGCCGGGGCGAGCGCTCCAGGAAGAAGGACTACGAAATAGTCCGAAACATGTCGAGCATCACTCGACTTTTTATACGTGATTTATCCGTTTATGTGTAATTATTGAAAATATTATATTTAAATGTTTAAAATGTGTTTATTAAAAAATCGTATTCATGTAGAAAACTCAGAAGAGACAGTGACAGCTGTTCTCATAGAAAAGAACATTATGAAATGCCTTGATGGCCAGCGTTAGATTCAACACTCCCCCATAACGTGGACATCATCAGGCCGTCACTATGCCACACCTAGTTGGCTGGTAAATAGCTCATGTTTCGTACTACCAAGTGGTTTGGTGAAAACATCAGCTACCATTACATCTGTAGGGATGTACAAAAGCTGGACCTCGAAGCGGTCTATCATATCTCTAATATAATGATACCTAACTTCGATGTGCTTGCTCCTTTTGTGATGCACTTTGTTAACAGCAAGCTGCATAGCAGATTGATTATCGCAGTACAACACAATCTTACAAGAACGCAACATTAAGAGCTGTCTTAATAACGCTTGTAGGAACACCGCCTCTCTACTAGCTTCACTTAAGCTAATATACTCCGCCTCGGTGGACGACAGCGAAATGCAAGACTGTTTATAACTACCCCAAGATATCGAGTTACCACCGTACTTAAATACATAACCGGTGTATGACTTTCGATCTAAATCTGAAGCCCAGTCTGCATCCGAATATCCTTCTAGGAAAGGATTTACATTGGATTTCTTAAAAACTAAAGCCTTTTGTTTAGTTCCTTTAAGATACCTCACAATTCGTTTGGCTTGCATCCAATGGAATTCTGTATAACAACTGTTATATTGACTTAAATATGACACGGCAAACGAAATGTCAGGTCGAGTAGTTACACATAGATACATTAAACTACCTAACAACTCTTGGTACGGAAATTTGGATACATTGTTATTCGTAGCACAAGAACTCTCACTAGAACTAATGTTAGTTATCATGGGAGACTTTACAGACTTACAGTCAGTCATGCCGAAACGATCTAACAACTTGTCAATCCGATTTTCCTGACTTAGTTTGATGGAATTTGCATCACGTTCTACTTTGATACCTAACATGTTTCTAACCGGCCCTAAGTCTTTTAACTTGAAATGCCGTAGCAAAGAAGATTTTAACGCCTCTGCCAAGCGATTATCGTTATAAAAGACGAAAAAGTCATCAACATATAGAGCAATGTAACAAACTGACTCACCGGACTTCCTGATGAAGACGCAGTCCTCTTGTTTACACTGTATGTATCCCATAGAAAGTAAGACATCTTTTACCTTTTGATACCAGGAACGCGACGCTTGTTTCAACCCGTATACAGCCTTTCGTAATCTATAGACTTTATTTTCGCTCCCAGGGCACATGAAACCTTCCGGCTGTTGCATGTAAATCTCCTCGCGCAACTCTCCATTTAGGAACGCAGTCTGTACATCTAAATGGTCAATTTTCAGATCCAATTGTACAGCCAGAGCTAATAGCAGTCTTATAGAACAGTGACGAACGACCGGTGAAAACGTTTCGTTAAAATCTTCACCATACTTTTGGGTAAAGCCCTTCGCGACCAACCTCGCCTTGTAACGTGTAATGTTTCCATCAGAGTCCCGCTTCAATGTAAAAATCCATTTGTTTTTCACTACATTTTTGTCAGCTGGTTTATCAGTAAGCTCCCAAGCTCCGTGTAAGATGAAAGAGTCTATTTCTTCCTGCATGGCTTTCTGCCATAGCTCTTTATCTTCACAACTTAATGCTTCTTTGACAGTACGCGGCTCTATGGGTTCTGTTACATTACTTACGTTAGTTATGTTACAAGCTGGTTTCGGTATTCGTGGACGCAGGTTATATCGATGACTAGTAGACTCTTGCGCATCGTGAAATACTTCAAGATGGTCTTCACTAGGCATGTTTTCATGTTCACGCTCCGCCTCAACAGGATAATTTGGTGACTCGACTGAAGACTCTTCTCGCTCCGCCTCTACAGGATAATCCGATGACTCTACCAAAGTGGGTTCTGGCTCCGCCTCAGCCGGCGTAGTTTTCAGATTCTCCTCATCGCCACCTCCTGTAAGAATAATAGGTTCAAACATTTGTCTTTGTACCCTATTAGAACGCCTTCCTGGAAACACAGATTCATTGAAAACCACATCACGTGATACAATTACTTTGTTGTCATCAGGATTAAACAGACGATATCCCTTTACGTTTTCACAGTAACCTAAAAATATCAGTTTCTTACTTTTGGGGTCTAACTTTTTTCTTTTACAGTCATCTATGTGTGCAAATGCCTCACAACCAAAGACGCGCAGATATTTCAGATTAACCTTAGTGCCACTCCACACTTCTTCAGGTATTTTACCCGAAAGTCTTGAGCTTGGCGACCGATTAATAAGAAATGCTGCAGTATTAGCAGCTTCTGCCCACATCTTGTCGTCTAGATTGGCATTAAACAGTAGACATCTGACCTTATCGAGTAAAGAACGGTTAAATCGTTCCGCTGATCCATTCTGCTGGGGGCTGTATGGAACTGTCAGCTGATGAACGATCCCTTTCCTCTTAAGGAAGCCCGTCAACTCGGTATTTACGTATTCCGTACCGTTATCTGATCTTAAAACTTTAACTTTCGCATTGCACTGATTCTCAACAAGTTTAATAAAATCAATAGTGTACTTACACACATCGCTCTTCTTCGCAATGGGGAAGACAAACACTTTTCTGGAGTAGTCATCTAGGAACGTAAGGATGTAACGCTTTCCTCCGAGAGAAACAGTCGGCATCGGCCCGATGACGTCAGTGTGAATGAGGTCCAGCCGTGCTTTAGCGAGCTGTTTGTTAGGATTAGTCACAAAGGGGGTGCGGGATTGCTTACCCTTAAGACATACCTCACAAACTTCCTTCTGAGTAGTGACCTGAAAATCAATACCATTAGCAACCTTCTTAAGTGACGTCAAGCTATCAAAATTTAAATGGCCTAATCGTTGATGCCATAACATCATATCCTTAGAAGTAGCTGAAGTAGTTAGATTTGCTCTACCGACAGTAAGAAGTATGTAAACTCTCCCAATCTTCCTAGCAGTTAAAACTATTTTACCAGATTTTATTATGTTACATGTTGTATTAGTAAACGAAAACTTAAAGTATTTTTCTGTTAAACTAGATACAGATATCAAATTTACAGTAAGATCAGGTACAAAAATAACGTCTTTCAAAGTTATATTCAACATTTCATCATTAAACTTGCATGTAAAATGAACGTCACCTTTGCCGCTTACGGCTAGCTTCTTGCCATTGGCTACACACACCTCCTTCGTCGTCGACTCTCGGAGAGATTCGAACCAATCGCGACATCCTGACATATGGTCCGTAGCTCCGGAATCTATAATCCAAGAAGTGTCCCCTCTTCCAGTGCTAAGTGCGGTCAAGGTCAGGTTAGTCTTGGATACATCATCTGATTGTGTGCAATCTTTCTTGACATGACCCTTTGATCGACACTTCCAACACCAAAGCTTCTTCTTCGTGTTCGACGAGGTACTAGCATGTTTCGATGTACTTGGCGCATTTTTGCCGTCGCCTCGAGTACTGGTCTTGTTGTAGCCACGATTCCGTGTAAACAAGCAGTCATCACCACCAGTGGACCCTTTCCATCGCTTGTCTTGAAGCAGTTTCGTCTTCACTTTATCTGTCGTTAAATCAATGCTCGAGTGCTCTAGAGCCATAATCATGGGTTCATACTCTTGAGGTAACCCTTGAAGCATTATAGCAGCAAGAAATTCATCATCTAGCGGTTTGCCCATACTGCTAAGTTGATCAGCTAACGACAAGATCTCATTTACATATATCTCCATGGAATTGAACTGTTCTAACTTTATCGAACATAAAGTTCGTAGACATGTCAACCTCCTGTGCAAACCAGTGTCGTCATACGCCTTTTTCAAAGCGTCCCACACATCTTTCGCCGTCTTGGCCTGAATAATGTGAGCATAACATGACTTGTCAACACTTAAACAGATCCTAGCCCGAGCCTTCTCCTGTCGAAGCTTACTCTCGGCATTGTCACCGTTAGTGGTTTCAGGAATTCCGGCAACAAATTGCCACAAGTTTTCGAAAATGAGTACGTTTTGCATTTGAAATGCCCAATCTCGATAGTTAATGGTGCCTTTTAGCTTTTCCATCGTAACTGTTGAGTTTGAATACTCACCCATTTTTCAGCAAATAAACCACATTTATACACTCAAAATATAACGTAGATTAACCCATAACCTATTTAAATATATTATTTAAATGTTTAAAATGTGTTTATTAAAAAATCGTATTCATGTAGAAAACTCAGAAGAGACAGTGACAGCTGTTCTCATAGAAAAGAACATTATGAAATGCCTTGATGGCCAGCGTTAGATTTAACAGTAATAATGATTAAGTCTCACGGTAGTTTCATGTTGTAAATGATTGTTATGTAAATTGGAGATTTTTATGGATATCTTAGGAATCATGTTATAGGCGCCGGCTAGTAACCCATGATTGATTCTCCTTTTCGCCTATACGCCCTACATGCTAAACGTGGCCTTTAGTTTGTTATCTTAGGCTCTGTCAACTCCGTAAGGCATAAAGTCGTGATTTACAAGTATGATCCTTCAACATTCCGATGGTGATTTTAATTGCTTACAATGAGTGATTGTGTGGGAGTTTGGATGAAATTGGTTGGTTTACAAGCGTCAAAATATACACACGAGCAAAAATAACGAGTCGCTTTTCACAGAACTTGTATGAAAAGTGACCAATTATTTTTGTTCCTCAGAGTAGATAAAATAAAAAACCGGTCAAGTGCGAGTCGGACTCGCGCACCGAGGGTTCCGTATCATTATCTATAAATATCTTTAAACCAGTGTAAGCAGAGCCCTGCTCCAAAGCAAAATGTACGCAGTGTGGGGTTACTTTATATTGGTCACTGCTATATACAGACATACATACACATTTATGGTTTTCGCAATTATTCTTTAATCTGTGCTATAAGACCTACCTTCATACCAAATTTCAAGATTCTGCGTTCACGGGAAGTACCTTGTAGGTTTTGATTCCCTTGAGAGTTGAAAATTTGCGGAAATTTGCGGCATAAACGGCTGTATCTTTTGATTGCGTTGGCTTAGAAGTTAGATTTTTTCACAGCTTCAAGGGACAGTAGACCTGAGTAATTGATATAAATTTCAGCTTCATACCTCCACGCGTTCCTGAGAAAAAGGGTCTTGACAGACGGACGGACGGACAGACGGACAACAAAGTGATCCTATAAGGATTCCGTTTTTTCCTTTTGAGGTACGGAACCCTAAAAAGAATTTGCTCTTCGATCTTCGATGCTGGTCTGGGAGTAAAGAAAAACCATAGAATGTACCAGTTGCTTCCCTTCCCGCGCAGATGGTAAAAGCCCTGAGGGAATGGGCACAGGAATAATATTTTAGGCGATGCGGCTAGCAACCCATCACTATTTTGATTCCCCATTCCTATACGCCCAGAACCGTGCAAAGCGTGGCCTTTAGGTCTGGTTACCTTAGGCTCTGTCTACCCCGTAAGGGATAAAGACGTGATTTATGTATGTATGTGTAGATTGTAATGGAGAATAGTTGTTGGGGAACTGACCGTACAAAGGCCAGACTCAAACAGGCGAATAACCTCGCATCACTTTCCCGAAATCGCAGTACACGATTCTAAATAAAGCGTTATAGAGGATGATCATGCGATGCTAATTAACATTGCGTCCAACAGATGGCGCGATACGGGGATTTATACTGCGCCGATTGATAAATGATGCTGGGATAAGGTGTGGGAGATGTCACACGGGCTGTACAAGTGTACCGTCGAACCGGATTTTTACGCACATATATCACGGCTTTATCCCTTACGAGGTAGACAGAGCCTGAGGTAACAAAACCTTAAGGCCACGTTTAGCATGATTAAGGGCGTATAGGTGGAAAGTTGTTAGCCGCATCGCCTATAGACTTAGACTTTTGCCCGTTCCCTCGATGGGCTTTTACCATATGCGCGCGGGAAGAGAAACAACTGGTAAATTCTATATTTTTTCTCTACTCCCTGACCAGCATGGAAGAACCGGATTTTTCCGGTTAAAAATATTTGAAACCGGTTTCAAAAGCCAAAGTCAAACCAATTTGCATTGATACAAAATCAAATGGTAAGTCCCAATTGGCGAAAATAGTAGGAATCATTATAAGCGGGCTAGCCACCCATTACTAAGATTAGCCTTTCCACCTCTACGCCCACAATCATGCTAAACGTGGCCTTTAGACCTTGTTATCTTAGGCTCTGCCTACCCCGTAAGGGATAAAGACGTGATTATGTATGCTGATGTCTAACACCTCAGCGTAATGCCAGCGACCGTTTCACTTTTGCGAAGACACACACAATGCTGATGATCTATTTTTCATGTCTGTTTTGTTTTCTAGTTTTTTTTCTATAAAATTGTGTATATTCTCTTTCTTTCTTTCTATATAAAAGAAAGAAAGAAAGAAAGAAAATATTTATTCGTGACATATAATACAAAAACAAAAAAAGAAGCAAATAAAAAACATAAGGACATACATCACGAAATGGTCCCATCTCAGCATAATGCTGGCCTTGCAGCCAGCGCTGGTCTTCCAATGGGACCATCAAGTGCTACTTAAGCACATATTTAAAAAAATATATATCAATGCAAAACATTGATGCACATTGGTGAACCGGCATTACAACCTTTATTACTGGCTGAATGGACAATAATTCCTTTACTTATCCCACAAGGGATGAATTTTATAAAAATAAACCATCTAGACGCGGCACCAGCCAGCGCTTATAAACTACAGATTCAACCTCTAGATGGCGCTGATCCGATCACCAGATTTGGCTTTCAGCTAATATTCGTGCGGTTCGTGAGTTACGGCCGTCGGGATGCTGCGCGATAAAGTTCTCACGTTGCCCACTTATTTGGTGTTGATCTGATTGTGGCGATTGTTTTAAGTACAGATAAGGCGAGGCTTTGTAAATTATACAGTGTGGTCAGATATTGTGATATTATCAAATAATAAAACACACTCTTAGTTCATATTCATAGATTCCACGCTGGTCTGGGAGCAAAGAAAACAGAATGTACTAGTTGCTTCACTTTCCGCGCAGATGGAACGGGCGAAAATCAGAATCATGTTAGGCGATGCGGCTAGCAAACCATCACTATTTTGATTCTTCTATTCTAGTACATACTTGCATATACCACACCTCTGCTCAGTAATCGTCTCTATCTGTTACAACTAGCCTCCGAAAAAGGGACCAGACTGAAAACCAGCGCTGGGTTCATGTAACCCAGCACACGCTGAGACTGGTACCCGTTGCCGGAACATAGCCCGCCTAGTGTCTCTTTGTTTTTTTTTCTTCTTTAGTCTTGAATCTGTTGTCAACTTAACTTCTATCTGCTTATGTTTTGGTAATAAATGTTTTTTTTTTTATTTATGCGAACAGAACATTTGTTTTTGTCAGCTTAGTTAGTGTTAGTTCAGCGCGTTGGCCAGTTTTTTTTTATTGCGCCTGAATAAAACTAAACCAAACAGACCATGCCTCGTCGCTTAGATAGGGCGTTTTAAAAATCGCTTGTTTTTTCCGTATAAAACATTATCAACAATTATTATCACAGCTTTGGTACACAATTCGTATCACCGTTCTCATTACCTATCTGATTCATTGTTTTAAATCTCAACTATCTATTTACTAATATTAAAAGGCCAAACTTCACCCGCTGGCATATAGAACACGCGTGTCCAGTTAAGCTAGTTCAAAACAACGTATGCGCATATGAATACTAGGACACATAAGCCTTTTTAGTTTCACAACGTGCAGTTCATAGTTCATAGGTCATTGATATCTATCGCTTATCGCCATCTAGCGTATCTAAAGTTATGATATATGTAACGTGCTTGTTGCAACGGAATAAGATTGAGTTTTGATGCTTTATTTTTACATGGTAATTAAGACGAATAAATTTAATATTTGTAATGGAACATTCTTGTAGTTAACAATGTTTTATGAGATGTTGGAGATTGAGAGATGTTTTGTGGAAAGCAAATATCTAAGTGTTAACTATTAATTTCTTCCATGCTGGTCTGGGAGTAAAGAAAAAACATAGAATACCAGTTGCTTCTCTTCCCGCGCAGATGGTAAAAGCCCTTGAGGGACTGGGCGAAAGTCTTAGGAATCATGTTATAGGCGAGGGGGCCACCCATCACTATTTTCATTTCCCTTTCCACCTATGGGTCGTTCTCTCATTTCGTGCAAATCGCCTTTAATCGAATATTGTGAAAAATGTAATTGATTTTACGTGATTTTATTATTGCCAGCTTGTCACATAGTTGGTACAGTATTGTTATCTTCAATAACTGATAATAATAACTGTGTGGTTTTTATTTTATTGATATAAAATATCCATTTTTTTCATTCATCTCGGTGCGTAAAGTGTGTTGATGTCATTTTGATCTCAGTTTTAGAAAAACATACTAAAAGCAAAGGTTTCGTTTAGCATTTAATCAAACACTAGTTGATTAACGATTCCAAAGACAAAATATGAGAGGCTATAAGCCAAGCAGAATAAAAATACACGTCCCTAAATGTTTGTCACCAGCAGTCCCATCATTACCCGCGCGAGAAATGAATTGATATATATTTTGATGTACAAACATGCTTTTGAATGCCTACCGCCGACAAAAACATCGTTCATTGGTCAGTCAAGCGCGAGCCGCCCCAAGCGATGCGGGTACGCAGCTTTCTGTAGAAATACCTACATTCTCTCGTAGGTCAAACGAGATTGTCACGTTTTTAGTTTCATCACCATCCAGCTACACAATAAGTAAGTACTTAAGTATAATATCTATGCTCTTTCTAATTTGTTGTGTTTGTAAACTATCTAACAGTAGGGAAGTTAAGTAAATTCAAGGTCAATTACAAAACGAGTTAATTGAGAAAAACCCTCAATATTTCATTCATATCCGTTTCATTACCTTCTTTTCCTTCCAAATTGGAAAAGGAAGGTAATGAATTATTTAAGAAGGTAATGATTAAATCCAAATTGAGGAGGATGGTAACGAATATTTCGAGAAGGCAATGAATACATGGCATAGTTCTAACTGTTATACAACGAAAACTAGATTTAATATCTTCTATGTTTTTAAAAAATAATATAATTTTAACATTGCTCGTAAAACTTGACTCATGAACACGGTAATAATATCAGTAATAGTGATAAAAATTAAACAGTTTAACTCCTACTGCAATGCTACTGGTTGAATTATATATTTTTTATGTGTGTTATTTGAGGAATTTTTATTTAAATTTATATTCAAGCATTTTTTGAAGTAAATAATCATACTAAAATAAGGTACCTAATATATTAAAATTTTATTTCATCAAAAGTAACTTTCTTTATTACTACTTATAATTATGGCTATGCCAAAAAGAAACAATCCAAAGAAGGTAAGTTAGCTAAAGACCGGCAACGAAAGAGACAAAAATATGGAATTACATAAAGCAACCCACAATTACATGAGTTACAAAAAGAAAAAGAAAGAAGGTAACCTACTCGTTAAGAAAGAAACTAAATGACCCCTAAAGCTCAAAGAGAGCGAAGAAAAAGATGGCAGGTAAACAGTACAAATTTTTTATGGAAAAAAAGATGTACAATTTTTTTTAGAATTCTTTTAGATAACTCGCCTCCTCCAAGCGACAGAAATTTTAATGTAGAAGAAAATATAGAAACGCATGACCCATTACAGGCACAAAAATGCAATGAGCAGACTTCTCGTCAAACTAGATGTTGAAACACGAACTCGAAGATTGCGATACAAGCACTTAAAAGAGGTGAAACAGCTTAAAACTGTAATAAGACAATTAAAAGAAAGAATAAACAAAAAACTGAAGAAAAAAGATGTAAACAGTGGCAAACATCCCACCCAAAAAAGAGTTGACGATTTAGTATCAGATGTACCAGAAGAAAAACTAGAAAAAATAAGCAAGAAATTGTTTTTTGCGCAGAGACAATGTCAAAAAATATCAACGAACAATACAAGAAACTTAACAATAAAAATAAAAAACCGTTTGCAAAACAAATATTAAATAGAAGAATTCAAATAAAAAAATGTAAAATACTCCTTTCTCATGTCGACCACAAAAAAAAGCAAGTTATTAGAAGTTGATTCTAATAGCGCAATGGCTCCCGGTTAAATGGAATACAGTAAATATAAAGAAATAAAATATCAAAAACGATATTTATGTCACATTTCTGATGAATAAGTGATTAAAACACATCGTTTCGTCATTACCATCCTAAGGTGAAATTACCATCTTTGCTAATTTCATTACCAGCGAGCACTTCATTACCAGTGGTCATATTTTATAGAAAGTAATTAAGTAATCAAGGTGCCTTTCACATTCGCATATTCAATATATGTTCAAGAACACATGAAACCTTTCAATTGTACCAATTTAAGAAAAAAAGTTTTTTCGAGAGAATACCACCAATTTGCACGAAATGAGAAAACGACCCCTATACGCCCACAATTATGCTAAAAGCGGCCAGGTCTTGTTACAGTAGGCTCAGTCTAATCCGTAAGGGATAAAGACTGTATGTATGTATGTATGTCTATTTATATGACTAATGTCTCAAGTGTGTTTCAAAATACAGTAGCAATATTTATAATCAAACGTTCCCTTATAAAGTGCCATAAAAATGCAAATTCATGACTTGTTTGTCGAATTCACGTTCAAAATGGTGTCATTATAAATTCTAGTTACCGATCCAAGTGTACGTGGGCGACTTGGTACACATTTATCACGCTGTCCATTATTTTTATCTGCGTTATAATTTATTGACAGTCATCAACAATTAAATTAAAAAGATTTCACGTTTTGATCATGTTGAATAAAATGCGAAAGTAGCTCTGTCTGTCTCGCTATCACGCCTAAACCACAAAACCTATTTTAATGAAATTTGGTGCAGACATAGTTTTAGTCCCGATGAAGGATATTGGATAGATTATCCCGGAATCGCATAGTTCCCGCGGGACAGCACCAAGCGAAATCAGCGCAGACGGAATCGCGGGCATCCGCTAGTGATTTATATTTTCCCCTCTAAATGAGGAAAGATTAATATTATTCATTTATAATAATTAATATTAATAATAGTCTTTATCCCTTACGGGGTAGACAGAGCCTTTTTATTTATTGTGTGGAAAATGCGCCTCATGCATCCGCCCGGTACGGGTTTACCGGGGGTATGTGGGGTTCCCGCGACGGCAGATATACCCACTAAAAACCGCACGGATTCCCTATTCAGTCGTATGTGAGGCGTTACGGGAGCACTCGGTGTCACCGCGACGCCCCACGACCACCCCGGGATGGGGTTCCCTCTTCGCGGCACCTGTGCAATGCAGGTTTGGGAAGGGGTAGACAGAGCCTAAGGTAACAAGACTTAAAGAGCACGTTTAGAATGATTGTGGGCGTATGGATGGAAAGGGGAATCAAAATAATGTTGGGTAGCCGCATCGCCTATAACATTCCTAAGATTTTCCCTTTCCACCTATACGCCCTTTTGATCATGCTCAACGTGGCCTTAAGGTTTTGTTACCTTAGGCTCTGTCTACCCCGTAAGGCATAAAGACGTGATATATGCATGAATGTATGTAGTAATCATAGTTCTACTTTACTTTCGTAATTTTTTATTCTACTTATAACTATTTCTACAAATAAAACGATCACAATAAGTTACAATTTAAATCCTACATCACATTTCAAGACAATCAATTCATAAATACTGATCTAATGATCGCCATCTATCTTTAAAATCTGTAACTCGGACCTAATGCAATTCAAATTACGAAATTTCATAAATAGAACATTCGACCGTTGACACAGCAGATGGACCTTTATCGATATGTAGCGGATGCTGCGATACCGACGCCGAGTGATAGCCAGATACTGTTTATTTTTTTTAATTCGCGCGACAACGGAGACAGACATATGCAGCGCGCCCGTGAGAGACAGAGAGATGTACGACGTGATAGACGCATGCCAGTATCAGATAATCGTCCACGTTTTTAATGAGTGGAATGGTTAATGATACAGAATGATTTAGGTCGGTTCGAGCTGATTTTACTTTTTCTTTTATTGAAGGATGTTCTCTGTGAATTTGAAATTTGAAATTTGCCGGGATAATAATGTAGCCAATGTTAAACAAGGATAGCCTTATATAGTAAAGAGTTTACCATTTCTTTATTTATTAGAATTTTTAGGCGTAAATAGTCATCATTTCGGAAGACGCTTTTTTTAACGCTCAAAGGATTTTTCCTTTCGCTATAATTTGTTTCAGTATTTATAACTGGAACCATAGCTCAAACCCTCTTATTTTGATAAGAGGCCTGTGCCCACCAGTGCAACGTATATCGCTGGGGGGAGATAGATTTGTAATTGCAAAGTTTTTCTTTATAACGGTGCATCTATTTAAAGGTATAAGTAATTATGAAATTTATTACTTCTCTTATCAATCTTCAATCGTTTGTACCTTTCATTCTTTCAGGGGCCTTATCATGACATCTTAATGCGATTCAATTCCGACTCAGTTCAGGTTTTAGCTGTCATTTTTAGTATGGATCTGACAGCGAGAGAACCTAAACTGAATCAGAATTGAATCTCATTAAGACGTCATGGTAGCCCCCTACTCCTTTACCATGTTAACCCTCCTATATTGTACCTGATTTTTTTTTATTACAACTATTTCTAGAGTCAGACTGGTCTGGTTTCGGTGATTCATCTCCACTTTTCCCAGAACCATTCCAAAGTTACATACATAGTACATACATAAATCACGTCTTTATCCCTTACGGGGTAGACAGAGCCTAAGGTAACAAAACCTTAAGGCCACGTTTAGCATGATTAAGGGCTAGGTGGAAAAGGAAATCAAAATAGTGATGGGTTGCTAGCCGCATCGCATATAACATGATTCCTAAGACTTTCGCCCATTCCCTTGATGGACTTTTACCATCAGCGCGGGAAGAGAAGCAACTGGTAAATTCAATGTTTTTTCTTTACTCCCAGAACAGCATGGAAAAGTTACAAAGTTCTTCAATTTTATTACGTCACCTTAGATACGTCAATTGTCTCTAATTTAAATTAGGTTTCTTGTCATTTAAGTTTATTGTTGTCTTTATCTATTTCACCTTTTGATACAGCTAGACCTTTGCTTTCTCTTTTATCTTTCACAATATTTTTTCCACTTTCCTGCAGTGGCGTAACTATAGGGTGGCAGGGGTGGCAAAATGCCAGGGGCCCCTGGCTCTACGGGGCCCCGAACTGGCTTGGTTTAGAGCACAGAAGGGACGCTGATGCACTTCTTTATATAGAGGAAGGAGCCCCATCTGATGAATTTGCCGCGGGCCCCATACGTATACGCCACTGCTTTCCTGCCCCTCCTCCCCAAGTCACCTTTCTTCCTAGATTACTTTGTAGTCTATAGCTTCTTGCTCGCACCTTCGTCTGTATTCCGCGAAAAATTTGCACTTTCTGGGGATATAAATCAGTATTGTTTAGCAATATCCAACGGATTGACAAAAAAAAGAACAGAAAATATCAGAATGATCTTAATTTTTGTGATTTTGCTTGGGTACTCACATTTTGACTTCGACTTCGAAAACTATAACAAAGCGTGGTAGCTATGGTAAAAGCCCATCGAGGGAACGGCCAAAAATCTTAGGAATGCTACAGGCGATGCGGCTAGCAAACCATCACTATTTTGATTCCTCTTTCCTATACGTCCACAATGATGCTGAACGTTACCTTAGGCTCTAGCTACCCCGTAAAGCCCTATTAGTTTTGCTGATTCTTTATTAACAGTTTCATGATAATTTTCTCAACTTATCTGAGTTAACATAGAATGTGCCAGTTGCTTATATTCCCGCGCAGATGGTAAAAGCCCATCAAGGGAACGGGACAAATCATAGAAATCACGTTATAGGCGAATCGGCTAGCAACCCGTCACTATTTTGATCACCTTTTTTCTCCGGGTACGTATTAAAATACATAAAGTTTAAAATGTATAATGGGTTAAAATACATAATGGTTTATAATATATAATGTGATTTTCTCAGAAAGTTACAAATTAACAGGATTGTTATAAAACAAACCTAACCTAACCTAAATCAATCTATAGATTACGATATCAAAAAAGTTCATTTAGCTTATAGTTTTACAGAAAATTGCGTTATATATTTTGAACCATTATGTATTTTAACCCATTGTATATTTTAAACTTT
Source organism: Pandemis corylana (assembly GCA_949127965.1). Classification (NCBI taxonomy): domain Eukaryota; kingdom Metazoa; phylum Arthropoda; class Insecta; order Lepidoptera; family Tortricidae; genus Pandemis; species Pandemis corylana. The sequence goes on along the minus strand of OX421852.1, from coordinate 3,124,038 downwards.
ATGTATTCTGATCCGCTCGCCTTTTCTCCACAATGATGCTAAACGTTTCCTTAGGCTCTAGCTACCCCGTAAAGCCCTATTAGTTTTGCTGGTTCTTTATTAACAGTTTCATGATAATTTTCTCATCTTATCTGAGTTAGCTGTATCTCAGAATTCTGAGACATAAAAAACTCGGGTAACAGTATGTTTTGTTTACTTGATAAGGATGACCCTGATAACATTACTGATAATCTAAATACTGTGGCGATGATACTGAAATACTCCAATTAACTGTGTAATGCGGTATGTAGAGATGTGGGAGAGAAAGATAGTCAAGCGGGAGACGGACGCTAGCGAATTCTGTAGCAATACGAAAACTGTAATGCCACTTTTCAATTTGTGCGTTTTGCCGCTAGCAAAATAACTTTTTTTACAGGCATCATGCAGTATTTATATGAAAGGCAACGTTGTTTTTGTACATGAAAAAAGATGAAATCAAATGAAATTCTAGTGAAAATATAGACTTCAACGATTTTTTGTTGTCGCATGAACTAACTTAAATTACAAAAGTTACATACATACATACATAAATCACGTCGTTATCCCTTACGGGGTAGACAGAGCCCAAGGTAACGAGACCCAAAGACCACGCTTAGCATGATTGTGGGCGTATGGATGGAAAGGGGAATCAAAATAGTGATGGGTTGCTGGCCATATCGCCTATAACATGATTCCTAAGATTTTCGCCCAATCCCTCGATGGGCTTTTACCATCTGCGCGGGAAGAGAAGCGACGGGTACACTCTATGTTTTTTCTTTGCTCCCAGACCAGCATGGAAAGAAAAAAAGTTGTAATTAGAAACACTCAGAGGTCCGGGTTCAACTGATGATCCTTTGATAGAGAGACCATTATACTTAAATTAATAATGCTATATCTTAGCAACCGTAAGTCTTAGCAACCGGGCAATAACATTAGAATTGCTGAAAAGATTCGGATGAAATAGCAAAGATAGACGACACTATATAGCTTACTAGCGGTTGCCCGCGACTCCGTCTGCGATGGATTCGCTTATCGCTATCCCGCGGGAACTATGCTGTTCCCCGGGATTGCAACTATCTCTCTACCAAATTTCAATAAAATCGGTTTAACCGTTTTGCCGTGAAAGAGCAACAAACATGAAAACTTACAAACTTTCGCCTTTATAATATTAGTAAGATACGACAGGCTACTCTCCATCCAGGAAAATTGCGTGATTCCCGCGGGATAGACCAATTCCTCAACAGAAAACAGCTAGTATGCATAGGTATATACTACATTTCAAAGGTTTTTAAAAAGTCTTAGGAATCATGTTATAGGCGGGTAGCAACGCATCACTATTTTTCCCTTTCCACCTGTACGCCCTTAATCATGCTAAAGTTTAAAATGTATAATGGGTCAAAATATATTATGGGATTTTCTCAGAAAATAGCAAATTAACAGAATTGTTATAAAATAAACCTAACCTAACCTAAACCAATTTATATGTTACGCTATCAAAAAAGTTTATCGAACTAAGAGTTACTCAGAAAATACCATTATATATTTTGAACCATTATGTATTTTAACCCATTATACATTTTAAACTTTATATATTCTGATCCGCACCCCTAAACGAGGCGTTACGGTTTTGTTACCTTAGGCTCTATCTACCTCGTAAGGGCTAAAGACGTGATATATGTATGTATGTTCGAAGGTTAGCACAGATTTCTTATAATTTCAATTACATGTACTGAACAGTAAATAAATTACAAAGGCAGAGTTACTTTTAACTTAAATTTTATCATGCAACACATTGATTTGTCAACTCAACAAATAGTCTACATAGCAGGTACTGAACCAGTCGGTACGTGTGTTATCGTCAGCCGACGTATCTCGAAAACAAAGAAACTGTGATGTTGCATTGGCTGCTCTTATCAGTAACGTTATCAAAAAGTTAGTTACATAGTCAGAGGATCCGGGTATAACGTAATCCAATAGTTATGTTAACTCTAACCCTAAACTACAAGCACTTATGTCCGGAGTTGCTTTAAGTTTCTTCTTCATGTGCCCTCCATCAGCGAAGATCAGTCAGAGCCTTAAGCTGTTCCCTATCCATACATACACATACACATACACAAATCACGTCTTTGTCCCTTACGGGGTAGACAGAGCCTAAGGTAACAGGTACCTGCAGGCCACATTTAGCAAGATTGTGGGCGTATAGGTGGAAAATGGAATCAAAATAGTGATGGGTTGCTAGCCTCATCGCCTATAACATGATTCCTATTTTCGCCCATTCCCTCGATGGGCTTTTACCATCTGCGCGGGTCGAGAAGCAACTGGTACATTCTATGTTTTTCCTTTGCTCCCAGACCAGCATGGAAGATACCAGATTCCCTATCCATAACCAGCGCAAAGTTGCTCTACGGTTTGTATACCGGCCCTATGGCATCTCAAGTAGAGGGTCGTGGATTCGAATCCCGGGCTCACACTTTTGATTTTTTCAGAATTCTTGTGCCAAATAACACTTCAAATTTGTCAGCTGAAGTGATCGTGAGGGAACCTGCACACAGCAGCGAAGCAATTCAATGGTGTATGAGGAATTCCGCACTGAGTCCGCGTGGGAGCTATAGCCCAAGCACTCTCATTCTGAGAGGAGGCCTGTGCCCAGCAGTGGGACGTATATAGGCTAGATTCATCATCATCATCATATCAGCATTAGTACGTCAACTGTTGGACATCCTCCCCCATAGGCCTCCAGTTGCGTTTCGGCTCGCCGCAATATTATGCTGAGTGGGGCCCATTTTACACCATATCGGTACTATAGCTAAGTATATTGTATTTCTTCTTCCTATTATATATCTACGTGTATCGAATGTGTGTAAATAAATGTTTCTCTCTCTCTCTCTATCTCTCTCTCTCTCTCAGTTGCCTCGGTTGGGAGCGGCTTGCATCCACCGAGAACCCGCAACTTTAACCTGCTTATTACCTAACTCGCTCGCAATCGCCATCGTGTGTTGACAGTTCATGTATGGGCTGACAATTGGCATGAGAATCAGCTAGCTGTCACATTCATACAAGAACTGTCAAAATGAACACGATGGCGATTGCGAGCGAGTTAGGTAATAGGCCTACTGGTATATGAGTTTAGTTAAAGATCCTGTTACAATGACAGATGTTGAAATATTCTTGCAATCAAATAATAATTAACGTACGTCAGTCAGACCGATTTAGTCGTCGTCCTCATCTCCCGGTGATAAGCTACTGATAAGTGCCAGATAACCGATACTTGTTAATGGAGTTCGTTGTCTTCTAGATAAGATATTGTAATGAATCTTCGTTTCAAAACTGTTTGTTGACCTTGTTTTGAGTTAAAATAAATAAGTTTTACGGCTCAATATATTATTATATCAATTAATCTAGTCCTAAGGGGCCGTCCATTAATCACGTGAGGCTTGAAAGGGGGGGGAGGGGTTTGACAAAAATCACGAAATGTCACAAGGGAGGAGGGGGGGTGTAGTAAGATATCACGTGTATTTATTTTTTCATTTTTTTTTCAAACGCGCGATTTTTAAATCGAAAAGCGGCGTGTAGTGTGACCTTGACTCGCCGTTGCTAGGCAACGAACGAAGTACCTTTGGCTGACAGTTACATGTATTATTGTAAAATGACACAAAAATATATCATGACATATACGATACCAAATTAATATATAAATTCAACACGCGCGCTTGCGCGCGCAAGACAATTCTAGTTCTAAAAAATTTAAGATTTTTTGTAGATACGAAAAATACACGTGATGTTGGATGGGGGGTGGGGGGGTAGTCTTAAACCTCACCATGTATCACCAAGGGGGAGGGGGTGTTAAAAAATGCGTAAAAAAAGATCACGTGATTAATGGACGGCCCCTAAACAAAGCAAAGCTTAATAATTTAGTTAAAACTTAAAAACAACCTAAACCTAGCTAAATTAAAAGTAAATCACATACATACATATATCACGCCTTTATCCCTTACAAGGCAGACAGAGCCTAAGGTAACAAAACCGTAAGGCCACCTTTTGCATGATTTAGGGCGTATAGGTGGAAAGGGAAATCAAAATAATGATGGGTTGCTAGCCGCATCGCCTATAACATGATTCCTAAGACTTTCGCCCATTCCCTCGAAGGGCTTTTACCATATGCGCGGGAAGAGAAGCAACTGGTAAATTCTATGTTTTTTCTTTACTCCCAGACCAGCACGGAAGAAATTAAATTACAGGTAAGACATTTCTATCAAATCGCCGCCAATGGGAAGGGTGCTCAGAAGGCTGGCAACATTGCCACGTTGCATGGTAATGCTTCTTCGCTGAGCGAAGTATTGACCAGCGAAGGCAAGCTTGAGAGCGTTTCCTTGGGTTTTTACCATCTGCGCGGGAAGAGAAGCAACTGGTACATACTATATTTTTTCTTTGCTCCCAGACCAGCACGGAAGCAGTTCTAGCATGGAAGAATTCTAATTAAACCATTCTAATTAAAACAGTACACCTAATCTACAGTAACAGAAAAAAAAGAACTTAGTTAAACGCTGCGTTAGGGTATTTGTTACCAGGAAAAGGTAATGGACCCTAAATTTAAGGTGCTCCTCCTGTTAATTGCTGGAGCCTTAATCCACGGGACTCCCGGATACGACTGGAAGTGGACGTTAGCGCGCGTTTCCATTATCCGACGGACCGGCACGTTTGATTAGGTAAGAGACTTTGTAGAAGTCACCGTAGAACTCGTTAAGACTGCCTTCAGGCTTGCACTGCTGTGTCCTGACGTGGAGAGATAGCCTCTGTCTGTATGTTACCTGTCCACGCTTAAACCTCTGTAGGCTTATTACCTAACTCGCTTGCAATCGCCATCGTGTTCATTTTGACAGTTCTTGTATGAATGTGACAGCTAGCTGATTCCGATGCCAATTGTCAGCCCATACGTGAGCTGTCAAAATGAACACGATGGCGATTGTGAGCGAGTTAGGTAATAAGCTTACTGGACCGATTTAGTTGAAAGGTATACTGATAGTTTGAGTCCCTGGGGAGAACTTCCGCGCAGACGGAGTCGCGCGAGAAATCTCTTAAACACGCCAGGGTCTTTTTATGGGTAATAAGCAAACGGGCCAACAGTGTCTTATGGGAATTAGCATCCTCAAGAGCCACTGGGGCCCGATTTTTAGATGGCACGTATAGGAAAATACTATTCGAAAGGGTGGGAAAATTAAATAGAAATCAAAATACAGTAGAATAGACAAAAAAAAAATCTAAACGACTCTGAAAATTAGAACAGGAAAATCCGAAAGGTAAAGCTATGGCCGGGAATCGAACTCGGATCCTTGTCATTCCCTACACCAGCTATAGCAGGTAAGCCTTCGAATTTTTCTATCTGTTACTAGCTGTCACGTGACTATGCGAATGTTTGTCGCCAAGCGTCATCTGTTTGAATGATTACAAACAAAAAAAAAACTTTAATCTGTACTTTTGGAACAAAACAGTGTACTTACTCTTTTCATAGACAGGTGGGCAGACCGCTGACGGATACTCACATTATTGTCTTACTAAACTTGCGTTGCACGGATTACAATTAAAAAATAAACTATTTTTAAATCCCGTGCCGTCGGCCAATGGAACCTTCAGATCCCAATCTCCATCTATTAACCGTCCAAGATTAAACAATAGGTTGGTAATCGAAAAAATAATTTGCCTAATTTATCCAAACGCCCGACTGACGGCCAATTTGTCCAACTCGCCGAGAGATGGCGCGATTGTTAACTTGTAATTAGAGCTATTTGTTTGCTCTATCTGTGGATCGCGGTGAACAATAGGGAAAGGTTTTGATTCGATTAGTGCGGACGATTTAATTGTTTTTTTCTTTATGTTGGTACTGTGTGAAGTCGCACGGTTATCGTTTCGTTTGGTGTTTGGGACGTCCCATATTAATGTCTGGTTAATTTGCGTATAACAATGTGATAACAAAATTTTTACGTCAAAAAAATCCTACAGAAACATATTCTCTTCTCCCATTCTTCCGTTTATAACAAACTAGCTTTTGCCCGCGACTTCGTCGGATAACGTCAGAGTGACGACATAAAAAAAGTATTTTTTTAAATAAAAAGTATCCTATGTTACTTCTAATACCTCCAAGAACATGTGTACTAAATTTCATGATGATCGGTTGAGTGGTTTTCGCGTAACAAACAAACTAACATTCGCATAACAGTGTAAACTACGCCTTTCGCGTGCGCGTGTGCGTAAGCTTAAGTTTGCTTAGCGCAGTTTGGTTTTAATTGTGTGCGTGAGTACAACAGTTTGCAATGCAAACTTTGCATACGACAAGGCGTACTTTCAACCGGCCTCATCTTGCCGCAAATGTTCGACTTTTTTTGATCTGAAATTTAAAGACTAAAACATAGACAGTAACTGCCGTTAAATTAGATCAGCGCTAAAATATCCGAAACGGGACCAGAAAATTTAACAGTCAGAGGAATACAAACTTTACTCTGTTCACTATACTAGCTGTTGCCCGCGACTCCGTCTGCGACGAATTCGCTTATCGCTATTCCGCGGGAACTATGCGATATTTAGGATAAAAACAATTCTATGTCTTTTCCCGGTACTGTAACTATCACTATACAAAATTTCAACAAAATCGATTAAGCCGTTTTGCCATGAAAGAGCAACAAACATCCAGACATCCAAACTTGCAAATTTTTAGTTAATTTTACGATAAGAAGTAAGATTGTTCTATTACATTATTAATCTAATACTATAAGGCCTTAAAGCCCGGCAACGCACTTTTATGTTATGAGTGTTCATGGGCGGCGGTGATTGCTTTCCATGAGGTGACCCCATGCTCGTTTGCCCCTATCACATGAAAAACAACTATTTAAACCAAAACATATTTGCTTGGACTTTGCGACCATTATGTTAAATATGTATATACCGACCGCTTAAGCGAGTCCTAGACCGCGCAGCACAGGGGCGCGGGGCGGGACGACGAAGGGGACCGAGAGCGGGCGGGTAGTCCGCCCGAACCTCTCCCGGCCCCCGCGGTTCCCACCCCGCGCCCCGCATCGCGCGGGGAAGAACTAATTTAAGCGGTCGGTCTATAAGATTGTTTGTTTACAAAAGCGTTAAAATGGACTGGAATGGGTTATAGGTACTTAATGTTTACAAAAGCGTTAAAATGGACTGGAATGGGTTATAGGTAGGTACTTATGTATTTTATTTAAGTATAAATTCAGAAAGTGACTCGTTCGCTTCGAACCCGCAATCGCTGCAATTCAGGCCACCCGCACGCTACCGAGAACTGAAATCTCACATATAACAGATAAGTGAACAATAACACCATATTATGTTACTACAGTGTTTTGAAATACTTTGTGGGACTCCACACTGCAAGCGAATTTTGTGACGCGTTCGCTTCGAAGTGTCTGATATTATAAAATAATTTTTCTGCTGTTTTGTGTCTTTGGCGGGATCAACTTTTCCATAGTAATTGAGGCGTTTACGCAGACATTCCCTCGATGGACTTTCACCATCAGCGCGGGGAGAGAAGCAACTGGTACATTCGATGTTTTTTCTTTGCTCCCAGACCAGCGTGGCGGGAACTATGCTGTTTTCTGGGATAAAAACTATCCAATGTCCGTCCCTGGGACTGAAAATAACTGTATACCATATTTCAACTAACTATGTATGTATGTTTAATGTAATCGCGGAATATAAGGTGTCAACACGCCAATTTTACTTAAAAATATTTTTACGTTTAGTTTTTTAACTTTCCCACGGGAACTCTTTAATTTTCCGTGATTAAATATCTAATATATTGAACAGAGATATAAGGTACCACCACGCAAAATTTCATTTAAATTGATCCAACAGTTTTGGAGATTAGCGAACACAGACATATGTAAATGAAATTTCTAAATGTTAGTGAAAATTAGAACACACAGAAAAATCCGAAAAGTAAAGCTATGGCCGGGAATCGAACCCGGGTCCTCGTCATTCCGTGACGTGTGCTATACCCCTTACACCAACGATAGCAGGTGGGTAGTCTCCGAATTTTTCTACCTGTTACTAACTGTCACGTGACCTTTTTTTTGTTACTATGCGATTTTTTTGTCGCTAAGCATCATCTGTTTGAATGATGTGTCTGTACGACACAATTACAAACTCCCATGGAACATCTACTGCTCACCAGGGACAAGAGAAGACGCTTGTTATTTAATTTCTAACGGTAAAACCGAAAAAGTAAAACATAAAAATCAAGAAATAAAAATTTCTTGATTCATTTGATAGTACATATGTAAATGAATATACAGACAAAAATTATAAAATCTACTTTTTTGTTTTTCATTACTCTTCCCTAATCGTTAGCACTATTTTTGATGAATTCATTTAACGTACATACACGAACTTTCTATTGATTTACGATATGCATAGTATAGATGTGCAATTGCACTTTTGCAACCAACTGTACCTTACAAAATGATTTTTGATAGAGCCTGAATAGCCCGTCCGTGCATCCCAATCACTTGTCCCATCTCCTGAGTACATTGTTCTTTCTTTCAGCGAACACTGACTTGTAATAAACCTTGCTATCCCAACGTAGGGTTCAGTTCCGATCGCTAAGGGCTTAATGTCAGTAGGGCTGTCAACCGAGTTATAATTCGTTTTTTTAATTTTTAACCCCCGATGAAAAAGCATTCTGAGAGGTCTGCGCCCAGCAGTGGGACGAAAGGCTGGAGATGATGACGATGACGCGAAAAGAGGTGTTGTAAGTTTGACGTCGATCTCTCTCTCTCTCTCTCTCTCTCTCTGTGTGTGTTCATAATTTTTGTTTTTTTTTCTCTTCGACATTGGAGACCTCTCCATTTAATATATTTGACGGTGGAGGCGTTTTACGCCTCCACTGAACTTATACATCCCTTTTATAAATGTACTTAATTTAAGTAGAATTTAAGTATTCTTACTGTATTTTATTTTAAAAAAATGACTTTCTGCCAAGTTTTTTGCAGCGCATTCTTCTTGGCAATGATGGTCTTTCCGAATGCGCTGGTATTTTGAAAAACATGTAAAAGAGGCCTTGCCGGTCGAATTTGAATTTCGAATTTTGTTTTTTTTTTGTATACGGCCAGGCAATTCATTTATTTGGCTGACAGCAAAGTTGGCAGCCCTAGCATCGACCTACGGCCCGCGCCCCATTTCATCTCGCCCAAGCATAAACTACAAAGCAGGCGTCAATTGTTAACAACCGCTCGATTCTCGTGCACAGATACAATCGATTATGTCTTTTATTTTCTCGCACTAGAGTCCCGATTGCTTTTATACGCCTCCAGCGTTCATGCTAGTTCAAAATTAGGTGAGACGGCACAACTTAAAATCAACCCTAACTTAATCCCACCAAGATTAGTTTTACATGTTTAATTCTTGACATCCGTTATCTCTATCGATTCATCTATTTGCATGACGGATAACGCTTTTCTTGTTATGTTGTTCTCGACTTTGAGCGGTGATGTTAAGATGTGTTTTGGTGTGTCGTTGTCGTGATAGAATGTGATATTAGTGATATTTTGTTGCGTTTGTGTGTTTGTTTTGACAGACGGTGTATGTGTTGGGTGACTACGATTATGCGATTGTGTGGAGCGTTTTAGATCAACTGATAAAACGACACACATGGGTTTATACTTCAGTGAACATAAAAACACCTACCAATTTTTTTTGTCTAGTTCGTGTCTCATTTTCAGTGAACAGTGAACACAAAAATACCGCCGCCTAATTTTTAATCTGGTTTGTGTTTCATTCCCAGAATTTTATTACCGCATAAAATTAGTTCGTTGAATTCACTTTCTGTTTATTGGATTTCGAACCTGGGGCCCGATTTTTGAAAGCACATGTGCAAAATACCACTCGAATTTAGTATAAATCTGTCTACATCATCAAAACTACAGCTTTATACAAATTTTTGACTACGTCACAAGATTGATGAGAGCCGTAAGCATCTTCTAAGCTACTCGTATTTCAGATTCGGCCCAAATTTTCACCACTTTCAAGTGGTGTTTTCACATATGTGCTTTCAAAAATCGGCCCTCTGGAAGTTCTTGAACCAGCTGGGTAGTAGGGTCCACTATCCATTAAGCTATGTTTATTAAGTCAATCAATAAAATCAGTCATTTATTTGCTCAAACATTGTCGGTATGTACAAGTTGTCCATCGGATAATTATTCAGGTATCTTTCATGCTAGATTAATGTTTGTTTTACTTTCTAAATCATAAACGTTTTGGTTATAATAAACTGGCTTTTGCCCGCGATTTCGTCTGCGTAGAATTATACATACAAACCTTCCTCTTTAATCACTATATCTATTTAAAAAAATCTAAGCATACATAGGAACAGACAGACAGCAGAAAGCGACTTTGTTTTATACTATGTAGTGATACATACCTACCGTAACATACGCCACGATTAAGTATTTTGAGTTTTTTTAAGTTTTAACAAACTTTACATTTTGCCAAACGATGATTTCGTCAAATTCTGCCTTTGCCAAATGTGGGATGATTAAACAATTGGATGCCAATTAATGCCTAATTTAGATGCGTATCCGCCCCGCCCGTGTGTCCCTCAGGTTCACATTTCATATAGTTTTTGTCTGACTGTCCGTGTGTCGAAGCCGTTAATGGCTCCATAAGAGATTAGATAACGTAGTGTTTTAGTTTAATTATATGTGTTTTCGTGTCGATAATAACGCGCATAACATATGCTCACGACTTCATGCCAAGATGGGGTAGACAGCGATCGGGGATAGATTTGATTACTGGGTAGAATTATTTATTGATAATTGTAATTATGCAGAGAAAAACAAAAAAGACGTATATAGACACCGATTTTGTAAACCGGTAGGAATTACTGAACCGGGATAAGAAAGGGATTGAAAAATCTGTCATTCCATATCCTCCCTTTTTATCGCCGTTTAGTAGGTTATCAAAAAAAAAACAAAATTATTTTTTTGCAAATTGGCCGCCAAGGGCTCTTTTACATGTCTTTTTTTAAACTACCAGCGCATTCGGAAATACCATCATTGCCAAGAAGAATGCGCCGCAAGAAACTTGGCAGAAAGTAATTTTTACAAAATAAAATACATTTATAAAAGGGATGTATAAGGTCCCCGAGCCTTATTAAATTAGTCTGTAGTAGAGATGTATAAAGTCTCTACTAGTCAAAGTAAAACAAAGTAGTTATGGAAAAATGAAAGCGAAAAGAAAAAAAACAATAAAAATAATTTAAGTTCAGTTGAGGCGTAAAGCGCCTCCACCGTCATACCTGGTAATACCATAATACCTGGCTGGTAGTTGTCCATAGAGATGCAATCAATTTATACAGTTACGTCTGAAGAATATGGAATCAGAAGTAACAGAGCGACGGACGTCACAGGCACGCTTATTTTTAATAAAATAAATAATAAAATAAATAAATAAATATCTTGGGACAAATTACACCAATTGACCCAGCCCCAAACTAAGCAAAGCTTGTGCTATGGGTACCAGGCAACGGATAAACATGCTTATATAATGTAGATAAATACATACTTAAATACATACAACATCCATGACTCGGGCACAAACATTCGTATTCACCATACAACTGTCTGCCCCTACCGGGATTCGAACCCAGGACCTCTAGCTTCATAGTCAGGGTCACTAACCACTAGGCTATCCGGTCGTCAAATTATAATATTAGTTAGATTTGTATGGCTAACTTCCATGCTGGTCTGGGAATAAAGAAAAAACATAGAATGCACCAGTTGCTTCTCTTGCCGCGCAGATGGTACAACATACAAGACCATCGAGGGATGGGTGATAATCATAGGTATCATGGTTATAGGCGATGCGGCTAGCAACCCATCACTATTTTGATGTCTATTTTCCACCTATACGCCCACAATCATGCTAAACGTGGCCTGTAGCTCTTGTTACCTTAGGCTCTGTCTACCCCGTAAGGGATAATGACGTGATTTGTGTATGTGTACGAATGAATGGCTAAATAAATAAACTAAACCAGTGTTTTCTAACTTTTTAATGATATGAAAAAAATATTTCGCGGCCCCCACTCTTCTTTTTTTCATGTAGGTGTTTTATTTATGTTATAAATATTCAACCAATACGCATTTATGCATTTGCGTAGTTAGCAACGTTTTTTTAATGAGGTAGTTTTCGCGACCTCTCGCAACCCCCTGTAGAGGCTTTGCGACCCCCCGGGGGTCTCGACCAGTTTGAAATTCACTGAACTAAACTATTCATCGTGGGTGACCAATGAGTAAAGCCCCAACCAACGCCAACCAGCAAGGCGTTTACCAAGCCAGGAACAAAATCAGTAGTCATACATTTAATTCAATTCATCAAAACAAGATGGCCGATAGCTTTTATCAGCGCCTACGCACCATTGTTTAGAGAGATGTTATCTCACAAAAACAACCGGTTAGCTAAACCAGATGTATGTAGTTTGTTGGAAAATGGACGCAGGATATGCGCCTGCGCTTACAACAATGTGTAGTCTTAGAATTATTCTAGATTATTCCACTGGTTTGGGAGCAAAAAAAATATAGAATGTACCAGTTGCTTCTATTCCCGCGCAGATGATAAAAGCCCATCGAGGGAACGCGGAACTCTTTGGAATCACGTTATAGGCGATGCGGCTAGTAACACGTCGCTATTTTGATTCCTCTTTGCACCTATATATCCACAACCATGCTAAATGTGGCCTTTAGGTCTTGTCCCTAGGCCCTCCCCGTAGTGGGGGCTATCGCGTGTGAATTTGCCACTAGAGGCGCTAGTGTCGCGTGAGGTCCAATAACATTCACTCTTCACTGGTTTCGGCGGGTTTCGTGACATGCTATAATTTCTTTCATTTACCTGTTGAAAAGTGAACTCCTTCGTGAAATTATCGCAAATACGGATTATTTGGCGATGAATGTGAACGCTTTGAAAGCGTATTTTTTCCCGAACAAAACAGAACTGCACAACATAGTTATTTATAATTAATAAACTTAACGAGATTCAAGATTTAAAACTTTGTTTCGGCACCGATCTTATAAAGTCGCCTTTGACAGCTATACCTCTGGACCTTAGTCAACAGTGGCGCCAACTGGTGAGCAAAGAAACGATAGTCCCATTGTCTGTTTATAATTTACTTGTTTAGATGTGTGCAAGTCCTCCTGTCATAGTTAGTCACCATCATCATCTCATCCTGCAATCCTTGGCCAGGGACACGGCTCTCAGCATACTTTCCACGACCTCCAGCTCTTGTCAGCGCATGCGCTGCTCGTCTAGCACGTGAATGCGCAAGAGTCGCGTCGCGCGCAAGATAGATTGCCTGTCTTTTTCTTACTGTTCGTTCTGGAAAGAGACGCCTAGACTATCTCGTGCTAGCCGGGCAGGTATTGGATAGGAAGTTTTTTTAATTTAAGTTATTTTATTCGACTTTCTAACCTTGCCCACACGTATACCTACACACATCTAATGTGTTTTTAAACATTCTATTTCGAAACCACTAGTTGTCAAAAAGTGATGTTAATCTTTAAAATTATCGAATAATCGACGTTACGCTGCGCAAGCGACGGATGTCCATCCAAAGTGCGTATTAACCCGCATACATCCCACAGTGCAAGCTAGGACCTTATTGAGACGGGATTAGGTTGAATTTGTGAAATGCAAGTGCAAGTGTATGTTTGTTTGTTTGTTTAATAACAGTAACCTGTCATAGTGTCGCGTTTTTAGTGATTAAATCGCGCTATTAATGCTTGTCTGATGTTATAGGCGATATATATGTTATTTTAATGGCGACGTATGGATAATCTGGCTCCTATTCCAAAGCGACAATTGTCGCCGACATGTGACAATTCTGTTTACATTACAAACTTTAATTAGAATTGTCACTATTCACCGACAACTGTCGAATTGGTGAAATAGGAAGTAGGTGTTAGTTTTGTACTGACATTAGGATTGTCTCTGGAGTGGAAATTTATTACGAGAACGACTTAGGTGTTACATACAATTATATACATAGGTACACATACAGAAATCACGTCTATATCCCTTACGGGATAGACAGAGTCTGAGGTAACAAAACCTAAAGGCCATGTTTAGCATGACTGTAGGCGTATAGGTGGAAAGAGGAATCAAACTAGTGATGGGTTGCTAGCCGCATCGCCTATAACATGATTCCTAAGAATTTCGTCCATTCCCTCGATGGGATTTTACCATCTGCACGAGACGAGAAGCAACTGGTACATTCTATGTTTTTCCTTTGCCCCCAGACCAGCATGGAAGTACGTTACATTATTACAATTACTTAATAATATTTATGTACCTACTAGCTTTTGCCCGCAACTTCGTCCGCAGAACCAAAATTGGCGCTAAAACTTCTCTCCTATCGAAAATGTACGAAAACCAGCCTATTATGATCCAGTAGGCTTATTACCTACCTAATTCCCTCGCAATCGCCATCGCGTTCATTTTGACAGTTCATGTACGGGCTGACAATTGGCATCGGAATCAGCTAGCTGTCACATTCATACAAGAACTGTCAAAATGAACACGATGGCGATTGCGAACGAGTTAGGTAATAAGCCTACAGGTCCAGCTAGCAAAAGGTAAACCAATATCCATACTCACAAACTTTCGCATTTATAATATTATCAGGATTTTGCAACTATTGGTTCCAAAATTCAGAAAAAAAATTATAAGGTTATTTAGTATTTAGCCATGCTAACCCAACCTTCGCTCCTGAATCGCGGAACAGTTTTAAGAGGTCCTACATGTTCTTTCAAAAATCGGACCCCTTCTAGCTTAGACGTTCCTGACTGTACCGAGAACCAAGAACAGAGTGAGAAAGCCAATAAACTTGCATCGCATCACCTCCAATAATTTAACGCGTTGAAAGGTCGTGCCGGCGTATCCTCGTTTGTAATTAATTTTGCTTTTTGCTATACCGAGCCCCGGGAAAGAAACGCCTTACCACACGACCGCGAAGTTTGGTTTTTATACATTGCGTGTGTTCTTAGATAACTGCTGTGCATTGGGCTTGTGGAGCGTGGAATGGATGGTCAATTTTCTTGCGGATCGTTTTTTGTTTGCTGTCGTGGTGTGGTTTAGGTTAGGCAGTATACGCTCTTGCTCTGTAGTGTTGTAAATGTTTGTTATTGTGCGCGTGAACTGTCAAATCTTCGGATTTATTGAGGAGTGCTTTCATTTCATAGTTTTGTTTGATTGCTGGTTTATACAGTATGTTTTATTTCAGCGAGTGGCCAAGGTTTGATACAGGCCTTCGGTAACTTTATTAAGTTTGTATTTGTGTATGAACTTTTATGGTGTTTTGGTTTATTTAATTTATAAAATACACACACACTCACACACCTGTCTTTACCTCTTACGGGACAGATCTTAAGGTAACGAGATCAAAAGGCCATTTAGCATGATTGTGAGCGTGTAGGTGGAAAGGGGAATATAGTGATGGGTTGCTAGCCGCATCGCCTATAACATGATTCCTACGATTTTCGCCTATTTCCTTCGATGGGCTTGTACCATCTGCGCGGGAAGAGAATCAACTACGATATGTGATGCAATTTTGTCTGCTTCATGTTGGAATTCTGCCTTTTCTGGGATAAAAAGTAGCCTACAAAAGTAACTTCTTTACGAGAAATATTATTTGAATTGATTCAGCGTTTCTAAAGATTATCCCTATTTTAAAAAAATACGAACAAAATAATTATTTTGTTAGACTAGAGTCTTGGTCGGGTCTAGGTATATAACTCACATTAAATTCTTTACTCAAAACTATTATAAAGTGTTTAATTTCTGAAACCGTAGATATATTTATTTTTTATTTTTTATTTAAGGGTAAATTGTCATAATTAAAAAAAACGCGTCAAAACTCACCGTAATTTTAGAATCCAAAAAGTTCTGTGTTATAAAAATATAAAAGGTATTCCTTATTTTTTTTTATGGCGTGGAAATTGCGCCTTATGCTGCGCCCGGCACGGGGTCACCGGGGATATGTGGGGCTCTCCCGCGACGGCAAGCAACCACTAAAAACCACACGGATTCCCTATTCGGTCGTATGTGAGGCGTTACGGGAGCACTCGGTGTCACCCCGACGCCCCACTACCACTCGGGATGGGGTTCCCTCTTCGCGGAGGGTTAAACTAACTTAATCAAACCTATACCTACCGGACGTCATTTTCAAAAATCCCAACAAATGCACGGGTCCATGTGTTACGAAAATCGAATTCTGGGGAAATGACTAATCATCATAAAACCCCCTCCTTTGGTCACTAGATGCAAAATAAATTAAAATAGACAAGATTAGGTAACTTGACTTGAAAGTACCAAAAGACTCAGACACAAAATTACGTCTTTATCCCTTACGGGGTTGACAGAGCCAAAGGTAGACCTACAACAGGCCACGTTTTGCAAAATTGGCGTATAAGTAGATGGAAAGTGGAATCTAAATAGTGGTTGCTATAGCGACATGATTCCTATGACTCGCCCATTCCCTCGACGAGGAAGAGAAGCAACTGGTACATTCTATATTTTTTCTTTGCTCCCAAACCAGTGGAAGAATCTAGAATAGTTCTAAGACTACACATTGTTGTAAGCGCAAGCGCATATCCTGCGTCCATTTTCCAACAAACTCCATACATCTGGTTTAGCTAAAATGGTAAAAGCTCATCGAGGGTACCATCAACGCGGGAAGAGAAGCAACTGGTACATTCTATGCAGTGGCGTAACTATAGGGTGGCAGGGGTGGCAAAATGCCATGGGCCCCTAGCTCTAGGGGGCCCCCGACTGGCTTGGTTTAGAGCACAGAAGGGCCGCTGATGCACTTCTTTATATATTGAGGAAGGAGGCATCTGACGAATTTGCCACGGGCCCCAGACGTTATAGTTACGCCACTGATTCTATCTATATGTTTTTCTTGCTCAAAACTATATCACTTGAGCCCATAAATCCGCAAATAAAGCACAAAAGTGACCCGGCAAGTGTCGGAATGCCTGTCCGAGCAAAATAAGTAATAAGACAATTACCTGCCCGTCGATACACACAATCGGCGCGCTCCCACAATCTCGCCATCGGTAATTTGGTAATAAAATGAAAATACGTACCACCTTATCTATAATCCACTCTATATAAACACATAGCTATATAAACAATTAAACTGGAACCGAAAACGGCGCAAACGCCACCCTGACCACACACAACTATGCACCGTATTAAAAACGTGTAGCTACAGCATAATTTGATGTGTGCTCCAACATGTATGTAAAGTCTTAAGGATTATAATACTGTGGATGTACGTTGTGCTTTCGCGGATTCGTGTCGATTTTGCGTGGCTGCAAATTTAATTTTCTTTAATAAGCTCTTCATGTTGTACACAGGGTATAATAGACGTTGGGAGTTGGGTTTAAGGTGGTTTATTCTGTGTAGTGTTGTCTGTGTTGGAAGGCATGTATCTAGATAGTGAGCATGTTTCATCGGGTGAGATGCGCGCTCCGATTCGGGCCCCGCCCATGTTTTTTTCGTGGCTATTCCAAGTAGTGTTGCGTCCCGGGACATCTTGTGTCCCACAGTCCCGGGATTTTAGGATATTCGTCGTCTCGGGTGCCGAGACTGTCCTCGGGACTCAAGACGTTTGCTGAGATTGTATTGTAGTGATTTACTACCAAAAAGTGACTTATAAGTTACTTTTTAGCTTCCCACGCTCTGCTATTGAAAGCGTCATCTGTTAACTTTATAAATAATTACTTAAAACTTTAAACGTAGCATAATATACTTTTGTAAACGATGTGTGAGCGTTCTTCTTGTCCATTGACTTTTTTTATAAAAATCAGAAACGAATTGTTGGACAAAGTATTTTATTAATTCAGCAAAGAATTCTAATGGCTTCATTATGCAAGTCATATAAATGACAGATGAGTATAAACTAAACGATGAGTAAGTAAGGCTATGATTCTTTATTAAGACCTTAGACTAAGCATAAGGTTTATTAATGATCAGTATAATACGAAGTTTAATTCCAAATTTTATTCTAAAAAGTCCCAAAGTACCGGGACTTTGGGGGTCGGTTCTCGTATCCCGGGACTTCGAGGCTGTCGGGACTTTCCCATCCCTAGTTCTAAGTAACAATGGTGATCTGCTAACTAAATAACGAACGATACATCTGTTGCTTCGATACGAGAACAATTTCATGCTTTATTTTGCTTTTGAGTGGATCAAGTTTGTAATTTATGAGGCTGATGTGTTGAAGGATGAGTCAGTTCTTGGAGATGACGGCGGGGCAGGTTTTTTAGCCAGCGAAACGGATGTAATATTAACATGTGCATCTGTGTCGTCTGTCGTCCTATATCCCAAACCGATTATAAATTGAATTACCTGTGATAGAAACCCAGTCTTCCATGCTGGTCTGGGAGCAAAGAAAAAACATAGAATATGCCAGTTGCCTCTCTACCCGCGCAGATGGTAAAAGCCCTTCTAAGGAATGAGCGAAAATAATAGAAATCATGTTATAAGCGATGAGGCTAGCAACCCATCACTATTTTGATTCCATTTTCCACCTATACGTCCACAATCTTGCTAAATGTGGCCTGTAGGTACCTGTTATAAGGCTCTGTCTACCCCGTAAGGGATAGAGACTTTATTTATGTATGTATGTAAGTACGTATTTAGAAACCCAGTTTAATGACAATGGTTTTTAGAAGGCTAAGACTAAGGATCTGTTATTAGAAATATGGTATGAAGGTAGTTCCTATGGCACAACGAATGAAATAAATTAAAAATCTGTCTATGTACACACACACACACACATATATAACGTCTTTATCCCTTACGGGGTAGACGAAGCCTAAGGTAATATACCTAAAGGCCACGTTTAGCATGATTGTGAGCGTAAAGGTGGAATGGGGAATCAAAATAGTGATGGGTTGCTAGCCGCATCCCGCATTCCCTCGATGGGCTGTCTATGTTTTTTTTTTCTTTATATATATCATCTGCAATCGGTTTTCAACCATGAGCAAATCTGTTGCGTGAAGTATGGCATTTGGAACGAGAAGTCCATCGACAACTCTCTTCCTCATTTAGGTACGTTTCACTGTTGAAAGCGATTTAGAGCTCAGTCTTTTGCTGCATCTAATATTTTGCGCCTCTTCAGGCGGCATTCGTTGTCATTGCTGGAGGCCAGTGCTTGTGCAAGCTCATTCTTGTGTGTTAGGAGTCTGATTTTATACGATTTACTACGTGTAGATATTTTCTTCATATATTATTAGATCATAAAATGTTTGTGAACATCCTCGTTTCTGGTGAACCATGGCGCACTGCATATCGTGTTGAGGGCTGTCTATGTAAATATACGAAATGAAATAACCTCACACTGCCTACATTCGCTTTCCAGCAAGAAAGCCTCGGTCCGTGAGTACGAGTCGCGCTTGACCGTTTTTCATATGTATCTACTGTTTTCTCTGTTTGTAATAAATGTCTCTCTTTGACAATTGGCATTGTTAATTTTTTTAAGCTGTGCTTTTAACACCTTTATTTGATAAAATGGACTATTTCAAGCAACTAATTTGAATATTATGCTTTTACGTAGCTTTGTTAATTAATAATAAATATTTTTTCGCTGTTTGATAATTCGTGAATTTAGACAGAATCCCAATCGCCTTCGTTCGGCTGGCTATAAAAAAACGGCTTTGTCTTGGTTTTGTTAGATTTGACAGTGACACGCGACAGTTGCTATAGCCAAACTTTTTTTTCATTTTTGTGGCAAACATTCGATGCTGGATTCTGTCTAAAAACCCGGTCGTTCGGTCAAACAAAGGTTCAAAGTACTTTTACAAAAATATCTGCAATCATAATGTATTTTTGAAATCGGACAAGATAAATCGGATAATCGATGGTTTTCCTCGAAATGGTTTTCGAATTGGAGCATACTAAAAAAAACCGGTCAAGTGCGAGTCGGACTCGCGCATCGAGGGTTCCGTATCATTATCTATAAATATCTAAAACCAGTGTAAGCAGAGCCCTGTTCCAAAGCAAAATGTACGCAGTGTGGGGTTACTTTATATTGGTCACTGCTATATACAGACATACATACACATTTACGGTTTTCGCAATTATTCTTTAATCTGTGCTATAAGACCTACCTTCATACCAAATTTCAAGATTCTGCGTTCACGGGAACTACCTTGTAGGTTTTGATTCCCTTGAGAGTTGAAAATTTGCGGAAATTTGCGGCATAAACGGCTGTATCTTTTGATTGCGTTGGCTTAGAAGTTTGATTTTTTCACAGCTTCAAGGGACAGTAGACCTGAGTAATTGATATAAATTTCAGCTTCATACCTCCACGCGTTACTGAGAAAAAGGGTCTTGACAGACGGACAGACGCACAACAAAGTGATCCTATAAGGGTTCCGTTTTTTCCTTTTGAGGTACGGAACCCTAAAAATGAACAATGCCAATTATGACAGTATACCATGGTATATCACAGTAAACAAGGCTTTTAGGAGGCGTGGCCAACCCTGTCGGCGGACTAGTTGCACAACTTCCATCTCTAAGTCAGCTTTGTGGTCCAGCGGATGAGATCAAGTTTTAACCCAAGCTTTGGTGCACAATTGGGATAGAATGACTTAGAGAAAGTCAAAGCTGTTGTCGAGTTCAGAACTAAACGGCTAGTTTGTCATAGAAATGTCAGATCAGTACAATTTTATTTAATAACATAGGCTTCCAAGATTTTTACTTTTCTCGGCCTAGGATGACATATTTTTCCCGCATTAAGTATTTTCTGTGCCTCCCGTTGGGCATTAACACATTCAAAGTTATCAAGGTACTTTTTTATTAACAAAAAAATTATACAAGATTTTCTCTACCGAAATTTTCCGACAATCATGCTAAACGTGGCCTTTTGGCCCGGTCTACCCTGTAATGGATAAAGAGGAGATTTATGTATGTTTGTATATATATGTATTTAAATTTTCCGAATTTTCCCGGTTTTTTTTTTTAAAAAAATCGGAATTTTTTACGAGTTTTTTCAGTTTTTTTTCCTCTCCGATTCTTTGGAGTCCTAAAACCTAAGGTCATTCCAACTCAACCATGCTAATGTTAAATGGATGTTAAGGTGCGAAAGGTTCGTTTTGCATTGCAAACAAATTAAGGCGGGCCGGTGGCAAGATGTTATTAAGAAATAAATTTGGGTATCGATTAATAGGGTTGCCTCTCCGATTTAGAATTAAAATGAAGTTTATTCATAACTAGCTTCTGCCCGCGACTTCGTCTGCGTAGAATTATACATAAAAACCTTCCTCTTGAATCACTCTATCTATTAAAAAAACCGCATCAAAATCCGTTGTGTAGTTTTGAAGATATAAGCATACATAGGGACAAAGGGACAGAGAAAGCGACTTTATTTTATACTATGTGATAGTGATTATCATATTAGAACAAATGAAAATTACTCGGTTAAACAACATTATCATGTAGTATACTTTAAAAATTTTAATGAAACTTTAATTACGAATTGAAAATCTTTAATTTTAAAATCCCATAGAATAGACTATGTAAATAACCTACATCTTACTATGAGTACAAATTAATTTAAAAAACATAATAAATCTCAACTAAGCGTAAGTTAACAATATGTTACAATATGTTGTTTAGGAAACAGACTTTTTTAAATAAAATTTGGAACCAGTTTAAAATAAGAAACTTTTCTTATTTCATGCTTTGACACGATTGAAATGATCTTCCATGCTGGTCTTGGAGTAAAGAAAAAACATATAATTTATCAGTTGCTTCTTTTTCCGCGCAGATGGTAAAAGCCCATCGAGGGAATGGGCGAAAGTGTTAGGAATCATGTTACAGGCGATGCGGCTAGCAACCCATCACTATTTTGATTTCCCTTTCCACCACGCCCTTAATCATGCTAAACGTGGCCTTAAGCTTTTGTTACCTTAGGCTCTGTGCTTAGGATATATGTATGTTTGTATGTTTACGATTGAAAAATAATTTGCCTTTGCTTTACATAAGAAAAATGAGCGGTTCATTTTTCTTCTAAAGTCAGTGACAGCCCTTGCACGCTCGCCCGCGGCAACGCATATAAATTACAGATTTACACACAATCTTTCATTTTTCACAGTCGGTTGGCGATTGACGACGAATAATGGATGTCTTAGTGATTTAATATGCATCATATTACATATTTAGGGGTTATTTTTTATAAACATTTTGCTTTTTATGTGCCCAGCTAAAATTATAAGAAAATAGTAGGGCTGGGAAGTAGCCAATTGCTGGATGAGTAACTTGTTTAAAAACACGAACCGCAGATGAGCAATATTGCCAGGTGAGGCAGAAATAATTTTTTTCTTAAACATTAAGAAGAAATGAAAATAAATTTTGATTTTTCTTCAGTTTTTTTTTTTTTTTTTTTTATGTCATCTGTCACCGTAAGCTATTTGAGACATTGATAAAAACGTTAAACTCAAACAAAACGCGTACCTACTCCTCGGCCATCGACTTGGCTGTAGGTATGACATTGTTGTTCATTATTTCATAGCCTCTTTGACTTTAAAAAAGGGGTGCGAGTCGGGTTACCTCCACGTGTGGTCAAGAGCTGCGGTTCCTTTTTGGATCCGTCCGGGGGGAAGAGCAGTGATTGATCCGGTGCACCCTGGGCTTCGGCTAATGATTTCCTGGCAGTTTCTGAGGGATATCATTGACCGTTGGCTAAGAGCCCGACAGGGGGGGGAGGGGGGTCTTTGACCATTACCGTACAACGTTGCCGACATTTTGTCACCAGATTTTAATCATATTTTTGTTACTTTGACATTGGCGAAGTTGTCGTCGCTATAACGACTTGAAACGCCACAAATAAGAAGAAGAAGAAGAAGAAGAAGACTTTTAAAAAAGTTAAAAACAAATGAAAAACGGTCCAGCAATCCGATTTATGGTCAGAAAATCGCGCCTGCAACGTAATTCGGCCGTCAACAAGGCCCTTCGTGTTCTGTTACTTAGAATACAATGACGACATTTACGACAATGTTTGAGAAAAAAACATAAATCATTCAGGCAATCTTTACTTTAAAAAACTCAATGGTAAAGGCCAAAAAATAATTAATATCTAACCGTACCATAATTCATGGTCAAAATGTGAACAAATCTGCAGACGGGTTAGGTATCTATAACTTATCTATATTTTGATTTTTTTAATATTTTTTATGTCGTAATAAAAGATTTATAGTATAAAAATGTAAAAACTTTTTTAAGTACCCAATGTAAGCTGTTTGCTTCTAAATTTGACAATTTGCAAACCCTTTCCCCCTTCCAATAGTCGAATTGACTTGGAATTTGGTGCGCTTAATTAAGTTGTATGACGATGCAAGTAAATCCAATTTCTTTTTAATGAAAACTATGAACAGGAGCCAAGTTACTCGCTTGTTTATAAGCGTGCCCGTCCCCATAGATCACGCTTCGCCCCACATTAAGTTGTTGTACGACGGGTCAAATTTCCGCAGCCCGCCGCCATGTTTACAAATGGCGGCGAAACGTCATCGCGAATCTTAAGTAGCTGATGCTGATGACGTTGACGAATGGTGAAAAGAGTAATTTCCTGAGAAGGGTTGTTTGTATCAGAAAGCAATCAGGGTTGTGTGGAAGTGGCGATTAATTCGGTTGGATGGCGAACGTAAAAAAGGAAAAGGATCCAGTTTGTTGTCCGTCAATCCGGTAGTCGAGAGTCTTTTTTTAAAGTGCGCGTAGAGGCAACAAATTTTTATTAACATAGAATATAAAATACTTAGGCACAGCTATTATTTCTTGTCAAAAAATCTTTAAGTCATATAAAGTCATCATACTTAATCCTTTTTCATTTTTCGCAATAAAAATTTTCGAAATTTTCAAAAAATAGTAGATTAAGAAACCCAAAAAAAAAACTTAAAAATGTTGACTATTTTATGACTAATCTTTGGATTTATTTTAAAATATGTTGCATAATTAGTTACTAACTAAACTAAATTGTGAAAGAAATAAAAGTCACCTATTCTTACTGTTAACACCTTCCAAGAGTGGAAAGCCGTAGAAAAATGAATAAAAATAAAATGAAACCTATTAAGTTAATTGGAAAATGTCCTGTGGCTCTATATCATAGCTAATGCCCCTGCTTTTTTCTTAAATGTCGCCTTGTAATAAGGGATAAGAAAAAAGTGCAATTAAAAACAGATTTTTGCCTAACGACGATGCTCGGGCAAAATTTAGGGGAATTACAATTGTGTTACACTGTTATATTTTTTATCAAATTATACTCAACATTATAATTTGTTGTTGTGTCTGTTCGTTTGTATGTTTGTTAGTCTTTCACTGCCGTAGAAGTTGGATTACAAAGACACTAAACATGTCCATGAAAAATTGCTGCCATGTTCAATAATTTTACGTGAAATTTAGAATTTTGTTGACAAAAGGTCAGGTCCAGAATACTCTAAACCGACGAGCATGTATGAAGAGATTAAGAATGTGGAGCGAAGTATGTCAGGATCGTAGCAAATCGAACCAAGTAGCAGTCTTTGCCTACCCCTCTGGCAAAGAGGCGTGAGTGAATGTAATGTATTAGAATATAAAATTGTATACACATGTTTAACCTTTACCACTTCTTTTTCCACAGGTAAGTTGCAGTCCACAAACGTCGTAAGTAGCAGTTAAAAAAAAACATAAAGCGTCCGCCACACGGCGCGCAAACTTTTTAATCTGCTGACAATTCAAATGCAGCATTATGTGCCGCTCGAGTTGAAACAATTGTTAAGCTCAGTTCATTCTGGTTGAAAGCGGTATATACTGGTTAAAACCGGTTTAAACAGGCGAAGTGGGCTATCTCAGGCCCATTCAGCCTTTGTGGCGTGTGGTAATGGAAAGTTTAGCGTGTGTCGCTTCTTCCTATCGACAGTTTTTTCCGTGTTGCGGTCTGTGTGATGCTGATGTGTATGATTAAGTTTATCTGACAATAAGGTTTGAGTTTAGAGTTTGTAGTAAGCCTAGTAGGGATTAATAAAATATTTTTCACAAATTTAACGGCATTTATAGCTTCAAAAAATAATTTACCCTTACAAACAGGACAGCGCGCAAAATTTTGGGTCAATGTCTATTATGTATTGTTGAACACATTTTGTCCTAATGTAATTTTTGGCCGAATTATCTTGTCGTCGACATTTTACGAAATTATTAAATTAATCCTAACCCGAACCTGAGTAAGCCATATAAAAGATTATCTGTAATTTGTTCATTTTTGAATGTAGTATAAAAATTATACCAAGCGATTATTCGACCAAAGTTAACATAATATATAAATTGTTTTTTTCTAAGAAGACGTAAGACTTGGAAGCTTCGAATACAACTAAAAAACAAACTCTTCTTTAAATCTACCTAGTTTATTACTAGAGAAATAACTATACCAATCTCAAACAAGACATTAACACGATGCAAGTGGATAAAGTTATAAATGGTGTTTTATACACTTTTGACTCGAAAATAAACAGCTTTTGCACCATCTGTCAGGGCGGCGTCCGAGCGTGGCCGCGGAAATGAAGCGCGCGCGTGACACGCATACGCATGCACGCCGTGTGGAGACGGCTTTACAGCGCCTGTTGACGCGTATTAGGGATGTCGACAGTACAGTTCGACAACAAATATAATGCGCATCGGCAGTATTCGTTTGCGCAGAGAAGCGCAGACCAGTTTCCGATGGTAGCCGAACGTGTAAATAATCTATATTGAACTTTATTTGCAAGCGCAACTGGCAGAGTATTGCTTGCTTTGCATTCTTAGCTCTGTCCCGCTTACACGATTTTGCCATTGTTGGTACGAAATCGATCGACCAATAACAGCGCCAGAGTTTCCCGCGCTACTAAAATTGGTTACCATCAGGTGACCCACTTGCTCGTTTGCCTTCCTATTCATATAAAAAAAAAAATAAAAAAAATACTGCGCAGGTACATCGTGGAGCATTATTTTTGTTGTCAAACTGTACATACATAAATCACTTCTTTATCCCTTACAGGGTAGACAGAGCCTAGATTTACATGCCACTTTTAGTGTGATTGTGGGCGTGTAGATGGAAAGGGGAATCAAAATATTGATGGGTTGCTAGCCGCTTTTTTTTCGCCCATTTCCTCAACGGGCTTTTACCATTTGTGCGGGAATAGAAGCAACTGGTACATTCTATGGTTTTCTTTACTCCTAGACCAGCGTGGAAGTAAAAATAAAAGTAAACTTAATCAAGGGATTTAATCAAATTAAACACCACAACAAAAACCTACACAATCAATCGAGTAATCAAACGCAAATAAAAAAAAAATTTTTAGAATTCGGTTTTTTTTTGTTAAAATTTTTGTTTATATTGCTACAAAATACCGTGTTTCCATCACCACCACGCATCTTAAAGTCCTACAGTCCACCGCCCATAACACACACAGTACACTGACATCATACTCACAACGCCTCTCTATTTGCGTTGGGTGTTAAAAAAACTAATGCTTTTATGAAAGTATAATATTGCATGTGTACTACTATTACTAATAAATAATAATCTCTCAATTGAAATAAAAACACAATGGCAGGTGAATAATGTAAAGACTGTACCAATAATTCTCTCTACAACTGGCGTTATCCCCAAAACACTCCACGCAAGCCTCCGGGCTCTCGATATACCTCCATCCGCATACACGCTCCTACAAAAAGCTGTCATCCTCAACACATGCCGTGTAGTGAGAAAATTCTTGTCCATGTCATAAATTAACATAAAATTAAAGCACTTGGCTTAGGTCCGTGCGAAGTATTTCCTCCTAGGGAGAGATTTAGTTAAAAATAAGAATAATAATAATAATATCTTGGGACAGTTGACACCAACTGACCTAGCCCCAAACTAAGCAAAGCTTGTAATATGGGCACTAGACAAGGGATAAACATACTTATATAGATAAATACATACTTAAATACATATTAAACATCCAAGACTCGAGAACAAACATTCGTATTTTTCATACAAATATCTGCCCCGACCGGGGATCGAACCCGGGACCTCAAGCTTCATAGTCAGGTTCTCTAACCACTGGGCCATCCGGTCGTTCGAAATAAAAGATCAAACCCATGCCGTATTTTAATAGGACCCAGCGTATAGGTACGAAGGCATAGATACGATACGATGCGACACGATACCGCTACGATCCCGTCGTATCGACGGTGTCACATTGCCTTATCGTCGGAGTGCACTTTCAAGCGACAGTCCAGGGTTGTCCCTGAAAAGATTAAAATCTGAATACAGTAGGCTTATTACCTAACTCGCTCGCAATCGCCATCGTGTTCACTTTGACAGTTCTTGTATGAATGTGACAGCTAGCTGATTCCGATGCCAATTTTCAGCCCATACATGAACTGTCAAAATTAATACGATGGCGATTGCGAGCGAGTTAGGTAATAAGAATAAGCCTACAGATCCTACTAACTAAACCGTAATTATGTCTTTTTAGATAGAAAGAAGACATTTATTCCTTTTTGCGAGACACAAACACGTCGCTGGCTCAGCATTACGCGCGTGTTAGACACCGATTTTCAGCCAGAACCGTCTGTGACTCACGAAACGATACGCAGATGAAATAGAATATAGGTACTACATGAACCATAAACCTATACGTAAATAAAGTAATAAATAAAACCCGACTTATGTGTAACTAATACATAAATTAATTAAATAGTTTACAATAAACAAAAAATAAAAAGGAGGGAAAAATACTTTTAGAAAATAGTTATGAAACATACAAAACTATAGTATAGATCATGACATTTACACACTTACATACACCCTCACAGGGTAGACAGAGCCAGAGGTAACACGACCTAAAGGCTACGTTTAGCATGATTGTGGGCGTATAGGTGGGAAAGGGGAATAAAAATAGTGATGGGTTGCTAGCCGCATCGCTTATACTTAACATGATTCCTAAGATTTTCGCCCATTCCCTCGATAGGCTTTCACAACAAGCGGGTTAAGTAAAATTGTAACTTGCTGTTATTTATTTTCATTAGGTAAGTGATTATCAATACTTACAGAGACATAATAGAGTTTGTTTGCCTTTTAATGTCAGAAAAACGAAGTATAGAATAGGATGTGAGGTGACAGTTACTTCATACTCTTACGTTGTGTATAAAATGACAATCTTTCAATCGTTTTCTCATTTTGATTTTGTAACAATACTATTGTGTGTCTCTTGTTGCATATTCCCTGTCAATCGTTCGAAGGTTTACTATATGAAATCTCTTTGAGGGATAATTTCGCCGTTGTACGTCTGTTTTGTCCTGTAACCGGTTTCAAATCCATGTGTATTATGTACAGTAGAGCTAAAATACAGGCGGCCGCAAAAGTGCATGGATAGTTCAGTAAAATAATGGTATGAGGTGCATCTATCCGTTCGGTGACTAAGGTGACTAATACATATTGTGAAAGTTTGTGTCACAGTTTCATGTTCAAGTTCGTACTTATACGTTCGACAACCCTATCGGAGTGCAGTCTCCGATGCAACTTGCACTGATAGCATTGTCTGTAATAGACTTGTTGACTTGATGTTATCTGCTCTTACCTATCATTCACCTTCTAGAAAAACCACCTAGAACTATTAACTTCTCGAAGTTTCCACGATTATACACTATTTGTATGTGCTACTTTGTTGCACAAGAATAAAGAAGCTAACACAAATGACAAAGGCCAAAGTGGTAAACAGTAGCTCGCAATGGCACACTGTAACCCATCATTGCAGTGTTGCCATAATTGAGTTCACAAAAGGTATCTGACGCTGAAAATGTACATTATGGGATAAAAAGGTACATAATCGCCTGAAGAATTATTGGCTTGATTAATCTTCTTAAGTGGACTTAGTATGTTTTGTGTGTATATATTTACGTACATGCATACATACATAAATCACGCCTTTATCCCTTACGGGGCAGACAGAGCCCAAGGTAAAACCTTAAGGCCCTGTTTCAACTAATTAGTACTTAAAACAGGTTGAGAAGGGATTGCGGGGGAGAAGGGAATAACTAATATTTTGTGTTTTCACTTGCTACTTAAAATTTCTGGCTCAGCTGGCTTTACAAGTAGTTTAGTTATATTATTATAAATCTCCTTTTTTCTAGTAATTTGTTTTAGTAATTTTTTTTTATTTGTTCTTATCCCTCTTTGACCCCACTACGGGGTGACCTGGAAGTTGTTTAATAATGATTAAACTAAAATTCATACTGGTAGCTACATTTTTCATTTACAATAATCAACTTGCCACATATGAAAATATTTTTTTATTGAGGTTTGAGCTTCAATTTCGTCCTTACTAACCCTGTTTTACTACCTTGTATATTACAGAATGTAATGATGTACGTACACCACAATCATAGGCCCAACATAGACAAGGAGGGCAATCTTCGAATATAACACAGATGAGCAGTATTAGTTTTCTTCCATGCTGGTCTGGGTGTAAAGAAAAAACAAAGAATTTACCAGTTGCTTCTCTTCCAAAAAAAAGCCTATCGAGGGAATGGGCAAAAGTCTTAGGAATCATGTTATAGGCGATGCGGCTAACAACCCATCACTATTTTGATTTCCCTTTCCACCTAAACGCCCTTAATCATGCTGCTAAACGAGGCCCTAAGGTTTTGTGATCTTAGGCTTTGTCTACCCTGTAAGGGCTAAACACGTGATATATGTATGTATTAATGAGCAGTATTATAGCGTCTTAGGACAGTCTCTAACCGGAGCTGCCAGTGATGACGCAGAAGCTGAAGGTTCATTCTTTACAGTGTCAAAGGCAATGAAAAGAATACTTGAAGTATCTCCGCGAGAAGAGATCCGTAGGAGAACTAGGCACCGACATAGCTAAGCCAACTGATCACGTTAATTGGTAGTAAGTGAGACACGAGCTCTTAGAACTCTAGAGTGTTCACAGTGTGGACACGAAGAATAGACCGCCCACAAGGTTAACAGTGAATCAGGTAAAGACCGCATTAAGCTGGTCGCTGCGGGTAGCACAAAACTGTAGGCTTATTACCTAATTCGCTCGCAATCGCCATCGTGTTCATTTTGACAGTTCATGTATGCGCTGACAATTGGCATCGGAATCAGCTAGCTGTTACATTCATACAACAACTGTCAAAATGAACACGATGACGATTGCGAGCGAGTTAGGTAATAAGCCTACTGATCTTCAAAGATATTGAGGAAGGCCTATGTGAACGTCTTTCTCTAACGTTAAAAAGAATATGGTGACATTGCCTAATAGCTAAATTAGAATAGATAGAATAGCTTAACGGGCGCAAACCCAAGTAAGAAAGAGGAAGGAAACAAGAAAGACAAAGTATGTAGCATGAAAGTACGAGCAGTAGCAAATGATAGAACTGGAATGAATGCTTTAAGTAAGTATAGGCTCCGATTATGTTGGAGGTAGTACAGAGAATTATATAAAAAAAAATAGCTAGCGGCAATTGTTTTTAAGAATGTTGTTTTTATTATATTTGCTAATTAAATGTCTCACCATGTCGAGGGCTCCTGCCACTCTACTTGATATGCATCATCCCATCTTCTCGTTTCTAAGAATACCTACGAAGAAATAAAAGTAATTTTACAAGTTTTAAACACACTCCATCCCCGTTGGATGCGATAGTGCATTGTCCTGATAAGGTTGTTGTGAGACGATAAAGTGAAAGTGTTTATCGCATTTATTTGTAAATATGGCGGCCGTTCATTATAAAAGCGATACGAGATGACTCTTGACATCGATGGTATTTGGTGATACAGAATTATTTATGCGATACACTAATATTTGCGCCGAGAAAGGTATTTTTATCATTGGTGGTTGATCAATTGATCGTACTTGAAGGTCCATCTACTGTCTTGAAACACACAGGAATTTATAAGTAAGTAAATGCAATGTACAAATATAAACGAGGGATCGACAAAGAGTGAGTTTAAAAATACAGATACCTAGTGAAAGTTACAATAGAGTACCGCGTACATCTTTAAATACAATAAACAATCTATGTATTATTTACTTGTAACTTTTGTTTTACTTAATAAATAATAGTCTGTCGTCTATATATGCGGAATCCTTGCGGCGCAAATATGTGGGCATTAGCAGTGCAGTGTTTGAGCCAATTGGGGTAGAAACCATGGGTCCGTGGGGGCCAAGTGCAGACAGGTTATATGGGTCGTAGTCGACCAAACTGAATGAAGTTTCGGGTGACCAGAGGGCTGTTTTTTTAGCATAAAACGCGGTAATTCTGCCAGCGTTCTGGGCACCATGCCACCGGGCAGCGATTTAGGGCAACTTTTTTATTTATAGTTTTATCACAATTTGTTGTATTTAGGTATACTAATGTAGAGTTAAGGGACGTATTATGTAACTAACAAAATTCTCATGTATTTTGTTCTATGATAAATCAATAAATAATAAAGCTGAAGACGGTCGAAAGTCTGTATACACGGAAGATATATAAAAAAAGATTGGCCGAGGTACTGTAGGAATAGGTTCGGCTAGTTTATGCTGGCAGGTTTTGGGTGCTGGCTGCTCTGAAATAGTTCAAGTTCCGAATATCGAACACCCGTTCAATATTTTAAAAGGTTTTTGTTTCGGAACTTGGGACGGCTCTCAGAACAGCTCGAACCGAAAGCCGCATAGGCGGAAAGCTTTAATATTTTGTAATGATAATTTAAAATTGAAATAAAATTAAGAATTAATAAGTTTGTGTTTCAACTTGAGTAGCTTGGCCTTCTGCAACAACAGTTTGGTTAAGAACTTTATATCTCGATTCCCGTACAGTTTGAAGTGCCTCATCAGGGCAGCTCCACAGTACCTACTCAGATTAGAATCGATAACAACACGTTTTTAGAATTACTGCACAGCGTTGTTATAACTCACAAATATCAAGATTAAGTTAAAATCTTACGTCAGACTCACTAACTTACAGTGATAAGATGAGTCGCGATAGTTGTGCAAATTCTGCGCGGTTAGCAACAAAGTTGCGGGAATTTGTGCTTAATTGTGCTATTATGGGTAAAGTGAGATTTCCATTAATTTTATGAGATTTTGCTTTTAAGTATATTTTGTTATCTAGTTTATATGAGTTTTTATCTTTGGTTCAGGAAACTACCTTTTCGTCGTAGAAATTCGATATATTTTTTAATTTTGAACTATTCATTGTTTAGTTTCAGCTAAGTATCTATTTTGTATTCTAAATGGCTTGGTTTCAGTGGACCAGCATGGAAGTAATAATTTTACTGCCGTTGACAAATGTTGCAGAAATCTCATACAAGGTATTATTAATTTCGTTGTAGTAAACATTTGAAAGAGCATACAAACATACATACACAAATCACGTATTTATCCCTTACGGGGTAGATATAGCTTAAGGTAAGACCTAGGCCACAATTAGCAAGATTGTGGGCGTATACATGACAAAAAATGGAATCGAAATAGTGATGGGTTGCTAGCCGCATCGCCTGTAACATGATTCCTAAGACTTTCGCCCATTCCCTCGATGGGCTTTAACCATCAGCGCGGGAAGAGAAGCAACTGGTACATTCTGTTTTTTCTTTATTTGAAAGAGAATCTTTAAAAATGAACTGCCTTGATTGTAATCTAGTTAACGATTTCCAAATCAGGATATCAGAGAAATAAGGAAATCAGGGGATAAGGGACAAGGTGAGTGGGGAAGGAATAAGTGTAATGGGGGTGTAAATCAGTCGGTATCATCGTAATGTCAATAGCTGTGAGGCAGGCCGGTAGGGCAGGGTAGGGTGGATACGCCACTGGATCTATTTAAAAAGTTTTCTATAAAAATCTATCAATTTCCAGTCATAAATTGGTAAGTATTGAAAGAAAGAAAATACATTTATTTGACGCATAGGACAACAACAGGCCCAACTAAAAATAAACAAAACAAAAGAAAAGGATAAATAACAATTAGTGTGTCGCTGCCCAACGTCAAAAAGGTTGCAGCTCAGCATAATGCTGCGACGGGAGTCACAACGCTGGTTTTCTTGGTTGGTTGACGGATTAAAAAAGGTTTACTGTAAAACACTGCGAATAAATGCGCGTTAGGCGTATGCCATTTTGTAACAGATTATATTCACTCTTTTGTTAAACAAATTAGAAACAAGGGTATTTGAAAAATGTATTCAATACCATTCTTTACGAATGGAAGTTTCAGAACAGTTTTTATTGCATCCAAAAATGTTAAATCATTTAGATTAGATTAGATTCATTTTATTTCTATTTGTAAATTACATTACATTTATATATCAAAGAAGAAGAAATAAGAAAGATTTATAAGAAAGTCACTAAAAGATCGTCAATTGTAAACAAAATAAAAACAATAAGGTACATTAAAACAGTGCTTGCATGCATGTCTGGGATCAAAGAAAAAACATAGAATGTACCAGTTGCTTCTCTTCCCGCGCAGATGGTAAAAGCCCATCGAGGGAATGGGCATAGGAATCATGACTTTTATAGGCGATGCGGCTAGCAACCCGTCACTATTTTGATTCCCCTTAATACCTATACGCCCACAATCATACTAAACGTGGCCTTTAGGTCTTGTTACCTTAGGCTCTGCCTACCCCGTAAGGGATAAAGTAGTGATTCCTAAGATTTTGGCCCAATAACACAGTATTTAAATTAATTTAAAATCATGTCCATGTTATTCTCGCGTACATTTGAAGTCCATTATCGTCGATGGCGAGATTGTGGCATAATTTGCAATAAATATAAGGGAGTTGTCAGACGGCTTTGTAGGCCGACGCTCGTGACGCATGTGGCGACTCCTTTATGCGTTTAATGACGTATTAATGTCAACCGATGATTTAGTTAAATGGAAAGGTCAATCGAGTTAATGGGGACTATCGTTACTTTGCTCACCAGTTGGCGCCACTGTTGACTAAGGTAGAGGTATAGCTGTCAAAGGCGACTTTATAAGATCGGCGCCGAAACAAAGTTTAAAATCTTGAATCTCATTAAGTTTATTAATTATAAATAGCTATCATCATATCGAGTAGATTTGCCGCAATGTTGGTTCGGAAAAAAAACCGCTTTCAAAGCGTTCACATTCATCGCCAAATAATCTATATTGGCGATAATTTCACAAAGGAGGTCACTTTTCATTAGTTAAATGAAAGAAATTATAATTCATGTCACGAAACCCCTAGAGTTGGATAAACAGACATTATGATCGATATTGTTAGGAAAAATATCACTAACCTAAACCTAGTACTAGTCCTGTATAAGTATAAAGGACAAATCCCTAATTTGTTACTGAATTTAATATTATTACTACTCTCTTGGTTAATTTCTCCATGTCTTTATTTAATAGACTATCGGCTAATCTACATTCGCTTGTCGGAAACCAGTATTCGATGCTAATTCGCTTAAGTTGTAGGACAAGCAAACGAGCGAGCGAACAAGCGAACGACAAATAAGCGCTGGCTATCAATTGACTATTGAAAGCTGTTTATGGTAAATTATTTAATAGTATTTTATGCAACCGTTGCATAATGAGGGTCCTTAAAATACGTGTCGTTTTTTGAAACGAGCCTCGGCGAGTGCTAAATCACTGTTATAACCATAACAGTGATTTTTGTACTGTTATTACAGTACAGATTTTTTAAGTGTGTAATAATGCTGATCATTTCCTACGAATTCTGAACGCATTTTAGAACACTAATGATACGTGCGTAGATAATAGTACATTACTGCCGAGGTCTGGAAAGTTGGGAATTGCCTGATGAGGTGTTTTGGAAGTCGAGCAACGCGAGGTTAAAGTCGGGGGTCAAACCGCTTCCAACTGAGGCAACTGGAGGTCTATGGGGGAGGCCTATGTCCAACAGTGGACGGCCTACGGCTAATATGGCCCATTCCCTAGATGCAAAGAAGTAAAAAGAAAAAAACAATGTTACACTTCAGGGACTCTTCAGGGGGCGAAGATCTTAGGAATCATGTTAGGTATAGGCGATGCGGCTAGCAACCCATCACTATTTTGATTTCCCTCTCCACTTCCACTATGCGCCCACAATCATGCTAAGCGTGGCCTTTGGGTCTTGTCACCCTTGACTCCGTCTACCCCGTAAGGGATAAAGACGTGATTTATGTATGTATTTGTCACAGACCTTTGTAGTAGTCGATTAGTTCCACTGGCATTTTGTTTTGTCTCATATAGTTGTAGCTTGTTCGTGATATGTCACAACAGAATTAACATGTAGAAGGTATAACATAAGTATTACATACTAGTTTGCATATTGCATCGTTCTAAGTGCAACAAAGTTGTATGAAATAGCTTGAACCGCGCTTGCGCCGTAAACACCTACAATATTGGAATAAAATAAAGGTAAAGTTCGAAATAAACATGACGTGGTTGTCATAGGCTTTAAAAAGTACAATTTTATAATAGGCCAGTGCTTTTTATACTTTCAAACACAATCTCAAACATTTATTTCCTTTAATACCTACAAGATAAGGTGCATTGAGGTAAATTCGAAATTATGGGGAATTTCGAAAATCGTGGATATCCACTAAACGGGAAACAATTCCATAATCTGGCAACGCTTATCTAGACGCCAAAGGCATTGGAGCTTCTAGGTAAGTGTTGCTAGTTTATGTAATTGTTCCCCGTTTAGTGGATATCCACGAGTTTTTAAATTCCCCTAATTTCGAATTTACCCCAATGCACTATACAAGATGTAAGGTACAAGGTAATGGTATGTAAGGTACAAGATACAAGATGTAAGGCCACTGCAAATACTACTTTTTTTATTTTATTTTATTAACTACTTACGTCTACACTTTCTGTACCTATTGGTTTTTATTTTGTTTCACTCAAATTTATTCTACATACATAAATCAAGTCTTTATATCTTTCGAAGTAGACAGAGCCTAAGGTAACAAGACCTAAATGCCACGTTTAGCATAATTGTGGGCGTATAGGTCATGTTACCCTATGCTCTGTCTATCCCGTAAGGTATAATAACGTCATTTATATGTATGTATGTTTTCTCCTAAGTCAAGACATTTTTCGCTTTTTTGACATTTATTTACAAAAATAAATAAATAAAACTCCTCCGACCTACGCATTTTTGATCAGGGTCACGTGACTGACGCGAGTTTATAA
The DNA here is from genome assembly GCA_949127965.1 of Pandemis corylana. NCBI lineage: Eukaryota > Metazoa > Arthropoda > Insecta > Lepidoptera > Tortricidae > Pandemis > Pandemis corylana. Next base: position 3,087,807 of record OX421852.1, on the reverse strand, counting down.
TTTTTTACCATCTCAAAAAAGTGTAAAATGCCGCTAAAGAAGTTTTCACTTCAAAAACTATTCGGTTGCAAAGGCTAATTTATTTAATTTATTATATAAGCTTATATTACAGCTTGGTTATACCACACCATGTTCTTATCACCAGCTCGATTATCAATTGTTTTATTAACAATTGTTTGTCCTGCTTTGGGCCGGATAAATTCAACAAACCAATTTATTTCCCTCCCTTTGATAAAGTTAACCAATAAAACTAAATGTAATAATAATAGCATCCAATTAGTTGAGCCCTGGTATTATAATAAATAGAATTGAACTGTGTAATTAAATTTGATAAATAAAATGAAAACCATTGTATAAATACAGATTAAGTAGCGGGCGTATTTAATGTCCTCATGTTGTTGAGATCTATTTGTTTTGTTTTAGATTCAGTTTTTCCTATTATTTTACCAGCACAGAACGTTCCTTCCATGCTGGTCTGGGAGTAAAGATAAAACATGAAATGTACCAGTTGCAATTCCCGCGCAGCCCGATTTTTGAAAGCACATCACTCGAAAGTGGTATAAATCAGCTTATATCTCCAAAACTACAGCTCTAATCCAATTTTTGACTAGTTCACGAGATTAATGAGAGCTGTCTTTTATGCTCGTATTTCAAATTCAGCACAATTATTCACCACTTTCGAGTGGTTCACACATGTGCTTTCAAAAATTGGGCCCGTGACGGTAAGCCCATCGAGGGAAGCGGCGAAAATCTTCATCATGTTTTAGGCGGCTAACAAACCATCACTATTTTGATTCCCCTTTCCATCGCTCACAATCATGCAAAACGTGGCTTTTGGCTCTTACGGTATGTATGTATTGTACTGTAAGAGCCTTGAGGAGGCACAGACACTACGACGGGATGATGTAGCTCAGACGGCTCACAATACTATTCAATTAAACTTTGAATATAAGTTCAGTATTTTATTTATCTTTTTATCTCATAAAATTAATACATCTGCTGCCAACGGAAGCCCTAAGCAGACTCTGACTTTTCTCTTGTTTCGAATTGTAGTTTATTTTTAATTTTTATATTTAAGATTCGAATTCGATAAAGAGTAAAGAAGGAGTCTTTACAGTACCTATGTATGAAATGGCTCTGAGTGATTACAAAGTAGACCTCTTACTTTGTAGGTTATGGCATGTGGTCGTTTAGGTAAAAGAGCGTGCCTTATCAGAGGTAGCGATATTCGTATCTGTAAACATGGCAATGCATAGATTTGCCAACGTTCAGATGTTATACTTGTAAGCTAGAGCTACTATAGCTTGAACTACATCAGTGTTAAAAACAATACAGTACAGAGTGTTTAATTGTGTCACAGACACATTCAAACAGATGGCGCTTGATGACAAAAAATCATTTAGTAAAAATGTCAAGTGACAGCTGGTCCTGATAGAAAAATTTAAAGGCTTACTCACCTGCTGGGTGGTGCAGGGCGCACGCACCAGGGAATGATGAGGACGTATTAGTATCGCTGTCCAAAGGCGGAATGCTGCCGGCATTTGTGGTAGGTACTATGCCACGGGGGCCACTCCTTTTTTAATTATTTTATATTAAGAGTAGTTTTAAATCTACTATATAAAAATAAGTCGGGTTTTCCTTCCTGACGCTGTAACTCCAGAACGCACGAACCGATTTCCACGGTTTTGCATTCGTTGGAAAGGTCTCGGGCTCCGTGAGGTTTATAGCAAAGAAAATTCAGGAAAATTTTCAACAGAAAAGCGGGAAAATCTTTTTTCAATCTGGTGGCGAAACGGAGTTCGCCGGGTTTGCTAGTTGTTTTTAAATTTAATTATAGTTTAATTTGTTTTTAATTCCCCTTTTATATATTTTTTTAATTAATAAAAGTTAATATTCTCATAAACTTTTGCATTTATTAATATTGGTAGGATCGTGGTTATATACCGCTTTTTTGCTTAGCACAGCGGATTGATTCTCTATTGTGCACGTGTATAAAATTACCAAGTAGCAATAGGCGACCTTATCGATTCAGAGAACTATATTACTCACCAACTTCTATTTATATACTCACGAGCAAAAGAACGGGTCGCTTTTCATAGAACTTTGTGTGAAAATTGACCAGTTATTTTTGCTTGGCAGTGTATAAAACAGTCTGATAATTTACACCATTTATAACTCAAGAACGGCTGCACCGTATTAACTATTTACAACAAGGTAACATTTAATACACAGCTATGACAATTTTCTATATAGATAATCACAAAGTACAAAGGACATAGGCCTTCCTCAAAGATGTCTTTAAGATCAGTATGCTTAGTATAAGTTTCAGTCATAAAATGCGTCTCGAATACGTTTAAAGGCGTTAAAATGTCAAATACTATTAAAGAAAGAAAGAAGATGTTTTATTCCTTTTTGCAAGACACACAAATATAACAACAAGAAAAAATGGAAAAAAACACAGACATGAAAATAGATCATCCGCGTTGTGTCTTCACAAATGTGAAACGGTCGCTGGCTCAGCATTACGCTGAGGTTAGACACCTGCAGCACTGATTTTCAGCCAGAACCGTCTGTCACTCACGAAACGATACACATATAAAATATACTACACACACACAGATAGAATATGAGAGTAGTTTGTTGCCGTTTCAATCCGCAAGAGGCGCTGCCAAATTCCGATCTTACTACAGCGCTTCAGACGGCCATTGCACAGGGTCCTGATGTCCACAAATTTCTCATCAACATCTCCAGCCTATAAAGGTCCCACTGCTAAGCGTAGCCTTCCTCTCGAAATGAGAGCTATTGCTATATTTCCCACGCAGGCACAGGGCCCGGAGTGGTATAAATCAAACAGATGACGCTTAGCGACAAAAATTCGCATAGTAACAAAGGTCACGTGACATCTAGTAACAGGTAGAAACCTTCGAAGACTACCCACCTGCTATGGGTGGTGTAGGGGTAGGTATAGCACGCGTCACGGAATGACGAGGATCCGGGTTCAATTCCCGGCCATAGCTTTACTTTTCGGATGTGTTCTAATTTTCACTGAAATTTCGAAATTTGGTATAAATCTGTTTATATCTTTAAAACTACAGCTCTAATCAAGTTTTTGACTAGGTCACAAGATTAATGAGAGCCGTATCTTCTAAGGTACTCGTATTTAAAATTCAGCACAATTTTTCACCATTTTCGAGTGGTATTTTCACATATATTCTAGGAACATATATATTAAAACATATATATTTAAATCTATGTTGAAGGAGCACTATCTGTCATCTTGTTCATGAATCTTGTAGCTGGCTTTTTAGGTATGTGTTTATGTGTCTATTTATTTCTCCATTTATTATAAATTTGTGTTTCATTTATACCTAATATATTAGAAAGAAAGAAAGAAAACATTTATTCGTGTATTACGTATTTCAGTACTTAGTATATTAATATATGTTCTAAATTGCACCACCTGCTCAGATCTGTTCTGTTCTCCAGTCCATTATGGTTGCCTGGTAGAGATCGCTCTGTAGCGATAAGGCCGCCTATTGTTACCTTGTAATATTCTATATACCTTTTTTCTGTTTTGGTTGTTATATGTGGTGTTCAATAAAGAGTTATTGTATTGTATTAGGAACTTCATACACCATTACATCCACAAATTTCAAACTTCTTCATCACTATCAGTTATAACCAGCTGCCTGATACGATCATTTCGGCCTCGTCGGTAAGATGTTTTAAAATTAAACTCAGGAATTGGCTTCTCGAGCACACATTCTATACATTCGACGAACTCTTTTCCTGGCAGTCAAAGCCTACAGCTTTATGATTGAAAAAAAAAATGTTTTATTATTTTATTGGTGCTGCCGTTTTATTTAAATTTTAAATTGTAATTGTTTTTTAAATTTCATGAGTTGTTCTTGACATGAAATGACATAAAATAATGATAAAAAATGACATGTAATAACTATAATTATTACGAATAAATGAGTATGAGTATGAGTATGAGTATCAAAAGCTTTAATCCTATCATATTTCAGTATCACCTGTATCAACATCAGACGGCACTCTACATGGAGTGCGGACTGTATCGCGTGGGTTAATGGTGCGAGAGACAGAGATAACACCCCCCTCTCCCTCGAGTGATATACTAGAATTTGATCGGATCTGTGTAATTGTGCGGATATAGATAACGCGGAGATTCTTAAGTTTGCGCTAGATTGTTAATATTGTGAGGATTGTGCCGCGTTTTTGGATTGTTTTATAAGAGTGCTTGTTGCGTTAATGTGGTTAGGATTTGTTAGTGTCACAAAAGTTAACGGTTTAGAGTTTATGTTTGAATTTTCGTATTACTAAACCGCGATGAAGGATTGAAAAATTTGTCATTCCATATATATTTTGACGTAACTATATGGAACTTCAATGCTGGTCTGGGAGCAAAGGAAAAACATACAATGTACCAGTGACTTCTCGTCCGAAAGGGGAAATGTGCGAAATTCTTAGGAATCATGTTAGAGGTAATGCGGCTAGCAACCCTTCACTATTTTGATTCCTTTTTCCACCTCTACGCCTTCAATCATGCTAAGTGTGGCCTTTAGGTTTTGTTACTGCTCTATCTACCCCGTAAGGGATATAGACGGTGATTTGTGTATGTATGTATGTTTAACTATATGGAATGTAAAATTTTTCAATCCCTTTTTCATCACATACATACATACACACATAAATCACGCCTTTATCCCTTATACTATTATTTTAGTATTACTAGACTAGACGAACTTCTAGCTTGCATCTTTCCGATTGTACCAAAACCCTGTACATATATTACTCCCAAAAATATATATAATAGCCCGTGGTTATCGTATATTTTGACAAACACTCGCCCCACCTGAAGATATATTATGATCCACGATAGGATAGGGCGAGAAAAGGGCCAGATTGATCACGTGACGTTATCGCTTCATACCTGACTGCTGAAGATAGATCCGAGGGTGTGAGGGCTCGCGAGGAATTTTGATGGTTTACTGGATACAAGTGAATTCACTAATCATTACTTTGTGGGAACCCAGGGCTCGATTTTCGAGAAATCACTCGAAATCACCATTTGAGAGTGGCGAAAAATTTGTGCTTAATTTTAAATCATCATCACTACGTAGTATAAAACAAAGTCGCTTTCTCTGTCCCTAAATCCCTATGTATGCTTAAATCTTTAAAACTACGCAACGGATTTTGATGCGGCTTTTTAATAGATAGAGTGATTCAAGAGGAAGGTTTTTGTATACATGCATAATATACCGTGCGAAGCCGGGGCGGGTCGCTAGTTTTAAATATGGGAAGTTATAGCTCTAACTAGCTGCTGTTGTTCATAAAACGGAGGCGGGTAGACTGGATGACCCATGCTGCAATCTCAGTTTTGAGGGTAAGCATATAATTGATGTGTTTGTATTAGTGTCCGACCGAAGGTTCGGTTTCGATTTCGGTTTCGGCCAATTTCGGCCAAAAAAGTGATTTCGGCCGAAGTTTCGGTTTCGGCCAGAATCCGGCCGAAACCTTCGGCCGGGCCGAAATTACTTCGCGGCCTCTCGCGGCTCTCGCATCCGGAGCATTCGGCTTAATTCGGGCGCGTAAAGTAAAAGTACAAATTGAAATATGTACTCTAAGCTCCAGGAAGAAGGACTACAAAATAGTCCGAAACATGTCGAGCATCACTCGACTTTTTATACGTGAGTTATCCGTTTGTGTAATTATAATTAAAGTCTCACGGTAGTTTCATGTGCCTATATCTATTTTCATTAAAAATAAACGTTTTTTATTTTGTTTAACAAAAAAAGAAACGTTCTCAAATAAGAAATCCTTGCAATAACGTTTTCTTTACGATTTGTACAGTAATTTTGAATATTTTGGTTTGGTTTCGGCCAAAATCAGAAAAAAACCGAATATTCGGTTTCGGTTTCGGTTTCGGCTAAAAATCGTGTTTCGGTCGGACACTAGTTTGTATTGCTTTGCTGGGACTTTTAACACGAGATAACAGTAACACACACTAATCAGCTGATGATTCCACTATTTTGGTGTTCTTCGCACAAAAAGGTGTATAAGAAGGTCGGTTTTCAAATCTTCACGGGAGTGAACATACACTTGTGAAGTAGGGTAGAAATTATTATGAAAAAAAAAAAAGATGGCTGATTCGTTCATCACGCGCCCGCTGCAACTAAAGATACGAATTAGTCGAAAGTATAATTGGATTGGGATATGAAAGAGGATATAGTGACTAGGATGGAAAAAAGTATGCTTAGTTGGTTTGGTCACGTAGGGGATGGATGAAATTAGACTAGCTAAACAGATCTATATGGGGAGTGTGAATGCGTTGGGAGGGGAAGACCTAGATGGACGTTCCGAGACCAAATAGGAGACGTTTTGGAAAAAGGTCAGGTCAGGAGTACCCGAAACCGACGAGCATGTATGAAGATTGATGAATGTGGATGAAGCGGAAGTATGTCAGGATCGTAGCAAGTGGAAACAAAGTAATCTCTGCCTACCCCTGTGGGAAAGAGGCGTGACTGTATGTATGTATGTATGTATAATTGCTGGGAAATCAAAATAGTGATGGGTTGCTAGCCGCATCGCCTGTAACATGATTCCTAAGATTTTCGACCATTCAATTGGTGGGTTTTTACCATCTGCGCGGGAAGAGATGCAACTGGAACATTCTATGTTTTTCTTTGCTCCCAGACCAGTAAGGAAGGATATGTGTAAAGATGACTGTAATGATTGCTTGATGGCAACAGTACACTGTATGTACACACGGCAATATAATCAGGTAAGCACCTACGCACGCTCGCGCCGTATCTATCCTGCTTACCGAATAGCTTTGCTGTGTGTACATTGTCCCGTTAAACTTCACGTTAACAATAAAAAATACATCAGAAACAGCGTTTAAATGACTACCAGCTATCAACACCTACCTTCTTATCAATTTCCCCCCTTACGTAGGGGTGGTCGGATAAATAATTTATGATGATCCGCGATAGGATCGCAGAACAAAGGCACGTGGTGGTATCGCAGCTCGCAGCCGCGGCAGGGCTCCATTGCCGCACGGCACGGCAAACGGATAAGTCCGACTTTGACTTTAACTAACTACCTTTCTCTTTTTCTCTTTCTCTTTCTCTTTTTGCGCTTGTCAGTAAGTAATTTCTGCTCTGTAAAACTGAATATCCTTTGGTTATACTCCTATGGTAATTTTGACTGGTTCTCGCGATACAGGCCCGACCTAGTGCGAGAATCGCTGCTAAACTTTAGTTCTTAATTGTGTTAAGGTATCAGTTTCTGTGAATTTGTTATGGCATGTAAAGCATTTTGGAAATAAATGATTATCTTATCTTATCTTATCTTATCTTTACTACATACTTCACGTCTTTATCCCTTGCGGGCGAGACAGAGCCTAATAAGACCCAAAGACCACGCTTAGTATGATTGTGATGTAGGCGCATGGAAGTGGAAAGGGGAATCAAAATGGTGATGGGTTGTTAGCCGCATCGCCTAAAACATGGTTCCTAGATTCTCGCGCCTATCTTTACTAACTTTATAAGCCAAGTAGCTGTGTCCGCGCAGAATTAGACAGATAGATAGATTTATTTGTCACCTTTTTGAAAATACAATACATTTAAATGTCAAAATATAAGTAATTCGCAAAAGTATCGTCAATTGGAATAAAAAAAAGGATATAACAATAATTGGAATTAAAATAAAACAAAATAAGAATGTGGGTGTAGATGATTCACAAAAATTTCGTCATGAGTGGATAAAAAAGAGAAAATAATAATAATTTGTGTAAAAAAAATACAATTTAAAATGTCAAATAAGATAAAGTAACTGTGCTTAATTCGAAGTATGAGTAGATCCGAAGATAATTACAGCTCTAAAGAAACTATTCGACTTTTCGTAAAGTTGATTGGAGATCACTTTTGAGAGGTACCGCCACAGAGTTAATACCAGGGGTGCGAGTCGGGTTACCTCCGCGTGTGACCAAGAACTGCGGTTCATTTTTGAATCCGTCCGAGGGGAAGAGCAGTGCTTGGTCCAGTGCACCCTGGGCATCATCATTATCTGTTGGTTAAGAGCCCGACAGGGGGAGGGGTCTTTTGACCGTGTTCTACCGTGCAACGTTGCCGACATTTTTGTCACAAGATTTTTGAACACTATTTATTACTTTGACATTGGCGAAATCATCGCATCGATCGATGGGGACATATTAAAAAGAAAAAGAGTTATACCATTTTCGTGAGGTAGGTACTTTTAAAATCGAGCCACAAAGTTCAGTCACCCCGGTTTACAGTTACCGACCCGTGGTCCAATTAATTAACCAACTAAACTAACCCGGATAAATGCTGCAATTATTATGAATCTCTCAATAACATTTAAATAAAAAAATAGGCAGGCAGTGGCGTAACTATAACATCTGGGGCCCGCGGCAAATTCGTCATATGAGGCTCCTTCCTCAATATAAAGAAGTGCATCAGCGTCCCTTCTGTGCTCTAAACCAAGCCAGTTGGGGGCCCCGTAGATCTAGGGCATCCTGGCATTTTGCCATCCCTGCCACCCTATAGTTACGCCACTGTAGGCAGGTTAGGTTTGTTAGGTATCTTCATAAAATACCCACAAAAAGGGCAAAATACACTTCGAAGATCAGTTAGAAACTGTAGTTAGACCACGGGTCGGAAACGCGGCTTATGGTACGCAAAAAGTGCAATGGAGCCGCAGCTACGTCTCGAGGTCGCAATCCTGGGTCTCATGCGATTCCGAACGATTCGACTCGACTCGATACTGACAGGACTCGATTAGTGCCCAACATTCTTAACCCTCTCATTAAGATGGTAATGGTAAGGTTGTCAACCAACCAAGGCAAAACATGAAAATATGTTGTGAAAAGAAAGCTGGGGCTAATTCAGAACCAAAGGTGGATCGCTCGTTGTCAGATCCATAGAAGTGTCAAAAGTGATAGTTAAAACGCAAAATTGACTCGCATTAAGACGTCATGGTAAGGCCCCATCGCAACTTCTTTTAAAGGTGACATAACCAATACTCATTTATTCATAATAATATACAAACTATTAAAAACTAAATAAAAATAAGGAACACTAAAACTAGGAAAGTTGATTTAAAGTAAATTATGTTAGAAATGATTAAAAATTAACCTAAAAAATGCCCCCTGTTTCGTGCCTGGTTCCCATTACATGAATCAGAAATAGAATTTATTTACAAACATTACCGAATTAGAAAATGTGGTTTATGATCAGAGATGTACAAAACAGTTTTAAAAAAACATTTAAATACAAAATGCAAAATACTTTTCAGTTCTTCTGTTCTGTTCGGATTAATGTTTGAAGTGAAGGTAACGGCGCGTCCCATTAGCTCAAGGTCATTGAGTCCTGTCAGCATCAACAGCAATCATTATATCTTTGTAACTCCCGACGCAAAAGAGAGGCGTTATAAGGTGGACGTCGACCTCTCTCTCTTTCTCTCTCTCTCCGAGTGTGCGTGTCTGTCTGTGGCATTCTAGCTCTCAAACGGATGGACCGATGTCGATGCGGTTTGTTTCATTCGAAAGTCAGTTTCCTTGCGGTGGTTCTTAACCATGTTTGGTAAAAATCGGTCCAGTAGTTTGAGCATCAGCTGTTTTCCAAAATTATGTAATGTAATCTTTTCAATGCAATAGGCGATATAGGCGATCAGGCTAGCAACCCATCACAATTTCGATTCCATTTTCCACCTATACGCCCACAATCTTGCTAAAAGTGGCCTGTAGGTACCTGTTACCTTACGCTCTGTCTACCCCGTAAGGGATAAAGACGTGATTTGTGTAGGTGTAGGTTCACTACAATGTTGTCAATATTCATGTGTGTAAATAAGTGTTTATTTCTCTCTCTCTCTCTCTCTCAATCAAGTAACACAAGTATCGCGTTATCACTTCATCTACCCATTGAGCTAAAGAATAGCTTTTACACCCTATTTCTTACGGTCGGGTGCTTTTAAAAACAACGAAGGTGCGTAAGAAGCCACGCGCAATTTGACACGCGTAGATTGGAGAGACGCTTGATAAGAGAAGTGTGTTAACAGGTCTTTTAGTTCAGCGTCTTAGCTGTGTCACCTGGGGGTCGCAGGACCTCTTTAGGGGGTCGCAGTAAACTTGAACGCTCATTACGATGAAATATGAGTATTCGATATTCATATTTTACTAGCTGACCCGGCGAACTTTGTTCCGCCTTAAATTTGAAAAATTCCAGTGGTTTGGGCTGTGCTATCCCGCGGGAACTATGCAATTTTCCGGGATAAAAACTATCCTATGTCCTTTCCCGGGACTCAAACTATCTGTATACCAAATTTCAACTAAATCGGCCTAGCGGTTTAAGCGTGAAAAGGTAACAGACAGACAGACAGACAGAGTTACTTTCGCATTTATAATATTAGTAAGGATTTAGGAAAACAGTGCAAGGAGGTGAGTGGGGGTCGCCATATACTTTTCAGATTAAAGGGGGTCGCGAAATGATAAAGGATGCTGGTTTTCAGCCTGCCCATGTGGCTCATGCTGGGGTACCGAATATAGCGGGTTAATTGACGTGCGAAAAGAACAAACCCACGAACAGCAAATTATAATGATAACTAGCTTCTGCCCGCGACTTCATCTGCGTAGAATTATACATTTAAACCTTCCTCTTGAATCATAGGGACAGAGAAAGCGACTTTGTTTTATACTATGTAGTGATTAGCACGATGAAGTGGCAGTGGGCAGCTCACATATGCCGCAGAACTGATGGCCGTTGGGGCAAACTGGTTCTGGAGTTGAGCGTGTTGGCAAACGCAGTATTGGGCGTCTATTGCTAGATGGGGCAATGATATTCGCAGCAGCGGCAGGGATTGATCGAGTCCCATGGCGTGCTATGGTATACGCCTATGTCCAGTGGTCTAACTCGCTGATGATGATGATGTCGCACAATATGAAAGAAAGAAAGAAAGAAAAAAGTGAATTTGTGAATCTCAAAACATCAAATAAAATAAATTAAACACACTTAAAACAATACAGATAAATTGTCACATAATGGTCCCAACTCAGCATTTGCTGGCCTTACAGCCAGCGCTGGTCTTCCGTTGGGACCATATGAAGCTAGCTGTGGACCCACAGGCATTTGCGAGGATTTAGTGAAGTTTCAACATGAAACTACCGTGCGACTTAATCATTATTACACATAAACGGATAACTCACGTATAAAAAGTCGAGTGATGCTCGACATGTTTCGGACTATTTCGTAGTCCTTTTTCCAAGAGCGCTCGCCCCGGCGGCAGCGACACGAACACTGCGCGCCAGCGCTCTGCTCCCGCGGCTGTTCGACGCAACTGACAGCGGCGCACAACTACCCTCGTTTTCATCGTCATTTTTATTATTGTCAAATGTCGGGCAGCACACAACCCTGATCACGTCACTCCGTAAAGGCCGCGGGGTAACAGCCGCGGGAGCAGAGCGCTGGCGCGCAGTGTTCGTATCGCTGCCGCCGGGGCGAGCGCTCTTGGAAAAAGGACTACGAAATAGTCCGAAACATGTCGAGCATCACTCGACTTTTTATACGTGAGTTATCCGTTTATGTGTAATAATGGTTTAGTGAAGCTCTGTAATGCTGCTAGCACACCTGCCTTATCGCGCTTACGCTCAATTGGCTCTCTCTTAATGATCGCTCGTCGCCGAGCGTTGCTTTTGCCGAGGAAAATGTTATGCGACGAGAACAGATAGATCTAGGCTTTAAATTGTATAGTACAGCCGTATTTGGTACATGTGAAATGGTGCTTTCAGTTCGGTATTTGACATACAATACAATACAATACAATAACTCTTTATTGAACACCACATATAACAATCAAAACAGAAAAAAGGTATACAGAATATTACAAGGTAACAATAGGCGGCCTTATCGCTACAGAGTGATCTCTACCAGGCAACCATAATGGACTGGAGAACAGAACAGATCTGAGCAGGTGGTGCAATTTAGAATATATATTAATATACTAAGTACTGAAATACGTAATATATTATACATGAAACACACATTTACAATAAATGGAGATATAAATAGACACATACACACGTACCATAAAAAATAAAACCAGCTACAAGATTCATGCACAAGATGACAGATAGTGCTCCTTCAACATAGATTTAAATATGGGTAACGATTTAGCGCACACACATACATACATACATAAATCACGTCTTTATCCCTTACGGGGTAACAAGACCTAAAGACCACGTTTAGCACGATGGAAAGGGGAATCAAAACAGTGATGGGTTGCTAGCCACATCGCCTATATAACGTGATTCCTAAGATTTTCGCCCAATCTCTCGATGGGCTTTTATCTGCGCGGGAAGAGAAGCAACTGGTGCATTCTATGTTTTTTCTTTACTCCCAGACCAGCATGGAAGACTAGCTTTTTTATTCTTGATTTTTTATGTTTACTTTTACGGTTTTACTGTTAGAAAATAAATTTCTAAAATACACTGAAAATTAGAACACAGAAAAATCCTAAAAGTAAAGCTATGGCTGGGAATCGAACCCGAATCCTCATCATTCCGTGATACATGCTATACCGCTACACCACCCATAACAGTTGAGTAGGCTTCGAATTTTCATTTTTTTGTATAGAAAACAGGTAAAGTTAAAAGAAACGTTACAGACGGTTCAATGAACTTTATAAGAAAAGAAGTTAGTTGCTTATCTCTCAAGATATAAACTCTAACGTCCAATAAATTCTCATACATTACGCGAAGACAATTTTAACCGAGATTGCACAGAAATGTTAATCCCGAAACAAAATTCGCGACATCAAAATTCATATCGTGGTATCTTTAGGTGCCATCTTATAAGTCAAGGGAGCGCCTGCCTGCTAGGGTGAGCAGGCTGCGTTCGTGGTTAAGGGATAGTCCCTTAACCTTTTAACCGGTGATCACACTAAGTTCTACTTTGTTCTATGTTTCTGTATTGTTTTGTACTGATTTGTGGTGTTCAATAAAGAGTATTTGTATTGTATTGTATTGTAAGTTTAAATGTACATAAAAAATTACCTTGTTACTCCGCTACTCACGTGCAAGATAACTAAGCCTGTGTGAAATATACATTATATGTTTTTCATGTTATATATATTTCACACAGGCTTGGTTATCTTGCACGTGAGTAGCGGAGTAGCAAGGTAAATTTTTTGTTCATTGAAATGGACCTCCGCAAAGTAACGCCTGATTCAATAAAACACTAAGTTTAAGTTCGCTATCACAGTTTATTCAAAGGTTACATTGAAAACTAGCGTTGAATGTTATATGTATTACTAGTTTCTGCCCGTGACTTCGTCTGCATTGAATTACACACAAAAACCTTCCTCTTGAATCACTCTATCTATTAAAAAAAACCGCATCAAAATCCGTTGTGTAGTTTTGAAGATATAAGCATACTTAGGGACATAGGGACATAGGGACAGAGAAAGCTACTTTGTTTTATACTATGTAGTGATGTTGAATGTTTACTTTGCTGGGATTGTTTTAATCTATACAAGTTACTCTCTATTTATACAGCATACTACAGATTGTTGAAATTTTATTTAATTGTTTGCTGTTAATTAATCTTCCCATTGTCAGCCTATTTGCGTCCCATTGCTGGGCACGGGCCTCCTTTCAGAATATTTAATAAATAGTAGTTCATGTTTTTTTTACTTTTTACATGTGATAAAACTTTTTCAAATCACATTGAAAATGAAACGCATAAGCACTTTGCCGTCATCTAATTTTACACAAACCTAGAACGAACTCAACGTCAATTTCGACAAACACAATCTTAATATTCTACTGAAGACTTTATCCCACTGTCACCCCGTTGATGGCCACCCTACCCAAGGGTATTCTTGCAAGAGCCAGATAAGGACAAAAGTGGGAATGATGTGTTATGTCGGGAGCGATACGGGCACGTATTGATTCCACAACTTATTATTAACTGTCAAAAGTTTGAGGTTAAATGTTTTGTAGATTGACTTGCGCATTTGAAAGTTTTGTGAAATATGAAAGGATACAGTGTTATCTGTGTTTTGGTTTAGCAATTTTAGCATTCGTGTGATGAAAGGTAGAGTTTTTGCTTAAGCGGTTGTTGGGTGCTCGAGTTACAAACTCAAAAAATAGGTAATGACTTTTAGTGACCATTTTTTTTTTCTATTTCCATCTCATATTGTTTGGTAGAGAGAAATATGCGATTGTTGTTTTCAGTGCATTAAACAATGTACCTTAATTAACTTAACCTCTTGACAGATTTTTTGGTAAATAAGCGATTTTGGTAACTGCAAGTTACTTAAAAATATGATTTACAGATGTCAACAGTTGTACAAAGGGTACAGGGATCTTTTTACAGACGATCATAATAATAAATTCAAGGAAATGCCTGGATAGTATGACGAAAAATTCTTGGTTTCTGAATTACTTTTCGTGTAGCATTTTCTGCTATACAATTTAAAGTTATGTATTCGGCCTTGCATGTTTTATTTTTAAAAAAAGTATTTAACACAAAAAAATTCAAAGCGCATACATAAAAATCCCAATAAAAATACTATTTAATTGCAATCAACCGAAAAAACCTCCATCGTAAACAAATTTATTCTCCGATTTTCCTTGAAAGTCAATTCAACTGCAACCTTACTTCTCAGTGATACAGTTGCTATTCGTGTCGGAATCGGAACCTGTTGCTGCCGGAAATTGCCTCGTTCGCCGGTGGCGCCCTCTCCCGAATCACGTAATAACAAATTACCGGGATCTTTGGGCTAATTAAATATGCCAGCGGGATTTTTACTGAGATTCCTTAGTAAATTAAGGACTGGTTTAGTGTGCGGTTCAGCATGGTCACCCTGGTGTATTTGAAAGGTTTTGAAATGTCATTCGAAACTGGTTCGATCTGGTTCAATCTAGTTCCAGTAGGTTCAAGTAATTTAGTGGTTAGTGGGTTAGTGGAAATGTATTAATTGCATAGGTGTATACGTGCGTTATTTTTACATGTGGTTTCTTATGAGCTGAGCTAAACACAAATTTATGCACACTCTTGAACGTTAAAAATCATCATCATCAGCAAATAGTCACTTTGGTAGCCTACCCTAGGTTAGCCTAGTGGTTAGAGAATCTCTCAAGCTTAATATGGTCCCGAGTTCGATCCCCGTTCGAGACAGATATTTGTATGAAAAATGCAGTATGTTTGTTCCCGAGTCTTGAATGTTTAATAAAGAGAGAGAGATATTTAAAGTAACTATGTATGTATTTAACTATAATTTACAAGCAAGCAAGCAAGGTAACAAAACCTTAAGGCCACGTGCATGATTGTGGGCGTATAGGTGGAAAGTGCAATCAAAACAGTGATGTGGTAGCCGCATCGCCTATAACATGGATCCTAAAATTTTCGCCCATGCGATAGGCTTTCACCATGTGCGCAAAAGAAGCAACTGGCACATTCTATGTTTTTTCTTTACTCCCAGAAATTAATCACTACACATGCATATTAATTAGCCGCGGGCACGCCTGACGTGGGTTTATGAAAAGCACACATCGCCCATTTTGTTTGTGGTAAAAATTAATTAAAAAGATAGTATCGCTTTAAGGTGCGCCTGGGCATCCGAGATAAGCTGTGATACTGGTAATGAATTAATGGGGACGGCTGAAACTTTCAGCTCTAGCCTGAGAATTAAAAAAAAAACGCGGAACCTTGTGCCGCCGAAGAAACTGGATTAGTACAGATTAGATTAGATTACTTATACATTCAATAAAAATTACATCATATTGTATATTGTCAAATTAGGAGAATTTAGATTGAAATCGTCAAAAGTAAACAAAATATATATATTTTTTTTAATATGAATAGGAAGGCAAACGAGCAAGTGGGTCACCTGATGGTAAGTGATCACCACTGCCCATAGACACCCGCAACCCCGGAGGGATTGCAGATGCGTTGCCAACCTAGAGGACTAAGATGCAATGCCTCTTGTGCCCGTAATTTCCCCGGCTGTCTTACTCTCCACACCGGAACACAGCAGTGCAAGCACTGCTACTTAGAATACAAATCATTCATTAATCAATTATTATACAGAGGCCTTACTGTGACGTCTTTAATGCGGTTCAATTCCGACTCAGCTCAGGTTTTACCTGTCGTTTTTAGTATGGGTCTGACAGCGAGCCATGAGATGCCTCCATGCTGGTTTGGGAGCAAAGAAAAAACAGAATAAACCAGTTGCTTCTCTTCCCGCGCAGATGGTAAAAGTCCATCGAGGGAGTGAGCGAAAATCATAGGAATCATGTTATAGGCGATGCGGCTAGCAACCCATCATTATTTATCCATCCCTAATATAATACTTAAATTAATGGAAATATTCCTTTGTTTATTGCGCTCTTTATTTATTTATTTTATGTAGTATATTTTATTGATATATATTATAGATAGTATAAAGTAGTTTATTGACTGGTAGGTTTTAGGAGTTTATGTATTATATTCGGTAAAGTTATGTATTGTGGCTCTCAGTGTTTGCAATTTTTAAACTCACTCGTCCATCCCTAATATAATACTCCTTTCATCCACTCAAAGGTTGACTGGAAGAGATCCCTTAAAGGGATAAGTCCGCTTTTGTGCATATATCTCAGTGTTTGTCAATTGTATTTGTCTTGTTTATTTTGCACAATAAAGAGTTTACATACATA
The DNA here is from genome assembly GCA_949127965.1 of Pandemis corylana. Lineage (NCBI taxonomy): Eukaryota > Metazoa > Arthropoda > Insecta > Lepidoptera > Tortricidae > Pandemis > Pandemis corylana. The sequence goes on along the minus strand of OX421852.1, from coordinate 3,071,069 downwards.
CATACATACAATACTCCTTTCATCCACTCAAAGGTTGACTGGAAGAGATCCCTTAAAGGGATAAGTCCGCCTTTGTGCATGTATCTCAGTGTTTGTCAATTGTATTTGTCTTTATTACACATAAACGGATAACTCACGTATAAAAAGTCGAGTGATGCTCGACATGTTTTATACGTGAGTTATCCGTTTATGTGTAATAATGATTGAGTCTCACGGTAGTTTCATGTTGAAAGTGTATTTGTCTTGTTTATTTTGCACAATAAAGAGTTTACATACATACATACATACCTACCTACATATTTTTTTATTCCCCTTTCCACCTATACGCCCACAACCATGCTAAATGTGGCCTTTAAGGTCTTGTTACCTTAGGTTCTGTCCACCCCGTAATGGATAAAGACGTGATTTATGTGTGTGTGTGTGTCTGACAGCGAGCGAATCTAAACTGAATTGGAATTGAGTCGCATTATGAAACGGTAACCCGGTGCTATGAATAAGTCCACAATCGCTAACTTTGGTGTGAAACATTTATTTCGAGCTAGTCGTTACAATACTTTAGTTTTTTTTTAATACCCAGGTAATCGAAGAACCGATACGTCCTAATATTAGCTATCGATTCGACCTTCGCCGAGCAAGGCTGTGTTATCAGTAGGAAGTATCGGCCGACCTTCGTGAAAGACAAAGGATCTACACGCTTAATCCGCAGCAAGGAATGCAATATTGATGTATGCTTAAAGAAAAAAAAATACTACATACATACGCTAATCATGTCTTTATGTTTGTGGGCGCAAGCGGTAAGGGGAATCAAAATAGTGATGGGTTGCTAGCCGCATCGCCTATTCCCCCAATTACCCTTTACACTTGTGGGAGCACATTCATAAAAAAGATTAGCAAAATTCCAAGTGCCTACGGTTCAACGGATAGAACCCCTTTACCCCTTTTTAGGTACGCTGTCTTGAGAAAAAAACATATAGGTAATGAACAAAAAATTTACCTTGCTACTCCGCTACTCACGTGCAAGATAACCAAGTATGTGTGAAATTTATATGTTTTTCATGCAACTCTCCCTCCACTACTGCCAATAAAACACACATAAAATGATGATGAATATGATAAATAAAATATAAGTTGATTTCATACCATTTTGTGTCAATTTCTCAAGTTATAATTTCTTTTGCTTGTTTTTATATTTTGTGTCAGAAATCTTACTTTCTTTTTTTTTCTTTTGAATAAAAACCACGATATTTAATTCTATAGTAAATGTCATATCGACTTTCCTGGTCGACAACTTCTAAATCCACAGCGGGTTTTTTTGCTTTATCTGTGCTTCCTTGTACTATATCTGTTTTTCCCGTGTTATGGACACACGTAGACGAAAATAATTTACTTACGACTAATTTACAATGTTTCCATTTACAAAAATATATACAATTCAACATGTTATTTACATACATTTACCTCGTCCGAGTTATTAATAAAGATTGCTTAATTTCTGTTATGCCATTGAAAAGTCACCTAAAGTATTTAGTATTAATCATTTTATAAACGATGCAGCAAGCCACCCATCACTATTTTCTCCTAAACTTTTTGTTTTGTAAAAAATATTTGTCAGATTTGGATTGTAGTTAGGAGATTTTGGACTATTGTTGAGTAGAGAAATATAGTAGAGAATAGAGATTTCAGGTTATAGTTTTAAAGTATCCATACCAATATTCTTGTTTGTTTTGTCCAAGTTTCTCCTTCCGTTTAACCATTGAACTTCCTCGTTCTAATAAAAGTCACACCTAAACAAAAATAGTTGTCAGATTTGGAACGTAGTTGGTTTTGGATTAATTGTTGAGGAGACAAATATAGTAGAGGTTGGAGACTATAGTTTTAGGTATCCATATCAATATTCTTGTTTGTTTTGTTCAAGTTTCTCCTTCCATTTAACCATTGATTTTCCTCGTTCTAATAAAAGTCACACCTAAACAAAAATAGTTGTCAGATTTGGATCGTAGTTGGAATATTAACCATTGACAATTCATCATCATCATCATTATCATCTCCAGCCTATACACGCCCCACTGCTGGGCACAGGTCTCTCAGGTGGGCTTGGGCTGCAGTTCCCCGGGCTCAGTGCGGATTGGGAAATTCACACACCATTAAGTTGCTTCACAGATGTGTGCAGGTTTCCTCACGATCTTTTAATTCATCGAAAAACTCGAACCACGGTTTCATTATGAATGGGACCTTGAAACGCAATTGCATTCGAAACTGTATGTTGCGCTTGCGCCGGTCTTAGACACGGAATCACTCATTCATTCATGGTAAAGGAAAAATACAATGACGCTATACATTCTTACAAACAAATTCATAAATGACAAATGCGGTTTTAAAATGACCGGCCATTTTCGATCCGGTATTCCCTAGATTCACTACTGACTTTTGTTCATACCTTCGATTCACAATACATCCTACTAATATTATAAACGCGAAAGTTTGTAAGTATAGGATGGATGTTTGTTACTCTTTCACGCCAGAACCAGATCTGGATGCGATTTGGAACATAGATATATAGTCTGGAAGAACAAATAAGCCACTTTTTATCCTGGAAAATTGCGTGATTCCTGCGGGATAGCGATAAACGAATTCTATGCAGACGAAGTTGCGGGCAACGGCTAGTACTTACATAAATCACGTATTATCCTTTACGGGGTAGACAGAGCCTAAGGCAACAAGGCATAAAGGCCACGTTTAGGATGATTGGATGAAAGGGGAATCATAATAGTGATGGGTAGCAGCATCGCCTATAACATGATTCAATCCAATACAATTTAAGTACAATATTTTATTTGGTTAAAATCATATATGTGTGCCTAAGGGGATGTTTGTCACAAAGTATACTTCGTTTCTTTTAGCATTAGAAAGAAGTTAAAAATTTTTGACATGCCTCTTTATCGACAAACACTTTTTTTAAATCGTTAACTTAGGGCCGACAACGCACTGGCATCGCGTAAAGCGCTGCGGGTGTCTATGGACAGTGGTGGTCTTAACATCAGGTGACCCACTAGTTCGTTTGTCTGGTCTCTCTAACATAAAAAAAAAACTGGACAATATAAAATCATATTAGAACAAATCACAATATTCCAGGGATTTTAAAATGTAACTTTCTTTTAAATAAATAATGCTGAAAAAACGAAGCGAAGGCTGAGCTGTTATTTTTTTTTTCAATCAAAAGACAAAGGCTTGCATCCCCATACAGCTAAAGAAGAGTCCAATTGATAGTTTCAAAACTTAACAGACTCCACATTAACATTTATTGCGATAAGGTCCCCTACAGTTTTTAGCGACAACATCTCCAAGAATCTAACTATAAGTTTAAAGTCACATCCTCCTGGGACAGTGTGTGTGTGTGTATGGGTGTGTGCGGACGGGCGTCGCGGCGATAAGGATGTATTAGCGCATTCCGGCAGCGGGCGCCACTGTATTTATTCTTATCCGGAATAAGTCAGGTTACACCCCTAGTGATGTTACTAATATCGATATATTAAAAAAAAAATGAACATAATTTTTTCGTTTCTCATAATTAATGTAGTACTTTAGGTTTGGTTTTTTCGACTGAACACCTCAGTAAATGTATTTCAGGTCTTTTTTATTCGTTGACAAATTTATTACATAAGTTATCGATATTCAAAGTGTACGGCTCGAAGAAGTGATTAAATTTTGAAATCAATGATTTTGAAGAAATATCCTGGGGTGCGAGTCGGGTTACCTCCGCGTGTGGTCAAGAGCTGCGGTTCGTTTTTGGATCCGTCAAACAATTCAAAGATACCTTGTGTTGTATTGGTTTACCTAGAGGATAAGTGGAGGCGTCAGAATGAAGTCGTAATGTATCTTAGAGACGCGATTGATTTTTATTTCTCGCGTCAAACGTCATTAATATAGGCAATGCGGCTAACCCATCACTATTTTGATTCCCCTTTCCACCTATACGCCCACAATCATGCTAAACGTGGCCTTTAAGTTTTGTTATTGATAAAGGCGTGTCGTGATTTACGTATGTATGTAACTTGCTGTTTTTTTTTCTTTATTTTGGTACTGACCAATCACGTTAGCATTTCATTGTTAATAGACTGAATGAAATGGCATAGCGTGTAAGAGTGAGATACAATTCTTATTCATTTGACGCTGTGTTCACTTGAACATTGTCGAACACTGGCCCTGGGATTTCATACATAGAAATAATATACAATACAATACAATAACTCTTTATTGAACACCACATATAACAACCAAAACAGAAAAAAGGTATACAGAATATTACAAGGTAACAATATTCGGCCTTATCGCTACAGAGCGATCTACCAGGCAGCAACCATAATGGACTGGAGAAGATAATTTGTAATAGAAAAATAAATTAAAGTAATTTATAGTGTAGTCGGTAAAAATAATAAGAATAATAATAATTTACTTGCTACTCAATTAATTACTAATAATAAGACCTAACCCTAACCTAATAAGATCTAGCGATAAGACCGCCTATTGGCTACTTTGTTCTTTGTTTCTGTATTGTTTTGTACTGATTTGTGGTGTTCAATAAAGAGTATTTGTATTGTATTGTACTGCTTTCGGCGTAAGTAGCGGAGTAGCAAAGTAAATATTTTTTGTTCATTAAAATGGACCTCCGCAAAATAACGCCTGATTCAATAAAAAACGTTTAAGAACTAGACTATCGATAAGTCTATCGTCTCGTCCCACCCCTCGCGAAGGGGGTGAAGCTTGGCGCGGCGAGATAGCGCGATAGCATCGCGGGTGGCAGCCCTGATAGCGAATAATAATAATTTTATTATAGCGTCTAGGGTTGACACGCGGGACAGCGTTAACGTTATATTAATTAACTGTGGTTATCTGATTTTTTATTGTTGCGTCGCGGCTGTGTTGTGTGACCTACTGTTGGACATGGTCTAGTGCTCGACGCGTGTGGTCTAGTGTTCGACACGTATGGTCTAGTGCTCGACATCTTAAAGCGGCTGTCAACAGCCCACCAGGATACATAAATTTGTTTTTATACCTTACAGGGTAGACAGAACCTAAGGTAATAAGATAAATGCCACGTATAGCATGATTGTGGGCGTAAGTGGAAGGGGAATCAAAATTGTGATGGGTTACTAGCCGCATCGCCTATAAAATGATTCCTAAGATTTAACCAAGACCACTAGATCTAAAAAGTTTTTTTGCATAGAAGGAAGGATTTTAGAAAGTTCCTAAGGTATAAAAATGTTATGTTATGGGCACAAAGTCGCATGGAAGAAATATAAAAGTATGATAATAACTAATTGTTGCCTGCAACTCTGTCTACATCTCAGGGATTTGTAAAACTTTATAATACCCATTCAGTAGTTCCAGGAATAAGCATTATACGAACAAACAAACAAAGTTAATAATGTACACATTATTAACATATAAGGTTAAACTGTCCGTCAAAGAGACGTAACTATCCATACCTAGTGAAAGAAGTACCCAGGTTAACTTTGTTGTTAGGTTAGCTTTGTTGTGAGGTTAGCTGTATTACAATACAGCTTATATAACTCACAACGAATGTGGCTTTCTATTAGTAAAAGAATTTTCAAAGTCGGTTGAGTAGATCCAGAGATCTACAACTTTAGAGCTCATGAGCTACTTGTAATAACATTAGTTTTAATTTAAAGTCACACAGAGTCTATATTCAGGGTGTGTTGCCAGTGATGACTTATGGCTCTGAAACGTGGTCTTTGACGCTGGCCTTTTGGAGGCTCAGAGTCGCTCAACGAGCTATGGAGAGAGCTGTGCTCGGAGTTTCTTTACGCGACAGAATCCGGAATACGGAGATTCGCCGAAGAACTAGAGTCACCGACGTAGCTCGAAGAGTATGAACGTTGAAGTGGCAATGGGCAGGCCACGGCGCTCGTAGAACAAACAACCGTTGGGGGAGAAAAGTTCTCGAGTGGCGACCACGAACCGGAAGACGCAGTGTTGGCAGGCCTCCCACTAGGTGGACCCACGACATCGTGAAAGTTGCGGGAACCGGTGGATGCAGTTGGCTAGTTGTCGTTCATGGTGTGCTAAGGGGGAGGTTTGTTCAACAGTGGACGTCTTCAGGCTGATGATGATGATGAAAGTCTCAAACGAACACCTACTTCAGATTTCTTTTTACCAAATACCCGTTGCCTTTAAGTTACTAGCTTCTGCCCGCGACTTCGTCTGCGTAGAATACATAAAAACCTTCCTCTTGAATCGCTCTATTAAAAAAAACCGCATCAATATCCGTTGTGTAGTTTTGAAGATATAAACATACATAGGGACATAAGGACATAGGGAAATGGACATAGGGACAGAGAAAGCGACTTTGTTTTATACTGTGTAGTGAAGTGATGAATGAATTTCCAAAATTCCGACGTAGTGACATGTATGCGCTATAGACCAACCGCTGTAATGAGTCCTCGCCCGCGCGGCACAGGGGCGCGGGGTAGGACGACAGGGGACCGAGAGCGGGCGGGTAATACCACCTCTCCCGGCCCCCGCGCCCCGCAGCCCCGAGTGCGAGGACTTATTAAAGCGGTCGCTCTATAAATCTTAACATAAACACCCTTCTAAACACTAACCCCAAAACTACCAAAAAAAATGTTGTGCTTAAAAAACTGACCATCAAATTTCAAGGTCTAGCCTTGGGCCCCTGCCCCCCCTGGGTCCCACGCTGGCCCCCGGCCCCCTCTGCGAAGGGGTCCTTATCTCCCTCGCGCAGATTGAATACATTTCACGTGTGTTCGTACGAAATGTAAGTACACTGTTTTTTCTTCGGGAGTTAGTAAAGGATTTAAATTGGCGCTTCTAATTGTATGTAATACTGTGTAGGGGTTTTTTTAATGACGGCTAGTAAGTTACGTCGTGTGGCTTTGAGGATGAACTCGTATAGTTCGAAACACGTTACAATCTTGTGCGTGGTTGAGTAAATAAGTAGGAACTTTAGTATTTTAATTTATGTGAAAGGATTAGGAGAAATTTATTTTTGGCGATGATTCGTAGCGTAACTAAGATAGTATAATAAGAATAAAAAAAACTGGTTTGGGAGCAAAGGAAAAACATAGAATGTACCAGTTGCTTCTCTTCCCGCGCAGATTGTAAAAGCCCATGGAGGGAATCGGCGAAAATCTCAGGAAACACGTTATAGACGATGCGGCTAGCAACCCATCACTATTCTGATTCCCTTTTCCACCTTCGTACTCGTATTCACAATCATGCTGAACGCGGCATTTAGCTCTTGTTACCTTAGACTCTGTCGACCCCGTAAGATATAGAAGTGATTTATGTATGTTCGTCCAGCTTAGTTTGAGATTAGGCTTACTATGCCGGTCTGTCTGTAAAGCAGGAAAACAGCGTCTAATTAATAAACGCCATTTTCGGAGCTACCGTCTTGTTATCGCCGACCAGCATTGTTAAACTGAATAACTATCGGCTAATGAGGGCGATAGGCGGGAGTCGAACCCGCGATACCGCGATACGAAGGCAATTAAAACTAAGGTTGCAATCGGGTTTGCCTTGCGGGTACCTTGACTTACAAACGGTATCGTGGCAATTTCGGGCAAACAGCAATGGCCCTCAGAACAAATAAAAATAAACTAGGAATTATTGTAAATAACTTCCATAATGGTCTGGGAGTAAAAAAAACATAGAATGTACCAGTTGCTTCTTTTCCCGCGTGGTAAAAGCCCATCGAGGGAACGGGCGAAAATTTTACACACACACAAATCACGTCTTTATCCCTTACGGTGTAGACAGAGCCTAAGGTAACAAGACCTAAAGACCACGTTTAGCATGATTGTGGGTGTATAGCAGGAAATGGTAATCAAAATAGTGAAAGGTTGCCAGCCGCATCGCCTATAACATGATTCCTAAGATGCTCGACCATTCCCTCGATGGGTTTTTACCGTCTGCGCGGGAAGAGAAGCAACTGGTGCATTCTTTGTTTTTTAAGTTAAATTGCTTAATTAAGGACGGTAAGTCATGAGGTTAATCATAATTTCCCCATTGGTTCGATGGCTTTTTACTGTCTGCGCGGGAAGAGAAGCAAATGACGAGAAATGATGACTCTGTGAAATGATGGCTCTGTGAAATGATGGCTCTGTGAAATGATGGCTCTGTGAAATGATGGCTCTGTGAAATGATGGCTCTGTGAAATGATGGCTCTGTGAAATGATGGCTCTGTGAAATGATGGCTCTGTGAAATGATGGCTCTGTGAAATGATGGCTCTGTGAAATGATGGCTCTGTGAAATGATAACTCTGTGAAATGATGCGTGGTGAATGTGAGCAAGAGAGAAGATAGGGGCGACAATACACAGCAGACACAATGTACAGTAACGCAGCGCCCGCGCATATTTCCCGGCGCCCTTATCTCGACCGTAAACTGGTTCGAACCTGAGTTATCCAGAAGCAACTTTCGGATTGCTGCAATCGGTACCAATTGGGAGTTTACCAAATGGGAGGCTGGTGCGCTTGCGATGCGTACATACGAGTATTTAAGGCAGGGGTTCCCAATCTTTTTCAACCTGCGGCGTAGTTACCAGTTTAGTATTTTGTAACGGCGCCCTGCCTTAGCTAAGTTGTTAGGTTAGGCTACTTAAAGGGAGATAGTAATAAAGAGTGACACGACGCTATATTATTTACCGATGCGAGCGCTCAAATAGGTACCCGCGAATATTTGTGGTTTCGGATAATGATAGAACTCACGGCGCCCCTCTTTACTTTCTACGGCGCACCACAGGGCGTCGCGGCGCACACTTTGGGAACCCCTGATTTAAGGGATGAAACGTAGAGAAACGTGAGAGCTATGACAATATCAAAATCGAATGCAGGAAGCTTCTGCGGCTGCGCGACGTATAGTTTTTCTGCGCGTCGCTAGGGGGCGTAGCGGCGCTGTTCCCACACCTACAGGCCACATTTAGCAAGATGTAAACGACACAAAAAATTAAAACACGGAAAAATCCGAAAAGTAAAGGTAAAAAAAAGAAAAGGAAAAGATTTTTCGACGTGTTCTAATTTTCAGTGTCGCTTAGAAATTTAATTTGTAACGGTAAAACCGTAAAAGTAAACAAAAAATCAAGAAGTAAAAATTCTTGATTCATTTGATAGTACATACATACAAGTGATGTAACGAATGTCATTTTTTAAACATTCGCGAATGCGAATGCGAATGCAAATGTCTGCTACTGACATTCGCGGATGCGAGTGCGAATGTAGAAGTGTTAAAATTTGGCGCCAATTGTCTATGGCATTGGCAGTTGATAATTTAATAAGTGAAATGGTTGCGTCGGAAGACTTGCCATTTAGAAACTGTTGGATAAAAATAATTGGAGTAAAATAATGAATAAATTATACCAAATGATAAAGTGAAGACTGTTAATGTGCTTATGAGGTTAAGTTACTTTTTCTTGCATTAAAAACATAGGAAATGAATGGGTTTTTGATTCTATTAACCTACCATTATCTTCAAATTGTTCTTTTTTCTGATATTCATATTCGCAAAACATTCGCAGAAATTTTGCGGATGCGAATGCAAATACGAATATCCAAAAATATGCGAATATCCGCGAATGCGAATGCGAATGCGAATATTCGTTACATCACTAATACATACGCTATCCGCCGGCGTCGCACGGAAGCAATGAAGGCACTAGCACTAGATGTCAGCCCGGAACCTATTGGCCCGTGCACGCCTGCAGAGCCATCTCGCAAACGCAACTTTAGGGAAGTTTGTCTGATGGTTTGTCAAAAAACTAAATAAATAATACAATACAATTACATTTTATTGAACGCCAAACATCAGTACAAAACAATACAGAAACAAAGAACAAGGCAGACAATAAGGAAATAAGTCGGAGACAGTTCAAGTAGGTGGCGGAAACAAAATAAATACACAGGAGAAATGCAAGGATAATAAAACAACAATACTAACTTAAATATAATACATAGCTAAGTAAATAAAATAAAATAATACATACACACATAACATTTTTGTATAATACTATATAGAAAAACAATAAATAGTATTTTGAGAGGCATTTGTTACAAACAGATATATTAAAAATGGATATTATTATATCTTAAAGGGCCAGCAACACGCTCTTAATGGCCTATGTTATGAGTGTCTATGGGCAGCGGTGATTACTTTCCTTCAGGCGACCCGCATGCTCGTTTGCCCCTATCATAAAAAAAGTTTATCATGATTGCACAGCTTGATAAAGAAACATAAATATTTGACGGTAGTTTCCGTCAACAGTGTAAGCGTACTTGGCCAGGGGGGTGGCGGTGAAGGGGGGGTTCGCTGAAAAACGTGAAAAGTGACCGCGATAAGGGTCGTTTTGGCGCAGCAGCCTCGGGCAGCTGCATGCAAACGCGATTGGGAGAGATCGCTGGAGAAGGCCGGCTTTCACGATAAAAAATGTACAATGCAAGTTTATTAATTACGTCTTTGTCTTTTACGGGGTCAGAGCTTAGGGTATAGGTGGAAAGGGGAATCATAATAGTGATGGGTTAGCCGCACTGCCTGGACAATTCGTAAGATTTTCGCCGATTCGCACGATGGGCTTTTACCATCTGCGCGGGAAGAGAAGCAAAGTAAAAAGTAAAGTAAAGTAAAATGTATTTTCCAAAACAGACACGAAATACATACCTACAATGTTAGGAAGTTCAATGACTCCACACTAGGCACAGCTTGTATCGTGGCAGCCAAGAAATATCAAAAAAGACACGGTTAGATACCATTAATTATGAAGCGGTCAGAATAACAAAAAAAAAGGTAAAAATACATCTTATCTTATCTTGTGCATTCTAAATTTCTAAACGACACTGAAAATTACAACACAGAAAAATGCGAAAAGTAAAGCTATGGCCGGGAATCGAATCCGGATCCTCGTCATTCTGTGATGCGTGCTATACCGCTACACCATCCATAGCAGGTGGGTAAGCCTTTGAATTTTTCTATCTGTTACTAGCTGTCACGTGGCCTTGTTACTATGCGAATTTTTGTCGCCAAGCGTCGACTGTCTGCACGACACAATTACAAACTCCCGTGGAACGTCTACTGCTCACCAGGGACGAGAGAAGGCGCTGCTTTCTAACTATAGGTACTATCAAATGAATCAAGAATATTTATTTCTTGATTTTTTATGTTTACTTTTACGGTTTTACCGTTAGAAATAAAATTAGAACACATAACAAAAACCGAAAAGTAAAGCTATGGCCGGGGGATCCTCGTCATTCCGTGACGCGTGCTGCGTGCGTGGTACATTCTATGTTTTTTCTTTGCGCCCAGACCAGCATGGAAGTAAATGTAATCTATACCCTTAAACCATGCAACTGAATTACACCGATAAAAATCGAACGTAAGACGCTTAAAATTCCAAACGAGCGATAGCGAATTCCTGCAAAAACGTTGGCGCTACGAATTCTATGCTACGTTCGATCAACCAACGTTAACGTCGAACGACGTCGATTGACGTTGACGTCTGTGAACGTCGGCCACCTAGGCTAAGGGTTCTGTGTAAAGCATTGTTCACATTGGACTTTTATAAGCAAATATCAACTATTAACATATAACTTGAAAGGTTTTTTTAGGATATGCCAGGTACAATACCCAGATTGCACTTCGGTCTTTGGAAAGAGACAATTGGCGCCACGTAAGTTAGAGCGAGACGACGCTCTACAAGCCGAAATTACCGAAGACCGATGTGCAATCTTTATGGCCGGGTATCTTCTCCGAAAAAGTAGCCGTTTTAATGAATCAGGCGTTACTTTGCGGAGGTCGATATCAATGAACAATAGTTATTTGTGTCACAAGGGAGCAAAATGATGTATTTACGGCGAGGGCGCTACATTGAATCCAGAGCGTAATGGGATTCAAGTGTTAACGCCAAGATGAAAATAATTTTGCTACCGTGGCTCATACAACTTTTCACACCGAATATTAAAAAACTCGAAAAAAGATTTCTAGATAAAATTAAAGAGCATAGAAGCAGCATAGAAAATGGTGTGGTTATACAATTATCAACTTCAAAAAATTGCATTTGAAAAAAAAAAACACTTAGAAAAGCCTTGAACAGAAAAGTTGCACTTTGATCCCTCTCGACAGGGAGCAAAGCTTACTTTTCTGAATGAGAGGTGTGAATAAACATTTACCTTGCTTCTCCGCTCCTCCGCTCCGCTTGAGTAGCGGAGTAGCTTGAGTAACGGAGTACCTACAAGGCTTTTCTTTGTTCAGTAGAACATAGCCTTTGCATTAACAAAGGTTTAATTTTGTCTTTTATCATTATTAATGTTTACCCAGTATGCATTATGAGAGGAGGCCTGTGCACAGCAGAGGAAATATAGGCTGTAGATGATGATGATGACGATGCATTTCAAACTTTATGTATGTAAGTATGTACACGTACCCTTATGAACATAGCAATGTTAATGACAAAAAAATGTGTATGAGGATAAATGTAGCTTAGATTAGACGTATTTGATTTTAATTGAATGCTTATTAGGTACGTTTCCTACGTTGTAATTAGTGTCCAACATTTGGGCAAAGACCGAAACTTTATTGCCTACAATGCTGGCATATTTGATTGTTTTAAAATAAGATTACCAAATAAAAAAAAGAAGACGTCATTTAACGAAACGTTCCAAAATTTTAAATTCTTAACTTGACATGGCTTCTGAACGCAGCCTTACCCGACACGAAATTCATATAAAAATGCGAACACTAGGCGCCGTGCACAAGCACGTCACATGACCACTTCCCCGCATGCAGCGCGTGTGCACTCGGCTTAGATCTTATGATTACTGGCCATTTGCATAATGCTGCAGAGGTTTTTTTTAAAGAAAAAAACATGCCAAAGTTCGAATAAGTGAGGATCAAGTTATAAGAAATTGACTCAGTAACTTATAAGAAACTAGCGATCCCGGCTTCGCACGAGTACCATCAGTGTTTTTCTACTACATTATACATGTATAAACGTTCCTCTTGAATCACTCTATTTAATAAAAATTCGCATCAAAATCCGTTGCGTAGTTTTAAAGATCTAAGCATACATATGGACGATAGACAGCGAAAAGCGGCTATGTTTTATATTGTGTAGTGATAATATATTGATTACGTCGCTAAATATTAAAGTTTGCCAGTTCCATAAATTTTGACACTAAAGTAGAGTTTCCCAGTAAATCGAGATTTAACTTTTTAAGACAGGCCTAATCCCTAAGTTTCCTTACAATAACCTTAGTTAACATAATTAATGTAACAATAAGCTAACCAGGATTTCCCGCATGAATTAAACTCACTTACCTTAGTTTGTCGTTAACTAGTTTTACTACATGTTTGTTTTTTACAATGATTGAACCCAATAAAACTAATTCACAGTACAATTGGTCCGATTAACCTCAAAGTTCAGTCGCTTATCACTTGGACCACAGGCTCAGGTCAATTGCAGGTCGCGACCCATAATTGTAATGATATTATAATGTAATTTAATTTTGATTTTATTTTCAGGTAAGTAGGCCAGGCGCAGTCGCCGCCTTTTGTAAGGAAGGCTAGAAAGAGTGAGTAAGAACTTTGTGTAAGAGTGGGATAGAATTTTATCGAATTCTCGAATTGTTGACTCGAAAATGGTATCCAATGAAACTTAATTTTTGTGTTCATTGATTTTTGTTATTTTCCAGTTAGGTACCGATTTTAAAAAAGTGTTTTTCGGCAAAAATAAAATGTCAAAATTGTTTACCCATTTTTCTAATGTTATAAAAATTAAGTTTAGTGTGAACGCGGTACGATGCGAAATTCGAATTTCGAGTTCAACCGTTACATTTGGCATTTTAAATTTGACAGCTAATTTGTGAATGGCGCTCTGTTAATCTGCCAAAGAGAATTGATGAGAAGAGAAATGATTTCCTGGCGGTCTCCGAGGGATATCATTATCCGTTGGCTAAGAGCTCGACAGGGGGGGAGTCTTTTGACCGTGTTCTACCGTACAACGTTGCCGACATTTTTGTCACAAGATTTTTAAAATAAAATAAATAAATAAATATCTTGGGACAAATTACACCAATTGACCCAGCCCCAAACTAAGCAAAGCTGGTACTATGGGTACCAGGCAACGGATAAACATACTTATATAATGTAGATAAATACATAATTAACACGTTCACTGCGGTTTCGGGTCGAATAGATCCTATGCACATCTAGCCTACGGTGCGGCGATAAAATTCCTTGAACCACCGCTGGTGCGGGACAAGTTTATACAGGTTATCTGTTGAGCATAAGTGAGATAGTTAGTGTTTTGGTATTGTCTCTCCAAAAATAGTCGGTTACTTTAAAAAAACTTCATCGGATCCTTTATGCCCTATGCCGACTGAACGTAAAAAAATATCGTCTAGTGCGTTATAGGATCTTAGTGACCCGATGCCCAATGACCCGATAGCCGCACTAGATTAAACGCTAGTTTGTCTAGTGCAGTGCGGGTGTGCAGAACAAAGGATAGTTACCCCCATTTGTTTTTCTGAAATTAACCGAAATATACACTGTGACTTTTTTATTTGTGGAATGAGTGAAAATGAAGCGATTTAAACGGAAACTGTTAATGCCTAGTGGTGACGAAAGTGAAAACAACACAAAAACAGAAGAACATTTACAAAAAACGCCCACCGATATGTGTAACCTGAAAAACTCTTTGGGTAAGAGTAATTTTAATCAAATTCTTTTTTTCTCAATTAATCTCAAGCTCAATTATTTTTAATCAAAATTTATGTTGCTCGATATCGATGTTTTGTTTAACACCCTACAGCCCTAAAAATTTATCGATAGTTTTTTATGTCAGTGCGGATATCGGGCATACAAGATCCGATAGTTTAAACATACATTTGATTCGTTTTGAGAGGCTCCATCTACTTACGAGCTTAGCTGTGCCAAGTGCAACTCTATGTCTATGAATTACAATTCATATTTTACCGATATTCATCATACCTATGCGGATAATGGCCCTTATAGACGAGCATGTGAAACAGGTCCTTTCGACCCCCAAACGCTCTAACAGAAAGTTATTTGTCGGATCTTATATACCCTATGACGCTCTAACTGAAAGTCTTCGAAATACTTTCCCGCAGTGAACGTGTTAAATACATACAACATCCATGACTCGGGCACAAACATTCGTATTCATCATACTGTCTGCCCCTACCGGGATTCGAACCGGGGACCTCTAGCTTCATAGTCAGGGTCACTAACCACTAGGCTATCCGGTCGTTAAAACTATACAGTTTTGAATACTGTATTTATTACTTTGACAATGACTGCTTCGATCGATGGGGCCATATAAAAAAAGAAAGAAGAAGAAGACTTAAGTCACATATCAGTTCAGTACACTGCTACATACAACAAGTCATTTACTTAAGTTTTTCGCCTACCGTTTTAATTTCTGCCGCCGAATACGGCGGCCATGTTGGAAGCGATTTCGATAGCGATCAAGATTATCGCCTCATTGCCGCATATCGTGTCGCGAAATTGGCGCCACACATTTTAAGGTGCTGTTGGACTAGCCTACGGAGTTAGGTATTAATAACTGCTTAATGCGGCACTCAGAGACGCCAATTAACGTCAGTGTAAAGTCTGTAAAAAGTTTACACTTCAAATCCTGCGAATGGCGGAACATTGACTGTCAACCACTATATACGCACACACACACACACACACGCATAGTTAAGTTAGTGATAGAATTGGTTTAGGTTCTGCTTGGTTTTTGTTAACCGTCAAGTTAAGAAAGAGCGGAACATTCCGATACAAGCATTTCTCATGCTTAAAGGAAGGTTCCAACCTGTATTACTGTAAACCATAGATGTAAAAAACCAAATAAACATTTTTTTTTTTTAATTATGTAATAACACTAGAAGTATAACTGTACACAATTACCAGTGTAAGAGGTTGATGGAAAACGGCATCACGATAAAACCCTTTCACATTACATTTTAAAAGCCAACTAACATACCGAGTCTAATCCTAAAAACCTTTGTTCCCCACACTCGCAATCCTTCACACACATCTCTAATATAAGTGATGAGGGGGGAGGGGGAGGCAAACAGCAAAAGTTGTCTTATCTCATCTGTTTGACGGATCCGCACCGACATCGCTACGTATTCATATTTTATGTAGAGTAACGACGTCACAGGAACTTGCTAGTCTTAGGTCAAATGTAACAACGGAGTAGTCTTGCAAACAGCGAGATGAGGCTGGCTTAAACTACGCCTTAGGGTTACCAGGCCCCTATTTAAGCAACTCGATGATTGTCGGTAACCATTGACAATTCGAAACGCAATGAGCATTCCTTTCCTTATGAAGCCAAATATAGTATCGTCGATTTTGTAATGAGAGAGAGAGAGAGAGAGTGAGAGAGAGGGGGAGGGAGGGAGGGAGGGAGGGAGGGGGAGAGAGAGAGAGAGAGAGAGAGAGAGAGAGAAACATTTATTTACACACATTCGATACAAGTAGATATACATATAATAGGAAGAAATACAATATCCTTAGGAATAGTACCGATATGGTATGGTATGGTAATGTAAACATAATTGTCACTTACTCACTTGTTAATTGAGTCGTACAGACACACCATTCAAACAGATGACGCTTGGCGACAAAATTCGCATTAACACGGTCTCGTGACAGCTAGTAACAGGTAGAAAAATTCGAAGACTACCCACCTGCTATGGGTGGTGTAGGGGTATAGCACGCGTCACGGAATGACGAGGATCCGGGTTCGATTCACGGCCATAGCTTTACTTTTCTGATTTTTCTGTGTTCTAATTTTCAGTGACGTTTGGAAATACAATTGGCACTTGTTAACGACTTTGTGAAACAAGTGCCAGACGTTACAAATTCCAGCCATTTGTAAGGAATGCTGCTGAAATGCCTCTGATAGTGTAAGGAATTTGAAATGTAAAACATTTTTTTTCGGACATATTTATTTAATTTTCATTTATAATTAAGACACCTTCATTACCGGTCTGGGAGTAAAGAAAAACAGAATGTACCAGTTGCTTCTCTTCCCGCGCAGATGGTAAATGCCCATCGAGGGAACCGGCGAAAGCTCATCACAATTTTCATTCCCCTTTCCATCTATATGCCTGCAATCACGCTAAACGTGGCCCTTAGGTCATTTTACTTCAGGCTCTGTCTACCCCGTTAAGGATACAGACGTGATTTATGTATGTATACCAAAATTTGTATTATGTTAAACAAATAGTGCAAGGATGCAACTGCATCTGCAAGGTTGTTAAAGTGAATCGCGACATCTCACAGAAACACACACACACACACACAAATCACGTCCTTATCCCTTACGGGGTAGACAGAGCCTAAGGTAACAGGTACCTACAGGCCACATTTAGCAAGATTGTGGGGCTAGGTAGATAGAAAATGGAATCAAAATAGTAATGGGTTGCTAGCCGTATCGCCTATAACATGATTCCTATGATTTTCGCCCTTTCCTACTAAGACCAGCATGGAAGTACTCATACGCTTATCATATAGGTTGAAAATGGAATCAAAATAGTAAGTAAGTAAGTAAGTAAGTAAGTAAATGCTTTATTGTACAAATATAAAGAAACAGATACAATAGTGATAGTGATGGGCTGCTAGCCTCATCGCCTATCTCATAGAAAATAAGTCTAATATAAAAGTCTCTCACATCCCGCCCTACTCTGCCGCCCAAGATCCTCCGCCCCGCTACTGATAAGGCGCTATTTAATCACAGATAGCATCGGGCGGGCGGTATCGCACTGATAAGCCGCCCTGCTATCGCCCGCGTATAAATTCTGATTGTTATCGCGCCAAGGACTTGTGTTGAAAATGCTTTATGGTTTTTCTTATTCTAGCACTGGGGTCGTTTTATATTTGCTTTTTGTTAGCTTATCGTTTTTAACAAATGTTTCAGTAGCAAAGAAACATATTTCTTCGTGAGAAAGATATTGGTCGAAGCTTGTCGGACGTAACTAGGCTAACAATATGAGGGCCCATTTCAAATACGTACTTAGCATACAGAAATGATGTTCTTATCCCTTATGGGATAGACTGCTACGGTAACGAGACTTATACATATACATCATATTGTTCATTGTCAATTTAGAAGAATTTAGATTGAAATCGTCAAGAGTAAATAAAATTAAATTAGATAATACAAATCAATTGAATATTACAAAAATCACAAAATCAAAAACATAACATGAACAACAATAATAATGAAACAATAAGGAACAATTAAATTAATTCTCCGCTAGGGATCGTCACTGCTTATAAATAATGAAATAATAAAGGGTGAATTTAATGTAATGTCAAAATGAATAATAATAATAAAAAAACAATGCAATTAAATAAATAAATCAAAATGTCATAGTCAGAAAGTCATTTACAGAATAAAATGGATTTTTTAACAAAAGGACTCAGTCGACGCTCAAATGTTTCGTCATTTTGTTCATTTTTAAGATCGGGGATTTAGACCAAGCTAAGCATAAAGATGGCCCGATTTCAACTGATGATGGAAGTACTAGTTCAAATGATATACGGCGACTGACAATTGAGTCAAATTTAACACCCCTTTTATATATTCCTGGGGAACATTCCGTCACCGCGATGCAGACATGGGACGGTCCGATACAACGGCATCTTACGGCCGATAGGCGTACTAAACAAACAACATTTCATGTACACATATTGATATATCTCCATGATGAGATCTACGATGATGCTTTTTTTTACAAGCTTTATTTCATTTTATTACTAGCTTTTGTCCGCGACTTCGCTCGCGCAGATAACGTCAGAGTGACGACATAAAAATATATTTTTTTTAATAAAAAGTATCCTATGTTACATCTAATACCTCCAATAACATGTGTACAAAATTTCATGATGATCGGTTGAGTAGTTTTCGCGTGAAACCGTACAAACAAACTTACATTCGCATTTATAATATTAGTAGGATTATTACAAGCTTTTGTATGTTTGTCCGGGTGGAATCTTGCGACTCAATTTTGAAGCAGATATCTCCATCCGATTGAGCTGAAATTTTGCATACTTGTGTAAGTCAGGTGACAATACAATAATCTGGTACTGGAATTCTGGTGGTCAAGCCAGGACCGTTTCCGCAGGAGGGAACTCTTCAACGGTTGGTCCTTTTGACTTGAAACTTCATTCACATAAATTTAGGACGGATGGCAATGCAAGTACAGTCAGTAAAAAAGCTTGTATCTAAAATGAAATTTTTAGAATCGGTTTTTTTTATATGAATAGGAAGGCAAACGAGCAAGTGGGTCACCTGATGGTAAGTGATCACCACTGCCCATAGACACCCGCAACCCCGGAGGGATTGCAGATGCGTTGCCAACCTAGAAGACTAAGATGAAATGCCTCTTGTGCCCGTAATTTCCCCGGCTGTCTTACTCTCCACACCGGAACACAGCAGTGCAAGCACTGCTACTTAGCCGCAGGATTAGCGAGTAAGATGGTGGTAGCGATCCGGACGGACCTTGCACAAGGCCCTACCACCCGCATTAGTTTTCTGCTAGGCCTTTTTTGTTTGGCCTGTATTGCGGCTGTAGCGTATAAATGAATCCAAGAAACGCTCCGTGACTACTGACGGACCCCTACGTTGCTAGAGATAAAAAATTGGCAATTGTCTGCATAACAGCTTCAAGGCAACATAATAAAAGTTATTTATACGGCTTAAAAGCATTTAAATTGTGAACAGTAGGGCGGCCTCCCGCCCGCCCTCTTATCAGCCGTATCGGGCGGAGATCGCGATCTCGAACGTGACTGCTGTGCTTACTTGCGTGACGCTGCCTTTAGAATTAAGGGGTGTTTTAGCAATTAAAAAAAACAAGTGAAGTGCATTGGGGTAGATTCGGAATTACATAATCTGGTAACACTTACCTAGAAGCAAAAGACGTTGGAACTTCTAAGTAAGTATTGCCAGAATATGCACTTGTCCCCCATTTAGTGGGAATGCACGGTTTTCGAAATTTCCCCAATTTTGAATTTACTTTCCATGCTGGTTTGGGAGTAAAGAAAAAACATAGAATGTAAGCAACTCTCTTCCGGCGCAGATGGTAAAAGTCCATCGAGGGAATGGGCGAAAATCATAGGAATCATGTTATAGGCGATGTGGCTTGCAACCCATCACTATTTTTATCATGCTAGTGGCCTTTAGGTCTTGTTATCTTATTATTATTGTGTACTGTATTGAATTTACCTCAGTGCTTTTTAGTCAAGTTACTGGTAATTAAGTTATATTAAGCTTTGTTTGACGTGATAACGTGTTAATCGATGAACGCCGGCTGCACACACGAAAAAGTGTCACGCTGTCGCGTTCCGCATGACCAGTGGCGTAACTATAGGGTGGCAGGGGTGGCAAAATGCCACGGGCCCTAGCTCTATGAGGCCCCCAACTGGCTTGGCTTAGAGCACAGAAGGGACGCTGATGCACTTTTTTATATTGAGGAAGGAGCCTGACGAATTTGCCACGGGCCCCAGACGTTATAGTTAGTCAGTCAGATATACTCTATATATATTTAAGTAGGTACTCTTATCTAAGGCATCCATTAAATATTATTTAAGTCGCATCCTAAAATATATAAATAAATAAATATCTTGGGACAAATTACACCAATTGACCCAGCCCCAAACTAAGCAAAGCTTGTACTATGGGTACATACCAGGCAACGGATAAACATAGTTATATAATGTAGATAAATACATACTTAATACATACAACATCCATGACTCGGGCACAAACATTCGTACTAATCATACAAATGTCTGCCCTTACCGGGATTCGAACCCAGGACCTCTAGCTTGATTGTCAGGGTCACTAACCACTAGGCTCGGTCGTCAAACCTTTTATAGTGTAAGACTTTTTAAACCTAACAAAAACGTAAGTCATAACCTGGTTTTATGTAGATCCAGTATTTTGTACTGTTGTCAGATAAAACAATTTTATAGTGCTGCTATCGGAGAGATGGCATTTTATGGGCGCAGTAAGACGGACAAACATACAGATAGTGGGGAAGGTCGAACAACAACCAGGTATTGGGTTCTTTGGATTATCGGGGCATAAATCGAGCAACTAATTGGACGGTATTTGGGGCATTTCGAATTAGCGATTAAGTTGTTGGTGGGAAAAAGTTGGGTTCAATAAACATCGTTAACATCCCCAGCCACGTCCCACTGCTGGGCACAGGCCTCCTCTCAGAATGAGAGGGCTCGGGCTGAAGTTCCCACGCGGGCCCAGTGCGGATTGGGAACTTCACACACAGTGGCGTAACTATAACGTCTGGGGCCCGCGGCAAATTCGTCAGATGGGGCTCCTTCCTCAATATAAAGACGTGCATCAGCGTCCCTTCTGTGCTCTAAACCAAGCCAGTTCGGCCCCCCCCCCAAAGCTAGGGGCCCGTGGCATTTTGTCACTCCTGCCACCCTATAGTTACGCCACTGTTCACACACAATTGAATTGCTCCGCAGTTGTGTCACGATGTTTTCCTTCACCGAAAAGCTCATGGAAAATTTCAAATGAGATATCGCACATATTCTGAAAAACTCAGAGGTGCGGGCACGGGATTCGAACCCACGACCCTGGCTCGAGAGGCCACAGGTCAAACCATTATGCTATCTAACAAACATACGGTCCATGAGATCTTGGAATGCCATGCGGGTTTTCTTTGTCTCCCTCACCCAGCTGATTCATGAAGCAAACCCATAGGAGCAAGACAAACCTGAACGGCATTCTAACCCCCTTATTCTTAAACGCTTTGTTGGCTCTGCTAACTTCTTCTTCTTCTTATTATTAGTGGCGTATCAAGTCGTTATAGCGACGACAACTTCGCCAATGTCAAAGTAACAAAAATATAATTAAAAAATCTTGTGACAAAATGTCGGCACCGTTGTACGGTAATGGTCAAATACCCCCTCCCCCCTGTCGGGCTCTTAGCCAACGGTCAATAATATCCCTCAGAAACTGCCAGGAAATTATTAGCCGATGCCCAGGGTGCACCGGACCAAGCACTGTTCTTCCCCCTGGACGAATCCAAAAACGAACCGTAGCTCTTGACCACACGCGGAGGTAACCCGACTCGCACCCCGTTCTGCTAACTTAGCAATCATTTGTCCTTATCTGTCACTTTGACATTTACCTTTCAGAGATAAGGACAAACGATTGCTAAGTTAGCAGAAGCTTATAGAGCGTTTATAAATAAGGGGGTAGAGATCATAGGACTGGGAGTTAAGAAAAAACATAGAATGTACCAGTTGCTCCTTTTCCCGCGCAGGTAAAAGCCCATAGAGGGAATGGGTGAAAATCTTAGAAGTCATGTTATAGGCGATGCTGCTAGCAACCCGTCACTATTTTGATTCCCCCTTCCATACGCCCACAATTTTTTTTATTTATTAATTCAGAAACAATATATATTGTGTTTGAAAAAACAGGATGGGAATTAACTTAAATATTTACATTGATAATACAAATGTTACAGACAAGATAATGATTATAGATTTACACATGTCAATTAAATTAAGTTCTATTCAATCACTACATAGTATAAAATAAAGTCGCTTTCTCTGTCCCTATGTCCCTATGTCCCTATGTATGCTTATATCTTCAAAACTACACAACGGATTTTAATGCGGTTTTTTTAATAGATAGAGTGATTCAAGAGGAAGGTTTTTATGTATAATTCTGCAGCAGAAGCTAGTTTATTATAATTAATTTCTTAATTTTTATTCGACCGGCAGTCTCGTTCTAAAGTAAGTATTATTAAACATTATATTCAAGATCAATTCAGAACGCCATGTTAAGGTTACCCTACACATTCCTTAGTGTCATAAATTCCTCCACAGAGTAGAAACACTCCTTCAGCAAAAAAGCTTTTAATTTCCCATTAAAGGTATTGCTATTTGAGAGTGACTTCAATTCAATTATGCTAAACGTGGCCTGGTCTTGTTACTTTGGGCTCAGTCTACCCCGTAAGGGACGAAGACGTGATTGATGTATGTTTGTATTTATGTTACCACGTACAGTGACAAATCACTTCAGAACTGCGCAGTTGTGGTCGCACTGACTTAATTCTAATTAAAATATTTATTATCGCTTCCTGTCGGCTGAGTAAATACGGTTATCGTAGACCAATTATTTGTAAGCTTATCGAGACGGTGCGAGCGAGAGGGATATAGGTGCAATAGAGATCACCCATGCAGAAGCCGATGCTAAGATACCGGCATTGAAGTCGCACCGGCGTAGTTGTTGCATACGTGTGGCCGTGGATTGGGATGGTGGTTTAGTTCTACGCTTTACTAATGTGTATTGTATGTATGTACCTATATCAGTGGCGTGGCGTCAAGTATACCAGAAGGCAAGCCGAAGGGAATATGACTAGCCTTTTCCTGTAATTCTGCACAATAAAGTGCCCAACTGCCTTAAAATAGGCAAGCCGGTGGGAATCGAGTTCTATGGACGCCACGCCACTGATGTATATAGGTACATCACATTAAAGCCAGCAAAAAAGTGTATTTTTAATTACATACATACATACATTTATCACGTCTTTATCCCTTACGGGGTAGACAAAGTCTAAGGTAACAAAACCTTAAGGCCACGTTTAGCAGGATTGTGAGCGTATAGGTGGAAAAAGGAATCAGAATAGTGATGGGTTGCTAGCCGGGTGATTCCTAAGACTTTTGCCCATTCCCTCGATGGGCTTTTTACCATTTGCGCGGGACGAGAAGCAACTGGTACATTCTAAGTTTTTCCTTTGCTCCCAGACCAGCATGGGAAGTGCTGATTTTTTTACTTAGGTACTTTAGGATTTTACTTTTTTTACGCGCGATCTGATAACTAACTTATCTTTACATCACGCCGCGTCCCAAATCCTTTTAAGTAAAATTAGCCATAATTACCATTTTATACTCGGGTTAAAGCAGGGCGATACATAAAATTCACATTAGAAACACCCATCAATTGTCCGGGGCCACATTCGCGCCAAATATACAGCCCATAAAAATGTTAATACCGTATTGCAATTGCACATTTCTTTATGTGTGTAATTTGCCGCATTTGGAAAGAAAAATGCCGCTATGGTGTGCCGTGAGACGCAAGCGATGGCGTGGATCGTACACATATAAGTCGCGTCTTTACCCTTACGGGGTGCCAGAGCCTAAGGTAACAAGGCCCAAAGGCCACGCTTAGCATGATTGAAAGCTGTCATGGTGGAAAGGGGAATCAAAATAGTGATGGGTCGCTATCCGCATCCCGGGAGGAGAAGCAACTGGTACATTCTGCGTTTTTTCTTTGCTCCCAGACCAGCATGGAAGAATTCATACATAAATCACGGCTTTATCCCTTACGGGGTGACAGAGCCTAAGGTAACAAAACCTACCACACTTAGCATGTTTGTGAGGGTATGGGCGTGGGAATCAAAATGGTGATGGGTTGCTAGCCGCATCGCCTATAACATGATTCCTAAGACTTTCGCCCATTCCCTCGATGAGCTTTTAGCTGCGCTGGGAGAGGAGCAACTAGTACATTCTACATTTTTTCTTTGCTCCCAGACTAGCATGGAAGTAATAATAATGGAGACTATTATATTCAAATTAAGATAGAAATAATTTATAGTAATAACTAGGTAT
The DNA here is from genome assembly GCA_949127965.1 of Pandemis corylana. Taxonomy (NCBI): domain Eukaryota; kingdom Metazoa; phylum Arthropoda; class Insecta; order Lepidoptera; family Tortricidae; genus Pandemis; species Pandemis corylana. Next base: position 3,046,364 of record OX421852.1, on the reverse strand, counting down.
GTAATATTGTACGTCCGAAATGGACAAACTGTTGAAACTTATAAAAATCATGGTTATCGCAATAGTAAACGGTGGTATACAAGAAACGTTTGTTATTTCTTATTTCTTATGCTGTCCAACCCAACAATACTAGTCAAAAATATTGCACATCTGTCTTCTCGGCTAGTTTCGGCTTTGTAGAGCGTTATCTCACTCTAACTTAAGCGACGCCAATTGCCTCCTTCCAAAGACCGAAGTACAATCTTTATGGCTGTACCCAGTGTATAGGTTCAGTAGTATTGGTTCGCTCGCTGTCAGATCCATACCAAAATGACAGCTTAAACCTGAGCTGAGTCGGTTGAATCGCTTTAGTTAAGGTAACGCCTCTTAACTTAAAAGTCGCTAGTTCTTGTGCATTGCACCATCGAACTCTGTCCAGTTGAATGCAGTGTTCCAGACTATCAAGCGAATGGGACATGGAAATGAAGCCTTGAGACTGCAGAAGACCTAAGTTTAGGTTCGATACCCCAAATGTGTTTACTGTTAAAGTAAGTAAATGCTTTGTTGTGCAAATATTAAGAAACAGACAGAAATCGCAAAAAAAGCATTAAATATACGCACAAAAGCGAATTTATCCCTATAAGGAATCTCTACCAGTTAACCTTTGAGTAGATGAGAGGAGCATTAAGCGAGGGACCGACAAAGAGTGAGTTCCAAATATCCATACGAGTATAGTGAAAGCCACAATAGAGCGTACATCTCACAATACAACCAACAATTCATAAAAAAAACTACTAAATATCATTCCACACATGCATACATACCAACTACATATAATAAGGGTACACATATACATCGCAATGTAACGCAACGTAACGTAACGTAACGCTATGCTAAGAACCTAGGTACTTTAAATATGATTACTTCTTCTCATGCTGCCTCTCCATTACTGGAGGTTGGCCGTTAGTTAGCTAAGCAAACCTATTCCTGTCCAGTGCCAAAAAATGTAGACTTTATAATTTTTGTCTGTCTGTATGTATGGATGGATGTGTTCACCTATGTCTGTGTTCGCTAATCTCCGAAACTGTTGGAACGATTTAAATGAAATTTTGTGTGGTGGCACCTTATATCCCTGATCAATATTTTAGATACTTTTAATCCCGGAAAATTAAAGACTTCCCATGGGATAGCGATAAACATGTCATAGGTCGCAGCTGCCTAGTGCAAATCTAATTCTACGCGGACGAAGTCGCGGGCAGAAGCTAGTTATATATATTTAAGAAGACCATGTAACAGAAAAGGATCAGAAGCATGATCAGAAGCAAAAAAAAAGAAAAGAAGGGGGCTAAAGACAGGAAGTGGAAGGTGGAAATTTTATGTCATGTGTCCGAAAACTTGCGCTGATCATACTGAGACATGACACAAGCGTCCCTTCTCACGAGGTTGAAGTTTTATACTTGTTTTATAGCTCTCGGTTGGCGCCACACAATATGATAAGGGTATCAGTCAATTAATCCGTGGAAATGGAATACCTTTTAGGTATATCTTATCTTTTCCTTTTAGAATCTTTAGATCTATCGGAATCTTTGTAGTTAACGTCGTGAACTTATATACCGGCCGTGTGAGAGTCAGAGTCGCGCGCCGAGGTTTCCGAATAATTCGGCAAGGGAATATAAATTCTGTGTTAATAGAATCGTCCTCCTAAGCAAAATGTAGGTAATGATAGGTCATTTTATTGTGGTTCTTACATATACAACTTTTTGTTACAGTGGTTTTGTTTCAACTGTCTAGCTAGCACGGTTCCTGAGATACAGCTTGGTGACAGACAGACAGATAGACGGTAGAGTCTTAGTTATAGGGATCCGTTTTTACCCTTTGGGTACAGAACCCTGAAAAAGAAAGAAAGAAAACATTTATTCCTTTTTGAAAGGCACAATTTTAAGAGAATATACACAATTTTATAGAAAATAATCAAGACATGAAAAATAGACCATGAAAACGGACTTAGTTTCGCTAGGAAACTACAGACGGACCGCAATGCGTATGTGTTTGTGTTCACAGTGAGTGTGTGGGCGTGCGAGTGTGAGCGGATGTGTGTGGATTTTGTATTTTTGCAGCATAATTTAAACCGGTCTTTATCTGAGTGAATCACATTTGTGATTCCCCATTGCTACACGCCCACAATCATGCTAAACGTGGCCTTTAGGTCTTGTTACTTTAGGCTCTGTCAAGACTATGGGTGCACGTGTCTCCCCAGACGATATTTTTGTGTACTGTGTACAACCGTCTGTCAGACGATGTCAGGAATGCAGCTTCCATCACTTTTTAAAGGCCGACTAAAGAAGTGGCTTCTTGGTGACGTTTTTTATGATTACGGTGGATTTTTTGATTGGCCACACGCAGAATAAATAGAAATAAGCTTTAGTGACCTGTAGCGCCTGTTACCAAGAACAAATTTCACTTCATTTTCCCGTCAAGCGTCCAAGCGACTACAGTAGTCCCTAACTTTTTCGGGCGGGAGGCTTAAAGAGAGAGCGAGAAGTATATATAGCGAGTTGTCGCTGGCTCTTCCAAGGGAGGAAGACCTGGCCAGTGGCGCGAATGCATAATGTAGTCCCTAGGACATTTCCCGCCCACAAAAGTTAGGGACTTTTTATTTTTTTGTTTTTTTTAATACGAACTGACCAGTGATTGACCTCTATCTCCCTTGGTGGAAGGTGCAGATGAGGCCAAAGGTGTAACTCACTGGTTCAGTAATATCCTATTCACTCTAGCCTTGAAGAGCCCTAGGTTGTATCTGTCCGGAAATACAGACGATGGGAGCGAATTCCATTCCCTAGCAGTTCGCATTAGGAAGGATGAAGCAAACCGCCTCGTGCGGGCCAATGGTATGTTGACAACAAATGGGTGAAAACGCACCCCCCGCCTGGAAGTCCGTTGGCGAAACGGAGATGGTACTATAAGGTCGTGCAATTCCTGCGCACACTCACCAAAATGTATCCGATAAAAAACAGACATACATGCAACTCTTCGACGGTGTTCGAGACTCTGCAGCCTGTACTACTATAGTGGCTTGGACACTTGACGGGTTAATTATGGTACACACTTCAAGTTTATTTCTAACAATTATTGTTGTTTCTTTTGCCCGTTCTCCCCTTGTGCCAAGAAAGAGATCGTGGAACTTGCAGTGAGCGGTGCCACAGGCAGGCCCTGAGTCTCGCAAAAAATGTCAACCTACGAAATTTCATGCACTTGTGAAAGTGTATCTCTCATCTAAGAATACATTATATTTATCTCCATCAGGTGCCATCCCATTAATATATTGCGGGCGCATTAATCCAGCGTTATCGCTGATCGCGTATCTTATCGTAACGACCGGACCGTAGCAACGTGCTTTTAGACATTTTTTGTGGATTAAAATTTAGGGGAGAATGACTTGACGAAACGGGTATTGTGTTTATTTACACGGTTGAGCGTGGAGTTTGCTTGTTGTTGTTCTTCTTATTTGAGGCGTATCAAGTCTAGCGACGACAACTTCGCCAATGAAGTGAAAAAAATATAATTTAAAAATCTTGTGACGCAATGTCGGCAACGTTGTACGGTAATGGTCAAAGACCCTGTCGGGCTCTTAGCCATCGGTCAATGATATCCCTCAGAAACTGTCAGGAAATCATTAGCCGATGCCCAGGGTGCACCGGACCAAGCACTGCTCTTCTCCCCGGACGGATCCAAAAACGAACCGCAGCTCTTGACCACATGCGGAGGTACCCCGACTCGCACCCCTGCTTGTTGTTATTTTAAAACGAAACCCAGAGCTTTACCATGGCGTCTTAATGCGATCCAATACAGATTCAGTTTAGGTTCGCTCGCTGTCAGGTCCATACAAATGACAGCTATACTGGACTAGCTCGGAATTGAATCGCATTATAACGTCATGGTAAGACAGTGGTCACCATACGTACATACATGAATCACGCCTTTATTCTTTACGCTGTAAAGCTTAGAAGATAGACAGAGTCTAAGTTAACAAGACCTAAAGGCCGCGTGTAGCAAGATTGTGGGCGTATACGTGGTAAGGGGAATCAAAATAGTGATGGGTTACTAGCCGCATCGCCTATAACGTGGTTCCTTAGAATTTCGCCCATACCCACGATGGGCATTTACCATCAAGAGAAGCAACTGACACATACTATTTAAGTTCTTCAATAAAGTATTTACTGTACAGACACACTTAAGAATTCCACCATTGGTGCTTCTTGAGAACCTCTCTCATATAAATATACTAGCTTCTGCCCGCGACTTCGTCTGCGTAGAATTATACATAAAAACCTTCCTCTTGAATCACTCTATCTATTAAAAAAACCGCATCAAAATCCGTTGTGTAGTTTTGAAGATATAAGCATACATATGGACATAGGGACAGAGAAAGCAACTTTGTTTTATACTATGTAGTGATGGTGATGATATCTATACAAGCGACCCGCCCCGGCTTCGCACGGTGTGCATGTATTATACATATAAACCATCCTTGAATCACTCTATCTATTTAAAGAAAGCGCATCATAATCCGTTGCGTAGTTTTAAAGATCTAAGCATACATAGGGACAGACAGCGGAAAGAGACTTTGTTTTGTACTATGTAGTGATAACCACAGATCCAAAAGGCTATCATATCTGTTGGATATCAACTACATGCGGTTGGTTTTAGTCCTTCGCCCACACTGACGACTTATTTGGCGGATCTATCCGGGTACCGTTGGCTGATAGGGTGTCCCAAAAATATGCGCAAGATTTGAATTTGCTTTGTTTAATTATTTCTACCCTCCATTAAGTTCTGTAATTTTGGGGTACAGACAGAAGTAGGAAAGGTTTGCCACTTTCAACATGAAACTACCGTGAGACTTAATCATCATTACACATAAACGTCTCACGTATAAAAAGTACGAGTAAAGTGCGAGCGCCCTCTAGGAAGAAATAGTCCGAAACATGTCGAGCATCACTTGACTTTTTATACGTGTGTTATCCGTTTATTTGTAATGATGAATAGGAAAGGTCTTCTTAAAAGGAGAAAAGGTGATCATTTCTTGTTTTAGTTTAACCTATAGTATTCTTAGCCTACTTCTTACATGCTGGTCTGGGAGTAAAGAATAAACAGAATTTACCGGTTGCTTCTCTACCCGCGCAGATGGTAAAAGCCCATCGAGGGAATGGGCGAAAGTCTTAGGAATCATTGTTATAGGCGATGCGGCTAGCAACCCATCACTATTTTGATTTCCTTTTCCACCTATACGCCCTTGTCATGCTAAACTGGCCTTAAAGTTTTGTTACCTTAGGCTCTGTCTACCCCGTAAGGGATAAAGACGTGATATTTGTATGTATGTATTCTTAGCCTATGGTCTATTAAAAATTCTTTAAGCCCATAAATTATATTTATAAGCTAGATTGTAACCAATCTAATCATATTTGTGGACCTCTCATCAATTTTGTTTACATATACAAGGTCTTGGTACCAAGGCATCATTAAATTTCTATCCCGATTCACATATTTATATCTCCGTATAACAATAAAGGAATCCAACAATATGTCCAACATAACCGTGGAATTCCTATTATAAAATAATAGTGACAACCTCCAGATTCCACGTTGATACCGCGCTCCGTTTAAAGTTTCAAACCGAAAACAATACGCCATTTGTTAACATGCAACCAGAAAAAAGTAGAAAACAAAGCGTTGTAGGCCATACATTACGCCTTTTACAAGCACCGTCTAATCAAAGAACCGATGTAAAACGTCAATGGATATCGCTTCATTTTAGTTGTAGCGCGTAACAAGAGATGGCGTTGGAGGTGGCTGCGCTCGCGCGGTAGTAGTCAGCTTTTTTTTGTTTTCTGTCCTTGTCGCTCTTGTTTGTGAAGTCAATGGGGTGAGAGGATGGTTTTATTGTGATCTGATATTGTTTTTGTGGTCGTATGAGATTCCATTGTGAATCATGTCTAACAAGAATTCTAAAGTGATTCAATTTACGTCGATTCATGTTTAATGAAGCCTTTTGCTGTTTTATTTATTATTTAACCTCCACGCTGGTCTGGGAGTATAGAAAAAACAGAATGTACCAGTTGCTTCACTGCCCGCGCAGATGGTAAATGCCCATGGGAAAAGGCGAAAATCGTAGGATGATAATCATAAGCAATGCGGCTAGCAACAGTAGCAACCCATCACATTGATTCCCCTTTCCACCTATATGCCCATAAACATGCTAAACGTGGCACTTGGATCTTGTTACCTTAGGCTCTGTCTACCCCTCTTCCCAAACCTGCATTGCACAGGTGCCGCGAAGAAGGAACCCCATCCCGGGTAGTCGTGGGACGTCGCGGTGACACCGAGTGCCGTAACGCCTCACATTACGACTGAATAGGGAATCCGTGTGGTTCTTAGTGGGTATGCCTGCCGTCGCGGGAGAGCCCCACGTACCCCCGGTAAACCCATACCGGGCGGATGCATAAGGCGCATTTTCCACACCATAAAAAAGGCTCTGTCTACCCAGTAAGGGATAAAGACGTGATTCGTGTATGTGGCGTCAAGTATATCAGAAGGCAAGCTGAAGGAACTTTAACTGGCCTTTCCCTCTAAGCCTAAGGAATCGAGTTCTATGGATGCCACGCCACTGGTGTGTATGGGTGTACCTATGTATAACAAAAAACTCCAATCCGTAACCCAATACACCTGAATAAAGTCTTGACCGGATAATAAATGTGTTAAACACTCGCAAGATACAAACACTAGCGTTCCATTGTTGCGGCGATGGTATCAAGATGATACAATGGCGTATCGTGGTAGCGGTAGCTTGACAAATGAGCGGGAAAGGCCACCCAGCTTGTAAGAGAGGATTTACAAGTAATTAGGGCTAAGAACGGTGATCGTCATCGTAGGGAATCAAGACTTGAAGGTCTCGAGAGCAGTAGGCTTATTACCTGACTCGCTCGCAATCGCCATCGTGTTCATTTTGGGTACCTCCCATTTGTTCTATGGAACTGTGACGTCATAGGACTGTTAACATTTTTTTTCCCGACAGTTCCATGGTAGAACTATTGAAACAAAAAATGTGCTATTTGTTCTATAGAACTAAAAGCACCTCAAATTTGTGATGGGAAACTTGAGGTGCTTTTAGTTCTATAGAACAAATAGCACATTTTTTGTGTCAATTGTTCTACCATGGAACTGCTGGGAAAGAAAAATGTTAACAGTTCTATGACGTCACAGTCCCATAGAACAAATGGGAGGTACCCTTCATTTTGACAGCTCATGTATGGGCTGACAATTGGCATTGGAATGAGCTAGCTGTCACAATGAACACGATGGCGATTGCGAGCGAGTTAGGTAATAAGCCTATATATTTGATGTCACATTCGGGAGAATATCACTGGAAAACTTACATGGGTCCGTTTTTGGAGAGCGAATATTAGATCGGGTAAAATTGTGGTGAATTTGAAATACAAGTACAGTGGAAGCTCTAACTGTCAATTTATTTAAAGTTTCGTTGGACCTGTAGTTCTGAAGCTGTACCTACTAATGATATCGGGGCTTTCATAAGAGATTACTGTTCCCTTAAAGGCCGGCAACGGACTGGGCAATTCTCTTAGAGTTTCTGGTTCTCATTTGTGGCAAAAAAACCTTCGAATTGTATTTTCGAGAGATGTGCTTTCCAAGTTCGAGATTCTGCCGTTAATTAATGTGAAAGAGAAGGAGAAGACTTGAGACGCTTACGCTGACGCGTTCTAGACGCTTTAAATGTTTAACCTTTACGCCAATGACACATATATCAGCACCGCAGGTTCAACGTCAACGACCTATAACGCCCATTACTTCAATGCACAAGCAACCTTCCTTCATTTTCAAAATGAAACTACCGTGAGACTCACTCATAATTACACATAATCGGATAACTCACTTAACGAAACGAAACGAGGGTAGTTGTGCGCCGCTGTCAGTTGCGTCGAGCAGCCGCGCGAACAGAGCGCTGGTGCGCAGTGTTCGTTTCGCTGCCGCCGGGGCGAGCGCTCCAGGAAGAAGGACTACGAAATAGTCCGAAACATGTCAAGCATCACTCGACTTTTTATAAGTGAGTTATCCGGTTATGTGTAATTATAACCTTCCTTCAATTGGCTTTAGGTTCAACTTAAGGCATCGCAATAAAGTAAAGAAGTCTGGCGTTGGTCAAGTCTATTGTATTTGACGTGGCGGTGAAAAGGTTAAACGTACACTAGAGGCTTTTTTAGTTCTGATGTGCGTTGGCAGAGGCGCTGCTAAGTCGGCCATAGTAATCGAAACGCTAACGCTAAAGCGTATGAGTACTTCCATGCTGGTCTGGGAGTAAAGAAAAAACATAGAATGTATCAGTTGCGTCTCTTCCCGGGCAGACGGTAAAAGCCCATCGTGGGAAAGGGCGAAAATCATAGGAATTATGTAGGCGATGCGGCTAGCAACCCATTACTATTTTGATTCCATTTTCTATCTCTACCTAACCCCACAATCTTGCTAAACGTGGCCTGTAGGTCGTGTCACCTTAGGCACTGTCTACCCCGTAAGGGATAAAGACATGATTTGTGTATTGTATTGTGTATGAGTTAGTGTAAAAAACTAAAACAAGCCCTGGAAGTTCACAAATACTAACCAACGATACAGCAGAACGTTACTCCGCTGCCAAAAAAGGGAACAAACCCCAGCCCATTGGAATAACAAGGATCATAGCTACAGATCACACGGAGGAGACAAATATAATAAGAACATTCGAAGTCATAGACTTTTGATGACTGGTTGTTGTATTATAACACGGCAATTTGTTCTATAAGAACCACCTTTGAAATGAAAAATTGAAAATCCCTAAGTCGTACCGGTCCGGGAAAGTTGGTGCCGCTAGCTGACTCCAGAGTTTAACCGTGCGTTACAAAATTCCAAATTTCTGGGACAACTGAAAGTACTTAGTATAGGCTTTCATATGCCGGCGATTTGAAAGGACCTTTTCGAATGATTGTACCTTTTGATAGCATAGACTAAAAGGAATATTTTTCAAAGCTCCAAGGGAGTACAGACCTAAATATGCTGTTTTAAATTCAATTTTAAACTTTTACCCCCTTATTCATAAACGCTCTATAGGCCTCTACTAACTTAGCAATCATTTGTCCTTATCTGTGAAAGGTAAATGCCAAAGTGACAGATAAGGACAAACGATTGCTAAGTTAGCAGAAGCCTACAGAGCGTTTATGAATACGGGTTATGCGTTACTGAGAAAAAGGGCTTTGACGGAGCGATAGACGGACAACGAAGTGATCTTATAATTAATCCTGTTTGCCTTTAATCGGTATGAAACTTTCAACATATGAATGCGAGCAAACCTTTGCGAAATCACGTGACCAGTGTTGTGTGCTGCCCTACTTTTGACAATAATAAAAATGACGATGAAAACGAGGGTAGTTGTGCGCCGCTCTCAGTTGCGTCGAGGCGTGAGCAGAGCGCTGGCGCGTAGAGTTTGTTTCGCTGCCAGGGCGAGCGCTCCAGGAGGAAAGACTACGATTTAGTCCGAAACATATCGAGCATTACTCGACTTTACCTCAAAAACCGTAAGACCGTGAACTTGCAACTGGCATCACAGCTCGGCAAGCACGAGAGCAAGCGATAGACTTCCCGTCTTTTTCTTACTACTCGTTCTAGAAAGAGACGGCATTATCTCGCGCGCGACACAGCTCAGCCAAACGAAGACGATGAGTAGATGTTCCATGGGAGTTTGTAATTGTGTCGTACAGACACATCATTCAAACAGATGACGCTTAGCGACAAAAATTCGCATAGTAACAAAAGGTCACGTGACAGTTAGTAACAGGTAGAAAAATTCGGAGACTACCCACCTGCTATGGGTGGTGTAGGGGTATAGCACGCGTCACGGAATGACGAGGATCTGGGTTCGATTCCCGGCCATAGCTTTACTTTTCGGATTTTTCTATGTGTTCTAATTTTCACTGACATTTAGAAACGAAGAATACTCTACCGCCTCCATTATGTTCGTGGCTCTATCGTTTCATAGAGGCATATCGGTCGTCAGGCATCTTGTTTTAAATAATAGTATCGCGCGGTGATAGCGCGAGGCCATTTTTCTTCTACAACAAAGGATGTAATCGGCTATATGCGACCCGCGTAGGCGGTGCAATACATGAGCTTAGCTCCCTATACATACATACCATCACGCCTCTTTCCCACAGGGGTAGGCAGAAACTACTTTGTTCTCGACACCTCCTACGCATAAGGTCGTATCCCTAAATCGACGATTTTTCAGGAGAGCGATTATAAGAATTTTTCATGTATTTTTCAAGTTTAAATATGTCCAAAGTTTAAAGCAGTAGTTATATCTGTCCGCAGCGGGTTAATTAACACGAAGCCAATCTGTTTATTAAAATTAATATCGTTATTTCAAAATTATGGCAAAAAAATCTAAAGTTAAGACTTTGTGCTCGTTATCAACTTATCAAAACGTCGTATAAGAAAATTACAACCTTTTGCGATTGATCACGTCCATTGCATAAAGTCGTATATTATAAATACGACTATATATAAAAAGATATACCTTCTCACTAAAGCAACGCATATAGTCGTAAGTGTGAGTTACGACCCATGATTGTACAAAAACTGCAACAAAAAGTCGTACCTAACTACTATTGTTTACGCATGAAGTCGTAACTTAGAAGTTAAGGCTATTTGCGTGGGGTGTAATGAACACTAATGCAGTGGCGCAAATCGTCGAATGTTGTGATGCGACGATTTGCGTGGAAAAGTTCAAATGATACGACTATTAGCAATCACAAAACTCCATAATTATCAAAAATATTTAAACTTGAGTTTTAGGAAGTTATAGCTTGGATTAATGGCTTTATAACGACTGAAAAATCTCATTATGCATAAAAAACGGGTTAAGACCTTTTGCGTCGGAGGTATCGTTCCACTTGCTACGATCCTGACATACCTCTTTCGCTTCATCCACATTCATTGATCGTTTTCGGGTACTCTTGACCTGACATTTTTCCAAAACGTCTCCTATTCGGTCTCGGAACGTCCGTCTAGGCCTTTCCCTCTCAACAACCATTCACACTCCCCATATAGATCTGTTTAGTTCGTCTACTTTCATCATAGTGACCAAACCAACTAAGCATAATTTTTACTTTGTTAGTCATTCTATCTTCTTTCACACCAGCAAGTTCCCTTATCACACTATTCCTTATTCTATTGGTCGCTATGTTAATTATAGTAAACTAGCTTTTACCTGCGACTTCGTCTGCGCAGAATTCGCTTATCGCTATTGCGAGCGAACTATGATGTTTTTCGGGATAAAAACTATCCCATGTCCTTCCCCGGGACTCGAACTATCTGTATACCTTTCAACTAGATCTAAGTCTTCCAAGCTGGTTTGGGAGCAAAGAAAAAACTTAGAATGTACCAGTTGCTTCTCTTCCCGCGCAGATGGTATCACTATTTTGATTCACCTTTCCACCTATACAACAATCATGGCGAATGTGGCCTTTAGGTCGTGTTACCTTAGACTCTGCCTACTCCGTAGGGATAAAGACGTGATTTGTGTGTGTGTGTGTGTGTGTTGTATGACTAGTGACCTGTTATTTTTGTTCGTCAGTAAATGTGTTTTCAAAAACAGGCCCCGCGTAACTATCAATGACCCGCAACCTTATTGTCTAACCCGTGCTCTCACATTCTCCATCTCTTTCCTTCCACTGTTTCACCGTTTGTTAGAAAGAGATGGCGATTGCGATTGTGACCAATCTCCTCTGTAACCGCTGGATCTTATCGCCTGCGCCCGCGCGGGCGCGTCACCTCCGCCCTCTATCGCCGAGTTAATGAATCACTCTGTGATTTCATACTGCGGTCAACTGATAGCTTGTTGTGCGAAAACTACGCTTTAGAATTATCTTCGGAAAGGATAAATTTGTAAGCGTTTCAATTAAAACGTTCCGTTGGGTTGTTATTGAAGTTTAGTTATAAATAGACAGTGATTCTGTGTTTACCGCAGATATCAACTTATTAAGACAATACATACAGGTGTAGTGTGTAAAGATTTTCCATGACATTTCGTGGAATTTTATCAGGATTTCAACTTTAGTGAGTTTTATTCCGTTATTTATATATTATTTTATTATGGTTTTATAATAGATAGGCTAATAGCGCTAGGACCCCACGGACCAAGCGTCTCAACACTGAAAGGGACAAAGTCATATTCGGTGCTGAGACCCTTTAATTTATCTTGCCTAATTCGGCCGCTTCTGCAGCCGCGCCTGCTCTACTCGTGGTTCCGCGAAGGTGAGACGTCTAGTGTGTCTACGGACGTTGCATCCCTCAGAAAATAATAATAATAATAATACAAATCGCACCCTTCGTGGAAGAAAGACGTAAGTCCTGTAGAGCCTTAATAGGACTTACGTCTTTCTTCCACGAAGTGTGCGAAATACAGATTTTATACAGAAGGCGGTACTCCTGGACACGGCTCGGGTAGTCAGGAGGTTCCTCTCTCTGTCGCTCTGACCACCGGTAGCTTAAGCCTCGCCTCGCTGCCGGCGGCACCCTAGGTTAGGTTTTTATAATGTATTTATATTTTGTAGGTATTAATATTGTTTTATTACTTTTTATATGAATATTGTAAAAACCTAACTAGAGATAAAAATAAATATACATGTCGGAATAAAACCCCCAAAAGTCAATCACACCTTATTTATTTGGAACGTTAATCAATTTAAACAATAACGGTAACTTTATGACAATTTGAATAGAAACGGTAACTGCTAAGAGGCAGACGATCCGACGGGGTGATGCGTGCGCACCGGTTGCCAGTCCGAACGAGAATCGCGCTCCGGCGCACGCCGGACCTCGGCGTTCCGTCAGCACGTGGTCGCGACGGTGGCGCCACCGGAAAGTGCCAACCACGCGCTGTGCCTCTTTAGCGTCAAATCAACTCTTTTTATGATTTGCGCCGACACGGCCTTCCTGACGTACGCACGTCCTCGGGCGTTAATTTTCTGAAAACAAAACCAGCATTAACATCACAATTACATGTACTATCAAAGATATCTCTAGGGGTCTCTATGATTCATCATCTATAGGCAAAGTAAACTCAGTAACCCTTAAGTCTCTACAGCTCATATCCTCCTTAACCCAAATCTCAGCTGTTGCAAACCAAAAGAACAAGTATCGCGTATAGCACTCACTACTACTCCGCGCCACACACCGGGGACCGACACGCATGTAGCGAGCGGCAGGCCAGTGGTTTGCGGCTAGCAGCGAGATGCTACCTGACGGTACTTACAAAAAACCCAGCAAAAAAAGTATCGCTTATAGCACCCACTACAGCTCCGCGCCAGCCACTGGGGACCATCGCACATATAGTACAAGGCAGGCCAGTGCCTTGCGGCCAGTAACGGGATACTACCTCACGTACCTTCACTGTCACACACCGCACCAGTCGGTTCTGTCACCACCTCGCTATTCTCAGCTACACGGAGCACTTGCTCTGCCAAGCTGCCCGTGACTCTATCATCAACTTCCATACTGCTACTGCTATCATCCTGCGCCGACACAAGGTCATCCTGCTCGAGCGCTTGATCGCATAGAGCCTCCGCCATTTCGGTTAGCCCTTCACGCCCTTCTGGAACCTTACGCAAGCTTTCGTGGGGATACTTGTATTTTCTCCTAGAGCCGTCCATATGCTGCAGTTCGTAACGGTCGTTCTCTAAGACTCCGATTATTTTAAAAGGGCCCCTAAACTTCCTATCTAACTTCGTCTGGTTACGCTCACAACATTTTAGAAATACGAAATCACCCTCTCGAAATGGCTTTACTGGAGCTTTGCCTCTATTAAAACGCGTTGTGTCCGACTTTGCTATTTGTTCTATGTTACTGGAAGCATTTATTCGAATTTCATTTAGGTCAGATCTACGTTCTGAAGCCTCATCAAAGTACGCTACCCTAGAGATTCCTAAAGGCTGTGATTTGATACCAAACATAAGCTCGGTTGCTGAATAACCGGTAACTCTACATTTTGTACAGTTTAGTGCTAACTGAATGAGTAGCAGCTCGTCCACGCAAGGCCTGCGTTAGTGATAATAATAAATCGGTACCTTTAAGATCCTTTGCTCGAACTATAACCTCATTGATCTTACACCAGGCCTCGATGTCAGCGTCCGCGTCTTCTGGGTCGAATTTTACAAGTGTCACCGGCGGCGGGGTCGCCTGCAGCCCGCCAGCCAGCCCGCGCAACAGCTGCAGCAACGCGGTGGCCTGGTCTGGGCCTACGGTTTCAGTATGAGCCACATTCGCATTAGCCTCGCGGTCACGATCAGTTGTGTTGGCTTCATCCATGTTTTGTCCTTTCTCCACGCACCGCGTAAACTTTCGAACACTCGCGGGTCCCTACCCCACACCTGATGTCGGAATAAAACCCCCAAAAGTCAATCACACCTTATTTATTTGGAACGTTAATCAATTTAAACAATAACGGTAACTTTATGACAATTTGAATAGAAACGGTAACTGCTAAGAGGCAGACGATCCGACGGGGTGATGCGTGCGCACCGGTTGCCAGTCCGAACGAGAATCGCGCTCCGGCGCACGCCGGACCTCGGCGTTCCGTCAGCACGTGGTCGCGACGGTGGCGCCACCGGAAAGTGCCAACCACGCGCTGTGCCTCTTTAGCGTCAAATCAACTCTTTTTATGATTTGCGCCGACATACATAATAATAATATCTTGGGACAATTGACACCAATTAACCTAGCCCCAAACTAAGCAAAGCTTGTAATATGGGCACTAGACAACGGATAAACATACATAGATAAATACATACTTGTATTAAACATCCAAGACTCGAGAACAAACATTCGTATTTTGATACAAATATCTGCCCCGACCGGGGATCGAACCCGGGACCTCAAGCTTTATAGTCAGGTTCTCTAACCACTAGGCTATCCGGTCGTCAATAGTTTTCTTCTTAAAGTTATATGTTGTTTAAGCAACATAGCGCCAGATCGGTTTCACTGCTGACGTGACAACGATATCGCAATCTCTGAGCTCAATCTTTACCAATTAACTTATGCACCTTTTTGCCACAAAAAGATGATTATCTGAACATTTAGTCACGATGCAGTGTTCGTTTTATTAAAGTTCTAAATACTTGATTTTATTAAGTGTTTGGTAGGTATTTGAGGCGGTAGCTACGTTTAAAAACTCGCCGCATGCTAAGCATTATGTTCCCTGACTTTGTTCTAAAATAAATACGTCACCCCTGTTTTGTGTTCACAATATGCTAATTAAGAAAATTTATAATCGAACTAGCTGTGCCCGCGGCTTCGCTCCCGTTTTTTCTTCTAAATTTCAACATTTTCTCATCGTCTAAACCTTCCCTGGGCTTCCACAAATATTTCAAGACTAAAATTAGATAAATCGGTTCGTGCGTTCTGGAGTTATAGCGTCAGGAAGGAAAACCCGACTTATTTTTATATAGTAGAGATAAGATACATTTTTTAATGTTCCCTTTTAACTTTCTTTCTGAACTACTACTTTCTCCTCTGCTGACCAGTTTAATGCTCCTTTCATCTACTCAAAGGATAACTGGTAAATCTCTTATAGGGATAAGTTCTCCTTTGTCCATTATATCCACTAACCACCTCTACTGGCATCAGCTCACCAACCGAGTTTATTTTGAAGGTTCAAGATCCACTCGCATTACGCCACACGCACACGTAAGCAAGTAATGATGGCTCATTTGAACACATGCAAGAATTTTATGCCATTATTACATTGCGAAGTTTGACAGATCAGTTGAATTCGGTTTACTCCGGCAACCCGCAATGGAATGAAACTCGCATGCAATTCTTGCGTGTCTAAATGGGCCTTTGTAGCATGGATACCTTTACCTCGATCAGAATGGCGTAGGATGAGTCAAACATTGTTGCCATTTCGAACCAGCCATATTCGAAGTATGATGGTCAAAGCGTTGAGTGACGTCACGTGGCGACGGTCCTGATTCCAGCTCCAAGGAATCGGGAATAAAACTTGATCGGGCCAATTTCGCAAAAACTACACTACACGATCCGTTGTACAGATCGCTGATAGGGTTGTAGCTTGTAGCGTCGGCAGAGAAGTCAGCACGCGATTATTTTATTACAAGCATTTTACAAGCTTTCATTTAACTTGTAATGGTATGTTTGTCCGGGTGGAATCTTGCAGCTCAATTTTGAAGCAGACTCTTCAGCCGATTGTACTGAAATTTGCATACTTGTGAAAGTTGGATGACAACGCAATATGATAGTAGAATTCTGGTGGCCAGGCCATGACCGTCTCCGCAGGAGGGAGCTCTTCGACGGTTGGTCCGATTGACTTGAAATTTGGAACACATATGCAGGAAGGCTGGCAATGAAAGTACAGTCAACAAAGACTACAGTCTTTTTCAACTCGAAACTACCGTGAGACTCGATCATAATTACACAAACATATATATAACTCTTATATATATATGAATAGGTAGGCAAACGAGCAAGTGGGTCACCTGATGGTAAGTGATCACCACTGCCCATAGACACCCGCAACCCCGGAGGGATTGCAGATGCGTTGCCAACCTAGAGGACTAAGATGCAATGCCTCTTGTGCCCGTAATTTCCCCGGCTGTCTTACTCTCCACACTGGAACACAGCAGTGCAAGCACTGCTACTTAGCGGCAGGATTAGCGAGTAAGATGGTGGTAGCGATCCGGACGGACCTTGCACAAGGCCCTACCACCCGCAAACTCACGTATCAAACTGTTTTAAGTATTGACCAACGGTGAATGTGAGTGAACCTTTACGAAGTGATGTAATCAGTGTTGTATGCTGCCCTACCTTTGACAATAATAAAAATAACGATAAAAACGAGGGTAGTTGTGCGCCGCTGTCAGTTGCGTTCGTTTCGCTGCCGCCGGGGCGAGCGCTCCGAAAGGAAGGACTACGAACAGGAGTGCGAGTCGGGTTACCTCCACGTGTGGTCAAGAGTTGCGGTTCGTTTTTGGACCCGTCCGAGGGGAAGAGCAGTGCATCGGCTAATGATTTCCTGGTAGTTTCTGAGGGATATCATTGACCGTTGGCTAACAGCCCGACAGGGGGGGGGAGGGGGTGACCGTGTTACCGTACAACGTTGCCGACATTTTGCCACAAGATGTAAAATTATATTTTTGTTACTTTGACACTGGCGAAGTTGTCGTCGCTATAACGACTTGATACGCCACAAATAAGAAGAAGAAGACCACGTCCGAAATATGTCGAGCATCACTCGACTTTTATATAGTGCATTGGGGTAAATTCGTAATTAGGGGAATTCCGAAACTCGTAGATATCCACTAAACAGGGAACCATTACGTAATCTAGCAACGCTTGCCTAGGAGCTCCAATGTCTTTGGCTTCTAGATAAGCGTTGCCATGCGTATGTAATTGTTCCCCGTTTAGTGGATATCCACGAGTTTCGAAATTCCCCCAATTCCGGATTTACCCCAATGCACCTTATGTCAGTTATCCGTTTGTGTAATTAAATTATGATCGAGTCTCACGGTAGTGACACGTTGAAATTATTAGTGAGCTGTTCCATATACAATTATAATGTAGTATAGTCAGCGCACTTCCACGGCTCGCGAAGGTCACTCATTGTATCACGTATGTAAATGTTATTGTTGTACTCTCCTTCCGTTGCTATCGCTCCACACACGGCCCGCGAGCCCATATCATACCATCTAATATTATTCTGGGAACGGCCTTAATAAGTCACTACAGAATGTTATCTATTCCATTTTATCAGCTGGCTGATAAGGATCTCTATCCAATTAGCCCCACAATGCAATATGGACCGTCTCAGGCACAGTTATGACGGAATACTGACTTCATGTTTAGTTTCATGCTTAGTGGTTTCGTTGAAATTTGGTCGGTTTTATACTGCTTGGAACGTGCTGTTGGTATTCGGAATTTCATTCTTTCCAGCTATAAGTATAAATCCATTACATTTAATTATTTATATGTAGCAGCGCGCTATTAAATTAAGGTACTTTTATCAATAATTTTAGTGTTAAACTACTGATGAACTTTTTACTGCCACCTTTCGGGGTAAAGGTCAGGTACCTACCAAAATTTTTCCTAGAAATTGACGCCAAAAAACCGTCGCACAAATGCGACAAACGCCTACATGTGACTAAACGCTCTGTAGTAGTTATCTGTAGTATTTCAATGGTAGTAGATGAAATTCATTCAGGCAATATGGGTATTCCAGACTGTATCAAGCAAGCAGTGTCAAGAGATGCACCGTTTTACACGGCCGTAGGTACAAGCCAATACGGAAGCTGCTCGCTCGGCCACAAACCCGTCGACTTTTACCGTTATATTTCAACAAATTTACACAAAACCTTGATAAATCATATACTTAAACATTTCTCGTGAATCACTCTATCTATTGGTGAAAACTGCATGCAAATCCGTTTAGTATTTTTGAGTTTGTTAACAGACGGAGCGTCGTGGCGGAGGACTTTGTTTGGAACATGTAGCGATATGTTAGAGAGTGGTTACGTTTTCAATGTCCCACAAAACTAAACTCCACAAAACTAAACAAACTAAACTACACTCCTAAGGTAACAACCTTAAGGCCACGTTTAGCATGATTATGGGCGTATAGGTGGAAAGGGGAATCAAAATAGTGATGGATTGCTAGCCGTATCGCCTATAACATGATTTCTAAGACTTTCGCCCATTCCCTCGACGGGCTTTTACCATCTCTGCGGGAAGAGAAGCAACTGGTACATTCTTTGTTTTTTCTTTACTCCTAGACCAGCATGGTAGAACGAAGGTTAAAATTGTTCCTGAAATTTCAGCAGTGATTGGGCCCTGTATATCCTGTTCAGGATTTTCGAAACATAGTTAACAAATGTTTCTATACATTAATGTTCAAAGTGAGCGTCAAAAAATTTAATGAAAATGTAGGGGGTGTTCATTCGGCACCGAAAGCCCCACTGGAACATTTCGGAACAATTGGCATTGTTCATTTTTTTTAGTATGCTCCAATTCGAAAACCATTTCGAGGAAAACCATCAATTATCCGATTTATCTTGCCCGATTTCAAAAATACTTTATGATTGCAGATATTTTTGTAAAAGTACTTTGAACCTTTGTTTGACCGAACGACCGGGTTTTTAGACAGAATCCAGCATCGAATATTTGCCAAAAAAATGAAAAAAAAAGTTTGGCTACGGCAACTGTCACGTGTCACTGTCAAATCTACAAAACCATAGACAAAGCCGTTTTTTTTATAGCCAGCCGAACGAAGGCGATTGGGATTCTGTCTAAATTCACGAATTATCAAACAGCGAAAAAATATTTATTATTAATTAACAAAGCTACGTAAAAGCATAACATTCAAATTAGTTGCTTGAAATAGTCTATTTTATCAAAAAATAAAGGTGTTAAAAGCACAGCTTAAAAATAATGAACAATGTCAATTTTAGGAGATATTGAATACTGTAGGGTAGTTCTTAAAGCACATGTTTCCCAGAAGTGGTGATTGAAAGCGTGCTAAGGAACCAGCCCACCACTGTTCCATTAACGAACCACCGCGAGCGGTAATTTGATTGGCCGATAATCGCCACCATCTCTGTGGTGGAATTGGGAACAGGGAGCAGTACGTAATAATTATTTTAACTGCCTTTGTGAATTGTTCTAGTGTTGAAGCGATAGCAAAGGCTTTTCAATAAGCCGACGGAAATAAAACTTTTCGAATTAATTGAATCATACAATACGTACATACGTGTGAGAGAGAGAGAGAGAAAGAGAGAGAAGAGATTTAGGATAGAAAAAAGTATGCTTAGTTGGTTTGGTCACGTAGAGCGGATGGATGAAAGTAGACTAACTAAACAGATCTATATGGGGAGTGTGAATGCGTTGGGAGGGGAAGGCCTAGACGGACGTGCCGAGATCAAATAGGAGAGGTGTTGGAAAAAGGTCAGGAGTACCAGAAACCGACGATGTATGAAGAGATTGATGAATGTGGATGAAGCGAAAGAAGTGTCAGGATCGCATCTCTGGGAAAGAGGCGTGACGGTATGTATGTATTCGATAAAAATAAGAAACAGTAAAATTGGAAAAAATACAAGCAGGCAATAATCAATAAATAAACTAAATTGTATATAAAAAATTGTACCGAAATGGTGTAAATTGGGCCTCTGAAGCATAATTTAAAGTCAAACCAATTAGTTATTTGGTTTTAATTAGCTGAATCCAACATACAATAAAGAATAATAAGTGTAACGTTTTTCAACTTGACAAGACACAAACGAAGCATAGATAATAATTTCAGCCAGCTCTAGTAAAGAGGTTTACATATCATTCTCCCCGTCTATGTTTTCATCTCCTACGACAAAGTCATGTAGGCGAGAAGGCAGCCGGCGATTCCTCTTAGGTCTTTCGAGGGCAGATGTTTCTTCTCTTACTTCAGGTATGATGATCGGAAGATCTATTTCTTGAAGACGATCTGAAATAGTGCTATCTGGATTTAGCAAAGAGTCGGAAGCATCTTCAAACGATTCTTCTTGGAGATCAGCCAAAGAATGAGAATCATTCGGGAGTGGGGCTAAATGTCTATTAGACACTGTACTTTCCATGCCGTTTGACCTTCGAATCGTCGAATAGTGTGGGTTATAGTCTAAAAGTTCAGCTTCCTCCACCATGGGATCATTTTTCGAGCGAACGTTGTTTTTTACGAGAACTGGTCCTGGCGCTAGCCATGTAGGCATCGATTCTCCATTAGGCGACCTCCGTGGGTAGTTAAATAGTCTCTCATGAGGAGTCGCATTGATGGACGTGCAAAGGAGTGAACGAATAGAGTGAAGTGCGTTTTTCAAGGCTCGTTCCCAGTATTCAACTGCCATGTTGTTGGAACGCAAGCTGAGTTGTATCGCACGCCACAAAGTTCCATTTAGGCGTTCTACCTGGCCATTGCCTCGTGGATTATATGGAGTAGTTCGGGAAGAGGCAATTCCGTTAGCCCTCAAAAAAGTTTTTAGTTCTTCGGACATAAAAGAGCTTCCTCTGTCACTATGAATGTACAGCGGTTGTCCAAATGTACTAAAAAGGTCTCGTAAGCATTTGATAATAGTTCCCGATGTCATATCTTTACAAGGATAAGCCCATGGGAAGCGGCTATACTCGTCAATTACCGTGAGTAAATACTTATTCCCTGAATTCGACGGAAGAGGTCCTTTAAAATCCATATTCAACCTTTCAAAGGGGGCCAATGCTTTTATAAGTTGTCCTTTTGTCGTCATAAAGCGGGGTTTTAGTTCAGCACACACTCTACACGAGCTCGTCATTGTCTTTATGTCATTAATGGAGTACGGCAGGTTCTTTGAACGTACCCAATGGTACATCCTCATTATCCCTGGGTGACATAATAGCGCATGTAGTTCATATAATTTATTATTACTCATGAGTGCGCAAACTCTAGATAGCGCATCTGCAGCAGTGTTTTGGGAGCCGGGTCGATAGATGATGTCATATTTAAAGCAGGAGAGCTCAAGACGCCAGCGTTGAATTTTGTCATTTTTTATTTTACTCGAGTGGTTTTGGTTAAACATATAACACACAGATTGTTGGTCAGTTATTAACATGAAGTATTTCCCCATCAGGAAATGTCGCCATTTTCTTAGGCTTTCAACAATGGCGTATGCTTCTTTCTCGACCGATGGGTGTTTACGTTCAGCATTCGATAAAGTCCTAGAAAAAAATGCCACAGGTCGACCCTTTTGAGAAAGCGTAGCAGCTATCGCGTACTCTGACGCATCGGTTTCTACAGTCAGTATTTCATCTTCATCAATTGCTACCAGTGAAGCTTTACTAATGTCTGACTTCAATTGCTCAAACTGGGCAACAGCACTTTCAGTTAACGGAAAACTACTTACGTTCGTTAACGGCTGTAGTTTACTGGAAAAGTCTTTCACCCATTTCGCATAATGTGCGAACAGCCCTAGAGCACGTTTCAGTTCAGCAGTGTTAGTGGGGACTGGTAGCTGGAGCAGTGGTTGTAGTCGTTCTTTGTCTGGTTCAATGGTATTATTCTTGATAGTGTAACCCAGCAAACTTATTGTTTCTTGGCGAAATTTACATTTTTGATCATTCAATGTTAGATTGTACTTTTTTGCAGCAGCTTGAAAATTAAGTAGATTCTGATCGTGATCGCTTTTATCTTTTCCGCATACAGTAACATCGTCAAGATAAGTAAATGTCCCTTTTAGCTTCTCTTTTTCTATTATAAATTCGAGCGTACGCTGGAATGCCGCAACCCCATTAGTAACTCCAAAGGGAATTCTCGTGAATTGATAGAGTTTCCCCGCAGCTTCAAATGCTGTGTACGGTTTCTCACTATTTTTAATTGGCACCTAATGGTACGCGCTCTTTAAGTCTATTTGACTGAAAACACTGTATTTAGCAACCTTGGACACGATAGTTTCAATATGAGGTAAGGGGTATGCGTCTAATTCTGTGAACTTGTTTATAGTCAAGGAGTAGTCAATTACGAGCCTTTTCCGATGTGCTCCCCCTCCTGCTACCAAGACCTGTGCACGCCAGGGAGAGACGCTTGGTTCAATAACACCATCTTCCAATAGTTTTGAAACTTCTTCCGTGATGAATTTTTCGTCTTGCTCGCTATAATGTCTGGACTTGACAGCTATCGGTTTAATGTTCGGAGATAGGTTAGTAAATATGGAGGCGGGAGGCACTGAAGCTTGCATTACATTGCAGATTAAAGGTTCTTTGGATCCTCCAAAGTTGAATTGGAGACTAGAATGTTCTTTAAGTATATCATGTCCTATGATAACATCAGCACAAAGATTACTGACGACAAGAAATGGTCGGTGTTTGTGCGAGTATTCGTTCATGGTAACAGTTGCAAAACAAACGCTTCTCACGAAAGATACATTATTTTGTGATGCTAATGTGATAGCCTGCTTGTGAGGTTTCAGTTTCAGCTGCATTAGTCGTGCTATCTTCTCATCTATAAAGCTCACTGAACTTCCCGTGTCAATTAAAGCGTCGGCGTGATAGTGGTTAAGGGTTACGGGAATAGTGGCTTTTGAAAGGCTCGATGGAGAGGCAGCCGAGATAGCATTAGCAGCTACTTCAGAATCATCAGAGTCCACGGCGGATTCTTCAGCAGTAACGGCGTTATTGGTAGCATTTATAGATCGGCACACATTTGCAAAATGACCTTTTCGGGAGCAAATCTGGCACTGGGCGTTGAAAGCCGGACATTTAAGCCTTCGGTGAGAGGTTTTTCCTCCGCAATAAAAGCAGCGCCATTTAGCTGTCTCTTCCGAAGCTTTCCGGAGAGTTTGGGAGTTTCTAGTTGCGCGTGTTGGCAAAGCGTTGAGGTTAATTTCGTTTACTCCGCTGGTCATTGCCCGGGAGTCCTTTTCTGCGGTCTCTATGGAGAGAGCTTGATCAAGAGCCTTATCTAAGGTGAGAGAACGTTCTTGTAGCAGTCTTTCCCGGATTCTCGGTGACAGTATTCCCGAAATAAAAGCACCTCTTATGGCTTCGTCTTCATGCGTTGCAGCAGTAACAGTTTCAAAGTTACATTCACGGGCTAGGAGTCTGAGTGACCTCCCGTAATCGGATATAGATTCTTCAGGTTTCTGCTTACGCGTACCTAACAAGTGGCGGGCCAGTATTATATTTTTTGGCTTAAGGTACATTTTATCGAGTACTTGCACGGCATCGTCATAGGTGGAACAATCACGAACGTGTGGAAAAATGTGCGTCGACAAATGATTCATCAAAAGTTTAAGCTTTAAAGAATCGGTACCGTTGGGAATCTCCTCAAGTATGAAATTGTTGAAAGTATATTTCCAGTGGGTCCACTTTAGGTCCGCTTCTGTTGCGGTGGGCTCCACGTCAAACTTCTCGGGTCGTAGGTACCGTGCCACATTGGGCGTGAGTTTTGTATCTGCGTTGGGCATAATAAGCTAATTAAATTGAAGCATAATTTAAAGTCAAACCAATTAGTTATTTGGTTTTAATTAGCTGAATCCAACATACAATAAAGAATAATAAGTGTAACGTTTTTCAACTTGACAAGACACAAACGAAGCATAGATAATAATTTCAGCCAGCTCTAGTAAAGAGGTTTACATATCATTGGAAAAAATACAAGCAGGCAATAATCAATAAATAAACTAAATTGTATATAAAAAATTGTACCGAAATGGTGTAAATTGGGCCTCACTCAGCAAAATATATATTCATTAAGTCTTTATCCCTTAAGGGGTAGACGGAGCCTAAGGCAACAAGACACAAGGGTGTACAGGTGGAAAGGGGAATCAAAATAAACGCCTAAATTTCAGAATTCAACTGATTAAAATGTTTTGTAAGACCACCAACACGATAAGATGTTAGTTGAATTAGAAGTCTAAACAATAATGGAGTTAATGTTGTTACCATAAACGCTAATTATTTTACCAAATCGTTTCGGTTTTACGAGACGCTTAATGGCGGCTATAAAATAATTATTTCCTTGATGTTAACCTTACTAGTTTTGATTTGTAACGTTTCACATTTAAAGTTTAGTTGGACAGGGACAGACTTCTGTCCAATTTGTTCCTTGGCTCTTTATGATTACACTAGCGGTGGCCGAATTAAACAGAATTACATACATGGTTACGTTGGGAGGGGAAGGGCTAGACGGACGTTCCGAGACCAAATAGGAGACGTTTTGGAAAAAGGTCAGGTCAGGAGTACCCGAAACCGACGAGCATGTATGAAGAGATTGATGACTGTGGATGAAGCGAAAGAAATATGTCAGGATCGTAGCAAGTGGAATAAAGTAGTCTCTGCCTACCCCTGCGGGAAAGAGGCGTGACGGTTTGTATGTATGTATGTATGTACATACAGGTATACTTAGCCAATGTTCCAACAAGCTTCCATGCTCTGGGAGTAAAGAAAAAACAGAATGTACCAGTTGCTTCTCTTCCCGCGCAAAAGGTAAAAGCCTGGAGGAATGGGCATACGCATCATGTTATAGGCGATGAGGCTAGCAACCCATCACTATTTTGATCCCATTTGCCATCTATACGCCCTCAATCTTGCTAAATGTGGCCTGTAGGTGCATGGATACAGCCAGGTACATATTTACATATTGCACGGTATAGTAACCAACGGACGGTATAGTTACTTCCATGCTGGTCTGGGAGCAAAGGAAAAACATAGAATGTACCAGTTGCTTCTCGTCCCGCGCAGATGGTAAAAGCCCATCGAGGGAATGGGCGACTCTTAGGAATCGTGTTATAGGCGATGCGGCTAGCAACCCATCACTATTTTGATTCCCCTTTCCACCTATACGCCTACAATCATGCTAAACGTGGCCTTTAGGTCTTGTTACCTCAGGCTCTGCCTACCCCGTAAGGGATGTAGACGTGATTTGTGTGTGTGTGTGTAACCAAAAACACTGCGTAAGTTGCTCGCGAGCCTGCGAGTCTACGCGAGTCTACGTCATAGCTCGCAGACAAGACAAGTACTTATTCAGTGATCCATATCCATAACGTCTGTAATACAGAGATAAGCTATACATTTTTTCGCCTTCAATCTCCTGTATCTCTTGGGAGCATTAACACTTCACATATTTTTACCAACTGTCGCATTAACAGTCCATTAGTTGCTGAGATAATGTGACGAAGCCCTGATTAATTCAGTATCGCTGCTATCAGCTGTTTGATTTATATAAGCTTTATCTGACTGGGATGGGATGTGGCGCCGGCGCGGGCGCAGGGCTGCCAACGCGCGGAGCCACTAGGGCCAATAGGAACATACTCGTAGCTTATGTTAGTACCTACCGAGAATACGAGTGTCGAATTTGTACTTCCGAATTCAAAATATGAATTGTGACAAACGAACTTCGAATTTCGGGTTTGGGAGACCATAGGTATATGTTTTTAATGTGACTTGCAATAAACGATTACATTCTATTCTATTCTGTATATCATCATCATCAGCATATGCTGAACTGTAACTTTGATTTGACGTCAGGCAACAATATTTGAAATATTCTTCTTATATGTATTTAAGCTTTGCACTGTTTCTTGAGAATAAAATGTATTTTATTTCTCTTTTCTTTTCGTATGTACACATATAAATCACGTCTTTATCTCAGGGTAGACAGAGCCTAAGGTGACAAGACCTAAAGGCCAAGTGGAAAGGCGAATCAGATTAGTTATGGGTTGCTACCCGCATCGCCTATATCATGAATCCTAAGATTTTCGCCCATTCCCTCGATGGGCTTTTACCATCGCGGGAAGAGAAGCAACCGGTACATTCTATGTTTTTTCTAACCTCAGACCAATATGGAAGAGGATGGTTTACTACGTGTAGATATTTCTTCATATATTGTAGGTATCATAAGATATTTGTGAACATCCTCATTTCTGGTAAACCATGGCGCACTGAATATCGTTTTGAGGGCATTTTTTTTCTGACTCAGAAATGTATGTGTATGGAACGATTTTTGAAAGCATATTGTGTGAAAATACCACTCGAAAGTGGTGAAAAATTGCGCTGAATTTGAAATACGAGTAGCATAGAACACGATCGCAGATCTCATTAATCTTGTGAACTAGTCAAAACTTTGATTAGAACTGTAGTTTTGGAGATATAAGCTGATTTATACCACTTTCGAGTGATGTGCTTTCCAAAATCGGGCCCCAGCGCGAGTCCAACTTGCCCTTGGCCAAGGGGCCGGTTTTTCTGGCAGCCCTAACGTATCTTAGGACACTTAGCTTTCTACGTATTGAGGCATGCGTGTCCTGATATGACGTACAACGATATCCACCAGGGTCGGCTCCCGTTTGATATTAAGTGATTTGTATTTCTATGGTTTTACAGTTGTTTTAATGGGCTACCATTTGTTGGATTTTGATGGTGGCTAAGACCTTTGCTTCAAGAGTCTGTGAACAGCGCTCAGGGTTGTCAGTAGATAATTGTTTTAATGAAAGCATTTAAATGTAAGTGTTGGAAAGTGCGTACCTAAGTGTTAACAATACTATCTTACTAATATTTATAAAGGCTAAAGTTTGTGTCCACTTTCCACCTCTACGCCCTCAGTGTCTTGCTAAACGTGGCCTGTAGGTCTTGTTACCTTAGGCTCTGTCTACCCCGTAAGAGATAAAGGCGTGATTTGTGTATGTGTATGTAAAGTTTGTAAGTTTGGATGTTTGTTGCTCTTTCATGGCAAAACGGCTAAACTGATGTTATTGAAATTTTTTACAGACATAACAGTCCTGGAGAAGGACATAGGATAGTTTTTGTTCCGGAATATCGCATATCATATTCGATTCATCGCAGACGGAGTCGCGGGCAACATACGAGTAGATACTATAAAATATAATATACCTATGCAAAACTATATTTTTATAAATGTAAACATTAGTGAATACTAGTGATCGGTTTCAGTTTTGAACATTTTCGGCATTAAACATTACCCTAGTTTCGGTTTCAGTTACCAATTAGCGTATATAGGTTTATTTCTACCGTTTTTATAAACCCAAAGTTAAAATTACAATATTACATGAAAAAACTTAGTTAAAACTATGTCTCTAGACACGCTCCGTAATCACAAAACTGAGTAACCGGCCTCTGCAGTTACCAGGCCCATAACCTATTATTATTTTAAACTTGCCACAGATAAAATCACAAAAAGTTAATCGACGATACGAGATAGCTCGAAATATAACAGCGTAATGTAAATGAGGTGCGTACGCGCAGTGTAAGGCGCAAAGGCGATACGGGATCTCAAACATCATGCTGTGTGAGCCGAGAAATTTTACCACCCTAGAGTTCAATGACATATGTCATTTTTGATGCTGTTTCGACCAAGTTTGAGGTCGCGGGTTTGATCCCAGTCATGGCGGGTGTATGTGACATTTTTGATTTGTTGAAGTCGAAGCCGAATTGCAGAATAACTGAAAAAAATATGAAAAAAAATCGTTTTCTAATAAAAATATTTTGTATGCAACCCCGTCTCTTGATGACATCAGAAACTGATTCTAAGGCGAAACTAAGTTTGCCGGGTCGGCTAGTGTATCATAAACTAAATTAAGAAAAATAAGTACAACATAATATATACTATGTACCTACTTATATACATGCATAAATCAGGTTTTTATCCCTTACGGAGCAGACAGAACAAAAGGTAACAAGACTTAAAGGCCACGTTTAGCATGATTGTAGGTGTATAGGAGGAAAGGGGAATCAAAATAATTTTTGCCCTATCGATGGGCTTTTTTTACCGTCTGCGCCACGTCTGACCAACTGATACGTTCTATATTTTTTCTTTAATCCCAGAACAGCATAAAGCTACTAAAATAACTATTAGGTATCGTAGGTGAGCACAGTTAACCTAAAAGTTAATTTCGTTAATCGTTAATTGGTAGAACGTTAAATTTCCGAAAAATTTAACACAAGTTAAAGTTAACCAAAAAATCGAAAACAAGAAGAAGGAAGAATTAACTCCACATTTTTATTTCTATACTAAAATAGGTAATTTTTGGCATTAGGTGCATGTTCTCCTTCGATGACGAGGATCCGGGTTCGATTATATAATAGCTTAACTTAACTTTTCGGATTTTTCTATGTGTATTTTCAGTGTCGTTTAGATTTTTTTTGAAGTTAGCTTAAAAGTTAATCAGTTAAGCAGATTGTTAACTTGGTTAATTAACGATTAACTGATTAACCAGTTAATGCCTACCTCTGACTATTACCTACTATAAGTATAGAAGCTAGCCTAACGGCCTTGCCGGCCCCGTGTTGCTTTTGCCAGGCACCTGCGCATAGCCAGTATCAGATCAGCCTCGCCTCTATCTTGCATCTCACTCGGTCATAATCTCGATCACGCTCCGTTGATGAAAAGATGAAATTTAGCTTAGCACGAACAGAGTTATCTGTGGAGATAATGCTACAGGGCAGACTGTAATAACATGCTAGATTTTTGTTTCATTTTCACTGAAGGAAATAAAGAAGTCATATTGCATTGGGGTAAATTCGGAATTGGGGGAATTTCGAAACTCTCGTAGATATCCACTAAACGGAGAACAATAGCATAATCTAGCAACGCATACCTAGAAGCTCCAATGTCTTTGGCTTCCAGGTAAGTGTTGCCAGATTATAGAATTGTTCCCCGTTTAGTGGATATCCATGATTTTCGAAATTCCCCCAATTTCGAAATTACCCCAATGCACCTTATTAAGCTAGCTGTTGCCGCGAGTTCGTCTGCGGATAATCCATTTTCCAGGATGAAAACTATTTATGTCCTTCCCAGTTCCCTGTTTTTAAAATGTTTTATCACCGTTTATACCATCTTGGACTAGATTTCCACAAATACTTCAAAACTTATATATTAGCCAAATCGGTCCAGCCGTTCTCGAGTTTTGGCGAGACCAACGAACATCAATTTATTTTACAAAAAACAAGTAGGTAAGTCGCGAATGGTTCCAGCGCAAGTCCTGAGGATATTCCAAAACGATTGAAACTATTCTGGTGCATTGACTTAACTTTTTGAGGCTGTTTGTATATTATTTTAATACCAACTTCTTTTTTTTCAGGTAAGTAGCCGACCAGATCATCGTGCTCTTTTGACTTGTAAATACAAGAAAAGCGCAAGTATTTAACTACCTAATTAGGTAAGACTTACTCCCGGTAATGAGGATGCAATAGCCTATTTCTGCACTTTTTATCAACAAAGGGGGTTAACTAGTATGTTTTTAGAAATTACAACCATTTAGGCCAACCAGTATCTAAAAAAGCATTGCATCATTATAATTCTTCATTCAACATTTTAAATCATAATAAAACCATCAAGAGTTCATTGTTCTTAAAGTATATTTTGTAAATCATGAGATTAAGGAGATATCAAGGTTATTTCTAGCGTACCTATTCGAAATTCGTAGACAAAAGATAATCTACACGAGATATCGTGCCTAGAAATAATCAATCTTCAATCATAGATACTGATCTCACAGATAAAACTGAAATAGACACTGATTTCACTTGTTCTAAAAACTAATCACGATTTGATCACCCGTATAGGTTGTTGAAATAACGAGGTTATTTTTGATTAAATAATCTGCACTTAAATTAACATTTTAGTGTTTAATGCTCTGTTAAAGGAGAAGCTGAAAATAATAGATTACAAAACAAGTATTGATTTTAATAAAATCCTTAAAAACAACAATATTTTTCACAACAAATCACAATCTTAAAACCATAAATAATGCGCATCGCGTTATATTTCCATAAATAATAAACCCCGACCAAACTAACCTTTGCGTCGTTCTAAAAAGAGCACCATTGTCTCTGCGCTATCGTTCAAAAATCACCCATAGACACGACATTTATGGCGCGCAGCTTTTTTATTTGACATTTTATACAAGTTTATTCAAACATAACGATAGGATCATAGACGTTATCTCTCTATGCAGCGTTACCGCGAGCTCGGGTGTGATAGCATCTGGGGCCAGCCATTGCTAGTTAAACCGAACTGATAAGGAATCGCGCGGCCGTGTGTGAGTGCACCCGTACACACGGCCCCGCTCTGCCTCTGTGTGCGTGGAGGGGCGCCCGACCGCCAGCCAGTCAGTCACTTTACGCGGGAAAAGCATGACGGCACCAACGAATTTTCGGTCTGTTCAAGACAATTTTAGTGTTTAAAAAGTGTTTCTGTAGCTACTGTGATGTTATTGTGGCTGCGGTATCTAAAACAGCTGGAACTGGCTTGCGCCGGTGCCGCGCCAGGGGGCGCTGTGGACGTCAAAACAATGTGTAAGTGAAGTTTCCTTGTTTACCTCCTTGTTTTAAGTTTGCCGTAATTGTTTACGTTGTCTATGGTTGACGACAAATAGTTCGCTCGATTGTTTCGAATAAAGAATGCGTTCAAATTTGGAATACGTATGTTTTGTAAAGGCGCGTTCTGTCATCATGACGCTTTTAATACAAAAGGAGGGAATAACGCGTTTATTTTTATTGCATGCTCCACGTTATATTTTTGGTTGAAATCCTTAAGAAGATTTCACCGGAATCGCGATAAAAAATGTCGTTAAGATTGTTTGTGTTTTTTATCTTGTTTGTCTGTCTGATAGCTGTAGTAGTAACAGTGATACGGTAAATACGGGGATTTTTATTACTAACCAAATTATCTTTGAGATGGCAATAAATATTTTTATCTGCTTTCAAAATTGCCGGATGAAAACAGATTGGGAACAAAATATTATTTTATTTGCATTGTTTTTAGACTGATAAGTACGCAATGACTGTTTGGAACTTCCAAACAAAACAAAACTATTAATTATATTTCGTAAGTGTCAATTAAATAATTGCACAAACACCGAATGCTTTGACTCTTATGCCCATTTGAACTATTTTAAGAAGCGGATTTGTGGCATTGGGCATTCCAACGATACTTATAATTACTTTTTACCTTTAATGAATTGCAATGAGAGAAGGACAGATATGTTTACGTCAAAATGTGACAACAGATCCTTCAGTCCCATTCCCATTCTGTTCTCGGCACCTTTTTAGAATCAGCCTGGGTTGACGTTACTTTTTTTTATTTATTTCTGGCCAGTGACAATTGGGTGCATAATGTTCCCTACGAGGCTGAAATAGCCAGCCAGCATCAAAAGAGGATGGTTTCTTTTTTACCTTGTAGATTTGTGTGGTTGGTATCTGTTACTTTGCAAAAGAGTAACGGTTACTGTACTACACTTCATTACTAAACTACTTACCAATCTTCAGACAATCGTTATCAATCAGCGAGATATCCCAACTGACATTTGATTCGTGATACAAACATCGCTTTCATAGTTCGTAGTTATACCCCGTATTGCGATGTAATTAAGGTTTCATTTAATTATTACTGTGTAACACGTTCCTACGTGTGCGGTGTGTCCATATTTTGACAGGCGTCTGTCACTGTCAATGTCAAAAGTTTGACTTTGTTTCGTTTGCGTCTTAGTTAATTGTTTTATGTTAATTATTATGGAGTTATAGTAATGTATAATAATGTTATTGTTATTTCTAGACTCTATTAAGACTAATGCTTAGAATTATTATAAGAGAACTAAAGAAAAATTGCGATTTAAGATTAGTTATAGGACGGACGGATGTCTACTTTTATACGTACATAATAATCTACAAGCCTTAGGATTATATTATGTAAGCTTCCTTTTTTAATCGTCAGTAGTTTTTTATAGAAATATTAAGACCACCTGCTTTCCTTCACGCGCTTGCGCGATACGATCTTTCACGGATATCTTAGGGGTACGAAAGGGACAAAAAATAAACCCTAGCCATGTGGTCTGTTGAAACTTAAGCCTTTTATCTTGAGAAACATAACACTGTAGTTTATTATAGAGCAGTGTTTTTCCATCTTTCTCATGGGACTCCCTTCGACCTGGATAATTATCGTCATCATTGATTATAAAGTGAAATCATAAAGTGACCCCCACTTGCCTCCATTTTTGGTTCTGAAACACATCATTGTATTGATTAGTAATTAATCACAAACATATGGTTTAAAGAATACAAGAGCATACATACAACTTTATAAAAAATAAACAAAAAAATACAGACAATCATGATAATAGGTCATCGGTGTTGAGCGTGTCTTCGCCAAAGTGAAACGGTCGCTGGCTCAGCATTACGCTGTGGTTAGACACCTGCAGCACTAATTTTCAGCCAGAACCGTCTGTGACTCACGGAACGATACACAGATAAAATATACTACATAAACCATAAACCTGTAAGTAAATGGTTGCAACGTGTTATCACTACATAGTATAAAACAAAGTCGCTTTCTCTGTCCCCATGTCCCTATGTCCCTATGTCCATTTGTATGCTTATATCTTCAAAACTACACAACGGATTTTGATGCGGTTTTTTTAGTATATAGAGTGATTCAAGAGGAAGGTTTTTATGTATAATTCTACGCAGACGAAGTCGCGGGAAGAAGCTAGAACTACATAAACCATAAACCTATAAGTAAATGGTTGCAACGTGTTTTTTTTTTTTTTTTTTTTTATATGAATAGGAAGGCAAACGAGCAAGTGGGTCACCTGATGGTAAGTGATCACCACTGCCCATAGACACCCGCAACCCCGGAGGGATTGCAGATGCGTTGCCAACCTAGAGGACTAAGATGCAATGCCTCTTGTGCCCGTAATTTCCCCGGCTGTCTTACTCTCCGCACCGGAACACAGCAGTGCAAGCACTGCTACTTAGCGGCAGGATTAGCGAGTAAGATGGTGGTAGCGATCTGGACGGACCTTGCACAAGGCCCTACCACCCGCAAAAGTGTTATCCAAAATAAAGGTGAATTCAAGTTTTACCTATCTATTGTTATGTTTAAACTAGACTTTGTGAATAACACAGAACAGAAGCAGTAGAAGGTATACGTTTTAAAATACCTACATCAAGTTTGAAATAGTAATTAAGGACACAATTTTTTATTTATTAAATCATACGGGGTTTACCGTGATATTAAATACGAGTATATTTCAATAACATAACTTCCCGTTAAAATTATCTATTACAAAATAATTGTGCTCCTATTTCCCTGTACCAGTAACCCTTTATTTAGTTAAAGCAGGAAAATCACAGTCACCGACATTTATAGGATGTTTAGTTTATTTGAAAATAAACTTACTAACTATATAAGTCAGTCCGTTTACTAGAAGGCAGTCAAAAAACAGAAAATCTTGAAGACTTATTTACATTATGAACATTACAATTTTTGAACTAAAACATTATACACTTGCCAAATAAAAAACAATATTGAACTTAAATATTTTATTTTAGCAAAGACTAGCTCACGTACAGTAGGAATTTGTAGGAATTACAACAATTTAATAACAAAACAATTTGGCAATTACTCTTGAATGGTCAATAAATGTTGGGTAATACCTTATGCAACTCAATTAAATTATTTTAATTGTTATTTTTAAATCTACGTAATTAACATACCAATATTGCAGTAGACTGTTTCCAATTAGATGTTTTTTGTTAAATACCTCCAGTTTAGAGATAGGTAGGTATGAAACAAAGAGCAAGGTGACACTTCCATGTGAAAAATTCCATAGGCATAAGCTAGGTTATCTCCTACTAGCGGACACGCACTTTTGAATTTCGAAGACTACTTCACTTAAGTTCACTAAAAACCGTAGCGAAACTCTAACCCTGAACCCAAGTGACGAACTGGCGAACACCTCGAACAAAACACTGTCGCCAAACATTTGCCCAAACATACGCCCCCGAATTCACAAGCACCCGCTGATAATGAACGTGAAATCTCTACGAAGATAACAGCCTCCCCCCTCCCCTTATCAGATGGACGCGCTCCGCCGCACGCTTCCATTCACTCCAGTCGCTTTTTATCATGGCGTCTGTACTCATTTTGTTTTAAAACTATTTTGACAGTTAGAATGGTTAGGTTGGCAGCGGGTTCAAAATACTAAGGCTGGCCTTATTCTTCGAAATTCGATTTTTGAAGTTCGTTTCGTGCTATTTCGCTCACACTAATATTCGTTAGTATGAGAGTGAATGGGACGATACAGGCACTTCGAAAATCGAATTTTGGAATAGCCGTCCGGTTGGCAGTGGGCGTAGATACGCAATGTGTTTTTTTTTCGGTTCAAACAAACGTTTCCAGCCAGCATTTTTCAAGAGATCCCTACCTTACCTTAGAGCGGTGTTACTTTACTAGAAGATAGAGAAGAATGATGCTAATACGGAATAAGGTTCCAAAATATTAGCATTATTAACATAATGGCGACCTTGTATTTCGCGGAGTATAAGACTATATAGTTGGTACTGAATGTATACATTTAATTAGCGCTGTAAGAAAATGGAATTAATAATGCTATTGGTTTCAATTTCATTTTATTCTATCTATGGCTTTATGATGTTAAAAGTCAGTGCCCGAATATTAAAAAAAAACTTTATCCGCAGCGCGATTCTTTATTAAGGTTCCGCTCGACGCTTTTACATAGTAAGTTTGACTTATCAATTCGCAGTAGGTACGTTGGCTATCAGTAATTCTGGTGGAAGTTAGTTTCCTCCGAGATAACGTTTGATAGCGGAGCAGCTTTGTTAGCTAATTAGCTTCGAAGTGGCATTCGTTATTTTATCGAGCGCTCCGGATAAGACCCCGATGTTGATCGAAAAGGTTACATGCGAAAAGTCATGAGAAGTATTTAAGTATCTGGCATAGCCGACAGTATTAAGATTAGCTTTTTATATCTCACGCTGGCGTTTGGTTTCGTTTACTGCATTGTCGATGCTGTGACGGAAAAGATTTGGAAATATTTGAAATAAGAGTTATTTAAATGAAAAAGAAAATTGGCTGACTGATTTTGTCAACGGCCAGCCTTAACCCTTGGATCTAAAAATGGTTTTTTGCAAAGAGGTTGCATTTATGGAGAAGCCAAGGAATAAAGAGGAATAACGAAATTCGTAGGTATGAGACAGAGTTCATATACTGAAAGAAGCCGCGATTTAAAGAAAAAGATGAATAACTCCTTTCAATAAGTGTCACTGGGTTCATTTAAGCTAGCAAAGTGTAAGAAGATGGTCTCGTCTACCTATCTCACTTTGACATAGGCGTATTACATCGCTCTTACTCTTGCGTTGCCGATACAATATATTTCTATGGACGACATTATTGTACATACAACACATGAGAATATCGAATACTTACAGTACAAAACAAATGTACAAAGGCGAACTTATTCCCTAAAAGGGATTCCAGTAAACCTTCCAATTGATAGGACATAGATCAAGAGTGGACACACAGAAAAGTAAAATAACTAAAGCCTAAAATAATCCTATGCCTAAATAATGTGAGGTGGTTAAGTTTTTTTTTAAATCGTGCTTAAGAATCATTTTTTTGGACCCACTTCGAAACCACCTAAAAAAATAGGCGTCGCTTTTTGTTCTTATTATCGTAGCCTCCCCCTTCCAATTATGACAGGCTTCTATTGTTTCCAAGTTTTTTCACAAAATACAAAAATTATCTTCGGCTGCATCAGTTGGGAATCAAACCCACTATCACTAGTTAGAATCGCTTATCACACGATCTCGGGGTTTCCATAAAGGATGCTTGAAATTGTATATTGCGCTGTATTTACTTTATTTTTATGTTTAAATGCTAGTGATTTATTAGGTATTCTGAGATGGTAGATACGACTTGAATATTCAAGCCTTTTAGGAACTGTTTTGTGTGTTTGGACTTGTTTGTCTGTTGTTTTTTATAGGTATTTTCTATTCAGGGTCTTTTTAAACTTATTACAATTGCCGTAAAGCTGGGTACTGACTAACGTTACGAGGTGTAATGTAACATGTTACACGGCGAGCATTCATGTAGTCAGTATGTTGTTGCTACTGGGAAACCAGCGAGGAACTACGTACTGACTGGATGACTGCAGTCCAAAGGAAAAATGCAGTAAGTCAGCATGCTGCTCATATGTACATACTGCGTTTTTCCTTAGGAGGGCAGATGAATGCTCGCTGTGTAACATGTTACATTACACCTCGTAACGTTAGTCAGTACCCAGCTTTAAAAGACATGTCTTAGGGATCGCGTTTTAGGCGGTGTATCTAGCAACCCAAATTTAATTCCCCTTTCTAACGGTCGGATTTTCCGTTCCGTAGTTAATTGACTTTGTAGTAAACAGACAGACAGACGCGGCTGAGGACTTTGTTTATATACATACACATATCACGTCCTTATCCCTAACGGGGTAGACAGAGCCCAAGGTAACAAAACCATAAGGCCACGTTTAGCATGATTAAGGACGTATAGCGGGTGGTAGGGCCTTGTGCAAGGTCCGTCCGGATCGCTACCACCATCTTACTCGCTAATCCTGCCGCTAAGTAGCAGTGCTTGCACTGCTGTGTTCCGGTGCGGAGAGTAAGACAGCCGGGGAAATTACGGGCACAAGAGGCATTTCATCTTAGTCCTCTAGGTTGGCAACGCATCTGCAATCCCTCCGGGGTTGCGGGTGTCTATGGGCAGTGGTGATCACTTACCATCAGGTGACCCACTTGCTCGTTTGCCTTCCTATTCATATAAAAAAAAAAAAAAAAAAGCTGGAAAGGGAAATCAAAATAGTGATTGATGGGTTGCTAGCCACATCGCCTATAACATGATTTCTAATACTTTCGCCCATTCCCTCGATGGGCTTTTACCATCTGCATGTGTTTTTATATTGATTTAAAATAAGTTTGTGGTTTCATTCCAAGGCTTTGTTTCGTGCGTCACCGGAGACGGCATCAGAGCTCCAGTGTCGAAATGAGACCTACCTCTTATCCGACATCTGATAGCCTTGCTTCGCTCGGCCGAAGATGGTGCGGCTTTGTTGTTTTCAACGCTAAATGTAAATCTATACTGGTATACACTGGCGAGCAAAAGAAATGCGTCACTTTTCATGTCTTTGTATGTGCAACTGACCCGTTAGTTTTGCTTATATGTTGTCCTTTCACTGTGTGGTCTCATTGTTGTTTTAGTTTTTCGAATTTTATTGGAATATGACTGTTATGAGTTTATGAGTGAGTGTTTTCCAAAAAACAAGTCCACATTTTTTTTTTAATTTTAATTATTTTGTGTTTTCCTTACTCAGGATCGTTTACCCTATCGATTCTTATGCAAGAAAAAATGTGTCCCACATTTTACTATAGTTTTTTTTTCTGTTCGTCACGTTCCATACATACCTAGGTACCTGAATGAAAAAAAGTGACGAACTGGAATGGAAATTTTGGGACACATTTTTTTTTCTTGTATAAGGATCGATAGGGTAAACTATTCTGAGTAAGACGAACTAAAAATAGTAAAACTGGAAAAAATTATGTGCGTATTATTACCCGATAGGTACAATATACAATTGGTTATGTACTTTCAAACAATTCGATTTTTGACTCACCGTAGAACGTTCTCACAGTAAACATGACATTATTTTCCCTGTCCACTTTGTTCGATTGTACCTAAAAAAAATGTTACAAAATTAAAAGTTTTTAGGATCGCTTGTTATTCCTTGTCCTATTATACATGGAACGCACTATAAACCTCAATTCTCAATCTCTGGCATCTACGCAGTGGGCCGGGCCACTCACGCGCAGCAATTGATTCCCGGGCGGGGCGGCGAAAGGTCGCGACCGAAACGCGCCCTACTAGATCTCGCTATTGATTGATAAAGTTTATTCTATCGTCATCATCGATGACGTCTAACGTTTTCGCGGTTTGACTATACGGTTTATTAACAATGTAGCTTTTTTAAATTATATTTTATTTGAAAATTTTCGAAGGTTACGATAATGCAGAACAAGCTTGCAAATTTTTAGTAGAACTATTAATCATGTCATAGTTATTAATTAGTATGTTTTTATCAGTTTCTGCGAATAAATCGAGGAAAATAGCTGACACGTGGCTTATTAAATTATTTGCTTCATGTAACTAATACAGTATTTACAAAACAATATACCTAATTATGAAAACTATAGCTATTATGTAGGTACCTGATCAATTATTATTATTATTAATGAACAAAAAACATTTGTACACAAAAGTCGAGTGACGCTGGACATGTTTCGGATTAGTTCATAGTCCTTCCTCTTGGAGCGCTCGCCCCGACGGCAGCATGTATGTACATGTGTTTTATGTGACAGTAGTGGAGGGAGGGATTGCATTAATAACATATATATTTCACACAGGCTTGGTTATCTTGCTCGTGAGTAGCGGAGTAGCAAGGTAAACATTTTTTGTTCATTGAAATGGACCTCAAATTAACGCCTGATTCAATAAAATATTTAAGCTTTAGCTTCGGGAAATGGGCCACTTTCAGGTTCTCAGCAATATATACAGTTTGACAACAAATATAATGCGCATCGGAAGTATTCGTTTGCGCAGAGAAGCGCAGACCAGTTTCCGATGGTAGCCGAACGTGTAAATAATCTATATTGAACTTTATTTGCAAGCGCAACTGGCAGAGTATTGCTTGCTTTGCATTCTTAGCTCTGTCCCGCTTACACGATTTTGCCATTGTTGGTACGAAATCGATCGACCAATAACAGCGCCAGAGTTTCCCGTGCTACTAAAATTGGTATACTGCGCAGGTACATCGTGGAGCATTATTTTTGTTGTCAAACTGTACGACAATATGTACATTTCCATGGTGGTCTGGAAGCAAAGAAAAAACATAGAATGTACCAGTTGCTTCTCTACCCGCGCAGATGGTAAAAGACCATTCCCTGGGCGAAACTTATAGAAATCATGTTATAGGCGATGAGGCTAGCAACCCATCACTAATTTGATTCCATTTTCCATCTACACACCCTCAACTTGCTAATTGTGGCCTGTAGGTATCTGTTACCTAAGGCTCTGTCTACCCCGTAAGGGATAAAGACGTGATTTGTGTAGGTATGTATGTAGAAAGCATTAAGCTAACCAAATTCAACAGAAACCTCGACATATACTCACATATACTAACCCATCCATCTCGGATCCGCTTCCGTCCGCATATCAGACCGTCACAGGCGCGCAGCCATTTATTCCAGCCTTATCAGACGGGAGCGATAGGGATCGCGATAGCGGGCGGTGTAAGGGGGGGCTATGGGGATGCTCGCCTTTATTTTGACAAGGTTTTATTTGAAACTAGGCTGATGCCCACGGCTTCCGGGATCCAGCTTTTTTAAATTTCGTACCACAAGAAACTTCTGGGGCCCGATTTTTGAAAGCACATCACTCGAAAGTGGTATAACGTACACATTATCACGTCTTTATCCCTTATGGGGTAGACAGAGCCTAAGGCAACAGATACAGGCTACATTTAGCAAGATTGTGGGCGTATAGGTGAAAAATGAAATCAAAATAGTGATGGGTTGCTAGCCACATCGCCTATAACATGATTCCTATGATTTTCGCCCATTCCCTCGATGGGCTTTTACCATCTGCGCGGGTAGAGAAGCAACTGGTATATTCTATGTTTTTTCTTTGCTCCCAGACCAGCATGGAAGAAAAGTGGAAAGTGGTATAAATCTGTTTATATCTTCAGATAATCAACTAACAAATCATACTAAAAATTACAGCTAAAACCTGTAGGCTTATTACCTAATTCACTCGCAATCGCCATCATGTTCATTTCGATAGTTCTTGTATGAATGCGACAGCTAGCTGATTCCGATGCCAATTGTCAGCCCATACATGAACTGTCAAAATGAACACGATGGCGATTGCGAGCGAGTTAAATAATAAGCATACTGAACTGTGTCGGAATTGTATCGCGTTAAAACGTCATGGTAAGCCCCCAGGTCAAGAGTACTCTGAACCGACGAGCACGTATGAAGAGATTGATGAATGTGGATGAAGCGGAAGCTGTCAGGATCGTAGCAAGTGGAACAATGTTGTCTCTGCCTGCCTATGGGAAAGAGGAGGATATAGGAATCATCATCATCATCATGTATATAAACACCTCGTAGGTACCTCCTACGGTCGTTTATGTGACTCGCGATCTTACCCAACGATTTGCGATCTCGCGATCTCTCGCGACCGATAGCGCGATGGAAGGAGATACGGGGCGTCCTGACGGCTTTAGATTTGCGTCACATGATAAAGGGATAGGACGGAGGCTGGGGTGAGGATGTAGGCAACGTTACAAACTTCATGGAAACTGCGTTAGAATAGCCCCACGAATGTAGATAAAGCTGGTGTAGAAAGGAGCGCGCTTGAAAATGTTCATAGAGTACAAGCCCATGGAAAAAAAACATGTGAAATGAACCAGCGTGAATGAAGCTTAGAAGACTGTTACTGTATCATAAAATAACTCTGAGCGCTATGCCGTCATTTCTAAGCGGTACCTACCTACATTTATGGAATTTCTCAGGTACAAGTGAGGAATTACGACTAATTATTAATTTACGGCGTTTTTATAGCTCATAGATGATTAAAAATAAATGTCGAAAACCTAGTGCCGCTTTAAAGTGGTGGTGCCGGAAGTTAGAGCATTTTTTTTTTTTTTCATTGTAAGAAAAAATCTGTACCTACCGCTCAGAAGTGACGGCATAGCGCTCAGAGTTATTTTATGATATAGTAACAGCCTTCTAAGCTTCATTCACGCTGTTTAATTTCACATGTTTTTTTCCATGGGCTTATAGTATATTAGTAGGTAGTTGTTTGTGACAGAAGGATAATATTTATCCATAAGTGTAGTCGAGTAAGAAAGCGCTATAACATTTTTTATGACAGTGCCAAGGTCTAATCTAATCAGCCCACATTCACCCACTGCTGAGTAAAGGCCTCTTCATTTTCACGCCACTTTGCCCGTGTGCCAGTCTCATCCACAGTTTTCCAGCCGAATGATATCTCATCTCACCAACAGGCTGATGAACTGCCCACTGACCTTCGACCCAGTCTTGGCTACCACTCTGTGACCGCCTTCGACCATCTGTCGTCGTTCCGTCAACAGTTCCAAGATAGATACATACAAATATTGATCAAGTTTTTATCCTTAACGGGGTAGACACCTTGGGTAGCAAGACCTAAAGGGTTTAGCGCGGTTGTGGACATACCTATAGGTGGAAAGGGGAATCAAAATTGTATTCCATTGCTGGCCGAATCACTTATAACATGATTCCTAAGTTTTCGCTCATTGATTCATTCTATGTTTTTTCTTTGCTCATAACATGAACTTCACCATTTAGAAACAAAAGATCTGTTCCACGCCATACTAAGAAAAAACATAGTATGTACCAATTGGTGATGGTAAAAGCCCATCGAGGGAATTGACATAGGAATCATGACTTTTATAGGCGATGCGGCTAGCAACCCATCACTATTTTGATTCCCCTTTCCACCTATACGCCCACAATCGTGCTAAACGTGGCCTTTAGGTGTTACTTAAGGCTCTGTCTACCCCGTATGGGATAAAGACGTGATTCATGTATGTATGTTTTGTTGATTTTGATCTGATCTTATGTACCTAAGCTTGACTAATGCTTCCTGAATAATCGCGTCGTATAAGTCTTTCCATCACCAAACGCCTCTGGCTACCCCGTCTCTGTTGATTGTCAGACGTACGTTACTTACTGAAGAGCGAACTAAATAGCGCGTTTCATCTAAACAGCGCATGGGGGCGTTATCAGATGGCTGATAGCGCTTTCACCCCATTTACAATTGCCGTTCTGATATACAATTTTAACCTTTTCGCCGCCACGTCAAATCCAAGAAACGTCACCCATACGCCAATTTATTACAATGCCTTAAGTTGAACCTAAACCCAGTTGAAGGTCGCTTTTGCATTGAAGTAATGGACTTATATATAGGTCGTTGGCGTTGAACCTGCGGTGCTGATACATGTGTCGTTGGCGTCAAAAAGGTTAAAAGTGTTATTTTTTTATTACGTACTGACCAGTGATTAACCTCTATCTCACTTGGTGGAAGGTACAGATGAGGCCAAAGGTGTAACTCACTGGTTCAGTAATAGCCTATTCACTGAGCCTTGAAGAGCCCTAGGTTGTATCTGTCCGGAAATACAGACGATGGAAGCGAATTCCATTCCCTAGCAGTTCGCATTAGGAAGGATGTAATGTCACCATTGGGTTTTTAGGGTTCCGTACCTCAAAAGGAAAAAACGGAACCCTTATAGGATCACTTTGTTGTCCGTCTGTCTGTCCGTCCGTCCGTCCGTCTGTCAAGACCCTTTTTCTCAGGAACGCGTGGAGGTATGAAGCTGAAATTTATATCAATTACTCAGGTCTACTGTCCCTTGAAGCTGT
Organism: Pandemis corylana; assembly: GCA_949127965.1. Classification (NCBI taxonomy): domain Eukaryota; kingdom Metazoa; phylum Arthropoda; class Insecta; order Lepidoptera; family Tortricidae; genus Pandemis; species Pandemis corylana. The sequence goes on along the minus strand of OX421852.1, from coordinate 3,003,485 downwards.
GAAAAAATCAAACTTCTAAGCCAACGCAATCAAAAGATACAGCCGTTTATGCCGCAAATTTCCGCAAATTTTCAACTCTCAAGGGAATCAAAACCTACAAGGTACTTCCCGTGAACGCAGAATCTTGAAATTTGGTATGAAGGTAGGTCTTATAGCACAGATTAAAGAATAATTGCGAAAACCGTAAATGTGTATGTATGTCTGTATATAGCAGTGACCAATATAAAGTAACCCCACACTGCGTACATTTTGCTTTGGAGCAGGGCTCTGCTTACACTGGTTTATAGATATTTATAGATAATGATACGGAACCCTCGGTGCGCGAGTCCAACTCGCACTTGACCGGTTTTTTAATTGCTTTGTCTTGCTTCCATGCTGGTCAGGAGCAAAGAAAACACAGAATGTACCAGTTGCTTCTTTTCCTCGATGTTAAAAGCCCCGAGGGTCCGCGAAAATCGTAGGAATGCGGCTCGCAATCCGTCACTATTTTGATACCTCTTTCGTTCTACACGCCTTCAATCATGCCAAACGTGGTATTTAGGTCTAGTTCGTTGCCCTGTCTACCCCGTAAGGGATGAGGACGTGGTTTATTTAATGAATACATGTCGACGCTTGAAAGGCGAAATGGGATAAGCGACATTTTTTGTGATATTGAGTTATATATGTCATTGAAATCAGCAGATTTTTCTGCGTCGAGGTTTTGGCTCTCCTGTAAAATTACCATTTTGTCGCTTATGACATTTTGCCTTTCAAGCGTATTTTTAGTTACACATAAGTCGGGTTTTATATGTTACTTTGTTTACGTATAGGTTTATGGTTTATGTAGTATATTTTATCGTTAGAAAATCAATGCCGAGGTGCCTAACACCTCAGCGTAATGCTGAGCCAGCGACCGTTGCATTTTTGCGAAGACACACAACACTGATGATCTATTTTCCATGTCTGTGTTTTTTTCAACATGAAACTACTGTGAGACTTAATCATTATTACACATAAACGGATAACTCACGTATAAAAAGTCGAGTGATGCTCGACATGTTTCGGACTATTTCGTAGTCCTTCTTCCTGGAGCGCTCGCCCCGGCGGCAGCGAAACTGGCGCGCAGTGTTCGTTTCGCTGCCGCCGGGGCGAGCGCTCCAGGAAGAAGGACTACGAAATAGTCCGAAACATGTCGAGCATCACTCGACTTTTTATCTGTGTTTTTTGTTTCTTTTCTATAAAATTGTGTGTCCTTTCTTTCCTTCTCTCATTATGTATGAATGTATCTAAGGATTGTACGATTCCCTAACAAAAATCAGTGCATGTATATCCTCTTGAACAATTGCGCGAATCGCACGCGCATATTTCACACCCACTCGCGTCACGAGCGGACAGCGCAGCGAGCGCGAATCGCGCATCGCTCACGAGCTAACAAGCGCGATCGGATCGCGATTCGCGCGCCAATTTGTACGCGCGAGCGCACGATTTATGGCCGATCGCGGATAGGTGCATAGGTTCGCCGGTGACAACGTTGGGCGACGGCTTGGGACGGTTTGGAGGAGCGTGCCACTCACGAATAATCTTGTATCTATTTATCTATCCTGATCTATACATACATACATACATATATTACGTCTTTATCCATTTCGTGGTAGACAGAGCTTAAGTTAACAAGACCTAATGGCCACGTTTAGCATGATTGAGGTGTAATGTAACATGTTACACTACACCTCGTACCAAAGTTAAGAGGTGTAATGTAACATGTTACAGAGCGAGCATTCATGCAGTGAGTACGTAGTTGCACGCTAGTTTCCTCGTAACCACTACGTACTGACTGCAGGAATGCTCGCTGTGTAACATGTTACATTTCACCTCTTAACGTTGGTTAGTACCCTAGAGTATTTCCACCAAAGAATCCCATGCAGGCCATATTCCACTTACCTACAAAGCAAAACGATGGAAGATACCCAGCAATTTCTAAAGCCTTAGCAATTAAAGTCTCAGAAAATATAAACGTCGGGTCTATCGCAATATCGGAGCGATAACGCCTTAACATGCAAATGAGACGTGCGAAAAAGTGCTGATTATCTCGCTATTAAGTTTAAATTAAGAGTCAGGCAATGAGGTATGCGATTGATACGAAACGCCGTAGAGTCGCGTTTGGTTCCCTTTTATTGTCGACCGAGTGTCTCGAGCGCAGAGTCCAGGATATTATCGAGGGTGTAAGATGTATTGAGAGGTTATTCCACAATTATATTGTCACGAACGTTGCGATGGGCCGCACCAGCAATCGTGGGTGCGATCGGGGAGCGAGCACGCCACTTCTACACGTATTTTTGCACCGGGTTTTGTTTAATTGAAGCGATTTTGAACTGATTCTCGATTGGATTGTGTGTTTTTTCTAACATTGGCCGGCTGTGAATTGATTTTATCGATTTTTCAATGTTGTAAGTACTTCAAAGTTGAATAACTACTTTGCTATCTCCGCGATAAAGTCAAGTCGTGGAGAACAGGTACACTCCCTGTTACTTCCATACTGGCAGCAAAGAAATAACAGAATGTACCAGTTGCTTCTCTGCCCGCGCAGATGGTAAAAGCCTCGAAGGGATTGGGCGAAAATCTTAGGAATCATGTTATAGGCGATACGGCTAGCCTATCGCCATTATGATTCCTTTTTCCACCTATATGCCCACAATTAAGCTGAACGTGGCCTTTGGGTCTTGTTACCAAAGGCTCTGTCTACCCCGTAAGTGATATAGACGTGATATGTGTATGTATGTACTTCAAAGTGTTGGCCCGTTTTCTTCGGCACATTAGTGTCCACCGTTGGGCATACGCCTCTCCATGATCCTCCACTGGGCCTGATTTGCTTTAGTTCCATATAGATATAGATATGTAAATTTAACCAAAATCAGTTGGCTAATTGTTATTTTTTATATACATTTCAATTTTGCAAATGCTTCTTTTCATTTCTTAACAAAAAATTGGAGCGATTGGGGCTTATTTTCCATATTAAATTGAGACGTTGCTGTGAATGCGTTTCAAACCAATAGAGACCCTGATATATTTTATGGCCTAAGCTACGTAAGTGACATATTATGTAGGTATTTATTTGTATGCACTTAGAAGCCGTTCCACCGTGTCCAATATTAATATAGTACTACACAGACAACTACTTAAACAGTCTGTAATCATAATTAAGTAAATAAATAAAGTTAATACAAATACGTACGCGTATTATAATACACTTCGTAAGTATCGCAAGATTTGGGGTACCTAATTTAAGTATTTTGTCGCTAACCCGTTGCTAAGCTAATAATTTAATTTGCAATGTTTTCCATTAAAAAGTATTAATTGTACCAGCTATCTCCGTTCCTATTTTTTCTCCAAATCCATTCAGTAGTTTTTACGTGAAAGAGTAACAAACATCCATCCATCCATCCATACTTACAAACTTTCGCGTTTATAATATTAGTAGCATAGCAGTAGGATTAAACTGGACATAGACAAGATTTTGTTTTTTATTTTTGAATCAAGAACACACGGGAAATGACTAAAAAAAAGGCGGGCTATCCTGAATTTTTTGCCATTTTCTGACGCATAGGTAGTTATTACAGCAACGATATGATGTCTTGCTCAATATTATCGATGTCGATTAACGCACATATGCAACAAAATCCTTTAATCCTAGGTATGTCAAATGTCAGCATTGCAAATCCCATGTCTTCTCCCTCTAGTCCACAAAGCAAGCAGATATATGACAGGTGACGATATCGCACTTCGCTTTCCCATCTACCAAAAAGGATGGATGCGTTCATTTATTACACGAAAGAAAGAAAGAAAGAAGACATTTATTCCTTTTTGCAAGACACACAAATATAAGAGACACACAAATATAAGACATACACAATTTTATAGCAAAAAAAAACAAGAAAAATAAAACACAGACATTAAAAATAGATGCTCAGCGTTGTGTGTCTTCGCAAAAGTGAAACTGTCGCTGGCTCAACATTACGCTGAGGTGTACAGGAACGGGTACAGAAAGACAAAAAGTAGAAATAATAATAGTTTTGTAGGTAACTGTAATCTGCTATATTATTGCGAATAGACAAATAGTTTAATGGTGTACAATCACTACATAGTATAAAACAAAGTCGCTTTCTCTGTCCCTATGTCCCTATGTATGCTTATATCTTCAAAACTACACAACGGATTTTGATGTGGTTTTTTTAATAGATAGATTGATTCAAGAGGAAGGTTTTTATGTATAATTCTACGCAGACGAGGTCGCGGGCAGAAGCTAGTATTGGAATAAAATTATTAATTATTACGTTTCGATGTTTTTAGTTGTGTGCGTATTATTTTGAAATGACGCACAGACAATGGTAATTTTTTTCTTGTTACTCGTTGCTATGGTTACATTCTCTTGGACATTTCCAAACATTCTTTTTACGATAGTTTTAATTACAGTTTGACAACAAATATAATGCGCATCGGCAGTATTCGTTTGCGCAGAGAAGCGCAGACCAGTTTCCGATGGTAGCCGAACGTGTAAATAATCTATATTGAACTTTATTTGCAAGCGCAACTGGCAGAGTATTGCTTGCTTTGCATTCTTAGCTCTGTCCCGCTTACACGATTTTGCCATTGTTGGTACGAAATCGATCGACCAATAACAGCGCCAGAGTTTCCCGCGCTACTAAAATTGGTATACTGCGCAGGTACATCGTGGAGCATTATTTTGTTGTCAAACTGTAAGCCTCTTTCATAATTAGGCCCGAAGCAAGTTAGTATGTATGTAAACTCTTTATTGCACATAAAATTTAAAAAATACAGAAGTACACAGAAAATAGTACAAAGGCGAACTTATCCGTAAGAAGGGGTCTCTAGTAGTAATAGTGATAAGGGGTTAGTATATGTGAAACAACATTTTCTTCTGATAAAATGTATTATTGTCTCCTAACGGTGCAGAATTCATACATACCTGAATCATGCGTCATTATCCCTTACCAGGGGTCCGATTTTCGAAACCAATTATCAGAAAATACCACTGGAAAATGGTGAAAAATTGTGCTGAATTTGAAATACGAGCAGCTAAGAAGATAATTACTGCTCTCATTTATCTTGTGAACTTGAGCTGCAGTTTTGAAGATATAAACGGATTTACACCACTTTCGAGTGACGTGCTTTTAAAAATCAGGGCTCAGGTAGACAAAGCCTGAGGTAACAAGACTAAAGTCCACATTTAGAACTAGCTGTTGCCCGCGACTTCGTCCGCGCAGAATTATTATAAATATAGCCTATGATACAAATACTGTGGCTTTCTATTGGCAAAAGAATTTTCAAAATCAAAAGCTTCACTCGGAATCGAATATATAGTTCCCTTTTTTTCCTTATCCCGTGGGAATTTCCAAATATCCTTCCTTAGTGGATGCCTACATTGTATAAGGTATCTATGTGCAAAATTTCAAGTCTGTAAGTCCAGTGGTTTGGGCTGTGCTATCCCGCGGGAACTATGCAATTTTCCGGGATAAAAACTATCCTATGTCCTTTCCCGGGACTCAAACTATGTGTATACCAAATTTCAACTAAATCGGCCCAGCGGTTTAAGCGTGAAAAGGTAACAGACAGACAGAGTTTCTTTCGCATTTATAATATTAGTAAGGATGATTGTGGGCGTATAGGTGGCAGAATAATGACAAGAAATAGTAGATCCACTTAATAGACAATTATACAGACTCTAATTAACAGTTGCCAAAATTATGTCGAGTTGTGTAAAACGCTACGTAACTGCGGCGCAGCAACGTTGTTTTTAGTATCGCTCAAGTAACAGTTGGCCCAATAGCAATTGTCTCAGACAACTTCACAGAGGAATAGAAATATCGACGCATCCCATCTCTAATTAAACAAAATCGTGTGGCTGTAACCGATACAGACGGCTCACATATTTTATTGTGTGCCAATTAAATTTACCCACTTCCTTATTGATTGTGCTAGCTTCTCCAACTTTGTTTGTAACTATAACATGTAAAGTGAACTCTGTGACTGAGACGCATGGGTTTGTTGCGATGTGTAAACATTCTAAAGCGAATTTGTCTTGGATAGTGAAGAGAAATCATAGGGATTTATTGTGTGTAGGTACTTTAAAAGCGGTTGTTTAATCTTTTTGTAATGTTCACTTTTTTAATTTGTAATTTCGCACCCTTCGTGGAAGGAAGACGTAAGTCCCGTTAAGCCTTAATAGGACTTACGTCTCTTCCACGAAGGGTGCGATTTGTAATTGTGACGTATATACACATACCATCCAAACAGATCATTCGCATAGTAACAAGATCACGTGACAGCTTAGTAACAGAGAAAAATTCGAAGGCCTACCCACCTGCTATGGGTGGTGTAGGGGTATAGCACGCGTCACGGAATGACGAGGATCAGGGTTCGATTCCCGGCCATAGCTTTACTTTTCGGATTTTTCTGTGTTCTAATTTTCAGTGATGTTTAGAAATTTACTTTTTTTACGTTTAAATGTTTACAGACTATTGATTTTGGGATCTATGGTAACTTATGCAATATGTCTTAGAGATATTTATCATTGTGTAAAACAAATAAACAATAATTATTATTACACACACAAGCGCCTACGGTAATAAGACCTAAAGGCCACGTTTAGCATGGTTGTGGGCGTATAGGTGGAAAGGGGAATCAAAATAGTGATGGGTTGCTAGTCGCCTCGCTTAAAACATTATTCCTATGCCCATTCCCTCGATGGGCTCTTACCATCTGCGCGGGAAGAGAAGCAACTGGTACTTAACCAGTGAACCAGTGGGCTGAACCAGTGAGTTACACTTTTGGCCTCATCTGCACCTTCCACCAAGTGAGATAGAGGTCAATCACTGGTCAGTTCGTAATAAAAAAAAATAAAAAAAACTTTCTATGTTTTTCTTTACCACCAGACCAGCATGGAAGCAATACAGATATATTATTATTTTGGAAATAGCTTTTGCCCGCTTCGTCTGCAAAGAATTCGTTTATCGCTATCCCGCGGGAACTACGCAATTTTCCGTGATAAATACTAGCCTATGTTTTAATCTAAGGTACCAGCTATACCCGTTCTAAATTTGATCCAAATCCATCCAGTAGTTTCAGCGCGAAAAAGGAACAAACACACACACATCCTCACAAAGTTTCGCATTTATAATTAGTATTCGTAAGAGGCTCGTATGTCACTTTCTTTTTATTTACCTTCTCACTCTACAACTCTCGGTCAAGTGCAATGTAAGGCCATCCTTTTTGCTTAAAAAAAAAAACGACAGACCCGGGAAATAAAAAAAGTAAAAAAGTCTTTATTTATAATATGCAAAAAAGTTGGGTACGTGTTAAAATACATAAAGTTTAAAATGTATAACGGGTTAAAATACATAATGGTTTATAAAATATAATGCGATTTTCTCAGAAAGTTACAAATTAACAGGATTGTTATAAAACAAACTTAACCTAACCTAAACCAATCTATAGATTACGATATCAAAAAAGTTCATGTAGCTAATAGTTTTAGCGTTATATATTTTGAACCATTATGTATTTTAACCCATTATACATTTTAAACTTTATGTATTGTGATCCGCTCCCAAAAAAGTTAGATACATGTTTGTTCGGCAGCCCCCGCGCTATACTCAGGCTCTGTGTCGCGGAGACTAGAGACGATTATAACAATAAGGGACTAACATGAAAAGCCGAAATAATTTGTTGCGTATGTGTGTGTGCGTGGCGTGTGTGAGTGTTAGTGCATTTAACTACAGTCTGTAAGAATATTTTCGGTTTCGTCATGATTCAAGCGCATTATGCGTTCAGTTTCTTTTTTCAGTATTATGCTTGTCGGATTTTTAATGTTTTTTTATATGTTTACAGGATTTATTATAGATGTGGGAATAAGGTGGCAAACGCCTAGCAAAAGTTGATCTTATAGTGGGAATTGGTATATTGTATCTGCGTTGTTTGATAATAGCGGAATCTTTGTAAGTGATAGTAATTTTGTGAATTATGGTGCTTACTTTTAAACTAGTAGTTTGAAGTAGTTCATTACTTACGAAGTAATAAACAGATAACTACACTTCGGGATTTCCATTTAGAAATTATTATACAATCGTACGATAACTCTTATGACAGATCACTTCACAACACAATATTCAAAGCAAGCATTACCCCACAGTACTAATCTAGTTCGATTTTACGCTGCACGCCTAATGACTGCAGCGATAACGATAACAGGCGATAACGGGCGATAACGGGCGATAACGGAGCGATAACGGTACATTGGTAGCTGGATTGTTGGGCTACTGATAGACAAACGTCAATGTTTTTGTTGAATTTGCGCATATTTGAATAACCGACTCTGTGGTGAACAGAACTTGCTCTGTTTTCGAATATACGGTGTTTTTAGGTTATGTCGGAGTTGCTGAATTGTTGCTATTTATACACACCGTATCCATATAATTAGTAAAAGTTTATATATGTTTTTGAAGGCGTTAATTTGATCCGTTTCGTTTGATTGTACATTTTTACTTCAAAGAATTTGTAGAGACAAATAATTGATACACTTAAATTTTTACGGAGAGATGCAATGCTCAATCTAGACAGAAAATGCAATTACCTATCCAATTTACCAACCTACACAAATGTCACGAGTATACTAACTCTATTCTGTGCAAGATCGTATAAAAGATACACTGACACATATTTAAAAAGAGAAAACCTAACCTTTTTCCCTAAAGGCTCTCACACATGGTCGTTCCGTTAGCAATCTTTGATCGAATCATTTGCAATCTGCCAGTCAACGCACGCGTACACTATGCCTTTTGCAGAAACTACAAACCACAACCATAGAGTACCAACTACCAAATAATAGCACCAAAGCGAACCTTAAAACTTACTGGCAACGTTGAAAATTCAAGCGACTCGCTCTAAATTCAAACTGCCAACCGATTTTCTTTTCTAATGCATTTGAATCTCAATTTAAATTTCGAACAGGCACGCGATGAATTGAACGTCGATGTCACATTCGAATTTGACGTAACGGCTTGGACATTGAATGCAAGTTGGCTTTATTTGCTTGTGTTAGTTGAGTCTTTTTGTTTTTAATTGGCACTGGCACGGAAGGCTGCGTACGCGCTGATAGCAGGCTAGACGTTGCACCAGACAGTACGTGTCGGCTTGGGAATGCAGTCGAACCTTATTTGACAGACGCTGTGCCCACCGTAGCAAAAAAAAAGTACTTTGTTGATGGTTTTCTCGGTTATTATTGCTTGTCATTTATTAACATGTAAGTAGGTTAGATTTATAAAGAGTTCCATGATATGGAAACTTTTTAATGGTTTATTATTAAAAACGTCAGTTTGAGGGAACTTTGAAGAATCATTTTCATATTACGAATTATTGTCTTGGTATTGAGTAATGGAAAAAAAAGAGGCCCAATCCCCAATCCCAAGCTTTAAAGCGGGTCTTTGTGCCTTTAGTTTCGTCAACGTAAAGGCCAGTAAGATTCCATAACTAGGTACAAACCCAAGGCAACACAATATCGGCAAACATAACTCAGTAGAGATTTCAATATTGAGATAACTGGGCATCACACGGCGGCCGATCTCGCATGCGTCGTCACGTATCCCCCAATATCCGACCAAAGATTGAAATATCTGACCTCTGGGGGCCTATGATAGCCTATTTAAACCTATTTACATACGTCATATGGGGTAAGGATAAGCATCATTCTATTACGAAGGGTGTTGATTTTTATGGCGCGAATTTAATGTGGTATGAATTTTTGGCACTGGCCGGCGAGACGGCGTTTGAATGCTCGTTTAAAAAAAAAGCAAATGGAATGTGGCCAGTGTGAATTGAACGAAAGCTTTGCGCGTTAGCCGGTGTTTTATGCTTAAATAATTTCACAAACTCTTTAACAGTAAATTCAAAAAAAAATTTAAAATCTGTTAAGAATTCAGTTGCTTGCTTTTAGAGGTCGTTGTCATAATTTAAGTAGAAAATTTTCAAGAATTGGTAATTTTTAGTGCAGTTAGTCTGACATTGAGCCATCACTAGCTTTAGAAAAAAAACTGAGAGGCCGCGACTTAATTTTTTACTCAGTGCTCTGTGTGCCTTATTCTATCTTAGCTGTGGTAGGTGGCAAAATAATTAAATTATGTACATAACGACAGACGGGTGAATAAAACGCGTGCTAGTAGTCCTGTGCAATGTCTATAGACACTTTGCCGGACGCTAAAACGTGAACATGCATTATTACTCGATTATTAGATGCAGTTTTCCAGTTATCTAAAGGTTAATGGTCACAGATAAAGCGTGGTGAGTCAACGGTGATTCACGGCGCCGATACCCTACATGCAAGTATCGCGCCATCTGTGGGACGGGGCGCGAATGTTTATGCTGTCATGTTGCGATTTGTGAGCTGTATTAAATGAGATCGACGGGGTGCGAGTCGGGTTACCTCCGCGTGTGATCAAGAGCTGCGGTTCGTTTTTGGATCCGTCCGAGGGGAAGTGCAGTGCTTGTTCCGGTGCACCCTGGGCACCGGTTAATGATTTCCTGGCGGTCTCCGAGGGGATATCATTATCCGTTGGCTAAGAGCCCGACAGGGGGGGGAGGGGTCTTATGACCATATTCTACCGTACAACGTTGCCGACATTTTTGTCACAAGATTTTTGAATACTGTATTTATTACCTTGACATTGGCGAAATCATCGCATGGTTCGATGGAGCCATATTAGAAAAGAAGAAGAAGAAGAAATGAGATCGACAAATATGTGAAGTGTAGAAATAATTCGAAATAGGGTAGGTGAAGTTGGCCAAGAAATTGCTTTAGCATTCTAAGGTTCAATGTTATTTTGTGTGTACGACTAAGAAAGTCATAGTTCAATTTTTACTTTTGACAATCGCCCCCGAAACTCAGAAATCATTGAAGTACCGTGACGTATTTTAAAGGTAATTTATTAAAATACTAGCTTCTGCCCGCGACTTCGTCTGCGTAGAATTAGACTTAGGAACTGGTGTTGATGGTATATACTGCAAGATTTATTTACGTTGAGACTCCAGGCAGCTACGACTTTTGAGATGTTTATCGCTATCCCGTGGGAACTATGCAATTTTCTTTTTTTTATGTTAGAGAGGCCAGACAAACGAAACTAGTGTGTCACCTGATGTTAAATGATCACCACTGTCCATAGACACCCGCAGCGCTTTACGCGATGCCAGTGCGTTGTCGGCCTTTCTGGGATAAAAAGTAGCCTATGTTTTAATTTAGGTTACCAGCTATCTTCGTTCCAAATTTTATCCACACCCGTCCTGCGTTTTAGCTTGAAGAAGGAACAAACATACATACTCACTCACTCACATCGTCACAGACTTTCGCATTTATAATATTAGTAGGATAAATCTGCCGCAATATACTAATACAGCAACTTAGGTACAGTCAGTCCCCCAACTTAAGATTCCATTACATTAAAATCTATGTGACCTATATTTTAAACTGATGATTTCCCCACCGCTTAGCATTTTACTGCCAAAACATCAGTAAAACAAATAAATTGAACATGTAAATGACTAAAAATCGGACTGGCATCGTGACACGTTATGACAAGATGGCGGGCGGCGGTCCCGCGCAATTTCCTACTCCGTCCGTCATGTTGGCACCAATGCTTATTTCATTCTTCCCGCTTTTTTGCGTACCACAGACTACATAGATCTGTATCGAGATGTTTGAATATGGCGCTTCGAAGCTAGTATTCTTTTTATTTACTACTGTCTGAAATTAAAAGACGTAAACGTATTGTCTTAGTACACTGGCCATTTTTAATTTATAGGCATGGTTTTAAATTCGACGATATTAGTTACGTATCATTCAATTCTGAAATACCAGCTTAGAAAAACTTATTAACCGTTGTAGCCACAAAATGAAACCTCATTTGTAACCGAAATTAACACGTTTACAACGCACCTATTTCCAATTCGTGCCCGTTCTAAAATTCATCGCTATCAAATTTAAATTCAAAACAACTATCTAATCGAGCGCCAGGAAAACAAAGGAGCATCATTCACCGAAGAACGAATGAACGAACGAATGGATTGAGTAAACAATATCTTATTTCGCAATAATCCTGCGAGGGAAGCTCTGCTAATTTCCTGAAAGAGATGGGACGGGGCGTTTACCGTTCGACATTTTATGGTCCCTTTTTACACCTAACGATCGGTCCGGTTAAAGACTTGAGTCGTAAGTTATATTTATGGGTACGTATTAGAATACATAAAGTTTGAAATACGTTAGTTCAAAATATACTGATGAGCAAAAATAATGGGTCGCCTTCCATACAAATTTGTACGAAAAGTGAAGTTGTTTTGCTCGTCACTACATAGTATAGAAATTTTTTTTTTCCGCTGTCTGTCTTTCCCTATGTATGCTTAGATTTTGAAAACTACGCAACGGATTTAGATCAGGTTTTATTTAAGATAATTCAAGAGGAAAGAAAGAAAGAAAGACATTTATTCCTTTTTGCAAGACACACAAATATAACAGAATATGCACACATTTATGGAAAATAAACAAGAAAAATAAACACAGACACGAAAAATAGATCATCAGCATTGTGTGTGTCTTCGCAAAAGTGAAACGGTCGCTGGCTCAGCATTACCTACGCATTATTATTGGTTTATAATGTTTATATGTATAATTATACGCAGACGAAGTCGCGGGCAGAAGCTAGTCAGTGTATATAACGCAATTTTCTCCAAAAATGACAGCTTACTAGGATTATAATAAAAAATAATAAAATAAACCTAACCTAACCAAAATCAATTATGTAGATTACGTGCTGAGAAATTTCGTCTAGCTAACAGTTTCACCAAAAATCCATTTTGAACCATTACGTATTTAACTTGGCGATGCGGCTAGCAACCCATCACTATTTTGATTCCCCTTTCTACCTATACGTCCACAAATTCCACAATCATGTTAAACGTGGCCTTAGGCTCTGTCTACCCCGTAAGGTAAAGGCTTAATTTATGTATGTATGTATCGCACTGTAGTACATTTAAATTGAATTTGTATCGCACATTGTAAATCGCCTCGCATAGGTTACGCGCCGACAAGTCACGTTACTTATTGTTTTATTCAATTCAGAGATGGCGCTGTGCGCTTGATCGCGTGCGTTTATCGCGCTAATAAGGAAACGGCGGAATAAACTGATTTAGTTGACTGCCTTTTGTTTTGATTAAAATTTAACTTCGTTTGTTGTTAAAGGGTTACAACGGTGTCTGAGGGAATGTAGAGTTTGATAGTAAATACGTCATTGTGTGTGTAAATATTAAAATAATTTATTAGTATGAAAAAAGGAACTACATAGAAACCAAATCTACAGCGCTTTGGGGTGAACACAATAAATACCTACGACATGCTTCGTAAAAAAAAATACAAATTAAAAATTGGCAACATGCTTCATGTACCTAAACTAAATCTCGCAACTCAGTTCTTCTACCGTAAAAAGTTGTGAGATCCATGTAATACCCACCAAGTCGGTTAATTTTTTCAGTCCCTACTAAAGAGACCTCCTATCTTAAGTTATTACGTAATCAGCTAACCTAACAACATATAATGCCCATATCAAAATTAAAAATCGTTTATATTATAAATAAATAAATTGACTTGGCATTCGCATTAAACCATCAATTTAATATAATCAGTATTACTTGTGAGAAAAAATGTGTTTTAAACATATTATATTCATTTCTAAATGTCTGTGAAAATCAGAACACATAGAAAAATCCGAAAAGTAAAGCTATGGCCGGGAATCGAACCCGGATCCTCGTCATTCCGTGACGCGTGCTATACCACTACACCACCCATAGCAGGTGGGTAGTCTCCGAATTTTTCTACCTGTTACCGACCGTCACGTGACCTTTGTTACTATGCGAATTTTTTTGTCGCTAAGCGTCATCTGTTTGAATAAATTATATTAAATTGTTGGTTTAATGCGGCCGTGCCGCTTTTTTTGCTCGACTTGGCGGGGGCACTGCCGTGCCCCCAGATGCAAAAAACATTCTTAACCTATCTATGTAATATCTTTAAACGAGCAATTCTTGATCAATCAATGAATCTCGAAAATGCCTCAAACGATATTCATGACATTTTGTATACAGGGGATTTCTATCTAGGTTTCATTTTTGGAAAACGCTCAAAAAAATATATAGCGACCAAAGCTCGGTCATACAGGTGCTAATTGTAAAAAAGTAGTGTTTCTCCATATTTTCATGTGTGCAAAAAAATCGTGTTATCTTTAATCAAAAATATTGGACAACCGAAATGATCACCCGTCAACGAAATAATCATTGATCAAATCAATGATGAAGAGTTATGATGAATATCTTCGATGAATAAGCTGCCACGCTAATAAATTTCTTCCATGCTGGTCTGGAAGTGAAGAAAAAACATAGAATTTACCAGTTGCTTCTCTTCCCGCGCAGATGGTAAAAGCCCATCGAGGGAATGGCGAAAGTCTTAGGAAGAGGCATTTCATCTTAATCCTCTAGGTTGGCAACGCATCTGCAATCCCTCCGGGGTTGCGGGTGTCTATGGGCAGTGGTGATCACTTACCATCAGGTGACCCACTTGCTCGTTTGCCTTCCTATTCACATAAAAAAAAATCATGTTATAGGCGATGCGGCTAGCAACCCATCACTGTTTTGATTCCCCTTTCCATCCATACGCCCACATGCTAAACGTGGTCTTTAGGTGTTGTCTTAGGCTCTGTCAACCCCGTAAGTGATAAAGACGTGATTTATGAATGTATGTATGTAAAAAAATGGTATCCAACACGTCACGTGTCTAACGTCTGTAAAATCTATGGACGGTCACGTTTCTTCGCACGCCTCGTTTAAGACTCGTGTCATAACACTATGGTTTGCACCATCTGACTATCTGTCGATCGCGATAAGATAACAGGTGCAATTGCAATCAATATAAGCGTCGGTTAGTGCTGTTTACTGCGGTCAGTGAACCCTTGTTTTAGGGTTTCGTACCAACCTGGCGACCTCAAGAAAAAAGGATTTGGTGGTGGTGTTCCCTAAAGTTGTAGATGTCACGGACCACTATCGGGATTTTAGTATGCTTAGTGTAATTTTTCGATGACAAAATACGTTTAACCCGTCAAGCGTCCAAGCGACTACAGTAGTCCTTAACTTTTTCGGGCGGGAAATGTCCCAGGCACTGCATTATGCATTCACGCCACTGGCCAGGTCTTCCTCCCTTGGAAGAGCCAGCGACAACTCGCTATATACGTATATGCTTCTCGCTCTCTCTTTAAGCCTCCCGCCCGAAAAAGTTAGGGACTACTGTAGTCGCTTGGACGCTTGACGGGTTAAAATGTCAAATACTATGAGAATAGTTTGTTGCCGTTTCGCTCCGCTAGTGGCGCTGCCAATTATTCCTTAGTAATCGAGACGTTTTTGTATACGAAAACCTGCACTAATGGCTCAGATAGTCCAAGGACCCCCGTCAAATATATTACGGACTCCATCGATCAAACTTTAAAAATAGCCTGTGTGTGTGTGTCTGTGCTGGTCTGGGAGTAAAAAAAAAACATAGAATTTATCAGTTGCTTCTGTTCCCTCGCTGATGTCAAAAGCCCATCGAGGGCATGAGCGAAAGTCTTAGAAATCATGTTATAGGCGATGCGACTAGCAACTCATCACTATTTTGATTCAACTTTTCACCTATACGCCCACAATCTTGCTGAACGTGGCCTGGTCTTGTTACCTTAGGCTCTCTCTACGTGATTTTGTGTGTATGTGTGTATCACCTAGCACTCTATCGTCAATTATCCGACCCTGCCTTCGACTCCGATTCCGACTCCGATAAAGCAAATTTAAAAACTCCGACTCCGCCTTCGGTTCCGATAAAACTACCTCCGTTACATCCCTGATCACTACATAGTATAAAACAAAGTCGCTTTCCGCTGTCTGTCCCTATGTACCTATGCTTAGATCTTTAAAACTAAACAATGGGTTTTGATGCGGTTTTTTTAATAGATAGAGTGATTCCAGACGAAGGTTTATTATGTGAAATAAGTATACGAAGTCGCGGGCAGAAGCTAGTATTTAATAACTGAACTAAATCCTACTGACGATTTGTCACAAGTTAATAACGCAAGAAGGCAGTTCTTTGTGTTGGTATCGGCGGCGCGGCTTCATTTCCTGGCTCGCCTCTTGTCGAACTCAGCACTGGCTGGAAACAAACGCGGCGGCGGGCTGGTTTTGTTATGTTGGCAGTATCGCTGGCCAGTGTTAATTTGTTTCAAATGAAATTTACTTTTTCTAGACGGCCTTGATGCTGGCAGCATAATGAGTTTGTGATAAAAAAAAAGTTTGATCACTTTGCCTATTTCAAACGTTCCCCAGGGGCGTTTAGTTCATATATTTATTACTTAGTTTTTATTTTATTACTTTTTAGGATGGGAGTTTTTAGTTTGACTATTGGTTGTCTCACGTTTTTTGACGCGTTTTCATTCCACGTTTTTCACAAAAGAGTAATTTGTTACAAATAAATAAAAAAGTACCTAGGTGTGACGTCTCTGTCGCTATGGTAGTAATAAATAGAGATGGAATCATAGATAACTGACACTCAAGATAACTGGAGCTTAACAGAGAATGGTGAAACAGGCTCAAAGTCTTTTTGTAATAATAATAATTCAACTGCATTTGATATAATTTAATTTGACAGTATTTATAGTTTTTACAGTATTTTCCCAATTGCAATCAACGTGAAAAAGAGCATGTTTTAGAAAATCGCTTCTTCTCTTTTGCTCGTCCACACGCTTATGAAACCGCTGTACGGCTATCACTTACACCAACGTTCGGGCAAGATGCAGGATTATCATGTTGTATTGTTTTGATTCATTGCCATTTGTTGCGAGTTTGCTACTTCGATGAAACATTACGAAGTACGCTCGACGCTCTTCCGTCCGCTTATGCAACAGCTATAAGTTTGTCACTTGCACTCGTTAAAGATGCAGGATTATCGTGTTGCATTGTTTTGATTCATTGCTATTTGTTTCAAGTTTGCTTCAATCGGGTATTTTAATTTATACTGCTAACTTGGATGGGTTAATACTTGGTGTCATTTACACGCTTTTTCACCCCCGACGCAAAAAGAGGGTGCGTGTGTGTGTCTGTATAATATATTTAGGTATGTGTGTGTAATGTAGGATAAATTTTAATGCGGTGTTCATTCGAAAGGCAGTTTCCTTGCGGTGGTTGTTAGTCATTACCGACCATAGCTTTACTTTCGGATTTTTCTGTGTTCTAGTTTTTGGTATATACATACATAAATCACGTCTTTATCCCTTACGGGGTAGACAGAGCCTAAGGTAACAAGACCTACATGCCACGTTTAGCAAGATAACATGATTTCTAAGATTTTCGCCGAATCCCTCGATGGGCTTTTACCATCTGCGCGAGAAGAGAAGCAACTGGTACTTTCTATATTTTTTCTATGCTCCCCGACCAGCATGGAAGAAAGCACAGAAGATGAAAGGACGGTATACGAAATGACATACTGGATGAAGGGGTTACGACCTCTGACGTTCTGCGTGGACGAAGACGCGGGAAACTAGTTCTACATTTAAAAAAAAAAAAACAAAAAAAACAGCCGGCTTTTCCACACTTGTATCAAATTAATTGACACACAGCGTTCAAAGTAACGTTCCACTTGGCGCCAGATAGCGGCGTGAGCGCCAGAAGCACCATCGGCGCGGATGGTAGATTAGCCACTCGCTCACTTGTCCCCCTCACTCCGCTCGAGAGCGACAGCGATAGCACACGGACCCGTGATGCCGTGTGTTTGTTAAGTTTTGTTTAATCGCTGTGAAATAAGCAAGTTTTGATTACTAAATTAAATTGTAACTAGAGTGTACTATTGCGTAATTAGGAGGTATATCAAAAAGATATGGAAATGTTTTCAACTCTACAGTTTCATACATTTTGATACTGAGTTAAATAATAAATCAAGTTAAGTCAAAAAATCAAAAATGTTTATTTGGTTTTTTACATTTTTATTTTACAGTCATACAGGATGGAACTTTTTTTTTTCCCGAAGTGAAAACTCATTTACGAGTACCCCCCCCCCCCACCCCCGCCCGGGGGGGCCTGACCGGTTATGTGGGGCTCTCTTCCCCGTCCTCTTTCCCTGCGGAAAGGGGAGGGGGGAACATACCCACTAAAAACACTACGGCATTGACCACTCGCCGGGTTAATGTAGGCGCCGTGGGATCCCGAAGATTCGAGCCGACGACGTCCCCCGATGTAGGTTGGAACCTTCCTTTAAGCATCAGAAATGCTTGTATCGGAATGTTCCGTAGGCTTATTACCTAACTCGCTCGCAATCGCTATCGTGTTCATTTTGACAGTTCTTGTATGAATGTGACAGCTAGCTGATTCCGATACCAATTGTCAGCCCATACATGAACTGTCAAAATGAACACGATGGCGATTGCGAGCGAGTTAGGTAATAAGCCTACCGCTCTTACTAACTTGACGGTTAACAATAACCAAGCAGAACCTAAACCAATTCTATCACTAACTTAAGTTACTAGTTAAGTACTTAATTCAGTGCGTCTGTTTTCTTAAGGTCCCATCCAACTTCGGGTTTCGGCTGTCGTCAAATTGGAATCAGTTAGAATGTATCAGCGGATTCTCTTCCCGCGTGGTAAAAGCCCATCGAGAGAATGGGCGAAAATAGTAGAAATCATGCTTTAGGCGATGCTAGCAGCCCATCACTAATTTAATTCCTCTTTCCATCTATACGCCCACATTACGCTAAACGTGGTCTTGTTACGTGTAATAATGTATGTATGTATGTACTTCCACGCTGGTGTGGGAACAAAGAAAAAAACATAGAATTACCAGTTGCTTCTCTTCTTGCGCGGTAAAAGCCCATCGAGGTTAGCAACCCATCACAATTTTGATTTCATTCTCCATCTATACGCCTACAATCTTGCTAAACGTGGCCTGTAGGTTTGTTACCTTAAGCCCTGGGTTTCTAACCTAATTCTAATTACCCCCTTGGGGATAAAATCGGTTGTTCAGTCATAAGCTGGTTAGCTGGATTCCTTGCTTTAACAACGAATAAGCTCGTCTGTCCTAGTTTAGGTCATGAAACGGAACTGAAAACGTTAGGAACCACTGCCTTAGGCTCTGTCCCTTTGCTGACGTGAGGATCGGCGGGCATAAGCCTGCCGTCGGAGCGGTGCGCCCCGTAAGGGACGGGATCGCGGAGCGGCGTGGCTTCGGCCACTGTCGGTCAACACGTAACCCGGCCCGTGGGGTCGGAACGTGGGCCGCTGTCTTTTTCAAGACGGGCGTGTAACGTTGTGTTTTACGGTTCGCCACTAGATATTACAAATTTGGAGTTTTTATTAAAGCCTCGAATAGCTCCTGTCAAATGGTGATATGACAGTCGAAAAGTAAACAAACGTCAAAAATTAGTGACAGCTTGACAGATCGTATTAGGGTTACCATTGAGAGTATAATCGCCTGTTTGGTGGGAGATAAATGGTTTGAATTTCAGGAATAAGAATTACTGAAACTATAGATAGAAATATAAACCATTTTGGAAAAAGTAGAGATTTAATAATCGGATGGTCTGACATTTGTTCTTGAACTAAAAACAAGGGTTATTCTTTTTCATAACATAACCATGGTGGTTAGTTGCATCTTCTGATACTGGTATCACGGCTCAGGGCTTCAATTCCGCTGGTCATCGTAGCCCGTGGTACTCCCGAGCATCTTTTGGTTCGTCAATAAAAATGCTTGCGACTCGAAGAGACGGGGAGATTAGTTGTGGCTTTTGGAGCCGACTGTGGTGGCTCAACAAGTGGAAGGAGCAGAGGAGTTTCAGCGGGTTGCGTCGGCGAAAGAGTAAGTTTTCTGGTTAAATCTTTTAACCTAAAATATTTCGTTATTCCTTGAACTGTGCCTAGCACCTTGACAGTGTTCTGACTGCTTGATTTATTTCCAGTTTGGTCTGCTGAAGCATCCTTCGGTTGGGGTGGGTGCGTTGGCTGAAGTCCTGCGGTAGCCGCGGCTTTGCTGGTAAGAGAACAGATTCATTCCGATCCTCCTTGTATTCTGCCTTGCGAGACAAGACACTAATGATACCAATTTATTTCTTTACAGACGTTGGGTATTTTTTATTTGGTGTTTTTGCCTTTTTCCGTGTTCGCTTCGGCGCTATTTAATTTCTACAGTACCTCATTCATGTGTACTTAATTTTGCCCCTTCCACTTCATCTCTCCTGTTTGGGGAATTTAATAATAACCGAAGCTTCCAACTTCTCCAATTTTCATACTTTTAAAACTTCTAAGTTCCGACTTACAAAGTTACATTCCCTCTAATTTCATTTATCTGCCTGTGTACACTTCGCCTGAGTTTTACTCATTGTCCCAACTACCTTATGTAGTTGAAACTGCATAGGATTATTTCTCTGTCCTTGGATTTGTTCTTTCCGTCATTTCAACAACCGGAAGGTTCCACGGACAACTGTGGCCTGATCGATCTGCATTCCGGAGTATTCCACCTGCTGTGCAGCCCGTGACACGTGGCAGGCTCCTGGCGCTCCAGCACCATCTCCCTGGAAGAACTTGGCGGTAAATGCTTTGGAGTGAAGGTCGGTCAAACTTTAGTTGTTTAATTTTATTAGGGAAGTAGGATTTAGGTCGCGTTGATACACCTTTGTATCAACGTTAGCAAGTAGTTTCAAGTATACCTTTAATGTTGGCACAATAAACCCTTAGGGACTAATATTTAGAGTAGCCTTGGTGAGGCACACGTCACATAACAGAACTCCTGGTACGCCCAGTTCTAACGCTGAGCTTTGGTTGGAAATTTAACCAATAAGTATTTCTATGTTAATTTAAAACCTGAAATTGTGATCAAATTGTTTCACCAAATAACTGATGTTATCTTAGGAAATAAAAAAACCAGTCTTAAGAAACTAACTCTTTCCTTTATCTCCTACATTTTGTTCCCTGGAATTGCAGACAAGCCTAGTTTTCATAAGTCGGTTTGGCTGAGTTATTGTTTTTTTTCTGACACCCCCGCCGGTTGTAAATTTAGTCGGGCCAATTAGGTGGGGTGTGACAGTGGCGCCCACGTTTATTCAGGATTTTCAGGCCTTTTCTGCAATTTTAGGTCATTTTTTTTGTGCCATCATCTTTAGGAATTATTTTTAACA
This sequence comes from Pandemis corylana, assembly GCA_949127965.1. Lineage (NCBI taxonomy): Eukaryota > Metazoa > Arthropoda > Insecta > Lepidoptera > Tortricidae > Pandemis > Pandemis corylana. Next base: position 2,982,226 of record OX421852.1, on the reverse strand, counting down.
CTTACATGATATTCCAAGCTAGAAACTCTGTTCCTGGTGTTTTGAACTCCTCTTTAAGCCTTGCCACAGTGCTTTTGTACATTTTGTAGTGTTTATAATCACTTTTGAACACTAAATTGATAAGTTTTGTGAACTTCGAAAAATACAGTGTAATAAAATTTAATTACAGGTAGTTGTCATTTTTGGTCTTGTAGGAAGTTAAAAGTTTAACAACTAATTTTGCCTATTTTGCTTTTGTGTAAAGTTAATATTCTATTTAATTACATTAACAATAATTCAAATTTCATTAATTTCAAGATAGTTTGGTAATAATAACTTCAAATTGGTAAAAATTTTGGTTGCACAGTATACAACTTATAGTATAAAAATTTATTAGTAGATCAATTGATAAGCTGAGTGTGACCAATTTCACAGCTGAAAATTAAGTGGCAGCTGAATTTTGTGTTGGAATTTGCAACAAGTTTCAACAAATAACTTTAATTTTTTCAATAATTCCATATAGTTTTTCCATAATAAGAAAACATTACCTGACTTTCAGTTGGGTTATAAAACATTGTTATTAACTGTGTGTACTCAAACCTACATAATTAAATATTGTCTGAAATAACTACATTTGTGTCTGAAACAACATTTACATTCCATTCTAAAAATAGTACTTTACAGGAGACTTTGACATTCCTAGTTATAAGCATTCACATTTGTACACCAAGATTACACAAAAAGCTACAGTTAGTTAAGTTAACACTTAGTTACTGTCTGTGACCATCGGTATTTAATATTTGTTTTCATGTCATAAAGGGTTTAAAATAATTAAAAACACAGTGTATTTAAAACAATTGTAATTTAATTTGTGCCAAGTAAAGAGTTCACATACATAAAACATTGTACTTTTGCCATCACTAAAGGTTTAAATAATAATTTAAAATGGGGAGTACTTTGCAGTTTCACTCCTTATTGCGCGATGAGTTAGTTTATGAGGTAAAGATTCGATCAGAAACACCATTACAAACAGTTGAAGGGTTGAGGAAGCAGTTGAGAAATTTATTGCCAGAGTGTCCTCCGGAGGCTATTTTAGAAACTGATTTAGTTCCAGCCTCTGAACTTAAAACTATTTCAGAGAAATTGAATGAGCTGTCTGTTCTAGTGGAAAAGTTTGTTTCCACCAAGGATAGGTATTCAGGTAGCCGGTCAAGAGCTTTAGGTAGTCATCTGTTTCATAGGTTGATTCGTGTTGTTGTCGAAGACGACCCGGTGAAATTGTCAAAGAAGTCAGATCTTTCGAACAAGTTGGATGTGTTATTAGCCAAGATGGATACAGTGTGTCAGTCTTCTTCAGGTGGTGTAGAGAACCTTTTAGCAGCACAACCAGCAGTTTCACAGATTGTTTGTCCAGGTGACAGGAATATTGCGAAGTGGGGGCTGAAATTTAACGGCCGTACTGATCCTAGGTCTTTCTTGGAGCGTGTCGAGGAATTAAAGCTGGCTTTTGGTGTTAGTGATGTTGTTCTGTTTAATTCGGCAGCACAGTTGTTTGTCGAGGAAGCACTTCTTTGGTACAGAGGAAATAGGTGGCAGTTTTCTACTTGGAATGAATTATCAAGCACTTTGTTACTGGAATTTGATCCAGTAGATTATGATTATCGGTTGTTAGGCGAAATTAGGCAACGTACACAGGGTTTGGAGGAACCAATCCACATTTACTTTTCGGTCATGGCGTGTATGTTCGCACGGCTTAAATCCCCTTTGTCCGAGGAAACAAAACTGGAAATCCTCATGCATAACATTAGGCCGAGCTTATCTCAACACTTAGCATTGGTAAACATCGTGTCAATTACGGATTTGAAGGAAAAATGTCGTAAACTTGAAGCGGCAAGACAGCGAGCAGAATTTTTCTCAGAGCCAGGCAAATCAAGCTCACACACACTTAGCGCTGATTTCGCGTATAAAACCAGGTCCAAGCAGGCAAACACTGTAAGTTTTGTTAGTCAAAAGGGTCCCGCAACTTTTGATAGGGCGACGACACCAAAGACTTTATTTTCACACAAAGCTGGAGCGAATTTTCATTCCAGCGGAAAGTCTGCTCACAAACATACATCTTCAAGTGAGCTCATTTGCTATAAATGCGGCCGTGGTAACCATAATTTTAGGACATGCAGTGTTAAGCCGCCTAAAGAAAACATTCGTTGCTTTGGATGTAATAAAAGTGGGGTTATTAAGTCGAACTGTCAGAATTGTCAGCAGATGCGTTCCAATTCACGTTCAAAAAACTAGTTGCGCCGAACCGTAGCAGTATTTTCTTAGATAAATTAAGTGCCACAATAAAGAAAAATTGCAATTATGATACAATTGCTGCGGTTCTGTTTGCACCGAACGAAAATGATATTCGTCCGTACTTAAAGATAAAAGTATCTGATTTTGAGGTTTATGCGTTGGCCGACAGCGGCGCATCGCTATCGATACTTGGTAACGGTTCACATTTAGATTTTATTAAATTCGGTTTTCGAATGCATAACTCTGAGTCTTCTTCATGTAATGTTGCAAACGGCGTAGTAGTCCAGTCAATGGGGTGTATTTTTGTGCCCGTAACATTTAATAAAATTACACGTGTAATTAAGTTTTTTGTAATGCCTAACATCATTACAGACGTTATTTTAGGCGTCGATTTTTGGCATGCGTTTAGTTTAGCACCAGAAATATTTGAAAACATCTCATTTATGAAGCCTCCGGTTAAATATTTTGATGTATGTCACATAAACGGTTCAAAGCGAGTACATTCCATTCAGTCATTCGAGCATTTAACAATAGCGCAGCAAGAGCTTGCAAATGATGTAGTGGGGAAATTTAAGGACATTTCGTCGGATGTTAAAGGGTTAGGTAGGACGTCTTTAGTAGAACATGTCATAGACACAGGTGACGCACTACCTATTAAAACGAAGCAGTACCCACTCTCACCTGAAAAGAGAGCTATTTTAAGTTCCGAATTAGACCGAATGCTGGAATTAGACGTTGTTACTCCGTGTGAAAGCCCATGGAATAATCCGGCATTATTGGTTCAAAAGGCAAATGGGGACTGGCGATTCTGCTTGGATTGTAGAAAATTGAACGCGATATCGAGGGGGGACTCATATTCTATACCGTACATTCCACAAATACTGGATAGTTTGAAGGAAGCGAAATACCTGTCATCTATCGATTTGAGTTCATCATTCTGGCAGATACCTTTAAGTGAGAGCTCGCAGGAAAAAACCAGTTTTAATGTAATGGGTAGAGGAGTCTACAAGTTTAAAGTTATGCCCTTCGGATTGTGTGGTGCTCCTGCTAGGCAGCAGCGTCTTATGGACATGCTTATTGACCATAACATGACCAGCGATATTGAAAATGGTTTTGTTTTTTGCTATATAGACGATATTGTCATTTGTTCTGCCGATTTTCAGACCCATTTGGTCCTTTTAAATCGCGTTTTAGCGAAGCTTAGAATGGCAAATTTAACTATAAACCTGGCAAAGTCTAAGTTCTTTAGGAAGTCAATAAAGTATCTGGGGTACGTTGTAGATGAATTTGGGCTGCGTACAGACCCAGACAAGGTTTCAGCCATTTTAAATTTTCCAACTCCTTCAACTCCTCGCGAGGTTAAGATATTTTTGGGTACCTGCTCGTGGTATCGCCGGTTTATTAGGAATTTTTCAACCATAGCGGCTCCCCTGAATGTCTTAACGTCGAAAGGTAAGAAAGCGCCTATTTTCCGATGGTCTGAGGAGGCCGAGCACGCCTTCAACGCCTTGAAGAATGCACTAGTGTCGGCGCCAATATTAGCGGTTCCAGATTTTGGTAAAACTTTCGCGGTGCACGCAGATGCGTCTTCCTATGGTATTGGTGGAATGCTTTCTCAGACTTTTGATGGCCAAGAGCATCCCATTGCGTATGTAAGTCGTTCTTTAAACAAGAGTGAACGCAACTACAGTGCTACGGAACGGGAGGCCCTTGCTGTTCTTTTTTCGGTGGAAAAGTTTCAGGCTTACTTAGGCTCGCGACGATTTAAAGTGATAACTGATCATTCGTCTCTCAAGTGGTTCATGCGGCTGGAGAATCCATCGGGTAGATTGGCACGTTGGGGTTGCAGACTGTCTCAATTTAATTTTGATATTGAGCACAGGAAGGGCACCGACAATGTCGTCCCCGATGCCTTGTCCAGGCTTATGAAGGTGGACGCAGTGAATGGCGGAAGCGTTGACGCTGTGAGTGACGAATGGTATGAAAAAACGTTAAGTGGATGTAGGTCTTTTCCCGCAAATTTTCCAAATTTTTGTATTCGGGAGGGAAAATTATTTAGGCTAAGCAAAGCCAAATACAGCCTGTTACGAGAGTTTGATTGGAAGGAAGTCGTGCGTAAAGGTGAGCGTAAACAAGTGCTAGAGGCGAACCATTGCGAACCAACCGCAGCTCATTTCGGTGTATTTAAAACACATAGGCGGTTGTCGTTGACATACTATTGGCCTGGAATGTTTAAGGATGTAGTGGAATTTGTGAAGGCTTGCGACGTTTGTGCAGCGTATAAACATTCACAAAAACTCACTCCGGGGTTAATGGGACAGCCAAAAGTATGTCAACGACCTATGCAAGTGCTTAGCATTGATTTAGTCGGTCCTCTTCCGCGGTCTCGTGCTGGGTATACCTTTCTTTTCGTGGTTACATGCTGTTTCTCAAAATTTACATTGCTTTTTCCGCTACGACGCGCAACTAGTGCGCTAGTGGCGAAACATTTCGAACACCATGTCATTTTGGAGCATGGGGTGCCTGAAACCGTGATTACTGACAATGGAGTTCAGTTCACGGGATCAGAATTTAAGCACTTAATGAGACGGTATAACGTGCCAAAGGTTTTTTATGGTCCTAGATACACAGCACAAGTAAATTTAGTAGAACGCTACAACAAAACTATAATGACGGCCGTAGCATCGTATGTAGAGGAGAATCACCGGACATGGGACGAAAAACTGCATCAAATTCGGTTTGCAATTAACAGTGCTGTAAATGAGTCCACGGGATTTTCTCCGTTCTTTTTGGTACATGCTAGGGAACCGGTTATAAATGGCTCGTTCTACAAGGATATCGATCAAGATTATACATCAGCAATGCCCAGAGAGGAGTATGCGGGCGAATTTGGTTGCTTGAGAGAGATTTTCCAGCAGGTTAGGTCACGTTTGTTAAAAGCACATGAAACTAATTCCAAACACTACAACTTAAGGCGTCGTCCGGCGAAATTTGCCGTTGGTGACATAGTGTGGAAACGTTCATATGTTCAGAGCGATGCTCAAAAATTTAAAATGGCGAAACTCGCGCCAAAATACGAGAAATGTAGGGTTAAGGAGGTGTTGTCTCCGCTAGTCTACGTACTAGAAAGGATGGATGGTCATCCTATAGGGTCGTGGCACATTAAAGACCTGAAAGTGTAGGTTACGTAGGTTGGCTGATGAACAATGGACGTGCGGCCCGCACGTCGTGCACTGCTCGCCGCACCACCATTGTTGATCATGCATTAAAGCTGCGTGACATAACGCTTAGGCTAGGTTGTTTAGCAACAGTGTTAAGTATTGCAAAGTCATATTTAATCACAAACTGGAAGGCACGTGGTGTGCAGATCACACTGCTACATCACTAAAATTTGTTAGACGAAGCATGAGTATATTAAAAAGGGATGAATGATTGGTGCGATGCAATCTTAACCTATTAACAGCAGGGTTTAGTCTTTAATGTGAGACATATTTAAAAATATATTTACGTGTATAGCTTTCGTGGAACTGTGTTTTCGGTTTACGAGCTAAATTGCGCTGGTTTAGCGCGAGTTATATTATTTTGTTTATTCAGTGAGAATCAGATTTTGTTTCCTTGGACATTGGTTGGTGGCCACGCCGTGAACAAGAGGTTTAAGTTGGTTGAATAATTTGGAGGGAAGGCAGTCATTTTGGACCGTCAGCTATTTGTGTATCTGGAAGTTTATTAAATTAAACTACAGATTTTATTTCCAATTTCAATTTTATTTGCCCGGTCTAGGAGAGTTTTATGTAGGTATGCTGAACATCTGTCCTGGCGGTTGGATTAACTTTTTCAACACAGCTTATGTTGTGTTGGGAAAGTTATGGTTGGGTTGCTATTAAGTTGGAATATTTTTTTTTCCTTTAACTTTAACTTACAGTTTTGGTGTAGGTTTATTTCAAATATCCAGTTAGATTTTGGATGTTTTTTGTTGTTAGGAGGTTGTTGTTGTGGGTTCGGTTAGGGTGAATAATTGTTTTGGATTAATCGGGGAATATGAATTTGGCATTAGGGTCGAAATTAGTAGATAAAGTTTACAGGGATAAGATCGCTTCAGCCGAGTTCACAACAAGGCATTTGGTGATGGGTTTTGGTTATATATTTTTTTAATGCATTAAAGATTTTTTTTCTTTTCTTGACTGGTTTGTTTGAGGAATCGCTGAGGGCAGCGAGCGGTCCACCTGTGGTGAACCTTTTCATCGGGGAGGGGGGTATTGTAACGTTGTGTTTTACGGTTCGCCACTAGATATTACAAATTTGGAGTTTTTATTAAAGCCTCGAATAGCTCCTGTCAAATGGTGATATGACAGTCGAAAAGTAAACAAACGTCAAAAATTAGTGACAGCTTGACAGATCGTATTAGGGTTACCATTGAGAGTATAATCGCCTGTTTGGTGGGAGATAAATGGTTTGAATTTCAGGAATAAGAATTACTGAAACTATAGATAGAAATATAAACCATTTTGGAAAAAGTAGAGATTTAATAATCGGATGGTCTGACATTTGTTCTTGAACTAAAAACAAGGGTTATTCTTTTTCATAACATAACCATGGTGGTTAGTTGCATCTTCTGATACTGGTATCACGGCTCAGGGCTTCAATTCCGCTGGTCATCGTAGCCCGTGGTACTCCCGAGCATCTTTTGGTTCGTCAATAAAAATGCTTGCGACTCGAAGAGACGGGGAGATTAGTTGTGGCTTTTGGAGCCGACTGTGGTGGCTCAACAAGTGGAAGGAGCAGAGGAGTTTCAGCGGGTTGCGTCGGCGAAAGAGTAAGTTTTCTGGTTAAATCTTTTAACCTAAAATATTTCGTTATTCCTTGAACTGTGCCTAGCACCTTGACAGTGTTCTGACTGCTTGATTTATTTCCAGTTTGGTCTGCTGAAGCATCCTTCGGTTGGGGTGGGTGCGTTGGCTGAAGTCCTGCGGTAGCCGCGGCTTTGCTGGTAAGAGAACAGATTCATTCCGATCCTCCTTGTATTCTGCCTTGCGAGACAAGACACTAATGATACCAATTTATTTCTTTACAGACGTTGGGTATTTTTTATTTGGTGTTTTTGCCTTTTTCCGTGTTCGCTTCGGCGCTATTTAATTTCTACAGTACCTCATTCATGTGTACTTAATTTTGCCCCTTCCACTTCATCTCTCCTGTTTGGGGAATTTAATAATAACCGAAGCTTCCAACTTCTCCAATTTTCATACTTTTAAAACTTCTAAGTTCCGACTTACAAAGTTACATTCCCTCTAATTTCATTTATCTGCCTGTGTACACTTCGCCTGAGTTTTACTCATTGTCCCAACTACCTTATGTAGTTGAAACTGCATAGGATTATTTCTCTGTCCTTGGATTTGTTCTTTCCGTCATTTCAACAACCGGAAGGTTCCACGGACAACTGTGGCCTGATCGATCTGCATTCCGGAGTATTCCACCTGCTGTGCAGCCCGTGACACGTGGCAGGCTCCTGGCGCTCCAGCACCATCTCCCTGGAAGAACTTGGCGGTAAATGCTTTGGAGTGAAGGTCGGTCAAACTTTAGTTGTTTAATTTTATTAGGGAAGTAGGATTTAGGTCGCGTTGATACACCTTTGTATCAACGTTAGCAAGTAGTTTCAAGTATACCTTTAATGTTGGCACAATAAACCCTTAGGGACTAATATTTAGAGTAGCCTTGGTGAGGCACACGTCACATAACAGAACTCCTGGTACGCCCAGTTCTAACGCTGAGCTTTGGTTGGAAATTTAACCAATAAGTATTTCTATGTTAATTTAAAACCTGAAATTGTGATCAAATTGTTTCACCAAATAACTGATGTTATCTTAGGAAATAAAAAAACCAGTCTTAAGAAACTAACTCTTTCCTTTATCTCCTACATTTTGTTCCCTGGAATTGCAGACAAGCCTAGTTTTCATAAGTCGGTTTGGCTGAGTTATTGTTTTTTTTCTGACACCCCCGCCGGTTGTAAATTTAGTCGGGCCAATTAGGTGGGGTGTGACAGGCGCCACGAGGAGACAAACTCTATAAAAAATCCAAGCGGCACCAGCGGGGGAGGGCGGGTCTTCCCAAACCTGCATTGCACAGGTGCCACAAAGAGGGAACCCGGGGTGGTCGTGGGGCGTCGCGGTGACACCGAGTGCTTTCCTAACGCCTCACATACGACTGAATAGGGAATCCGTGTGGTTTTAGTGGGTATGCCTGCCGTCGCGGGAGAGCCCCACATACCCGCGGTAAACCCGTACCGGGCGGATGCATACGGCGCATTTTCCACAACATAAAAAAAGGCACTGTCCCTGTAAGGGATAAAGACGTGATTTATACGTATGTAAAACCAACGTTTGAACTCACTTTGGTGTAGTGCAAAACCTTTTTATTCGTTTAAAAGCCCTCCACTTGACTCTAATTCCCACAACTGCCCAATAATCATTCTCGCGAGCGATCGCCCCGCTAAGCCAGATTGCCCGCGCGCCGCCGCTCGCCGATGGCACTCGAGATGGTATCGCTTGCTCTTTCCACGCCACGACTCAACCTTTGAGGGGTTATTGATACAGCGCCGAGTGGAAGAAACCTTTGCTTTATTTCGTCGATGCACCGTGTTTTTTTTTTAATACTTACAGTTGCGTGCGACTTCGTTTGTGCAGATTGTGATGGTGAAAGAATTTTTCATGTCGATCCAGTAGTTTCGGAGTTTATTCAACGCAAACAAACAAACAAATAATCGAATTTTTCCTCTTTACAATATTTTACAATTTGATTTAGTAGGATTTCTTTAATTAATAGGAATTTCTTCCACGCTGGTTTGGAAGTAAAGAAAAACATAGAATGTACCAGTGGCTTCTCTTTCCGCGCAGATGGTAAAAGCCGATCGACGAAATGGGCGAAAATCTTAGAAATCATAATAATATTATAGACGATGCGGCTAGCAACCCATCACTATTTTGATTCCCTTTTCTACCATAAATCACGTTTTTATCCCTTACGGGGTAGACAGCCTAAGGCAACAAGATCTAAAGGCCACGATCAGCATGATTGTGGGCGTATTGGTGAAAAGGGAATCAAAATAGTGATGGGTTGCTAGCCGCATCGCCTTAACATGATTCCTAAGATTTTCGTTCGTTCCTTCAATGGCCTTTTACAATCTGCGGGAAGAGTAGTACAAGGTTGGTACTTATTCGTAACAAAATATAGAATTGTTGCTAAAACTGAAAAGTAACTCGATTGTGGATAAGATTGTATTATAGTGCAATATCGGATCTGCGCCGGCGCAAATGCTAGCATATTCCCACGCCTGTCTACCCGCGGCCATGTTTATTATAACCAGGCCAAATAAAAAGTAAAGACCGTGTTCTGGAGACTGAATTAGATAGTGCGTCACTCGAAAATAGTAGGTACCATTTGAAAGTAGTAAAAATCTGTGTACTGCCACAAAGCTACGGCTCAAATAAAAATCCATTCTGATCTGGGAGCAAAGATTATAGGTATATACATGGTATATACATGGTAAAAGTCCATAGGGAACGGGCTAAATATCTTAGGAATCATTGTTATAGGCAATGCGGCTAGTAACCCATCACTATTTTGATTCCCCTTTCCACAATTACGCTCACAATTATGCCAAATGTGACCTTTACCTTAGGCTAGTTTTCGTTACCTTAGGCTCTGTCTACTCCGTAAGGGATAAAGACATGTTATGTATGTAAAAAAAAAAAAAGTTTCAGACCAGTTTAGCCCATAGAAAACACTTTGGTACCTAATTAACATTAAAAACTAAATTAAATTAAAATACTAACAATTAAGATCAAAATGCTGCTTCCATGCTGGTCTGGGAGCAAAGAAAAAACATAGAATGTACCAATTGCTTCTCTACCCGCGCAGATGGTAAAAGCCCATCGAGGAAATGGGCGAAAATCATAGGAATCATATAGGCGATGAGGCTAGCAACCCATCACTATTTTGATTCCATTTTCCACTAATACGCCCACAATCTTGCTAAATGTGGCCTGTAGGTACTGTTACCTTAGGCTCTGTCTACCCCTTTAGGGATAAAGACGTGATTTGTGTATGTATGTAAGATCAAAATTAGAAATCGGAATACGTTTTTTTTTTTTTTTATACGTAATTCAAATTTACTAAATAATACAAAGAAAAGCCCATAGAGGGAATGCGGCAAGTCGCCCAGTGGTTGTCCTGCATACTGAAGTTGGACATGAACTTAAATATTTTTTTTTTTTATATGAAATTTTGTATCTAATCAACCCACATCCACCCACTGCTGAGTAAAGGCCTCTTCATTTCCACGTCACTGTCCGGTCCCGTGCCAGTCTCATCCACAGTCCCATACTCCATCCCAATATAAAAGCGGACTCTGGAGCTCGAAATCGATTAGAAAAAAAACTTACGAAGATACATCTGTGATAAGCATAGATGCGGATAAAGTCGCGAGTAACAGCTAGTCTTCTTCTTCTTCTTCTTCTTTTATTTGTGGCGTATCAAGTCGTTATAGTGACGACAACTTCGCCAATGTCAATGTAAAAATTTTTATTAAAAAAATCTTGTGACAAAATGTCGGCAACGTTGTACGGTAATGGTCAAAGACCCCCCTCCCCCCCCTGTCGGGCTCTTAGCCAACGGTCAATGATATCCCTCAGAAACTGCCAGGAAATCATTAGCCGATGCCCAGGGCGCACCGGACCAAGCACTGCTCTTCCCCCCGGACGGATCCAAAAACGAACCGCAGCTCTTAATCACACGTGGAGGTAACCCGACTCGCACCCCCAGCTAGTCTTAGCCTTCCATGTGCCTAGTCCCGGATCCAGGCCGAGACTGAAAAGTCAGTCAAACCATTTTTATCTGTGAACAAATTTTAGGTTATATTTTGTTATGTTGGGAGAGAAAGATTAAATAAGCTATAGCTATTTTTAACATGAAACTACCGTGCGTGTTTCTTCCATGCTGGTCTGGGAGTAAAGAAAAAACAGCATTTACCAGTTGCTTCTTGTTATGTATGTAAGTCGTGGGTTGTAAATCTAAAATATAGCATGTCTACCCGACTGTTTGGGAGTTAGTGATTAAATGGCCATATTCCGCATACGTGCCTTTCTCTCTGAAAACCCTAATATCCTCCTAAATCCGGGACATAATACTTCTCTTCCCGCGCAGATGGTAAAAGCCCATCGAGGGAATGGGCGAAAGTCTTAGGAATCATGTTATAGGCGATGAGGCTAGAAACCCATCACTATTTTGACCCTTTCCACCTATGCGCCCTTAATCATGCTAAACGTGGCCTGAAGGTTTTGTTACCTTAGGCTCTGTCTACCCCGTAAGGGATAGAGACGTGATGTTTGTATGTATGTAACTACCGTGAGACTCAATCATAATTACACAAACGGATAACTCACGTATAAAGGTCGAGTAATGCTGGACATGTTTCGGACTAATTCGTAGTCCTTCCTCCTTGAGCGCTCACCGCGGTGGCAGCAAAACGAACCGTCAACAATACGTCTTTTATACGTCAGTTATAATTATGTTTGTGTAATTAAGGTACAGCTGTGTGTGTGTGTGTGTATTTGTATTTTTTCTTAATCTCAGTTATTGTTTCAGACAAATGAGAATAGAATGCAGTTTTTTTCTGGCATAGGAAAGGTTAAACAAATTATTATTTCGTAACGTTAAATAAATATAAAAAGCGTACCTAGTTCAACTATAAATTTCGCGCAGCGTGAGGGGGCGTGGCGCCGCGTACGCGCCGGCGTTAATGTCTGCGCGTAGATCATTATGCGCAAGATTCGATCTATCGGTTATTGCGCAAGGGTTTGAAGGGTTTACAAATTTTGAACTGTGTTTGAAGCTGTTTGTACTGTTTATGATTATTTTTTGTTATATGTACATACATACATAAAGCACGTCTTTATGACAGAGCCTAATGTAGCAAGACCTAAAGGCCAAGTTTAGCATGATTGCGGGCATATAGGTGGGAAGGGAAACCAAAATAGTGATTGGGTGCCGCATCGCCTATAACATGATTCCTATTTTCGTCCATTCCCTCGATGAGCTTTTACCATCTGCGCGGGAAGAGAAGCAACTTGTACATTCTATGTACCAAAGAGCATGGCTGTTATATGTACTTGAGTTAAAGTGACATTTTTGAACGATGTTTCGTTTTATTGCACGTCATTTTTGCCTTTTGATTTCTCAATATTAAAGACAGGTAGGTATGTATATTTTTTGAAGTACACATAGTCGTTTTCTTCACAGTTCAATACACCATGCTTTCAATACATCTAGAGGTTGTGTTTCAGCCCTATCTGCAAATCTCCACCCAAACTATTAGGGACCTCGCAAACAACAGCTCTTAGACAATCTCTCGTTATCTATGCAACTGTGAAGCTACAACCAGTTGACAAAGTGCACTACGTGATATTGCAACCATTACTCCCCGTGATTCATATCACACTACCCCCCAAACCCCCACAAGCCGAAAGCTCCCGCTCTCTACCAGATAACGCCGTACGCTGTCCAGATACCTATTAAAGATGCAACCACGAATACGAACGAAGCTAATGGTATTGACAAAAAGTTCAGCCCAGCCAAGTGACTGAGGCGATACGGTAAGGAACCTTTTAAAAAAAAACAAACGTCAGACTGACAGCGCGCCAAAACTAGCCACAAAACACCGGCAAGGTGAAACAATCAACAAATTCGCATCACACAAACGGATCGGACATTTATTGTCCGCTATCGTGGCATTCCACCTCCGTTGTTTACAACAGAGACGCTCAATTTGCTCGGGAGACTTTTTATCTCATTTTTGCTAGCTTTTTTTCCCAACAAAGAGTCGATATGACAGGTTGCGATGTATAACACCGGTATCGTTGGGCGAAAAAGAGAAACGAGTAATCGAGCAATCGGACAAAAACAGAAGGAGCGGGCGCGCCAGCCCGTGACAATTGCATCTGCAGCGGCGGAGTGCGGCGCCGTATTGGATTATTGCGCCTCTATTTCGATTAAGCGTCTCGACAGGTTTGTTTTGGTTTGTTACGTCCCAATGGGATTGTTTCCGTTTGGCGAGATACATTTTTGACTCGGAAGTTATTGAATATAGTAGAATTCATAGCGAAGATTCGAGGGATAGGCACTCAATCACTACATAGTATAAAATAAAGTCGCTTTTTCTGTCCTCAAGTCCCGATGTATGCTTATATCTTCAAAACTACACAACGGATTTTCATGCGGTTTTTTTAAATAGATAGAGTGATTCAAGAGAAAGGTTTATATGTATAATACATGCATAATATACCGTGCGAAGCCGGGGCGGGTCGCTAGTTTATAATAACTTCTATTGGGTATTACTAGATAGGATTTTTTAAATGAAAGTCACGAGTCACCATGTAGGCATTTAATGTGTGCCTATTTTTAATAGCTGACTCAAAATAGTGAATTTGCCTTACAAAAGTGTTGTGCCTTCAACTTTTCTTATTTTAATCGAATAGGTGTATCGAGAAGCGAGTCCGGGCACTCGTGTGGAACGCCGATAGTGACGGACGGCGGACCTCACTCGATACGCCGCTTTGCCGAGAAAATCTATTCATATTTTCAATTTTTACCCAATTTTAGACGTCTTTTAAGGCTTCGACACCTGAATGAAGAGATAAAGATTACAGACACGGCTGTATACGCAGCCAGCTATAATTTAAAAGTAGGTTACATTATCCTTCTTCGTAGACAAAATGTGGCATGTTAGCTCAAAAGGCGTCTCTCCGCACGAGATCGCTGGTTCACCGAGCGTCAATCATTCGCAGACATTCGAAAAACTCGGAAGCAATCGGGATCACGATGTGACGTAGGCGCGAGATGGATTCGAAAATTAAAACCACGCCAGCTTGCATAGCTGACGTGTGTCGGCGGCTTGCCAGTTCGATTTCAGGCTTGTTCTAAATATGTCAACACTTCTTTGTTATCGTGCGACGTGCGCGCGGAAATGAAAGTCCATCGAGTAGAGGACTCCATTCGCATCGCATATTATATTGCGCTCGTGAGCAAATTAACCGTCCCATTTAGGATTATGGGGGTAATGTGCTTGCAATACGAATGGTTGATTAAAATTCAGTTGTTCCCGTGTCGGTTTTGTTGATTACCTCTGCATTTGGATTGTGTCCAAGCTCAACACTAAAGTTTAAGTGACACATTCGTTGGCATCGACTTTCAAACCTATGTTTTTCAGTCTTCCGATCCGTTGAGATGACGTGAAGCAATTTCGAAAATCGAACACCGGGCGTCGCGCCGCCGGCTTGTCAAAAAGAAACGCTTAGCAAAAATCCATTTCAACTTGTCGTCTCATGCAAAATGCGATAATTCGGAATGCGAAGAAAACTTACATGAGTGACGTATCTGAGGGCGGCAGGCGATGTATACCCCTATATATATAGAACCTATATATCCGGGGAGTCGCTCACTCGTCAGGCTAAGCCGTTCGCAGTAAGCGACGTACCTAGTTGAAAAAGTTCAGGAATGTTACGCAAGATAGCGGTGCCATTCAAACTCGAGCTCGTACCCCCGCATGAAAAAATATTTTGAGGTTAGTCAGGAGTTTTTGTTGGTTTTAGGGAGAATTAATGCGTGTGTTTTTGTTTAGAAGACGGTAGGAGGTTAAGTAACGTTTTGTTTGGTGAATAACGTACTTAATAAAGCTTTTCACGTCAAAAAGATACAAAAATGTAGGTAGGTTTGACACCAAATTAATCTTCTCCCAAACTAAGTTAAGTAAGTTATGTTATTTTTATTTTCTTGTGAATTGTATCTGTTTCTTTATATTTTATATTTGTACAATAAAGCATTTACTTACTTACTTACTTACTTACTAAGCAACGGTTCAAGATACAAGAAATTTAAGTTTAAATACAAAATAATATTAAATTATCTACGATTCACAAGGAGATTTGTTTTTATTTAGTTGGTTATATTTTTTTTAACCATTACATTTTAATTTGACAAACATTTAATTAAGGTTAATTCTCACCATGAAACTACCGTGACTCCATCATAATTACACAAACGGATAACTCACGTGTAAAAGTCGAATGTTGCTCGACATGTTTCGGACTAGTTCGTAGCCCTTCCTCCTGGAGCGCTCGCACCGGCAGCGAAACAAACACCGCGCGCCAACGCTCTGCTCACGCGCTACTATTACATCTCAAACTAAACATTGTTAATGAAGAAATTACAACCAAAAACATTACCTCCCAATGACTTGCAGGCATGCCGGCGCGGCGGCGGACACCCGGGAGCGGGTAAAGATGACAAAATACCAGTGTTTCGGCGCCCAGTACGAATTCGTCGCATTTGGCGTCGAGACACTTGGTCCGTGGGGCAAGGGCGCACGTGGGCTCTCCAAAGATGTAAGCAAACGCCTGAGGGAGGCAACGGACGACCCTCGCGCGGGCAGCTTTCTCGCACAAAGACTCGCAATTGCGATACAACGCGGGAATGCTGCCTGCGTGATGGGGGACCTAAGGGTCCACATTTTTTTTTTTTTATATGAATAGGAAGGCAAACGAGCAAGTGGGTCACCTGATGTTAAGTGATCACCACTGCCCATAGACACCCGCAACCCCGGAGGGATTGCAGATGCGTTGCCAACCTAGAGGACTAAGATGAAATGCCTCTTGTGCCCGTAATTTCCCCGGCTGTCTTACTCTCCACACCGGAACACAGCAGTGCAAGCACTGCTACTTAGCGGCAGGATTAGCGAGTAAGATTTTAATTTTTAACATAAGTTTTATTTTACTAAGTTATTTTAAGATAGTCTTAGTGTATATTTTAATGAATACTTTTGTAATCATTTACAAAATAAATTAATAATAATATAAATAAATATCTTAGGACAAATTACACCAATTGACCCAGCCCCAAACTGAGCCAAGCTTGTACTATGGATACCAGGCAACGAATAAACATACTTATATAGTGTAGATAAATACATACTTAAATACATACAACATCACAACACAAACATTCGTATTCATCGTACAACTGTCTGCCCCTACCGGGATTCAAACCCAGAACCTCTAGCTTCATAGTCAGGGTCACTAACCGCTAGGCTATCCGGTCGTCACAATATACACAAAAATACGAGTACCAAAACATTGATTTTTTTATCATTACCAAAACGAGTTAAACTCTGATTTGACACCTTCAAAAGTTATTTCTAAAGACCTAAATAGTTGATCCGACGATCCCATGATGGAAAACGGTAAAGGATTTAGCATTTCCCCAATGTATCGCGTCACCTGTCCGGCGATGGCATCGCTATGCCTTTGTGCTTGTTCAATCGTCAAAAATTCTTTTGTCCGCTCGAGATAAGCCACGCACCACTGGGCGGTACAAGGTTATAATGTTAGGATAAGGACCTTGTGAAAAATACATACATAAAAAGTAAAGTAAAGTAATTTTTTTTTTCCAAAATAGAAACGAAACAGTATTAGGAAGTTCAATGACCCCACACTAAGCACCTGTATCGTGGCAGCCAAGAAATAAAAAAGACGGTTACCATCAATTATGAAGCGGTCAGAATAACAAAAAAGTTAAAAATAGAAAAAAAAATCTAACAATAATTTACAGATGGGAACCCAAATACTAACTAGAAATTAAAACATAGTAATAATATAAATAGATAGCTGCAAATCTGTCAGTGTGCGTGTGAGTGTGTGTGAAAGTGTGCTAACTCACAACACTTAAATAAATAAAATAAATAAATATCTTGGGGCAAATTACACCAATTGACCCAGCCCCAAACTAAGCAAAGCTTGTACTATGGGTACCAGGCAACGGATAAACATACTTATATAATGTAGAAAACTTAAATAAATTACGTCTTTATCCCTTACGGGGTAGACAGAGCCTAATAAGACCGAAAGGCCACGTTTAGCATGATTGTAAGCGTATAGGTGGAAAGGGGAATCAAAATAGTGATGGGTTGCTAGCCTCATCGCCTATAACATGATTCCTATGATATTCGCCCATAACCTCGATGGGCTTTTAACATCTGCGCGGGTAGAGAAGCAACTAGTATATTCTATGTTTTTTCTTTGCTCCCGGACCAGCATGGAAGAGGCTAAGGTAATAAAACGTAAATGCCACTTAGCACGATTGTGGGCGTATAGGTTGAAAGGGGAATCAAAATAGTGATGGGTTGCTAGCCGCATCGCCTATAACATGATTCCTAATATTTACGGGCCTCGATGGGCGCCAAGAAACAGCTGGCACATTCTGTTTTTTCTTTGCTCCCAGACCAGCATGGAAGATTAAAATAATCGTGAAAATATCACCACTTCAGTGGAAAACAAGTCATTAAACCAGTGGCTTGTTTTTATCACAAGTACAACGTAGATCGTTATCGAACTGTGTAATCCGCCGTGTCCACTGATAATATTGAATCGTAAAAATCGCACTTGATTAAAAACTTTATCGGTTTTTTCGATAAGAAACCGATACGGCTGAACGCGGTTAGTGCCTCGACGCGCGTCGAAGAAAACGCTTGTTTGAATTTGAAATTAGAATCAAGTGCTGGCTGGTTATGGTGTGCTGTTGAGTATTTTATTGGGAAGGTGCGGTTTCGATTATCATAGGTAGGTGATTTTAATGGTTGGCCGTGTGTGATGGATAAAGAACCTAATTTTACGATGTTTTTTTCGTTGACGGAATTCAAAAAAGGGGAAGGTTCTCAATTGAACTGAATGTTGTTACGCGATGACTGCGAATTATTAATTGATTTTCGTGATTCATTTTTTATTTGGTAGGTCAACCCTTAGAGACGGTCCCGTATAAATTTTGTCGAAATTTATTGGTGCTTTAAAAAAACAGAGTTCTTCTTTCTTTTAAAATGGCCCCATCGATCGATGCGATGATTTGCCAATGTTGACAGTATTCAAAAATCTTGTGACAAAAATGTCGGCAACGTTGTACGGTAGAACACGGTCAAAAGACCCGGTCGGGTTCTTAGCCAACGGGTAATTATATCCCTCGGAGACCGCCAGGAAATCATTAACCGATGCCCAGGGTGCACCGCACCAAGCACTGCTCTTCCCCTCGGACGGATCCAAAAACGAACCGCAGTTCTTGATCACGCGCGAAGGTAACCCAACTTGCACCAAAAAACAGAGTTTAAATAGCGGTAATGTTCTAATATCATACAAACTAAAAAAAGGAAAATAATTAAAATGTGCAGATTCGACAAAAACATGTTAGAAGCATACAGATTGGTAGGTAACCAACGCTATAAACAAAAAAAAATGTATTACAGATTTTATTTTCTATAATCTGTTGGTGAATATTTATGATAAGTAATGAAGTTGCTACAGACGAAAAATACCTACGCACACAAGTACCATTCCTTACATTCCTACACGACACGCTTACATCAAACACATGCACAATATGCCTTTTCGTGACATGATGATAGCCAACTTTAGGTACTAGACCCAAGATACTGTTCTGACATTACTTTTACTCTGCCAATTATTTAATCAATATTTCGTTTCGTTTGATTGGTTAAGGTTGACAACCCCTGACTTGGATGGTATAATTTTTTAATTTTAGTTTTTCATGTTTCTATGAGTAGTTAATGCACCCAAAATTGCTGTTTCGTGTTTTATGTTTTTTAGGAAATTATTTGTTAATAACATCTGGTTGTCGACATTGTTTGAGATGCTTAGCCTTGTGTTGAACCATGCATCGCCAACCTTTTTCTATAAATATGTATTAATTTTTTTAATAAAGGTTTTTTTGTTATGTACTTTGGCGGAAAGTGCGTCGTCATTATTTATATGCTATCACAACAGTTTTCCCAAACAACTCGCGTTTTCAAATACCATATTTTTTACACAAAACCATAGATTAGTTTTGATTTACGATTTTCTTATCATTTTCAGTTATAGCATTTACTGTTATCGCCACCGTAAAATCGTTTCAGTGGCAACAGATAGTTCTACGGGCGGTTATCATTTGGCCTATGTTGGGCCAAACATTGGCCAAACCTAATCTCACAGTATTAGGATATCTAAAACTTGAGCTATTTTTACAGAGATAGGCTAAGGTTGCCTGATAATTTCGTGTTACTTATCTAATTTTACATCCTGATTTCGAAATTTGACAAATTCTTCGATATAATAAGATTTTTACCCGATACCTTCTTTTGTTTTTTTTTAAAGAAAAATATGCTGAAGTGAAATTAAAAAAAATGGCATTACAATCTGAGGTAACTTGACGTTGCGTATTTTTTCACATTTTAACATTTCTTTTAAATCACCCCTCACATCACATTTAATCAGAAGTTGTGATTTTTTTTTTGTTTTTTCGTGGCAGTGGCACCTAGTGTCATATCAGCGCTCCATTTTGTGACCTTTTTTATTTATAATTCATCATATCCAGCCTATATTCGTGCCACGACTGAGCGCAGTACCTCGGAACGAGAGCAATTTTTAATTTACTTACTTTTGTACATAACAGATGTTTGCCAAACCCCGCCAACTACGGCCAACGTTTGGCGAGCGCCCGCATGCATTTTTGCGATTTCCACTGCACTGATAGCTTATCAGCGGTTACAGGCTTGTTTCCAATCAATGACTGCCGTAGTTAGATGCGCTATATGTCGACAAAGGCCTGCAATTTACATACATCCATCACGTCTTTATCCCTTACGGGGTAGTCAAGTAATAACTTAAAACAGTGTTTTTCAAACTTTTTCACAATACGACCCCCTAGTATGAAAAAAATGTTTCGCAAAATTTCTTCTTCTTGATGTAGGTATTTTTATTTATGTTACAAATATTCAATTAATACACCTTTATGCATTTGAATAAGCAACTTTTTTTTTGATGAGGTAGTTTCCGCGACCTCTCGCGACCAGAGATGTACAAAATGGTTTTAAAAAAGCATTTAAATACAAAATGCAAAATACTTTTCAGATTTACTATTTCAAATGCAAAATACCAAATAGTTTTGCGTTTTGTATTTCAAATGCTAAATGCAAAATAGGTATTTTCAAAATACTTTTTCAAAATAAAATACCTTTTGATCAAATATCAGAAATTTTTATTTATTTTAGGTATTTATCATGAGAAATAGAGACACAATGGCGAGCCGAACAAAAACGTCTAATAACATGGCACCTTATGCATGACATTTTGGTCAAATTTATCAGTACGCGTATCAATTAATTCTGTTACGTTAATAATTAATCATAATAATACTCCTTTCAAAATGAAACTACCGTGAGACTTAATCATCATTACACATAAACGGATAACTCACGTATAAAAAGTCGAGTGACACTCGACATGTTTCGGACTATTTCGTAGTCCTTCTTCTTGGAGCGCTCGCCCCGGCGGCAGCGAAACGAACACTGCGCGCCAGCGCTCTGCTCGCGCGGCTGTTCGACGCAACTGACAGCGGAGCACAACTACCCTCGTTTTCATCGTCATTTTTAACGTTTTTTTGTGTTCGTTTCGCTGCCGCCGGGGCGAGCGCTCCGAGAAGAAGGACTACGAAATAGTCCGAAACATGTCGAGCATCACTCGACTTTTTATACGTGAGTTATCCGTTCATGTGTAATGAATAATAATACTCACTTAAAATAATGTAAAGCAAGTAGACTAATGAAAAGAGAGCCATGGCTCCATTTTGTGAATTGTGTGGCCATTTATTTCGGTTGATTGTGCATCTAGTGCGGCAATACAAGCGTCATTCGTTCATTTCATTTTGTTTGAGTGGTAATGTTGGCTGAACTTAATCAAAAAGTATTTTGCATTTTGAAATGAATATGAAAATGCAAAATACATCTCGAAAGGTATTTCAAATAAAATACAAAATGGTTTTTACTAAAAGGCATTTAAATGCAAAATACAAAATACGTATTTTGCATTTTGTATTTGCATTTTAAATAGAAGTATTTCAAATAAATCGCATCTCTGCTCGCGACCCCCTTGTCGAGGGTTTGCGACCCCCCAGGGGGTCGCGACCCACAGTTTGAAAAACACTAACCTAAGATAACATCCAAAAGCCACGTTTAGCCCAAAAGCCTTATTGTGGGCGTATAGGTGGAAAGGGGGCTCAAAATTTTCATTTTTTTTAATTAATTATACTAGCTACTACCAGTGATTTTGTCCGCGCAGAATTTAAATTTGTATCCCAGGCAGTGAGCTTACCATGTCTTAATACGATTCTTCTTCTTCTTTCTTTATTTAATATGGCCCCATAGATATTTGCGATGATTTCGCCAATGTCAAACTAATAAATACAGTATTCAAAAATCCCTGTACACCCTGGGCAATGGCTAATGATTTCCTGGCAGTTTCTGAGGGATGTCATTGACCGTTGGCTAAGAGCCCGACAGGGGGGAGGGGGTCTTTGACCATTACCGTACAACGTTGCCGGCATTTTGTCACAAGATTTTTTAATTATATTTTTGTTACTTTGACATTGGCAAAGTTGTTGTCGCTATAACGACTTGTTACGCCACAAATGAGAAGAAGAAGAAGAACTTTGGTTCGGAATTGAATCGCATTACGACGCCCCTGCTCACTATAATAGCTACCATTTAGCTCACTATAGCCTTCTAATATTAAAAATGCGAAAGTTTGTGACGAGGTGAGTGTGTATGTTTGTTTGTTCTTCACGCTGAAACGACTGGACGGATTTGGATAAAATTTGGAACGGAGATAGGGTAACCTAGATTAAAACACAAGCTACTTTTTATCCCGGAAAGTAGTTGCATAGTTCTCGCTGAACATGTTAAAAATTGCTAACTCTACGCGGACGAAGTTGCAGACAGAAGCTAGTACTTCCTTAATGTAAGCAACACAAAAATTAATAAATTTGCATCCTAGTATGATAAAATTGTACATATAAATAAATAAATAAAAAAACATTTATTACCAAAACGTAAGCAGATAGAAGTTAAGTAAACAGAATAAGCAACCTATTATCACTATAGTATCTCTGTGCCAGTGCCACCAAATGACATTGTTTTATCTACTTATTCTTAAGTATTAATTTATTTATTTTATTTATTAATGTATTTTGCATTTATATTTTTATATTTAAGTAATTACACATTAAGTTTATAAGTGTTTGGTAACTAAAACTAAAAATTATAATTACTTATTCTTTGCAAATAAAAATATTCTATTCTATTATAATTAAATCAAAAGGATTTATATATTTTCTTTAACATTAGGGTAGCAATCGCTTTTCAAACTATTTTACAATCCCAGATAAACATTTGTAATGGGCTCTTATAAAATGATGTTGACATTTTTATTGCGATGTCAATGATAACTTATTATACCTTATCAGTGCTAATTACAATTGTTTTTCTTGTAATCACCCGATTACTGGCGCGATAATGTGTTTGTAATATGTGTAATCAATTTGTAGATATCTAGTAGATTTGGTGATTAAATTATTATCGTGTTTCCAAATTTTGAAATTTTATCAAATTAGTCTTTTCATGATGTCGATGTAATACCTATTTTCTCGTAAACGGTTAACGAGTCAGAATTATTCATCATCATCATAGCCTTAGTACGTCCACTGTGTGAACTATTCCCTAATATTTATTTATTTATTTATTTACTAGCTGTTATCGCTATCCCGCGGGAACTATGCTGTTTTCTGGGATAAAAACTATCCTATGTCCCTCCCTGGGACTGAAACTAACTGTATACCAAACTAGCTTTTGCCCGCGGCTTCGCACGCGTGAACCATGAGCATTTCAAAGAAGCTAGCAATCAAGCAAGCGAGCACCCAAACCTGCAAGCATGTAGGTATGCAAGCAGGCATGCAAGCAGGCATGCAAGCAGGCAAGCAAGCATGCAAGCAAGCGTGCAAGCAAGCATGCATGCATGAAAGCAAGTAGATATGCAATCAAGCATGCAAAGCAAGGACTCAAGCAAGCATGCAAGCATGCGTGCAAGCAAGCATGCATGCAAGTAAGCACGCAAGCATGCATGCATGCAAGCAACCATGCAAGCATGCTTGAAAGCAAGTATGCAATCAAGCATGCAAAGCAAGGATTCAAGCAAGCATGCAAGCAAGCCCCCGCATTGCCCCGCTGCCTTAATTTTTCTGAAACTGTAAATATTGCAGGATTTTTATAAAACAAACCTAACCTAACCTAAAGGGCTGTCCTAAAATATACCTACCCCAAATAGCTTTTGCCCGCGACTTCGTACGCGCTAAGATGTAAAACGAAAAAATAAGTTTTTTCCCGTTCCCGTGAAAATTTTCGGAGTACACTTAAAGCCTTTAAAGAAACGCACGTCATAAATGTTAAATCTCTTTCTTCCGCTGTTTCGTCTGGAAACGTAAAATCCCGGTTTTTCCCGTTCCCGTAAAAATGTTAGGAAATCCTTTGTTAATGCTCCCTTACACTCCCTAAGGAAGCTAAATGCTAAATTTCATCTTTCTACGACCAGTAAAACGAAAAACCCCGTTTTTCCTGTTCTCGTGGGAATTTCTGGAAATCCTTTCTTAGTGCTCCCATACACTCATCAAGGAAGGCTCTTACCAAATTTCAGCTTTCTACGACCAGTAAAACAAAAAATCCCGTTTTTTCCCTATCCCGTGGGAATTTCTAAAAATACCTTCTTTGTGCACCTCTAGGATACTCAAGGTGTATGTGTGCCAAATTTCAAGTTTCTAGCCATATTATGCCTACCGCAGTATTTCTTTGTAAACAAATATTTTTCCCGTTCTCGTGGGAATTTGGGAAAGTACTCTCTTAATGCTCCTCTGCACTCCCGAAGCAACCTACATGCCGAATTTCAGCTTTCTGCAACCAGTAAAACGAAAAGTCCCGTTTTTCCCGTTCCCGTGGAAATTTCGGGAAATCCTTTTTTTATTGTTTACACTCCCCAAGGGAACTAAAGGCCAAATTTCAGTTTTATACGACCAGTAAAACGAAAAATCGATCCCATAGAACTGAATATATAAATCCCGTTTTTTTCCTTATCCCGTTGGAATTTCCAAAAATCATTAAAACATTATTTTACTATTATAATCACCTACTTCTATGCCAAATTTGAACAGTCTAGTAATTATAGTTCATAGGATTTCGTTTAACTGAATATATAAATCCCGTTTTTTTCCTCATCTCGTGGGAATTTCCAAAAATCCTGAAATTAGTTTCTTTGTTTTGTAATCACCTACTTTTGTATCAAATTTGAAGAGTCTAGTTATTATAGTTGCTGAGATAGCGTCACTCGGAGTCGAATATATAATTCCCGTTTTTTCCTTATCCCGTGGGAAGTTCCAAAAATCCTTCCTTAGTGGATGCCTACATTGTATAAGGTATCTATGTGCAAAATTTCAAGTCTCTAAGTCCAGTGGTTTGGGCTGTGCGTTGATATATAGTTAAGTCAGTCAGTCAGTCAGTCAGGACTTTGAATTTTATATGTATAGATTTCAACTAATTATGTATGTATGTTTAATGTAACCGCGGCAACATAAGGTGTCAGCACGCCAATTTTACTTAATTAGATGCTTCAGTTGTTGTGAATTAAGCTGCATAAGTTATTATAGTTTTTTAACTATCCCACGGGAACTCTTTAATTTTCCGGGATGAAAAGTATCTAACATATTGACCAGGGTTATAAGGTACCACGAAAAATTTCATTTAAATCGGTCCAACAGTTTTGGAGATTAGCGAACACAGACATAGGTAAATAAATGAACACCATACAATAGGTACATACAGGCAGACAACAATTATGAAATCTACTTTTTTGTGTTTTATTATTCTTCCCTAACCGGTAGCACTCTATCTCTTTCTACAGATTTATTATTATGTATAGATGTGTGTATGTAGGATTTAAAAAAAACAATACTGTCCCATCGGAAGACCAGCGCTGGCTGCAAGGCCAGCATTATGCTGAGATGGGACCATTTCGTGATATATGTCCTTATGTTTTTTACCTCTTTTTCTTGTCTTTGTAACCATTATCTATGTCACGAAATCTTTCTATTCACGAGTTTTCTTTCTTTCTTTCTTTCTTATATCAACGGCTGATGCGATAGACGTTATTTGCCTTAAAAACTTATGCTCTCCATCACCAATCACGGTCACACGAGTCTCGAACGCCACATTTACAATCTAACCACACATTAATAGTTCTAAACGCTAATATTCCACACGTATTAACATACAAACTGACGGATAACATCTATACGACTAGTAAAACCATTTGAGCGTGATAAGATCGGGAATCTAATATTATAATTTTATTGATATGACTTTGGATTAACTTACCAACGATTCTAGCGTTGATGAGTTACATTTAATCGTAAAATTGTACGTTTTAAGGTGCAACTACACCGGTGCGTAAAAGACGACGGTGCGGTGAGAAAACGTGACGGCTACGACACGTCACTGCGTATACCGCGGAGGTGTGGTCGCTCCTTTAGGCGGCATGGATTTTTCTTAAAACATAGAATGTATTGCTCTCTTCGCAGATGGTAAAAACCCATCGAGGGAATGGGGGAAAACTTAGGTATCATGTCATAGACGATGCGATGAACCCATCACTATTTGGGTTCCCCTTTTTCACCTTTACGCCCACAGTCATGCCGGGTGTCACCTTTAGGTCTTGTTAGCTTTTCTTTCTACCCCGTAAGGGATAAAGACGTGATATATGTATGTATATTTACTTTCGTGTAATATTATTTACTGATTACGAAACCCAAATCGTAATTTATTAAGTAATCGTGTCTATCTTTAATTAAATATTCCATAAACAAAATTAACATCAATAACAAACATAAAATTAGCTTTTCATTTCACACAAACTAGTTCAACTCAAATTCATAGATGCCTTCTAAGATAGAGGCGTAGCATTCCCGTCGATATAATAAACAAGTAGATATGGCATCGAATATCGTCTTTAGAATGCAAACGGCATCTTTCCGAGCCACTAAATATGCCATTGGCCGTTAGAAATCGTTGTAACGACCAATTTGTGTCAGCCATTTTGTTTGGCCCACCCAAAAAATTTGAGCGTAATCGGGAAAAATCGATTTTCTAATTCGAAATTGTTGCCTAATCTTTGATCTGCTCCCGTTAGTGGTAAAGACACCGCCCCTATTTATGTGATCGATAAGCAAATAAAACGTTTTAGTTGTTTTTAATAGAATTTTCGGTAATGAATTAAAGTTGTTAACATTTGGATAACCCACGTGATTAAAATCGAGAATTACTGGACATGTTTCGGGCTATTCCGACGTCGTAACGCTCTTAGAAGACGCTAATAGGGATCGTCAGTACATACATACATACACAAATCACGTTTTTATCCCCTACGGGGTAGACAGAGCCTTTTTTTTTTAACGTGTGGAAAATGCGCCTTCTGCATCTCCGCGCTCGGGGCAGCATACGAACGGAGGTATGACGGGCTCTCCAGCTCGCCGCTGCCTTCCCTATGGAAGGAGGGGAGCGGCCTACCGTCTAAAAACACACATGTTCCCTCCAGGCCTTGAACTGCGGGTGTTGCGGGCGCACTCGGTGACCACCGCAAAGGTAGACAGAGCCTAAGGCAAGACCTACAGGCCACGTTTAGCAAGATTGTGGGCGTGTAAGTGGCAAAAAATGGAATCTAAATGGTGATGGGTTGCTAGCCGAATCGCCTATAACATGATTCCTATGATTTTCGGCCACTCCCTCGATAGGCTCTTACCATCAGCGCGGGAAGAGAAGCAACTGGTACATTCTATATTTTTTCTTTGCTCCCAGTCCAGCATGGAATTTGATCGCTTTGATTTGGATCGTCAGTGCTATGACAAAATAATAATAATCAAGAAAGGGTCAATAATCACTACATAGTACAAAACAAAGTCGCTTTCTCTGTCCCTATGTCCCTATGTATGCTTATATCTTCAAAACTACACAACGGATTTTGATGCGGTTTTTTTTAATAGATAGAGTGATTCAAGAGGAAGGTTTTTATGTATAATGCTACGCAGACGAAATCGCGGGCAGAAGCTAGTAGTAAGTAAATCCCTTTCCACCTATACGCCCACAATCTTGCTAAATGCGGCCTGTAAGTACCTGTTGCCTTAGGCTCTGTCTACCCCGTAAGGGATAAAGACGTGAGTGTGTGTATGTATGTAAATCCCTTTAAAAAAAACGGGCACCCAAAACTTTTGAGGCTAGAAAGAAAGAATTTTCACTCGACATTAATTTTGATCTTATTGTTTGTAACTTTTAGGGCCGGTTTCACAACTGTTAAGTTCCAGTTATCTGCGATGGCGTCTCTATCTGTTTCGTAGTAATATAAGAGACGGAACTATAGATAACTGAAACTTAAGATAACTATTACTATAAGAAAAGCGACTTAAAGGAAAACTTACGATCACA
The DNA here is from genome assembly GCA_949127965.1 of Pandemis corylana. NCBI lineage: Eukaryota > Metazoa > Arthropoda > Insecta > Lepidoptera > Tortricidae > Pandemis > Pandemis corylana. Next base: position 2,954,517 of record OX421852.1, on the reverse strand, counting down.
ATATAAATATGATATGTGTACAGTCCGACCTTCTAGCTATATTCTTAAAAAGAGCGCCTATGTAAACGGTATAAACATTTATAATAATTTGCCCGAATATATAAAATCTTTAGATGGTAATAAATTTAAAAATAAACTAAATGATTTTTTACTTTCAATGTGCTTTTATAACTTGAATGAATACTTTTGAACAAATTATTAAAATAAAGATATTACCTAATAATTTATAATAATAAATCTAAATATTGTACGTCCGAAGTGGATAAACTGTTGAAACTTATAAATATCATGTTATCACAATTGTACACGGTTTTATACAATAAACGTTTCTTATTTCTTATTTCTTATTTCTTACTAGAACTCAACAGAGAGTGGGGTAACAGCCCTTACTAAATAAAGAAAGTCAATTGAAGTCATCTCACTTTTTTGACAAAATAAACCTTATCAAATCAAAACAAAAGTCCCCGTTCTTGTTGCAATAGAGATTACGAATTTCTGTTAATTATGTTAAAATTAAATCACATTTTTTTTAGTGTGGATTGTATGTATGTAAACTCTTTATTGCACATAAAAATAAAAAAAATACAGAAGTACACAGAAAGTAGTGCAAAGGCGAACTTATCCCTAGGAAGGGATTTCTTCCAGCTAACCTGAGGACACCTAATTTCTGAGAAATTTCTCGCTTTATGTTGTTGCATTCTTAATTTCAGGCGTTTTAATTGGCAACACAATACTTTTGTAATTTTTATTTATTTATTTATTTATTTATTTATTTTATCATAATTGTTAATTTTTTTTAGGAGTGACTGATTTTGTTGATTTTAAAAATGACGCTAAAATGCATAAATCTTTTGAAGGAGCAATAACCAAACTTAAGACTAGAGGTTCATACCTTTATCAAAATATTTATAGCACACCTAACAACTACTTTTGTTTGGATTGTTTTTGTCGCATCCCACTTCTGAAGTGGGAAGTGAACGAGGGGCAGCGCGTGCGCACGCCACGTGTTTAAGAGGCTCTTGGCCGTGATGGCTTCCTGGATGGGCCACGTGGGCATAGGGGGGAAGGGACAGACTTTGTGGACAAATAGATGGCTATCGATAATAGCAGGTTAAAGTGTACTACCCGGCTACAGATTGCACTTCGGCCTTTGGAAAGAGACAATTTGGCATCACGTACGTTAGAGCGAGACAACGCTTCACGAAGTCGAAATTAGCCGAGAAAACCGATGTGCAATATATATGGAGAAAGGTTAGGAACAAGTTGTTTGTGCATCTTTGAATGCTAGATAGATTATATCGGGTCCCACTGAAAAACAGTGTTGCTAGCCGCAATTGTGCTAGCTGGGACACATTTTATACCATGTCTTACAACTTTTAGATTCAGAATAATGTGTAAGTAGGTACGTGTTGTCTGCTTATTTTTATATTTTATCCTGCCTAATGTACTGTATGGAATGTATGTAAATTAATCTCTCTCTCTCTCGCTCTCTCTCGCTCTTGAGCTATTAATGTTTTTTACTGTTATATGGTAAAAATAGGAATTAATTTATTTTGGGCCACCAACAGAGGGTTGCTAAACAGATGTACTCCTTGAAGGGATCATATTGTATTTTCAGCCAGCATCTTTTTATTTGACAGCTCTAAGCGTATCTTAAACAATAAATAACATTTTTTTTTTCAGGTAAGTCGAAAGCAAATTCAGTGTTGCCAACATTAAGGAGCTGCCATTAACCACAGACACGGTAAGATGTATTGGGGAAACATTAACCGTAACAAATCAAAACGTGTGTAAACGCATTAATACTGGTAATGTGGCTCGTGTGGGACTGCCTTCCGTTAGATATCGTATCTGTGGTGAATTATTTTAAAGGTGTTTACGGAGTTTGCTTTTAAGAGTTTTCTTTTGAATTCTGTTTACGAAGTTCGTTGTTTACTCGCGAATTATACGGTTATAATTTATATAAGGAAGTTAGAGATAAGATAAATAAAATACTAACTCTTAAAATCGATGCGGAATATTCCGAAAAAATCCTCTGCTCTCTTAAACCGATGTTAATCCTGCCAGATTAGCAAGCCTCGCGATAGGAGGAGCGTGTAATCGCCACGCGACTTCTTGGACTGACCGTGTAATACTGCTAATTGAGAGTTTGAGAGGGTTGCTATTTCAAATTTATTTAAATTTCTGCGGAATTTCTTGCGTTATGTTGTTGCATTCTTAATTTCAGGCGTTTTAATTGGCAACACAATACTTTTGTAATTTTGTCATAATTGTTAATATTTTTTTAGGAGCGACTGATTTTGTTGATTTTAAAAATGAGGCTAAAATGCATAAATTTTTTGAAGGAGCAATAACCAAACTTAAGACTAGGTTCATAACTTTATAAAAATAATTAAAACACACCTAACAACTACTTTCGTTTAAATATTAAATTTCATCTGTACATTACCTTATCCTTTTTAAAATCCTGTCCCTAGCAAACTTCACTACCTCGCCCTTTATCCAAAAGGGTGCGAAAAAACATTCATCCATCTCACCTTTGACCGCGAAATTAAAAAAAACTATCACCCTAAAAGGACCCACATATCTTGTCAAAAAGATAAACCCGCCCACTCGCTGGCGACCGAGAGACAAATCTGCACAATTACTTACCGCGCTAATGACGCGATACGGCGATGCCGCACGATTTATAGACGCCACATCGATGGCGGGCTTTACATAGCATTATAATATTTAGAGATAGGAAAGGATTTCTTTTTTAGGGTTGAAGGGAAATTTATTGGTCGCTTGATTGTAAAAGGGTGGCTGATTGGCTGGAGGAAAATCAATTTGCAGTCTTCAAAAAAAAAACTTTCCAACGAGATCAGTAAGACAGTAAATTATTCGGTGGCTGGAAAACAAATGTATCTTTTCAACAAAAAAAAACAAGTTTTTAGAAACAATACAACCGAAGCACATTCATCTGTTTCTTTTGAATAACTCATATTTGTCAGGCTGAAAACTTGGCCAGCCACAAGAACAGCCATTTGCTAAAAGAAAACAAAATTTTAAACGTGGAACAAAAAATTTAAATTTGGAACCAGAGTCGGTCCATCACTGGCTAGAGCGAAGTCGGTTTGTGAAGTTGGGTGCTTAAACTCTGCTTAACGTATTATGGCTGTTTTAAACAGTTGGTCTGTAGAAATGTTTTTTTTTATCTGTGGCATTTGTAACAATGTCTCGAGTTGTTTAACTTTTTTTTCTTTTCCAGTTACGAATAATGTTTATTTGTTGGAACGTTCTTTTGAGTATAGTTTGATAATTTTCGATTCAATCACTTAAAACTATTTGGAAAATTACATTTTTCTGGATTTAACAATCATAAATCAATCATAATTTTTCCATGCTGGTCTGGGAGCAAAGAAAAACCATTGAATGTACCGGTTGCTTCTCTTCCCGCGCAGATGGTAAAAGCCCATCCAGGGAATGGGCGAAAATCATTGGAATCATGTTATAGGCGATGCGGCTAGCAACCCATCACTATTTTGATTTACCTTTCCACCTATACGCTCACAATCTTGCTAAACGTAGCCTTTAGGTCTTGTTACCCCGCTCTGTCTACCCCATGAGGGATGAAGACGTGATCTGTGTATGTGTATGTATGTGTTAAATACCCAAAGACACTTAACCTAAACAAATAAAGCATTAAAATATGTACTAATACATATACTATAAAAATGCGATAACTAATATATATAATGTATACCAACGTTTAACAAAACTCCCCGGCTTATTAACCTAACATAAAAAGATAGCTGATAAAAGCCCCCAAATCATGTCCGCGGGAGCAATTACCAAAGTTCCCGGTGACAAATATCGTCGTCTTACAAATAGCCCCCCGCGATTTTTTTATCTACGCGCCCCAGGCCGGAGCTTGATATACAATTTTTCAAGATATAAGTGAAGTTGAGTCTTTAAAAGTTTATCGTGGCACCTGCTTGATATATAGCTAGCATTAGTCATTGTACGGTTAACTCTAGTTAGATTATGTCAGTCGGAAGGTTAGTTGCTGAGAATCTAGTGTAAGTTTTCGCATATAAAAACGTTACGAACGCGTTCACGTAAACGTGTCTATTGCTATGGAATTGGCAGCGCCATTTGCGGATCGAAACGGCAACAAACTATTCTCGTAGTATTTGGTGACCGACATGGTGGTTTGCCATCCTTATCGAAAAAAAAAATTTTGCCGCCCTCGGCGTGTAATGGACTATTGTAGCATTGACGTAAATAAAGCTATGTATGTGGCTGGCAAAATGGAAAAGGGTTCCTTTGAAAGCATGTAGTTTTCTTTGCAATTAATTTTACAATTCATAATTATTTTATTACCTACGCTAAGCGTTAATGTAGAGAATTAATTAACATTCAGAATTAATATGATTTTAATTTTAATTTGATGTTGGGCAAAAGATTATTTTAATTTAATTAACAAGGTAGATTTACCGCGTACGATTTTTAATTGCAATAAAATGAATATACAATAAGAGAGCGCTACAATTCTCTAATATTTTATTTGATATATGTGATGTTTCTTATGTTATTTTTATCATTATTTAAGGGCACCCAACATATATTAATTTTCTTCCATGCTGGTCTGGGAGTAAAGAAAAAACATAGAATTCACCAGTTGCTTCTCTTCCCGCGCAGATGGTAAAAGACCATCGAAGGAATCTTTAAAAATCGTAGGCATCATGTTATAGGCGATGCGGCTAGCAACCCATCACTATTTTGATTCCTCTTTCCATCTATGCGCCCGCAATCATGCTAAGCGTGGCCTTAGGTATTGTTACCTTAGGCTCTGTCTACCCCGTAAGGGATAAAGACGTGATTTGTGTGTGTATAATAATGACTCTATTCTGAAACTGGCTATTATATCAAAATGAGTAATAAACCAACAGAGCGCAATTCAAACCCGAATTCGGTGTCGAGATAGCATCTGTCTCGGGTTTTTATTTACGGCCTAATATCCGGTATCTAGCAACTACACGGTATCTGGGTATCTGAGATACCAGATACCCGTTATTTATTTCTCACCCACGCTTACGAATTTGCATTCGCGTGTTTCGCCGGGCGCAGGCGCATGTGACGTCATATTATGAGTAGAGATACGGTAAAATAACTTTTTTTTAATGAGGGTTTAAAAGAACTGCCAAGTGAGAGTTGTTTAAATGCATGTTTTTCTTTTGTTAAAACAAATATCTGTGATGAAAAAACTGTACATATCCGTTGTTAGCGAGAAAGCCACTTCCTCTAACTCTAACACCTAAAAACACAGCTATAAACAAATATAAATATGCAAGATAGATTAAGTAAACTAAAACTAGAATAAATACATACATACATACATATATCACGTCTTTATCCCTTACGGGGTAGACAGAGCCTAAGGTGACAAGACCTAGGCCACGATTTGCAAGATTGTGGGCGTATAGATGGCAAAAAATGGAATCAAAATTAGTGATGTGTGTGTGTGTGCGTGTATTATAAAGAGGAGACATTTTGATTGTTTGTTTACATTGCGTACATTGGCGAATATCGATTCATCCCCTCACTATTTGTAAAAGGTTACCCTTCTTTCCTACAATATTCTCTTCCAATTTCCTACGGCCAACCGGGGGTAGAGAAAGAACTCCATTGCCGTCTTAAGCGGGTACGTATTAAAATACATAAAGTTTAAAATGTATAATGGGTTAAAATACATAATGGTTTATAGTATATAATGCGATTTTCTTAGAAAGTTACAAATTAACAGGATTGTTATAAAACAAACCTAACCTAACCCAATCTATAGATTACGATATCAAAAAAGTTCATTTAGCTAATAGTTTTCCAGAAAATTGCGTAATATATTTTGAACCATTATGTATTTTAACCCATTATACATTTTAAACTTTATGTATTCTGATCCGCTCCCGTCTTAAGCAACTCCTGCGAGCTGAGTCGAGCTCCCATGCTCCCTCTGTCTATAACATGATGCCTATGATTTTCGTCCATTCCCACGATGGGCTTTTACCATCATGCAACCTCAACATGGAAGTATTAATTGCATTTAAGTGTTAACAAATACCAAATGCTAATTACAACATCACACAAAATTGACACGTAACACCGCCCTAAAACATACTCGTACGTTTTTACGCACTGCGTAATTGCAATTCATAATACGCCATACCGCACGTTGTTGCGTAAACCTTCAATTAACACGACAGTATCCGCGAAGAACGCACGTAACGTGGAACATTCCCCGGCGACAAGAAAGTATCAAATATTAACGACAGAACACACCTGAATCACGAACCAACGGCATGCATATGAACAGGGCGGACACACCAACACAAAATTAACAACACATCATTACAACACCAACATAAAATGTTATAAACTTTACCGGGATATAGTAAAGGCTGTTTTCGAGCGGTCGGTCCGCTAGCGGACGCATAAGTTAATTTGTAAGCCTGCAAAAGATAGCATCGTTTCGTATGTTAGCAAGAAACACATTTCAAGAGAAACATGGCCGTTGCAGGGATGGGGCCGAATCGAAACAAAGCGTTGTGACATCGCGATAAGAATCGATTGGCTCGAAACGTCGCGCCAAAACGGACCGAACAAATTATCGATTCATAAAAACATCGATTTTTAAAATATTGCCGCGTGGTTATCGCGTCATTGTTCTCGATAGGGTGGCCAGTTTTTTTGCGATATTTCGCATCTGCATGATTATGGCGTGGTATGCGACATTTTTAATGGCGCTTTTGGAGTATGCTGGGCACTATTCAAGGTAAAGACTTAACTGTGTTTAGATTCCAAAACGCGGATCCTCGTCATTCGGACGGGTGCTATACCGCTACACCACCATAGCACGTGGGTAAGCCTTCGAATTTTTCTATCTGTTACTAGCTGTCACGTGACGTTGTTACTATGCGATTTTTTGCCGCCAAGCGTCACCTGTTTGAATGACGTGGCATCTGTTGTGTTCTAATTTTCAGTGTCGGTTCGAAATTTAATTTCTAACGGTAAAACCGTAAAAGCAAACAAAAAATCGAGAAGTAAAAATTCTTGTTTCATTTGATAGTGCCTGTCTTATAGAATCAAAATCAAGTTTATTTTGCAAATAATGCCTAGGGATCTTTTACGCGTCTTTTTTTAAACTGCTGACGCTGGCGCTTTCGGAAAGACGATCAATGCCAGGAAGTCATTTTTTAAAAATAAATACTACAATAGGTAATCCTACTTAATGAAAGCAGCGATTGCAATCAGCTTCTTTTTAGTTAGGGTGGAATTCCTATAGAAGTAATTTCTATAGTAGCTAAACTCGATATAATTTTAGTAGTTAATGACGTATTTCTATCTTGTAAGTATCAGTTCAATTTTTAAGTGATACACGGTTGTATCAAAAAAAATTTTTTAATGCTTCAAATAGGTTACCGATTTGATTGTTTACTTTTTAAGTTTGCCGATATTCGTAGGCTATTAACGGTATCGATGAATTTAAAATTTATCTCTAATTAATTTCCTAAAAATTAGTTACATTGGAATCAAAACCAAAAATAAAAATAAAAAAATCATAATCTTATTTTTGCAAAATGGCCGCCAAGGGCTCTTTTACATGTCTTTTTTTAAACTACCAGCGCATTCGGAAAGACCATCATTGCCAAGAATAATGCGCCGCAAGAAACTTGGCAGAAAGTCATTTTTTCAAAATAAAATAGGTACAGTAAGAATAAGATACTTAAATTCCACTTAAATTAAATAAATTTATAAAAGGGATGTATAAAGTCCCCGAGCCTTAAATTATATTAGTCTATAGTAAAGATGTATAAAGTCTGTAGTAAAATACTAATGTTTTAATTTTAAGAAAAAAAAACCGTTTCGAACCTCAATATTTAAAATCAGAACACCATTAACTTAGCAAAACCAACGACGGTAAAAAAGCACCGTTACTGGCAACTCATCATAATCATAATAATATACTTTTTAAAATTATGTTCTTAATTCTCATACATTAATAAAAAGTAATAAAAACTTCACTTGTATAAAACCTCGCATTTCATGGCAATGCGCGTAATCGCGTGTAAATCAAAACTGCGAATGGCCACCCTGCGCGCGCGCATCGGCCGTCTATCACGGCTATCACGCGGTCGTATCTCTACTCTTAGGCCCCCTTTTGACACTTACACTATGCAGAAATAGCAAAATCTTACAATTTGGAACTTAGATACTTCCATGCTGGTATGGGGGCAAAGGAAAAACATAGAATGTACCAGTTGCTTCTCGTCCCGCGCAGATGGTGAAAGTCCATTGAGGGAATGGGCGAAAATCCTAGGAATCACGTTATAGGCGATGCGGCTAGCAACCCATCGCTATTTTGGTTCCCCTTTCCACCTTTACGCCTCTGTTCATGCTGAACGTGGCCTGTAGGTCTTGTTACCTCAGGCTCTGTCTACCCCGTAAGGGATGTATACGTGATTTGTGTATGTGTATGTGGAACTTAGATTAAATAAGATTCTGTCAAAATGACATTTTTAACACAAGCTTTTTTGACTGTACCCGCTTTTTGTTGCTAACTGTATTTGCGTTGTCATATATTAAACACATAAAGGAGATAAAAAAGCCAATTACATACATAAATACATACATACATAAATCACGTATTTATCCCTTACGGTGTAGATAGAGCCTAAGGTAACAAACCTGTGGGCGTATAGGTGAAAAGGGGAATCAAAATAGTGATGTGAAAGTAGTGACGGGTTGGCCATTAGAGTGGTAATAAAGGACTTTCCGATTATGACAACACATCAGTCTTTTTCAAAAACAACCAAAGATAAAAAAAAAACTAGCCTGTAGGCTTATTACCTAACTCGCTCGCGATCGCATTGTGTTCATTTTGACAGTTCACGTATGGGCTGACAATTGGCATCGGAATCAGCTAGCTGTCACATTCATACAAGAACTGTCAAAATGAACACGATGGCGATTGCGAGCGAGTTAGGTAATAAGCCTGCTGCTTGTAAATGCTTAATAGAATCAAGTAATGTGGTACCAGTTGGTCTGTATCTTGTATCTGACGCAACAGGTGTCTACGCCAAGTTGGAATAATTAGGGTAGTCTAGTGCCTGCCGGCATGAACAGTGCTTAAGTAACACTGACTTGTCGGTTCGTCTTAGTTCTTGACTCACTATAGTGTATAATTAACAGGCTAGGTGTATTGGTCTTAACTGTAAGCCTATCCTTGTATTTTAAATAAATAAATAGAATACGAAAACGAATCATTTTGGACGAATTTTAATAACAACAAATACGAAAGATTTTGCAGCGCGAAATGGGAACAGGCTTAGACCAGTCGTTTGAAGCACTCACTTCAATGGTCAACAAATGATGGTGCAGATTTCGGCTGTGTTAGCTGGCTCAGGCTTAACTTAACTTACTTCTAGTATGTTACCGTTAACTTAACTTACTTCCAGTATGATACAGTTAACTTAACTTACTTCCAGTATGTTACCGTTTACTTAACTTACTTCCAGTATGTTACCGTTAACTTAATTTACTTCCAGTATGTTACCGTTAACTTAACTTACTTTTAGTATGTTACCGTTAACTTAACTTACTTCCAGTATGATACAGTTAACTTAACTTACTTCCAGTATGTTACCGTTTACTTAACTTACTTCCAGTATGTTACCGTTAACTTAATTTACTTCCAGTATGTTACCGTTAACTTAACTTACTTTCAGTATGTTACCGTTAACTTAACTTACTTTCAGTAAGTTACCGTTATCTTAACTTACTTTCAGTATGTTACCGTTTACTAAACTTACTTCCAGTATGTTACCGTTAACTTAACTTACTTCCAATATGTTACCGTTAACCAGCAGAAGTACTAAAATTCAAGAGCAGTACCCCCTGCAACGGATCAGCCGTCCTTCAGCATTCACACCATAAAATATGTATTAATCTCGACCGATATATTATTTGCGAGGCAATAATAAATAATAATAAGAGCCTTGACCATCACCTTAAAAGGCTCTCGCTAGGTGGTTGGGTCAAGGGCCAGATACAGAAGGCGGTACTCCTGGACACGGCTCGGATAGTCAGGAGGTTCCTCTCTCTGTCGCCCTGACCACCGGTAGCTTAGGCCTCGCCTCGCTGACGGCTGCACCCTAGATTAGGTTTTTATATTTTGTATTAATATTGTTTTATTACTTTTTATATGAATATTGTAAAAACTTAACTTGAGATAAAAATTAATATACAGAATAATAATAATACGATAAAAAAACGATACGTTCGTTTGTGTCTTGTCGTATCGTTTTTCCCTCCCGTCCTACCCGCGCAGATGGTAAAAGCCCATCGAGCGAATGGGCGAAAATCATCGGAAACATGTTATAGGCGATACGACTATTGATTCCACCGATACGCCCACAATCATGATAGACGTGGCCTTTAGGTCTACCTTAGCCTCTATTGTTTGTGTATCTATGTATTAATTAATTTATTTATTTATACCAGCTCTACAGGGTTTCATACATACATTTAAATGTTAGTTATTATGTCAGCCTGAGGTCGTGAGCCAAGACCTCAATTCTAGGAAGACAAATCTCAGGGCCTGTGGGACTTACCACTTTAAATTCTACGCTAGGATTAAGCAAAGTAGCCCTTAAATCGACACAAAAGGGTACAAAGCGAGTGCAACGTTAATGTTGCCTCTGTAAATGGCCGAGCATCACACCGAATTTACGAAAAAGCTTTTTTTTTTTTGCATAATTTTTGTAATATTATAGTTTGTGGTGCTAGCAAATAGGTCTACATGCATCCATCAGCTGAGCATAAGCCTCCTCACACAATTAGAGGGCTTGGGCTATTGTTCTTACGAAGGCCCAGTACGGATAGGGAACTTCATACACATACACACACCATTAACTTTGCTTTAATAGCAAATGTAATGTCGCATTTAAACTTCGTAAAACTCAGAGACATGAGGCTGAAAGCTCGAGTTCAAACCCACAGCCCTCTGCTTGAAACGCCATACTATATATATAATCATCAAAATATATCATTACTTATTCGTGTTTACCACTATAAAACATCGAAAAGGCTGAAATGAATACAAACATCACATATAGATTATGTTAAATCAAGTCGATGTCAACAATTGCTGCCTTTAAGTGTCATGAATCACCGTACCTGTACGATTCGCATCAGCGATCACACACACACACACACACACACACACACAGCTACAGTTTTATTACACGAAACTAATGATTTTTTGCACTGTTTGTTTTATTTTGGAATTTATAATATTTTCAGATTAATTTAATTCGTTTTCGGTCCTTGGGTTGTGGCAGAATATCAGTGTTTTGCTCTCACGAGCAATGTTGACCACTGAGCCATGGCCCTTTTGCACTGCTGCAACGCACACAACAAAATACTTATAAGTTAAGTCTAATGTGTAATTTCTTGTTTTTCTTTTTTCTATTGTTATTTTAAACTTGATTGTGTGTATTGCAGTATCAAATAAACGTTTTATCTATCTATCTATCTATCTATCAATTGCGTTCGCCCAAGGGCATCGCCAAGGGGGGCAAGGGCTGCCCCCACCCCTACCCCTAGAGAATCTAAAAAGAGCCTTTATTTCTTGTCCATGTTGACATTCAAATGCCGCCATACTGTTTGACCTGCCAGTGGCGTAACTATAACGTCTGGGGCCCGCGGCAAATTCGTCAGGTGCCTCCTTCCTCAATATAAAGAAGTGCACCAGCGTCCCTTCTGCGCTCTAAACCAACTCAGTTCGGGGCCCCGTAGAGGAAGGAGCCCCTGGCATTTTGCCAACCCCGCCACCCTATAGTTACGCCACTGTGATCTACCAATACACACTATACTTCTCTTAGCCCCCCTTGTATGTATGTATGTATAACTCTTTATTGTACATAAAACACAAGAAAAAGATGAATACAGGATAACACACATGCACAAAGGCGAACTTATCCTTAAAAGGGATCTCTTCCAGTTAACCTTTGAACGATTGACAGGACATAAGTATTAAGCAAGAGTAGACACACAGAAAAAGTAAAAGAACCGATCGAAACCTAAAATAATCCTAAATGCCTAATTTTTAAATAATGTAAGATATAATAATAAAATACACATAATAGATAAATACGATAAACTAATACACAATAAATAAAATATACTACATAATATATAAATATATAAATACACACACAAGTTACAAAACACATCACATTCATTTAAGAGGATCCATCGAGCCAATACGCCTTCAAGCGACTGCGCAGGGTAGCAACAGTCTGTGATTGCCTGATATCATTTGGCAACCGATTCCAGAGTCGAACAGCGTGCATGGAAAAGGAATTGGAATAGAATAGCCTTGATAGGCTGACGTAGCCCTTGTTCGGCGCATTGTTCTTTCGCCGCGAATGTTCGCGCCCTCAGTGCGGTGTGACGCGCGTCTTTTATCGCGGCATCGCGCGCGGGGTGGCCGCGTCGCGCGATCCCGCCGCGATACGCGCGATATTTCGCGTCTGACGCAAGTCGTGGCCAGCGCGAGGGCTTATGAATTGCGTTTTAATATCGCAACGTGAATGGGGGTCTTTATTCTTACGGGTGGACAGTTTTGCAAGTGAACGTTGAGTTTATAAAAACGAATTGTAACTGAGTAAAATAAAACTAGGTTTTTAACACTAAATTAAATTAATGCACGTACACATGCGCAAATCACCTCTTTGTCCCTTACGGGGTAGACAGAGCATATGGTAACAGGTACCTACAGGCCACATTTAGCAAGATTGTGGGTTGAGATGGGAGTAATGGGTTGGCTTTATTCCCTCGATGGGCTTTTACCATATGCGCGGGTAGAGGTGCAACTGGTACATTCTATGTTTTTTTCTTTGCTCCCAGACCAGCATGGAAGATGCAGCATGGAGAATTAAATTGATACAATTTTATTAATTACTTTAAATTAGAACTTTAACAGGGCAACAGTTTCAAAGTTTCTTCCATGCTGGTCTGGGAGCAAAGAAAAAACATAGAAGCCCATCGAGGGATTGGGCGAAAATCTTAGGGATAATGTTATATAGTCAATGTGGCTAGCAACCCGTGTTTTGATTCCCCTTTCCATCAAAACGCCCACGGTCATACTAAACGTGGTCTTTAGGTCTTGTTACCTTAGGCTCTATCTACCCCGTAAAGGATAAAGACGTGATTTATGTATGGATTTAAACAGTAAAATTCGGGAGTTTTGCAAGAATGTCATGGGATTATATTTGGTTCATTCAATACATGTGCATCAAAAATCATGTACCTATATTAAGTACTTAATCAAATCTTGGAACTCTACTTGCAACCTCTTCCAATTTTTCATTCAACTTTTTTTAATTGCGATTGTAGATAGGGTTGCCACCTGTACTATATTATATAGTATCGTACTATATTGCGGTCAATTGTACTATATATTATAGAAATATAATATAGTACGAAAAATACTATATTTTCATTGCTAACTCCACTGCTGCACTTTTTTGTATAAACATCGACTAAATTGGAACGTACCCGTAGGATTGTAATTTGTATATAATGTTTAAACATGATAAATGAATGAATGTGTACAATTTTTTTTGCAAAATTTCCCAAAAGTACTATATTTTGGCAAGGTTCTGAGAAAAATACTATATTTCTTCAAAAAAAAGGTGGCAACCCTAATTGTAGATAACTCCGATGCCAATGCAATAATCAAGTGTCGTCAACTAAAAGGGTGCATATGTGTTATTTTTTCACAAAATCTTACTCTTACTTATTAAGGTGTAGCACTTCCTCACAACATAGCTTAGTATAAAACAAAGTCGCTTTCCGCTGTCTGTCTCAACCTATATGCACAGTATATATTTAAGCTAAAGCCCTAAGTGGACTTGAGCCTGAGCGGAGTGGACGAGGTCCCCTTAGGGGCCGTGTAAAGCGCACGCCTGTGTGCGTGTTTCGTTTCAACCGATTTGTTCGTAGTTTCCTTACTGCTTTAGCTTATACATATATATACTGTGCTATATGTGTGCTTAGATCTTCAAAACCACGCTACGAATTTCGATGCGGTTTTTTTAATAGCTCCCATGCAGATCTGGGAGCAAAGAAAAAACATAGAATGTACCAGTTTCTCTTCCCGCGCACATGGTAAAAGCCCATCGAGGGATTGGGCGAAAATCTTAGTGATCATGTTATAGGCGATGTGGCTACCAACCCATCACTGTTTTGATTCCCCTTTCAATCCATACGCCTACAATCATGCTAAACGTGGTTTTTAGCTTTTGTTACCTTAGGCTCTCTCTACCCCGTAAGGGATAAAGACGTGATTTATGTATTTATTATGTATTTTTTAATAGATAGAATGATTCAAGAGGAAGGTTTATCTGTATAATACATGCGTAATTTAGTAGAGAAACACTGATTGCACTCGTGCGAAGCCGGGACGGGTCGCTAGTTTATAATCTAAGCCTTCAAACCTGTCGGCTCATTCAACTCCATCGGAAGTAAGGCCGGCTACCCACCAAAGCGGTTATTAGCAATTACGATAGCGCGCGCAGCCGGGCGGTGTGATACCGCCTTAAACAGCTCGCACCTCATTGGACAGCGGAGATGTCGCAACGTGCATGGCGGCCTTTATATGATACTGAATTTAATGACAGCCGTGGTAGCCTAGTGGCTTGACCTGTGGCCTCTCAAGCAGAGGGTCGTGGGTTCGAATCCCGGGCTCGTACTTCTGATTTTTTTCGGAATTTGTGTGCGAAATTGTATTTGAAATTCACCATGAGCTTGCGTCTGTCGTTTAGTTTCATTGTTTAAACAATAAACACGATAGACAATACAGTAGGCTTATTACCTAACTCGCTCGCAATCGCCATCGTGTTCATTTTGACAGTTCTTGTATGAATGTGACAGCTAGCTGACTCCCACGCCAATTGTCAGCCCATACACCATACATGAACTGTCAAAATGAACACGATGGCGATTGCGAGCGTCAGGTCAATTCTAGCTCACCCCGTAGTAAGGTCAGAAGGCATAGGAAAAAAATATGAATGTAGTAAATTACCACAAACAAGGAGACGTAACGTATAAGTATTGTTACGTGGACTGTGGTTGCTTTTTTGACTGGTCAGTTAATCAAAAGCTTGTTGTTTCACCGAGTTTATTTATCATCACTATCACTATCACTATCACTACATAGTATAACACAAAGTCGCTTTCTCTGTCCCTATGCCCCTATGTATGCTTATATCTTCAAAACAACACAACGGATTTTGATGCGGTTTTTTTAATAGATAGAGTGATTCAAGAGGAAGGTTTTTATGTATAATTCTACGCAGACAAAGTCGCGGGCAGAAGCTAGTTAGAAATATAACACATTAACACACTATTATTTTATTACGTACAACAGAGCAAGAAAGGTGTTTCACGACACCAATAAAACCTTTAATTTCGCCATGATAGATGGATGTAGAGTGGGGAGGCACGCTTTGCCAACATAGAAGAGCTAACCTTGTGTTGCCAGCAACAAGTATGTTTAAAATTAAAACTAAACTATTTTTGGAGCAACCTGAGCCAGAAATTTTAAGTAGCAAGTGAAAACACAAAATATTAGTTGTATCCCTTCTCACCCCGTTTTAAAGTACGTAACTTCTACAACAGAGATAGAACCTAGTTATTAATATAAAGTCAGCTTGTCAGCCTTAATTGTCTAGACCAATTTAATTGCTACAGCCCGAACCAGGCTCCCTAGGGCCTCAAATCCGTAATCTAGAAGCGATTTCTCAAGAGAGAGAGAGAAACATTTGTTAAGAGAAGTTATGAATTTCGCCAAATAACCGCTACTTGGTCATGTTGGCACACAAACTGTTCTTACCGTGTCGTAGTACCTCATCTGGCATTAAAACTTTAAAAAAAACCCCAGCAAAAGAAATAAGCTTAAGAAACAACCCTTTATTCAATTATATTCCAAAATGGAAGAAAGAAGGACGACATTTTATTCCTTTTTGCAAGACACACAAATATAAGAGAATATACACACAAAAAAACACAGACATGAAATATAGATCATCCAGCGTTGTGTGTCTTCGCAAAAGTGAAACGGTCGCTGGCTCAGCATTACGCTGTGTTAGACACCTGCAGCACTGATTTTCAGCCAGAACCGTCTGTGACTCACGAAGCGATACACAGATAAAATATACTACATAATCCATAAACTTTTACGTAAACAAAGCAATAAATAGATAGAACAGAAACAATAAATAAATAGAAGAAAAGTGTAATTAAAAAAGACATAAAATAATTAAATAGTTTACAATAAACAAAAAATAAAAAGGAGGGAAAACTAAATTGTTTAAAGACAACAGGCTGGCATATAAATGTGCAAAGTGCTGGAGGACTATTGTAAGGATTTTTGGAGCGTAAATAAGTGCGCCTTACATCATTTTGAAAAAGGCGGACACTCTTCAAACTGCTGGATCGATTCTTGCCAAACATGGCCAAGAACTACCGCAAGAAACTGGCTTTCGAATGACAAATACCGCAGCGAAATCGGTCTATCCGCTTAAGAGCTACGATGTCACAGACAGAGAGACATAAACACATACACGCACAGAACCAGAGAGAGAGAGAGACATTGACGTCAGACTTACAAAACCCCTCTCTTTACGTCGTTTACAAAGCGGAACTCGGAACGGTTTTTTTTCACATTTTTTTGTCACATTTCATTACCAAAAAAAAAAGTTTTAATATCCTGAAAATCATGGGTGTTCAATCAAACCCCTTGAAGTATTCTGCATTAATTTAAAGACAGTATATTATGAGGATGGATGGTAAACAGTCTGTTGTTATCCTTACAAAACGGCTGATTGAATGTGATTCTTGAATAACTCCTAACAGCACAGAATAGAACCGTTTACCAAGGCAGGCCACGCCCCCGCCGAAATCCCGACGCCGCAATATCATATCAATATCCTTGAGCGCCTGATTCCGTTTTACGACGTACATTTTATCGCCCGAATCATAGTTGCAGCTGCAACGTTATCGCTATCCGCCCGCCTAGGGATGCCAGGCACTAAATGTTATTCAGGATTTTTGAATCATAGTCGACAAATGTCCATACATCAATGCATTGATCAATGTTCAATGCGAGCCGCGTCAAGGGCGGGACTAAATAAAAAAAAACTCAAACATTGTCGTAAATGTCGTCATTGTATTCTAAGTAACAGCGGCAGATAAACTCTGCTGAGTTTTTGCCCGCTGTCATAAACATTTAAAATGTATATTTAAATTTGTTTTCAATAAATTAAAAAAAAAAAAAAAAAAAAAAACAGAACACGAAGGGCCTCGTTGACGGCCGAATTACATTGCAGGCGCGATTTTCTGACCATAAATCGGATTGCTGGACTGTTCTTCATTTGTTATTAACTTTTTAACAAGTCAAAGAGACTATGGAATAATGAACAACAATGTCATACAGCCAAGGCGATGGCCGAGGAGTGCGCGTTTTGTTCGAGTCGAACGTTTTTATCAATGTCTCAAATAGCTTACGGTGACAGATGACATAAAAAAACTTAAGAAAACAGGCGGCAACGTGAAAACCACCTAAGTTATATAATGTTTGAGAAAAACATTACATCTGCCTCAGCTGGAAGAGCAATGGCTGGATTCGTAACTTTAAAAAACACTCACCTGCGGTTCGTGTATTTAAACAAGTTACTCATCCAGCAATTGGCTACTTCCCAGGCCTCGGCATTAATGTATGGTGTTCAGTTCACTATTTCATCCACCTGCTTAAATATTGTGCAATACATACGTACCGTCACACCTCTTTCCCACAGGGGTAGGCAGAGACTACTTCGTCCCACTTGCTACGATCCTGACATACCTCTTTCGCTTCATCCGCATTCATCAATCTCTTCATACATGCTCGCGGTTTCTTGTCCTCCTGACCTAATGTGGAATAGTTCTGAGAAAACTTGTATACTTTCTTCTCGTGCGATAATTTTCCCTTGTGTTTTATGTACAATAAAGTGTTATACATACATACATACATAATTTCGGGGCTTTTTTACGATAATTCGGTCTCACTCGCCTGGCATCCCTAGCCTAGCGCTCTATCGGGTGCATTGTCTTTTTCTACAAGTTTCGGTTAGCATTTTCAATGTGTGATATTTTTGTCGCTTTTGGTTTGGTATTTAATTTTATTCAATTTGTCACGTTTGTATAAATAGTTGAAGTCTTGCACCCCGTTAACCCACTTCTGTGAGGGGATTAACATAAAATTTGACAAGCTTATACAAAATACTGGGTCTGCAAGCAAAGAAAAAACATAAAATGTACCAGTTGCTTCTCTTCCCGCGCAGTTGGTAAAAGCCGATAGAATAGGCGAAAATCTCAACCGATCACTTTTCTGATTCCCCTTTCCAATACGCCCACAATCACGCTCAACGTGGCCATTATGCCATTACCTTAGGCTCTGTCTACCCCGTAAGTTAAAGACGTGATTTATGTATGTATTGGACGAAATTTAGTATGGAACTAGTAGAACCTCTGATATAACACTTTTCTTCATTGGAGGTGAAGCTATTTTCACACAAAGTAAGAAAACAGGGAGTAATGCCGTCTGCAGCACTGCTGCTTGGCGGTAGGATTCGCGTAAGGAGATAGCGATCTGGAAGTAAAATGTACAAGGTTTTAACATGTATCGAAAACTATGTGAGAAACAGTGACACAGGTTGTCCTAATTTTAACACCAAGATTGTATTTTATTGAATCAGGCGTTACTTTGCGGATGTCCATGTCAATGAACAACAAATATTTACCTTGATACTCCGCTGCTTACTCGGAGTAGCGGAGTAGCAAGGTTAATTTTTTTTTTCATTGAAATGGACCTCCGCAAAGTAACGCCTGATTCAATATTTACCTTGCTACTCCGCTACTCCGAATAAGTAGCGGAGTAGCAAGGTAAATATTTTTTGTTCACCAAAATTGTAGTTCAGGGAATATTTGAGCGCCGACTATCGATAATGAAGTAAGCTCATATGCATCACCTGAGCTTTACGGGAGCTTCCGAAGTGGGTATTAAATCGTTTTATTAGTCGCAGGCGAGTGGCGCCGGCGCAAGTCACTAGCGAATAACGCAATGTGTAGAAAGTAAACTAATTAAATTAAAACATTTTCGGATACTTGAATTCCTATAGTTATCCTGTGTTTCTTGTTTTATGATTGTAGGTCCATGGCAAGTACAGATAAACAAAGTAACCAAAATCATATTTCAATTACAGTGTGTACGTATGCGTACGTAGGCAAAGAAACTTTGACATAATATTTTTTTATTCCATGCTGGTGTGGGAGTAAAGAAAAAACATAGAATGTACCAGTTGCTTCTCTTCCCGCGCAGATGGTAAAAGCCCATCGAGGGAAGGGGCGAAAGTCTTAGGAATCATGTAATAGGCAATGCGGCTAGCAACCCATCACTATTTTGATTTCCCTTTCCCTATACGCCCTTAATAATGCTAAACGTGACCTTCAGGTTTTGTTGCCTTAGGCTCTGCCTACCCCGTAAGGGATAAAGACGTGATATGTGTATGTATGTATGTGTATTGTCTATGTACCTATTTAAGAAAAAAATATAAACGTCAGTTGTTTCATCTGTTTCGAACCTTTGAAGAACAGAAAATATTGTTACCTACGTATTTTGATGTTAAAACGTTTATTTTAGAAAATTTATGATGTGATCGTAGACAAAGTTAAGTAGTTATACGACTGTACATAAGTGGCGATTAAAACACTTGTGTTTTAATGCCTTTCATTATGCACCAGCCACATAAAATCACTATGTGACGCTCGGCGCGACGTCCACGAAACTCGAATGTTCGACGCCGAATGCTCACTGCGGATGCTCTCAGCGAGGACGCTCTTTATAGATCGCTTCCGCTCATGACTTGAACCGGGGCAAAGTCTGCGTGAAATATAGTAGGGCGGGCGGCCGTTATCACGTCCGCGCACGCCGCCCTATCGCTGATAAGATCCAACTAGCGGCCTCCGCGCTCGCGGCTGTGAGACGCCGAGAGATACAGTTGAATAAAATTTAAAAAACTGCCATTTTATTTTACACTAGCTGTTCCCCGCGGCTTCGCTCCCGTTTTTTTCTTCTTCTAAATTTCAATATTTTCTCACCGTTTAAACCTTCCCTGGTCTTTCACGAATATTTTAAGATTAAAATTAGACAAATCGGTTCAACCGTTCTCGAGTTTTAGCGAGACTAACGAACAGCAATTCATTTTTATTTACATAGATAGATAGATTACAATCTCTCTTGACTTAAAAAATCCCATCATTTAGGCCATGTTTAGGCGATGTGGCTAGCAACCCATCTCTATTTTGATTCCCCCCACATATACGCCCACAATCATGCTAAACATGGCCTTAAGGTTTTGTTTCCTTCGCCTCTGTCTATCTCGTAAGGTTTTTTTTAGGGTAGTCAAGGTCGAAGTTGTTCACTGGTTCAATAACAGCCAGTACACTGTGGCCTTGAAGAGCCCTATGTATAAGAAAGTGTATGAATGAGCCCCAGGGCTCCACGAAAGACTCGACGGGGGTCTACGTTGGGCGTGATCAAAAATGGGGGTCCACGATCGTAAGCGGTACATGAAAATTAATTTGGTTGATAGTGAAGAACTAAAATTTAATTGAATTTTTGTTTAGTCGACTTTATTTTCAAATAATTAACCCTATCAAGCAATCAATTCTAACCTATTTTTTCGAAAACTGATAATTTATCGTTGAAACTCGGCAACAACGCAAGTTTCCATAGGGGAGCGGATCAGAATACATAAAGCTTAAAATGTATAATGGGTTAAAATAAATAATGGTTCAAAATATATAACGCAATTTTCTGTAAAACTATTAGCTAAATGAACTTTTTTGATATCGTAATCTATAGATTGGTTTAGGTTAGGTTAGGTTTGTTTTATAACAATCCTGTTAATTTGTAACTTTCTGAGAAAATCGCATTATATATTATAAACCATTATGTATTTTAACCCATTATACATTTTAAACTATGTATTTTACTACGTACCCTTCCATAGATAGAGCTAATCTTCACTTTTTTTGAGATTTATAAATTGGTAGTAATGTAGCTGGGGTTCCACCGAATCCAGCAAAATTTTGAAAGTGGTCTATGGAACAAAAGAGTTTGGGAACCTCCGCACTAGAGCGTTAGAACACACGGTAGCGTACGAGTAGTTAGAATGTAAGGTACATTTTTTTTTTATATGAATAGGAAGGCAAACGAGCAAGTGGGTCACCTGATGGTAAGTAATCACCACTGCCCATAGACACCCGCAACCCCGGAAGGATTGCAGATGCGTTGCCAACCTAGAGGACTAAGATGAAATGCCTCTTGTGCCCGTAATTTCCACGGCTGTCTTACTCTCCGCACCGGAACACAGCAGTGCAAGCACTGCTACTTAGCGGCAGGATTAGCGAGTAAGATGGTGGTAGCGATCCGGACGGACCTTGCACAAGGCCCTACCACCCGCAAAAGGTACATACATAAAGCAGGTCCTACTCATACAATATCAATTCGGAGTCGAGACAAAACCCTGGAGATACAATATTTGGCGCCCGCGATAGGGCGGGTGGCGGCCGGCGATAACCGCCGCACGTAGGGCTGGCACACACTTGATAACTCAGCATAATATATATTACTAGCTTCTGCCCGCGACTTCGTCTGCGTAGAATTATACATACAAACCTTCCTCTTGAAACACTCTATCTACAAAAAAAACCGCATCAAAATCCGTTGTGTAGTTTTGAAGATATAAGCATACATAGGGACATAAGGACTGAGAAAGTGACTTTGTTTTATACTATGTAGTGATAATTTTCTGCTTCAAATGATATGTGTATGTATAACTCTTTATTGCACACAAAACACAAGAAAAAGATGAATACAGAACGACACAAAGGCGAACTTATCCCTAAAAGCGATCTTCCAGTTAAACTTTGAACTTTTGACAGGACAGTATTAAGCAGGAGTAGACACAGAGAAAAAGTAATAAATTTCATATTAATTGTATGACGTTTCCACTCTATTCGCTTTGCTCTATGTTTCAAGCAAACACACCATCAATAAACATGAATTAAAAATTTACAAACCCCCAAGCTTAAACTGCTGGATCGATTTTTACCAAACGTCCCTAAAAACTACTGCAAGGAAACTGGCTTTCGAATGAATAAAGCCGCATCGAAATCGGTCCATCCGCTAGAGCTGCGATGCCACAGATACATCGACGTCAAACTTATAACAGCCCCCTTTTTGCGTAGGATGTTAAAAATTACAAGTTGAGACGCTCTCACAAATCACGTATTTATCCCTTACGGGATAGACAGAGCCTAAGGTAACAAGACATAAAGGCCACATTTAGCATGATTGTAGGCGTATAGGTGGAAATAGGAATCGAAATAGTGATGGGTTGCTAGCCGCATCGCCTGTAACATGATTCCAAAGATTTACGCCCATTCATTCGGGAAGAAAAGAAACTGGTACATTCTATGTATTTTCTTTACTCCCAGACCAGCATGGAAGATTTTGACAAGTTGGAATCTTATTTATTTATTTTATTTTATTTGGGGCATCAACAGCAATACAGTACATTATAATGAGACTTAGGTACTAAACGAAAAGCCAATGACAGATGTCCACAGAAATACAGTTAAGCGAAGCATACTTAAAACTAACACAGAAACAACAAATTTCATTTATCATGAAATCAAAATATAATTAGCGGTGTAGAGGCAGCCCTGCACCATGCGTCTCACAGATGCACTGTTATCAGCGCCGCCCAGCTATCGCCCGCCCAGGCTCTTTAAAACATTATGAATCACCCCTTATACTACCTCCGCGTGCACTCTATGTACGAACTCTACATAGTTGGAGACGTTTAATAAAATTGATAACCCGATCGTAGTTAATGGTTAATTAACTTACCTTTTTCACATTATAATTTCTTCCATGCTGGTTTGGGAGTAAAGAAAAAACATAGAATGTACCAGTTGCTTCTCGTCCCGCGCAGAAAAGCCCATCGAGGGAATGGGCGAGTTAGGAATCATGTTATAGGCGATGTGGCTAGCAACCCATCACTATTTTGGTTCCCCTTTCCATCCATTCCACCAATACGCCTACAATCATGCTAAACGTAGCTTTTAGGTCTTGTTACCTCAGGGTCCGTCTACCCCGTAAGAGATATAGACGTGATTTGTGTGTGTGTGTGTGTGTGTGTGTATGTGTGTTTGTGTGTGTGTGTGTATGTTTTGGCGGCCATAATTGATACAAATGTATATATCTACTAAATTTAAAGAATTCCTAAATCTTCTATCTTTGTTATCGGATTACGCCCACAAAGACACACGTGCTGACTTATCAAACGTTAACCTTTGAGCTATTACGTGATAATAAATAAAACATACACTTTGGATTTAGGCAACAATAATAAAAAAAAGTCTAAAGAGAGAAGAGGGAGATTGCAATTGTGTCGTACAGACATTCAAACAGATGACGCTTGACGACAAAAATTCGCATAGTAACGACGTCACGTGACGGTTAGTAACAGATAGAAAAATTCGAAGGCTTACCCACCTGCTATGGGTGGTGTAGTACCCACGCGTCACGGAATGACGAGGATCCGGGTTCGATTCCCGGCCATAGCTTTACTTTCGGATTTTTCTGTGTTCTAACTTTCAGTGTCATTTCGAGATTTAATAAGTCTATCAACAATTATAAATGCCCGTTACGTTTTAGTTATTTTAAAGAACAGTGTAACCAAATCTTTGCTCGACCGTGGGAAGGGGCGCATATGAGTCGATGCTGCACTCTTTCCCCCGTATTCATAAACGCTCTATAGGCTTCTGCTAACTTAGCAATCGTTTTTCCTTACCTGTGAAAGGTAAATGTCAAAGTGACAGATAAGGACAAACGATTGCTAAGTTAGCAGAAGCCTATAGAGCGTTTATGAATAAGGGGGTTTGTGTGTAATGATATTTAGTAGTTTATTTTATGATTTGTATATTGTACTTAGATATGTGCGCTCTATTGTGGCTTTCACTATCTGGCATTTTAAACTCACGCTTTGTCGGTCCCTTGTTTAATGCTCTCATCTACGCAAAGGTTAACTGGTAGAGATCCCTTATAGCTTTGTGCACATATGTTATTTTTATTTTTTTGTGAATCGTATCCGTTTCTTTATATGTATGTATGTTTGTATGTAAACTCTTTATTGTGCAAAATAAACAAGACAAATACAATTGGCAAACACTGAGATACATGCACAAAGGCGGACTTATCCCTTTCAGGGATCTCTTCCAGTCAAAATATTAATATAATATAAATATTAATATTTGTACAATAAAGCATTTACTTACTTACTTACTTACTTTAACAGTGGCGCCCAGTTATCGCGCCCGCCCAGACTTGCAGTACATAACCAAACGGTATCACCAGTATATTTAACGGCCATTTTAACTAGCAATTAAACTCAAGGCTAGCATTGAAAAAAGTAACAATTATGACACTATTCAAAATTTTAACTACAGTATGCAGTCTGTTGGCGATTGGCTGGGTTGGAGCCTCCTTTTAGTAGGTACATAGTTTGTATCAGGGGTGTTACGAATATTCGCATCCGCATCCGTAAATGCGGAATATTCGCATTAATTCAGACATCTGCATCCGCATTCACATCCGCATCAATCAATGCGGAGTTTTGACGGATGCAGATTCACATCAACAAGACTCGACAATTAACTACATGTTAAGAAAGTGGGCGGAGCCAGTGGCACGTGCTTCGCGTTTGTTTACATAAATACTATTATGCACTAATAAGCAATGCAAAATAATTTATGCATTTAAAATTTAAATTATTATCCTTTTAAAATCCCAAAATCCGCATCCACATCCGCATCCGCATCAAATCCGCATCCGCGGATGTGAACTTCTAATAATCCGCATCCGCATTTGCATCCGAGCATGTCTAAATTTTTGCATCCGTAACAACCCTGGTTTGTATATTAACTACTTAAGTTCCAATTTTAAAATACCTTTCCTTTGTGCTGACATCTTCCAAGACAGTTGCTCTGTCAGGTTGCTAGCATAAACAGCTGTTCCGTGTTAGGCTCGTAGTTACTTTGTGTCATTAACCCGTCAAGCGTCCAAGCGACTACAGTAGTCCCTAACTTTTTCGGGCGGGAAATGTCCTAGGGACTGCATTATGCATTCGCGCCACTGGCCAGGTCTTCCTCCCTTGGAAGAGCCAGCGACAACTCGCTATATATGCTTCTCGCTCTCTCTTTAAGCTTCCCGCCCGAAAAAGTTAGGGACTACTGTAGTCGCTTGGACACTTGACGGGTTAAACCATTTAAACCATAGCGGAAACGTTTTTAAATTCCGTCGTCAACAGAGTCCGTTCATTAAAATTCTAAAGTGTAAAAATATGGGTTGTAAACAATACCGTCTTCGCCATAAGAGCACACTGGGCCTGTGCCCAGCGCCCCCATTATCAGGGGGCCCCAAAAGACCGTCAATTTCTCTCACACGTTTATTCTCAAATCATTTTTGTCGGGCACACCCTGTTTTCTTCTTTTTTACTTTCCAAAAGGGCCCCAAATCCTTGTGTGCCAGGGGCCCCCTGGTTGTAAATGATGTGCTACATCAAAATGCATCATTCATTTTATAGCTTGACAAAGTGACAAATGTAACAGGCCCACTAAACAAAAAAATATAGGCAGAAAAAACATAGAATGTTTCAGTTGCTTCTCTTCCCGCGCATATGGTAAAAGCCCATCGAGGGAATGGGCAAAAACCCATCACTATTTTGATTCCCCTTTCCACCTATACGCCTACAACTATGCTAAACGTGGCCTTAAGGTCTTGTTACCTTAGGTTTTTAAGACGTGATTTATGTATGTACTCATAAAGTTTCGCAGTTACCTATACTATTAGTAGAATAGGATGGTAGGAAGCAGTATGTCCCAACCCTTGCCCATCCGTGGGAGCACAATACCGCTCGATGCTGCACTCTTATCAGTGCCGCCCAGCTATCGCGCCCGCCCAGCCTTCTCTTTTAAACGATGTGTGCTGACTCCGCGGCGCTTTCAAATATCATGAATTAGTACGAAAAACCTTTGTCACAGGCTTGTTTGGAGCGAAACATAAACTTGGAACACTGAGTGTTGCCATAGCGTTTTAAAGTTTGCTATTTTGAGTCACGTGTTATAGTTAGCGTGAACTTAGCGTGGTGTTGGGGAATTTAAAAAAAAACGTGTACTTTTATCCAACAAGATTACCTTAATTTCCCATACAACTTTTTCGTGTCAGTTTTGTGACGCCCCATGTAAATCGTATGAAAATAGTGTCACAAAACTGACAAAAAAAGCAATGGACACTTTTTTTCTTTACAAAAATAAATATTGCTAATAATTCTGATTCAGAAAAAGCCAAAATGTCATAATTTCGGAAAAAAAAGTCAAGGGTACATGTTTTTTTGAAAATGCCTGTTGGTAAAATCCGAAGAACCAGATATTAAAACTAACTCGATGGGTTTTTCGCCTCCTAAATCTTTATCTCATTAAAATTGTTTGCGAGATATCGCATCACACACTTACAGTTCACCTAATTAGGATGATCGTTAAATCTAATGATATGAGGTGGTTCCTGTGATACACCGACGGGACTTTTGCAAAATCAGTACCGGTTTCAAATGTTTTTTCGTTGTGGTTTCTTTGCAGTTTCCCCGGTTCGCTCTATATTTATTTATTTGTGCGGCGGGCTCGATGCAGCGCTATCAGCGCCGCCCAGCTATCGCCCGCCCTAACTTTTACCACCAATGTGTGCAATCATCCTGTATGTGAACAGTTTTAAAGAATATTTTTTTGAAACGTCTTTTGGAATATAATCTAATTTTATACGCGTTTATTTATTTGTTTGCTGAAAATATTGCGAATGGATTTTGTTAGGTCGGATTGATATGAAATTTGGTTTACAGAGCGGCACAAATATTTGGCCCAGTCTCCATATAAAATTAATTACCTATACTGCCATACATGAACGCCACATTTTTTGCTGATGGGTATGTAATGCGAATAAAATCAACAAGAATGAAATGAATTAAAAATAAAACTTTTTACAAAAAGCTGTTATTAATTACTAAGAAATATAATGTATACCTACAATACATTTTCATTCTTAAACAACGCTACCCAACAAAACTTGCAATCAAAAACCAACCTCACTTCTTTAAGTTATCGTTCAATTTAAAACGAACCAAAATAAACCGAAACATTGCAATCAAAAGATAGTAAGCGCCCCAATTTATTGACAACGAAACGAACTGTATCTTTTACAAGATAATGTCGACTATAGTTTGCGGTTGAAAAGGTTGTTTATTGAGGAAAATAGCCTCCAAAGTGCAACGGGTATTGCAATAGATCGCATCGGGAAACTAAATATGTGCAAAAGTTTCTTGTTTATCTAAGGAAAGTTGAATATGATAAATTTTCTTCCTCTTCCGTAGAATTTGGCTTAATGGCGCATAAACGAGCAAAGAATAGAATATTGTATTTAAATAATGTTACAGAAAGATTTTATCAGCATGAAAAACATCGTATGACCTATTCGTTTTATTTTACAAGTCGTTAGAAAAAGGTAAATCTTTACAATGTCTTTTTATTGTCAAACACTTCTTAAATATGGGTAATTTTATTTTATTTTAATACATATATTGTTACTGGCTGGAAGGTTTGAACCACAGACCGGGGTACGTAAAATTAAAAAAGAGACATTCTTATTTCAAAAAAATTGTACACCAAAAACTGTCAACGGGCGCGGAATCTTTTTTTGCTATCTACATTCTTTTGTGCCAGTATCACGAGTCGCCCGCGGCACATTGCTGCTAATGTATGGACGTAATTATGCGTTCTGATAACGAACCAGCAGTGTACGACACGTAGCAATAAAGGAATATAGTACGGGAAAAATATCAGTTAGGTTGCAATGGAGTACACTAGGGGGAGCCACTTTGAGATGTTCAAAACGAAAATGGAACGTTTGTGTGTTCTCTTGTTTTCACATAACGGAAATATTTAACGTAGCACAATTAAGTGATTCTTATTTTGAAATTACGCTCGCGGAACTAACACCATTTGAAAGTCAAACTCTCAAACAATATCTATTATAATAAGTACATTTTTTTTACTATTTCCTGTTTAATAACTGCCATAATAAGCGTAATACTTATTGTGGTTCAAGAGTTACAGTCATGCGACGGACAGGTGAACAGTTTTTATAAGAGTCGGGTATTTATAAATTAAAATAGGCCGCCGCTCCCTAACCGACTGTCACATTTTTGACATTTAATTGTCAAAAATGGCAACACTTGTGTAAAAAAAGACTTTCTATATTCCCATTCATTATGTTTTTTTCTTTATGTAAGAGTCTACCGATAGCCTAGAAAGCATAATTAATAAATTATACACCCCACTGATCCTAAAGCTTACAAATAACGGCATAATAGAAAACGTATTAAGCCATCTAGCTATTAAAGTAGGTAAATTTATTAAAAGTAAATGAGATGCTGCTCTAATCCGCGAGAGGGCGCCGCTGGCACGCCCGCGGCTTCTTGAGTGAGTTAGTTAAAGATGGACCTTTGAAAAGATTCAACAAGTAGGAACTGTCATAAGTCCATGCTACTTTGATCGAACGTGTTACAAAACTACAGAAAAGTAAGTGTTAAAAAAATCTAGTATTTTGAGCACAAGCTTTTTTGCTGACTGTACTTGCATTGTCATCCGTCCACATGTGAACCAAATTTCAAGTCAATCGGAGCTCCCGTTGAAGAGTTGCCACCTGCGGGTCCGAGCCGAGCCACCAGAATTTCACTACCAGATTGTTTGTCATCCGTTTGCTCCCTCTTATATATATTTAAAAAAAAACACACAAAAATGCCAAATTTCAGCTCAATCCGTTGAAGATAAACTGCTTCAAAATTGAGTTGCAAGATTCCACTCGGATAACAGTTATACATTGCGAGTTAAATAAAAGATTGAAACAAATAAAAAGAGGCTCATTTTTGTACTTAATTACATCTGTGCATACTTACCACACTACATACTCAGTTGAGCAATAAAAAATTACAGCCGACCGTTTTTACTATCCTAAAACCCATCACTATTTTGATTCCCATTTCCAACTACCGCCCACAATCATGCTAAACGTGACCTTTATGTCTTGTGACCTTAGACCTTAGGCTCTGTCAATTCACATAAAAACTGATTTATATAATACGTATTTAGCAGTCTTTACAAAACACACAGTAGTCACGTGTGGTATTTCGTTTGTGATCAAATATCGGCATCAAATTGCGTCGGCTATCGTTATCGGCTTGGAGAGTCCTTGATTGAGCGCAACTACGCTTAAGCCGTGCGCTGACGATACGCAAAAAGCCTTCCAGACTTCCGCGTGTAGTTTTTGCGTACTCACGATTTCAAATATCGGCTTCAATGTCGGCGGCTATCGTTATCGGGTTGGAGAGTCTGATTGACTGCAACTACGGTTAAATAGCACCGTGCTGACCATACGCGTATCGCAAAAAGCCGTGTGACTGAGCAAACGTCGTAACGGGCGCGGGATAAATCGTTAGCGCGTGAGCCGAGCTCGCGATACGGCACGTAGCCCCCAGACTTAGTGCCGCGGAAGTGCCACTAAAATCACAAATATTTTATTGAATCAGGCGTTACTTTGCGGAGGTTAATTTCATCGCCTTTATTGCGTGTCCATTTTGATGAATAAAAAAATGATTTTGTTAAATACATAACCCTTTCTGTTTGTGCTGTAGTCGGTTTTTTTTGAAGGTAGTTGTTTGTGTACAATAAAATCATAAATAAAAGGGTAGTTTGGGAAAATGTATGAATGTAGGTACATTATGCTTATTTATACGGTTATGCCAGTACGGCGTTGGTTTGCATGTGTAACAGTTGTGCTCATTAAACTTTGATAGTGATCCCGTAGAGGGATCGAAACGCGTCAGTGTTGTGTGGTGTAAGGGATAATTAAGTTTGTGGGATTTATATGTGTTTTATTGGCAGCAGTGGAGGAGGGATTGCATGAAAAACGTATATATTTCACACAGGCTTGGTTATCTTGCACGTGAGTAGCGGAGTAGCAAGGTAAATTTTTTGTTCATCACAAATATTTTGGATATACAACGTCGCAACTGGACTGGTCACGTCTGCCGAAAGCACCCTCACGATGGGCCTAAACTAACCATTGGACCCCTTGGGTTATCGACGCAGAGGCAATACCGTCTTCACCATAAAGGCACACGGGGCCCGTGTCCAGGGCAATTCTCAGGGGGCCCCGAAGGACCGACAATTTCTATAATAAATGTTATTATAATTCGCTTTTTTTACATTCCAAAAGGGCCCCAAATTCTTGTGTGCCCAAGGACCCAAGCCAGTGGCGTAACGATAGGGTGGCAAGGGTGGCAAAATGCCACGGGCCCCTAGCTCTACGAGGCCCCCAACTGGCTTGGTTTAGAGCACAGAACGCTGATGCACTTCTTTATATTGAGGAAGGAGCGCCATCTAACGAATTTGCCACTGGCCCCAGCCTAGTTTAAGACTGTCCTGCGCAGAGGCAGTCCAAAAAGGGGCGGGACTTTAATGCCCTCTAGACTAGCAACGCGTCTGCAATCCAGTGCTTCGTACCATCAGGTGACGCAAACGTTTTCCATCTCATTTTATAAAAAATATCTAAGTATTATCTTGCCTGCCAGCTAAAACAACGGAAGGCCTTATCCAGTAACTGAACAGATCCTTGTTACTCCAAAAGCCGCCCAAACAAACTGAAACACAGAATTATTAGTGTTTTCCGATTGTAGAAAGGAGTAGCTCTTGCGCCACCGTGTCAATGTTTGCTTGGCTTTCCGAGTTACAGCTTAAACACCCTTGAGTTCTGTACGAAAATATTCAAAATAAATACGACCATTATGAAGGACACTTTAGATTTTAGGCGTTTTTTCGTATTAACTTCGTTCTTGCTGATGTAAACGAGCGTTTGTGCAGAGACAAGTTTATGCGCTCTGGAAAAACGCCTCAACTGAAACTAAACCTTTGTACCATCATTTGCGGGTGGTAGGAGCTAGTGCAAGGTTCGTCTGGATTTTTCTTCTTCTTCTTCTTCTCATTTGTGGCGTAACAAGTCGTTATAGCGACAACCACTTCGCTAATGTCAAAGTAACAAAAATATAATTAAAAAATCTTGTGACAAAATGCCGGCAACGTTGTACGGTAATGGTCAAAGACCCCCTTCGCCCATTGCCGGGCTCTTAGCCAATGATCAATGATATCCCTCAGAAACTACCAGGAAATCATTAGCCGTTGCCTAGGGTGCACCGGACCAAACACTGCGGTTCCCCCCGGATGGATCCAAAAACGAACCGCAGCTCTTGCCCACACGTGGAGGTAACCCAACTCGCCCAATGGTAAGGTCCCAGTCCTCATTTGTCTTTATTTGTCACTTTGACATTTAGCTTTACCAGACAAAGACGTACGTACATCTTGCTATGAGCGGCTCGTAACTTTTTACGGATAAAGACTAGAATTTATAGCCGTTGGTAGAATTTTTAAAATAAATGCGGGTGGTAGGGCCTTGTGCAAGGTCCGTCCGGATCGCTACCACCATCTTACTCGCTAATCCTGCCGCTAAGTAGCAGTGCTTGCACTGCTGTGTTCCGGTGTGGAGAGTAAGACAGCCGGGGAAATTACGGGCACAAGAGGCATTGCATCTTAGTCCTCTAGGTTGGCAACGCATCTGCAATCCCTCCGGGGTTGCGGGTGTCTATGGGCAGTGGTGATCACTCACCACAAGGTGACCCACTTGCTCGTTTGCCTTCCTATTCATATAAAAAAAAAAAAAATGTTTCCAACTTTTGGTAAGAATGACTGCTCAAAAAACTGACAGACTTACATTTCAAACAGCTCTGCACCCAACAATAAAAGTTATTAATCCACCTATTACTAATTAACGATCAAAGATACAGCATGTTCATATATCTCTCAAAACTTCTCAACACCATCCACACTTAAATTCACCTCCATTATCAAATCGCAAACAACATTAACCCTAAAACGCCCTCAGTGCATTTAGCACAGAATTAAAGGCTGTACAACTATCCGCCCGCCCTGAGATAACATCGCCGCCCGCCCTAATTGAATATCGGAGCAGGTATCACCGAGCGAGATAGTGCGCAGTGGAAGTGTTAAAATGCCTATTTAAACGCTATTTGCAACTACTGGCACCTTTTTAAGTTAGGTGAGGTGATGACGGTTAGTGGTACAACTAAGTGTCAATTGCGTTTTTTAATTCTCGGGGAGGCAAAGGAAATAGGTCCATACAACCATGTCTGTTGTAATTCATATTAAGTGTCATTTTCATTCAGGAATTATATACAAGGTCTAGACTTTAGAAGTTTTTTTTTGGGTGAGTTTTTATTCAAAACTGTATCATCCATTTGATACCTTTACAGTTTACACCTCAAACATCGACCTATAGAAAACTAGAGACATTTCTCAATCGCATTTCTTCTTTAATATGGCCCCATCGATCGATGCGATGATTTCGCCAATGTCAAAGTAATAAATACAAGTATTCAAAAATCTTGTGACAAAAATGACGGCAACGTTGTACGGTAGAACACGGTCAAAAGACCTCTTCTGTCGGGCTCTTAGCCAACGGATAACGATATCCCTCAGAATCAATCATTAACCGATGCCCAGGGTGCACCGGACCAAGCACTGCTCTTCCCCTCGGACGAACCGCAGCTCTTGACCACACGAAGTCACCTGACTCGCACCCCTCAATCGCATTTAAAAAATGTTAAAATTAATTGACAGCGGTCAGTCACAACCCAACCACCCTCTGTATTCTGAAGTACTTCAAGGCAATTTATTTATGACATCGAAACATTATACCTACCTACCACTCTACTGAATGTCCCGGTATAATTGAATACATCGATAGCGGCAACCACGTGCTGGTAATGGCGGAGATAGTGTCACTAGAGCGGCAGAGCAGAAGATGAGTGTTTTCGAAAGATATTTAGCCATTTAAAGTGTTAACAAACTTAAGTTTAACAAAGAAAAACATAGAATGTACCAGTTGTTTCTCTTTCCGCGCACTAGGTAAAAACCCATTGAGGGAATGGGCGAAAATCATAGGAATCATGTGATAGGCGATGCGGCTAGCAAGCCAACACTATTTTGATTCCACTTTCCACCTCTACGCCCTCAGTGTCTTGCTAAACGTGGCCTGTAGGTTTTGTTACCGTAGGCTCCGTCTACCCCGTAAGGGATAAAGACGTGATTTGTGTATGTGTGTGTACAATCTTACTCCTACTTGTAATTCTATGAAGTAATTGTGTGTGATTTGTTTAGACCTATTTATTATCTCTCGCTGCTTAAGCTGCCTCATATATGACACTAGAGTTGCCACGAATAGTGATTTAGCCGAATACCGAATATTCGGCAACGCTGTCGGCCGAAGCGCCGAATATTCGGCTCAAAATACGTGCTTGTCTATTGGCTGATCCTTACAAGTGGTGGTCAGCAAACGAAAAACAATACCCAATTCTCTCGAAATTTGCTAAAGTTTATCTTTCTTCTCCTGGGAGTAGCGTGTATGCGACGAAAAGCATAATCGTTTGCTACCAACAAATGCTAAAAAGCTTGTTTTTATCCATCACAACTTAACACATCAATTTTACTTACTAAAGTATTGTAATTTGGTAATGCACATATATAATCTTGAGTAATATGACGTGTCTTTTTTTCATAATTCGGTATTCGGCCGAATAGTACGTATTATTCGGCCGAATACCGAATACCAAAAAATTGGCCGAATAGGCCGAATACCGAATAGTAGCCGAATATTCGTGACATCTCTATATGACACATCAATAGCTTATAACCTGGTTAAAAGCGTGTGAAATACTATTTATCACACAAGTGCACAAGTGCACAAGTCCCGGGGGACAGCGATCAACGAATTCGTAGACAAAGTCTCGAACGACAACCTTGTTACAGTTTGACAACAAAAATAATGCTCCACGATGTACCTGCGCAGTATACCAATTTTAGTAGCGCGGGAAACTCTGGCGCTGTTATTGGTCGATCGATTTCGTACCAACAATGGCAAAATCGTGTAAGCGGGACAGAGCTAAGAATGCAAAGCAAGCAATACTCTGCCAGTTGCGCTTGCAAATAAAGTTCAATATAGATTATTTACACGTTCGGCTACCATCGGAAACTGGTCTGCGCTTCTCTGCGCAAACGAATACTGCCGATGCGCATTATATTTGTTGTCAAACTGTATGAGTATGTAGAATTTTATATTTAGTGACGTACCTATGTATAGCTTTAGTAACACCAAAAATTTGTAAACGATGCTGAAAATTGGAACACATGGAAAAATCTAAAAAGCAAATGGCCGGCAATTGAACCCGGATCCTCATCATTCCGCGATGCGTGCTATACTTTTCTGTGTCGTTTAGATACTTAATTTACACATACACACACAAATCACGTCTACCCTTAGATACACGGGGTAGACAGAGCATGAGGTGACAAGACCTAAAGGCCACGTTTAGCATGATAGGCGTATAGGTGGAAATGGAATCAAAATAGTGATGGGTTGCTAGTCGCATCGCCTATACCATGATTCCTAAGAATTTCGCCTATACCCTCGATGGGATTTTACCATCTGCGCGAGATGAGTAGCAACTGGTATTTTTATTTATTTATTTATTTATTTATTTATTTATTGAAATAATTACACAGCATTACAGACAAGCCAAGGCACTGTGAAATTCATACACATACTTAATTACAGCAGTACAACAAGTATAACACATAGCACAAAAAATAAACAGCAAACAGCATTAACATTTAAAAACAATTAAGTGAAGACAGACGGTCATCCTTCGCCTATATTCTATGCGCTATGCTATTCGCCTATATTATTCGCGTATATTCTATGTTTTTTCTTTACTCCCAGACCAGCACAGACACACACAGGGTATTTTTAAAGTTTGGTCCATATGGAGTCCGTAATATATTTGACGGGGTCCTTGGACTATCTGAGCCAGTAGTGCAAGTTTTCGGTACAACACATTTTTATTGTATCCAAAAACCGTCCAAGCCGCAACCCGGGCTAGTGTAATCTAGCATAATGCCGCCATTCCGTCATAATAACATAATAACAAATTATCTCTGCCCCGAGCATCGCGATCGAGATTTACGGTCCAAACACAATCGAGTCTTTTTTGAAAGTCGGCACGGACCCCGTACAAAGCTGGAGGAAGTGGCCGCCTCTAACGGTGTCGTTACGGCCGCTAACGGCTCTTAACGGCTGTTAACGCGTTATCAGCGATACAGGGCGGGCGGGAGAGCGCCCTGGCCAGGCCACCTGGGCGGGCAGGTGCCGCCCGCCTTAATGCATCCGCACTTATTTATTCTCGTGTTAACCGCGATATGTTTCCTGATCCCTATCGGAAATAAAAGCACGTGGTGCTTTTACGTTTATGCGTTCCGCTTTGGGCTTCTTTTTATTTTTTTGTTTTTAGGACACACATTCAGAGCTGTGCTTTAGTGGACAGAGGATTACACTGTATTGTAAAGTTTGCGTTCGCACATGCCTTTAACAATGTGCAAAAGTTCCAAGTTTATAGGTACAATATATTTTTTTATATTTAGAGGCACAGGAAGGCCGAGACGTGCATTTATGCACCAAGCAATGAAGGTTAATGTAGTGTCGTATCAGGAGCTCAAAGCAATGGCAGAAAAAAAAGTGAATGGCGTAATCCACGGACTAGAGCTGTGCTCTTAAATTTGAGAAGAATATTTAAAAAAAAATCTTCGCAAAAATTCTTCGGGAATTCTTAGGAATCATGTTATAGGCGATGCGGCTAGCAACCCATCACTATTTTGATTCCTTTTTCCACCTATACGCCTATCATGCTAAACATGGCCTTTAGGTTTTGTTACCTCAGGCTCAGTCGACCCAGTAAGGGATATAAACGTGATTTGTGTATGTGTATTAAAAAAAAACGTGATCGATCACCATCCTTTGTTTTTTTTAAATAAAAATAATGGCAAGAGTCATAACTGAAACCCCAACGCCAACGCGTTAAGGATGTTTCCAACGGCCAAAAAATCTTACTAAGAGCTGTATCACCACTGTTTAGTTATAGTTATCTTAAATGTCAGTTATGTATGATTCCGTCTCTATTTATTACTATGAAACAGACAGAGACGTCATCAAAGAGGTGAAACAAGCGCTAAGTATGCTTTGTGAGTCGGTCAGAAAATACTTTTCGAACGTGTTGGCGTTCAAATGTCAAAACGACTCTCGTATCAAAAACTTTACCGACTAAAGTTTCTCATGAAACGCGAATGAAATGCTTTGAAAAGCTATTTAGTTCACACTACACAAGTGAATAGCTTTTGAGGCTCCGAACGAATGATTCCGAGGTGTGACCCGAGGCGCTGGGTCACCTGTCACCGAAATAACTAAAAAATGGGGTCATGCGCAACAAAGTTTGTGCATTGGGTATACTGAATTGTTTATTACCACATGGGCGAAATTCTTAGGAATCATGTTATAGGCGATGCGGTAACCCATCATTATTCTGATTCCTCTTCCCACGTGTACGCCTACAATCATGCTAAACGTGGCCTTTAGGTCTTGTTACCTCAGGGGTCAACCGCGTCGCGGTCACACCTAGTGCTCCCGTAACGCTCACAGTCCATGGCCAGGAGGGAACATGTCGCTTTTTAGACGGTAGACCTCTCCCCTCCTTCCATTAGGGAAGGCAGCGGCGAGCTGGAGATCCCGTCATACTCCCGTTGCTGCCCCGAGCGCGGGAATGCATAAGGTGCATTTTCCACACGTTAAAAAAAGGCGTCTACCCCGTAAGGGATATAGACGTGATTTGTGTATGTATGTGTAACATTCACAGTTCAAAGTGTGCTGTAAAGACGGTTGTAACACGCTCGTTAGTACGCCCCTCGGTTTTAAGCAGCAGCCACAACTGGCTGCGAACAATCTTATCGCACGTGCGCGAGCATTTGCGAGACATTAGACGTGAAAACTAACATAACTGTTTAATTAGAACTGCATCTAAGGCGTATTAGATGCGGGCGGTAAGGCACGAGCGATAGGCGCGAGCGTAGAGCGGCATAAAGAAAGAAAGAACACATATTTATTATATTTAATTTATTATTTATTCTAAAAACACAGAGAGCATACACACAACATTTGTTTCGGTATTTTTATCATTATATTATTACACTGCCAAATTATGTTTGAAACAAATTATGAGAATAGTGGATATCCAATTTTCGAAATTCCCCCAATTTCGAATTTACCCCAATGGACCTTACAGGGATGTTTAGACCAACCTAACCACCCACTAAAATATTCCGAAACATTTTTAAGAGACGCTGTATAATGTACATAACTGGCTTCTGCCCGCGACTTCGTCTGCGTAGAATTATACATAAAAACCTTCCTCTTGAATCACTTTATCTATTAAAAAAAACCGCATCAAAATCCGTTGTGTAGTATTGAAGATATAAACATACAAAGGGACACCGTTTGCCGGTGGTAGGGCCTTGTGCAAGGTCCGTCCGGATCGCTACCACCATCTTACTCGCTAATTTGCCGCTAAGTAGCAGTGCTTGCACTGCTGTGTTCCGGTGTGGAGAGTAAGACAGCCGGGGAAATTACGGGCACAAGAGGCATTTCATCTTAGTCCTCTAGGTTGGCAACGCATCTGCAATCCCTCCGGGGTTGCGGGTGTCTATGGGCAGTGGTGATCACTTACCATCAGGTGACCCACTTGCTCGTTTGCCTTCCTATTCATATAAAAAAAAAACAGGGACATAAAGACAGAGAAAGTGACTTTGTTTTATACTATGTAGTGATTATGATTACAGCGTGTATAAGGTCTGCAGCCCGCTAGAACCTTCTCCCCGACGCCACGCGCCGCTCCAAAACTTTACTGTGTCTCGTATTGAATCTCCGAAGTTGCTCGTATCGTATCGGAACGTCTTACAGTCCGTTGTTGCAACTAACGCGTTATTTCATGTACAGACTGTGTTTTGGCGTCTTTAGACTGCCTTGAAGGTATCTGCAAATTTCATACGGGCGTAAATTTTGTTTACTTTACAGTGCCTACTTTCTTAATGTTCCGTTGACTCCGTCCGCGCAGTTCGCTTATCGCTATCCTGCGAGAACTTTGCGATTTTACAGGATAGAAACTATCCTATGTCCTTCCTCGGGACTGAAGCTATCTCTGTACCAGATTTCATTAAAACTGGTTCCGTGGTTTAGGCGTACATCTATAGGTACATATAATAAATGAGTAGAAAGTTCGTGTCTGTACATTAAATAAATTCATCAAAAATAGAGTGCTAACGATTAGAGAAGACTAATAAAACACAAAAAAGTAGATTTTATAATTTGTATGTATGGATGTGCTCATTTACCTATGTCTGTGTTCGCTAATCTCCGAAACTGTTGGACCGATTTAAATGAAATTTTGCGTGGTGGTACCTTATATCCCTGGTCAATATTTTAGATACTTTTAATCCCGGAAAATCAAAGAGTTCCCGTGGCATAGCGATAAACGTGTCAAAGGTCGCAGCTGCCTAATGTAAGTCCAATTCTACGCGGACGAAGTCGCGGGCAGAAGCCAGTTTATAATATTAGTTGGGATTTTTTAACAAAAAGTAACTAAAGCAACGGCTAGCGATATATTCCTATTCCTATATATCCCGCTATCTGGAATCAGCAGAGTTAGGATGAAAAATGTCGGAGCGTAGTTTTAAAGTGCAGTGGAGTTTTAAAATTTCGCCGGACGCGATGGCTAGGTATCGTGATCGCGAAGTTTCGCGATGGAGGTGATGTGATAGTTGTGATACGTTGGTAGTTTGGAAGTGATGTGGGAAGATAGGCAGTTTCTCGCACACAGACTCGCAATTGCGATACAACGCGGGCATGCTGCCTGCGTGATGGGGACCTATAAGGGTCCAAATTAATTTTTATTTTATTTTTTTGTAGCCTAAGTTTTATTTTATTAACTTATTTTTGAGGTAGCCTAAACCCTAAGGTAGGTAGACTGTAGACCTACGACGAGCTAAAACTCTACCTATTTTAAAAAAACAACTTAAATCTCACTATTTATCACTAATTTAATCCACTCCCTGTCTTTAGTACCTTATCTTCTCTTTTTGCTTCTGATCAAATCCTTTTCTGTTGTATGGCCTTCTTATTTTTCATTGTTACATTCTCACATTTATTTTATCTTAAGTAAGTATTATACAGTAATGTTATGTGTATATGTATGTATTATTTTATTTTATTTATTTAGCTATGTATTATATTTATGTTAGTATTGTTGTTTTTATTATCTCTGCGTTTATCCTGTCTATTTGTTTCCGCCACCTACTTAAACTGTCTCCAACTTATTTAGCTTTTTGGTTGTCTGGAAGAGATCGCTATTAAGCGATAAGACCGCCTATTGTCTACTTTGTTCTTTGTTTCTGTATTGTTTTGTACTGATTTGTGGTGTTCAATAAAGAGTATTTGTATTGTATTGTAGCCTTAGTTTATGTTTTAACTTACGATTCATTTAAGCATTGATTGATAGAGTTCCAACTCCCAGCACGATTGTAGAACCAACCTTTAAGGCAGTGTTTTTCAAACTTTTTCACAATACGACCCCCTAGTATGAAAAAATATTTCGCAACCCCCTCCCCTTCTTTTTTTCGTGTAGGTATTTTATTTATGTTACAAATATTCAATTAATGCGACACATTGATGCATTTGCATAGTAAGTAACTTTTTGAATTGAATGAGGTAGTTTCCGCGACCTCTCGCGACCCCCTTGTCGAGGCTTTGCGACCCCCCAGGGGGTCGCGACCCACAGTTTGAAAAACACTGCTTTAAGGCATATCCTACCTCAAATTATCTTGAATAATTACACAAATATGTTTGCTCGCATACACCCTCGCAGATAGACTCGCCGAGATTGCATGGCCACCGATAACAGAGAGTGCTTTTACAGATACGGGACGTATGATTTACGGCGCGCAGACGTTTTAAAAAGTTCAAAAATCTCGTAAAGATCTGGTGGTGACGGTTTGTTACGGACTTTGGTGGGTGGGGCTCTGCGATTAAGAATACGAGGATGGTCAGAGATTTGATGGCCGTACACTTTGTTTGAAAATAATAATAGGCATTAATAAGAAAGTGTAAGGGACGGGTTCATACCAACTTCGAATTCCGAAGTCCCTAGCCTTGACCTGACCATTTGTGAAAACGTCCACAATTTGGTCACGGAACGTGGCCTTCCCCTTCCCAGTCGCCATGTAAATCTGTTCAGTCTTCTTTCATTTACCCGGTACGCGACAAAACCAACTAAGCATTCTTTTTTTTATCCCAGTCCAATCTTCTTTCATGCCAGCACGTTCCTTTATCATTATCAGACGACACACACAACATTGTGTTTAAGTAACAAAGTCTTAAAATTGTCCTCTGTATAGATATTAGACTCTTAAAGCTATCTGCCGAATTTTACTATAACTTGTTATCGTCACAGAAAATATGGTTTAGTTCTCGTGGCCTCACTGTTATAAAAAAGTCGAATCACTCTCCGCCGTAAGGTCGACGGAACCCCGCTTTCGCGGGGCTCCTATTTCTATTTCGTTTGCCCTTCGCCGGGCATTTGAAGATACCTAACAAACCCACCCTAATTTTATTATCTCTAATGAGGATTTTTATAACAGTGGGACCACGGGAACTATAGACCGCGCGGGCACAGGGGCGTGGGTCAGGACGACAAAGGGGACCGAGAGAGGTGCGGGCGGCTAGTGCGCCTGCCGCCCGCACCTCTCTCGGTCCCCTTTGTCGCCTACCCCGCGCCCCTACCGCGCGGGCGAGAGACAGAAGACAATTCGGAATTACGATGCTTCGTCAATATAAAGCCAATCAGCGTAGATTCTCGTCGAGTTCGTAGTGAATCAGAATTGTCACCTGTCACCAGCTATTGTCGACAGGTGAACAGGGGCCTGAAAATATCACGCGTACAACATATAATATGACCGTCATTATAATTTAACCGCGAACTTACGGCATAGTGTTTACCTTTTAACCGCTTGTTTAAGTCAAAAGGTCGTTATCTCGCGGCTGCATCCATCACGAGGGCGGGCGGCTTATCGGAGGGCGGCACGCCGCCCGCCCCGCGGTTTATTTCACACTATGTGTGCACGGGCTTGTTTTTTTGTCGCTAAGCAGATTCGTGCTTTTAAACAGCTTTTTATGGTCAGAGTTCAACATTCAATTGTTGGTTTTACACTGGCTTTACGTCACTTTAAAATGGTAAGTTGTTAACGTTTCACTACATAGTATAAAATAAAGTCGCTTTTTCTGTCCCCGTGTCCGTATGTATGCTTATATCTTCAAAACCAGTCAACGGATTTTGATGCGGTTTTTTTTAACAGATAGAGTGATTCAAGAGGAAGGTTTATATGTATAACTAGCTTTTGCCCGCGGCTTCGCACGCGTGAACCATGAGCATTTCAAAGAAGCTAGCAATTAAGCAAGCGAGCAACCAAACCTGCAAGCTTTCAAGCATACATGCAAGTATGCAAGCAGGCATGCAAGCAGGCATGCAAGCAGGCATGCAAGCAGGCATGCAAGCAGACATGCAAGCAGGCATGCAAGCAGGCAAGCAAGCATGCAAGCAAGCGTGCAAGCAAGCATGCATGCAAGTAAGCACCCATGCAAGCAAGCATGCAAGCATGCATGCAAGCAGGCATGCAAGCAGGCAAGCAAGCATGCAAAGCAAGCGTGCAAGCAAGCATGCATGCAAGTAAGCACCCATGCAAGCAAGCATGCAAGCATGCATGCAAGCAAGCGTGCAAGCAAGCATGCATGCAAGCGTGCAAGCAAGCATGCATGCAAGTAAGCACCCATGCAAGCAAGCATGCAAGCATGCATGAAAGCAAGTATGCAATCAAGCATGCAAAGCAAGGACTCAAGCAAGCATGCAAGCAAGCCCCCCGCATTGCCCCGCTGCCTTAATTTTTCTGAAACTGTAAATATTGCAGGATTTTTATAAAAAAAACCTAACCTAACCTATAGGCCTGTCCTAAAATACATCCTAAATAGCTTTTGCCCGCGACTTCGTACGCGCTAAGATGTAAAATGAAAAAATAAGTTTTTTCCGTTCCCGTGGAAATTTTGGGGAGTGCTTTCGGAGTACACCTAAAGCCTTAAAAGAAACACACGTTATAAATGTTAAGTCTCTTTCTTCCGCTGTTTCGTCTGGAAACGTAAAATCCGGTTTTTTCCCGTCCCTGTGGGCGTTTCGAAAAATCCTTTCTTAGTGTTCCCCTACACTCCCAAATAAACCTACGTGACAAATTTCAACTTTTCCCCGCTTTTCGTTTTTCCCGTTTCCGTAAGAATTTCGCCAAATAAAGCATTTCCCGAAATTCTTACGGGAACGAAGAAGAAGAAGAAGTGTCCCCTACACTCCCTAAGGAACCCACTTGCCAAATTTCAGCTTTCTACGACCAGTAAAATGTAAAATCCTGTTTTTTCCCCGTTCCCGTGGGAAATTTGGAAAGTACTCTCTTAATGCTCCTCTACACTCCCGAAGCAACCTACATGCCGAATTTCAGCTTTCTGCAACCAGAAAACGAAAAGTCCCGTTTTTCCCGTTCCCGTGGGAATTTCGGGAAATCCTTTTGTAGCGCTCCCCTACACTCCCCAAAGGAAATTGAAGGCCAAATTTCAATTTTATACGACCAGTAAAACGAAAAATCGATCCCGTAGAACTGAATACATAAATCCTGTTTTTATCCCGTGGGAATTTCCAAAAAGCATTAAAACATTATTTTACTATTATAATCACCTACTTCTATGCCAAATTTGAAGAGTCTAGTAATTATAGTTCATAGGATTTCGTTAAACTGTATATATAAATCCTATTTTTTTCCTTATCCCGTAGGAATTTCCAAAAATCCTGAAATTAGTTTCTTAGTTTTGTAATCACCTACTTTTGTATCAAATTTGAAGAGTCTACTTATTATAGTTACTGAGATAGCGTCACTCGGAATCGAATATATAATTCCCGTTTTTTCCTTATCCCGTGGGAATTTCCAAAAATCCTTTCTTAGCGGATGCCTACGTCATAAGATCTACCTGCATGCCAAATTTCAGTCCGATCCGTCCAGTGGTTTGGGCTGTGCGTTGATAGATCACTATGTCAGTCAGTCAGTCAGTCAGTCAGTCAGTCAGTCACCTTTGAATTATATATATATATATAGATATAGATACATGCATAATATACCGTGCGAAGCCGGGGCGGGTCGCTAGTTATTAATAAGATAGCTAGCAGTTATTTTGACGTGAAATTAAGTCGCGGCTGTGTGTAATAACACACTAATTAACGATTTTGGACATTCTAAATCTTCCATGCTTGTCTGGGATGAAAGAAAAAACATAGAATATACCAGTTGCTTCTCTACCCGCGCAGATGGTAAAAGCCCATCGAGGGTATGGGCGATTATAATAGGAATCAATGTTATAGGCGATGAGGCTAGCGACCCATCACTGTTTTGATTCCATTTTCCACCTATACGCCCACAATCTTGCTAAATGTGGCCTGTAGGTACCTGTTACCTAAGGCTTTGTCTACCCCGCAAGGGATGAAGACGTGATTTGTGTGTGTGTGTGTGTGTGTGTGTTGTTCATGTCCGTTTTTGAAGTGTACGAGTATTATGCAAGATGGCAGCCAGACCTTCCCTACCTCGCCCGTATGTCCTGTCAACTTTTAATTGGTGTTGCCAGGCAACACCATCTGATACATAGTTAAATTTAAAAAATTCCACTCAGTACCACAATCTCAAGCAGTGATCCAAAGCAGACCAGACACTCCTGCGCAGATAGCGTATCGCGCCGTCTGCTAATCGATCTGTTATCGGCCAC
Source organism: Pandemis corylana (assembly GCA_949127965.1). Lineage (NCBI taxonomy): Eukaryota > Metazoa > Arthropoda > Insecta > Lepidoptera > Tortricidae > Pandemis > Pandemis corylana. Next base: position 2,910,344 of record OX421852.1, on the reverse strand, counting down.
CAAATGCGTTGTTATCTAGAGTTGGACCGGCCGGGTTTCCGTTGGGGCACGACACGATATCGTGCCGTGGGATAACGGATAACACCGCCATCTTTATTATAAAGTATCTCAGAATTTCTCCGCGATATCAGCAGGGGATTGGGTTAGTCTGACTGCCTTACAAAGACTTTTGAGATCCCGAGGCAAGTGTAGACTAACTAAACAGATCTATATGGGGAGTGTGAATGGTTACGTTGGGAGGGGAAGGCCTAGACGGACGTTCTGAGACCAAATAGGAGACGTTTTGGAAAAAGGTCAGGTCAGGAGTACCCGAAACCGACGAGCATGTATGAAGAGATTGATGACTGTGGATGAAGCGACAGAAATATGTCAGGATCGTAGCAAGTGGAACAAAGTAGTCTCTGCCTACCCCTGTGGGAAAGAGGCGTGACGGTATGTATGTATGAGGCAAGTGTTTTGGGCTAAAAGTAAAAATACCTATGTGAAGTTTTCGAGTGGACTTCACCAAACCAAATTTAGCGGGAAAATGGCGAATCATAAGATACTCTCGACGTAAGTGTCATATACTACCTTAAATTTAATATTATAAAAATTTAAGTGGAAAACTATGTAAGCCATACGACAGATAACACCGACAGATAAGACAGTGTCGTTATTTATTTAACCATTGTTAAATAAATAACGACACTGTCTTCTTCAACCTCGACATTGGCGGAATCATCGACAGTATCGATGGCGCTATTTCTTTTTAAAAAATTGAATTGACGACAGATAAATAAATAGTGTTTAAGAAAAAAGAGGTACATTCATCATTTTCGAAATGTCACTTGGAACAACGCAATTTTCCGGGATAAAAAGTAGCCTAGGTGTTATTTCAGACCATAATCTATCTCTGTTCCAAATTTCATCCAAATTCGTGAATCTGTACTGGCGTGAAAGAATAACAAACATCCATACATCCTCATAAACTTCGCATTTGTAATATTAGTAGGAGTAGGAGTAAGAAGCAGGATAGTATGATAGTAGGATAGGATAGTATGAATAAGAAATGGTATAAACAATTAGAATCCACGTATTCTATTATTAATATTTAACATTATAAAGAAACGCAGCGTGCTATCAAAAGGTATATTCAAGAAGACAAAACGGTAGCTAAGTACAACAGACGCACTCATTTACACAACGACACATATACAATACATAACAAGGCACACGCACAAAATATTTATTTACACTAACGTTTTATTTTCTGTATTTTTAGATCTTTTATGAATTTTAGCTTTGAGGAATACGTTTGGCCGCGAACACGCCTGACACTGAGCAAAGGTGACATAATGGTCTAAGATTCTCGCTTGAGGCTCCGAAAGGGGAGGGGTTCGGAAAAAATCACGAAATATCACAAGAATTGTAGTAAGATATCACGTGTTTTTATTCGTCAAACGCGCGATTTTTAAACCGAAAAGCGGCGTGTAGTGTGGCCTTGACTGGCTGTCTAGACATTTTTATCATTTTCCTTAATTTTCTAGAATAAAATTAGATTATACTTTCATACCTGTATTTAAAGATAATATTCTAAAAATTTTAAAATTCTTTGTAGATACCAAAAATACACATGATTTTGGATGGGAAAGGGGGGGGGGGGGTAGTTTTAAACCTCACCGTGTATCACAAGGGGTGGGGGGGGGGGGGGGGGGGTTAAAAGTGCTAAAAAACATCACATGATTAATGAACGGCCCCTAACAAGCTCTTCCATCGGATTTTGACGGGGTACTGTGGAGACAAGCCCACCGAATACCAAGTACACACGTATCTTTTCCTCTAACATCTCATATCAGTCTTAAGTATGGGCCACAGAGCGTTATTGTTCTTATTAAAATTAAACACACAAACCAGTCTCGATAAACAGATGTTTCTTATGGTCTGTTAATGGACTTGCTTTGAGATCTAAAAGCTTTTTTGTATTGATTTGATAAGATTATCATGTTTTGTGACTACTTGTGACGTAAATCTCTACTAATATTATAAATGCGAAAGTAACTCTGTCTGTCTATAAACCGCTGAACCGACTTTAATGAAATTTGGTACAGAAATCATTTTAGTCCCGGGGAAGGACGTAGGGATAGTTTTTATCCTAGAAAATTGTTTAGTTCCCGCGGGATTGCGATAAGCGAGTTTTGCACAGACGGAGTCGCGGACAACCGCTAGTGTTATATAATGGTCACTTATAGTACGGCATGTACAGGAAAATAACATTAAATTTAAATTAAAAAAAAAACCACGCTCTAATAAATACCTAAATAATTTTATTTTATGCCCAAAAATGCCTTAAGTTTTTCACACAGACTCTCTGATTACCACCACCTTACTTTAGCGGGTCTCAAAAATCAATCCGCCCCCGGCTATCAGCCCGCCCAGCGTCAAAGGCAATCTGCCTAGCTCATCGCTTATCATGCCGCCGCAGCCCACACGTTGCGATGTTGACGCGGCGTCAGCCGAGTTGACACTTTTAGGGTGCCGTATATCTAAATGAAAGAAGGAACTCTTATAGAATCACTTTGTTGTCCGTCTGTCTGTCTATATGACCGTCGAGACCCTTTTTGACGACGCGTTTGGCAATTGTTAGTGACTGCCTGCGAAGCAAGCGTCCCGGGTTCGAATATTTTGTGTGATGAGCACGAATATTTGTTCCATAGCCATAGATGTACTTAGATGTACTTGTATTTCTCTATATTAGCATGTATATCGCTGTCTAGTACCCATAACACAAGCCTTACTTAACGCTTACTTGGAACTAGGTCAGTTTGTGTGAATGGATCCCTAATATTTATTTATTTGTTTATTTATTTGTAGGTGGAAAGGGTAATCAAAATAGTGATGGGTTACCTAACTACCTAAGATTTTCGCTCGTTCCCTCCCGTTCCTTAGAAAAGTTGTAACATACAAATGGCAGTGCTCCCAAAAAAACATGGGGTCAACATATTAATAGAAAAGGAACAAAGATAAAAATAAAGGGGGGATCTCACCATCAATTCCTGGTTGTAGCCAAACATACATGTATTCACGGAATGCCAATACGTCGGCGGTATCGCTGAAATCGGGAGTCCCGACTCGCGATGGCTCTATGCCTCTCTCTTTAACTGCTCATTGTTTAGATCCCACCCACGACATCTCGATATTGCGGCGTGAATATAGGGCTGTACGGTATAGATTTAGTTTTTTAGTAATTCTTATTCAACTTACTGCGGATGTATATGAAAACTAGATCTCAATTTTGCGACTAATTGAAAATACTAGCTAGACTTTCTACTTTTTTTTTAATTCAGAACAATTTTCACACTGTAAATTCGATTTCGGTAATTTTTGCTGCATACAAAAATCCAACTCATTTTGCGTCTCCGTGTGAACGAAACGGCATTTATTTATTAAACGAAAATATAGCACGAATGCCCGCGACTCAAAAGTAAAAAAAACGCTCGTCTGGCCTCACCCTTAAACGCATTTACTGGCAACCCTGCCGAGGCGGTTCGGCCACGCTCGGGCCGCGTCGGGCGGATTCGGGAGATCCCTCGATTGCGCCCACGCGCGTCCAGATTGAAGTGTGGAAATTTGTGGCTGTGTCCGTCATATTTTAAGATTTTGATGCACGATTAGGTAAGTTATTGCCTGTTGTGTTGTCAAAACTATTATTTACAAAACATTGTTGTTGGCTGGTTTTATTGTCGATGAAATTGTTGGGGTACAACGCTTATTTTTATTGCGGTATCTCTAGTCAATAATGGATGCATTATTATACTTTTCGAAAATACCTTTCACGTGTTCAAGCGAAATTTATTTTGTGAACCTTCTTCTTCTTTCTTATTTTCTAATATGGCCCCATCGATCGATGCGATGATTTCGCCAATGTCAAAGTTATAAATACAGTATTCAAAAATCTTGTGACAAAAATGACGGCAACGTTGTACGGTAGAACACGGTCTAAACACCCCTCCCCCCCTGTCGGGCTCATAGCCAACGGATAATGATATCCCTCAGAATCTGCCAGGAAATCATTAACCAATGCCCAGGGTGCACCGGACCAAACTCTGCTCTTCCCCTCGGACGGATCCAAAAACGAACTGCAACTCTTGACCACACGCGGAAGTAACCCGACTCGCACCCCTAGTGAACCTATATTTATCACTTTTGCGAAGCCGAACATCATAGAACACCGTAATGTATTCACCAGTGCTGCCATCAATAGTAAAGGCGCCTTTTTAAATTTATCACACAAGCAATTGCAAAGGAGACAGTGTCCATGCAGCCAAAGTCTTACGTCAATTTCCACACTGAAATGATTGGCTCTGGTTAAAAACAAGTCCCAACTAGTCCAAAAGTGTCAGAAGCACTAATATCAGCAAACCCACAGATTACACGATCTCGCGTCCAGCATCCAAAATGCAGCAATTAGGTCAACAACCCCGCTCCGTGCACCGGATCTGATCGCCTATTGGCCGATAGCGCTGATTTACTGCAGCTATCTCACACCGTCTTAATTTACTACTACGTACCGAGTTTGTAGCCTTTTTGCACTATCTGTGCTTTTCCAAATTGGTGTATTGATTCGCTATTGTTTTTAGCTTTTTTAGAATTGTGTGAGGTTTTGCAACAGAGTTTTGACGGTGTTTGGCTGTTCGTATCATCGATCTGTTTTGTAAGATAATGTTGATATTAAGTATACTGTATAAACCAGTGTGTCTTAACCTTTTTCAGCCACAGGCCTCGCGGAACTCAAGTACAACTTTCAAGGCCAAAAATAAAAAATATTCGACGCGTAGCTATTACACTTGGTGGCATTTATTTTATATTAGCGGCCCGCCCCGGCTTCGCACGGGTATTTAATAATAACACTAAATTAAAAATCTAAAAACCGTTATTCGAACCATACGTAAATATTTTGCCATCAAAACCGCTGGACCGATTCTTACCAAACATGGCTAAGAACCAACGCAAGGGAACTGGAATTAAAAATGAAAAAAATCACATTGTCATCTAAATCAGTCCATGGCCTGTCAAGCAGAGGGTCGCGGGTTCGAATCCCGGGACGCTCCTGAGTTTTCACAATTTATGTGCGAAATTACTTTTATTAATTTATTACACTAACTTATATGGTGATTAAATCGTTTGTAAATTAGAGTAGCGTGGCGTCCATAGAACTCGATTCCCACCGGCTTGCCTATTTTAAGGCAGTGGGGCACTTTATTGTGCAGAATTAGAGGAAAAGGCTAGTTAAACTCCCTTCGGCTTGCCTTCTGATATACTTGACGCCACGCCACTGGTAGGTACCAAAAAAATTAAACATACTTATATATCATTTTATAATATTTACACATACATACATACACAAAGCACGTCTTTATGCCTTACGGGGTAGACAGAGCCTAAGGTAACAAGACCGACAGGCCACGTTTAGCAAGACACTGAGGGCGTAGAGGTGGAAAACGGGATCAAAATAGTGATGGGTTGCTAGCCGCAGCGCCTATAAAACATGATTCCTATGATTTTCGCCCATATATATATATATATATATGCATATTACTGAGTTTAAAATTAGTATTTACACATTTTATAGTATAACTTATAAAAATCTGTACTAAATTTAATTTATCTTTAATTTTCGATAGTGGTGCATCCACAGACCACCTACCATTAGACATGTAATACAAGGCGGCATTTTCTGGATCCTATTTGCGCAATTGCGCCTATAACTTCGAACGCAAACGCGCGCTCATTCAGTAGTGACCAGGAAACAGACGCGTAAGCAGCGAGTAACTGTGACCTAAAAACTACAATACTAAAAATACAAAAAATGCCAGTTTGCGCCGTAAGATGGTGTGGAAGCGACAGTCGCAAAAATAATTACAAGAAGGATAATATCACGTTTCATCGGTTAGTAGAAAGTTACGATAATACGTTAATAACAAAAAATCACCGGAGTTCTAATAACACTGGTCGCTAATAAGTACCAAGTCCATGTATGTCCTTGTTTGGCACGCTTTGCGTCGCGTTACATCTCTTTCTTGCATTCAACGGCACTTGTAAGTAGAGATGCGACCAAACCGTATCGATATAACTCACAAGTTTCGGAAGCTTTTTAAAGGCCAGATATGGCAGATTTTTAGAATATTCGAAAGGTGGAGCATGCACACTGGCGCAGTAACGCGTTAAGTTACGAAGCGGTTTCCCGGTTACCTTCCCATAAGAAGTTATCACTTCAAAATCTAACCGGTCAGTAACTTATCGATATACAATATCGACATACCCTCGTCTCTTTTATCTTTCTCTGTGACGTCACCCCTGCCGCCCGCTTACTTCGCATTCCGCAAATGTCGGCAGAAGTGTTTGCTTAGAAATTCGTAAAGATGGCATATCTCTAGGGTAGGTGGTCTATGGGTGCATCACAATTTATAAATTGCAAAAAAAGCAAGACAGCTTTATGTCGCTTTAGTACCTATCGGATATAAAAGAAAGACTAGTCTTCCGGTTCGTCGACTGTACCGGGGCTGTACATATGTACACACATACACAAATCACGTCTTTATCCCTTACGGGGTAGACGAGCCTAAGGTGGCAAGACCTACAGGCCACGTTTAGCAAGATTGTGGGCGCAAAAATGGCAAAATAATGGAATCAAAATTGTGATGGTGCCAGCCGCATCGCCTATAACATGATTCCTATTATTTTCGCCGGAACTGTATTGATATTATTATAGTAACTGTATTCACCAAGTTAATTCGAAGTCTCCGGGGCTCCCGCAACATTACCATTCGTCATAGATAACTGAAATTCCGCCCAAAAATGACAACGCCTGCACATCGCGTGTGATCTTATCGTTGCAGGCACGCGACGCGATGTACGACGCACTTTACACTCTGCTACCGTACTATACGGAACTGGGTTGTCATCACCATCATCATCTTCACTACATAGTATAAAACCCCGATCCTTAAATATGGAATGGGATGATAAAAAGTGCGGCTCAGTTTGCTGTTAAATAGTACTTGAGTTTTTATAATGCTGTGTTTTATTTGCTAACCTTACATTTTTAAGTTTTAATGTAAATTACTAACAATTTCTATGGATAATTATTGCCGGAATAAAGATTTATTATTATTATCGCGACTACATAGTATAAAACAAAGTCGCTTTCTCCGTCCCTATATGTCCCTACGTCCCTATGTATGCTTATATCTTCAAAACTACACAACGGATTTTGATGCGTTTTTTTTAATAGATAGAGTGATTCAAGAGGAAGGTTTTTATGTATAATTCTACGCAGACGAAGTCGAGGGCAGAAGCTAGTTAGCCTGTAAAGACTTCTAAGTCTTACACAAGGATAACTCACGTATCTTTCCCATCACGCCTTTGACGACGCGGTTGGCCTAGTTAGTAGTGACCCTGCCTGCGAAGCAAGCGTCCCGGGTTCGGATCCTGGTAAGGGCATATATTTGTGTGATAAGCACAAATATTTGTTTCTGAGTCATGGATGTTTCTATCTATATAAGTATGTATATCGTTATCTAGTACCCATAACACAAGCCTTACTAATATTTATTTATTTATTTACGCCTCTTTCCCAGGCAGAGACTACTTTGTTCCACTTGCTACGATCCTGACTGATCCTGATCTTTCGCTTTCTCCACATTCATCAATCTCTTCACACATGCGCGTCGGTTTCGGGTACTCCTGACTTGACCATTTTCCAAACCGTCTCCTTTGGTCTCGGAACGTCCGTCTAGGCCTTCCTCTCCCAACGCAATTCACGCTCCCCATATAGATCTGTTTAGTTAGTCTACTTTCATCCAGCCGCTCTACGTGACCAAACCAACTAAGCATACTTTTTGTTAATCACTATATCTTCTTTCACACCAGCAAGCTCCTTTATCACACTATTCCTTATTCTATAGGTCGCTAGTTACTGTTAATATAGTAAACTAGCTATTACCAGCGACTTTGTCTGCGCAGAATTCGTTTATCGCTATTGCAAGCAAACTATGCTGTTTTCCGGGATAAAAACTGTCCTATGTCCTTCCCCTCAAACTATCTGTATATCTTTCAACCAAAGTATACTTTTTAGAGTTCCGTACCTCAAAAGGAAAAAACGGAACCCTTATAGGATCACTTTGTTGTCCGTCTGTCCGTCCGTCCGTCTGTCAAGACCCTTTTTCTCAGGAACGCGTGGAGGTATCAAGCTGAAATTTATATCAAATACTCAGGTCTACTGCCCCTTGGAGCTGTGAAAAAATCAAAATTCTAAGCCAACGCAATCAAAAGATACAGCCGTTTATGCCGCAAATTTCCGCAAATTTTCAACTCTCAAGGGAATCAAAACCTACAAGGTAGTTCCCGTGAACGAAGAATCTTGAAATTTGGTATGAAGGTAGGTCTTATAGCACAGATTAAAGAATAATTGCGAAAATTGTAAATGTGTATGTATGTCTGTATATAGCAATGACCAATATAAAGTAACCCCACACTGCGTACATTTTGCTTTGGAGCAGGGCTCTGCTTACACTGGTTTTATATATTTATAGATAATGATACGGAACCCTCGGTGCGCGAGTCCGACTCGCACTTGACCGGTTTTTTTCTATCCTAGCAGCGTAGTACGTAGTCTGCGTGTATACTTTACTATAGTAAGTAAGAACTAGTCCAAACATGTCGAGCACCACTCGACTTTTATACGTGTTCGTTTTTGTGTAAATATGATCGAGTCTCACGGTAGTTTCATGTTGAAAGACTTCTAAGTCGTGAATAGAAACCACATTTTCCAGTAAAACTGCGCAAGATTAACACGGAGTACTAGTAATCGCAATTGATGATGATGATGATGATGTGGGGATGCCTAGCTGGGTCGGGCGGGCTGTCGATCCGCTGTGGCGATCATTCAGCCCAGTTCCCCTTGGTTGGAGCCGTCGGTTACTGTCCCAGTACCCACACAGCAACTCTCCTCGAATGTTCTTATTCTCCTGCCGAACATAACGACATATTTTAGTTCGATATCTCTTAGCTCGTCCTCCTCCAGTTCGTCCCAAATGCTTCGCGCCGCGCTGCCGCGTACATAACGCACTCGCTGAGGGCATGTTTGCTTGTCTCCTCTTTCCCACAGTGTGGGCAGGAGGGATCGTTTTTTATACCTATTATGCTTAAGTGCCTGGTAATCGCAATTAGTCAGCTCCTCAATTAAAAAACCAAATAAGAATATCAATCCCAACATATCATCATAATTGATTGATTGATTGAAATTAGTGACGGGTTGTTACTGTCTAATGATGTCACCCGTCAAATGATGCCACGAATTTACTGTTCCAACTTTTCACAAAAAAACGTGCATTACTATAATTAAAATCACAATACTGGGTCACAGAAGGTGGCGGGGGTTGTCAAAGGCGTAGTTTATGGGGGGCGACGTGCGTGCAGATAGCGATCTCTCCCAACACATGACAGTGCCGAAACTGAGGCGGTTACGTGCCGCTTTGTTTACTATATTTGTTTGTTTATCGTGAAAATGATCAGTTCCACATTTTCATATGCATTTCCTTTTGAACAAATGTGGTAAAAATTATAACGTTATCTATTATTGTTGGAGCGTGGCCCAAGGCAACAAGGCTTTAAGGCCACGTTTAGCATGATCGTGATTTATATAAGTGTAGAAACTTTAATTTAACAAAATTTATGAATTATGAAATTGAAATTGAAATTTTGGAAAAGGTCAGGTCAGGAGTACCAGAAACCGACGAGCATGTATGAAGAGATTAATGAATGTGGATGAAGCGAAAGAAGTATGTCAGGATCGTAGCAAGTGGAACAAAGTAGTCTCTGCCTACCCCTGTGGGAAAGAGGCGTGACGGTATGCATGTATGTATGTATGAATTATGCGCTAATCTCGAGAAGGCTAGCCTAGGCTTTTTTTTCGCTTGTTGTAATCCAACCTAAGTTAATGTGACGCAACATAATTGTTTATTGTTAACTTAATAAAAAAAATATGTTTCAGACTGAAATCAATAAAAACTGTACAAATAGCTCTATCTTCAGACTCAGTGATTTAACAGTATTTTAGTAAGTAGCAATTAATCGCTGCTAAGCAGAAGAAGACGTAAATTTGTGTACACACCTCGGGTGGTGATAAAGAAAGCCTTAGGTCGCATGCCTTTGGCTCGTGCGGCAAGTTCCTGCGAATGTATTTTAAACTCTCTCTTTGATGCTTCAAACTGAATTCAACTCGTAAGTCATGTTTTCTCTAACGTGTACATATTTGCTTGCAGGTAAGTCGTAACGAGAGCCGATGTCCGGTGCTTTGGGGCGAGCGTCGCCGCGGGGCGGGCATAACGACCGCTAAGTATTGTAAATGCAGTGAAAAATGCAGCGACCACCACATTTGTCCTCCATGCTGGTCTATTTATACTTATACTTATATAAATCACGTCTCTCCCTTACGGGGTAGGCAGCCTAAGGTAACAAGACCTAAAGGCCACGTTTAGCATTGTAGGCGTATTGGTGAAAAGGGGAATCAAAATAGTGATGGGTTGCTAGCCGCGTGGCCTATAAAAGTCAGTCTTATGACGCTGGTCTAGGAGTAAAGAAAAAACATAGAATGTACCAGTTGCTTCTCTACTCGCGCAAGTGGTAAAAGCCCAGGGAATGAGCGAAAATCTTAGGAATCATGTTATAGGCAATGTGGCTGGCAACCCATCACTATTTTGATTCCACTTTCCACATACGCCCACAATCATGCTAAATGTTGCCTTTAAGTCTTGTTTTCTTAGGCTCTGTCTACCTCGTAAGGGATAAAGACGTGATTTATGTGGTAGGATCTTATGAAAATTCTGTAAGTACCTACGGATTATTACCACCGTTTTACTCGCTCATTCCGAGTATTATAAAACCGGTCAAGTGCGAATCGGACTTGCACACCGATGACTCCGTACAAATCTGGCAAGTGAATAAAAAACCAGTGTTGGCAGAACCCTGCTTCCTAAGCAAAATGTAGGGAGTGTGAGGTCATTTTACATTGGTCAATTACATAGACGGATATATGAAAATATTCTGTTTTTAGTATTTGTCATTATAGCGGCAACAGAAATAAATCATCTAAGAAAATGGCAACTTTCTAGCTATCACGGTTCCAATTTTTCCATAGTAATTAGCACGTTTACGCGAGCAACAACTTGTAGCACAGCTAGCACAAGAGTGTGCGAGAGCTGTGTCACGCGCGACATAGATTAGCCATCTCTTTCTAGAACAAACAGTGAGAAAAAGACGGGAGTCTTTCGCGCGCGCGAGACTCGCGTTCTCTTGTTTTTGCAATTGCAACGTGCGAGCGCCATTTTCTTTTCAACTGTCACATTTGACATTTGCAAGGCAATAATTTTGTATAATAAATTCTTGCCTTATCCGACTTCTACTCTTGTCGGCTAGGGCCTTGTAAACTCGAACTTAACTCCCATTCAAAAGCCAACAAAGCCGCCTTACAATTTCAACCATAAACTAAATAAAATGCGCATAAAAACTTCTTGGGGACGAAAACATCGATTCATAACACAATACAATCTGTAATCGAATAAAAAGGGCCACACATCGGCTGGACATTGTCGTTTGTTATCTCGCCCAGGATCCGAGGGAAAGAGAAGCTCAAAAAGCACAGGCCAGGTTGATACTATCGCTGTAATTTGTATGCTACTTAAGGCAAATTTGAGGATGCGTTTTGAGGTTATGTTGAACCCGATTGTTAGAGCGACACGAGATTTTGTGTCTCATTTACACGTCATGAGTGAGCTACTTATAAAGTAAGAAAGCAATAGTTTTTCGAATTATTCCGAGACAAAACAACAGGAAAATAAGCTTACTTACTTAGTATTAAATCGATCGAGTATGCGGCGAAATTTTCATTCTATTCCAATTAAATTACGCGACCCAGAAATGAAAGAATAAACGTTCTAATTTTGAGAAATAGGTGGGAAAACTACCAATGAAAATTATACACATACACAAATCACGTCTTTATCCCTTACGGGGTAGACAGAGCCTTAGGTAACAGATACCTACAGGCCACATTTAGCAAGATTGTGGGCGTATAGGTGGAAAGGGGAATCAAAATAGTGATAGGTTGCTAGCCGAATCGCCTGTAACATGATTCCTAAGATTTTCGCCCATTCCCTCGATGGCCTTTTACCATCTGCGCGGGTAGAGAAGCAACTGGTATATTCTATGTTTTTTCTTTGCTCCCAGACCAGCATGGAAAATTATACACGCGCCAAAATGGTCATGGTCAATGGACCAGAAACGTTATGCATAGAATAATAAACTATTTGTAAAATCGCTGTTTCCTCTTCTGGAGTCTGGACTCCCCCCTACAGCTTCCGCGATTGTTCGGATCCGCCATATTTCTTTCGACAAAGCCGCGACAACTTGATGCATTCGCGTTCGATATCGCTTCGCTATTAATCCAGAATCGCTTTCGAACGCGTCCCTAATTGCCCCCGCGAAATATCGTTGACATTTTTACACCGACAACCCTTTAAAACCACTGCACACAATTTCAACTTTATGTTATCAATTATAAGACAGTCAATAGATGATTTTATAACTTTGTAACTTTAGTAAATCAGTGTGCAGTTGGTGTTGTGTTATTTGAACTTTATTTGCGTAGTTTTAAGGGTTGATCTGGGTGATTTTGTGTTGTAAGTTGGCGTTTGGATTTATAAGGCCGCCTATGCGCGTGCTCACATGTTTATGTGAAGAATGTTGCTTTTGTCAAGGATTTGTAGTCGATTTGTTAACGTGTGGCTAGTTTTATTATGAGGATGGTCGGCGTGTATCGTTGCTACTATTGAAAAAGGGCGTATCTCAAAAACTAGGTTACTCGGTACACTTTACTTGTTGTGTTTTAAGTTTCAGTTTTATTTAGGTAGGTACATATCGATTTAGGATTAAGATTTTTTTCGAATATTTGTGTTTTGATTTTAATTAGTAAGGTGCATTGGGGTAAATTCGACATTGGGGGAATTTCGAACTCGTGGATACCCACTAAACGGGGAACAATTCCATAATCTGGCAACGCTTATCTAGAAGCCAAAGACATTGGAGCTTCTAGGTAAGCGTTGCTAGATTATGGAATTGTTCCCCGTTTAGTGGGTATCTACGAGTTTCGAAATTCCCCCAATGTACTATACCCGTAATTAGAATTTCGTATGTGCAAAATTAAATACTGCCAATGACACTCTACTCACAAGCAACGTGGCTTTCTATTGGTAAAAAAAAACAAAATCGGTTCTGTAGATCCCGAGATTACCCATACAACCTCACAAAATCAATTTACCTAATATAAGTTTAAATTATTTTTAAATTAAGAATGAAGTGTCCATTACTGGTGCTTGTCAGCTTCAGTGTCCAACACTGGTGCTCTCACCCTACAAGGGTTCCCTTGCCTTTTCAGTAACGAAACCCTAAAGCTGATGAATTACGCGCAACGCATACGCATCTGAATACAATGCGTACGCGCTTCGTTAGCGCCGCGATCGACGTGCCGCCATCTTGACTTGACGCGAATAATTTGCTCACCTGTTGCTTGGGGCTTATATGGTAACCAGGGTTGCGAGTTATATCTAGTCTCATGCTCCGTGGGAGACTGGCAACACCGTTCACACACGCAGTGGCTCTCAACCTTTTTTTTAATTCGTACCCCTGAAAAGTACCTACCTACCCTTCATACTGTCGCAGACAGCGAGTCTAAGAGTTATTTTGGGACTCTTTTCTAAAATGGCGTCTGGTAAGATGATTATTAAAAACTCAAGCTGAAATAGAACAGCGTTTGCCTGGCCTCCAACTTCGATACCCTCACGGATTCAAAAATCCAACACGTACCTTCAAATAAAGTTTTCTGTGACGATTCGCTTTTTGTCTCTTAATTTTCTTTTTTTTACGCTGATACAGTGCTGCATTTTTAAGGAATTTTGCAACAGTCATCAGATTGCGGTAGTTTAAGTTAGGTTAGTTTACTATCAATTTTAAAAAAACTTACTGTTTCTGAACAAAAACGCTTTATGGCAAAGTAAAGCATACATTGGAATCTTCAATTTATGGCACGAAATGTAGACCCGTTCTGTAAGTTTTGGCGAGTTCCCTGTATCTTTATTCTCACTATGTCATAAGACATCTTACTTGTTACTCCTCAAGAAACAGATTTACCACTTTCGGGGTAATTACCCCCAAGTACCGAACCACAGCAATACTATAGCGAATTCCATTAGTCGGTGTCTGTGTCTGTTTCTACCCCTAGCGCCATCTAGTATCGAATATAAGAACTAAGATGACAAATGGTTGGGGGTTAGTAACAAAATGGCGTCCAAAGGGCTTAGTAATGAAAATATTAATTTCTGGTACTTTATTGGCCATGGTTTCTTATAAACGGCCTAGCGCATTCGACCAATTTTCAAACGGTTCATGATGAAAAATCGCAAGTAGGTATTAAATTTGACTAATTTTATAAAACATAAGTACTCGAAAGATTGACGTAAACAGAAAAGAAAGTGTGTAAAGTGTCCATGCACCGATAAAAGTAGCAACTGACGAAACACCGCATGCAATGGTAAACAATCGGCTATACCATAGACACGCCACAGATAAGTAAAACATGGCTGCCGAACAAAAATCGAGATAGCCCCGATCCGATCGAACAATGCTAGGTCTCATTAGCTGTTGTCGATGGAAATTGTGCAATTCCACGGGAATCGAGCGAATCGATAGTCGATACATTGATTTGGAATGCCCTACGTCACTGGCAGGTGCCTAATGATTTAAACTTTTATGAAGAAAAAAAAATGTATACTGGCTGGTTTTAAAAAATAAAAAAAACTTTCACTAGGGATTGTAGCATGTTTATTTTTTTAGTTTGTTTTAGTGGTGCGCCATTTCGCAAATTTCTCTATGCTTTATCTTTCCGCTAGCAAAATAAAATACAATAATTAATTGAGGTTGTTCGGAAATCGCCGCAATTTATTTTCTCAACCATGGTCGAAAGGGTGATTCATCTCTCCGCCTCGGAGGCGCGAATTGCCGAGTGAGTCATCATGTAGGTGTGAAATGTCTTAACTTAAGTAACGAGATATTCTGCTCGGGCTTTCGAACTTTCAAGTTTAAGAAATAAATAGGAGATTATCGATTCATTCATAACTGTAACCCACCTAATTAATTAATTATTAAATAGTCATGTCTTTAGAATACTTTGGTCACTGTCAGAATTATGCAGCCGACCTTCGTTATTTAATTAAACCTTTTAAAAAAGTTAGGTGCTACATAGTTATAAAAGGCATTAAAGATAATAAACATAACATATCACCTCGCTATCTTGAATTTCTTCCTTAATCGTCCATTAAGCGGACATTTTCAATCAGATCCGACGTTTTTACCAATTTTCCGCGATCAGCGATCATAAGTTCGAATGTAGTCACGATATCCCAGGATTCAGCCGATCCTTGCCGACCGACCACGTTCGTACAATCTCTGCGCACGTTAAAAAAACTACTTTGCTACTCACTACATTGTGTCCATAATCCGTCGCCGCTTTGTTAGTTATATGACGTTCTGTCGCAGAACTGGAAGGGTATCCCCGTCGAATAAGCCAAGATTTGAACGATCTGATTTAGATTGTTCCGCGGTTTTGCTAAGGTTGGTTTTGGGTTGTTTTGTACTGTGACGTGTGACGTTTCGCTTTGTGAATAGGTCGGCGCTATCGGCATCACCTTAATGATGTCTCGATGGCGGATAGCCATTGTGTTGGATGTAAATTTGTACCCGTCGGCGCGGTTAATGATGTGAGAACAAACTGAGATCCCGATAGCCCGATCAGGATCGCGGGATTGTTACAATTTTGAATCGCGCTTTTTTAATATTCCATTTGCTCTGGTATATTCTGTCATAAATGGAGGCGGTCGTGTTTTGTTTTTCTACAATGCCGCCGGTTCGTATCCCCAATTCAGTCTTACGTTTATTGCTGCATTCTTCGTTGGCGGGCGTGAACCTGTTTGGGAATTCGACAATTTGTTGCTTATCGCGACAGGGAAGTTATATGGCGTCGTATTACAATTAACTTTTACTATGTCTATTAAATGTCTACTTACCTCTATAATTAAATGCTGTGTCCTCTCTAACCTGTAGGATTTCTACTTTCTATTCCTTTAAGGTTTCAAAAGAGCAAAACAATGGTAAAGCCTTTATGAGACAATCACTACTGTCATTCGATTAAACACGTTATAAACTCGGCCAAGTCATAACGACTACCATTTATTATCTTTACAACTCATTAGGAACTATTTAGGCGGACCTTTTTGCTAAACAAACTCCTTTCTAAACGCAAAAACCCTTCACGTACATCACAGCACAAACAAAACGCTACAGATTCAAAATGGCCGCGAAAATGGCGCCCATCATGGCGTCATTAGCTTCGGTTATCGCACTATTTTGTCGAATAGACAAAATTTTCAGTCTTTCAACGTGCGGCTACGTAATGAGGGAAGTAAATGGCGTTTGGTAGACGTGATAAATAATATACAGGCGTGAAACTGACAGAACGGTTTTGGCGGGAAATAGGAACGTGCACTTTACTTACCACAGAGCAGACATGTTTTTTTTAAATCACTAAAGTGGTTTACACACCTGCTTGGTGGAAGTCCTTGCATTATAGGATTTCTAGGTATAGCTGATGTTTTATAGAGATTATCGTAGATAAGTAATACCATAAGTGTAACCTATAACTCATGCTGCTGTTGACTTAACATTACAGTTCGTATTTATTATGTTCTGAATTAAATTAGAATTACATTACAACCATACAGCTATAGAACTTGGTATGTACAACAAAGAAGACTTTAAAAATGTTATTACACTTGTTACGCCACAAAAAAGCAGAAAACATTCCCAGCATTTCAATTACACATAGCAACCAACAATTAAGTCGCTCCTACAAACCAAAACATCTTTATCGATTATCGATTCTTTTTTTTCGATTCGATAATCCGAGTCGAGCGTGGCGCCGGCCGATCTGGTTTATCGTTGAATTATCGCGGACTAATGCACTGCGCGAGATAACCGACATAAGAGCGGGTGCAGATAGCCGGGTGTGGCCATGTTAAAAATAGTTTACACGCATAGTTTGTCTGTGGCTGATTAGGGTTGCCTCTTGTTTCTTAAAACAATGTCGCTATACCTTCTTTCAGCGACATCTGTCACACGCAGTAAGTACTTCGGGCATTTCCTTATGAACATTGTATGTTGTAGCTGCTACCAATTATTAAAGTTGTATTCATGTAGTAATTGACAGCACTATTTTGTATTAGATTTTCATCTTGCAATTTAGGCTCAGTTATTGTATTAAAAAAAGCCGTGGTAGCCTAGTGGTTTGATCTGTGGCCTCTCAAGCAGAGCGTCGTGGGTTCAAATCCCGGGCGCGCACCTCTGAGTTTTTCGGAATTTATGTGCGAAAATTACATTTGAAATTTGCCATGAGCTTTTCGGTGAAGGAAAACATCGTGAGGAAACCTTGCACACATCTGCGAAGAAATTCAATGGTGTGTGTTAAGTTCCCAATCCGCACTGGGCGCGCGTGGGAACTATAGCCCAAACCCTCCAATATACGGAGGAGGCCTATGCCATGAGGCACGCCGAATTACGCGACAATTTAATAATAAAACAACAAAAAAAAAAAGAAAAAAAAAAAAAAAAAAAAAAAAAAAAAAAAAAAAAAAAAAAAAAAAAAAAAAAAAAAAAAAAAAAAAAGAAATTGTAGCGAATTCGGAATAAAAAGGCTATATTATATTATTATTGTTGATGCGAATTACTTATGTAACGTAAATATATATAATTAGATATGATTATTCAAATCTTTAACATCAAAGATATTTGAATACAACAATACATAACACCTACGATGGGATTTTCACAACTAATCAAATTAATTAGATACCTACTTAAATAATATTCCAATCAAAAACAGTCTCCACAACCCTAGTAACATTCTTAAAAACGGAATACCTTCGAATTCCAAATTCAAATTCAAACTTATCGACCGCCGAAAGGAAATACATCTTCCTTATTTAAATTGTCATTACGAACTCTTTCGTTTATCGTCTGAGGGTAGATGGCAATAATAAAAATTATCTATACAAATGGGCTGGGATTATGCGACAACATAAATTCGGATTGGACCAATGGCGGAGGCGATAGGGTCAACGGTTTTTCGGCGCTAGATTTTAGGGATGGTACTAATAATATGATTTCTTGAATTAACATGGTGTTCCCCAGGGCGGTATTTTGTGGCTATTACTATTCCTCCCTAATATTAGCCAATTGCTAAACGTCACAGTGTTTTCTTTATACAGATACTAAAGATAAAATATAAATAAGTCAGTTGTTCCAGACAAATGAAACTCAGCAAATAATTACTCTGATTTAGTCTCAGTGTATGCAACTTATACCAGCAGCATTTCCTAACTGATCTCAATTAAATCTCATAAATTTAGCTTCGACTTATTAATTACGGTGCACCCCTTCACCCCTTTGAAATATCTATGGCAGCGAATAGAGAAATATTTGAAAGTCCGATCCGAAAAAGGAAAAACCGGCGGGCCAGTATCGGCGCAGACACTGCAGAGTTATTGGACAAAAATGCTAATGCTTAAATCTCCGCTAGCTTGCTCGCAATCAGAACGACGCCACTTTTTACTGAGCACACCGATTTTTAGGGGTCCATAGTCACCACAAAACGGGATGACATTGAACTTCGGAGAGACTAAACTACAAAAAGTAGTTTGATGACGAACTCGCGCATTCTTATTCGCGTTTACTGCTCCATATGTCTTCGATCTTCTTTTCGTCTACCAAACATTCACCGCATTAAAACTACTAGCTGTCGATGCTTCCGTTCCAACGTCAAATATAAGTGCGTGCAAAAGCCTTCAGTTCCATAGTTAAAGTGTGTTCGTTGGACTCTTTTAGTGTCGTAGGAATTTCTTTTGAGAATATGCGCTACAGATGTGCTAGTACAGTTAGCATCGAAGTGGTATTTTCACTAGTTATGTGGTTTCGTAAATCATAGACTAACCTTAATATCATTGTAGCTCATCGCTCTTCGCCACTCCATCCTTACTCGGCCCCACGCCGCTTCGCCTTGGTTTATTTTCAATTCGTGTGTTATCGATATAACGGCCGTGTTATTCGATTAACATCGCATAGCTCGATCCCAATCGCTGCAGTTTTCTTTAATTACACAATTTAAATTGCGGTGACTCCGTATCAGCGCCATCTACCGGGCGCGCTAGCAATTTTTCAAGATCGCGAACACCGATTAAAATGCGAATTTATTAATAAATACCTCGTGTCGCCCTCTAGAGCTTTCTCGCGCTTATGATGCCTGTAAAAAACATGTCGCGTCGATAACGCAGGTTTATTCAATTTATTCATGGATTCAATTGATTTCTTTGGCTGCAATCAACGGATCTGCTGCTCCGATGCGTGGTTTATGACGAGTGCAATAAAATAAATAAAAACGTTCATGTAACTTGTAAGTTGTAACTTGTAACCCATCGCGTTAGACCGATCCATCAATGGCTCGTTAGCAACCGTTTTCTTTTTTCGAACCGGCCAGTGTTGTACCCGTTTTTGTGGTCGTAGAATATCGATTGTCGGTAGTAATTGGTATGAGAGTAGCCGGTGTTAACACGATGTTTGATGGTGAGACGGTTAATTATTTCCATGTCGTAGGCGTTCGGAGATCGTATCGCTGTATCTTACAAAAGAAAATGGATCGTTTTGACGCGATTGTTCCATTGTAACAATGAGTTGTTGGTTTAAAACGGGCGCTATCGTCCGATGTAGATAGTAGATTTCTGCATTTAATTTCCGATTTCGAAATGTTATTGTTAATTTGTGAGTCTTTGGGTGCATTTGCATTCGCGAACGGCGCGGTATCGTCCCGATCGCTTATCGGCGATCGTTCGGCGAACGTCGCGAATTCCGCTAATCAAATTACGCATTCCATCGAATTTAGTGTCAAAGCGGCCGCTCTATCTGCGCGAGCGCAATCGCCGTATTAATATTCGATCTTGAGGCTTTCGATTCGTATAATTAAAATCGAGATCGATACGATTGGCTTGGATTCCGTCACGTAGTACATCACAGGCGCCGCCCACTTTTGACGCCTCCGGCGCGTACGCAGCTTTCGTGTTTATTTATCGCGCGATTATCAATCGCTTCGCGCCATATTGGCAGCCATTTTGTCGAAACTGTAATTATTATTGAGTTACGAAATTTATTGTGGCCGACCTAAAGCCTGCCGGGGAACGTTCTCTCGCTCACTTACACACTTATGTACTTACCAACTTGTTTATATAATGTACATAGATACATAAATCACGTCTTTATCCCCTGCGGAGCAGACAGAGCCTAAAGTATCAAGACCTAAAGGCCACGTTTAGCATGATAGGCGTATAGTTGGAAAGGTGAATCAAAATAGTGATAGGTTGGTAGCCGCATCGCCTATAACATGATTCTTAAGATTTTCGCCCATTCCCTCGATGGGCTTTTACCATCTGCGCGGGAAGAGAAGCAACTGATACATTCTGTTTTTTCTTTTCTCCCAGACCAGCATGGAAGGACCCAAATGAATGTCTTACCTGTAATCAAGCATTGTGGGTTCCATGCAGTGGCGTAACTATAGGGTGGTAAGTGGCAAAATGCCACGGGCCCCTAGCTCTACGGGGCCCCGAACTGGCTTGGTTTAGAGCACAGAAGGGACGCTGATGCACTTCTTTATATTGAGGAAGGAGCCCCATCTGACGAATTTGCCGCGGGCCCCAGACGTTATAGTTACGCCATTGGTTCCATGACCAAATTGTGGATGTTTATACCTACGTTAGGTCAAAGTATCCTAAACCGACGAGCATGTATGAAGAGATTGATGAATGTGGATGAAGCGAAACGTATGTCAAGATCGTAGCAAGAAGGACAAAGTGGTCACTGCCTACCCTAAGGGAAAGATGCGTGACTGTATGTATCTGTGTAATCGATTGAGCTTTGGTTAGATGAGTAGGTATATCTCCTTAATCACCAAATAAAAGTATTACAATATTTTCTAATGCGAACACCAGAAGGCAAATCCAGGCTTATTTCTTTTCCGTAATTCTAATTAGAACTTTATAAAGCCGCTAATAATTCTGAACCCAACAATCAGTCCTTTACAGCTTGGCATTACTCAAACGAAAGCTAAGTACTGAAATCGCATGTGTTTTTGCCCCGTGTACCGCATATCGTCTCGTTTTGCATAGATTTAAAAACTCGATAGTTATGCTAATGTCGAGTGCCGTGTTTACTTGTTCCTGAGTTACTGCGCGCTGGTAATAGACCCCTGGCTCAGAATTACACTTTTTAGAGGATTTTTGCCGGATTCGATTGCGTGCGAGCAGGACGTATGAATCAAATGTAGGAAATGAGGCACGCGAAAGCACAGGACGAGCGTTGTGATACACATACATACATACACAAATTATGTCTTTATCCCTTACGGGGTAGACAGAGCCTAAGGTAACAAGACCTACAGGCCACGTTTGGCAAGACACTGAGGGCGTAGAGGTTATGATGTTTTAAACCGTATTAAATAGCTCAGATACAATAAAAACTCAAGATGGAATTCTGCGAACAGTTTGAGTTTGAGGAGTTTAAAGTACGCCTTGCGATGTACATGTGTGCGTGTCTCAAACAATTTGTTTGGCTAAGTTCCATCGCGCTTGTGTGCGTGATTGTGTAGGCACACGCTATGGCACAACTTAAATCGGCCTCAATTAGCCGTTCAAAGGACTCCATTTTGAGTTTATATTTTGGTCTAAGTACACGCTGTATTTTTACAATTAGCCAAGACACAATGAACTTCAGACAGATTATTGTCGTTTCGGCGAAATTGTTTAAAGTATCGTTTCCCGAACTATTTATCTCAAATTATCATTTGGCCAAATTAACATTTCAGTAAAAGACACTGGCCAATTAAACATACACACATACATAAATCACGTCTTTATCCCTTACGGGATTGACAGAGCCTAAGGTAACAAGATCTAAAGACCATGTTTAGCATTATTGTGGGTGTATGGATGGAAAGGGGAATCAAGATAGTGATGGGTTGCTAACCACATCGCCTGTAACATCTGTTTTTTCTTTGCTGACAGACCAGCATGGAAGTGTGGTAAATTAATGCTTAACAAATAATTTACCTACTTGGTCATTAGCATAAGAGCTAACCTAACTTTTTTTTTATTCGGAGGGAAAATGCATTACGCACTATCCACCGCGCCCTTGGGACGACGCGGCGGGGTGTATGGGGCTCTCCTCCTCCATTCTTTCCCTCCTATTTGGGAGCGAAGGAATGTAGAAGGCATACCCATTAAAACCTCCGGTATTCCCTCAACTGCCAGATAGCGGGTGCTATGGGAGCATATTGTGAACCACAGCACCCGCTGGCCGGCCCAGCCACCCTAGCTGGACCTCCTCTCCGAGAGGGGGGGGATCGGGAAGACTCCCCCTAGTGACAGTTACCTAACCATGCATCCTTGGCCTTACCATGACGTCTTAATACGATCGAATTCCGATTCTTTAGCTGTCATTTTTGACACTTCTGTTATGGATCTGACAGCGATCGATCCAACTTTGGTTCGAATTGTTCGGAATGGGGGCTGTCGCGTGTGAATTTGCCACTAGAGGCGCTAGAGTCGCTAGAGTCGCGTGAGGTCCAATAACATTCACTGTTCACTGGTTTTGGTTGTTACCTTACATGTTGAAAAGTGATCTCCTTCGTGAATTTATCGCAAATATGGAATATTTGGCAATGAATGTGAACGCTTTGAAAGTGGATTTTTTTTCGAACAAAACGGAACTGCACAAAGTTGTGGCATAGCTACTCGATTTGATAGTTATTTATGATTAATAAACTTAATGCGATTCAAGATTTAAAACTTTAAAAAGATGTATAAAGTCGCGTTTGACAGCTATACCTCTGGACCTTAGTCAACAGTGGCGCCAACTGGTGAGCAAAGAAATGATAGTCCCCATTGAGTCGCATTGGTAATTCCTAAAGACTTTTGGCAGCAGGTAGTAACGCAGTATTTATGATGTAATGTCCACATCCCTTAAGGGAACTGTTTCCTTGTGTGCGTGGTTCGCGTTTGTGGACGATTGTATTTATGTAAACATGAAAAACAATTGACGTGTGCCGTATGCCCGCGAAAAATGGCAATAAATGCGGTGCAAAGATTAACTAAAGGCAACCCATAGCTTGATAACGTCCTTCTAAGTGCTGTATTTAAATAGTTATAATAAGAGCTCAACCTTGCGACGGGGCGTGGTCATATTAAAGAAAGAGCGATTATTTCTCACTACTCATTCTATCCTGGTACCTCGCCTGACTAATAGGCATAAAAATTAACTTATACCAGTCGACTTAGGCTTCGTGGATAAATGATTAGTTTAGTTAAATGGCTAGAAAAAATATAGCTGGTATTATGTCTAATACTTTTATTATTATATGGTGCATTGGGGTAAATTCGAAATTGGGGTAATTTCGAAACTCGTGGATATCCACTAAACGGGGAACAATTTCATAATCTGGCAACGCTTATCTAGAAGCCAAAGACATTGGAGCTTCTAGGTCAGCGTTGCCAGATTTCCTACGATTTTCGCCCATTCCCTCGATGGGTAAAACCATCTGCACGAGAAGAGAAACAACTGGTACATTCTATGTTTTTTCTTTACTCCCAGACCAACATGGTAGAGATATTCCTTGATAGTCTTTTACCATTTGCGCGGGAATAGAAGCAGCTTGTACGTTCTATGTTTTTTTTTGCTTTAGGTAGTATGCTTAGTGTAAGTTTTCGGTCACAAAGACGTGTCGAACGCGTTTGCGTTAAAACGTCAATTAGGTACTATATATGAGAAATTTTAGTTGCCTTTTCGTTTTGCTTGTGGCACTGTTAATTTTCCCATAGTAATTGAAACGTCAACGCGACAGTGTTCGAGACGTTTGTCGTGCCTTAAACTAGAGGCTCAGACCAGCGTGAAAGTTGATTTTTACAGTAGTATTTGGTGATTTTCGTTTATGTGTACAAAGGTCATTATCAGACCTTTTTAATTCCCCGTTCCCCCCTTATCTCGCAATCGCACGTGTGCTACTATTTTTTTAATTACAAATATGTTAGTTACAAGTGTTGATGAATGACCTGGCTGTTAGAGAGCGTTGGAGAGTGGATGTGGCATGATATTGTTGGATAAATACACAATAACAGTGCCTATTTTGTTTTTTAAAGCAGTAGTAACACAGGTACAAACTATTTATCGGAAGTACGATTTGTTTGAGCATTCGATGCTTTTTATTATGTATAGGTAAAGTTTTGCTTGCGACTTCGTCCGAAGTAACATACCACCTTCATCCTCATTATTTGAATGAGAAAACTAAAATGAAATTCTAATAATAGTCATGTGAAAAAGGAAGATCCCTTAGGAGATTGCGGGCCTTGTGCAAGGTCCGTCCGGATCGCTGCCACCATCTTACTCGCTAATCCTGCCGCTAAGTAGTAGTGCTTGCACTGCTGTGTTCCGGTGTGGAGAGTAAGACAGCCGGGGAAATTACGGGCACAAGAGGCATTTCATCTTAGTCCTCTAGGTCGGCAACGCATCTGCAATCCCTCCGGGGTTGCGGGTGTCTATGGGCAGTGGTGATCACTTACCATTAGGTGACCCACTTGCTCGTTTGCCTTCCTATTCATATAAAAAAAAAAAGATGCGCGCCAGGAACTACCACAGCCATAGCGAAAGGAACCAGTTGAGCGAACCACTGTGACATCTTAATCTTCTCTCTGAAGACATGCAAGATGTATCCGAATAACATGCCGATGAAGAAGGGCGGTGACCGCACCAAAGTATTAATGTTATAATATAGCATGAACTCTACAACGTTCCCCGTAGCTGTACAGCCGTCCTCGCAGCCATAAGGGCTTCAATGTGCCTCCTTGAGCCTTTCAATCTTATTGACACTGCTCTTATGACTGAGATCTGTAGGCTTATTATCTAACTCGCTCGCAGTCGCCATCGTGTTCATTTTGACAGTTCATGTATGGGCTGACAATTGGCACCGGAATCATCTGGCTGTCACATTCATACAAGAACTGTCAAAATGACACGAAGGCGATTGCGAGCGAGTTAAGTAATAAGCATACTGTACTTTTACTTGTTCAAAAATTGGCTGTATCAAACTCAAATAATTAAAAGAAACGAAATGAACGCGAGATCGATTCACGTAGTTGTCTTTGTAATTTTTTTTAATGTGGCAACACTAGGAATATTGCCGCATCCACGTTTCACGCAGGCCACCTCAAGTACTTAGAGTTCATGAATATTAACCATACTCGACATCAATCATGCAGTATTACCACAGTAAATCAAAAAGGCCCAAAGCACCCACTTGTCAGGCGACGTGCTCCTTTGCTCGACTCTTAAGGGGTTGCCATAAGAAACTTTACTCCATGGTCGGCAAAGGGTTGCCATAAGGAACTGGGTTAATTCTTTTTGTTAATTTTACCCCGTTTTCATGGTGATTAGGGAATGTTAATTAGTTATGGATAAGGATATTAGGGGGTTATTAAGTGCGAGAGTTGTAAATCATGTTGTATAGGCGATGTGGCTAGCACATACCTACATACAAATATCTCGTCTTTATCCCTTACGGGGTAGACAGAGCCGGGGTAACAAAACCTTAAGGCCATGTGTAGCATGATTAAGGGCGTGTAGGTGGAAAGGGAAATCAAAATAGTGATGGGTTGCTAGCCGCATCGCCTACAACATGATTCCTAAGACTCTCACCCATTCCCTTGACGTGCTTTTATCATCTGCGCGGGAAGAGAAGCAACTGGTAAATTCTATGTTATTTCTTTACTCCCAGACCAGCATGGATATTCCTCATGAAGTCCATTCAGGAGTTTTCGAGTTCATTGCGTACAGACAGACAGAGCGGTGGACTTTCTTTTAAAATATGTAGTGCTAATGATTTATGTAAGTATAGATATACTCGCAACACCGGAAGGAATGACTTTCTTGACCTGTGGCCTCTCAAGCAGGGGGTCGTGGGTTCGAGTCCGGGCTCGCACCTCTGAGTTTCGGAGTTTATGTGCGATGGAACATTTGAAATTTACCATGAGCTATAACTTTTTATTGATTTGTACAGAAGCCGGTTAGGTCCAATAACTGGTTTTAAATCAAGAAATATTTTTTGTTACCTACTAGAGGTAAGTACTCGTCGGGGGAGAACAAAGACCTATCTTGTATTTTCGGCTTAATGTAAGATAGGAGCTATGGTTCTCTTAATAGAATTCAAACTACAATAATTCTAATTTGTAAGATAGATTTTAATTATTTCCCATAGATTTTGTTTTTTGTTTATTTTAACGATGACCAACAATGCCGGATTTAGAGGTCTGGAGGCCTCTGGGCAACAAAGGAGTGGAGGCCCTCTGGCCTCAAATTATTTTACTTCCCAAGTTGTTTACTAATGTTTACCTACAGTACCTAATCTAAATTTGATTTTTTTTCCGAAGTATATTGTGGGGCCCCTCTTTTGTGGAGGCCCCGGGCACGGTATATATATAAGCTAAAGAAGTAAGGAAACTACGAACAAATCGGTTGAAACGAAACACGCACACAGGCGCGCGCTTTACACGGCCCCTAAGCGGACCTGAGCCTGAGCGGAGTGGACGAGGTCCGCTTAGGGGCCGTGTAAAGCGCGCGCCTGTGTGCGTGTTTCGATTCAACCGATTTGTTCGTAGTTTCCTTACTGCTTTAGCTTATATAATATATACTGTGCCCCGGGGCTGTAGCCCCGGTTGACCTCCCATAAATCCGGCCCTGATCACCAATGTGAAGAATGCGAGCGATAAGACTTGGTGACATGAGTACTCCACCCTCAAAAGAAAACATCTCGCTTGTTTCCAATTATATAAAAAAGTTACTCTTTAAGTAAAGAAAATACATAGAATGCACCAGTTGCTCCTCTTCCCGCACCGAAAGGGCAAATATCTTAAGAATCATGTTATAGCGACCATCATCAGCCTCCACCGGTTTCGCGCAACTTTCACGATGTCGGTCCACCTCGTGGGAGGCCTGGCAATGCGTCTTCCGGTTCGCGGTCGCCACTCGAGAACTTTTCTCCCCCAAAGGTGGTCTGTTTTAACGATGTAGCGGTACCCATCATTATTTTGATTCCCCTTTCCACCTTTCCTTTCTACGCCCACAATCATGCTAAACATGACCTTTAGGGTTTTGTCACCTTTATTTTTACCCAGCAGATGGTAAAAGCCCATCGAGGGAATCATGTTATAGGCGATGCGGCTAGCGACCCATCGCTATTTTGATTTCCCTTTCCAGCTATACGCCCTTAATCATGCTAAACGTGGCCTTAAGGTTTTGTTACACTAGGCTCTGTCTACCCCGTAAGGGATAAAGACGTGATATATGTATGGTATGGTATTTTTACCCCGTTTAGGTTAAATTCACAATTGGAATACTACGAAAATGTGCCTATTCTGCCAAAGTTTAACACGTTCGCTGTTTTGCTTCCCGTGATATAACGAAATGATTTTTCAACAATATTGCATACATTAGGTCCGTTATCGCGCGCGGTGACAACGATTTATTCGTCATGAGCCGGGACATGCCCACTACAAGGCAATGTTTATCTACCTCGCTTACCAACGTTTTTGCTCGCCGTGCCCATAGCACCACGGCACGGCGTGATTTTAAAACATACTTACATAAATCACGTCTTACGGGGTAGAGCCTAAGGTAAGACCTACATGCCACGTTTAGCACGATTGAGGTTTTTTTTTTTATATTAATAGGTAGGCAAACGAGCAAGTGGGTCACCTGATGGTAAGTGATCACCACTGCCCATAGACACCCGCAACCCCGGAGGGATTGCAGATGCGTTGCCAACCTAGAGGACTAAGATGAAATGCCTCTTGTGCCCGTAATTTCCCCGGCTGTCTTACTCTCCACACCGGAACACAGCAGTGCAAGCACTGCTACTTAGCGGCAGGATTAGCGAGTAAGATGGTGGTAGCGATCCGGACGGACCTTGCACAAGGCCCTACCACCCGCAAAGGATGGAAAGGGGAATCAAAATAGTAATGAGTTCCTAGCCGCATCACCTAACATGATTCCAAAAATTTTTCGATGGGCTTTTACTATCTGCGCGGGAAGAGAAACAACTTGTGCGTTATATTATTTTTCTTTGCTCCCAGACCAGCATTTAAGAACATTTTAAAACATACCTACATACATAAATAACGTCTTTATCCCTTACGGGGTAGACAGCCCAAGGTAGCAAGCCGCAGAAGCCACGTTTAGCATGATTGTGGGTATATGTGGAAAAAGTAATCAAAGTAGTGATAGGTTGCAAACTGCATCGCCTATAACATGATTCCTAAGAATTTCGATCATTCCCTCGATGGGCTTTTACCATTTGCGCGAGAAGAAAAGCAACTTGTACGTTGTATTATTTTTCTTTGCTCCAGGACCAGCATTTTAATTTTTTTAAAACGAAAATAATTTTATAACAACCGATGTAATCACTGACATAATGGCACGCGTATCCTGACCCTCCAGGCAACGAATCTGCTATTTTTAACATAGTAATTATTTTTTATTTTTTACCTTGAGATTGACACATTGTTAAAATTATACGGATAAGTCACGTACTACGACCAAGAATTGCATTCAGTGTGCACGTCCGGCACAGGTGACCGATCTGGAGAGATTGCCTTAACTACAGCACGTGGCGCAACGTCACACTAAACTACTGACTGACTTTTTGAAGTTAAGCACTACATGGCAGCATGGCTGCTCGCTCCCACTTGTACATAATGTCACAATTGTAAATATGAAACATACTCACGTCAAGTTACTAACCATTAAGCTTTTAGATTCCGTAGGCAAATATCAACGAACCAGTATCGAATAAATGACTTTCCGCCAAGTATCTAGCGGCGCATTCTTCTTGGCAATGATAGTCTTTCCGAATGCGCTGCCCTTGGCGAAATAAACTTTTTAAATTTATAATTTGTTCGAAAACTAAACCGCATTTCTACAAAACCGTGTGTTAGTGGACACGCGGCGAAGTCCGCGACACAGGATGATAGCGGAATCGAACCCGCGATATGTTAATGCGCGTCCGATCGTGACGCACGCCCGTCGCCGTCATCGCCATCTGATACCACTAAATATATTTGCTAAATTCAAGAATTGCTGAATTAGGAATGCTTGTGAAGAGCATGTTTGTTAGTGTAGACTCTACACTGTAGTTTTCAAGCTATTAAAGCGATGCGTAAACGTTTTGAGGCTCCCAGGTGAGATTAGTTCGAGGTCTGTCTAAAGCATTATCGAACAAACATACATTTACATACATAAATCACGTCTTTATCACGTTTAGCATAATTGTGATGATTGATTATCGATACTATTAGTATTATGTATTATTAGGTTTTTATTAAGAAAATTTAATGTCAATTTTCGGACACTGGCAGCTTTTTCAAACTTTATAGTACCTAAGTATTAAAAAGAAACAGGGGCGATTGAATTTCGAACACTCGAAATTTCGAATTTAATTACGTTCGTTCCTTACTATATGACAGATGAACTAACACGTACAACACAAACAAATCAAGATGCCAACATCGATAATCTACACAGTCACTCAACCTCTTTGTTCATGTTTTATTTTAAACTGGCAACAGTGCACTAATGGCGTCCAAATCGTAGTGACGTTAAGTTGACAGCGCGTAGATTCTTTGTTGATGGTAACTTTGATAAATACTTTCCAAGTTGGCAAGTTAGCTTGATTTCATTTTAATTTACGGTATTTGCGTGGCGTTAGCTTTTCTTTAGGGTGTAATTATTATACTACTTAGGTTGCCTATTCGTTGTTATTTATTAGTAAATAATTACTTACGCGCATACTTATTCATTTACCTATGCTTTTATCCAAAACTTACTTTCTCAGGGGACTACAGTAAGAGTAGGGTTGCCATATGAAAAAATTAAAAGTCCTGACAATTTTTTATAATAGAGATTTGACGTAGGTTGAATTATGTGCCAGTGTGGCACTGCGGTGCGCGGTGCACTGTACGTACCGTGGATCTATGCTTACCTTTCCCTTCACCCGACTCCGTAGCTCCGTGCAATGTTTTTTTTTCAATGAGGTAATTTCTAAAAATCCGAACGCTTATCAAGTCCGCCTGCAATCCTGACGTATGGCAACCTTATTTAGGGATTCTTTAAAAAAGGTGTTAAGATTTTTAAAGGGTCAGCAACACGCATATTAGTTCCTTGCACTTGTAAGCGTCCATAGGTTGCGGTATCCGCTTACCAACAGGCAGACCGAACGCTTGTTTGCCACCGACGTGGTATAAAAAATAATACTGTTAAATACAAATAAAATACTAAAATCAATGTACTTACACATAAGTAGGAAGTTTGGCGTTTTCGCTGCCTTTTTACGATCTCCAAGTTCTATAAACAAATCTATGAAACGAAGTTCCAGATTAGAAACATTCAATAGGTATTCTGTCACTACCTTTCTCTGTTACGGGCAATTAAGGTATTTGAAATAACCGTGTAATAAGTTAAAACCTATTTTTTGCTTCTTTGCGAGCGTGTAATGAGTTCTACAGCGGTTCTACATAAGTCAACATTAGCATTGACCCGCCACTCGTGCTATATCTGTAAAATCAAGATGGCGGATTGGCGCGTAATTATGGGAACGAAACCATGCAGTATTTTTTTTAAAGCAATGCAGTGAAAAAGGTTTTAGTGTTGCCAGTTTTTAAATTTCAATACAGTTTAAATACTGGCTGAAAGTATTACCTAAAAGACGGTTATGTGTGCTAGGTACCGAATATAGAGCGTTCGTTTTTCTCATTCTGTGTCTAGCTCTAGCGTCGAATAGATTATATTGATATTTTTATTGGTTTGAAATACTTAAGCCGGGATGGTCTATGACCATTATATAAGTAG
The DNA here is from genome assembly GCA_949127965.1 of Pandemis corylana. Taxonomy (NCBI): domain Eukaryota; kingdom Metazoa; phylum Arthropoda; class Insecta; order Lepidoptera; family Tortricidae; genus Pandemis; species Pandemis corylana. The sequence goes on along the minus strand of OX421852.1, from coordinate 2,879,213 downwards.
TTTGAAACAATGTTAGCTTGAAAAGTTTCACTAGATATAATGTAGAATGTAAAGTTGGCCATAGTTATTCTGGTACTGCTATATATAAAAAAAACTCACCGATCATGGGTGGGTACATTGCGTATAAAAATGGCCAGATATAAATTTTAAAAAAAAACTTTTTACTGTCACTGCGGCGGTTGATTTTCGACGGAAAAGTTGCCAGCTCCAATATTTATGGGCAGTGTTAACAGTTTAAGATCAATCACAATAGTTTCACGACATGGCATGCATAATGGATATGAATGTATTATTTATGAACTTTTTATCGGGCCTATTGCTATCACACAATCAATTTCATGCTTGAGTAACTCGTATTTGGCATTTGATTTTACCATTGGTTTTTTCGATTGACTATATTATATTAGTTACGTATAAAATAGTAATGTGACTTACTGACTGACATACCATGCACAGCCTAAACCAGTGAAGCTAGACACTTCAAATATGGCAGGCTTTTAGCTTGAGTATCTTAAAAATGACGTCTGTTTTTTAATACTTTCATGGCACCGTTTATCATTATATTGGAATTTAAATTGAACTAATTAACACCTTACTAAATATCACATATCAAACAAAACACTATCACAAGTGTAAACTTTATCGGTCAGGTTATGGGCCCGGTGAGCTTTTTTGTTGCCATGTTTTTGGATTCAAGTTACAGAGAATCCGAATGCGGTCCGATGACTGATGTCATTTATTTATTCATTGATGGATTACATACCAATGGTAGTGGTTATCATGTAGTAGGTGATCGCTCACGCTCTGATGCCTATCAGGCAGATTGTGACGCGGCCGATGCACGACTATTTTAATTGGTAGTTGATGCCACAGATAAAAAAGCAAGATGGCGCCCGAACACGTGTTCGTTAGTTACGCGTGGAGTTTAATGCTTTACTTGTTGTTGACAGTGTTTCTTTGGCGGCAAGAAGCTGTCAATTTGCCAAAATATTATTAGAATCTGTGTAAGCTAGAAACATGTCTTTATTTTACAACTATAAATGTTTTCTTTGTCGTTTTTGAATAGCAATCCCTCTGGCCTCTGGGGAATTTTTAAGTTTTTGGTGTACTGCTAAGTCAGAACAAACAAACTGTACGTACAAGGGCGCGACGGTATCTGAACTGGGAATAGCACACTCACAAGAAGAGCGAGTGCATAGATATGTAGGCATACTTCAGAGGCCTGACCATGACGTCTTAATGCGGTTCAATGATTCTTTAGCTGTCATTTTTGACACTTCTATTATGGATCTGACAGCGATTGATCCAGCTTTGGTTCGGGATTGAATCGCATGAAGACGTCATGGTAAGGCCCAGCACGCTGAACGCTGAACTAGGTATAACGATGGCAAGCATGCTTAGTTCCCACGCGGATGCGACTAGCGCAACAAAGCGCTGATAATTCTGTGAGCCGTGTCGCCGAAACTATGCGGGTGGAACGTATGCTTGCATGCTTCTCTCGTTTAAAGGCCGCGCTGCTCGTTTGACATGTTTATAAAGACAAAGGTTACAGATGAATATCATTTAACGAAACGACGCTCAGTTTCGCGAACGGGGCATAAACGACACCCAGTCACGCCATCTATCTAATTCTACGTACCTTTCACCGAACAATCGCTTTATAACTTATTTAGCGAGAGCTAACGAACGGCGATAACTCGCGGTATGACGTCGTCGCCGAGTCGATAGCCCGGCTAACAGCCAATCACGCGTCACAGCGAATCAGGAGGACCAATCGGCGCGGGCGACTAGGATAGCGTGACCCGAACGCAATCCGATTCGAGTGGTCTTCGTTACCGCGAGATGGCAGTGCCTGCGCGCCCAATCGTTGCGCTCATCGCGCTGTCGTGCCCATATAATGATCTTCACAGCCAGGAGAATGAAGTTGAGCCCCTCATTAATTGGCGTTTTGAGCCGAGATCGCTGCACGAAAGATAGGTTAATTCCTCGCTCGCGAGAGATCGTTGTCGCTCAAAAAGGACGGTGAGCGAGCGTTTTCTGGAAATCAGATCCAATTACATGAGCCCGTTAAGTTTTTGTTCTGTTTGGCATGCAATATTGATGCACTAGCTATCCTGTGGACTAAGTTTATCTGGCCACATTTCTCGCATTTGTTGAGTTGTGTCGGCCCCACCCACGCGGCGACATTTACATAGCGCAGGCACGTCTCAATTAGGAGAGCTAATGTATGCCTCGACTCGAGCCCTGATCTGAGTGACGCCGGCCGATAGCACGAAACGTGACGAGTGACGACTATCACCAGTTTCAGCGACACTAATAGGAGCCGATATTGGGCTTTACTTTTTGTACCTTGCAACCTCCATTAGCATCTAATAATACACCCACTGGTTCCTTTATAAATTACTAGGAACTTAATAAATTCACAGGATAAAGTCTCGCTCCCTGGCCATTAAAACGCATTCTTGATTATAAATTCTAAGGATGCAAATTTAAGTCTTTTCTTTCTGTTTTCAGGTGAGGACGAGGAATGGGGAAACGAGAGCGAGGCGATGCCAGGAGAACCTCGCACGCCGAGCTCGGGGGGCGATCGGCCTGCGTCGAGCGGCGGCGCGTCGCCTGCGTCCGCGTCTGCCGGCTCCCCGGCCGCCTCTCCCCCGCGTCTGCGTCTCAACACCACGCTCGCCACCGACCCTGCGCTCGCGCCCTCAGCCACTAGCCTGAAGCGTGAACTGCCTTCACCTTCACCCCCTCCGCCGCCGCCGACAACGCAAGCTCAAGCCAACTACCTTGCGCTAACAGCGGCCGCATTTCCAACACTCTTCCCCGTCGCCCCTACAGGCTACATATGCACGCCTTGTGGCATCCGCTACTCTTCTTTGAGTACTCTTCAAGCGCACCAGGAACATTATTGCACTAGCAGGCGACCGAAGCCGTCGGAATCGGTTGAACCGGGTGCTGATGCCGCCGCCGACGAATCCAGCAGCGACGCGAAGACGCCACGCCGAGTAGGAAAACAATATGCTTGTACCTACTGTTCCTACAGCGCTGACAAGAAAGTCAGTCTCAACAGACACATGCGCATGCATTCTTCGTCACCGGTCAGCAGTGGAACGCCAGCTCCGGCGCCGACCTCCAACGGAGATACGACAGAAGGCCAACCGTCACCTGATCGGTACTGCACTGATTGCGATATCAGATTTAGCTCGATCCAAACCTATCGAGCTCATAAAACACATTACTGCAGCACGAGGCAAGTTGTGAAGCCAGCCCTACCGTCGGCAAGAGGAAGTTCTGTGACATCGGGCTCGGCGCCTCCCTCGCCTGGTGCCACTCCGCCTGCTCAGAACCAATACGCATTGGCCCTTCCAACTAATCCCATTCTCATCGTGCCGTACTCTTTATTGCGAGGTGCGAGCACTCTTCCTGGGACGACTTTACCGGATCCCGACACGCCATGCTTCTTGCTACCTAACGGTACATTTCAGCCTCTAAGCCGAGCTTTACCAAATATGAATACAGACGGAAAGGAGGCAGAAGTTTTAAAATCGGCTAATCGGCCACGTGAATCTTCAAAAGATGGCGGCACCCCTCTTGATCTGAGCGTGAGGCGTACTCCTGAATCGGTGGGAACAGATGAACATGAGAAAGAGAACCGATTGAGATCTGCGACGCCGGAGCAAATTGTGTGCGCACCTTCGCTGCCAGGTTCCCCGGGCACGCCATCGCCTGCGCGCCGGTCTTCTTCCCCCAGCGGAGAGAGTTCACCCAAACGTCGGCGGCGAGACTCGCCGCGAGGCCCGACGCCAAAACCCCCAAGTGTCCCATCTCCGCCTGAAGGCAAGTTCACACCAGTGGTCGCCCCACCCGTCTTACCACCCGCTTTAGCCATACGGTTAGCCTCAGAACTGCCTCTCGCGGGGGCATCTCCTCAAGTCCTAGTCAAGCAAGGCGTCTCAAAATGCAAAGAATGCAACATCGTGTTCTACAGACAGGAGAACTATCATATTCACAAGCGGCACTACTGTTCCTCGAGGGCTGCAGACGGTCGAGCTAGTCCTGCCCCCGCACCATCGGAGCCAGGGCCGCCTCCACAGTATCGCCAACTCTACTGCTTGGCTTGTGGAATCCACTTCAGCTCACTGGATAATCTGACGACGCATCAGTCTTACTACTGCACGAAGCGTGAGACCCGTTCGCCGCGGACTCTCCCGGAGGCTCCCAGGCCTTCTTCTGGATCTGAGGGTGGTTGGAAATGTCCGTGCTGCGACGTGGTGTCTCCAACGGCGGCGGCGGCGCAGCGCCACATGGAAGCTCACGCCGGGGTCAAAGCCTTCCGCTGCACCATTTGCCAGTACCGCGGCAACACGCTGCGGGGTATGCGTACACACATACGTATCCACTTCCCGAAGAAGCCTGCAGATTTACAGGTGAGTTTGCTATCTTTTTTAATTTAATCGGCGTTCTAACATCTCTACCACTATTCTCCTTTGACCCTGAAATGCTAATAATATCCTTTTCTTCATCCCTTACTAAGGGTGCAACTGTTAATATACGAACCGCAAAATCGCTCTACTTTTGTCTCCAATATTGACCGGACATACTAGGTCTTGATGATCTTATTCATACACAGTCACCTCAACTGAAGACACTTTTCAATCGAAAATCTCAATCTTTTCCAGGAAGAAAGCTACATAGCCTGCGTGTTGGAAAACGACAATCGCGAGACCGCCTCCCCCTCTCCAGCCGTGGGGGAGCGCGTACACCGCTGCGGCTCCTGTGCCTACACCTCGACTTACCGTGGCAACGTGGTCCGCCACGCTCGTCTAGTCCACGCCACCGACGACCCAGAACCAGAGGAAACGTCGCCCATACCCGCAGCCGAGATAAAAAAAGAGCCCGAAGCAGAGCTAGAGGAAACCCCGAATCACTGCAAATCCTGCGACATATCCTTCAAATATGTGAACACTTACAAGGCCCATAAGCAGTTTTATTGCACGGCCAATAACCAAGAAGCCGCGGCGAATAATAATGTGTCTCCAGCGCTGCCAACTGCCAGAGTCAACGAAGTGCTATGAGCGTTACGTTTGAAATTGGAACGGGCTTCTTTGCTGAGCGCATACTATAAAATATCCTAAAACATTGGATGCATCGCAAACTTCTCAATGGGGATTTAATCAGCTGGGGGCCGATTTTTGAAAGCACATCACTCGAAAGTACCACTCGAAAGTAGTGTAAATCGGTTTATATCTTCAAAACTACAGCTCTAATCAAAGTTTTGATTAGTTCACAAGATTAATGAGAGCTGTGATGCTATGCTACTCGTATTTCAAATTGAGCGCAAGTTTTCACCACTTTCGAGTGGTATTTTCACACATGCGCTTTCAAAAATCGGGAACCTGGTCAAATACTTATCATATTCTATTAAGTGAGAATTAGATATTATTCTCAATTTTTGTCTATTGTCTAAGCATTTGTAGTATGCGCTTGGTCTTTAAATTTTGAAACGTATTGGATCTATATTAAATAAATAATGTGCAATAATTGAATTAATCCGATATACTTGTACTGCATATCAACGCCAAATTTAACGGTTTGAATTTAGATTGTGAGCGAATGAATGAATAATTAACGGCTAATGTATATAGCTCTCAACGCATAGATTTTTTTGTTATAACCTGTTAAAATAGTTAATCTTGTATGTATTAGTGTTAACGTTTAAAACTACCAAATTGTAAATATTATTGTATGTGTAAAGATATTATTACATTGTAACAAAATTTTATTACCATTTGTTCTAAGCAATTGTTCTTGGTTTGTTGTTAATTTTGTTTATTATTATTAGGGTATTGAGTACTTGCAGTGAACATTAGACGATCTAGAAACTAGAGCGACCTACAAAAGCGGTTTTCGGAACATCCGTCTCATTTCGACTGATCGAGTAGGTACGATAGGGACGGACGATTTTATTAAACGCTTTCTCAGAATATTTCCCAACTTTATCATGAGTTTTTAAACTGCCACCGGCTTGTTTATATTCACACGCCTACGCCATCTATTGATGGCTGACAAAACCTTCCATCAATGAATTAAAATTGTTCGTAATAAAATCCGCTAGATGTCACGTTTGCTAAATAAAGTACTCAAGACAATTGTTAAGGTTATAGTAACTAATAAACTACCGAATGTTTTTACAATTCCCTAAAAACTCATGATATAAAGTTATTAACTATTTACTTTTAAAATTCGCTGTGTACACGTTAATAATTCTGCGTGAAACGAAACACTAGTCTCACTCTACGCTTCGCAAACAACAGAGACGACATTATTAACGTTCCGTTACACGCAGAACGCATCCAATATTTGATAAAATTTTGAATCATAACCGTTAAGGATTTAAGATAATAAAATACCATGTTTTGTCAATGCCAAAGCATCGCTAGATTAATCTTAATGCATTTATAGCTATCTCACTATTAATACTTATAGTTTTAAAAACACAAGACTTATTCCGTAGACGTATTTGTAAATTGTCATTTTGTGTTTGTCCGTCTCGAAATATGTATAGGCAAAGTTAGTATGCAACTAAACGTGTATTAAATGGAATAACTAAAATAATGTCGCATGAATGCGGTCACAACGTTCATTTGTTCAATTTCCAATTTTTTTTAATAACTTAAAGTGACGATAGCTCACTGGCGAATACGAGAATTTAGTACTAACTTTGCAATAGTATGATGTAACTGTTGATTATTTTTAGTTACGAGACTCTCGGTGAGAAATAGGATAGAGTTTTATGATAGAGACAGCCACTTCAGATATATTTCTCTGTAAAAATTCGCATACCTTTTTAGGGTTCCGTACCCAAAGGGTAAAAACGGGACGCTATTACTAAGACTCCGATGTCCGTCTGTCTGTCTTCAGGATGTATCTCATGAACTGTAACAACTACACATTTGAAATTTAAACAGATGATCTATTTCTAGTGCCCCTATACAACGAATGTTAAAAACAGAATATTTTTCTGGTTGTCTATGTAAGTAACCAATACAAAATGGCTCCTACTTTGCTTCAAATTTGACACAATTTTGACAGATAGGCCTGTACGCGGCAGAACATTACATTTCTAAGGAAGTCGTAGGTCGCGTTTAATAAACTTTTTCGTTCATTTATGGTTCGTCCGCTCGCCGTAAAATAAAGTTTCGTAACCAAAAGATCAACAGTTACAATAAATTATAATCTAACTAGTTACTGTTAAATAATGACGTTATATTTGTTAAACCAATTCGTTCTTGACCACCTTTCACTACGCCTACAAATTATATTACCCAATAGCCTAATTAAAGGTTTATATTTGCACGACTGTATCCAAAAAAACAAGTTATGTATTCATTTAGATTCTTAACCAATTGGCATTGTTCATTTTTTTAAGCTGTGCTTTTAACACCTTTATTTGATAAAATGGACTATTTCAAGCAACTAATTTGAATATTATGCTTTTGCATAGCTTTGTTAATTATTAATAAATATTTTTTCGCTGTTTGATAATTCGTGAATTTAGACAGAATCCCAATCGCCTTCGTTCGGCTAGCTATAAAAAAAAAACGGCTTTGTCTTTGGTTTTGTAGATTTGACAGTGACACGTGACAGTTGCCGTAGCCAAACTTTTTTTTTCATTTTTGTGGCAAACATTCGATGCTGGATTCTGTCTAAAAACCCGGTCGTTCGGTCAAACAAAGGTTAAAAGTACTTTTACAAAAATATCTGCAATCATAAAGTATTTTTGAAATCGGACAAGATAAATCGGATAATTGATGGTTTTCCTCGAAATGGTTTTCGAATTGCAGCATACTAAAAAAAATGAACAATGCCAATTCCCACTTAAATGAGTCCTCGCCCGCGCGGCACAGGGGCGCAGGGTAGGACGACAAAGGGGACCGGAGGCGGGCGGGCAGTGCGCCTGCCGCCCGCACCTCTCTCGGCCCCCTTTGTCGCCCCACCCCACGCCCCTGCACCGGGCGTACAAAGACTCATTCACGCGGTCGGTCTATAGGCACTACTGTAACAGGATTTAGCTGTCACGTGACCTTGTTACTATGCGATTTTTGTCGCTAAGTGTCATCTGTTTAAATGATGTGTCTGTACGACAAGCTTTTATTTAACTTGCAATGTATGTACTTATGTATGTTTGTCCGGGTGGAATCTTGCGACTCACCGTCGATGTGACAATGCAAGTACAGTCAGCAAAGAAATGCTTGTATCAAAAATGAGATTTTTGACAGAAACTTCTTTTTTCGGTGGTCATAGAGTAAATCATGACATTTGACATTGTTACGAATTGCATCTGATAACGTGCCATACTCTGTGTTCTCAGAAATGTGTTAATTTTAGAAGACATCTCGAATATACATTTTTTTTCGACCTGGAACTGTGGTGACGGCTCTATACAAGAATTTTTCAAGGGCAGTATTGGGGGTCTACTCAAGAAATTCCAAATTCCAAACTGTCTCTTTCAGTCCCCCATTGAACACTTAGTGTGAGCGGGACAGCACAATACGAATTTTGAATTTGAATAACAATAAAAGGTTGCATGAGCTTAACGTCTTTAACTTTAGAAAATAATGATTTCCCACTTTCCTAAAAAAATGTCTCAAAGTATCCCGTGTGCTATCACGAATTGAGGCCAATTTATCTTGATACTCGCGACCACACACACTGCCTGTACTCGCGGAGCTTATTGGCTTTGGTCCATGGACATAATTATTTGTTATCGTATCGGGGATAAGACGGTTAAGCCTCACGACCTTAAATTACAAATACATGGACAAGTCACCTAAATTCCAGGTCGATTTGCAACTTATATTTGATGAATAAATTGTATTCATAGAAAATCTCTCACGAAATGTAAGGAATTTGCGAAAAATGTACTTCATAAACTTTGAAAAATCCCATAGTATAATGTAAATGAATTTATTTCACAATTTCACTTCACAATAACTCTGATGCCGCTCCTACATTACTTCAAATTGTAAGTGTCAAAAATGACGTTTGATAGGCGAGAGAGGGGGTGGGGTGAGATAGGGTAGGGGTGATTTTATGACACTTTAAACTTGAAGTAACTAGTTAGGGAGCGGCATTAGGCATTGCAATAAGATAGCTCTTCGGGTGTCGTTGTGAAATAGGTTATTAAAGTAAACGTAATTTTTTAGGATGTTAAGCGGTGGTTTTATAGACTTTTGAATCGAAAACTACCTTTCATGTTGAGTGTAATTGCTCATTAAAAAATGGTGTCACGAACAGTTCAACATTCCATCTAATAAATAACATTTTTAATACAGATTACAAATAAAACAGAGAAAAGCTTAACTTTTACTCTTGCATTTTTTTCAGTTCCTTTATTTCTTTTAAGTAAAAAGCGAACATTAAAAAAAAACTGAATAAACATACAAATCTTACTGTAGTATATAAACTATTTTTGAAAGGTCATGATTTGATGAGGAGTCTGTAGAAGCACCCTAAAGTGATAATACATGTAATTATAAATCATTAACTTGTAGGCAAACAATGATATTGTAAAATACGCCAGACAATAAATTATTTATCACATATTAACGACTTGTTTTCTTTGCAACCCGATCACCTGTACAATAAGGCCAGGGGCCCAATTTTTGAAAGCACATTGTGTGAAAATACCACTCAAAAGTGGTATAAATCAGCTGTTTATATTTTCAAAACTACAGCTCTAATAAAATTTTTGACTAGTTCACAAGATTAACGAGAGCCGTAAGTATCATCTAAGCTACTCGTATTTCAAATTAAACACAGTAATACCACTTTCGAGTGGTATTTTCACATGTGCTTTCAAAAATCGGGCCCCAGAAGCAGATAGACTACAAGCCCATGGACAAAAAAAAACATGAGAAATGAACCAGCGTGAATGAAGCTTAGAAGGCTGGTACTATATCATAAAATAACTCTGAGCGCTATGCAGTCATTTCATCACAAAAATAGGTTGCATGGGCTGAGATTCCTTTGCTTTTCTTGGATATAAAAAAAAACAGCTGATAACTGTCAGAATACGTCAAAACAGAATAGGTGGGAAAACTTCTTGAGATATGCCATAGAGATGCTTACAGGCTATGTATCTACCTCGTTCCCTATGCTCCTTAGATTAAAAGTGGCAAGAAAGGTATAGTCTAAATTGGCCTCATACCATAGGTCCTACGCGGTACTTCAAGTAAAAGAAAACAAAGGAAGAAAAGTGTTGCGGCACATCACTAGTGCCTCAGGGAGGTGTGCGGGGGCGGCGGTCCGCCGCCATCTCATTCTTCCAAGGAACGCGGCAAGGAGCGCTCGCGCATTTTGACAGTACCTTCATATACCCGGCCGCGGCTTTTATTGTGGAATTTTGATTATAATCTAGTTTAATTTGGAGTCAGATCTTTCAATCATCCATTCCCGAAAGGAACATTGGTGACCACGACGTGATTACACTGGAAGGAAGCAATATACCGTGTTGAAAGCAGTCTAGCGTGCACCACACAGTGACGACACTTTGAACTTCTGCCACTACCGTTCATCGCCGTTCGAAAGTTCGGAACATCGGAAGTGCCTATTACATATAAATTTAAGTGCTCATTAAATTTGAGAGTGGATGAAATACTTAGCGGTATATCCAGCTTGAAGCCAGCCGGTCAGTTGACGTTGATGCCGCAGCTACAGCTTAGCAAGGAAAGTGCTCAGTCATCACTCACTCATATCCTTTTTTAATTTTTCATTCTTTCCAGTGTCTTTTTCCGTCACATTTGCCTGAATAGCATTGCCATTCTTCTTTTGTGTTTATTGCAACTGTTTATGCTTAGCCGCGCAGCCCTTTGTTTACTAAGTATAACCGTTTATAATACGACATAATAAGCGGTTGTAACGCTGCCAAATAAGCTTTACTGCACATTTAGCTATACTTCTTTTGTCTAGTTTCCTTGGAGTGCAAATTATTTTAAATTCACTTTCTATTAAAAGTGCAAGTCATCTTTCAACCTTTATTGTAGATACTAAACATTAATATTGCATTGTTTCTATAGTGCACACACATATCGATTTCGGTACAATAACGATTGCTATATTGTCGTGCATTCCAGTGGTTGCTACGCCGCGCTGCTCTGCCGCTAGCTATTGTTCTGCGCCGGCGGTACAAGCGAGTACACATCTACCTACATCGGGGCGTAAGCTGGCTAAATTTACGTATCGTTTTGTTTAGTTTTATTTTTATTTGTGGTTCAGTTACTGCATTTTGTGTTTTAGCAAACAATGTCTAAAACAAGTGAAAGGGCTCCTAAATCGCCCTTAGAAGGTACTATAAAGTTGAATATTCCACAAACAAATATAAACAATGATTCTAAGGAGTTAAATGCCAAACGAAGTTCCGTAAAGGGTCGCATTACGAAATATAAAACTTTTTTAAGCGCATTTCTTGAATCTGAAACCATTACGCGAATCGATTACTATACGATTAATCAAAGATTTGAGCGTTTTCGTGAGTTGCTTTTACAATTTGATGAGATACAGTCTGGGATAGAATTGTCAAATCAAAATGACTTAGACGCTGAGTTGGAAATTAGGGAAAATATTGAGTCCGACATCTCGCTGCTGATCGCGCAGACTCAATGTTTCCTTGAGAAACATGAACATAAGTTTAAGAGCAAATCCGAAAACGGCAGTTCTAATCCGGATTGTTTTAATTCTTGTAATCACAATCAAGGTGCTACGGGTTTTAAGCTACCAACTATTAAAATTGCGAACTTTGACGGAACTTATTTTAGGTGGCTCGAATTTCGAGACACGTTCTCTTCACTTATTCACACTAATGACAGAATTGAACCAATTCATAAATTTTATTATTTGAACTCTTATCTAGAAGGAGAGGCTTCTCGTGTCGTCAGCAATTTAGAAGTTAGCTCGGCTAACTATAATGAAGCTTGGGGTCTCCTCTGTGAGCGATATAATAACGAGAAGCAACTGATAAGCAATCACCTGCATTCCTTGCTAAACATCCAGCCAGTACATCGCGATTCCGCCAAAGGATTAAGATTTATTATTGACCACGTCTCTAAAAATTTACGCGCATTAAATACGCTGGGTGAAAAAACCGAATCATGGGACACGTTGATTATTCATTTGGTCGCAGCAAAACTCGATAGTTTCACTTGTATCAAATGGGAAGAACATAAAAATAGCTTTAAAAAAAGTCCTTCCTTAGATGACTTTTACAAATTTCTGAAAGGTCGTTCGGATGTTCTAGAAGCTATACATCAAAACAAACCCGAACGTCACAGCAATTTCAAAGGCGAATCGCACTCATCTTCATCTTTCCATAAAGCAGATAAGTCCCACATGAAATCTTTTGCAGTTTCAGCTTCGTCCTCTTCCGTGGCGTGCGTCTTATGCAACGGCAGCCATCGCCTGTACGACTGCGCTTCTTTCCTGGGCAAACCGGTTGACGAGCGAATCGCTGAAGCGTTGCGGTTGAAACTGTGCCTCAACTGCCTGCGCAAAGGTCACTCTTCTCGTCAATGCAGGTTGGGTCCTTGTTCCTTCTGTAAAGAGCGACATAATTCTTTGTTGCACAAAGGGCATTCTCAGGCTGTAAGCGCGTCCGAAACACAAGCGATCATGGCTGCCACAGAAACTGAGGTTGAGGGTGAACTCGATGACAATTTAATTAGTATGTCAATCACATCGAACAATAATGTGTTACTTTCAACTGCTTTAGTCGAAGTGTGTAATTCTAAATCAAATCAGTGCCTAACAATCCGAGCCTTGCTAGACAGCGGGAGTCAGACTTCTTTAATAACAAACAAGGTTAAAGATGAATTAAATTTGACTCCTCAGCCAACCAGGGTCGATATTGTAGGTGTAGGCAACCAGCCACTTTCCAATGCTTTTCAACGTTGTGGTTTGAAATTGAGGTCAAGGCAAGATGATTTTGAAGTAGACATTTCATGTCTCGTGCTGCCTCAAATTTCAAGCAGTCTACCTAACAAAACATTTGATGCATCACTAATAAATTTGCCTAGTAATATTAAGCTAGCCGATCCTACTTTTAATCAAAGCGCGCCTATAGACATGCTCATAGGTGCAGATCTGTTTTGGAATCTCCTTGAATCTGATAGATTAATTCTTGGTCCGAACCAGCCCATCGCACTCAAGTCAAAATTAGGTTGGATTTTATCTGGCCCGTTTGCAGCGAATAGCAAGTGTCACATAACCACTGTGCGATGTCATCATCTTTCTTTAAATTCGAACAATGAAACTGTGTCAAATGAGTCATTAAATAATGAGTTGGAAAAATTTTGGGCATTGGAGCAAATTCCTCAGCAAAACAAAAGGTTAACAACTGAGGAAATTGAGTGTGAAACCCATTTTACTAAACATACTTACCGTGATAGCGATGGGCGTTTTCACGTCAGGCTCCCGCTGATAGTGAAGCCGGATTGCTTAGGAAATTCATTTAATCAAGCAAAAAGGCAGTTTTTGTCACTTGAGAAAAGGTTTGCACGAGATTCAACACTTAAAAAAATGTATTCAGAATTTATACAAGAATACGCGGAACTAGGCCATTTATCCAAATCTGAAATATTAATTCCTGAACAATCTTACTTCATTCCTCATCACGCTGTCTTACGTCCTTCAAGTGAATCAACAAAGCTGCGTGTTGTTTTTAATGGGAGCGCAAAAACGACTTCTGGTTACTCCCTAAATGATTTGCAAAGTGCAGGTCCGTATATTCAAGATTCCCTATTTAATATATTACTTAGGTTTCGCCAATACACCTACGTACTATCAGGCGACGTCGAAAAAATGTACAGGATGGTACAAGTGCAAGACAGTGATCGCGACTTGCAAATGATATTGTGGCGTGATCACAATACTGAACCTATAAAGTCATTGAAACTCAACACCGTTACCTATGGTCTGACTAGCTCGAGCTACTTAAGTACGCGTTGTTTATGGCAGCTTGGTGAGGACTGTAGTGATAGTAAAATAAAAGCAATAATTCAAAACGATTTTGTAGTCGATGATTTACTAACCGGGAGCGACAATCAAAATGAGTTATTGTACATAAAAACGTCTGTAGAAAATGCACTTGGTTCCGGTTGTTTTAATTTACGAAAATACCGTTCTAACTTGCCTTCAGTTTTGGCTGATAGTGAAAATGCTCAAAAAAACCTCATCATCAGTTCGTCGTCTCACACCTTAGGTGTCGGATGGAATCCAAATGAAGATTTCATACATTTCCCTACTAATTATAAATCTAAATCTAAAATCACTAAGCGTTCTATCTTGTCAGAATCATGTAAAGTTTTTGATCCGCTTGGTTTGTTGAGTATTTTTACAATTAAGCCTAAAATATTGGTACAAAGGTTATGGATAGAAAAAATTGATTGGGACGAACCAGTACCCCATGAAATCAGTCGGGCCTGGTTATTGTTCATTGATAATATGAAGCATCTTCATGAACTGTCAATCCCAAGGCATGTTTTATGTAAAGAACCGTCTCATATTGAGCTGCATTGTTTTTGTGATGCTTCACAGACAGCATATGCAGCCTGCGTTTACCTTAAATCGGTTAATCGACAGGGTGACGTCACAGTGAGGTTGTTATGCTCGAAAGCCAGGGTTGCGACGGTCAAACCTACAACCATACCTCGCTTGGAGTTGTGTGCATGTTTGTTGGGGGCGCAGATCGCGGGCGCCGTGGAACGCGCCCTGCGCTGTGTGATCGCTCGCAAAGTGTTCTGGAGTGACTCATCTGTGGCGTTAGCGTGGTTAGGTACGAGATACGATAAATTGAAAACCTTTGTAGCCAATAGGGTGGCGATGATTTTGGAACTAACAAAGAATTCTGAATGGCATCACGTTCCCACACACCTCAACCCATGTGACTTGGCGTCGCGCGGTGTGGACGTAATAAAAAATAATAATTTAGATATTTGGTGGACGGGTCCTACCTTTTTAACTCAACATGAATCTTTATGGCCGTCTTCCAATTCAAATAAAAATAATATTATGGAGGAATTGCCTGAAGTTAAAGTGCACGTTAGTACTAAGAGCGTAAATAAATTCAGTACTCAGTCTTTAGTTGACTTTAGTCGATATTCTAAACTAAAATTTATTCAACGCGCATTCACTTATCTGCTTCGTTTCATCCATAACTGCAGAAATCCAAACCATAAAAGGGTTGGCGCATTACAGCCTGATGAACTCGCTCTTTCCTTTCGAAGACTTGTTTATTTGTCTCAAACTGACAGCTTCTTGAATGAAATTAACATTCTTCGTTCTAAAGGCGTTCTTAATTCTAAAAGTCCGTTGATTTCATTGAACCCATTTTTAGATGGTGAACACATTTTAAGAGTCGGTGGACGCTTAACATTATCATGTTATCCTTTTGACACGCGCCACCAAATGTTGCTTCATGCCAAACATGTGTTTACCAAGTTGTTATTTCAACAGGAACACTTGCGTCTTCTTCACGCTGGCCCACAGCTGTTGCTCTATACCATCAGAGAATCGATTTGGCCTATCGCTGGCAGAGACTTGGCTCGCACTACCGTGAGACAATGTGTACGGTGTAGAAAGGCTAGCGGCAAGACGCAGAGTCCCATTATGGGTTCATTACCTGAACAGCGTGTTAATCCCGGTTTTCCTTTCGCTAGTGCAGCTGTCGATTTTGCTGGTCCATTCGCAATCACTGACCGAAAGGGAAGGGGATGCAAAATAACGAAATGTTACCTTTGTTTGTTTGTGTGTCTTAAATACAAGTGTTTGCATTTGGAGGCTGTCAGTGAGCTCTCAAGGGATGCCTTCATCTTAGCATTACGCCGTTTTATCTCTCGCAGAGGAAAGCCCATAGAATTATTTTGCGACAACGGCCGCAACTTTGTCGCAGCCGCGAAGGAAGTGGGAAATTTTTTAACTTCTAGTGCTGATGGCGTGTGCGAATTTACTTCTGGAGAAGGTATTAAATTTAACTTCCAGCCTGCTTACTCCCCCCACTTCAACGGATTAGTCGAATCCTGTGTACGGTCAGCAAAGCATCATCTGAAACGTATTCTAGGACAGACGCATTTAACATTTGAAGAGCTGGCAACTCTATTCAGTCAAATCGAGGCAATCCTTAACAGTCGTCCTATCTGTCCTTTATCAACCAGTCCTGACGATTTCCATCCTTTGACCCCTGGGCACTTCCTCATAGGAAGACCGCTAACGTCCATACCATCACCGAATTTGGAACAGACCGGCTTCAACAAGACCGACCGATTTAAGCGACTGGAGTCGTTCCGCCAACATTTCTGGAAACGTTGGCAGATGGAGTACGTGACTGAACTACAGCAAAGGCACAAATGGCGTGTTCCCAGCATACCTATGCAGCCTGGGGACCTAGTTTTGCTAAAAGAAGAAAATGCTCCACCCATGCAATGGAAGTTGGGGCGAATAGTTTGTCTTTTCCCAGGCAAGGATGGAGTGGCGCGTGTGGCTGAAGTGAAGACTACTACCGGCACCTATCGACGAGGTGTCAAGTACCTGTGCCCCTTGTTGGAGCCAGCAGCACCAGCTGCAGTACCCACTTTGGAAGCAGTAGCTTCCAAGGCCCCGGAGGATGTTGCGGCACATCACTAGTGCCTCAGGGAGGTGTGCGGGGGCGGCGGTCCGCCGCCATCTCATTCTTCCAAGGAACGCGGCAAGGAGCGCTCGCGCATTTTGACAGTACCTTCATATACCCGGCCGCGGCTTTTATTGTGGAATTTTGATTATAATCTAGTTTAATTTGGAGTCAGATCTTTCAATCATCCATTCCCGAAAGGAACAAAAAGAATAAAACATTTTATTTCTTACAATACTTATACCTATTTAACTTAAACCAAAAACCAGTTCAATCCGGTTCATCACTAGAGTCGTATTGTTCCCGGAACTGCTTGGAGTCCTGTTCCTCTCCATAGTAGAAGCCCTCGTCGCTGTCGTCTTTGTAACCTTGAAGAGACTCATTGTCTAAGTCCTAAAAAAAATTGTCTATTATTGAATATGCATTAAAAATATATCACATTTCTTAATAAAATATGAAAATATCGTAAAAATAAAAGTAATATCGGTCAAGGAATACGGAAAATATAAGAGTTTTAAACTACTAATGAGTCAGCGATTAGAAAGAGAGATCCGATATGACACGTGACGTCATTTGTCACTTCGCCCATTAAACCTACATATTAAAATTCTGTTTAGTGTAAAGAGATGGAGGCAAATCTTTGATAGCCTATATTATATGTCGGTTGTCTTTTCGATTAGTGGATCACTCGATAATATAATATTGACCGTCGAATTCTGGGGTTCCCAAACTTATTCACTACGTGCCCCCTTTCCAAAAAGAAAAAAATCTTCACCCCCCTTAGCCCAGCCTGTAGGCCGTAGGGCGGAACATAGGTAATTTATTAATAAGGTCCTAGATCGTAGTCCATAAACCTCTTTTACATGTCTTTGCGCCACCCTTGGGTGGCGCGCCCCCCCACTTTGAAAATCACTGGTTTAATTCATCCCTATTCTATAATATGTACTTCCATGCTGGTCTGGGAGTATAGAAAAAACCTAGAATGTACCAGTTGCTTCTCTTCCCGCGCAGATGGTAAAAGCCCATCAAGGGAATGGGCGAAAATCTTAGAAATCATGTTAAAGGCGATTCGGTTAGCAACCTATCACTATTTTGATTCCCCTTTCCACCTATACCCTCACAATTATGCTAAACGTGGCCTTTAGGTCTTGTTACCTTAGGCTCTGTCGCCCCGTAAGGGATAAAGCCATGATTTATCTATGTATGTATGTGTCTACGAATAATAATAAGTCAAGTGGGTAGTGAACCCGGCTATGGCTAGAAAACCAATTTTTTACGCCGTATTTCATTTCTTAGGAATCTATGGCTATAAAATAATTTGTAATAATGCATAATATTATCATACTCATACTCATACTCATACTCATTTATTCGTAATAATTATAGTTATTACATGTCAATTACAATTTAAATAAAACGGCAGCACCAATAAAATAATAAAACAATTTTTTTCAATCATAAAGCTGTAGGCTTCACTACTATCATACTAGAAAATAATATATTTTATTTGAGCGCATCATGTGAGAGTTATATTATTCATGGAAAAAATAATGTTAGTCACATGTTGCATAACACTCTCCAGTGTCGTCAAGTATGGTGTCCTAAAATATTTATTTACTTACATATTTATGTAAGGTTAGTCCTCTATTTTCTACACCACTTCACACAACACGATGGCATATTTTTTAAATGGCGCAAAAATACAATGATAACGTCAACGAAAACTTTCCACGGAGCGACTGCACGGCTCGAGCGTCCCGGCCGAACTAATTCGCCGCGCGGTTCATATTTTAAGCCCCACCCCTTGCGGTTCACTTTGCGTGGAGTGTTTTTTCGGGCTTAGTTACGCTTCTAGAGTTATTTTTATTCGTAGGTATGTATGCTATAATCTCAACTCAATATACCTTGACAGAAGTGCAATGTACAAAATCTTCTTTCCCAGACGCACCTATCACCCTTGCCTTGTACTCAGCATATGCGGCTCCATATTTCAAAACGTCTTCGTTACTCTGTGGCTCGTCGTATATACGATCTTCGCCGTCATCGCTTGACAGATCATCCTCTGTAAAATTAAAGTTCTAAAGTGAGAAGCTATTATTGGGACCGAGCGCGACGACAGCGCCACGTGAAAGGCGGCCATTATGGACAATATTGTCACCGCTGTCAAACAAGAAATAAGTAAATATTGTGAAAAATATTAATGAAATCTTGTGTTATTTTACTATATTACACATTTTTGGACAATGGTAGTCAGTAACATTATTGCCAATAATATTAAAATTGTTGTTTTCGGTGAAAATTTTAGAGGTTAGGTAACTTACTTTTTTTTTTCTTACGGCAAATATCCACTTATTTCTTTGGTCTCGTTTCCACCATGGTCTTGGAAATTGGTAAAATTTACAGTCGCTATTCTTCTTGGTGTTATTACAATTCACAACAACACATCTTACCAGGACCATATTTTTATCTCAAAAACGATTAGAAAATGTTTATTGCAATATGGATTTGACAGCTCAAGTCAGCGACAAAAATGACAATTTTAGCCGTAGCGAGCGCTGTGATCGTTTAGGCTACCCCCTCCACCCGCTTTGCACTCTGCCAATAGATCGACCGCTTAAATCAGTCCTCGCCCGCGCGGGTACAGGGGCGCGGGGTAGGACGACAAAGGGGACCGAGGGACTACCCCCCCGCACCTAACCTAAAGGCCACTGGTACTGATAAGTATGAACTGTTTTTTAGCTCAAGAAACGAACAAAAGGTATAAATAGATACATACATACATATAAATCACGTCTTTATCCTTTACGGGGTAGACAGAGCCTAAGGTAACAAGACCTAAAGGATCATTAAGTAGGCAAATACCACAGAACAAAAAAAAAGTAGAAGTGCGATAAGTCACATTTTCTAGGGAAAACGGTGTCGCCAAACTCTGACATCAATAGTTTATTCCTACCTTGAAATCTTAGCAATAATTGAGGGTAACTTTTCAATTTGACGATTTGACGACCGGATAGCCTAGTGGTTAGTGACCCTGACTATGAAGCTAGAGGTCCTGGGTTTGAATCTCGGTAGGGGCAGACAGTTGTTTGATTACGACTAGCTTAGTGAATTTATGTGTATGTATTAGTGTCTGACCGAAACTGATTGTTCAGCCGAAACCGAACTTTCGGTCTTGCTCTCTGTTTCGGCCGAAACCGAAACTTATTAAAACATTTAAAATTATGATTATTTACTGAAATCTACTGTTTTTTTAACATTTATTAACACATATTATACTTATCAAATCACTTAATTGCAAAATATAACCTCAACTCACGATTAAATGAACGGTGGCGAACTGAGCCAGGGCCGCCGGCGAGCAAGCACGAGTTAGCTGCGAAGTTTACCGAACGACGCACGAAAATTCACGAACACTCGAGTTTCGGCGGGGTCGAAAGTTTCGGCTATATTTTAGCCGAAACCGAAACTAAGGCCGAAACTAGATTTTTTGGCCGAAACTGAAACCGAAACCGAAATTTCGGTCGGTCACTAGTATGTATGTAATTTGCCAATACCTATTCCAACTCTCTCCACAGCTCGCACCATGTCCTCCTCGTCTATGCTGCTCTCCTCGTCAGGGTAGTCATTCCGCCAGTTGTTCTCGTCGTTGGAGTCGTCGTCGTCGTCCGCTCCGTCGCTGGACGGCGTACGGCGACCGTTGTCGCGGTATGAGCCGAATATAAGGTCTGTTTCGTAGTTTTCTATACTGAAAAGTAATTAGCAAGGTTGTGTGATGACAACACAGATATAGAGAATTACGGAACTACTAGCGACATCTAGCGGCCTACGGCTGAACGCAGCGATGTCTCTAGAACGGACCTCGGACGTTAACGGAACTAATAATATTATGATAGGTGTTTTCTTTTTGTCTAATACATAATACATATATATATGTATAGGTGAAAAACTTAAGTAAATGACCTGTTGTATGTATCAGTGTACAGATCCTGATATGGGACTAAGTCATTTTTCTAATTTGGAACATCAATTTGGACTGTCCGGACGACCGGATAGCCTAGTGGTTAGTGACCCTGGCTATGAAGCTAGAGGTCCTGGGTTCGAATCCCAGTAGGGGCAGACAGTTGTATGGTGAATACGAATGTTTGTGCCCGAGTCATGGATGTTGTATGTATTTAAGTGTGTATTTATCTACATTATATAAGAATGTTTATCCATTGCCTGGTACCCATAGCACAAGCTTTGCTTAGTTTGGGGCTGGGTCAATTGGTGTAATTTGTCCCAAGATATTTATTTATTTATTATTTTATTAATTTGTGTATTTGCACACATTACTCACACATACAACAGGTCAGTTACATAAGAAATATTAATTTTCCTTTGGAACTTAACAGTTGTTCTAGTAAAATCTGTACTGACGATAGGCACACGGCTTTGTTAGATGAGTTGTATGAAATTATTATTTTTGCACTAACTGAGGCATCCGAGAGTAGCTATAATGTCAGGACTGGAAGACGGGGTAAATATGTCACTGGCTGGAATATGCACGTCCGAGACGCTCACACGAGAGCTAGGCTTTGTTTTCAAACATGGGTATTACAGGGTAGGCCGCCATCTGGTCTTATTTATGACAATATGTATGAATCTAGGAGAGTGTTCAAGTCGAAACTAAAATGGTGTCAAAAAAATGAACAGCAGATAAAGATGGATATTCTTGCTCAACATCATGATGGTAATGATTTTAAAAAATTTTGGAAATCTACAAATAAATTAAATCATAAGCCTGGGCTTCCGGTGAGCGTTGCGGGCGTGCATGATCTGAGAGAAGTAGCCAACATTTTTAAAAGCCACTTTAGGGTAAAGTCGCCAATGGCTATCACGGCGCAGGAGACAAGTGCTGCGGATCACCTCTCTGAGCATGTTATATTTTCTGCGGAGCAAGTGTCTTCTGTGATAAAAAACATGGCCGGGGGTAAATCGCCGGGGCATGACGGGCTAAGCATTGAACACCTTAGATACGCTGGTGAACACTTGCCTGGGGTGTTGGCTAAGTTTCTGACCCTTTGTATTGGCCATTCCTATTTACCTGAGGACCTTATGCATACTGTAGTTGTTCCTATCGTAAAAAACAAGACCGGTGATTCATCGGACGTGGCCAATTACAGACCCATTTCTCTGGCCAATGTAATTGCTAAAGTGCTGGACGGATTGCTTGACTATCATTTGGATAAGCACATTAGTCTAAACGATGCCCAATTTGGGTTTCGACAGGGGCTGTCTACTGAAAGTGCTATCCTGTGCCTCAAGCAGACCGTCCAGTACTATACGTCTAGGAAAACACCGGTCTTTGCATGCTACCTAGACTTATCGAAGGCTTTTGACCTTGTGTCTTATGACATAATGTGGGAAAAAATACGCAATGAGACAAATTTGCCTGATGAAATTACGTGCCTATTGAAGTACTGGTATAACAACCAGAAAAATTATGTTAGATGGGGTGGTGCTCTCTCGGATAGCTACAAACTAGAATGTGGTGTGAGACAGGGAGGAATTACTTCACCAAAGCTGTTTAATCTTTATGTCAATAAGCTTATAGATGAGCTGAGCAGTGCACGTATCGGTTGTCACATAGACGGAGTTGCCGTTAATAATATAAGTTACGCTGACGACATGGTGCTGCTCAGCCCATCGATAGGAGCCTTGAGGAGACTGTTGAAAATATGTGAGACATATGCTGTGGCTCATGGACTCAAGTACAATGTAAATAAGAGCGAACTGATGGTTTTTAAGGCCGGTAGAAAAACTTTCCCAACGGAACCACTAGTAACACTTAACGGAGCACCGCTAAAAGTTGTCACGAAATTCAAGTACTTGGGTCACTGGGTCACAGACAACTTATCTGATGATATTGACATGGAGAGGGAACGTAGGTCCCTGGCTGTCAGATGCAACATGTTGGCCCGAAGGTTCGCGCTATGTACTAAGCAGGTAAAGATTACGCTTTTCAAAGCTTTTTGCCAATCTTTTTATGTATGTAGTTTGTGGACTAGCTTTAGGCAGACGACATACAATAGCCTGCGAGTCCAATATAATAACGCGTTCCGGGTGCTGATGGGGCTGCCGCGATTTTGTAGTGCCTCGGGTATGTTTGCGGAGGCGCACACAGCCGGCTTTGCGGCAATAATGCGAAGTAGATGTGCCTCTCTGCTACACCGACTCCGCGGCAGCCCCAACCGCATCATGAACGTCATGACAGACCGCTGGGACTCCCCTATTCTCGCCCGTTGGATAAGACTGCATAAAGTCAAGTAGCAGCGGGCGGCATACTTGCTTATTTGTTTAGTTATTGATTTGTTTGTTTTGTCAATTTACTACTAACCTCTTAGTTTTATAAGATTTAATGTACTACTAACCATTTTATGGACTCAGTCTGAAATAAATTATTATTATTATATTATTATTATTATATTATAAGTCTTTATCCCAATTTTTTGCCCTTGTTTTCTACTCATTTCTTTTGTCCAATGTAAGTACTTTTTATTTACATTTGTATAAAACAAATCAAAACTGCTGTTCTTTACTGCTTGTTCACTTTTACATACTTCCGTATAAATTACAATATATATATTTTTTTGTAAATTACACATTAAAACTTGTCAACACCCGTATGGGAAATCTTTAGGCAAAATGTTTGACATAGTAGACTGACCGCTTAAACGAGTCCTCGCTCGCGCAGCACAGGGGCGCAGGTTAGAATGACGGCGGGGACCTCTCTCGTTGCGGGTGGATAGTGCCCCTGCCGCCCGCACCTTTCTCGGTCCCCGCAGTCATCCCACTCCACGCCCCTGCACCGCGCAAGGACTCATTTAAGTGGTCAGTCTATAGTAGCATTTCCTTTCTTACTTTAATAGTGACATAACAAATAGGCACATACCTTACTAAATTATCCAACATTGATATATCAAAATCTTGTTTGGCGGCCGTGTACAGATCATATGCATACTGCTCATTTTCTTTCTGATCTTTCTGCGCCAAGTCTACCAGGTCAAACTGGTCAGCATCAGTGTCTTTGAGTCCTCGGTGACAGTTCACAACCTCATACCGACTTTCCGCAGATGCATCTTTCCTTTCTTTACGTATTTTATCTATGATATCATTGACGTTGGGCGTTGATTTAAGTTTTAAATCTGGCTTTGGTACTATGCTCTTGACGTGGGATGTTTCCTGGAATATTTAGATCAGTTTTTATTAACATTCAAGTTAGTATTTATTATTCGGATAATACAATACAAATACTCTTTATTGATCACCACAAATCAGTACAAAACAATACAGAAACAAAAAACAAAGTAGACAATAGGCGGTCTTATCGCTTAATAGCGATCTCTACCAGACAACCAAAAGTAAAATAAGCCAAATAAATTGGAGACAGTTTAAGCAGCATAATATAACGGAATTATACTAAAAATTTCATGACAGGATTATTTCGTGTATTTTATTATTATTTTCGAAGAGTTGTGATTCTTATGGCAATCACAATAGACATTACGCACAGATTATAAACATTAAAATTTTCTCAAGTCATATTTAAAAATACCTGATTTTCCACCGTGCCTCTGAACACAAACAGTGATGGGGACACCTCTTCGGCATCGGTCTTCATCCGTTTACACATGAGGACCAGAGCATCCTGCGGGTTATCCTCTAGACGCCGCTTTACACGTAATATTGTTGACGCAGACATAGTTAGATACTAGCCAGGACAGCCTGTACGATGGGATTCAGATTGTAATCATAAACAAAAATTCGAACGTACGTGCTAATGATTCAAAACACGATTTTTGTTCATGAGCCAACGGTGCGAAGCGGCGCATTGAGAACATTGAGTTTAATTGAGTTGAGAAGATGACTGATGGATGTCAAGTCAAATGTCAAAGTCAATATGACAAAAATAAAGCAAAAAAAAACATCAACAATTTATGGTCCTCCTTTTCATCCGAATAATTAATAAAAGCCTGGCAATTTATTTCCTAATATTAGATTAGATTTTGTACTCACATAAAAAAATCGCGCAAGAAAGGTGTGAGCACTGGTATCACCAACTGGTGAGCTCCGACTTTAAAAATAAATATTATTTGAAAAAATAAATCCAATATTATTCTATAATCTTTGGTAGTTGGCCCTTTGGCCAATCTGTGGTACTCACACACAGTCACATAATCTGTGATACGGTATTAAAAAAAATAGGGATAAGGATAACATCGCTCGTACTTCGCTTTTATACGGAATTATCAAAATAATATTATAAAGGAGTCATTTATATCAAAGCTTACTGCATTTTTCTGCAGTAATGAATAACATGGAGCTCAAACTTTTCCCCTCAATGGGATCAGAAGACAATTGGAGAACACAGACCTTCAGGCAAAGCGTCGTCTCCAAAATGTAAGTAGAAACATAATTAACGTATTAGATAATTAAATTATAATTTAATAGGTATTTCTTTGTGGTCATCCGTTAGATTTTACGTGATATAATAACGGAGCAATTCATTGGTATTTGGTGTATTTTAAGGTAAATTAAAATTCATAAATAATATTCATTCATTAAATTTCACAGTGAAGAAGTGATTCAACGCTCAGGCATGCAGGTGGCTAGGAATAGCAGCGAGATGGAAAACCATGTCTTCATGAAAGCAAAGACCCGAGAGGAATACATGAACATGGTTGCTAAACTCATTCTTCATGTCCGGGAAATGTGTAAGTCTCTTCAGCCAACTTATACATGGTTATTGTACAGTCGAACCATTTGATTCTTGACTCACCATAGAACATTCTCACAGTAAAGTCACATGATTTTCCTTGTCAGTTTATGTAATGTCACTATGACATTTAGTCGGAGAAGGTTCCACAGCGGGTCAGAAATCAATTTGTTCGATGGTACTTCTGTTAAAGTTAAAAACATAGTTTTGTTTACCATGCTTTTCAAATATTTTTCCCTTTTTTTCTAAGGCTTAATCTCAGCCCTTTTGTCAAAGGGGTTTTTGTCTATAATTTTCATATTAATACATTTTATAAAACAAAGTCACTTTCCGCTATCTGTCCCTATGTATGCTTAGATATTTAAAACTATGCAACAGATTTTGATGCGGTATTTTTTAATAGACAGAGTGATTCAAGAGGAAGGTTTATGTGTAATTCTATGCAGACAAAGACGTGGGCAGAAGTTAATATAGTAAATATAGTAATGATTTCTTTTGTTCTCTGTTTTAATTGACTAATTACATTAAACCTATCATTAGTTCATAAACTGTTATGACAACGACTCACAGGGTGCTAATTAGTTGAATAACTGATACCACAATACAAACACTACTGTTTGTTGATCTGATTTTTAAGTGAAGGAACAAAAACATTTATTTAGGCAGCATCTTATCTTTCGAGAGATGACTCATAAAAAGATAATAATCCTCAGGTAGTCCGTATTAACTTCAACATAGTTGTATGTTTCTAAATGTCAGTGAAAATTAGAACACATAGAAAAATCCGAAAAGTAAAGCTATGGCTGGGAATCGAACCCAGATCCTCGTCATTCCGTGACGCGTGCTATACCCCTACACCACCCATAGCAGGTGGGTAGTCTCTGAATTTTTCAACCTGTTACTAACTGTCACATGACCTTTTGTTACTATGCGAATTTTTGTCGCTAAGCGTAAGGCGTTAGTTCTATGTGTATGTGGGAGCTAAAATGCAAGATTTCTCATACCGAGAGGAGGCCTGTATGCAGTAGTGAAACATAGTGATGATGATGAAACTGAAAAACTGTAAAATTGAATTAACACATCCGCGACCGTGCATTGCTACAGGCTACGGTCATAACCGTTAGCAGTCTTTTTCTGCTTAGTGGCAAAAACTGCCTACGAACAGAAATACCCTAGTGGGTTCGTGGCACTTATGTGTTAACAAACTTTCAGCCCAACCAAAACAAAATCAACCGCCGAACATGCAAGGACCTAACCAGAATCAGGTTGGCCCGAACCCCCAAGTGCAAGGCCAGCAGGGCCAGAACCAGCAGGGGCCCAGCCAGCCCGGACTTGCCCCGGATCCCATAAACGCCCTCCAGAATCTCGCCTCGCAGGGCACCAGGAACCAAATGATGAATATCGGCCCTCAAGGTAACCTCTTTTTTAACTTTGCGAACTATGCTACACTGTAGGAAACGTGATTCAAATCAAAAGAACTTTTTACTTTTTTTTTTTGGTGGTTTCACTCTTTTTATTATAGCAAGGCGTATTTCGCCAATGTCGACCTAATGACATTAAACACGTGAGGAGATTGTTCGGTTTAATGTAATTTTAATTTTGGGGGAGGAGCAGACAGGAAACCTAAAACAAACAGCACATGTTATGGACGGTACAGACAGCACAGGATGTTTGACAAGTTTTTTTTTTTTCATTCTGAGAGTAAGCGGAAAAGGTAAGGGTAAGCATGATGACAAAGTTGATGGACTTGGAAAAGGGAAATTTAAATAATTAATAGGATACAGAGCATGCTTCATATTGTTCATATTTCGATATTGAAAGAAGTTATATTTTCGATCAGAAGTTTTAGAACAGGAGGGACTAGTGAAAATAAAAGTGACAAAAAGTTGATGGGACACAGAATATCTTTTGGCAAAGCCTTCTATAAGGAGTACGTATTTCTAACGCAGTCGAAAAAAAAATGTGGTCCTGGTACCTTCCGCACCCTAATTTTCGCCACGAACACCGGAGTAACCTAGACTTAGTTGGCAAACCGTAGAGGTGGCCCATTTATTTGCAGAACGATATCGGTAGAACCATGGTTTAACTTTTTACTTGTTGCTTCTTCTTCTTCTTTTTTAATATGGCCCCATCGATATTTGCGATGATTGCGTCTAAGTAATAATAAATAGAGTATTCAAAAATCTTGTGACAAAAATGTAGGTAACGTTGTACGGTAGAACACGGTCAAAAGACCCACCCCCCCTGTCGGGCTCTTAGCCAACGGTCAATGATATCCCTCGGAGACCGCCAGGAAATTAGCCGATGCCCAGGATGCACCGGCCCAAGCACTGCTCTTCCCCCTGGACGGATCGAACCGCAGCTCTTGCTTACACGCGTAGGTAACCCGACTCGCACACCTACTTGCTGCTTGCAACACCAAGTATTCAAAGTTTGACAGCTGACAAATGAACAATCCTAAGATGAAATTGGCAATTCTTTCCATACTACCCACAACTTGGAATTTGTTATATATATTTTCGTTGCATTTTTTCAGCCTTTGTTTTAATATTTATTTGAACTGATCCACGATCTACAAAGCTGTTTACGGTTTGTCAGTTGAGAACGAAACTATTAGAAAAACAATAGCAAATGTAAAAAACATTGTAAAAATTTAATTACGTGTGTTTTTAATAGGTCAAATGCAGCAGCAAGGCGTGATGAGTAACCAGGGCATGGGTATGCAGGGTCAGATGGGCCAGCAGGGGCCTATAAGCTCACAAGGGCCCCAGGCACAGACCGCAACGAACCTGCTACAGACGTTGAACCAGCGGCCGCAGCTCAACATGAATATGCAAGGGAAATTAGGTACGTATCTGTCACCTTAATTGGCTGTCATCAGGGTCTTGAAGAGAGTATTGATACTTTAACCTTTTCAACACTGACTTGATATGAAATGCACCTTCAATTGGCTAAATAAAGTTGATAGTTGCGAGTGACACTGCAGCAGCTTGGCGTCGAAAAAGTCGAAAAATATACGTTACAATATACTAGGGCAACGGTCTAGTTCCTGGTTTAAGCAGATCTCTCGTCTGCCCTCAAGTTCTAATACAAAACGCGAATAAAATCGAACGAGTGTTCGATTTATAAAACTTGAGCACAAACACGAACCAGCCAGTCCGTAGATCTATAATACTTAACCTAACAGTACATATTATTACACTTGACTGTACCTATTGCTGTTGCCCGCGACTTCGTTCGCGCAGAGTTTATTGTGCCTATTGATATAATGTAGGATTGTAGTGGTCAAAGAACTTTTCAAATTGATCCACTAGTTTCAGAGCCTATTTAAAGGAAACAAACAAATCTTTTCTCTTTACACTATTAATATAGGTAGATGATCAGGAAATGTAGAAGGTCTCCAAATATATGAAAAGTGATGAAAAAAATGCAATACAGTGCATTGGGGTAAATTCGAAAATGGGGGAATTTCGAAACTCGTGGATATCCACTAAACGGGGAACAATTATATAATCTGGCAACGCTTACCTAGAAGCTCCAAAGTCTTTGGCTTCTAGATGAGCGTTGCCAGATTATGGAATTGTTCATCGTTTAGTGGATATCCACGATTTTCGGAATTCCCCCTATTTCGAATTTACCCCAACGCACCTTAAATCAAAATTGAACTTTGACGTGTTTTACATATAAGTCTGTTTCTTTGATAACAACGTCTTCACCAGGTGGCTCTATGGGCATGGTCCCGAACCAACCACCCATGGGCGGCATGGGGATGGGGGGCATGAACCCCATGGGGAACCAGATGCAGGGGCAGATGGGCCCCGGCATGCAGGGCCAGATGATGTCCAACATGCCCATGGGGTCCAACATGCAGGTTGCTATGGGGGGCAACAACATGCAGTGCAACCAAGTGGGGATGGGGCAGATGCAGCAGGGGGGTATGCAGGGCCAAATGGGAGCACAGATGGGTGAGTATTTATTACTAATTTTATTTTATTCTATTCCATACATAGAAAATTACACCTTGCATTTTTTTTTCATTCTCCCTGCCCATTCCCACTGGGGAGTAGGACCCCTAAATTTTGGTAGGACTCTGCACATCCTCATATCTAGTGGCAAGATATAGTTATATTATAGACATTATAGTTATGCTATTTTTTCTGTAGTAAAATTAGGATAGGACCGGATACAGTTATGGGGTATGCCGGGGCAAAATAGCTGTCACGAAATTCGTTTTTTTCCTCAGTAGGCGGCATGGGCAACAATCCCATGGTGAACATGAACATGCTGCACATGCAGGGCCGCGTGCCCCCCAAGCAGGACGTGGGCATGCCGTACGGCGCGCGCGCGCAGCCGCCGCAGCAGTTCCTGCGCCAGAGCCCCTCGCCCTCCGCGCCCAGCCCCAACATGCCCGGGCCCAGCCCCGTCTCCATGGGTGAGTGGGGAACGCTGCCCCGGTGGGCGACTTAGTGGGGTTAAATGACCCCTTTATAGGAAAATACTGTGTGTCGATTAAGGTTGACTGATGATTTAGATCTTAGGCAGCAAATCAGGCACTGCTGTCTGTAGGCTTCTGTAAGCTTTCTTCTTTCTTCTTTTTTAATCTGGCCCCGTCCATCGATGCGGTAATTTCGCTAATGTCAAAGTAATAAATACAGTATTCAAAAATCTTGTGACAAAAATGTCGGCAACGTTGTACGGTAGAATTCGGTCCCGGTACCCATCAGGATGAATGACCGTGTTGGGGAAATCGAGCCCAGTAAGACTGGGGCGCACGTACCCATAGTTGAGTGTAATGGTTTGTTGCAGGTGTGATGGGCGGCGCGCTGGCGTCCCCGCTGGGCGCGCTGGGCGCGTGCGCCGGCGTGCCCAGCCCCGCCGCGCACCACCAGCACCACCAGCCGCAGCAGAGGTAAACCCTTGTTGCAGGTGTGATGGGCGGCGCGCTGGCGTCCCCGCTGGGCGCGCTGGGCGCGTGCGCCGGCGTGCCCAGCCCCGCCGCGCACCACCAGCACCACCAGCCGCAGCAGAGGTAAACCCTTGTTGCAGGTGTGATGGGCGGCGCGCTGGCGTCCCCGCTGGGCGCGCTGGGCGCGTGCGCCGGCGTGCCCAGCCCCGCCGCGCACCACCAGCACCACCAGCCGCAGCAGAGGTAAACCCTTGTTGCAGGTGTGATGGGCGGCGCGCTGGCGTCCCCGCTGGGCGCGCTGGGCGCGTGCGCCGGCGTGCCCAGCCCCGCCGCGCACCACCAGCACCACCAGCCGCAGCAGAGGTAAACCCTTGTTGCAGGTGTGATGGGCGGCGCGCTGGCGTCCCCGCTGGGCGCGCTGGGCGCGTGCGCCGGCGTGCCCAGCCCCGCCGCGCACCACCAGCACCACCAGCCGCAGCAGAGGTAAACCCTTGTTGCAGGTGTGATGGGCGGCGCGCTGGCGTCCCCGCTGGGCGCGCTGGGCGCGTGCGCCGGCGTGCCCAGCCCCGCCGCGCACCACCAGCACCACCAGCCGCAGCAGAGGTAAACCCTTGTTGCAGGTGTGATGGGCGGCGCGCTGGCGTCCCCGCTGGGCGCGCTGGGCGCGTGCGCCGGCGTGCCCAGCCCCGCCGCGCACCACCAGCACCACCAGCCGCAGCAGAGGTAAACCCTTGTTGCAGGTGTGATGGGCGGCGCGCTGGCGTCCCCGCTGGGCGCGCTGGGCGCGTGCGCCGGCGTGCCCAGCCCCGCCGCGCACCACCAGCACCACCAGCCGCAGCAGAGGTAAACCCTTGTTGCAGGTGTGATGGGCGGCGCGCTGGCGTCCCCGCTGGGCGCGCTGGGCGCGTGCGCCGGCGTGCCCAGCCCCGCCGCGCACCACCAGCACCACCAGCCGCAGCAGAGGTAAACCCTTGTTGCAGGTGTGATGGGCGGCGCGCTGGCGTCCCCGCTGGGCGCGCTGGGCGCGTGCGCCGGCGTGCCCAGCCCCGCCGCGCACCACCAGCACCACCAGCCGCAGCAGAGGTAAACCCTTGTTGCAGGTGTGATGGGCGGCGCGCTGGCGTCCCCGCTGGGCGCGCTGGGCGCGTGCGCCGGCGTGCCCAGCCCCGCCGCGCACCACCAGCACCACCAGCCGCAGCAGAGGTAAACCCTTGTTGCAGGTGTGATGGGCGGCGCGCTGGCGTCCCCGCTGGGCGCGCTGGGCGCGTGCGCCGGCGTGCCCAGCCCCGCCGCGCACCACCAGCACCACCAGCCGCAGCAGAGGTAAACCCTTGTTGCAGGTGTGATGGGCGGCGCGCTGGCGTCCCCGCTGGGCGCGCTGGGCGCGTGCGCCGGCGTGCCCAGCCCCGCCGCGCACCACCAGCACCACCAGCCGCAGCAGAGGTAAACCCTTGTTGCAGGTGTGATGGGCGGCGCGCTGGCGTCCCCGCTGGGCGCGCTGGGCGCGTGCGCCGGCGTGCCCAGCCCCGCCGCGCACCACCAGCACCACCAGCCGCAGCAGAGGTAAACCCTTGTTGCAGGTGTGATGGGCGGCGCGCTGGCGTCCCCGCTGGGCGCGCTGGGCGCGTGCGCCGGCGTGCCCAGCCCCGCCGCGCACCACCAGCACCACCAGCCGCAGCAGAGGTAAACCCTTGTTGCAGGTGTGATGGGCGGCGCGCTGGCGTCCCCGCTGGGCGCGCTGGGCGCGTGCGCCGGCGTGCCCAGCCCCGCCGCGCACCACCAGCACCACCAGCCGCAGCAGAGGTAAACCCTTGTTGCAGGTGTGATGGGCGGCGCGCTGGCGTCCCCGCTGGGCGCGCTGGGCGCGTGCGCCGGCGTGCCCAGCCCCGCCGCGCACCACCAGCACCACCAGCCGCAGCAGAGGTAAACCCTTGTTGCAGGTGTGATGGGCGGCGCGCTGGCGTCCCCGCTGGGCGCGCTGGGCGCGTGCGCCGGCGTGCCCAGCCCCGCCGCGCACCACCAGCACCACCAGCCGCAGCAGAGGTAAACCCTTGTTGCAGGTGTGATGGGCGGCGCGCTGGCGTCCCCGCTGGGCGCGCTGGGCGCGTGCGCCGGCGTGCCCAGCCCCGCCGCGCACCACCAGCACCACCAGCCGCAGCAGAGGTAAACCCTTGTTGCAGGTGTGATGGGCGGCGCGCTGGCGTCCCCGCTGGGCGCGCTGGGCGCGTGCGCCGGCGTGCCCAGCCCCGCCGCGCACCACCAGCACCACCAGCCGCAGCAGAGGTAAACCCTTGTTGCAGGTGTGATGGGCGGCGCGCTGGCGTCCCCGCTGGGCGCGCTGGGCGCGTGCGCCGGCGTGCCCAGCCCCGCCGCGCACCACCAGCACCACCAGCCGCAGCAGAGGTAAACCCTTGTTGCAGGTGTGATGGGCGGCGCGCTGGCGTCCCCGCTGGGCGCGCTGGGCGCGTGCGCCGGCGTGCCCAGCCCCGCCGCGCACCACCAGCACCACCAGCCGCAGCAGAGGTAAACCCTTGTTGCAGGTGTGATGGGCGGCGCGCTGGCGTCCCCGCTGGGCGCGCTGGGCGCGTGCGCCGGCGTGCCCAGCCCCGCCGCGCACCACCAGCACCACCAGCCGCAGCAGAGGTAAACCCTTGTTGCAGGTGTGATGGGCGGCGCGCTGGCGTCCCCGCTGGGCGCGCTGGGCGCGTGCGCCGGCGTGCCCAGCCCCGCCGCGCACCACCAGCACCACCAGCCGCAGCAGAGGTAAACCCTTGTTGCAGGTGTGATGGGCGGCGCGCTGGCGTCCCCGCTGGGCGCGCTGGGCGCGTGCGCCGGCGTGCCCAGCCCCGCCGCGCACCACCAGCACCACCAGCCGCAGCAGAGGTAAACCCTTGTTGCAGGTGTGATGGGCGGCGCGCTGGCGTCCCCGCTGGGCGCGCTGGGCGCGTGCGCCGGCGTGCCCAGCCCCGCCGCGCACCACCAGCACCACCAGCCGCAGCAGAGGTAAACCCTTGTTGCAGGTGTGATGGGCGGCGCGCTGGCGTCCCCGCTGGGCGCGCTGGGCGCGTGCGCCGGCGTGCCCAGCCCCGCCGCGCACCACCAGCACCACCAGCCGCAGCAGAGGTAAACCCTTGTTGCAGGTGTGATGGGCGGCGCGCTGGCGTCCCCGCTGGGCGCGCTGGGCGCGTGCGCCGGCGTGCCCAGCCCCGCCGCGCACCACCAGCACCACCAGCCGCAGCAGAGGTAAACCCTTGTTGCAGGTGTGATGGGCGGCGCGCTGGCGTCCCCGCTGGGCGCGCTGGGCGCGTGCGCCGGCGTGCCCAGCCCCGCCGCGCACCACCAGCACCACCAGCCGCAGCAGAGGTAAACCCTTGTTGCAGGTGTGATGGGCGGCGCGCTGGCGTCCCCGCTGGGCGCGCTGGGCGCGTGCGCCGGCGTGCCCAGCCCCGCCGCGCACCACCAGCACCACCAGCCGCAGCAGAGGTAAACCCTTGTTGCAGGTGTGATGGGCGGCGCGCTGGCGTCCCCGCTGGGCGCGCTGGGCGCGTGCGCCGGCGTGCCCAGCCCCGCCGCGCACCACCAGCACCACCAGCCGCAGCAGAGGTAAACCCTTGTTGCAGGTGTGATGGGCGGCGCGCTGGCGTCCCCGCTGGGCGCGCTGGGCGCGTGCGCCGGCGTGCCCAGCCCCGCCGCGCACCACCAGCACCACCAGCCGCAGCAGAGGTAAACCCTTGTTGCAGGTGTGATGGGCGGCGCGCTGGCGTCCCCGCTGGGCGCGCTGGGCGCGTGCGCCGGCGTGCCCAGCCCCGCCGCGCACCACCAGCACCACCAGCCGCAGCAGAGGTAAACCCTTGTTGCAGGTGTGATGGGCGGCGCGCTGGCGTCCCCGCTGGGCGCGCTGGGCGCGTGCGCCGGCGTGCCCAGCCCCGCCGCGCACCACCAGCACCACCAGCCGCAGCAGAGGTAAACCCTTGTTGCAGGTGTGATGGGCGGCGCGCTGGCGTCCCCGCTGGGCGCGCTGGGCGCGTGCGCCGGCGTGCCCAGCCCCGCCGCGCACCACCAGCACCACCAGCCGCAGCAGAGGTACACGTCTGCTGCTTGTTATCCTGTTCCCTCAGCGAGGGGAGAACACCCCTTTATTACAAGAAACATGTCACGAGTGTAGAAAATCGCACTTCGCGGAGCGCCTAGTTCCCGCGCCTCCCAAAAAAGCAATTATGTCATTAGTTTTACGTCATTCCGAGCCGTAAGTAGCGATTTATTTAGCGCGAAAATTTCCACTTCCCGGCCAGGAGAGGACGTAAAATTATGTACTCGCCTAAGGCGGTAGTAAAGAAAGCCCTCAGTTCGCATGTTTGTAGCCCTCGCCTTTGGCTCGTGCGATCTGAGACATTCTTCATTTCACCACTTTCTGCGGCCCGATTTTTGAAAGCACATGACAATGTGTGAAAACACCACTGGAAAGTGGTGAAAAGTTGTGCTGAATTTTAAATACGAATAGCTTAGTTAGAAGATACTTACGGCTCTCATTAATCTTGTGATCCAGTCCAAAATTTGATTAGAGCTGTAGTTTTAAAGATACAAACAAATTTATACCACTTTCAAGTGGTATTTTCACATATTACAGGGGTCGGCAACCTGCGGCTCTTTGGATGTGAGGCTGCGGCTCTTTAGTTCCGTTCGCAAATATTATTTATTTTATAAAATGTGATTATTTGTTGTGAAAAACACTACTTATATATGAATAAATAGATATTTTTCTTATGAATAAATAGATAACTTTTTTTATCAACAAACTTTATGAAAGTATTGAGGCTATTTATTGTTGGCAAGAAAAATTTTTGTGGCTCTTTAAAAACTTGAAATTTTGTAAATAGTAATTTTTGGATCTTCCGACTCAAAAGGTTGCCGACCCCTGACATATTATGTTCTTTCTAAAATCGGGCCCCTGGGTGTAATGTACTATCGTGTCATCAGCAAACGTTAGGTTTATAACACACGGGATGTGGTGATTGAGTTGGGTCTACACTCGTTTTTCTTTTAAATTGAAAGCATTGCCCCAAGCAGTAGTACTAATTATGTTTCCGTGTGCGATCCCCCAGGGTGGGCATGGGCATGGTGGCGTCGCCGTCGTCGTCGCTGAACACGCCGCTCGGCGCGGGCGCGGCGTCGCCGGGCGGCGAGGAGGCCGCGTACCGCGAGAAGGTGCGCCAGCTCAGCAAGTACATCGAGCCGCTGCGCCGCATGGTGCACCGCATGGTCAGCGAGGGCGAGAGTGAGTCCAGCATTATCTACACTCATCATCATCAGCACAGACAGGCCTTTCACAATGAGAGGGTTCGGACTATAGTTCCCACGTCACCAGGGAAAAATAAGCATACATGACAAAAATATAAAGAAATTATTAAATGAAAACTATGATTATTATCTTATAAAATCTTA
Organism: Pandemis corylana; assembly: GCA_949127965.1. Taxonomy (NCBI): domain Eukaryota; kingdom Metazoa; phylum Arthropoda; class Insecta; order Lepidoptera; family Tortricidae; genus Pandemis; species Pandemis corylana. The sequence continues at coordinate 2,843,453 of OX421852.1, read as the reverse complement.
AAAATTTAAATCCAATAAAAATAATGGTTACAAAGATAATCTACTTCACAACTAATAATAAATTCTCTGTATCTTCGTATGACATGGTTTGAAGTGATTCCAGGAGAATTTTCTTGCATTTATTGTTATTGTGGGGATAAATGGGCGAAATGGCATTTAACCTATTATAAAGGAATGGTCCTAAGAAACCAAAGAATTTGTGTGTAAAAGCATATTTGGGTCTTATTTTCTAATAGCAAACTATATCCTTTCGTCTCTTAGCTATTATTTCAGTGGTATAGGGTATGGTTATATGGAGATGTGGGCGTTGTGACAAATGAAGTCACATGTGTAGTTTAAAACTCTTATATTTTCCGCATTTCTTGACAAATATTACTTTTAATATCACTATTTGTCATCTCTTTTACGATATTTTCATATTTTACCACGAAATGTGACTTTTTAATGCATATTCCTTATTGTTAGAAGTGTCATCAACTCGCGCGGCCCGAGACGCCAATTTTACCACTGTCGCCGTCTCTTTCAGACGTGGAGAAACTGACAAAGATGAAGAACCTTCTCGACATACTCTCCAACCCTAACAAGCGGATGCCCCTAGAGACCCTTATCAAGTGCGAGGTGGTGCTCGAGAAGCTCGACTTCAAGAGGGGGGACGGCCTCGGAGTACCGGCTGCTGGCAAGGTAAGATGCCTATAGTCCGTTCTAATCTATTTTAATGCTTTTGTAAACAAACAAGCCCCCCCCCCCCCTCCTACTGGATTTTGTGCTTTTAAGAAGGGGGCGCGTAATAAAAGCTAGGGAACTCCCGTTGTACACGGTAACTTTCAATTAGTATAATTTAACTTGCCGTCTGGTCAAAATTAAAAGTAAGTAAGTAAGTTAAATTAATTCGTGAAGTGATAAAATATTATGTAGAGTAATTGCATGGTCACCCTACATTTCTTGAGGGACATGCGTCGGTCAAAAGCATGGGGTGACAATAATTTCGGTTTAAAATTAAATAGGGAAGGATACGACTCAAAAAGCTTTATTTATTGCAAATTTTATTGTGAGTGACAATGTGAGTGAGTGTGTATGTTTGTTCCTTCTTTACGCGGAAACGACTGGACGGATTTGGATTAAATTTGGAATGGAGATAGCTGGTACCCTAGATTAAAACGTAGGTTACTTTTTATCCCGGAAAAATGCGTAGTTCCGGCGGGATAGCGATAAATTAATTCTTTGATAATAAAACTGTTGTACACAGGAACAAATCTTCAACCCGCTGCTGGAAGTGGTGAACAACTGCCTCCAGTCCCCGCTGGCCAACCACACGCTCAAACGCACGTTTGGATCCACGCTGGACGCACTCAACGGACCTGAGATCAAGTAAGACAACCTAATATATCCGGCATTTTCAAAAGGACGTGGATATGGGCGCCATCTATTAAACCATTTTCGAACCAACTGCCTTCTCTCTAGTTCTAGTATTTTTCCACTAGAGAAAAGGTGCTGCCGTCTATCGCAGTACATACATAATAATAACTAAACTTATCACTTCACTATCACTATCACTACTCACTACATAGTATAAAACAAAGTCGCTTTCTCTGTCCCTATGTCCCTATGTATGCTTATATCTTCAAAACCACACAACGGATTTTGATGCGGTTTTTTTTAATAGATAGAGTGATTCAAGAGGAAGGTTTTTATGTATAATTCTACGCAGACGAAGTCGCGGGCAGAAGCTAGTTTACTATATTTTATTAAGATTGACAGCATTTGAAGTTCTATAGCTTGTTTTAATTTCATTTAATTTTATGGAAGATGTTTCAATAGTTTATGAGCGTATTTATGCATTAAATAAATTAAAAGTTAATGGCTAAACCGGAAACGCCTCACGGCTATGATAGCGGAAGTTTACAATTAAAGTTACTTAATTCTCCTTTTGTAATGAAAACTTGCTAAAATCATGTAATATATCTTGCAGTTTGATCTAATAAATTATTTCTATAAATATAACAAATTTTAAATAAAACAACACTTGTAATTGGCATTGTTCATTTTTTTAAGCTGTGCTTTTAACACCTTTATTTGATAAAATGGACTATTTCAAGCAACTAATTTGAATATTATGCTTTTACGTAGCTTTGTTAATTAATAATAAATATTTTTTCGCTGTTTGATAATTCGTGAATTTAGACAGAATCCCAATCGCCTTCGTTCGGCTGGCTATAAAAAAAACGGCTTTGTCTATGGTTTTGTAGATTTGACAGTGACACGTGACAGTTGCCGTAGCCAAACTTTTTTTTTAATTTTTGTGGCAAACATTCGATGCTGGATTCTGTCTAAAAACCCGATCGTTCGGTCAAACAAAGGTTCAAAGTACTTTTACAAAAATATCTGCAATCATAAAGTATTTTTGAAATCGGACAAGATAAATCGGATAATTGATGGTTTTCCTCGAAATGGTTTTCGAATTGGAGCATACTAAAAAAAATGAACAATGCCAATTAGTGGATTTTAAGTATTTCAAAACATTCTATTGGCTTGGATTCGGCTCTCCGCCAACCAGAGGTAGGTATTGGGATGGCGGGAAACGTGTTGTGATTGTTTATTGTTTTCCGGGACGGCCGCCATTATTCTCTCTCCTAAAAAACAAAATCTTATTTCCGTGTACTGTGGTGGTGTTTGTTTATTCTGGTAATGTCTGAGCCTCCGGATGATGGCTCCGCGCCGACATGTACGTCCTTAGTTTTTGTCGAAAATGATGAAGTTAAGGGTTTTTCTGAATGAGAATCATCAGCAGTGATAGTTTTTGTAAAGCCAAAAGTGTCCATTATTTTTTTGTCAGTTTTGTGTAAAAAAAAACATACGATTTGTTCCGTACTTTCCTATATTTAAATTAGTTTTATTTTTTGAAACGACGCGAATTGATTAAAAAATACTTATTTAAATATAAGAAAGTACGGAAAAATCGCATGAAAAAAAATTACACAACTATATGGGTCGTCACAAAGCAGATACGTTTTTTTTTAATGATAAATGCAGATAGTATTGTTGGTAAAAGGGTACACATTTTTTTAACACCTTTTGATCAATTTTTCATGGTCGAATTGACTCGGTACATATCTTTCTGTGGCTACAATGAAGAAACTTGTGTTGTAATGTAACAAAATAAAACTTGTTTTCAGAAATCTACCGCCACCATTAAAGATACCAAAGTTGGAAGAGCCTGCTCTTGAGATTCCCGACGTTTTGCAAGGAGAAATTGCGAGATTAGACTCGAGGTTTAAGGTAATATATTAGCATTTAATACACACGCCACAACTATAAGCAAATGGAACTTGACCTGGAACAAAGTACACTGACATTAATCTGTAATTTTGATGCGTAAATGATTACGGGTGTCTATTCCAAGTAACTTGGGCTGCCGAAGCGCTAGCGAGCTGGAACTTGACATTATTTAAGTCTTTGAAGCGTCAAAGTAACGGCGGAAGCGATTTTGACACCATAATGCTGATTGATGGGTGTTGTTTTCGTGTCATTTGACGGTGCTGAGCCCGAATTTGGCATAATGTATCGGATCCAAAATGGCGGACGATATTTTTAGGGAGCGTTGAAGTATTACGTAACGCAATTATTGAAGATTTTTGACCCTCCCTCCCCTCCTTGTAACGCGCCGTAACGTTTTTCTGTACCCCCCCCCCCCCCCCCCCACCTCTAAACCTTTTTACCCAAAAGTGTCAAAATTTATGTTGCGCAAAGTACAAGAAAGTCGCTATAATATCCTTGTTATAGTTTTAATCGCCTTTACGGTAATAATACTAAATAAAACAAAGAGATATTTAACCCGCAATACATGCGTAGGTTGTTAACTTAGCGGTTTTAATTCCTTTTTTTTTTAAAGAAAACGTTACGTAACGTGTTGTAAGAAAGACCCCCTCCCGCCCCTGTAACGCATCGTAACGTTTTACGATACCCCCCCTCCCCCTCAAATTGCGTTACGTAATACTTGAACGCCCCCTTACACAAAAATGATGGTGACGTTTTCGTGTAATTTGGACGCGCTAAATTCGAAAGGCATTATTTTAGATCCAAAATGGCGAAAGACAAAGACCTGCTTAACCCCGGTCTCGCTTTCAGGTATCGTTAGAGACGATGCAGTTGTCGGGCGGCAACGGCGCGATATCGCTGGTGGCGTCGCTGGACGACGCGCGGCTGCCCTGCGTGCCCTCCGTGCACGTGGCCGTGCCCCGCGGCTACCCCGCGCACGCGCCCGCGCGCCTGCGCCCGCGCGCGCACAAGCACCACGACCACGAGTTCCTCGCGAGGGTCGAGCGCGCCATGGACGCGCGCTGTGCCAGGTACGCTGGCAGCCAGTGCCGGCCGTGCACGCTGATGTGTATGCCGGCCGTGCACACTGCCGTGTTGCACGCGACAACTCTATAAGCCACCTACCAAACTAGTAACTAAAAGACAAAGTAGCCAGACTACCGAGCTGCTATTATGCGCTTATATACACATCCTTACTATATAATATTATAAATGCGAAAGTAACTCTGTCTGTCTGTTACCTTTTCACGCTTAAACCGCTGGGCCGATTTAGTTGAAATTAGTATACAGGTAGTTTGAGTCCCGGAAAAGGACATAGGATAGTTTTTATCCCGGAAAATTGCATAGTTCCCGCGGGATAGCACAGCCCAAACCACTGGACTTAGAGACTTGAAATTTTGCACATAGATACCTTATACAATGTAGACATCCACTAAGGAAGGATTTTTGGAATTTCCCACGGGATAAGGAAAAAACGGGAATTATATATTCGATTCCGAGTGACGCTTTTGATTTTGAAAATTCTATTGCCAATAGAAAGCCACAGTATTTGTGAGTATCATAGGCTATATTTATAATAATTCTGCGCGGACGAAGTCGCGGGCAACAGCTAGTACGTATATAAATCACGTCTTATGTAACCAAGCAAGGTTCTTTGCTGGTCAGGGTTAGCTGACGCAAGCAGCTTTAGTCACTTTGACAATCGACTAGCACTATTGGCAGGTGAGTAACCAGTTAGCCAATCAATCAGGCACGCTGCTAGCCGTTAAGTGACTCGCTAATCTTCATGAGACACAGCTTTCTAGGGGTGGACTTAGAGGAGGGTGAGGTACTTCCCAAGACGGTATTTTTGTGTACTGCGTACAGTGCACACTTCAAGCTTATTTCTAACTTAAGTTATTGTTGATTTTTTACCCGTTCTCCCCTTGTGACCCCCCTCCCCCCTCTAGAAAATAACCTGGATCAGCCCTTGCGGCTTTCAACCTAATAATGTGGTAGAAGGAGGTGGTAGGGCCTTGTGCAAGGTCCGTCCGGATCGCTACCACCATCTTACTCGCTAATCCTGCCGCTAAGTAGCAGTGCTTGCACTGCTGTGTTCCGGTGCGGAGAGTAAGACAGCCGGGGAAATTACGGGCACAAGAGGTATTTCATCTTAGTCCTCTAGGTTGGCAACGCATCTGCAATCCCTCCGGGGTTGCGGGTGTCTATGGGCAGTGGTGATCACTTACCATCAGGTGACCCACTTGCTCGTTTGCCTTCCTATTCATATAAAAAAAATTAAAGCTTATTCTCCTTCTTACCTACTCTTGTTATACTTCGTTGCAGGTTACCGAAGAGCTGTTCAGTTGGCCAGCTGTTAGATGCGTGGGAGATGTCTGTGCGGCAAGCCTGTGCGCCGACGCCGGTCTCTTACACCCCCGTACCGGCCCTAGGGCTGTAAAGTACCATAGAGGCTAGGGAGCGTTCCTTGAATGATATTAGTCCAATAGTACTAAATTTTCTCGTACAAATGTATACCAATTTCGAAGACTCGCTGCCTGCGGTGCAAGTCAGGTGCGCTAGAGACAGACGTGTCACATATCGATATCTTATCGATTACTAGAATAGTGCGCTAGCGCGTAGTAGTTTACAAATTATAGTTAATTTATTGATTCTCTATTTTGCGCCGCGGGTAGCGATTGTTAACTACGTCCGCGTACGTAACTAAGTTTTGTAACTAGTTACGAACTAGGTTTTTTTTCTAACTGCGTGATTAGGTTACGAACAAAGAATTTGTACACTAACGTTTTTTACAAGTTTACAAGCTTTATATTAACGTATGTATGTTTGTCCGGGTGGAATCTTGCGATTCAATTTTGAAGCAGATATCTTCATCCGATTGAGCTGAAATTTTGCATACTTGTGTAAGTCAGATGACAGTACAATAATCTGGTAGTAAAATTCTGGTGGTCCAGCCAGGACCGTCCTCGTGCCGGAACTCTTCAACTCTTGAAATTTGGTTCACATGTAGGACGGATGACAATGCAAGTACAGTCCACAAAAAGTGCAATCAGCAAAAAAGATTGTATCTAAAATGAAATTTTGAGATTAGGTTATTACTAGAATATCCAGTAAATGTGGAATAGGTGTCGATAGTGCAAAAAGCAAGTCGGATAAGTTAGGTTTTAGTCATTCCGAAAAAATCTTAATTTGTTTGTAGTGACACAGGTCAACGAAACAATCAAAATGGAATGCTTCGGAACCTAATTACAAAACCAAGAAAAAAACCTACTTCGCAACCAGTTACAAAACTCAGTTACGTACGGGGACGAACGTCCATTGTTCGATATTAGTATGTTAGAGTAATATCGTTTGAGCAATGGATCTCGGATTCATATTATATTTTATTGCGCGCGCAGCTCACAAGAATTGACAATACGTTGTAAAGGTAGTATGGTCATAAATATGCAAAAAAGAGCTGTCAGTGTGCTCAAATGAGAGTACAGAATCAACGAATGCGCCACGCCGTTGCCACTGTCACTTTGACAGGTGCGCCGGGATTTGGCAACTGTTTAAAAGAGAATGTTCCTTTTCCCCCGTTTTCTACTATGTACATAATGATGTTGTGACTATAATTTGTGTCGTTCAATGTAATGAATGAATTCGAAGACTCCTTCGTTCACACTTTTATTAATGAATTCCTAATGGCAAAGGAAAAAATTGTACCAGTCTCTAAAATTAGAGAAAGTCGCATCGGAAAATGTCCGGGTGTGAGAGAAACATGATAATTTAAAGCGGAAGTTGAATAGCTATGTTTTCTGACGGAATAATCGCCAGCACTAATTCGACTATTCCTAAGCTTCGAACCAGAGAGAGGAATTCTCGTAGCAAAATATACTTCTAACCTATCTATCGATGATTTCGCCATTGTCAAAGTAATATATACAGTATTCAAAAATCTTGTGACAATGTCGGCAACGTTGTACGGTAGAACACGGTCAAAAGACACCTCCCCCTGTCGGGGTCTCAGCCAACGGATGATGATATCCCTCAGAATCTGCCAGGATATCATTAACCGATGCCAAGGGTGCACCGGACCAAGCAATGCGCTTCCCCTCGGATCCAAAAACGGACCTCAGTGCTTGACCACACGTGGAGGTAACCCGACTCGCACCCCATCTGTCTATACCTTTAAACGAGCCATTCTTGTATATATAATCTGAATCTCGGAAATGGCTTCCAACGATTTTGATGAAATTTTGGGGGGCGATAAATCGATCTAACTAGGTTTTATTATTAGAAAACGTACCAAAAACAATACCGAGCCAAGCTCGGTCATCAAGGTACTTATAACTATAGAAGCGATATCAGACATTTTATGCACTTAGTTTGTTCCAACAAGCATTAATTGTGATAATGATTATTTACTGTTACAAAAGAACTGAACAACATTGCCCAGTAAAGGTGCGATCACACCGCTGCTATTGAAATAATAAGTGTTGGTTGAATGTTTGTATTGAAGTAAATATAATTTTGACACACAGCTTCTTCTATATATAAATTTTTAATTAACATTAATTTGTAATTAGTTCTAAACTACAACAGCTGCGTATACGCAGTGACGTCGCATGCGTCACGTTCACCGTTTCTTCATACATTTTGTTGCGTATACATTGTTTTACGCACTGGTATGGCCGGATCTTTAGTTTGACAGAGAGGTGACATAAAATCAATAACTGGAAAAGACGATAAAACAACTGTTTTTTTTTGCTATGAGAATTCTACTCTATATTTCAGATGTCAGTTAATGTAGCTAGTCTAGTGAAAATGTTAGTTCAGTATCCGATTTGTTGAAACAGACATGAAATAGTGGTATAACACAATGTTGTACTGGAAAGCTGTAGTCCTTAGTTAACCCGTAATTTGGAAAAGTGTTTTAGCGCACGTGGTCTAAGAGTATCTTTTTGTATTTTTTATTGACAGAATTTTCGGGACTCAAAAATGACCAATGGCTTGAAGCATGTTTTTTTTTATGTCAAATTAAGGGTTAAATAAATTATGTTATTATTTAGAAGGCTCTGTCCTAGATTAAGCATAAGATTTTATTATATTATTTTAGTTAAGTTTTAAATGACGAAATGTTTTTTTTTTCTATAGTGGGTCCTCTTTTTTTTTTTACTAAAAGCAGTAATTTTTTTATAGACGTGATATTTGTCTGTGATAATTTAATATTTGTACTAAACACAAAGTTTTGCAATTTTATACAGAAAAAAATAGTCGCGTTGAACGATTCGTTCCGTATGATACAGTTCAGTTATTTGCTCCCGACATTCCTATCTTGGCAACACTGAATCAGATATTTTTTTTGAAGGGCTTTATGCCAATGGCCAGAAACAATCGAAAACAAACGACTTTTTTTTAAACGTCTTACTCAATTGTCAAAGAATAATTTGGTGAAAGTGGAATAAAAACAGATGAATAAACTAACCGTTGTTGCCCAGGGTGCATCAACCTAAATACTACTTCCGTAAGTTGTCGTTACTGTCATACTTTAGACGTATATTGCTTCAATCGTGTTGTGACAAAATTCTTTGCCACAGGGCTAGGCAGAGACTACTTGGTCCACTCGCTACGATCCTGAAATACCTCTTTCGCTTCATCCACATCCATGAATCTCTTTTTACGTGCTCGCTGGTTTCGGGTACTCCTGACCTGACCTTTTTTCAAAACGTCTCTTATTTGGTCCCGGAACGTCCGTCTAGGCCTTCCCTTCGCGCTCCCCATGTAGATCTGTTTAGTTAGTCTACTTTCATCCATCCTCTACGCGACCAAACCGACTAAGCATACTTTTTTCTATCCTAGTCACTATATCCTTTCACACCAGCACGTTCCCTTATCACATTATTCCTACTATCAAATGAATCAAGAATTTTTACTTTTTGATTTTTATGTTTACTTTTACGGTTTTACCGTTACAAATTAAATTTCTAAATTTCTTTCGAAGGCTTACCCACCTGCTATAGGTCGTGTAGGGGTATAGCTCGCGTCACGGACTGGCGAGGATCCGGGTTCGATTCCCGACCATAGCTTTACTTTTCGGATTTTTCTGTTTTCAAATGTCTTTTAGAAAATTAACACTATTCCTTAGTATGTTTCAGTGCCACCCCTTCCATAGTTATTAACACTCATTTCTACTGCATTTATTCTACTTTCATGCTTCTCTTGCCATACCCATCTTTCGCTACAGTAATGCTGGAACAAGCACCCCTCTGTGGACGGCTAGTAGATTAAGGCCGAGGCCTGGGAAGTAGCCAATTGCTGGATGAGTAACTTGTTTAAAAACACGAACCGCAGGTGAGTGTTTTTTAAAGTTGCGAATCCAGCAATTGCTCTTCCAGTTGAGGCAGATAAAATGTTTTTCTCCAACATTGAGAGGAAATGAAAATAGATTTTGCACTAAACTTCCTCGCAATTTAGGTGGTTTTCACGTTCCCGCCTTTTTTTCTGAGTTTTTTATGTCGTCTGTCACCGTAAACTATTTGAGATATAGATAAAAACGTTACACTCGAACAAAACGCGCACTCCTCGGCCATCGACTTGGCTGTATGACATTGTTGTTCTTTATTCCATAGTCTCTGACTTTATAAAAAGTTAAAATCAAATGTAAAACAGTCCAGCGATCCGATTTATGGTCAGAAAATCGCGCCTGCAATGTAATTCGGCCGTCAACAAGGCCCTTCGTGTTCTGTTATTTAGAATGCAGTGACGATATTTACGACAATGTTTGAAAAAAAATATTTACATGTTAGTATTTTATTCATTTCCTATAATTTTAAATGACTTGTAATTTAAAACTGAATCAAAAATTGTGTTATGTATTTTGAAAACAGTCTAGTAAATGGAAACTTTTTTTATTGTCAGAAATCTCAAAGAAAAGGGATCAATTTAAATCGTGAAATAGTTGAGCGAGTTGTTGTAAGTTACTTTGACAATAAATTTCAATGTAACTTGATGCAAGTCCCACTAATTATTTTCTTCCGGCCCTTAGAGGTCCCTTTATGTCCGAATAGATGTTGTAAGTGTTTTAAAGCGATAAATGTTAACAATAAATGTATTTGTAAAATGTTATGTTTTATTTTGCCTTCTATAAAAGCATTCTGAGCTCAGACATGTTCTGCTTAACAAATTTTTTTGCTGGCTGTACTTGCATTTCATCGGTCCTACATGTGTACCAAATTTTAAGTCAATCGGGCCAACCGTTGAAGAGTTCCCTACGGAGACCATCCTGGCTGGGTCACCAGAACTCCGCTGCCAGATTTATTGTATTGTCATCCGACTTACTCAAGTATGCCAAATTTCAGCTCGATCGGTTGAGGATGCTTCATAATTTAAAATAATGTGCTACACGACAAAGTACGGTACCCGACCTTAAAGATTGCAGTTCGGTTTTTAGACAGAGACCGCGCTAAGAAAGGGAGGGCCCGTACGCTTTGCCCGTCTTCCTTTAGACGATGAGACCGTGCAATGCAGGTAGGCAATGAACATGGTAGACCTAAGGTAATAAGACCAAAGGCTATGTTTAGCATAATTGTCGGCGTATAGGTGGAAAGGGGACAGTGGCGTAACTATAGGGTGGCAGGGGGTGGCAAAATGCCAGGGGCCCCGAACTAGCTTGGTTTAGAGCACAGAAGGTACGCTGATGCACTTCTTTATATTGAGACGAATTTGCCGCGGGCCCCAGACGTTATAGTTACGCCACTGAAAGGGGAATCAAAATGGTGATGGGTTCCTAGCCGCATCGCCTATAAAATTATTCCTAAGATTTTTTCCCAGATATTTCTTAGTTTGAAACGCTCCCGACCAGTGTTGCAACTACAGTTTGTCGAACTGATCTTCGAAGAGGCAGGACTTTTCTGGATATTTTTTGTTCTCCGGGCAAACGAAGATAACTTACCTAACCTACCTATTTTTGTATTAAAATATTGAGTGATTCAAAATAATGGCAGCGTTTTTTCCGGTTTGGACAAATTAGTTGGACCATAGGTCGCTAGCTGTTTTAAAGATGTGAAAACAAATAAAACTCGTCCTCGCACGCTCTAGTCTTTATTGGTACTGTTAGAGTGAGAACTGGTAGAGGGTGGCTCGCTCGCACGGGCCGCGGCGGCGCGCGCTGCCGCAGCACGACCAGTGCCGCGCGCCCAGGTGCCCCGCGTGGCCGTGCCCGCAACCTGACACAAGCCTGTCATTAATAACTTTTTAATTTTCTTCATCCGCTTTGGAAAGGCAAAGGCTTCAAAGCCCATACAGCTATATCTCTAGTGAATATTTTTATAGTTATTATAAGCAACCTGAACAATGAACTAAAAACATTTAGGTACCTACCTTGCTACTATGCTACTCAATTGCAAGATAGCCGAGCCTGTGCGAAATACACATTCGTAATAATATTTTTTATTTGCAATTATGCAATTACTCCCGCCTTTACTGCCACTTAAAACATATAAATCCCACAAACTATCTCCTACACGACACAAAACACCGACGCGTTCCGATCCCTCTACGGGATCATCCTCAAAGTTACACCGAGCACAACTGTATCAGGTGGCCCTTTGCCTCTCTTTCCATAAAATAATAAAAATAAGGGTTCTTGTACCCTTGTAGCCGGGCATGTGCCCGGGGCAGGCGCAGCGCGCGTCCCGCCGTCCCCCGGACGAGCAGAAGGCGCAGCAGTGGAACTGCCCCGAGTGGGGGGCCGACGCGCGCGCCGCGCACTGGAATGGACTGCCCTGGGAACACCAAGAAACTTCCTTTAAGATATATAGGTACAGTCAAGTGTAATAATATGTATGTAGTCAAAGTTTCAAAAATAAGTAACTATACGCTCTTACACCGGCGTAATAAGGTCGTGGGACATATTTTTGAGAAGTTCATATCGATACTTATTTTTGCACTTGACCGTACATAAATCACGTCTTTATCCCTTACAGTGTACCTAAAAACCATGTTTAGCAAGATTGTGGTAAAGGTGGAATGGGGAATCAAAATAGTGATGGGTGAAGCCGCATCGCCTTCAATGCGATTCCTAAGATTTTTGTCGATTCTCCCGATGGGCTTTTACCATCTGCGCGGGAAGAGAAGCAACTGGTATTCTACGTTATTCCTTTGCTCCCAGACCTCCATGGAAGTTATAAATAATAAAAAAATTACCTAATAAATCCCCTCCCTGTTTCGTGCCAGGCTCAAAGGTTTCCATTATGCTGGCCGCGTTGCCTCTTTGCACGGTCAAATAGCAACCCATGTTTTTTCTTTACTCCCAGACCAGCATGGAGGAATCATGAAATGCCGTTCAAAAATTAGCTCATTGTTAAGAGCGTATACACATTTATTGAACCCAGGGGCCTTCGATCCCCACCTGTACCCAAGTATTTACCGTTATCAGTTGCCGACAGAGAGTATAGAAGTGTAAATTGCACGAAAATCGTGCAAAGGCGTAAAGTTTCAGGCAGTAAGTAGTTGTACTAAGCTAGCTATATTCGCATAGTAACATGGTCACGTGACAGCTAGTAACAGATAGAAAAATTCGAAGGCTTACCCACCTGCTATGGGTGGTGTAGGGGTAGCACGCGTCACGGAATGACGAGGATCCGGCAAACCCCAAAGCTTTACTTTTCGGATTTTTCTGTGTTCTAATTTTCAGTGCCGTTTAGAATTTTAAGCTAGCTATAGCTAAGCTTGGCATTGAACGGGCTAAAGCTGAAGCTCACTTTGACAGGCTTGTTGTTGAGTATGACAGCAAGAAGGTAGGCGCCGGGGCTCGGCGGCGTGACGGAGATGGCGTACAGCCCGTCGCCGCGGTCCGAGACCTTCGCGTTCTGCGGCCGCGCGCTCGAGTCGCTGCGACGGAAGTAGCCTGCAACCTGGTCACAACACAGTTATGTATAATAGTTCTCATGGTCCTTTATAGGAGGCTCCTTAACCGTGCAAAAGAAGTGGCTTGGGAAATGCTGATGCCAGAACTGGGTCACCGTTCACACAAGTACGTGGAGAGGTTATATTATTGTTTGGAGAATAGTCTCAGGGAAGACAGAAAGATGAAAACTGTATAATTTCACCAGAGTTTACCAAAACTGTTTTAAATATTGACCAAACGGTGTGTGTGAGCGAACCTTCACGAAGTGAGGTGATCAGTGTTGTGTGTTGCCTTGCTTTTGACAATAATAAAAATGACGCTGAATACGAGGGTAGTTGTGCGCCGCTGTCAGTTGCGCTGAGTAGCGCGAGTAGAGCGCTGGCAGTGGCACGCAGTGTTCGTTACGCTGCCGCCGGGGCGATCGCTCCAAGAGTAAGGACTACGAACTTGTCCGTACACGTCGAGCGTCACACTTATCCGTTTATGTAATTATGATCGAGTCTCACGGTAGTTTCATGTTGAAAGAGTTTACAAAGTTTAATTGGCAGAGATTGACAGAAACCGTAAGGGTGCACGTGCAGTGGGGAGTTGCCAAGATAGGCAACAGGAAGGTGACGTAACTATTTGTACACGCTACCTACCGTGGCGTACTGTACGCTCTAGCCTACATCAGTATGCCAACCTGCACCGCATGTCATCTATTCAGGCTATATTTTTAAGTCAGAGTATGGCTCATTTGAGTGGACCGCGACACTCAGTAACATGTTGGTGATAGAGCGTGGTAGGTATTACGAGCTGGTACCCTTTGTCTTATACTTGTCAATACCTGTTCTCCGCCGCACCAAATACGCTCCCCGCTGCTGTCTCGCAGCTCCAGAGTTGCTTCATGCGGACAGTCTACTCTGAGATCTTGGAATCCTGTCAACAGAAGAATATCTTGGGTAGGATCAAGTCTAATAACAATTGAGCGCTGTAAGTAGCCTTGTGTTTTGACTGACGGCCTGTCGAGCAGGAATTCACTACGCTATGAGATTTTTTGGTGGAGAAAAACATCGTCATCTGTACACACCTTCAGGTCAACGGTGTGTACGAAGTTATCAATCAGCAATATGCTTTGCATGGGAGCTCCAGTCACCCTCTCATTCAGGGAGCATTGGGATGTACATAACTCGAAGACGACTTATTGGTCCTTCCACAGTGCCTTCGGTACTGATTTAGCTACAAGTTTGACGTTATAACTTCCTGCTAGATGGACCTACACCTGGTACCTCCTGAACTGGTCATTATTAACGATTGAGGAATCTGAGAGCAAGCCTGTGAATGGGATAAATACAGCTAAGAACCGACTAAGAATTGGCATTTCCGCACCTTCAGTATTGACAACGCAGCGCTCAGGATCAGCAGCCTGCGTTAGCAGCCTCCCGACCAGCCTGGCGTCGTGGGCCGCCGGTGCTGTGGGCGCCAGCCGCAGCTCGAGGCGCGCCGGCGGCGGCGGCAGCTCCGTCAGACGCTCCAGCCGACGCAACACCGAGCCATGCAGCGATAGCAGCTCGTGCTCGCGCCCGGAGGACAGCAGCTGGGAAAATAGGGATGGGTTAGCGTGTTTGATCAACTTTTACATACATACCGTCACACCTCTTTCCCACAAGGCTAGGCAGATACCATTATGTCCCATGAGAATGAAAGTGGTGTTCATTGAAATGGACCTCCGATAAGTAAGGCCTGATTCAATAAAATACATTTATTCCACTTTCTACACTCCTGACATACCTCTTTCGCTTCATCCACATTCATCAACCTTCATACATGCTCGTCGGTGTGCTTGACAACATCTTCCCACCAGTCTAAACATCCACTCACCTCTTGAGTGAACTCAACAGCGTCTACTGGGTGCTGGTACAGCTATCGTCGTTGCTGGTCGCCACGTTGGCGATGCTCCTCCACTCGTGCACTCTAAATATCCACTCACCTCTTCAGTGAACTCAACAGCATCTACAGCTTGCTGGCTTCGCTCGGCCAGCGCTCGCCGCTGCTGGTCGCCGCGCTGGCGATGTCGCGAGCGGGCACGCGCCGCCGCCGCCGCCAAAGAACGAACGTGCGCCTCCACCGCTTGCTTGTACTGCTCGCCCCACGTCAGCACCTCGGACTCTACGCGGGCGGCTTGCGTCTGTTAAAACATTTAGTTTGATCAACTTTGGTACAGATTTTTCAGATGTTAATCTTTGTCTAATACCAGAGTGTGTATCGTGCGCTTAGGACGCTCACATTTTGCACTCAGACTTTATGTTTGTCTGTTGTTTTCTATGTATTTTCGTAATAAATTGAAAAACCAGGCTAGTGCAAGACGGTTCACAAGCAAGAACCTCGTGCAAGGTCTATCCGGATCGTCGCCTCCATCTTACCCACTAATGTTGTCGCTGAGCTGCAACTGATTGCGCTGCTGTTTCATAAGGTATGCCTTAGCCCTCTAGGCTAGGCACAAATCTGCCATCCAATATTCACTTACCATCAGGTGATTACTTGCTCGTTCTTTCTCGTCATCATATCAGCCATTGGACATAGACCTCCAGTTACCTCGATTGGAGGCAGCTCGCATCCATCGTGAACCCGCGACTTTAACCTGGTCATCCGTCCATCGTTGGAGGACGTCCTACGCTGTGCGATTCGCGGTCTCCACTCTAGAACCTTTCGGCCCCAACGACCACGTTTCTTCTTCATCATAAAAAAACAGTTTAGTCTCCGGGTGTATGATCTCACAGCTGACACTCACGTCAACCTGTTGCGCCTGTAAGTTGAGCAGTTTGGTGGCTCTGTCGACGTTCTCGGGCACGAGGCGCGCGCGATCGCACGCGTCGTGCAGCAAGCGTGCGCGCTCGGCCGCCGCGCGCGCCGCGCTCGCCAGCGCGTGCCCCGAGTGGGACACCAGGCTGCAGTCTCGGCAAATCACCTGGGGACACAGCAGACCATCAGTCAGATGGTTTTCAGAGCGTTTTGGCCATGTAATTAAAACCCTAGCGCTATAGCCTCTTCAAAGAGATTTCGAAGAAGCTAATCGACGCCACGGGTGACCGCAGAGCTGGCAGCTTCCTTGGACAGCGTATTAGTATCCTTGTTCAAAGGGGAATACTGCCAGCATCTGCGTACTATGCCACTGGGGACTCTTCTTTTTTAATTGTAATTTATAATCTTATGTTTATTCCAATATATTTGTTGCAAAAAAAATAATAATAAATTAAAATGTAACAAAATTTTCGTTATATAAAGCTACGTGAAGAGGAAGCTAACTACTATTGCTATTGCTTTCACTATATATGGATATTTTAAACTCACTCTTTTTCGGTCTCTTGCTTAATGCTCCTCTCATTTACTCATAGGTTAACTGGTAGAGATCCCTTATAGGGATAAGTTCGCCTTTGTGCATTATATTTAAGGTCTTTTTTGTGATTTGTCTCTGCTTCTTTATATTTGTACAATAAAGCATTTACTCACTTACTTACTATTTTACTTTAGTACCTACATTTTTGCAAGTAAGGTAGGTATGTACCTAATGGAACCTCACCTGCTGGCACGTGGCACAGTATACGCAAAGCTCAGCGTGGTGCTGGCTGCAGAGCTGCGAAGGCGCCTCCAGCGGGATGAGGGAGTGGCGCGCCGTGCTCTTCTGCCTGCCGTGGCCCTCGCCGCAGCTCTCGCAGACGCTGACCAGGCACTGGTTGCAGCGGCTTTGGGCCTGAATTAAAAATATGATTTTAACTAAGTTTTGAAATACTTATTCGAAAAAGTTTTTCGAGTGGGGTTTGAACACCATGGCTATACGGGCCAAGCGTCCTTCGAAGTAGGGGGCGTCCGGTAATTACGTTAGGTGTTGAAGGAGGGGGGGGGGGGGCCGAGCCGAATCTTACTAAATCTCACTTGGGGGAGAGGGGGGGGGGGGCTTGGCAAATATCACGTCATTTTTAGGGTTCCGTACCTCAAAAGGAAAAAACGGAACCCTTATAGGATCACTTTGTTGTCCGTCTGTCTGTCCGTCCGTCCGTCCGTCTGTCAAGACCCTTTTTCTCAGGAACGCGTGGAGGTATGAAGCTGAAATTTATATCAATTACTCAGGTCTACTGTCCCTTGAAGCTGTGAAAAAATCAAACTTCTAAGCCAACGCAATCAAAAGATACAGCCGTTTATGCCGCAAATTTCCGCAAATTTTCAACTCTCAAGGGAATCAAAACCTACAAGGTACTTCCCGTGAACGCAGAATCTTGAAATTTGGTATGAAGGTAGGTCTTATAGCACAGATTAAAGAATAATTGCGAAAACCGTAAATGTGTATGTATGTCTGTATATAGCAGTGACCAATATAAAGTAACCCCACACTGCGTACATTTTGCTTTGGAGCAGGGCTCTGCTTACACTGGTTTAAAGATATTTATAGATAATGATACGGAACCCTCGGTGCGCGAGTCCGACTCGCACTTGACCGGTTTTTTCTAGTAGGATAGCGATAAACATGTCAGTTGCTAATTCTACGCGGACGAAGTCGCGGGCAGAAGCTTGTATAGTATTTATAGTTCCAACACAACAGACAATCCCAAAATAACTAATTACGAACACAAGTATAGCTTTCAAAATGTCCACGATATCTAAACGTAACGCGTTTAATGAAGCTTATCGTAACAAATGCGGGGGTTTCAGTCATTTGTATCGGAATCGAAGCGAAATGATGCGCTTGAGGTGATACATGTGTGGGATTTCTTAAAATACATTATTTTACTTTCATTCCAAGATCATTCGTTTGGAATAGCTATAGTACTTACACATAACGCTAATGATCTATTTTTCATGTCTGTTTTTTTTTCTTTTCTATAAAATAGAGAACATTAAAATTCAGTTTATTCATTCAATAAAAATTACATAAATGGAATTAATACAAATTAAACTATTAACTTAAAAACTAATCTTAAAATAAAATAATTAAAAAAGGAGCGGCCCCCGTGGCATAGTACCACAGACGCTGGCAGCATTCCCCCTTTGGACAGCGATACTAATACGCTGTCCAAGGAAGCTGCCAGCTCTGCGGTCACCCGTAGCGTCGTTTAGCCTCTTCGAAATATCTTTGAAGAGGCTAATAGCGCTAGGACCCCACGGACCAAGGGTCTCAACACCGAAAGGGACAAAATTGTAATTGTGTCGTACAGACACATCATTCAAACAGATGACGCTTGGTGACAAAAATTCGCATAGTTACGCTAGTAACAGATAGAAAAATTCGAGGGCTTACCCACCGGCGGGTGGTGTAGGGGTATAGGTAGCACGCGTCACGGAATGACGAGGATCCGGGTTCTATTTCCGGCCACAGCTTTACATTTCGGATTTTTCCATGTGTTCTAATTTTCAGTGTCGCTTAGAAATTTAAGCTAGCAGAACAGATCTGCATGAAATAGTACAGGAATAACATAAGCTCTTTTTATTCCGGAAATTTGCGTAATTCTAGCAAAATAGCGATAAACGAATTCTTTGCAGACGAAGTCGCGGGTAATCATCACATATCTTACCTTATTGTCGCAGTTGCATAAGTCACACAGTACGCTAGCGCGGCTCACGCCTCCCATCTTCCTCAGCAGGACATAGTTGAGCGGCAGAGCCGACACCCCTCCTAGGGGAAGCGGGGTCTCCTGTGCGCATGTCGGGCAGATGATCAGCTGTACGCTCTTGCCTGATATCTGCAACAATTTATGAATTAAATGACTCCACTTTTAGCACGAGTATGCCCCTCTATGCAGGGGCTGTACTCAGTGGCGTAACTATAACGTCTGGGGCCCGTGGCAAATTCGTCGGATGGGGCTCCTTCCTCAATATAAAGAAGTGCATCAGCGTCCCTTCTGTGCTCTAAACCAAACCAGTTCGGGGCCCCGTAGAGCTAGGGGCCCCTGGCATTTTGCCACCTCCAGCCACCCTATAGTTACGCCACTGACTGTACTCACCCTCCTTGTGAATATCCCGTACTTCCTCTTCTGTTCCCAGCTGGCGTCGGAGCTGGACTGTCGCAGGTCGCTTTCGTACCCCGATCCTGCTGATCCCGAAGACTCGCCAGGATCCAGGTGGATGGAACCTGGGAAAGTTGTAAACGATCAGCGTAAAGAACCGATAGGCGCGGTCCAAAGGGGTGGGGGGTTTCGGAGTATACGCATCAAAGACGTAGAGACCTTGTGCGAGATCTGTTCGGATTGAGTGTTGCCTGTTTGGATGTTTCATTTTTTCCCCTTCGACATTGGACGTACTCGCACTTGGCCGGTTCTCATTTTCATTTAGCGTCCAGGTCCAGGGGTGTTACCATGCGATACAATTCCGATCCAGTTTAGGTTCGCTCGCTGTCAGATCCATACTAAAAATCAGCTAAAACCTAAACTGAGTCGGAATTGAACGTTATGGTAAGGCCCCAGATCATGGAAGCCGGTACGCGTCCCCAGATTCCTCAAAACAGGGTCGTTCCGCGCTTCGGGACACCTGGTAACACTGAACGACTAGCACTATTCTAAATCGTATGAAACAGAGTAAGTAACGACTTCCGATTCCCGTGTTAGTTGGCAACGTCGGATTCGGAACACGGCCGACCTTCAGTGAGTCATCAGCTAAGTATATCGCTCCGGGAATAGCCGACGATTGTATCATTACGCTGAGATGTCCGATTATTATGAGCGACAGTACTAAATATACCATTACACATGTCCTCGTTGAGGTATCCGTCAACGGCGAACCTAGCTAGCAGTGGCGTAACTATAACGTCTGGGGCCCGCGGCAAATGCGTCAGATGGGGTTCCTTCCTCAATGTAAAGAAGTGCATCAGCGCCCTGTGCTCTTAACCAACTCAGTTCCGGGCCCCGTAGAGCTAGGAGCCCCTGGCATTTTGCCACCCCTGCCACCCTATAGTTAGGCCACTGCCAGCTAGCTCCGGAGGTGAGAGCGCGAATGCCTGGGGAAAACAAATTTGGTTCTAAAGGTGCGGATGCACGATGCACAGTATGACCCAAGGAGTTGTAGGTGTGCGTGTAGGAAGGCTTAAAGGCGGATCTTTTTGTGAAGGCGTTTGGCTTCGATGACTTTAACACGGAATTTTTCAACCTTGACTAGGCCTTGACTAGAAGCTTGGCTAGGATAACTTTACATACATAAATCTCGCCATCCCTTACGTGATAGAAGAACCTAGGTAACAGACCTAAAGGCCACGTTTAGCATGATTGTGGGCGTATGGAAAGGGGAATCAAAATATTGATGGGTTGATAGCCGCATCGCCTATAACATGATTCCCTCGATGGGCTTTTTCCACCTGCGCGGGATGAGAAACAACTGGTACATTCTGTTTTTTCATTATTCCCAGACCAGCTAAGATATAAATAAATATACCGTTAATCAATATAGAAATGACTTTATTCTGCAAGTGTAGTACCTAGACTGCAAATTGCTCTTTTACGAGTCTGTGGGCGGTTTCGCTGCACCCAGCAAAAAACTTGGCATAGAAAGAATGTTATTCTAAAATAGGTATGTACCACTGCTGGGCGCAGGCCTCTTCTCCGAAGAAGAGGGTCGGGGCTAAGTTCCCTTGCAGGCCCAGTAGGTACGGCCTCGGAACGATGTTTTAGTTCACCGAAAATCTCATGGTGAATTTCAAATACTACTTCGCACATAGATTCCGAAAGACTCACGAGGTTCGAACCTACGTTGTACTAGCAAGGCAAATGTTTTGTTCATTATTATTATTTTACTAGCTTCTACCCGCGACCTAGTTTGCGTAGAATTATACATAATAAACCTTCCTTGAATCACTCTATCTATTAAAAAAAACCGCATCAAAATCCGTTGCGTAGTTTTAAAAATCAAAGTATAGGGACAGACAGCGGAAAGCGACTTTGTTTTATACCTACTTTGTAGTGATCGCGGACCTCCGCAAAGTAACACATTATAAGACAACTAGCGACCCGCCCCGGCTTCTCACGGTATATTATGCATGTATTATACATATAAACCTTCCTCTTGAATCACTCTATCTATTAAAGAAAACCGCATAAAAACCGTTGTGTAGTTTTGAAGATATAAGCATACATCGGGACATGAGGACAGAAAAAGCGACTTTATTTTATACTGTGTAGTGATATTGTTTTGAATCAGGAAATAAGATCTAACGGATATTTGCCTTTTTTGTCACCGCTTGCTCATTGTATACCTATTTGTAAACCTATAGGATCTCAGCACAACCAACTCCCGCGCACCGGAACATAGCTAATGTGCTCTAAAAATAGCCGCTGCCACCCGTATGACAACGCAATGCCGCCAATAGTAACTGGGTAAACAAACAGACGTTACTCTTGTTTATATCAGATGCGTTAGTCAATTTGACATTGATAACGGTGTATTTATTTATATCCTTCCATGCTGGAATGTATGATGTAAAAGTCCATCGAGGGAATGGGCGAAAATCTTAGGAATCGTGTTATAGCTAGCCCCAACGCCATTCTGAAGACCATAGCCGGCAGGTACGACTCTGCTATCGTTCGTCATTTAATGATGATACATGTAGACAGGGGTAAATAGAAGTAGTGTAACCGGGTGAGGTAATTTGTCATTTTATCATTATTCTTATTTTTATTAGTTTAGTTATATATTGTTTTCATTAAATTATATTGGTTGTTTATCTTATTAT
Organism: Pandemis corylana; assembly: GCA_949127965.1. NCBI lineage: Eukaryota > Metazoa > Arthropoda > Insecta > Lepidoptera > Tortricidae > Pandemis > Pandemis corylana. Next base: position 2,821,560 of record OX421852.1, on the reverse strand, counting down.
TATTATTAATCTATCTCGGATAATTATAGCCAATGTGATTGCCCGTATTGTAATATGACATGCGTACTAACATAAACTTGCGTAATATTCGATTTTAACTAACAAAATATGGACCAAACGCAGTTGTCTGAAATAAACGATTTTTTTTTTTTTATAGGCGCTGCGGCTGGCAACCCACCACTATTTTGATTCCCCTTTCCATACGCCCACAATCATGCTAAACGTGGCCTTTAGGTCTTGTTACCTAGGCTCTTCTACCACGTAAGGGATAACTACGTCATTTGTGTATGTATGCTCAGTGGCGTAACTATAACGTCTGGGGCCCGCGGCAAATTCGTCAGATGGGGCTCCTACCTCAATATAAAGAAGTGCATCAGCGTCCCTTCTGTGCTCTGAACCAAGCTAGTTCGGGGCCCCCTAGAGCTAGGGGCCCCTGGCATTTTGCCGCCCCTGCCACCCTATAGTTACGCCACTGTGTATGCATGTATGTTTGTCAGTTAAATTGATGTTTAAAAACCCCCCACGCATTCAGTATGCCAAAAATGCCTTACATAATTTGGGGAAAGAGCTGATACTCTACAAATCAAAGGAATGCCTTCTAATGAAAAAAATGGCATCCAAATCGGTTCATCCGCTTGAGAGCTACGATGACACACACACAGACATCGATGTTAAACTTATATATAAAAACGTGTGCATTATTGTGTATAGTCGGTGGCAGAATTAAACGAGTGCAAATATAAATATCATACTTACGGGGTCGACAGGGCCTAGCCTAGCCTAGCCACAATTGACATGATTGTGGGCATAAGGGCAGAAAGGGGAATCAAAGTAGTGATGGGTTGCTAACATCGCCCATAACACGAACCCTAAGCTTCGACCATTCATTCACAAGAAAAGCAACTGGTAGATCGGCGGGGAAGAACTAAAATCTCCTATCTTACAAATTTTAATCATTGTAGTTTGACACACATACATACATACACAAATCATGTATATATCTCTTACGGGGTAGACAGAGCCTGAGGTAACAAGACCTAAACACGTTTAGCATAAACGGAGGCGTATAGGTGGAAAGGGGAACCAAAATAGTGATGGGTTAGCCGTATCGCCTATAACGTGATTCCTAAGATTTTCGCCCATTCCCTCAATGGACTTTTACTATCTATTTTGATTGCATTTTCCACCTATACGCCCACAATCTTGCTAAATGTGGCCTGTACCTGTTACCTTAGGCTCTGTCTACCCCGTAAGGGATAAAGACGTGATTTGTGTGTTATGTGTGTGTATATATCCCTAACTCACAGATATTCTTTTTAAGTTACCGCTAGACGCAGACTAACATCCGAACAAGAGTTTATAGTTTATTATTTACATCAAACTTCTTGAAACTGTCCATCAACGGTTTGAAATTATAACAAGTACGAAGAATCTTAAAAGCATTGTTATTATTAACGGTTTCTTTAAATCCACTTACAGCATCTTCAAAGAAGCATAACACAAATAAACGTTGGCTGTTTGTCTGTTTTATATCATATATTTGTGATAGTGAGTCATGCTCATTTGATAGTCTTTCGAAGCATTAACTGATTGAGGCACTTGTGTTGCGAAATTAAATCGCATTTTATTATGCGTCATCGCCGCAAAACAAAAAGTCAAACTTTAGACACTAAAAGTAGAGAAGATAATTTATTAACATTTTTACATTTAGCAAGATTGTGGGCGTATAGGTGGAAAATGGAATCAAAATAGTGATGGGTTGCTAGCCTCATCGCCTATAACATGATTCCTATTATTTTCGCCCATTCCCTCGATGGGCTTTTACCATCTGCGCGGGTATAGAAGCAACTGGTACATTCTATGTTTTTTCGTCACTCCCAGACCAGCATGGAAGAATCTTGCTAAATGTGGCCTGTAGGTACCTGTTACCTTAGGCTCTGTCTACCCCGTAAGGGATAAAGACGTGATTTGTGTGTGTGTGTTCGTGTGTGTATAATTTATTAAAATACAAGCTATTCTGTTCTGTTTCTTCCATGCTGGTCTGGGAGTAAAGAAAAAACATAGATTCACCAGTTGCTTCTCTTCCCGCGCATGGTGAAAGCCCATCGAGGGAATGGGTGAGTCTTAAGAATCATGTTATGTTATGCGGCTAGCAACCCATCATTATTTTGATTTCCCTTTCCACCTATGCGCCCTTAATCATGCTAAAGGTGGCATTTAGGTCTTGTTACCTTAGACTCTGTCCACCCCCTAAGGGAAAAAGTTGTGATTTATGTATGTATGTAATGTATGTAGGTACAGACCAATCAATGCTACTACTCATCATAAGGAGGCCGATTTTTGAAAGCTTGTGCTGAATTTGAAATATAAGTAACATAGAAGACCATCACAGCTCTCATTTATCTTGTGAACTAGTCAAAACTTTGGTTAGAGCTGTATTTTGGAGATATAAGCTGATTATACCACTTTCAAGTGATGTGTTTTCAAAAATCGAATTGCTATTTAATTGAATTGGACTTTGGAGCTTGACCTCACTGTACGGCTTGGGGATGTCATTTTTCTTATTTGGTTGAGACAATCCAATCTGGATTTTCCAGTGCTATACCTACTTATAGGTTCGAGTACTACTGTGTCCGCCGCGATCGCTGCTAATCCTATTCTGGACAGGAAGCCTAGGTCGCCGAGTCGTAAGGCTTCCCCCGTGACCTCTTTACGTCAAGTAAGTTGGTAGAAGCAACGTTTTAAAATAATATACACCCATTGACGACCGGATGGCCCAGTGGTTAGAGAACCTGACTATGAAGCTTGAGGTCCCGGGTTCGATCCCCGGTCGGGGCAGATATTTGTATGAAAAATACGAATGTTTGTTCTCGAGTCTTGGATGTTTAATATGTATTTATCTATATAAGTATGTTTATCCGTTGTCTAGTGCCCATATTACAAGCTTTGCTTAGTTTGGGGCTATGTCAATTGGTGTCAATTGTCCCAAGATATTATTATTATTATTTATGCTCATAAAAATGCTGGTCTGGGAGCAAAGAAAAAACATAGAATGTACCGTTGTTTCTCTCAATCAATCAATCAATAATTTATTGCAACCATGGTATTTACAAGATGTTCTTATTACTATTTAAGTCTAGCAAGAGGCGGCAGAAAAATTAAAGGTAAATAAATACAAAGATCTCGGCTCCGAATACTACTTCCTGCCATTCGGGGTTGAGACCTTAGGTCCGTGGGGTCCCAGCGCGCATATGTTGATTTAGGAAATATCTAAAAGAGGCTGATCGACAGTGGCGTAACTATAACGTCTGGGGCCCGCGGCAAATTCGTCAGATGGGGCTCCTTCCTCAATATAAAGAAGTGCATCAGCGTCCCTTCTGTGCTCTAAACCAAGCCAGTTCGGGGCCCCGTAGAGCTAGGGGCCCCTGGCATTTTGCCACCCCTGCCACCCTATAGTTACGCCACTGCTGATCGACTGCAACGGAGACCAAAGAGCTGGCAGCTTCCTCGCACAGCGAATTAGTATTGCACTACAGCGGGAAAACGCTGCCAGCATCTTTGGCTCAATGCCGCGGGTAGTACGTTTTTAGATTTTTTTTAGTTTTAGTTTAATTAATTTATCATGTAATACATTTATTTTCGTTAAATCTAACGTTACTCATTATTAGAACTCTTCCCACGCTGATGGTAAAAGCCCAACGAGGGTACCGGCGAAAATCCCACAGTCATGCCAAATGTGGCCTTTATTTCATGTCTTTGTTACTTTAGTTTAGACTCCCGTAAGAGATAAAAACGTGATTTATTAATTAAGTATGCTTCAGTGCCTTTGCCGGGGCCTGACTCCGAAATTGGATTTTCGAAGTTCACTTTATTATGCTGTTCCGTACACACGAATAGTCATTAAATTAATGAGTGAGAAGCAAAGTATGAACTAAGCTGACTGCATCAAGCATGTTTTTGTTCGACACTGTCTCAATTATTGTCATTTGTCACAGAGTTTTAAAAGTCTACCACAAAATAACCTAACGTAAAAATTTCATTTTAGATACAAGCTTTTGTACTGAATTTTTGTTGACTGTACTTGCATTGTCGTCCTACACGTGAACCAAATTTCAAGTCAATCGGACCAACCGTTGAAGAGGTCCTTCCTGCGGAGACGGTCCTGTCTGGCTCACCAGAATTCTACTACCAGATTATTGTATTGTCATCTGACTTACTCAAGTATGCAAAATTTCAAAATCGGACGAAGATATCTGCTTCAAAATTGAGTCGCAATCGCAAGATTCCACCCGGACAAACATACATACGTAGGTACGTTGCAAGACTTGCAAGTTAATATAAAGCTTGTAAAAAAAAAACTATGCGCACGTGCCCTAAGATCCCCATAAAACACTTCACTACTTCCACTAGACTTTTAACGGTCATTGTATTTGTATACTCGATGCTCGTAATCATTTAATGGCTCCTCCAGATGCTCTTAAACAGCTACTGGTCACTAGGCGCTATTAGCATCTTTCATTAACATTATAACGTTGCCAGCGTAAGAAGAACTGCTGCAGGGAAACAATCTGATGATTTAACTATGGAGCAGACATTGTGAAAGCGTCCAGATGAGTTGGTTTTGGCATTACGCAGACTTAACAATTCGTTTTTAATGGTTCGGTTTTGTGTAATAGCTTAGTTATGTTTGGACGAATAAACTTTTGAGTTTTGTTAACTGAATTAAGCGTTGATTCTGAAGTGAGAGTACCAACGATAAATTGTTACATACATACATACATAAATCACGTCTTTATCCCTTACGGGGTAGAGCCTGAGGTAACATGACCTAAAGACCACGTTTAGCATGATTATGGGCGTCAGGATGGAAAGGGGAATCAAAATAGTGATGGGTTGCTTTGCTAGCCACATCGCCTATAGCATGATTCCTAAGTTTTTGCCCATTGGATGGACTTTTACCATCTGTGCGGGAAGGGAAGCAACTTGGTACATTGTCTTTACTCCCAGACCAGCATAGAGGGGTTTCATAGGTTTCCTGTCAAATACAAGACAAAATCGGTTACGGTTAAAGTTATCGCTAAAATGATTTGGTATAACTCAAACTTAAAGAACGCTTTCTAAAATTGCATTCCTTTTGTTCCACTGCGTCTTAAATCACTTGCGTTAAATTCTTTCCTACATTCTTACCCGCATCAACCTCACTCAGCTCTATCCCCTGCTGATGCAAAAGATCAGACAGGCCAGCAAACGAAGCTCGATCAGCTCTTCGCGACACAGCTGGCAGTTCCACTGTTCCAGCTCAGGCTGCTTGCGTTCCCTACTTACCTCCATCAACCTCGCTCCACACCTCCGCCTCCCCCTCCTGATGCAGCCCCTGGAGGCAGCGCGTACAGAAGCTGTGGAGACAGGCCAGCAGACGGGGCTCGGCCAGCTCCTTGCGGCATAGTCGGCAATTCCACTGCTTTATCTCATGCCGCTTTCGTTCCTTGGGAAAACAAGGTGGCATCAGGATTATTGGGGCTAGAGGGAACTATTACGAGCTACTGTATTGAGTCTCACCCTAAGATTTAACATCCTTTGCACGTTATCTGGTTATATAAAAAAAAACTAATTGCTGTTCGTTTATCTCGCTAAAACGCGAATGTCTGATACCGATTTGGCTAACTTTGGATTTTTTTTTAAAGTCTTGTGCCCCGATTTTTGAAAGCACGTATGTTAAAATGCCACTCGAAAGTGGTGAATAATTATGCTGGATTTGAAATACGAGTAGCATAGAAGACAACCACAGCTCTCATTAATCTTGTGAACTAGTCAAAACTTTGATTGGAGCTGTAGTTTTGGAGGTATAAGCTGATTTATACCACTTTCGAGTGATGTGCTTTCAAAAACTTTCAAAAGAACAGGAACGGAAGGATTACAGCTAGAAAAAATTATTATGTCGATAAGACGTGGTTGTCAACTTCCGCGAGATTTTCATTTGATAGGAAGTTGGTTGGTGCTACACTACTTTTTTGGCCCACCGTAAGTTAGTCAACCATCTAGAACTCTCCCTTTTCATCTATCTCGATTTTTTTCGACCTAAGCGAAGCCCATATCTTTGGTGCAATACTGGCCCTAGCTGGCTGTACTCGGTTGCTCCAAACTAAAAACTGAAGGATTTACATTAAGTCTTTCTTTACGTACCTTCACTACTTCTTTGACCTCTTCGTAAGCCGACGTCCGCGGTGCAATGCTGGTGCTGGCTGGCCGCCGCAGCGGGCTGTTCCCCGCACTAATCGAAGATTGTTCGAAGGATTTCCGCTTGTCTTTTTTTCGGGTGAAACTGCCGAAAATGTACAGAATGCGGTCCACTTCCATTGCTCCACGTAACCCGAATTCCCCCAAGGAACACTTAGCTTTGATTTAAAATGAAATAAATACTATACTTATTTATTTAGAAGCTCTAGCAAGTTGACAACACGTATAACTGGCGCACTATCACGGTCAAATGACATTTTTCTTTAATAATATAAAGATTGCTACGTATTCCAACGCGAAAGAAACGAACGCGAACTTTTATGAAAACTTGATCGTTATTAAAGAAATATTTGATTAATTAAAGTTAGAATTTAACAAAGAAAAATTTAATTTATTCACGTAACTTAATCGGAAGATAAATAAAGTTTTCGAGTTCGATTTGTGAGTTTGTTTAAAAATAGACTGCGGTTACGATGCGTGCCAGCCCACAGCGCGGTGGGTGTAAACTGAACGACTGAATGAACTGAGTCGGCAACTGGTCGTATGAATTAGGGTATCTATTTGTTCTTGGCCGTACTTTGATTGTATATCTATACTCGGCCAAGGAATTTCTTCACCATGGTTAGTTATTTCATTTGTAGGTACGAACAGCTTTAACACCATTGTCTGAATGAAAAGTAAACATAAAATCAAGAGGTAAAAAAATCTTGATTCATTTGATAGTGCCTATCATTTGAAAAACAGCGCCTTCTCTCGTCCCTGAGCAGTAGATGTTCCACGGGAGTTTGTAATCGTGTCGTACAGACACATCATTCAAACAGACGCTTGGCGACAAAAATTCGCATGGTAACAAGGTCACGTGACAGCTAGTAACAGAATAAATAAATTTTCGTGTCACAATGGAAAAAGTTAGTGGTAATTTTAACCTAACGCAAAGGGTGTGTAACTTTTTGGTCCTCACCCGTTATGTACACTGTTAAACGCATTACCGTCCTTTGCGTCGCGCAGTCGGGTAAAAAGACGCGAGAATGATATATTATCTAGTTAACCAAAATTGTAAATTACGCGCTATTCCTGTCGCGATCGGTCGCGCCTGTCGTCCCTCATTTCCTTGACAATCTGAGGGGTGCTTTGAGATAAATGTCACACTGACTGTTTTTTATGCGAGGGGCCGTCCATTAATCACGTGAGGCTCCGAAGGGGGGGGGGGGAGGGGTTCGGCAAAAATCACGAAATATCACAAGAGGGGCGGGGGGTGTAGTAGATATCACGTGTATTTATTTATTCGTCAAACGCGTGATTTTTAAACCGAAAAGCGGCATGTAGGTACTCGCCGTTGCCAGGCAACGAACCCTTTTATACCTGTATTTAAAGATAATATTCTAAAAGTTTTAAAATTCTTTGTACCTAGGTACTAAAAATACACGTGACTTTGGATGAGAAGGGGGGAGGTAGTTTTAAACCGCACCACGTATCACCAAGGGGGGGGGGGGGGGTTAAAAGTGCTAAAAAAACATCACATGATTTAATGGACGGCCCCCGACAGGAAAGGCAAACGAGCACGGGCCTTCTATCCCCTAAATCACCAATTCGACAATTGACAACAAGTGACAATTCGAATAGCAACGCGTAGTCAATACGAAGCCAACCGTAGATTCTTGTCAAGTTTGTAATGTATACAGAATTGACACTTCCTATCAAATGAATCAAGAATTTTTATTTCTTGATTTTTATGTTACCTTTTACGGTTATACCGTTAGAAATTAAATTTCTAAATGTCAATGAAAATTAGAACAGAAAACTCCGAAAAGTAAAGCTATGGCCGGGAATCGAACCCGGATCCTCGTCATTCCGTGACGCGTGCTATACCCCTACACCACCCTTAGCATAGGTGAATTCGAAGACTACCCGAATTTTTCTCTGTTACTAGATATCACGTGACCTTTGTTACTATGCGAATTTTTGTCGCTAAGCGTCATTTGTTTGAATGATTTGTGTCTGTACGACACAATTACAAACTCCCGTGGAACATCTACTGCTCACCAGGGACGAGAGAAGGCACTTTTTTCAAATGATAGGTACATACCTACTATCAAATGAATCAAGAATTTTTAATTCTTGATTTTTATGTTTCCTTTTACGGTTTTACCGTTAGAAATGAATCTCTAAATGTCAGTGAAAATTAGAACACAGAAAAAACCGAAAAGTAAAGCTATGGCCGGGAATCAAACCCGGATCCTCGTCATTCCATCATATTCTGTATACCTTTTTTCTGTTTTGGTTGTTATATGTGGTGTTCAATAAAGAGTTATTGTATTGTATTGTAACTAATACGTACCTACGTACCTAGTACTATTGTTTATTCTGTGACTACGGTTAGGTACTTGAGTGCATACGAGACGAACACCAGAATGACCATAGCTCTAGCTGCGTTATTTTAGTTCCAGTAATTTCTACATAGCTACTACAACTAGGGTTGCCAACATTTTCACAGCGAAATACCTACAGTATTTTTCAAAATAAGCTACAAAAAATATAGTACACCTCTAAAAATGTAGTATTTTATGGAAAATTTTAAAAATACACAAATATATATTTGTTACTTATTTATTTTTATAATAATTATATTTGTTTTTCAGATTTCGTTCGGTGTTGAAAATATAGTATTTTGCGTGCTATATATTTCTTGAACAGTACCTATATAGTACGCAGACCGGAAATATAGTACAATACTATATATTATAGTACGGTTGGCAACCCTAACTACAACGGAGGCTGTCTTTGATCCTTGATATTCAGATTTGCATGAATCTAACGCGAGATCTAAAGCACCGCCTGTACCCGTTTCCTGCACATAACAGCGTTTACAGTTTACATTGCAGTTTGCACGTGCACAGTCTAAGCAAATCGCATGCGGAAATCGAATCCTGCGCAGCCGGGAACAAATCGGTAAACATGCGCAGTTGGACCAAGGACGTCGGAAACCGATGACCAAGGGGGGGGGGGGGGAAGCTAGTAAAAGTAAGTATAATCTATCATCGTTTATCGGAAGGTCAAGTATATATCTATGATGTACTTAGAGTATAAACATTAAAAAATAAAGGATATCATTTTTGCGATTCTCTAGAGGTGAGGGGGGGGGGGGGGGGTATTCCCTTTGCTTCTTTGCTTTGCTTTGGTGACGCCCTTGTTGGACATTTTATGTCCCTGGTTCGAATCCCGGTAGGGGCTGACGTTGTATGTACATACTTATCAACAACTACGTAGGTAATCTAGCTAAGATTATTTACTCATCTCTTGCTGGATATTGACAAAACGGTGGGTAAATAATGGAAGAAAAATGGAAGCCACCGCTAAACTTAACACCACAATTTTATTTACCAACTAGCTTTTGCCCGCGGCTTCGCACGCGTGAACCATGAGCATTTCAAAGAAGCTAGCAATTAAGCAAGCGAGCAACCAAACCTGCAAGCTTTCAAGCATGCATGCAAGTATGCAAGCAGGCATGCAAGCCTTCAAGCATGTAAGTATGCAAGCAGGCATGCAAGCAGGCATGCAAGCAGGCATGCAAGCAGGCATGCAAGCAGGCAAGCAAGCATGCAAGCAAGTGTGCAAGCAAGCATGCATGCAAGTAAGGACCCATGCAAGCAAGCATGCAAGCATGCATGCAAGCAAGCGTGCAAGCAAGCATGCATGCAAGTAAGCACCCATGCAAGCAAGCATGCATGCAAGCAGGCATGCAAGCAGGCAAGCAAGCATGCAAGCAAGTGTGCAAGCAAGCATGCATGCAAGTAAGCACCCATGCAAGCAAGCATGCAAGCATGCATGCAAACAAGCGTGCAAGCAAGCATGCATGCAAGTAAGCACCCATGCAAGCAAGCATGCAAGCATGCATGAAAGCAAGCATGCATGAAAGCAAGTATGCAATCAAGCATGCAAAGCAAGGACTCAAGCAAGCATGCAAGCCAGCCCCCGCATTGCCCCGCTGCCTTAATTTTTCTGAAACTGTAAATAGTGCAGGATTTTTATAAAACAAACCTAACCTAACCTATAGGGCTGTCCTAAAATACATCCTAAATAGCTTTTGCCCGCGACTTCGTACGCGCTAAGATGTAAAATGAAAAAATAAGTTTTTTCCCGTTCCCGTGGAAATTTTGGGGAGTGCTTTCGGAGTACACTTAAAGCCTTTAAAGAAACACACGTTATAAATGTTAAGTCTCTTTCTTCCGCTGTTTCGTCTGGAAACGTAAAATCCGGTTTTTTCCCGTCCTTGTGGGCGTTTCGGAAAATCCTTTCTTAGTGTTCCCCTACGCTCCCGAATAAACCTACGTGACAAATTTCAACTTTCCCCCGCTTTTCGTTTTTCCCGTTTCCGTAAGAATTTCGCCAAATAAAGCATTTCCCGAAATTCTTACGGGAACGAAGAAGAAGAATTTTGGGAAATTATCTCATAATGCTCCCCTACACTCCCCAAGGAACCCACTTGCCAAATTTCAGCTTTCTACGACCAGTAAAACGTAAAATCCTGTTTTTTTCCCGTTCCCGTGGGAATTTTGAAAAGTACTCTCTTAATGCTCCTCTACATTCCCGAAACAACCTACATGCCGAATTTCAGCTTTCTGCAACCAGAAAACGAAAAGTCCCGTTTTTCCCGTTCCCGTGGGAATTTCGGGAAATCTTTTTGTAGCGCTCCCCTACACTCCCCAAGGGAAATTGAAGGCCAAATTTCAATTTTATACGACCAGTAAAACGAAAAATCGATCCCGTAGAACTGAATACATAAATCCCGTTTTTATCCCGTGGGAATTTCCAAAAAGCATTAAAACATTATTTTACTATTATAATCACCTACTTCTATGCCAAATTTGAAGAGTCTAGTAATTATAGTTCATAGGATTTCGTTAAACTGAATATATAAATCCTGTTTTTTTCCTTATCCCGTGGGAATTTCCAAAAATCCTGAAATGAGTTTCTTAGTTTTGTAATCACCTACTTTTGTGTCAAATTTGAAGAGTCTACTTATTATAGTTACTGAGATAGTGTCACTCGGAATCGAATATATAATTCCCGTTTTTTCCTTATCCCGTGGGAATTTCCAAAAATCCTTTCTTAGCGGATGCCTACGTCATAAGATCTACCTGCATGCCAAATTTCAGCCCGATCCGTCCAGTGGTTTGAGCTGTGCGTTGATAGATCACTATGTCAGTCAGTCAGTCAGTCAGTCACCTTTGAATTATATATATATAGATGATAGATAGGATTTCGTTTAACTGAATATATAAATCCCGTTTTTTTCCTTATCCCGTGGGAATTTCCAAATATGCTGAAATTAGTTTCTTCGTTTTGTAATCACCTACTTTTGTATCAAATTTGAAGAGTCTAGTTATTATAGTTACTGAAATAGCGTCACTCGGAGTCGAATATATAATTCCCGTTTTTTCCTTATCCCGTGGGAATTTCCAAAAATCCTTCCTTAGGGGATGCCGACATTGTATAAGGTATCTATGTGCAAAATTTCAAGTCTCTAAGTCCAGTGGTTTGGGCTGTGCGTTGATATATAGTTAAGTCAGTCAGGCTAGGCTTTTGCCCGCGGCTTCGCACGCGTGAACCATGAGCATTTCAAAGAACCTAGCAATTAAGCAAGCGAGCAACCAAACCTGCAAGCTTTCAAGCATACATGCAAGTATGCAAGCAGGCATGCAAGCCTTCAAGCATGTAAGTATGCAAGCAGGCATGCAAGCAGGCATGCAAGCAGGCATGCAAGCAGGCATGCAAGCAGGCATGCAAGCCGGCATGCAAGCAGGCATGCTAGCAGGCATGCAAGCAGGCATGCAAGCAGGCAAGCAAGCATGCATGCAAGTAAGCACCCATGCAAGCAAGCATGTAAGCATGCATGCAAGCATGCATGCAAGCAGGCATGCAAGCAGGCAAGCAAGCATGCAAGCAAGTGTGCAAGCAAGCATGCATGCAAGTAAGCACCCATGCAAGCAAGCATGCAAGCATGCATGCAAGCAGGCATGCAAGCAGGCAAAGCATGCATGCAAGTAAGCACCCATGCAAGCATGCATGCAAGCAAGCGTGCAAGCAAGTGTGCAAGCAAGCATGCATGCAAGTAAGCACCCATGCAAGCAAGCATGCAAGCATGCATGAAAGCAAGTATGCAATCAAGCATGCAAAGCAAGGACTCAAGCAAGCATGCAAGCCAGCCCCCGCATTGCCCCGCTGCCTTAATTTTTCTGAACCTGTAAATATTGCAGGATTTTTATAAAACAAACCTAACCTAACCTATAGGGCTGTCCTAAAATACATCCTAAATAGCTTTTGCCCGCGACATCGTACGCGCTAAGATGTAAAATGAAAAAATAAGTTTTTTCCCATTCCCGTGGAAATTTTGGGAAGTGCTTTCGGAGTACACTTAAAGCCTTTAAAGAAACACACGTTATAAATGTTAAGTCTCTTTCTTCCGCTGTTTCGTCTGGAAACGTAAAATCCGGTTTTTTCCCGTCCCTGTGGGCGTTTCGGAAAATCCTTTCTTAGTGTTCCCTTACACTCCCGAATAAACCTACGTGACAAATTTCAACTTTCCCCGCTTTTCGTTTTTCCCGTTTCCGTAAGAATTTCGCCAAATGAAGCATTTCCCGAATATCTTACGGGAACGAAGAAGAAGAATTTTGGGAAATTATCTCATTATGCTCCTCTACACTCCCCAAGGAACCCACTTGCCAAATTTCAGCTTTCTACGACCTAAAATCCTACGATTTAAAATCCTGTTTTTTTCCCGTTCCCGTGGGAATTTTGGAAAGTACTCTCTTAATGCTCCTCTACACTCCCGAAGCAACCTACATGCCGAATTTCAGCTTTCTGCAACCAGAAAACGAAAAGTCCCGTTTTTCCCGTTCCCGTGGGAATTTCGGGAAATCCTTTTGTAGCGCTCCCCTACACTCCCCAAGGAAAATTGAAGGCCAAATTTCAATTTTATACGACCAGTAAAACGAAAAATCGATCCCGTAGAACTGAATACATAAATCCCGTTTTTATCCCGTGGGAATTTCCAAAAAGCATTAGAACTTTATTTTACTATTATAAGCACCTACTTCTATGCCAAATTTGAAGAGTCTAGTAATTATAGTTCATAGGATTTCGTAAAACTGAATATATAAATCCTGTTTTTTTCCTTATCCCGTGGGAATTTCCCAAAATCCTGAAATAAGTTTCTTAGTTTTGTAATCACCAACTTTTGTATCAAATTTGAAGAGCCTAGTTATTATAGTTACTGAGATAGCGTCACTCGGAATCGAATATATAATTCCCGTTTTCTCCTTATCCCGTGGGAATTTCCAAAAATCCTTTCTTAGCGGATGCCTACGTCATAACATCTACCTGCATGCCAAATTTCAGCCCGATCCGTCCAGTGGTTTAGGCTGTGCATATATAATTCCCGTTTTCTCCTTATCCCGTGGGAATTTCCAAAAATCCTTTCTTAGCGGATGCCTACGTCATAACATCTACCTGCATGCCAAATTTCAGCCCGATCCGTCCAGTGGTTTGGGCTGTGCATATATGATTCCCGTTTTCTCCTTATCCCGTGGGAATTTCCAAAAATCCTTTCTTAGCGGATGCCTACGTCATAACATCTACCTGCATGCCAAATTTCAGCCCGATCCGTCCAGTGGTTTGGGCTGTGCGTTGATAGATCACTATGTCAGTCAGTCAGTCAGTCAGTCACCTTTGAATTATATATATATAGATGATAGATAGGATTTCGTTTAACTGAATATATAAATCCCGTTTTTTTCCTTATCCCGTGGGAATTTCCAAATATGCTGAAATTAGTTTCTTCGTTTTGTAATCACCTACTTTTGTATCAAATTTGAAGAGTCTAGTTATTATAGTTACTGAAATAGCGTCACTCGGAGTCGAATATATAATTCCCGTTTTTTCCTTATCCCGTGGGAATTTCCAAAAATCCTTCCTTAGGGGATGCCGACATTGTATAAGGTATCTATGTGCAAAATTTCAAGTCTCTAAGTCCAGTGGTTTGGGCTGTGCGTTGATATATAGTTAAGTCAGTCAGTCAGTCAGTCAGTCAGTCAGTCAGTCAGGACTTTGAATTTTATATGTATAGATGGAAAGACATCACGCACACAATAAAAACTAAAAATAAACTCCTGTCCGGATAATTAATGGCTTTGTAAATATAAAGGTGCAATTCTTTTGTTGGGATAAATAGAGCGCGGTTGCTCAGTTGACCCAAATCGAGATGGCGGGCGGAAGGATTTGGCGGGAAAACGAATGTCAGTGCTATTTTTCGCGCGCGGGCGCGTTCGGCGGTAGTCGCTTCAAAACTGAATTTCGAACGCTAGATGATTTACCTTATAACGAATTAAGTGTTTGTGGACAGTATTTGTAGTATAGGTTTTATTCAATTTAAACTTTGCAGTTGGAAAAAACTAATTCCTTGAATATTTTTGAACATCGGTCTATTTTTGAACTGGATGTAGGTACTAATGATGTTTGATAATAAATTGTGTGTACACTACGTACAAATAAAGGCGTATCAGTTTTTTCCTTTTCTTGCGCTGGGAGATCTTGCTTCTTGCCTTTCATGATTCGTGATCCTAGGTCAATAATATTCGTCATATTATGACTTGATTTACCTAGTTACATGCTTAATAACTTGGCAGACCGACGCGCTACGGGTCCAATGAGCTTTATTCCTCTACAGAACCCATAATATGCGAATAAAAAAACTAGGCGTATTCAATAATCGCGACCTTATCCCAGCCTTACCCCCACGTTTAACGTTTTTTTACCTTACACAATTTAGGGCACGCGAAGCCTGGCAGAATAAAATTAATCTCTAATCCCATTTATTAGCCCTTTCCGGCCGACTTGATACAATCGTGCAACTAACTTTGAAAAAATCCTGTGTGCGCTCTAATTCTTTTTTGGCGCCCGGGGCGGCATCGATCTATCGTGCAAACACTATTGCCGAGCTTGAATAGTAAAAGGGGTAAATCTGTTGCGTCAGTCGGCCACGCGGCGTTCTCAAGGATGGCGGCGTTTTTTGGCGGGAGCAGCACTACATGTGAGTAATTGTTTTTTACGATTTTATGTAATTACATAGCAATATTATTAGTGATCAATGTAGCTAAAGAGTTTACTTTCAGTGTGCAACGTAAATTTAATTGTTAATCTAGTCATTTCAGTTAACTATGCGCTCATAAAAACTAATTGCACGATTGTGTGTATTCGGCCATAGGCCCTAATACATATATGAAAATTATTTGCACTATCGTGTATATTCGGCCCTTAGGCGAAAATTTAATTGTCAGTAATAATAATGACTTCCATTATTTTTTGGAACTTATTCAGTTTCTAACGTCAGGATTCTTTGATTACAGGGCGTCCACTAAAAGATATTGAGATACAAGATATTTTAGGTGACGGAAACTTATCAGATATCGAGGGTCTTGATAATGAGGATGAAATATCGCCGTTTTCTTTACTTGACTGGCTTGAAGGAGATAGCCCCGAATCACAAAATGTCGTAGAGGAGCTAGATGCACCAAATGAAGCTATGTGCAACAGCAGTACCTTGAATAGTACTTTAGTGACAACGGGTACGCTCTCAAACGACTGTTTTGAACAACACAATGTTGATCAAACTCTTACATCTAATACCAGCTGCCGGGCTACTTCCCTTGCAAGACCGTCTAGAGGTAGAAAGAAGAAAACTAGTGGTTTGCTTCGCTCAAAGTCTACGCCAACGTCACAACAGCTTTCCGCCAGTAGGAATACTACTGCCCGCCACGCCAGTACACCAAGGCCGGATTCAACACAGAAGAAAACTCATAAAAGCCGAGCTAAATCTACGTGTACTTCAAAGCAAGCTGCTGATGCGGCTACCAGCATGTTAGCTAGGACAAGCACAAGACGTCAAATCGGTCAACCTTGGCAGCAATTACCTTTTCAGAACAAACCCCATGAATATCCCCTTCCTCCCGTGAAAGAAGTACGAGAACCAATAGATTACTATAACGAGTATATGGACGATGACTTTTTTGAAAGAATCAGCTATTGCACCAATATGTATCACTTGAGAAAAACAGGAAAAGAACTGAAGACGAATCGCGCCGAAATAATGCATTTATTTGGCATACACATACTTATGGGCTGTATGGAGAGCTTATAAAATCGATTGCGATGCTAATAAGTATCCTGGTTGCAAGGTACTAGATTTGCTCGATTTTCGTATGGAACTTCATGAAGTTCTAGTCAAAGCACCACCAAAAAGGCGAAATGAAGTTCTAACACATGAGGCCTCTGATGATGAAATGCCAGTGATGCCAAGAAAGTACCAAAAGCCTGCTAATCCACCTGTGTCCCTAATTTATGATGGTTACGATCACTTGCCCGAGTTTGATGACATCAAATCGCCAAGAGCCTGCCAATTTCATCGTTGCTGCAGCCGAACCAAGACACGTTGCATCAAATGCAATGTGTACAGTCAAGGGCAAAGATATGTAAACACCACTGAGTGTCAAAAAGCATGGTCATCTAAATGGTCATAAATTTGGCAACATACAAAAGTACATAAATTAGTATACATGATTTGAGAGATAACTATGTATACAACATTTGCAATATTATGTCCTCATGTATTAGGCCATAAACTTAGAAACACCGTAAAGTTCAAAAATATGTATACACTATTTAACCATTAATTATGTATCTAATATGATAACCAAAAATATGTAAACAATCCAAAATTCTATTAACACAACTCTATTGTCAGGAGCTTATGAACGTATTTGCGTAACATCGAACTCTGTAATCTTAATGTAATCAGCCAACCACTTGAAGCTTCAAGTCGTATACAACAACTGCTATTCCAAACTCTTTAACTGATCATTACTCTATTTATTTTAAATCATGTCATGTGCCCACAATCTTGCTAAATGTGGCCTGTAGGTTGTAGGTACCTGTTACCATAGACTCTGTATACCCCGTAAGGGATAAAGACGTGATTTGTGCATATGTATGTGCATGTGTCATGTGTCACTTTTGGATTTTTCAATTCCATTTGACTTACCGTTTCTTATGGTTTATCTGGCGGCTTTTCATTAATTTTGAAGGAGAAAATGTATCGTTTAAGCGATCATTTAAAATATAGGATTGTTGTCTTATGCGAGGAAGGTATATCCGTGCTTGATATAGCTCTGCTGACGAATTAGGCATCACGGTAAGAAATATTAAACATGTTAATAATAACGTACTATAGAAAATATTACTCTCTAATCACTTTGTCTTAAGTTTAAGGAGTGGTTTTCTTTATTATACAGTTATTTTAAGTATACTTTGCCTTTTATTAAGTAAAAAAGTGGACTTGTAATGGCTGAAATGATGATGATGATGATGGTGATGAAGTAAAAAAAAAATTGAAAATAGCGTAAATCGCCAATTACTGTATGATTTGATATTGACGACACGGATGGCTCAGTGGTGAAGCAACCGCTTTCTGAGTCGAAGGTCCCGGGGTCGAGACCCGGCCAGGGTAATGTTTGTGTGATCAACTTGAATATTTGTGCTTGGGTCATGGATGTTCTACATACATACATACATACGATATACATATATCACGTCTTTATCCCTTACGGGGTAGACAGAGCCTGAGGAAACAAAACCTTAAGGCCACGTTTAGCATGATTGTAGGCGTGTAGGTGGAAAAATTAATCAAAATAGTGATGGGTTGCTAGCCGCATCGCCTATAACATGATTCCAAAGAATTTCGCCCATTCCCTCGATGGACTTTTACCATCTACGCGGGACGAGAAGCAACTGGTACATTCTATGTTTTTCTTATACATACATACATTCACACATACATACATACATACGTACTTGCATTCTATGTTCTATATATTTAGGTATGTATTTATTTATATAGGTATGTATATCGTCATCTACTCGTAACTAGTAGATACCCATAACACAAGCCTTCTTGAGTTGTCCCTGAATTTACCTAGCGTTTTCATCTTCAATCAAAATCAACGAAATCTGAATCTGTAAAATCTATTAAACATGCCGATTGATAACGTCGTGGTGACAGGTCAAAACATGCGACAAACATATGCAATGACAAGTCTGTACTGTTTTCGTGAATTGTCAAAACATACTTTACAAATTTGTTTCGTGTGACTAGGCCGTAAAGTTGATATTCGCAGATTACATTTTGTATACATATTTTTGTGGCAATTACTGAATCTATATTTAATTACATAAGTATGACTATAATATTTTGCATTATTTGCAGGATACTAATAATGGAATTTTGATTGTATACAAGTTTTTGGACTTGCCAGGTACATATTTATGTTGCCAGTGTAGTTTGCATATTAATTCCCATTTGAATGAGTATATATCTTTTTAACTTTATATGATTACTTATTTTCTTTCACATTACTTGCATATATATCTTTGCCCTTGACTGTACCTCTGCATTGCACGTAATCAGAATTCACAACATTTCAATTTTTTTACCTTGTGTTTTCTTATGCTCAATAAATAGTACTTTGAAAACTAGGAGACCCATATTTTTTCTTTTCGCGAAATTTGTATTCTAAGTTAGTCAAAAAAAATATTGAAATCTCGAAAATTTCAAAAACGCTTGTAAGGTTGAATCTACACATTACCTTTGCCTGGGTCATAAAAAAATAATATAAGATTGATGTCTACATTGTCTACTGGTTGTCACAACGGGTTGTCATTTTGAATTTTTGATTGACGTTTGGTGATTTGATATTGGTTTTTATTGGATTTTAATTATTCGCATTTTCTGGACTGAATTGGAAATAATTGACAACAAAATAAGCCAGATAATAAAACAAATTGAATGTTTACATCCACCCTGACTTGCAGCACGAGCACAGTCTTCACATTTCACATCCAATATAGTTTCTTCTGCCTCGTTAATGCTTGCGACAACAGAGTAAATTTTAGTACGAACTCGGTGCTCAGGAGTTACTCTGCCCTTGATAAAACACACAGCATTCTCTCGTTTACTTCCACATAGCCTACAGAAGTTTCAACGTAAGCATCCCCTGATAACAACAAAACCTTAGCTCCCCGGATTTCGGCAACGTTAAACGAGTCGTTTTCACGCATGTATTGCAACAACATCATTATAATCCACCTTGGGAAGGTTTCGGCTGTCTGCCATGGCATAACCGTCCGAAACTTTCATCAAATCAATTTAATAAATATAACAATGCTTTTTCAAAACAAAACGAACAAAACATCGATCGGCAACAACACTGATATTTGACATTGACACCTTTTTGACATTGACATTTTTATTCATAAAGAATTAGGAAGGCAAAGGTATACTACGACGATGCCTCACTTCGGATTTTTTGAAGATTTTTGTGAATATTACGTTAAATAAGTAATAAAAAAAATCAAAAAAATATGGAATGGAATACTTAAACACAAAGCTCGAAATGGTTGTCGGTACTTTAGTAATTATTTAAAATTGAAATGTTGTGAATTGTTTTAAAATGTACCACACAAAGTGATACATTATGAGGATATATTATTTTGTTTTATTTTTATTATTGATAGAGTTTATTGAGAGTTGAGACTTCTAAGTTAGCTAGATTCATAAAATAACTGTTCCTATGAATATGAACCAATGTGATAATAATAATTAAGTACTTGATTGAAGACTGATACGTATTATTAAAACGAATTACTAAAAATAACGTCTTTTATTAACACTTTACCTTTACTACAATGATTTTGCACGATCGTGCATTTACAAATATGGCCTGGTCGTCACGATCGTGCAGTCAACTTGCACGGGGAATGGTTACGGTTGGATTTTTTATTTTATTTTTTTACGATAGTATAAAGTAATAGATCTCGATTAATTAGTAAATTTTAAGTGTTTTCGTAAATTAGGTTTCTCGGCCGGAAAGGGTTAGGCACACCGCCCACCGTGACGGCTTGATTATTTGTTCGCACGGAACTACGGTTTGTGTCAGAACCGAACCGTATCAATTGATTTTGTTATTTGTATGGTGTTTGTGACAAAAGCGTGGTTGGTTTTGCAATTGGTTAGGTGCTATTTGGATGATTGATCTAGGTAGCTAGTATGAATCGCATCGTTACAATTAGGTACCAAAGAGTTTTTCTGCCTGCCTTTGAAGGTTTTTGGTGTTTTTCTTTTGGCGGGATAACTTTTGGAACATTTCAGAATTCATTCACAGATTAGCAAGGCACTAAGAGAAACTAATTTATATTCAGTTAAAAGTATACCAAACCACCAAAAAAGTATTATACCAGCTGACAAAAACATCAAAATATAAAATGCAAGTTGAAAGTGGTTGAAATTATTGGACCGAAAAATATTATATATTATGTAAATTTTTACTTTAATTGCTTTTTATACTGAGGAATGTTTACTGCTTTGTGAAAGAGAAGTATTTTTAAAACCCTCAGCGTATTATTTGTACTCGGAAACTTGCTTGTAGTTGTCAAAAAGTGAAAAACGCCTTCAAGCATCCAACAATGTTGCCAGCTTTTAAAGATTTCCTTATAAATAAGAATTTTATAGTGTACTCGGCGGGTTCATTTAATAGGTTCGATCATGTGACAAAAATAATTTCCACATTTCATATTATTAGTAACGATTGCCTACGACTCCGTTTGCGTAGAATTCGCTTATCGCTATCCCGCGAAAACTATGTATTTTTCTGGGATAAAAACTATCCTATATGTCCGTTTCTGTCTATAACTGTCTGTTCGTAACTATAATATCCATATCAAATTTCCCTAAAATCAATTCTGTAGTTTAGACTTGAAAGCGTAACAGATAAACAGGTTACTTTCGCATTTAAAATGTTAGTAGAAAGTACCAAAAATCATAATAATTAGGGATGACAGAAGCTACATTGAACCCACCTTAAAATTATAGTTTATAAAAAAAAAATAGCAATAAGATAGCTCCATATTCACCAATTAATTTTAGTTCAGCTACTCGACTATGAAAAAAGACAGGTCTACAATTTTACTGAAAAGTTGATGGCAACATTTGCACATAGTTGTCATTTTTGTGGAATGTGACAGTTTGCGACTGGTAGTCAGTAGTCTATGTAGAACTTTAATTAAAAATAGAAAATTAGTGTTTATATTCGTAAAGAATCTGCAACAAACTATGTCAGTCGTCGCCCGCTGAGCTAGAGCGCCGGCAGCCCCTCCAGTTCCGCACAATCATGTTGAACGTGCACAAATTATGGCTGATATCGTGTCTCTGTGTTATTGCCATTGTAATTTTATATTTCCAGACAGAAATAGCCCGTTTAGAAGACAGTTATCGCAAGCTGGGTACGTAGTGTACGCTCGTTTTGAACCTAGCGAGATAAGAACGCGCCGGAATCACGTTAAATTTATCTTTTCGCAGAATACAAGTTCGCCCAATCACACGTCGATTCTCGGCAGTTCTTTCCCAGAAACATTGGGAATAATGCCGACGACTTGGTCGTTGTGTACAATAGGGTGCCGAAGACTGGCTCCACGAGTTTCGTGGGTGTAGCTTACGATTTGTGCAAGAAGAACCACTTCAAAGTGCTTCATATAAACATTACCGCTAACATGCATGTAATGTCTCTGAGTAACCAGTACAAGTTTGCTCAGAACATTACCAAGTGGCAAGACATGAAGCCGGCTCTGTACCACGGGCACATGGCATTCCTAAACTTTGATCAGTAAGTATACTTTCCTTTTATCTAGTAAAGCAACACTGCCATGCAGGTCTGGGAGCAAAGAAAAAACATAGAATTTACCAATTGCTTCTGTTCCCGCGTAGACAGTAAAAGCCCATCGAGGGAATGGGTGAACATCTTTTTTTTATTTTTAAATCTAATATTTTTATGAGGCTTAAGTGCACTTGTGACTATGCCAGCCTCATTGGATGTCTCTTGGGTCAGATTCATCAAACACTTCCCCATCCATTACCAGATTCTCTGGCAGCAAAGGAGTATATTTGTACACAAACCTGTATATTCGTACTGCGTTTTCTGATGCCGGAAAACTCAATGTTGTGTTAACTGCTCCATTAAACAGGCTCACGTCAGCAAGGCACCTCTCTCTATTATCCTTTGTCATTTCACACTCCATCAAAAAATGTATTAAATCTTCAACCTTGCCACAATGAATGCACACTGGAGATTGAGCAATTCTCATCATATTTAAAAAAAAAATTAATGGCACATGACCTCACCTCAGCCTAATGGTCGATTTAGACGAAGACTATTTACAGCCGCCTAAATGACGGCGCCTAAAAAAGGCACCGTATAAACACTTTCGGCGGCATTTTTTCGCGGCATGCCAGCGCTGGCACGGAATAGAACACGAGTCTACTTGTCGGCGCCAGTGCCCCCCGCCCGCGTGCCCCGCCGCCCCCCTCGCTGCGGCGCGGCGGTGTGCTAATGACTGGTACTGAAAAGGCACCGTGTCAACGGTTTGCTGGTCACTGGCGGCGAGATTTAAGCGGCTGAAAATAGTCATTGTCTAAACGGTCTGAAGATGTGACGGTGCCTTTTTTAGGCGCCGTCATTTAGGCGGCTGTAAATAGTCTTCGTCTAAATCGACCATAAATGAAAAATCTTTGGAATCATGTTACAGGCGATGTGGCTAGCAACCCATCACTATTTTGATTCCCCTTTCTATCCGTACACCCACAATAATGCTAAACATGTTCCTTAGGTCTTGTTACCTTAGGCTCTGTCTACCTCGTGAGGGATAAAGACGTGATTTATGTATGTATGTATGCAATACAAAGGTCTTGTTCAGTCTGGCGTTGTGGCAGAATCATATCTATTGCAACCAAACAAGCTGCGCTACTGTTTCAGTGTAAGCTATGGTTGTGCAGTAGAACCCGTTTAATATGACCATCTATATAGACCAACCACTTAATAATGATGTACAAAAAATATTTACCTTGGTACTCCACTACTCACGTGCAAGATAACCAAGCCTGTGTGAAATATATATATTTTTCATGCAACCCTCCCTTTGCTACTGCCAATAAAACATGTAAATCCC
The DNA here is from genome assembly GCA_949127965.1 of Pandemis corylana. NCBI lineage: Eukaryota > Metazoa > Arthropoda > Insecta > Lepidoptera > Tortricidae > Pandemis > Pandemis corylana. The sequence goes on along the minus strand of OX421852.1, from coordinate 2,798,217 downwards.
ACAAACTTAATTATCCCTTGCACCACACAAACACTGACGCGTTTCGATCCCTCTAGGGGATCATTATCAAAGTTTAATGAGCACAACTGTTAACATCCAAATCAACGTCGTACTGATTCGAAAACGTATAAATGAACATAATGTACCTACATTCATAAATTTTCCCAAACTACCCTAAAAGAATTTATGATTTTTATTGTACACAAACAACTACCTTCAAAAAATTTCAGAATACAGCAAAAACAAAAAGGGTTATGTATTTAACAAAAAAAAATCTATTCATCAAAATGGACACGCAAATGTTTTTTTTTTTTTTTTTTTTTATGTGAATAGGAAGGCAAACGAGCAAGTGGGTCACCTGATGGTAAGTGATCACCACTGCCCATAGACACCCGCAACCCCGGGGGGATTGCAGATGCGTTGCCAACCTAGAGGACTAAGATGAAATGCCTCTTGTGCCCGTAATTTCCCCGGCTGTCTTACTCTCCGCACCGGAACACAGCAGTGCAAGCACTGCTGCTTAGCGGCAGGATTAGCGAGTAAGATGGTGGTAGCGATCCGGACGGACCTTGCACAAGGCCCTACCACCCGCTAATTTACAGTTTATTTTATTTCCAGGTTAGGAACATCGTCAAAGCCAGTGTTCATTAATTTAATTAGACGTCCATTGGACCGCCTGGTCTCGTACTACTACTTCCTGCGCAACGGGGATAACTTCAGACCGCACCTCGTCAGAAAGAAGCATGGGGACAAAATGGTATGGCGAAATATCTATTTTAACTGATGATTTTTATTTTATTTGCTACTAGCTTATGCCCGCGACTTCGTCCGCGTAGATAAATACCGTTTTTTTTCCTTATCCCGTGGGAATTTCCAAAAATCCTGAAATTAGTTTCTTAGTTTTGTAATCACCTACTTTTGTATCAAATTTGAAGAGTTAGAGTATTGAGAGTATTGAGATAGCGTCACTCGGAATCGAATATATAATTCCCGTTTTTTCCTTATCCCGTGGGAATTTCCAAAAATCCTTCCTTAGTGGATGCCTACATTGTATAAGGTATCTATGTGCAAAATTTCAAGTCTCTAAGTCTAGTGGTTTGGGCTGTGCTATCCCGCGGGAACTATGCAATTTTCCGGGATAAAAACTATCCTGTGTCCTTTCCCGGGACTCAGACTATCTGTATACCAAATTTCAACTAAATCGGCCCAGCGGTTTAAGCGTGAAAAGGTAACAGACAGACAGACAGACAGAGTTACTTTCGCATTTATAATATTAGTAAGGATTAGCTGTTGCTCGGGGCTTCGTCCCCGTTCCAGTTTTATTTTTAGTATACACTAATTTTTATACAACTTTAATTTACAATTTTAATTTTTTATACAAAAATAATAAAAAGGAAAAATAGAAATTAGGCAGTCTTATCGCTTAAAAGCGAACACTGCTGCTGAAGCTGTTACACTCATTTTTTCTAGACTTTTGACGAGTGCGTGGAGCGCGGCCAGCCGGATTGCGACCCTAACAACATGTGGCTGCAAGTACCATTTTTCTGCGGCCACGCTGCTCAATGTTGGTAAGTAACTTATCTTAGTTACGTACCACTGCTGGGCAGACTCCTATTATAAGGGGCCATTCAAGTATTACGTAAGCAGATTTTTTACAATTATTTACCCCCCCCCCCTTCCCCTTGTCAGCAAAAGTAAGCAAACCTCTTACCCCCCCCCTCCCATGCTTACGTAATCGTTGGTACCTATATGCATTTTTTGTGAGCAGCAGTTCGAACTGAAACTGCTGACGTAATCACTATATCGACCCCCCCCCCCATGTCATCAAAAATAAGCAAAGCAAAGACCCCCCCGCCCCCTTCAAGTGCTTACGTAATACTTGAACGCCCCCTAATGAGAGGCTTGAGCTATAGTTCCCACGTTGGCCCAGATTGGGAACTCGCTCACCATTGAATTGCCTCGCTGGTGCATGTAGATTTCCTCTCAATGTTTCAATCTTAGTGGGACGAAAAAATAACATTCCCCTTTTAACCTTTACGCCACAATCATGCTAAACGTGGCCTTTAGCTCTTGTTACCTTAGGCTCTGCCCCGTAAGGGATAAATACGTGATTTATGTATGTATGTATGTATGTATGCTTTTACAGGAAACCAGGTAACCGCTGGGCCCTAGAACAGGCCAAGCACAACATCGTCAACCATTACCTCCTGGTTGGTGTCACCGAGGAAATGCTGGACTTCATCACTGTGCTAGAAGCCACCCTGCCCCGGCTCTTCAAGGGAGCCACCGAGCACTATCTCAACAGCAACAAATCCCATCTACGGCAGACCAGTTCCAAAATAGAACCGAACAAGAAAACTATAGACACTATACAGAAGTCTATGGTGTGGAAAATGGAAAATGAGCTCTATGAATTCGCGTTGGAGCATTTCAAATTTGTCAAAAGGAAGATACTGTTGCGGGAAACGAGTAGCGTCGATCAGATATATTTCTATGAGAAAATACGGCCGAAATGAGTTGGTTGTTGAAGATCTTCGTCTAATGTAAGTAATTGTATGTAGGAAATATCTGCGTCTCGCTCGCTCCAATGCGTTGTCCTGCTCTGCCGCCCAGCACCTAGCGATGATAAATAAAGTAATGTATTGGGGTAAATTCGACATTGGGGGAATTTCGAAAATAGTGGATAACGGGGAACAATTCCATAATCTGGCAACGCTTATCTAGAAGCCAAAGACATTGGAGCTTCTAGGTAAGCGTTGCTAGGTTATGTAATTGTTCCCCGTTTATTGGATACCGACGAGTTCGAAATTCCCCCAATTTCGAATTTACCCCAATGCACTATAAACATCTTGACACTGCTAAACTCTGGATGAAAATCACGGAAACGCAGAAGTCCTGAAGTGCCGGGAACGCACATGCGCGTCCGAATGAATGATACATTGTGACAGTGTCGGTGGCTGGGCTAAAGTCACCCAGACGCGTATATGCGTTGCAGGCAATGAATGTATTAATAACCTGTTCCTGTTCTTTATATATCTTTATATATCTTTAGGAATTAAAAGCATACTCAAGTATTTGTAAACAAGTTGTGTATACAATACAACTTACTTAGTTTTTATAGTTCGTTGTAACCGGTGCTATAATCGTATCGTCTCCACTAGTTCTATTGTAACCGACAAAGACAGATATATTGACAGTTGACATGATGACTGGGCAAAGAAAACGAATTTCTATGAAATCCGTCAATTAGATCATCAAAAAATATTGGACACGTATTTTTTCTTTCGTCGATCACGCTAAAAATGACAGAGATAGAGCATGTCGAAGTTCAGGAGTGAGCCCGTGACGTCACTTCTAAAAAATTGTGAAATGACTGACGTCATGCGACATTTCAATTCAACATATCTTCGTAATGTTTTGATTATGTGGAAAAAGAAAAAAATATGTGGTGGATAATTTTTGATTGTCTATCTGATAGACATAGAAAAGTCTTCATCCCACTTATTTAGAGATCTATGTATAAATTGTATGTGTATTTTAAGCTGAGTAACCACCTGCGAGCTTTAACCGTAACTGTTGCACGTTACAGTAACTACATTAAATTAAAATCCGAGCAATCATACGTAAGCAAATAAAAAAGAATTCAATAGAGCGAATGCTCTTCAAAATACTGGACCGATATTTACCAAGCATAGCTAAGAACCACCACAAGTAAACTGGCGAACGAATGAAAGCAACTGCATCGAGATCGGTCCATCCATTTGAGATGCTAGCTACGATGACACGCACACATGCGCACACACACTCACACACTCACACACACACGCGCACACTCACACACACACGCGCACACACACAGACAGACAGACAGACAGACAGAGAGAGAGAGAGAGAGAGAGAGAGAGAGAGAGAGAGAGAGAGAGAGAGAGAGAGAGAGAGAGAGAGAGAGAGAGAGAGAGAGAGAGAGAGAGAGAGAGAGAGAGAGAGAGAGAGAGAGAGAGACACAACACACACACACACGGAGAGAGAGAGAGAGAGAGCCCACTCACACGCACAGGGAGAGAGAGAGAGAGAGATCGACTTATAACACCCCTCTTTTGCATCGGGGGTTGAAAACACTAGTGTGGCGTTTTTCGTTACTGTAAAGGTGGAGTTTGACCAAACGAGCGAATGCTCATTCTATCCCCACTCTGCCATATTTATTGTGTCGAGCAAAAATAAGTTTGATAGAATAAGCATTTGCTCGTTTGGTCTAACTCCACCTTAACGTGCAATACTTGCGGTTATAGATCGCAGATAAGTTGTCTTTACCCCTCCGGCAGAATCTTGATTGGACAGAAAGTAGGCTTATTACCTAACTCGCTCGCAATCGCCATCGTGTTCATTTTGACAGTTCATGTATGGGCTGACAGTTGGCATCGGTATCAGCTAGCTGTCACATTCATACAAGAACTGTCAAAATGAACACGATGGCGATTGCGAGCGAGTTAGGTTAAGCCTACAGCTTTGGACAGAATCGTCCAGAACGTTTATTGAGTTCTATGTAATTTTACATTCCATTTGATTCGTGTTAAAGACACTACACAGTTAGCTAAAGGCATATCCTGTGATTTGTGTTACTGGCGTGGATTAGAGTTAGACGGTCATTATTATCGTGATACAGGTATTAAAAGCAAAAACATAAAAATAGTCCCTGACGTGTTTACACACGAGTCTCTAAATCAACAAACATACATGTTGATGTCATGTCTAAACACAACGTTCTGTGTTGCTTAGACAACCGTTTAAACACTAACATACATGTAAATAGATTACATTAGCAGCCAGTATATTATCAGGCGCTATACAGTCTCTAATAAAAACAACAATATTTCGTGATATGGATCGCGATATGCATGGTCCACGCGATAATATTGACTGTCTAAGCCATCTAATTGGTCTTCGGTTTTCATCGGCAAACATCGGACGTGAAATAGATGCGATATCTTAAAGGGGAAGCGAGATGGGCATATTCTGCAGCAAAAGCCGAAGCTACTGAACTAAGTTTAAGTTATAGTAAGACATTAATTCTTCGATCAGTGTAATACCAAAGATGATGGGATATACAAAATTCAAGTAGATAAATCGGGAAGTAAATTTCTCGTAACATTGATGCACAGCGCCATCTCTAGTCCTAGGTGAGCAGATGTTACACAGGAGCTTGTAATGGGGGCTGTCGCGTGTGATTTTGCCACTAGAGGCGCATCAAGTGCTGGCTGGTTATGGTGTGCTGTTGAGTATTTTATTGGGAAGGCGTGGTTTCGATTTTCAGAAATTGGTTAATGGTTAAGTTGTGTGATGGATAAAGAACCTAATTTTACGATGTTTTTTTCGTTGACGGACTTCAAAAAAGGGGAAGGGGTCAATGGGGGCTATCGCGTGTGAATTTGCCACTAGAGGCGCTAGTGTCGCGTGAGGTCCAATAACATTTTTCACTGGTTTTGGCGGGCTTCGTGACATAAATTATAATTTCTTTCATTTACCTACCTGTTGAAAAGTTATCTCTGTGAAATTATCGCAAATATGGATTATTTTGCGATGAATGTGAACGCTTTGAAAGTGGAATTAAGAAAAGAGGCGCAAAAATAAGCGGCCTCAAAGTTAAAATTAAAGATAGTTATTTATAATTAATAAACTTAATGAGATTCAAGATTTAAAACTTTGTTTCGGCGCCGATCTTATAAAGTCGCCTTTGACAGCTATACCTTTGGACCTTAGTCAACAGTGGCGCCAACTGGTGAGCAAAGAAACGATAGTCCCCATTGTGCCGTAGAGGCACATTATTCTAACAGATGGCGCTAGGCGAAAAAATTAACATAATGAAATGACCTGTTATGGGTGGTACAGGGGTATAGCACCCATCATGAATTGATGAGGATCCGGGTTCGATTACCCGCCATAGCTTTACTTTTCAGATTAGGTGCATAGTGCTCATCATAAATCCTCCAAAAATTGTTACTCTTACCTAAAAATTTTATTTTAGGTACAAGCTTTTTTTGCTGACTGTCCTTGCACTGTCATCCGTCCGACATGTAAACCAAATTGCAAGTCAATTGTACCAACCGTTGAAGAGTTCCCTCCTGCGTAGATGGTCCTGGCTGGCCCACCAGAATTCTACTATCAGATTATTGTATTGTCATCTGACTTACAAGTATGCAAAATTTCAGCTCAATCGGATGGAGATATCTGCTTCAAAATTGAGTCGCAAGATTCCACCCGGACAAACATGCAATACATACATACGTTGCAAGTTAATGTAAAGCTTCAATTCAATTCAATTTTTAAAAATCTAGCTCCATCGATACTGTCGATGATTCTGCCAATGTCGAGGTTGAAGAAGACACTACTTGTTTTTATTCAGCCGTTGTTCGGTAGCTTCAGCGTGCTGTACTCTGATGAGAATCTAAAATAGACAACACATACATAAATTGTTAGACTACCTACAAATATAATTTGTTAATTTTTATAAATTTACATAGTACAGTTATAAAGGAGGTGTGTGCTAGTGTAAGAAGGAAATTTAGGTTAACAGGGCGAGGGATTTTGGGTGGAAGGAGGTCATAAAGGGGAGTAACAATTTTGGAACAGTGGAAGAAGATGTGGTCGAGTGAGCCCTCGTCCATGCCACATTCACACAAAGAATGGTCTCGAATAATGTAAAGCTTGTAAATATTAATCAAAATAAGACCTTACTATGCAAGTGACACTTGTCATATCAACCTGTCATCTTTGGCATTATTGATCGAAGGCTACTCTAATTAAAATTTAATGTCGGTTCGCGCGTATATTATAATTTTAAATAAGCTTCTTGTGATATTTTAAAAATCCATCCAACGATTTGTTGACTCTGTTTAAAAAAAGAATATTATTTTCGCGTTGTATTTATATTATTAACTTTTTAACTGTTGATTAAATAAGTACTCATTAGTTTGTTAGATTAAGTTAAAATGTATTTTTTTTGTTGTTTTAATAGCCTAAAAACTAACACAGTTAAACCCTGTACTCATGTACGGGCTGTAACCGAAACTGTTTCACGTAACTGTAACGAAAAACTACATTTATCACGTATTTATCCCTTACGGGGTCGACAGAGCCTAACAACAAAACCTAGTAACAAAACCTTTAGGCCACGTTTAGCATGATTAAGGGCGTATAGGTGGAAAGGGAAATCAAAATAGTGATGTGATGGTTTGCTAGCCGCATCGCCTATGATATGATTCCTAAGACTTTCGCGTTTCGCTTTTCGCCGGGTCACTCGTAATTGACTAGTGCAAGAATGCAACAAGAAGGCTTAAAGAAAAAAAGTTGCTCGTTTCTCTGTTTCGTGTCTCGTGCTCTGTTTCGATCAATATACATCGTTTTCATTTTAATAAATAACTGTAGGCTTATTACCTAACTCGCTCGCAATCGCCATCGTGTTCATTTTGACAGTTCATTAGGCTTATTACCTAACTCGCTCGCAATCGCCATCGTGTTCATTTTGACAGTTCTTGTATGAATGTGACAGCTAGCTGATTCCGATGCCAATTGTCAGCCTATACATGAACTGTCATGCAATTGCGAGTGAGTTAGGTAATAAGCCTACATGTATGGGCTGACAATTGGCATCGGAATCAGCTAGCTGTCACATTCGTACAAGAACTGTCAAAAAGAACACGATGGCGATTGCGAGCGAGTTAGGTCATAAGCCTACAGCATTTAAATATGCGTTTTTCTTACTCAGAATCGTTTACCCTATCGCTTCTCATACAAGAAAAAGTGTGCCAGATTTAACTATTTAATTTATTTTCCTGTTCGTCACTCAACATTAAAAAAGTGACGAACTGGAATGGAAATTTTGGGACTCATTTTGTCTTGTATAAGGATCGATAGGGTAAACGATTCTCACTAAGAAAAACCCAGTGTTCATTCCTGTTCCCTCCTTGGATAAATTAGAACGATTCTTTTTACCAAAAGATCTATACCTACCACAGTGATTTACTACCATGTTCCTGTTAGTGTGAGGGCACCAATGTTGGACGCTTTAAGCTGACAAGCACCAGTAATGGACACTTCATTCTTAATTTAAAGATGAGATATATCCAGGCCACAAACATTGTCGACAGCTTCCAGTACACCACTAAACAAAAAAAGGTGGTATCATTATTCGACAACTTGACAAAAAAATAGACTTGAATCCTGTATACTGTTCTATATTACTAGAATTGTCTACCACTAGCCGAAGTACTTAAATCGATAATAAAATATTTCTTAGTCAACAGCGACCTTGTCTAGTAAATGATCGCTTAAATAAAGGAGCCATGGATGAATTAACATGTAGAGTTGTAATACGAGATATCTAATTGTGAAACGACTATGTGTGATGCGATGATTTCGCCAATGTGAAAGTAATAAATACAGTATTGAAAAATCTTGTGACAAAAATGTCGGCAGCGTTGTACGGTAGAACACGGTCTAATGCCCTTTCCACCTATACGCCCTCAATCATGCTAAATGGGCCCTAAGGTTTGTTACGTTAGACGACCGGAAGGCCCAGTGGTTAGAGAACCTGACTATGAAGCTTGAGGTCCCGGGTTCGATCCCCGGTCGGGGCAGATATTTGTATGAAAAATGCGAATGTTTGTTCTCGAGTCTTGGATGTTTAGTATGTATTTATCTATATAAGTATGTTTATCCGTTGTCGAGTGCCCATATTACAAGCTTTGCTTAGTTTGGGGCTAGGTCAATTGGTGTCAATTGTCCCAAGATATTATTATTTATTACCTTAGGCTCTGTCTACCCCGTAAGGAATAAAGACGTGCTATATGTATTGACAAATGTTTCTATACATTGATCGATGTTCATAGCGAACCGCGTCAAAGGCAAGACTAAATTTTGAATTAAAAATTAAATAAAAAAATCTCCTTAAGGGTGTTAAGTCCGGTAGGCTTATTACCTAACTCGCTCGCAATCGCCATCGTGTTCATTTTGACAGTTCATGTATATGGGTTGACAATTGGCATCGGAATCAGCTAGCTGTCACATTCATACAAGAACTGTCAAAATGAACACGATGGCGATTGCAAGCGAGTGAGTTAATCAGCCTGGTCCTGGTTAAATCAAACTAATGGAATCACCTACTGATATATATCGGAATAATTCTGAGTGACCTTGTGTAGACTTATATTTGTTTATTAGTACACTATAGGTTAATTCCTCGATGCACTGAGCCCATACCCTAGTTTACAAAACAAATACAATTTTGTAACCACTGTAATATTACATACATTATCGTTGTAAAATCGATCTTGAGACCAATTTATAGAGTAGTTTATGCATTACATATTCAGTGGATCGATAGTCAGCAAGCACAAGTAAGTTATTATTTATCCTTAATAAGCCATTAGTAACTATCAGGCTGGAGAATTTTAAATTCTCTCTGTATTTAATGATAAATTTTATTTTATTATAAAATTAAACTCGAATTATTTCAATTACGACACGAATGTATGTTAAAAGGTATCCGATCACTTGAGCGACAAACGTTTGACAAATGTATCGTTTGACAAACATTTCGTTTGACAACCCTCTGATATCTGATAATCCGTTAACTTTTTTAAATACCGAAAAAAATTCAGTTGTGGCTCACATTAGGTTAGGTTAGGTTTGTTTTATAAGTTTTGCAAAAAGTCAATATTTTAGTAGAAAATGAAAGTTTGTCAAATGAAGTGTTTGTCAAACGATGCATTTGCCAATAATTTTTGGTCAAACATTAGAAAATACCGCAATGACGTGGTAGTTAGAACCTAAGTAGAGTAGATAGTCTAAATGTGTGTATAATAGGCAAATTATATCAATTATGAATTAATATCGATCAAACGTAAAAATCCGCAAAAAATACTTCTGTATTTGCTTTTAGTATTTTTGTTGCGTAAGTGACCTATTAATTCAAATCCATTAAAAATAAATGATTCAATTTTATTTCGGATTAATTTTAATATCTATCAGGTACTTAGTTATTGTTATTTTTTTGGTTTACATACTTATATGTTATATTATTGTCACTACTTTGCAAACAGATCAGAAATTAAATTACAAAATTAAAAACCAAGACGTTCGATTGAGTAAGTCTAACAAAGAAAATCTCTCGCGAATATTTGTCAAAAAAAATGTTTCTAAAATTGTTTTACTTATTTTGTTTCTACGCAAATGCTTGTAATATACATAATGTATAACTAAGAAACCTGTTCTTCCATGTGTCTAAGAATTTATATATAGCTGGGCTGGGCTTATCTACGAACTGTAACCATGACTGTTGCATGTTACAGTAACCATAAACCTTAGTGTGGACGTGGCGTTCCGATTTTTTTTATGGTGTGGAAAATGCGCCTCATGCATCCGCCCGGTACGAGGTTACCGGTATGTGGGGCTCTCCCGCGACGGCAGGCATACCCATTAAAAACCATACGGATCCCCTATTCGGTCGTATGTGAGGCGTTACGGCACTCGGTGTCACCGCGCCCCACTACCACCCCTTGGGGTTCCCTCTTCGCGGCACATGTGCAATGCAGGTTTGGCGTAAGATGGCGCCACCGGGGGCAGTTTGTGAAACCCTTGTGGGATCCCACTGCGTCCCCATCATACCCGATTGAAGGCAATGCCGGGGAGTTCTCATTTTGGGTGCACCCCTTAGAAGGGAGTCCTATATACCTCTAGGCATCCCCGTCCTTAGGCCATCCATAGTTTCTTCGCTACAAAAAAGGCTCGCGAGCCAGCAGTGGCGTAACTATAACGTCTGGGGCCCGCGGCAAATTTGTCAGATGGGGCTTCCTCAATATAAAGAAGTGCATCAGCGTCCCTTCTGTGCTCTAAACCAAGCCAGTTTGGGGCCCCATAGAGCTAGGGGCCCCTGGCATTTTGCCACCCCTGCCACACTATAGTTACGCCACTGCGAGTCAGGTCCACACTAGGGTTTTTGGTTATTGTATAGTGCGGCAGTTACGGTGTCACCTCGCAGAGTACCCGGCTTTGTAGCCTAAACTTAAGTAGAATATAAACAAATTAACACTTTGGTACAGTCGCCGTCAGGCCCCTATGTCACCAATCCGACATGGTCGGTGACATGTGACAATTCTGTTAGCATAACAAACTCGACGAGAATCTACGGTGCGCTTCGTAAGGGGGCGTCCATTAATTACGTGAGGCATTTTTAAGGATTTTTTTTATATTTTATTCAAGATACGTTTTTTATTTTCATTCAACTTTAATTTAACTTAATTTTCACGCAGCTTTACACCATTTTCTGTTAAAAAAAATTAAGTGATATTTGCCAACACCCCCTTTCCCCCAAGTGAGATTTAGTAAGATTCGGCTCGACCCCCCCCCCCCCCCCCCCCCTAAATACCTCACGTAATTACTGGACGCCCCCTAATGACCACGCGTTGCAATTCGAATTGTCACTTGTTACCGACAATTGTTGGATTGGTGAAATAGGGCCCAGATTTTGTGACCAAATATATTTGGATACTCGCTTACAGTACCCGGCAATAAATGCACATCGGTCTTCGGTAATTTTGGATTCGTAGCGCGTTGTCTCGCTCTAACTTACCTGACGCCAATGGTCTCTGCAAATACCGAAATGTAGTATTTATGGCCGGGTACTGTACGTCATAGACAATAAGACCTATGTTAATGGCGACCGTGTTTTGTCTTTTTTTTAGTATGCAGGGTAGGCACGCACGTGAAGGGAAAGTGCTTACTTAAAATGTTATAAAAAATACTCGAATAATATTTTATTTTCAGAAATAAGTAAAAATGCGTTGCACTGACAGTTTTTTTTTTAAAGAAACGTGTTTTGCATTTACATATATTTTATGACATTTTACTAATTTTGAGATTTATACGGTTTCTCTTATATTTAAGAATGCAACGTTTTAGGTTTAACTCGACCCAACATTATCCGAAACACTACCGTCCAAAAATAACGGGTCACTTCGCATACAAAGTTGTGTGAAAAGCTACCCGTTATTTTTGCCCGTCAGTGTATTTTGATTATGTTTTAAATGTCCGGGCAATGTAACGCAAATAAAAAGACTTTGTATAATTTTATTAGATAATTATTAATATAGCATAATTTAATACATTAACTTAAATGTAAATCCTGTATATTTTGTTGGTTTTGTATAAATGGTAGATAAATTCTAATTATTTTTGGTTAAAATATACTTTTAGTTTAGTAAAATGTACACAATAAGCAATTGAACCTTATCCTCTGTATACTTAGAGTTGAAATTGAAACAGAATATTAATTGTTTAGTTCACTAGTTATTTCTTATGTCAGAATCTCTGCACGTAGTTACTCACGCAAGTATTTAAAAATAAAAGACTACGTTGGATGCCATTTTTTATTTGGTCCTTCGAACCGCTTGGTGGTTCATAACCTCATTTTGAAGTTAGTTTAGAGCTTAAACTTCATAATAGATGACTTCAACAACTTTAACATAGCATGTCTAACGAATTGACAAACCGAGCCCAAGTCAAAGACTTCTTTTAATATTTAAATCGGTAGTATGTCACCAATTACTTATTCTTATGACTCATATCATTTTCCGCTGACAAACCTGTTTCAATAATATAAATTAGAAACTCACACCATCCAAACTTTCACAGGCAATTACAAACTTCTCCGAATCGAGTATTTACCGACATCATACTTTAATAGTTGCGTGTAAATTCAAAGAAACTAGTTAATTGTATCAATTATACCCGATGCTTAAATATTAGATGCGCCCTCGATGCCTGTAAAATGTGACTGACCCTAATGGCCATACCAATTTCTTGGCAAATACATTAGTGGTCTGCAGCTCCTTGCATTTTGTACGATAATTACCCTCACACGACTTCATTCAGGGGGACGATTGTTAAATTATTCAATCGGTTCGCTGTCCCGCTCGCACGCTGATTTATAGTTACATGTTGTTGAGACGGCTGTAGTTTCACGTGTCGTGTCCATTAGTGTTGTTCAGTCGCGACCGAGGACTGCGTGCGAGCGGTCGACCCGCCATGCCTGCTCCGATCACAAACAGATCTGCTCTCACGAACCCTGAACTCGAGAATACTTATCACCACCGAGGTGATAAACCAAAGATGAGATAGAGTTCGGCTCTGGCGAATTTTATTTATTATTTCGACTCGAACGAAGGTCGCGTTGCAATCGATAAACGATTAATTGTTACACCAAGTGATTGTCCGTGCGGTAAACATCGGAGCGTTTTCTATATATTTTATTCCAAGTGCCAATTATAGTAGAAAAATCGGCAGTGGAGTGTTTGACGCGAGAGATTTCCTTTATTCCGCATCTTCATGGAATATGGGCATCTGTTTAGATACAGGTAAGTTTTGTGGTCCCAGGTTGGGCGCCAGTTAGCAAAATTTTAGGTGGCGCCCAAATTGTGGTTTTACGGACTTTAACACGCTGTACGTTTAGACGGGAAAGTTTGCAGAAACTTTTGCCGGAGAGTAAGCATGCGTGCCAAAGTTACGGCGTTAAAGTTGTGCAAAGTTCTCTCACGGAAATAAGCAAAGCTTAAGGTCCAGGTCTAGTGTCAAAGGCCTGTTGAACTTTACGATAGTCGATAAATCGATGATTAGAAACATTCGCTGTTGCAATTAACAAACTGTTCTCCACGATTCGAATTCTAATCTTTCTTTTCATCCATTTAATGACTCCCACGACTACTGATAGTAGCAACTTAGATAAGCTTTGGCATACGCATTTTAGGTATAGGTTGCATTTTTGTGTATTGAAATGGTGAACCTGCAGATGCATGCACCGGTTCCCTAACATAAGTATGCACTTTTTTACAACTAGGGCGTTTTCAAAACTACTTTTTTCCGAAAGGATGATGTTCTGAATCAGAATCGCCAAGACTATTCATTTTACAAGCTTTTACTTAACTTTGCAAATTAATTCTGAAGCAGATATCTTCAAGCGATTAAGGGAAATTTTGCATACTTGCGTAAGTCGTATGATAAAACAACAGTCTGGTAGTGAAAATCTGGTGGCGCGGTCAGGGCCGTCTTCATAGGAGGGAACTCTTCAACGGTTGCCGCTCTACTTAAAATTTGACAAACTTATTTGTATAGAAATTGCAATGCAATTTTTTATGTCAGATTTGTGACAACCCGTATACAACTCCGGGAGTGCCGGCAGAAGCGATAACTACACACGCACACTCGTGCAAGCGCCCAGCTTGAACGACCCAGCAGCAACTCTCCCTCCGTCTAACGAATTTTCGATCAGGTCGCGTGTCCTGACGGTCACGTGACCTGACGCGAGTTTAACATTTTTTTACTCATCCCGAAAAGTGCACAACGCCGCTAAAGAAGTTTTCACTTCAAAAACTTTACGAACTATAAAAAAGGGACTCGTTTTTTTCTAAAAAGAATAGTGCTGGAAAAAAGTAAAGGGTAGCTCTTGTTTTGAAAATACTCATTTGCTGCGTACAAAATTGGTTACTACTTAAGTTGGGATACCAACTGTGGTAGGCGGACCCGAAAAACAAAAAAAGTTTGAAAACTTATTCGACTGTCGGCCGTTTACACGGTAATAATAAACTTAGGTACAATAATACTTGATGTGGATACTCCGAGATCGATATTAATTAATTATACCTACGAAGCGTCGGGGAAACATCGAAATCATCTACTTCAGATTATTAAAGTGAAGGCTAAGAATTACGAAGTTATTTCTGTCATGCGTTCATTTCATAGCACGAACCAAATAAAAAGTAAAGACGAATTCTGCGATCTGGAGCGAGGCTGGTTTGGACGCCTAATCGTATACACATTACAGTAGGTACACGCACACAGTTCCAACCAAATTTTGTGAAGCAAAATTTGAGCTCACACGCATAGTTATGCTAGATATATTTTGAACCGGGCGTCACGTTGACGTTTGCAGAACTTCAACCTAACTTTTTATTTGATCTGAGCAAAACTAAGTCATCTATATACAACTCACTGCTAGGCACAGACCTTACAGTATGAGAAAGCTTGGGGTAGTTCTTACGTGGGGACTAGGAACTTCACACACATTGAATTACTTCGCATGTGTGTGGTTTCTTCACAGTGTTTTCCTTTAAGTACAAAAGAACCATGGTATTTCAAAAGCTAGGCTAGGCGTTGTGTTTGGGCCTTGTTACCTTGGGCTATTTTCCCGGTAAGGGATAAAGACGTGATTTATATAGGTATGTATGTATGCATGTATTTTAAAAGTTATTTTGCAATTATCGTCTGGCCTCACCCTTGGGCCGAGACCGAAACCAAAGCTTCGCCCAAACGCTACATTGCATTGGTATTCACCAGAACAAAACAATGAAGAGGTGGAGACAAGCGAGGAGCGCAGCCGGCGCGAGAGCACGTGGGCGGGGCGCGCCACGCCGCCCGCCGCCGCCTTCCCCATGCAGAACTCCAGCCACGTCAAATTTGAGCCGCCCAATGTGCCCGTCATATTTATACTGGGTGAGCCTAACACTGTCTATACTCCTCGCGATAGTAAAATTCAAAAAAAAAACAGTGTTACCTATGGCACTACTACGTGGCACTACATACCATAATAAATATCACAAATGGGAGGTAGGTTTAGGTTATGTTATTATCTTCAACAGGCCCGAAGGGCCAAAATATCCAAAAGTAGGAGCTCCGCGAAAGCGGAGCTCCGTCGACTATGTTAAACTTGATTTTGAAATAGAAATCTTTGGACAGTAGTGCCACTCAGTAGTGCCGTGGAAATAAAGGAAAAATCCAATGTGTTGTCATTAAAATGAAATTGTTTTACACCAGTTCATTTTCACTTTTATAAATGACTAGCTTTTCCCCGCGACTTCGTCCGCGCACATAACGTCAAGAGTGACGACACACCCCATACATCCACTCATGTCTCCAAGTATAAGGTTTTTATTGCCTATCCCGTGGGAAATTCGGAAAATCCCTTCTTAGAGCACCTACTTGATCCTCTAGGAATGTTATCTACTAATTAGTGTCTTAATTATTAACCTCGTGTTTTTAACCCGTGGGAAATTTGAAAAATTCCTTTGTAGTTGCACCTTTATACTAATCAAGGAATAATGTGTAGGCATGCTAAATTTAATGTCTTTCACGACTTTCTTTTATATATATAGATGTAGGTACTTACATTTTTAAGAATTTGTAATTGTAATGATAAATTTAAATTCAACTGCTGGAGAAAACAATACTATTTTAAACAGCGTCCTCACTCGGAGCATTAGTAAACAAGCAATCTATGTACCTAACTAAGCTTTGTAACGCTCGGCTCAACGCCCACGCCACTCGAATATTCGACGCCGAATGCTTACCTACTAACACTAATACTCTCTGTGAGGATGGTCAATGGAGAGCTGCGCGCCTTTGTGTGTTATTTCTTCTTCTTCTTCTTTAAAACCGACGAGCACGTATGAAGAGATTGATGGGGTCTATATTTTGTCCCATAAAATTAAAGTTCCGAATGTACGTTTTGCCACAATTTTCGTTAGTCATGAATTGATAGGAAACTAACCTAACCTAATGTTAGTATTTTGATGTCTATTCCAAAATTCCTGACAAATGTACGATTTCATGACCGAAAAAAAATGACTAACGATTATTATGACCAATAAAAACTATCCATGTTCTTCCATGCTGGTCTGAGAGCAAAGAAAAAACAGAATGTACCAGTTGCTTATCTTCCCGCGCAGATGGTATGAGCCCATCGAGGGATTGGGTGGAAATCTTAGGGATCATGTTATACAGGCGATGTGGCTAGCAACCCATCACTGTTTTGATTCCCCTTTCCATCGATACGCCCACAATTATGCTAAACGTGGTCTTTAGGTCTTGTTACCTTAGGCTCTGTCTACCTCTAAGGGATAAAGACGTGATTTATGTATGTATGTATGTATAAAAACTATTGCACAAAAAGGGACGAGATTGTTGAATGTGCATGAAGCAAAAGAGGTGTTTCAGGATCGTAGCAAGTGGCACAAAACTAGTCTCTGCCTATTCCTGTGGGAAATGCAAATATGTGAGGATGCTCCTTTAAAATGGATTATGGCGAAGAGAGGCTTTGTTTGTATTCGACGCATAGTAACGGCAACGTTTCCCAGGTGGTCCAGGCAGCGGTAAGGTGACGCATTGCGACAACCTGATGCAGGAGCGGCGGGGTCTGGTGCACGTCAACATGACGGACCTTCTGCAGCAGTACGCCATAGGAAACGGTGAGTAAAGAGAAATTACTGCAGAGGCCGGGAAGTAAGGTTGCCGGCCGAAAACATATAGACTTCTTCTTCTTATTTGTGACGTATCCTTACGATGACAATTTCGCCAAAGCAAGTTCAAAAATCCTGTGACAAAATGTCGGCAACGTTGTACGGTAACACGGTTAAAAGACCCACCTCCCCTGTCGAGCTCTTAGCCAACGGACAATGGTATCCCTCAGAAACTGCCATATCATTAGGCGATGGCCAGGGTGCACCGGATCAAGCACTGGTCTTCCCCCGGACGGGTCCGAAAACGAACGGACCACAAAAAGAATAGTTATATAGACAGCCGAACGTGGGCCATGCTGGTCTGGGAGCAAAAGAAAAACATAGAATGTACCAGTTGCTTCTCGTCCCGCGCAGTTGGTAAAAGGCCATCGAGGGAATGGGTGAAATTCTTAGGAATCATATTATAGGCGATGCGGCTAGAAACCCATCACTATTTTGATTCCACTTTCCACATATACGCCCACAATCTTGCTAAACGCGGCCTTTAGCTCTTGTTTACTTTTGGCTCAGAGAGAGACGTGATTCTGTGTGTTATACCTACGTATGTTTATCCGTAGTCTGCCTACCCTTCTGAGAAAGTAAGTAGCTATAGAAATCGGTTAAAAAGTTCATTTAGGTGAATACAATACAGCCTAAGAAACCCTGACCGAAGACATCGTCACCAGAATACCGATCGATGTCATACATTATTGAGACGGGTAAATACTGCGACCGCTGTAAGTTGTTTGCTGAGTAATAGAAGGAATATTCAAATAGATTGGTAATAAAGCTTCCAAGAGACTAAGTTTCAAAAAGACTTTTAAAAGAGCCCTTGGCGGCCAATTTGCAAAATGAAATTTTCATTTTCATTTACATTTCTAAACTAAAAGTGAACTACATAGACTAATAAAACTGTAAAATATAACAAGCCTCATTTTTTTTAATAAAGGCAATGACAGTCGTGTCGCCGGTATACAAAAATATTGCAAATAGTTTTTTTTCATGGCTAAATGCCAAGATGCTGAGTCGCGATGTGTGGAACGGATAACCGGTTAGAGTATCAGCATCGCAGTCTCTTAAAGCATATTTTGAAATATGAATGAAGCGAGGTCGCGTTCGATTTTTGAAGTGTTTTTTGCTGTCACGGTGTAAAAGTACCAGGACATCAGGACATTGTTAGATGTCTGTCCTTAAAGAGAGTGTTGGAGGCTTTGTGTTCCAAGCTTCTTTGTAAGTATGTGCTTTCGAACATTGATTTGAATTTATTTAAATTTGGAACGTCACCTACGTTTTCAATAAAGAATAATCGCATCGCATACCAGAACAGCAGACTATATTAAGAGGTGCGTGTGTGTTGTTTTCACTTCTACCGGCACTCCCGGCTACCCGTCGTTTTTTTTTAATTAATAGACTAATTTACTAAGCTACAACGTCTAATTAACTATGCTTATCGATCATAGTAGCGGCTGAACCTTCTTAACCTTGCAACCGTGCAACATTTTTTTTTTTTTTTTTTTTTTTATATGAATAGGAAGGCAAACGAGCAAGTGGGTCACCTGATGGTAAGTGATCACCACTGCCCATAGACACCCGCAACCCCGGAGGGATTGCAGATGCGTTTCCAACCTAGAGGACTAAGATGAAATGCCTCTTGTGCCCGTAATTTCCCCGGCTGTCTTACTCTCCGCACCGGAACACAGCGGTGCAAGCACTGCTACTTACACACATTTCACATGACATTTTCACATTATTTCACATTTTTTTTATGACATTTGACATTTTCACTCTATTAGGATGTTTGCTCTATGACTTGTGTTGAGAACACATACAGAATATATAGATCGGCAATGCAGGGTGAGATAGATAAACAACCCGTGTTACTAGTAGATAACTAAGTTTGATAACTGGTTATTATTGTCAAGGTTATCCTAGCTCTATGGTTTGTTTTTGTCTATTGCCCTGCCCCTCTGTTATAATGTATTCACTTAAATTTCTAAATGTCAGTGAAAATTAGAACACAGAAAAATCCAAAAAGTAAAGCTATGGCCGGGAATCGAACCCGGATCCTCGTCATTCCGTGACGCGTGCTATACCCCTACACCACCCATAGCAGGTGGGTAGTCTCCGAATTTTTCTACCTGTTACTAACTGTCACGTGACCTTTTGTTACTATGCGAATTTTTGTCGCTAAGCGTCATCTGTTTGTATGATGTGTCTGTATGACACAATTACAAACTCCCATGGAACATCTACTGCTCACCAGGGACGAGAGAAGGCGCTGTTTTTCAAATGATAGGTACTATCAAAATGAATCAAGAAATTTTATTTCTTGATTTTTATGTTTTACTTTTTCGGTTTTACCGTTAGAAATTAAATTTCTAAATGTCAGTGAAAAATAGAACACATAGAAAAATCCGAAAAGTAAAGCTATGGCTGGGAATCGAACCCGGATCCTCGTCATTCCGTGACGCGTGCTATACCCCTACACCACCCATAGCAGTGTATTCACTTGTTTATTTTCATTCCAATAAACCTCGTCATACAGGGCACAGCGTCTTCGTTACTCCAAAAGTTATAGCTATTAAATATGGGCTACGTTCATCAGAGATAATCTAGAATTTTAATGGTGAAGTAATATTTCAAATCGCTCTATTGGTTTCGGAGGCTATTCAATGGGGGCTATCGCGTGTGAATTTGCCACTAGAGGCGCTAGTGTCGCGTGAGGTCTAATAACATTCACTTTTCACTGCTTTTGGCGGGCTTCGTGACAAATTGTAATGTCTTTCATTTACCTGTTGAAAAGTGATCTTTGTGAAATTATCGCAAATACGGATTATTCGGCGATGAATGAAACGCTTTGAAAGCGGTTTTTTTGCCGAACAAAACGGCACTGCACAACATTGCGGCATATCTACTCGATATGATGATAGTTATTCATCTATACTAATATTATAAAGAGGAAAAATTTGATTGTTTGTTTGTTTCTTTGTTTGTTTGCATTGAATAGGCTCAGAAACTACTGGACCGATTTAAAAAAATCTTTTGCCGTTAGAAAACTTCATTATCACTGAGTGACATAGGCTACTTTTTACCACGGGAAAATACCTTTTCCTACGGGAAAATTAATTTATCGCGGGCGAAGCTGCGGACGGAAGGCTAGTAATTAATAAACTTAAGTTTCAAGATTTAAAACTTTATTTCGGCGCCGATCTTATAAAGTCGCCTTTGACAGTTACTTCTGGACCTTAGTCAACAGTGGCGCCAACTGGTGAGCAAAGAAACGATAGTTCCCATTCAAACAAACAAGCAAATCTTTCCTCTTTACTCTACAGTGGCGCCAACTGGTGAGCACAAATAATAGCCCTTCATTATTATAGTTTTACTAGCTTAGCTTCTGTCCGCGACTTCGTCCGCATAGAATTAGCAATTGACATGTTTATCGCTATCCCGCGGGAACAATGCAATTTTCCGGGATAAAAAGTAGCCTATGTTTTATTCTAGGGTACCAGCTATCTCCGTTCCAAATTTGATCCAAACCCTTTCAGTCGTTTCAGCGTGAAGAAGGAACAAACATACACTCACATCGTCACATCCTCACAAACTTTCGCATTTATAATATTAGTAGAACTTTTTCCATAATCAGGGGACTTACCATGACGTCTTGATGCGATTCAATTCCGACTCAGTTCAGGTTTTAGCTGTCATTTTTAGTATGGATCTGACAGCGAACCAACCTAAACTGAATCGGTATTGAATCGCATAAAGACGTCATTGGTAAAGCCCCAGAGGACATTGGTACTTCCACGCTGGTCTGGGAGCAAAGATAAAACATAGAATGTACCAGTTGCTTCTCTTCCCGCGCAGGTAAAAGCCCATCGAGGGAATGGGCGAAAATCTTTGAAATCATGTTATAGGCGATGTGGCTAGCAACCCATCACTATTTTGCTTCCCCTTTCCATCCATATACCCACAATAATGCTTAACGTGGTCTTTAGGCCTTTTCACCTTAGGCTCTGCCTAACCCGTAAGGGATATAGATGTGGAATGGACGAAAATAGGAATCATGTTATAGGCGATGCGGCTAGCAACCCATCACTATTTTGATTCCATTTTCCACACGCTCACAATCTTGCTAAACGTGGTCTTGTTACCTTAGGCTCCGTCTACCACTTAAGGGATAAAGACGTGATTTGTGTATATGTATGGTAAGGGGGCTTCCATTAATTACGTGAGGTATTCAGGGGTCGAGCCGAATCTTACTAAATCTCACTTGGGGGAGAGGGGGGGTCTTGGCAAATATCACGTAATTTTTTTTTAGCAGAAAATGGTGTAAACCTTCGTGAAAATTAAGTTAAATTAAAGTTGAATTAATAATTGAAATTACAGCAACATTTGCAAATACTAGTCCTTGCTAGTCTTAAAAAAGTAATTAAACAAATTGTGTTATGTTTTTTAATATATCCAATACTTTTATACCCAAAGTACAAGTTTTGAAAATCTCACGTGAGATCGGGTAGGGGGGAGGGGGTCGAGAAAAATCTTACGACATCTCACCAAGAGGGGAGGGGGGGGGGGGGGGGTCAAAAAATCCTTAAAAATGCCTCACGTAATTAATGGACGCCCCCTAAGGCCGCAGTGCATGCCTTGCTGCGTAGCAGTTGGTTACAAGGCGATCATAAAATTACAAGATTACTATTTCATGCACTGATCCAATTACAATGCAGTCAAGTTACGTGTCGGAACATTGATTTTATGTAAATGGTTGAGCAGGCTTGAAAATTATAACTGTCAAGTTCAAAACCAAAGCACCTACGTGACAATTCCGCAGGAAAATTCATTAATTTTAAATCCGATTGACGCTAAACAATACCTTCTTCTTATTTGTGGCGTATCAAGTCGTTATAGCGACAACTTCGCCAATGTCAAAGTAGCCAAAATGTAATTCAAAAACTCTTGTGACGAAATGTCGGCGTATTTCAGTTTTGACTACGTGGTCAGATAAGTTTGTAATACTAGAACAATGCAATGTGACGTTGGCTAACATTTTGACAGTCGATAACGCCAAAGCGTTAGCGTGTCACCGGCTAGTTAGTCAGAGAGCAGAAATAAAAACATGGCGTGAGTGTAAAAATATAATAGGTACAAAATAAATAAATCGCCGTTACATCGAACCAAACTTTTTTTCTATAATTTATTTATTTATTTATTCATCAAACAATTTACACAGCATTACAGTAAAGACCAAAGCGCTGGAAAACTTAATTTTAACAAGTATACCATTAAATACATTCATCAAATAATTTTGTAACATAAAAAAATATTTTAACCAAAAACGCTAATTTTATGACAAGCTCGCTAAAAATAAAATAATTCTAGACAGAAGTGCCACCCAACGATCAGCGAACACATCAGCATCCTGGATCCTGGACAGAAACACATTTAGTAACGCTATTGCCCTGGCCGTTGGACAGTTCTTGGCTCTACGAGTTCTTAACCCCGCCACCGCCGCGAACAAGTGGGTCATAATGATTTTAATCCCGAGTAATTTTTAGACCAATTTTCATTGTCACCCCATACATTTTCATTTCAAAAGCTTGATACTTAACTTATGAGTAATAAGTTGTCATCGTCAATTCTAACAAAGTCGTGATTACTGACTCAAGATCTAAGGTTATGTGCGCACAAGGTGGCATATTGTCACGGTAGCAGTCGGATCTCTCTGTTTTTATCTTTGTAAAGACAGAGAGATCCCACTGCCGCTGTGACAAAATGTTTCCCGTGCGCGCCTAGTCTAAGGCTTACGGGGAATTCCCAATCGGTGTCCATTTTGCTTCAATAATTAATGTAGGATGACCATTATATCCAGTTGTTATTGGTTTTAACACCATAATCATAATTAATTATTTAGCAATCTTCATATTTATAAGACAGAGTTCAAATAAAACACCAAAATGCGGCTTGTGCCTTGCCAAATAGTCGAGCGAATCACAGGAAAAAACAAAAGCCGATCGTAAATTTTGAATTTTGAATTTAGTTTTTTTTTGTAAACGGCCAGTGCGCGCTTGGCGCGTCGCGGATGTTTACCATGTTACAAGCGTGTGTAGAAATCGGAACTTATTGCTATTCTTATCGGCAATTCGACAAAGGGCTATATTTTATTCTTAAAAATTCCATTTAGAATATAAGCTTTTCTTGCTGACTGTACTTATATTGTCATACCTCCTACATACATATGTGAACCAATTTTCAAGTCAATCGGACCAACCATTGAAGAGTTCCCTCCTGCGGAGACGGTCCTGGCCGGACCAACATGTTCGTCTTAAAATGTCCTCTCAAATCGTGAAGATATCTGCTTCAAAACTGAGTTTCAAGATTCCATACGGACAAAGATACATAATATGTGCATACATACATTGCAAGTCAAAGGAAAGCTTGAAAAAGCAAAACACTATTTGCCTTTCGAAACCTTACTTTCTTAGAACTCTATATCAGGTGTATGATTCATCGATAGTCTATAAGATCTACAGCCATGAGTAATGATAGAAATGATTGCGTTGATTGTTGATAATTTCCACGAAATTAGAAAGTTAACGACCCTAGTAGATTAATGCAGAGGGCTGGGAAGTAGCCAATTGCTGGATGAGTAACTAGTTTAAAAACACGAACCGCAGGTGAGTGTTTTTTAAAGCTACGAATCCAGCAATGGTCCTTCCAGCTGTGAGGCAGATATAATGTATATATAAATGCACTATTAAGGGGGTTTATTACGGGAATGACGAGGAAGCAATAACGGATCTAAAACTGAGATAGAATACGAAGAGCAAGCGAATCTAGTTTGTAGTAAAATACACAGTTTGTCCACTTCCATGCTGGACTGGGAGCAAAGAAAAAACTTAGAATGTACCAGTTCTCTTCCCGTGCAGATGGTAAAAGCCTATCGAGGGAATGAGCGAAAATCTTTGGAATCATGCTATAGGCGATGTGGCTAGCAACCCATCACTATTTTGATTCCCCTTTCCATCCATACAGCCACAATAATGCTTAACGTGGTCTTTAGGTCTTGTTACCTTAGGCACTGTCTACCCCGTAAGGGATAGACGTGTTATATGTGTGTATGTATGTACACAGTTTGTCCCTTTCTAGTATTCCAAAATAAATGTAACTTTTCTATGAATAGTTAATTAAATTGAAAGTGCCGTTCAATCGATCCAGTCAAGTTAGATTAATTAGTAGCTTCTAATCAAATTAATTGCCTTGTTTCATTAATGGATACTGCCAAGTCATTTTACTTTGTGAAAGTAAAAATATTCTCCGTAGCTTAAAATAGCTGAAGGAATTAAAATAACACGCCAAAATGTCTATTCACAAAATACATACATGCAGATTGCTGCCGTGGCCATTTTATATATATTTGTTTTTATATTAATATGGAAATTTGCGTTATCCATAAGTCATGACAGCCCTTGTAAAGCTCCGAAACTTGTAAAACAATGGACAAAAAAATAGGAATCATGGTATAGGCGATGCGGCTAGCAACCCATCACTTGACCGATTACTGAGTGGCCGTAAATGCCAATCTGTTTCAGAAACTGATCTCTATAAGCTCTTCTCAAGTCCCGTAGTTGAAATTAATACATTAGGACGCACGACAATGCATGACAGTAGGTACCTATCTAGATGTGTAAAGAAAACTAAATATAACACGTTGGTGTCTGTCAATACAAGCAAGTGTGAATCAATACTCCGCCGCTACTTCGTATTAATCGGCTTATTTTATTTGGACGAAGAGCTCGCCACACTTCACTCATTTTACGACGGTCTCCCAAATACCACCGAAAACGGGAGCGAGTGGAGTAAAATATTATGACCAGGGGTTATAGTTTCATTTTCTCGTGCGGATTTGATCAATGACCGAAGGTTTTGTTATGAACGGGAAATGTAGTTTCTTTGACTTTTACGGCGCCGTCACACGAAAGCCTGAAAATGTGTCAGACTTTTTTATCCAATTAATTTGACCCGCGCTCCTTAGAAGTGACGTAGCCAATGTTTATGGTTTTATTCAAACAATTTTATTAATTTTTACTTTTTTTGCAGTACCGTAAAACTACTTAACTATAGTCCAGTACTGTAACCATGGACCATTTATACTCCAAAATCGATTTTCGAAGTTCATTGCTTGCCGTACTGCTCACACATAGTCTTTAATTTGAGAGTGAAAAGGATGGTATGATACGAAGTTCGAATTTCAGGGTAGCACCCCAATTTCACAAGTACAAATAGAAAATATCCACTTATTTTAAATTGCCCTTGTCACCCAAGTTCTCACTATGGGAATAGACACATGCCACAAAATAGGCTCAAGGTAAAAAATAAGCTGGAATAGTACACGGACACGAATAAAACCTCGTGCTCCTACCATTTCAAACTGGCGAGACAGTTAATTAAGTACCTATTTTGTTCGGATTGAATATCTAAGTGGCCAAAGAAATTTTCGTAATCGCGTCAATCAGAGACGATTGTAGTTTGTTTTCAAAGCTTACGAAATTAACGCCAACGTTTGAACAAATATTTGATGCAAATTCAACCGGTCATTCGCCTCACGCAAGTAAGACAGATTGGAAAGGTCTTATACCGATTAAAACGTAGTAAATACGCTTGGCTATCAAAATAGCTCAACAAAAGAAAACAGTACAGACTATGCACACGGTGTGGGCAACAGAGGTAGAACCTTTTTTTGGTAACTAAGTATTGATCATCATTGTCTCCAGCCTATATACGTCCCACTGGCCCACAGGCTTCCTCTCAGAGTGAGAGGGCTTGGGCTATAGTTCCCACGCGGGCCCAGTGCGGATCGGGAACTTCGTATACACCATTGAATTGCTTTCGAAGATGTGTGCACGTTCCTCAAGATGTTTTCCTTCAATTAAATTTCCAACGGTAAAACCGTAAAAGTAAACATTTTTGATTCATCATCATTTTTGATGATCAGTACCTATCATTTGAAAAAACATCGCCTTCTCTCGTCTCTGGAGAGCAGTAGATGTTCCACGGGAGTTTGTAATTGTGTCGTACAGACACATCCTCCAAACAGATGACGCTTAGCGACAAAAATTCGCATAGTAACAAGGTCACGTGACAGCTAGTAACAGATAGAAAAATTCGAAGGCTTACCCACCTGCTATGGGTGGTGTAGGGGTATAGCACGCGTCACGGAATGACGAGGATCCGGGTTCGATTCCCGGCCATAGCTTTACTTTTCGGATTTTTCTGTGTTCTAATTTTCAGTGTCGCTTAGAAATTCTATGTTTTCCTTCACCGAAAAGCTCATGGTAAATTTCAGAAAACTGAAAAGTGCGAGCCCGGTATTCGAACCCACGACCAGAGGGTCCTGAGAGGCCACAGGTCAAACCACTAGGATACCACGGTCTTTCAAGTATTACTGGCCACTAATACAGACTCGCGGCACAACTCAATTAAAAACAAAATAAACTCAGTCGTGATCGATTAGAACGCTGTTCGAACGACGCGCATTAATTAATTTTTAATAGAACATTTCGTGCTAGTGCGGAAAGTGTTATTACTTAGCATCTACATCATAATTTTTTAAATATTGAATTCCTACAAACAGTTCTTGTTAGGGTGTCTGAATGGAACGGAATAGCGTGGGAATAGCTGCCGAAACGCCTGTGAAAGTGGAGGCATTTTTCCAACTGCGAGCGTGGATTTTAAGGTTCTAAATGCCAGTTTTTGTGTTTATACAATTTTAATATTTCTATACACAAATTATCGAACATAATGATACTAAGGTAGTAATGTGTTGTATATTATAAAATTATTTTCTTGTCGTTGAATTGGCTGAATGGTAAAAGCCTTATGAAATATGAAAGCTAACAAAAACGCCTTTAATTTGTCAAAAAATCTCCTTTCAAAGTTAGAACTTACTTTAGTCTGTGATAAGATTTTCGCCCATTTCCTCGATGGGCTTTTACCATCTGCGCGGGAAGAGAAGCAACTGGTACATTCTACGTTTTTATTGTAGCAAATAAATTTCCTGAAGTTTCTGGCACGCCTCCCCTCTCCGGTCAGTGCGTCCTTTACAAACTCCCGCGTAAAAAATGGGACGCACGGTCGAATCGACTGACATCTAATCCAGGTATAGATAAAAAACTTACGTTAATTACCTTGTACGGGGTGCGAGTCGAGTTACCTCCTGTGATCAAGAGCTGCGGTTCGTTTTTGGATCCGTCCGAGGGGAAGAGCAGTGCTTGGTCCGGCGCACCCTGGGTATCGGCTAATGATTTCCTGGCAGTCTCCGAGGGATATCATTGACCGTTCGCTAAGAGCCCGACAGGGGGGGAGGTATTTTGACCGTGTTCTATCGTACAACGTTGCCGTTATTTTTGACACAAGTTTTATGAATACTGTATTTATTAATTTGACATTTTATTGAATCAGGCGTTACTTTGCGGAGGTCCATTTCTATGAACAAAAAAATTTACCTTGCTACTCCGCTACTCACGTGCAAGATAACCAAGCCTGTGTGAAATATATATGTTTTTCATGCAATCCCTCCCTCCACTGCTGCCAATAAAGCACATATAAATCCCACTTACTTAATTATCCCTTACACCACTTAAACACTGACGCGTTTCGATCCCTCTACGGGATCATTATCAAAGTTTAATGAGCACAACTGTTACACATGCAAACCAACGTCGTACTGATTCGAAACCGTATAAAAAACACTGACATTGGCGAAATCATCGCATCGATCGTTGGGGCCATATTAAAAAAAGAAGAAGGAAGAAGACCTTGTATGTGTGACTAATGTGAGCGAGACAAATTGAGGTCCCAAGTTAAAAAAATGACTTAAGTCCCATATCAGTTCTGTACACTACTACATACAGGTAATTTACTTAAGTTTTTCATGTTTATTGTCCAGATATGCAAGATTTCGGCACGCTGTCAAGTAAGACGGTGACAGAAGTGTTAATGCTGGAAATGAAGATGGCCCCCACCGCTAAGACGTACCTGGTTTCCGGATACCCGAGGTCTATGAGGGATGTCGCTGAATATTCCGACAAGGTTAGTTGTTTTAATAAGACAGGCTTCATAATTACACAAATGGATAACAAACCTACAAAAGTCGAGTGACAATAATAAAAATTACCATGGAAACGAGGGTAGTTGTGCGCCGCCGTCAGTTGTTTCAGTAGCGCGAGTAGAGCGCTGGCGCGCAGTGTTTGTTTCGATGCCGCCGGGGCGAGCGCTCCATGAGGAAGGACTACGAATTAGTCCGAAACATGTCAGACATCACTGGACTTTTATACGTGAGTTATCCGTTTTTGTAATTATGATTGAGTCTCACGGTAGTTTCATGTTGAAAGACAGGCTTCGATCAACTTTGTTACTCCAATGGTTGGTGATTTGTCGATCAAACATCGGAATGTTAACGTCCTGATGATGCCGCGAAGAGAGGTGAAACACTTATCCACAGTATTTCTTTTGGTGGCGGTTTTGATTGTGGGTTCGGCTGCTTTTTTGTTTATTTCATTTTCTAAAAGCCGGGGTAGCTTGGTTTGACCTGTGGCCTCTCAAGAGGGTCGTGGGTTCGAATCCTGGGTTCGCAACTCTGAGTTTTTCGGAATTTATGTGCGAAATTACATTCGAAATTTGCCATGAGCTTTTCGGTGAAGGAAAACATTGTGAGGAAACCTGCGCATATCTGCGAAGCAATTCAATGGTGTCCCAATCCACACTGCGCGTGGGAAGTATAGCCCAAGCCCTCCAATAAATGGAGGAGGCTTATGCCATAAGGCACGCCGAATTACGCGATAATTTATAAAAAAAGACTACACAATGTACCTACTGAAATTATAGCGAATTTTCTAATTTTTCATATTAACTGCATCAATAAAAAATGTTCAACTCGAGAAAAAAAAGACGGAGAAGAAATATTTTTGTAGACAAAAATTCGATGTAACTGAAAATATATTTAACAAACCGGCAAAGTGCGAACAAGTCAAGACAAGATAACTGACTCTTAAGATAACTGGAACTGAACAGAGGGTGGTGAAACCGGCCTAAGTAATGTAACAGAATCCGCGAATAAACGCCGTACCCGCACATAAATATTGCACATCGGTCTACTCGACTATTTTCGACTTTGTAGAGCGTCGTCTCGCTCTAACTTACATGATGCCAATAGTCTCTTTCATCATCAGCTTAAGTCGTTAAAACTTACCAAAACAGAACCAAGCAATACCATTTTTTATCTACCGTCAAACTCATCACTGTCAACTAAAATACCACGAAAATAGTCCTTCGAACCAAGCAAAAGTTCACTCTACGTTGATGACATAAAGACTTTAGCGTCCGCTTTAAATCGAGTAGATTATAATTTTCATATTTGTCCAGTTGAATAGTTAAGTTGGTACGGCACGTGACAACCTGTAGCAGTGGTTCCCAACCTTTTATTGACCACAGATCACTTTGTTTTTTTTTGTTAGCACGGGCCACGGTGTATAAAAACATAAATACACATACAAACATCCCGTCACGCCTCTTTCCCATAGGGGTAGGCAGAGACTACTTTGTTCCACTTACTACTATCCTGACACACTTCTTTCGCTTCATCCACACTCATCAATCTCTTCATACATGCTCGTCGGTTTCGGGTACTCCTGACCTGACCTTTTTCCAAAACGTTTCCTATTTGGTCTCGGAACGTCCGTCTAGGCCTTCTCCTCCCAACGTAACCAGTCACACTCCCCGTATAGATCTGTTTAGTTAGTCTACTTTCATCCATCCGCTAAAAAAAAGAAAAAATAAATCCGAAAATAAAATCAAACGCTTAGGAATTTAGGATTTTTTGTAGAAAGATAAATGTAAATTTTCGAATTAATGTGATTTTTGAGATTGCATCTTCTGAACAAGTTCAGCAATCCTTGGATTAATAATTATAGCACAAAGCTATAGTCACCTATGGGTACCTACATAATATAGTCCATTTCAATATATTTATTTTATCACTTTTGAAAACAAACAAGTCACCTCAAGTTCATATGCGAAAGTTTGTGCGGATAGATGTTTGTCTCTCTTTCAAGCCAGTACGGCTTAACGGATGTGAATGAAATTTGGAACAGAGATAGATTATCTGGTCTGACACATAGGCTACTTTTTATTCCGGTAAATTCCGGCAGCAGCTAGTTTTTATTAAGATCATAGCATAATTATTGTTATAAAATGTCGCGAGACAACTATTCTTCATCATTTCGGTGGATTTGAGATTATGTGGCTAATTGTATACAGTCGGTGAGCTCTTTGAATACCATTTGGGTTTGTTTGGCTGTCTCTCTCACTCGGCCGATTTAAACACAAACCTATTAGAGTTAGTGGGGCAGCAAGACAAACACGAACGGCATTCTAAGAGCTTATAGACCGTACAAGTGATTGTGTGAGAAATTAGATGAAATTGGTTTGTGTACGAATGCTTTAGAGTAGAGTATACTTATTATATTATATCTTACTTTCAATCGTGTAATGGCAATAGGGAATATGCATAAAAAAAATCATCAATTTCTTAATACATACATACAGAAATCTCGTCTTTTTCCCTTACAGTGTAGATAGAGCTTAAGGTAACACCTACAGACCATTTCTTAATAAAATATAAAAATATCATAAAAGAGAAGGCAAAAAGTGAAATTAATTTAAACTAGTAATTAGTCAGCGATTAGAAAGAGAGATCCGATATGACATGTGACGTCATTTGTCACAACGCCCGTATTAAAATTCCGTTTTTTCAGAAAGAGATAGAGACAAATCTTTGATAGCTTATATCTTGGTTGATTTTATAGTTAGGTACTTGAATTTTTTTATATTGTTTACTACATAAATCAGCTTTTAATGAAAGTCATGAAAGTATGCATATTCCTTATTGCATTCCTGGCGATTTTTCGCGAGCCAATTGAGTCCCGTGGACCACTGGTGGCCCGCGGGGTTGGGAACCACTGACCTGTAGATTAGAATTGAATCCTCGCGACCTTAGCGGATTCGATTTTTGTGGACGTTTATGGATCGATGGTTTGACCACGCAAGCTTAGTTTAGTTCCTTAATTGAAACATGTGTTTGTAAATACGCTTTGTAGGAAATTAACGACGCCCCACTGTTGCGACGGTGTGCACACACGCTATGCATGCCACCCACGTGGGTCCATTGGTCATTTCGTGCGTAGCGTGTGCGTGTACTGCTGTGGGAAGGACTACATTTTGATGCGGAGCGAATATGCCCACGTGCGTAGCGTGACCGTGCGTGCGCTGCAATGAGGTAGGAGTGGACGATATACATCGATGTATTAAAAACACTCGATGTATAGTAACGATGCATCGATTCAAACCGATGTATTGTTAATTTTTCAACATCGACTGTACATCGATGTTTTTTTACTTGATGCATCGATTATTTTATTCGAAAAATAATTTGACTTTTAACAGTGCTTTCATACTAAAAACAACTGTCAAACAGGACTTCTTACGGCGGCCGTACTATATCTAAACTAGTTTTTTCAAAGAAATCTGTTCAGCCATTTAGAAAATGGGTGAGTCAAGTCAAAGACACTCGGATCAGCTCTGTGCGCATTATACACTGCATTTTTGGGCAATCGTGTATCTTTGAACACATTACTCTCCTCTTTTGCGCAGTCGTGTAAAAACAATCGATGTTTGGATAACATCGATGTATTTTTTTATATACCGACTAGCGACCCGCCCCGGCTTCGCACGGTATATTATGCATGTATTATGCACATAAACCTTCCTCTTGGAATCATGCGGTTTTTTTTAATAGATAGAGATCTATTAAAAAAAACCGCATGCATCCAAATCCGTTGTGTGGTTTTGAAGATATAAGCATACATAGGGACACGGGGACAGAAAAAGCGACTTTATTTTATACTATGTATTGATATTACATCGATACCACTATCCGATGCATTAAATCGAAAAAAACATCGATGGTATTTTTTTATGTCCATCACTTGAGGCATCGTGCTATTAGGGTCTTTAAAATGTGGTCAAAAGCCCGTAGTTTAGTTTGACTAGACGACACCGTGTTTTTAAGGATTTTTGAATCGCTGTTCTTCCATGCTGGTCTGGGAGCAAAGAAAAAACATAGAATGTACCAGTTGCTTCTCTTCCCGCGCAGGTAAAAGCCCATCGGGGATTGCGAAAATCTTAGGGGTCATGTTGTATAGGCGATGTGGCTAGCAACCCATCACTGTTTTGATGCCCCTTTCCATCCATACGCCCACTATCAAGCTAAACGTGGTCTTTAGGTCTTGTTACCTTAGGCCCTGTCTACCCCGTAAGGGATAAAGACGTGATTTATGTATGTATGTTGAAAAATATTTTGTTCGATGTTTAAAGTGAGCCGTGTGCCGTGGGACTGAATGTTGAACCAAAAATTTAAATTCAGAATTGTAGGGATGTTAATAATAAAATTGTGAGAGATCTTGCGTAGGCATCAACAACAACCCGTTTGCACAAATGTTACCAGTTGCATCAACTACATTGCGGGGGCGGTTATGACAGCAAGTTGCAAGTCGTCAATCAAACACCGCAATGTAATCCGTCCACGATCCTTACGTGTGAAAACTGTAGGCTTATTACCTAACTCGCTCGCAATCGCCATCGTGTTCATTTTGACAGTTCTTGTGTGAATGTGACAGCTAGCTGATTCCGATGCCAATTGTCAGCCCATACATGAACTGTCAAAAAGAACACGATGGCGATTGCGAGCGAGTTAGGTAATAAGCCTACTGATCTTGCGAATCATAGTTATACGTAGGTGCCGATGGTTCCCAATAAATCGACACCTCCTGCGCATTTAGGTCGTATCCCTAAATCGACGATTTTTCAGGAGAGCGATTATAAGAATTTTTCATGTATTTTTCAAGTTCAAATATGTCCAAAGTTTAAAGCAGTAGTTATATCTGTCCGCAGCGGGTTAATTAACACGAAGCAAATCTGTTTATTAAAATAAATATCATAATTTCAAAATTATGGCAAAAAACCTAAAGTTACGACTTTGTGCTCGTTATCAAAACGTCTATATATAAAATGATATACCTTCTCACTAAAGCAACGCATATAGTCGTAAGTGCGAGTTACGACCCATGATTGTAAAAAAACTGCAACAAAAAGTCGTACCTAACTACGACTATTGTTTACGCATAGTCGTAACTTAGAAGATAAGGCTATTTGCGTGGGGTGTAATGAACGCCAATGGAGTGGCGCAAATCGTCGAATGTTGTGATGCGACGATTTGCGTGGAAAAGTTCAAATGAGACGACTATTAGCAATCACAAAACTCCATAATTATCAAAAATATTTAAACTTGAGTTTTAGGAAGTTATAGCTTAGATTAATGGGTTGACTGAAAATTCTCATTACGCATAATAAACGGGTTACGACCTTTTGCGTCGGAGGTATCGAAATACGAATTTCACCTTTTTTTGCAATATCACCCTGTGATTCATTTTTGCTCGGAAACTCAGACTTACTGATTGTTAAACTAACACGGTATCTGTCTACCCGTGACCTATGACTCACTGTTTTACTATTGACTAGCTTTTGCCCGCGACTTCGTTCGCGCAGACATGATTCCCTGGGCTTTTTCTTTCTTTTTTTTTTATTACGAACTGACCAGTGATTGACCTCTATCTCACTTGGTGGAAGGTACAGATGAGGCCTATTCACTCTAGCCTTGAAGAGCCCAAAGAGAAGCCTTGAAGAGGCCATCTGCGCAAAGAGAAGCAACTGGTGCTTGCTATAATGTTTTTTCTTTGCTCCCAATATTTTGTACATCATCTCCAGCCTATATATGTCCCACTGCTGGGCACAGACCTTTCACAATTAAATGGCTTGGGCTATAGATCCCACGCGGGCCCACTACGGATCGGGAACTTCACACACCATTGAATTTCTCGCAGATGTGTGCAGGTTTCCTCACGATGTTTTCCATCACCGAAAAGCTCATGGTAAATTTCAAATGTAATTTCGCACATAAATGCCGAAACCTCAATAGGTGCGGGCCTGGGATTCGAACTCACGACCCTCTGCTTGGGACGCCACAGGTCAAACCACTAGGCTACCACGGCTTATATTATTAATCTGCATAGAGTTCGTTTATCGCTATTCCGTAGGAATTACGCAATTTTCCGGGATAAAAAGTAGCCTATGTCTTATTCCAGATTATAATCTATCTATGTTCCAAATTTCATCCAGATCTGTCTAGCCGTTGTGGCGTGAAAGAGTAACAAACACACATCCATCCATACATCCATACTTACGAACTTTCACGTTTATAATATTAGTAGGACATATTTTGTACACTTTCATTAATCTAGTAAATTATTCCAGATTCAAACGATAAGTGGCGTGGTGCTAGTGAGTTGGCGCCAGCGAGTGCTGGAGCGCCAGATCGAATATGGCGCCCGGCTCGGCCACGTGGTGCTAAGCCTGGCGCGTATGGAGCTCAACAACTTCTACCGCAGCGTCATGCCCGTCGCCGAGTACTTCGACCAGAGCGGGATGCTGATAGCGGTGAGTGATGCTGTCTCAGCTGGCGCCCGTCTCGGCCACGTGGTGCTAAGTCTGGCGCGTATGGAGCTCAACAACTTCTACCGCAGCGTCATGCCCGTCGCCGAGTACTTCGACCAGAGCGGGATGCTGATAGCGGTGAGTGATGCTGTCTCAGCTGGCGCCCGGCTCGGCCACGTGGTGCTAAGCCTGGCGCGTATGGAGCTCAACAACTTCTACCGCAGCGTCATGCCCGTCGCCGAGTACTTCGACCAGAGCGGGATGCTGATAGCGGTGAGTGATGCTGTCTCAGCTGGCGCCCGGCTCGGCCACGTGGTGCTAAGTCTGGCGCGTATGGAGCTCAACAACTTCTACCGCAGCGTCATGCCCGTCGCCGAGTACTTCGACCAGAGCGGGATGCTGATAGCGGTGAGTGATACTGTCTCATCTGGCGCCCAGGGGCCTAATTTTTGAAGGTACAGACAAAGGCATAAACGTTACCAAGACGTCAAAAACATCTGTACACCAGCCACAACCAATAGGTAAGGTTGGTGACACATACTTAGGCTTTCAACTGTACTTGTGAAAATACCACTCGAAGTTGGTGAAAAATTGTGCTGAATTTTAAATATTTACGAGTAGATTACAAGAAAATTGCAACTCTAAAATTAATCTAGTCGACCAGTAGAAAATTTAATTTGTGCTGTAGTTTGGTAGAAACACACAATGTTTAATTCCACTTTTAAATGACACTTTCTAGTGATGTACTTTCAATTCAATTCAATTTTTAAAAAAGAAATAGCGCCATCGATACTGTCGATGATTCCGCCAATGTCGAGGTTGAAGAAGACAGTGTCGTTATTTATTTAACCGTTGTTCGGTGGCTTTGATGTACGGTATGATGTACTTTCATAAATCAGGCCTCAGTTCCGTCCTGTGCTACATCTCAACAACTAGGCGATCGAGTGCTTCGATCACTGGGTGTGGCAGCGGCGAGTGATCTCAGCTGGCACCTGCAAGTGCTGGTATCGGAAAGTGCTAAAAGCAATCGCTAAAAGTGTTAACACTTACATTCAATTTCGTATCGTACCGACCCTTTCACTATTGTCTAGAACACAATAAGTGTGAGTGGGATCATAAATTCAATTTCTAATTACAGTTGACACTAGCTAATTTTTCTTAAACAAACGAACCATTATTTCAACGTTATATCAACTTGCACTTCGTAGACCTCTACGGCGTAGCGATAGCCCGTAGGCTTTGTCTACGCCATGATAACGCGCTACGCCAGCCTACGGTGATGTCACGGCACAAGTCGCGCCAATTTCGAAATTCGAATACAAACTTCGGTCCCCCTCACTCTCTTTAAACACTACAAGTGCGAGCAAGTCGGCACAATACCTATTCTAATTCCGGAGTACACCTGAGTCCGATAATTTGATATTACTTATTTGTATTGAAATTGTAACGTGGGCGTAAAATGGATGTTTACGACTAGGTATATGGACTTTTAGTGTTCACACAGCTGCGCACTAATGTTAGGTTTAGTTTTCAGTACTGTCTTTAATCAGGAAGCTAACGGGGTAGAAAGAGCCTAAAGTAACAAGACTTTATTGATTTAATGCGTATTTTTTTACTGCATAGATATTTTACAACAGATCAATTAGAAAAACTTTAAATATACCTAACTAAAATCAAGTATCATAATCCATATCGATAATACCCTACAATAAATCAAGTACTTTATAATGTAAGATATGGTGCAACAGATAGGTACGTGGAGATAAGCTGAAGCAGTATTTCGCGCATCTGTCATCCGGCCCATTAGCTCAGTTGGTTAGAGCGTCGTGCTAATAACGCGAAGGTCGCGGGTTCGATCCCCTCATGGGCCACGTATCTTTTTGGCTTTTTTGTTTTTAAAAAACTTTGACAACACTGTACATAGTTACACGAGTTTCACTTCAAATATGTAAAAGTGCTTTTAATATTATTTTTTTAAGGTGGTCCATTTTAGTACAGCATTTTTCACAACATTTCGAAAAAAATAGAACTAAGGTACGAAAAATAAAAAAAAATAAGTTTGTACATTAATTACGAGTAAGTCGGTTTTTAATTGGCAAAAGGTTTTTATGATAGGTATATGGTTTTTTATTTATTATGTACTAGCTTCTGCCCGCGACTTCGTCTCCGTAGAATCATACATAAAAACCTTCCTATTGAATCACTCTATCTATTAAAAAAAACCGCATCAAAATCCGTTGTGTAGTTTTGAAGATATAAGCATACAAAGGGACATAGGGACATAGGGACATGCGGACAGAGAAAGCGACTTTGTTTTATACTATGTAGTGGTGTCTGTACACCCACTGCGACTTACGCAACAAAATCGACTTTATTACGTATGCCATTGATACAATGACGTGTAAATTTCTATTCAAACTTCTTTTTCAAATAACAGAAAGCTGTGTTTAGCATTGACTATTTATAGCAATACTTTGGCCAACAAAGCACAAAAATATTTTATTTGCCTATTTGTTAGGTAGCTGTAATATCTGCTGGCCCAAAAACTATCAGAAGTTTAAAAAAAAAGACATGTAAAAGAGCCCTTGCCGGCCTATTTGCAAAATAAAGTTTTTAAATTTTGAATTCAAGACCAATCAGTATGCTTAGTGTAAGTTTTCGGTCACAAAATAAGTCTCGAACGCGTTACCGTTAAAACGTCAAATACTATCCCTCTTATTCATAAACGCTCTATAGGCTTCTGCTAACTTAGCAATCGTTTGTCCTTATCTGTGAAAGGTAAATGCCAAAGTGACAGATAAGGACAAACGATTGCTAATTTAGCAGAAGCCTACAGAGCGTTTATGAATAAGGGGGGAGAATAGTTTGTTGCCGTTTCGATCCGCAAGTGGCGCTGCCAATTGTTCCATAGTAATTGAGACGTTTACGTGAACGCGTTCGAGACGTTTTTATATGCGAAAACTTACACTAGAAGCTCAAAGTGTAGCAATGGCAAAGGAATGACCGCCGAATTCGGTTGACTTTTTTAAACATGTTTAGTTTTATTTCCACACACGAAAAGCTATGTGCGTGAGAAAATCACTATGCATCGGCTACGGTCGAATGCTAATCTCCTTTTGGCCTGTCCTCCTTCATCTTCCAAAACCAAATGCTTCACAGTTCACTCTGCTAGGCTGTGGAATCGGTTACCGATCTCCATCAGGCGTCTGCGTCCGTGGTGTTCAGGGAGGGCTTGAGAAGGATATGGCTCACACCGTCTCCTTAGATATTTGCACTCTTATTATAGTTTATTTTATTTAAATACTAGCTTCTGCCCGCGACTTCGTCTGCGTAGAATTATACATAAAAACCTTCCTCTTGAATCACTCTATCTATTAAAAATCCTCATCAAAATCCGTTGTGTAGTTTTGAAGATATAAGCATACATAGGGACATAGGGACATAGGGACAGAGAAAGCGACTTTGTTTTATACTATGTAGTGACGATGTACGCTCTATTGTGGCTTTCACTATCTGGAATTTTAAACTCGCACTTTGTCGGTCCCTCGTTTAATGCTCCTTTTTTTAATGCTCTTTTTTGTGAATTGTACCTATCTGTTTCTTTATATTTGTACAATAAAGCATTTACTTACTGTGTGCACTGTAATAGCTGGATGTTGTACATGTTCATTATAAAGAAAAATAAAGTAAACATTGAAAATTGTAGAAAACGCCGCCCGCCATGCATAAGTTATAACAAAATCACAGCTATTAGTAATTCTGTGTGTCTAGCGTTATTATTCCTTTAAAGGCATACTGCATTGTTTTTTCTTGTGATTATTTCATTTTTAAGGTATTTACTTCAAGGTTTTTGACTTTTTACAAGCTTTATTTAACTTAAAATAAGCGCTATCAAATAAATCGAGAATTTTAATTCTGGATTGAACTCGTGCAGTTCCAATGCCCAATTTATCCCTATCATTTAGGAGGAGTCCCACATACCCCTAGGCATCCCTGGTGATTTCCTTTCTTCAACAATATTGTTATACACGCACAAATAACGTCTATATCCCGTACGAGGCAGACAGAGCCTTTGTTAACGGAGAGGAAATCTTCATGGACACCCTAAGCACGGGGATGCCTAGGGGTATGTGAGTCTCCCCGAAGGGGTATACCCAAACTAAAAACTATCCGGGGTGATGGGGACGCAGTGGGTGCCGCTAGGGCTTCACCACAAACGCCCCGGTGGCTCCGGGGGTAGACAGAGCCGAAGGTAACAAACTAAAGACCACGTTTAGCATGATTGTGGGCGTATAGGAAAGGAGAGTCAAAACAGTGATGGGTCAGCAGCATCGCCTATAACATGATTCCCAAGATTTTTGCCGCGCGGGAAGAGAAGCAACTGGTACTATATGTTATTTCTTTGCTCGCAGTGTGGAAGTATGTTGTTATGTTTTGTGTAAAGTTATCGCGTCACGGATCCTTTAAAGGTGAGGCGACAGCCGAAGGGCAGCGATAAACGGCCGATCGATCGGGCGACGGACAATGTCACCGTCCATCGAGCCACGAAGCGACAATAACAATAAGAATCTAATTAACCAAATACTTCCATGCTGGCCAGGCAAAGCAAAAACAGTATGCTTAGTGTAAGTTTTCGGTCACAAAACACGTCTCGAACGCGTTTGTATTGAAATGTCAAATAATATGAGAACATGCCGTTTCGATTCGCAATTGGCGCTGCCAATTTTTCCATAGCAATTGTGACGTTTACGTGAACGCGTTCGAGATGTTTTTATATGCGAAAACTTACACTAGAGCAGTGGTTCCTAACCTTTTCAATGTCACTACCCCTGTGAACAAGTATGGGAATTGAGTTTACCCCTAGCTAATTTAAAATAATTAAAACAACACAAATTCGAACGAAAATATGTTTATTATGTAAGAAATTGCACGTTTAGGTAACTAGTAAGTAAAGTAATATATAAATCTCGGAGTTAACCATACTGCTATTTTGTTTATTGCTATTTTAATACTATTTCGTGCCATCCCGTGTTACCCCCCTAGAATCTCCGTTTTACCCCTGCGGGGGTAATTACCCCCAGGTTAGGAACCACTGCACTAGAAGCTCAGTTTATTGCCGTTTCGTTCCGCAAGTGGCGCTGCCAATTGTTCCATAGTAATTGAGACGTTTACCTGAACGCGTTCGAGACGTTTCCATATGCGAAAACTTGCACTAGAGGCTCAGTTTGTTGCCGTTTCGATCCGCAAGTGGCGCTGCCAATTGTTCCATAGTAATTGAGACGTATACGTGAACGCATTCCAGACGTTTTTATATGCGAAAACTTACACTAGACGCTCAGTTTGTTGCCGTTTCGATCCGCAAGTGGCGCTGCCAATTATTCCATAGTAATTGAGACGTTTACGTGAACGCGTTCGAGACGTTTCCATATGCGAAAACTTACACTAGAGGCTCAGTTTGTTGCCGTTTCGTTCCGCAAGTGGCGCTGCCAATTGTTCCATAGCAATTGAGACGTTTACGTGAACGCGTTCGAGACGTTTTTATATGCGAAAACTTGCACTAGAGGCTCAGTTTGCTGCCGTTTCGATCCGCAAGTGGCGCTGCCAATCGTTCCATAGCAATTGAGACGTTTACGTGAACGCGTTCGAGACGTTTCCATATGCGAAAACTTACACTAGAGGCTCAGTTTGTTGCCGTTTCGTTCCGCAAGTGGCGCTGCCAATTGTTCCATAGCAATTGAGACGTTTACGTGAACGCGTTCGAGACGTTTTTATATGCGAAAACTTGCACTAGAGGCTCAGTTTGTTGCCGTTTCGATCCGCAAGTGGCGCTGCCAATTGTTCCATAGTAATTGAGACGTTTACGTGAACGCGTTCGAGACGTTTTCATATGCGAAAACTTACACTAGAGTCTCAGAATGTACTAGTTGCTTCTCTCCCCGCGTTGATGGTAAAAGCCCATCGAGGGAATGGGCGAAAATATTAGGAATCATGTTATAGGCGATGAGGCTAGCAACCCATCACTATTTTGATTCCATTTTCCACCCATACACCCACAATCTTGCTAAATGTGGCCGGTAGGTACCTGTTACCTTAGGCTCTGTCTACCCCGTAAAGGATAAAGACTTGATTGTACATTTCAAATTGTTACATGTCGCCGACAATTGTCGAGTTGGTGGAATAGGAGCCCGATTATTATGTCCGTCTGTCTATCTTTGATGTTGACAAAAACCAATGTAGTTGTAATCAATTGCTTCAAACAAACGCCTGTGTTGACACTGTTGACTCACTGGAAACATAAAACCGTCAAGCACGTCCAAGCTGTTATAGCATTTATTACAAAGGTATAAAGTCTAATGTCGTTTCCGATCAGTTAACTATCGGACACTAATTTCATGAATATTTTATTTGAAAATAAATGTTCTTAAAACTATGCGTCATGGTTTTTTTAGGGGTCGATGCTTGAAGGGTACCAAGGTATGTCTGTAGCTCACAGGCCTGTATCTTCTGAACCATATATCAAAACTGCAGGTTTAACGCCAACGGCCTAATACGTCCATTACTTCAATGCAAAAGCAACCTTCCTTCGATTGGGTTTAGGTTCAACTTAGGCATCGCAATAAGGAACTCTGACGTTTGGGTGACGTGACGTCTATTGTCTGTGATGTGGTTGTCTAGGCTTATTTTGTTTCATTATTTCCTTTTGAAAGACAAAGGGTTTATGCCCAGGCAACCACATCCAATTATATTTTATTACCTACGTTTAGTGTCTACAAAGTGTTTAAGTAATTATTAGTTATTTCAGCTTCCTCCTAATGAGGTGGTTTGATAACAACATTAACAACTCACAGCTGCTGCTAAAGTTTATTATCTTTTTTTTTGATAAATTTACTCCTCTGTCTCCACATAAGGTAACTAAATTAAATCCTGGTACAATAAACAATAAATTAAATAAGAATACATACATACATAGCTACATACATATATCATGTCTCCATCCCTTACAAGGTAGACAGAGCCTAAGGTAACAAAACCTCGAGGCCACGTTTAGCATGATTAAGGGCGTATAGGTGGAAAGGGAAATGAAAATAGTGATGGGTTGCTAGCCGCATCGCCTATAACATGATTCCTAAGACTTACGCCCATTCCCTCGATGGCTTTTACCATATGCGCGGGAAGAGAAGCAACTGGTAAATTCTGTTTTTTCTATACTCCCAGACCAAAAAAAAATAAGTAAAAAAAAAAATTAAAAAAAATTGTTAATGTCGCGGGTGCAAGATGCAAGCCGGTTCCAAACTAGAGGTCTATGTCCAACAGTGGACGTCCTATACGGCTGATATGATAATGATTGTGGTGATGATGATTACAAAAAACTTAAAGTAGGGCCCGTTCCACCACTTAAGTCAAGTTCCAGGTATTTTAAGTGTCAGAGATATTGATAGAGGCGTTTCTGTCTGTTACGCAGTAATAAATAGAGACGGCATTTAGATAACTTACACTTGCGATATCGGAAACTTAACAAAGAGTGTTGAAACGGGCCCCCGTATTATTTTAGATCTCGTTTCGTTGGTAGTTACATTTAAGAAATTTAATTTCAAACTGTACGATACTGCAACCAAACTTCAGTATTCAGTATTCAGTATTTATTCAATTGCAACATTTTTTACAAAGTTTTGTATACAATGATGCCCTGTTAGGACGTAGCAACTTATAATTAATATAATTAATATAATTAATAATTATAGCTAACACATAGCAATGCACCAAAAAATTATACAATTATTGTATAAAACATTTCAACTTTCAAGGGAGCACCATATAATAACACTAAGATTAATGGTATACTCTTCAACAAAAGTTTTCTTTTAAATAAAGGTAGCACTTAAATCTATACAAATTGTATCAAACAAACGTTTGCTAGTTTATCGCCGGTACAGCGACATCTAGCGGATAATAACTGAACTAATCTTATGAACTACCTAACGTTTGGACACTGTCACCGCAACCTTTTAATAGTAAGCGTCGTAACGATTATCCTCGTTAAGTAAAGCGATGTCACTATGACGTTTTAATGTGAAGAGGTTCCTCGATGGGCCAGGAGTTAAGCTTTATAGTAGAGCTCATGCACGAATCAGGAAATGACGCAATATCTAATGAGAACACCGTGTAAACAACCCATGTGAATGACCCACGCCCTTGGCCGTTGGTTTGGGGATATTTACCCCGAATTGATTGGAAGGGGAATCGTATTCAATTTATTTAATTAGTAAGTAAGTAAATGCTTTATTGTACAAATATAAAGAAACAGATACAATTCACAAAAAAAAAACATTAATATATGCACAAAGGCGAACTAAGGGACCTCTACCAGTTAACTTTTGAGTAGATGAGAGCATTAAACGAGGGACCGACAAAGTGTGAGCTCAAAATTCCAGATAGTGAAAGCCACAATAGACGTACCTACACAACACACAAGTCAACAACAAAACATTTTTTATGGCTATATAGACTAACAAAGGTTAGGGAAATTTAGTTGAAATTACATGATACTAGCTTCTGCCCGCGACTTTGTCTACGTACAATTAGCAATTCGTTACGAAATTGTTTACGTTGCGACTAGGCAGCTACGACCTTTCACATGTTTATCGCTATCCTGCGGGAACTATCTTATCGGGATAAAAAGTAGCCTCTATCTTACTCTAGCGTGCCATAAATCTTCGTTCCAAATTATATCCAAATCCGTTCTGTCGTTTCAGCGCGAAGAACGAACAAACATACTCACTCACTCACATCGTCACAAACTTTCGCATTTATAATATTAGCAGGATTAACAGTTTAACGTATAAGATTTGGGGTCGAAAAGTATTAGAGACTAATTTTTCTTGGCTGTACTTGCATCCATCTTACATAATTATTTGGGGTAGAAAAGGATTAGAGACTACTTTTTCTTGGCTGTACTTGCATCCATCTTACATAATTTTTTGGGGTAGAAAAGGATTAGAGACTACTTTTTCTTGGCTGTACTTGCATCCATCTTACGTAATTATTTGGGGTCGAAAAGGATTAAAACTACTTTTTCATGGCTGTACTTGCATCCATCTTACACAATTATTTGGGGTAGAAAAGGATTAGAGACTACTTTTTCTTGGCTGTACTTGCATCCATCTTACACAATTATCTGGGGTCGAAAAGGATAAGAGACTACTTTTTCTTGGTTGTACTTGCATCCATCTTACACAATTATTTGGGGTCGAAAAGGATAAGAGACTACTTTTTCTTGGCTGTACTTGCATCCACCTTACATAATTATTTGGGGTCGAAATTGATTAGAGACTACTTTTTCTTGGCTGTACTTGCATCCATCTTACATAA
The DNA here is from genome assembly GCA_949127965.1 of Pandemis corylana. Classification (NCBI taxonomy): domain Eukaryota; kingdom Metazoa; phylum Arthropoda; class Insecta; order Lepidoptera; family Tortricidae; genus Pandemis; species Pandemis corylana. Next base: position 2,753,926 of record OX421852.1, on the reverse strand, counting down.
TTATTTGGGGTAGAAAAGGATTAGAGACCACTTTTTCTTGGCTGTACTTGCATCCATCTTACATAATTATTTGGGGTCGAAAAGGATTAGAGACTACTTTTTCTTGGCTGTACTTGCATCCATCTTACATAATCTTTAGGCCGGTTACTCATCTGCGAACTGTAACAGTAACTGTTGCATATTACTGTAACATAAAACCCTAGTGTGCACGTGGCTCGCGAGCGCTGAAAATTTTAGTTTAGTAGTTCCTTTGCGGGGAGACAGAGCCTAAGGTAACAAGACCTAAATGCCACGTTTAGCATGATTGTGGGCGTATGGATGGAAAGGGCAATCAAAACACTAATGGGTTGCTAGCCGCATCGCCTATATAACATGATCCCTAAGATTTTACGGTCGCAGAACAGACGAATTGCATCCCTAATTCCGAAATTCGGAAACGGACTAGAATTGTGGATGTCGGAACTAGGATAACACAGCTGAAGTGGCGATGGGTGGGGCATTTGGCAAGACGGAACGACGGCAGATGGTTGAAGGCGGTCACAGAGTGGTGGCCAAGACTGGGTCGAAGGTCAGTGGGCAGACCATCAACCCGTTGGTCTGATGACGTCTATCATTCGGCTGGAAAACTGTGGATAAGACTGCCACGGGACCGGGCAAAGTGGCGTGAAAATGAAGAGGCGTTAACTCTGCAGTGGGTGGATGTGGGCTGATTAGATAGACAAATTGCAAAATAATTGCTAATTCAACGCGGACGAAGCCGCGGGTAGAAGCTAGTTTACAGTACTCTTGAAATTCATAAGATAATGATAATAACATACATACCGTCACGCCTCTTTCCCACAGGAGTAGGCAGATACTACTTTGTTCCACTTGCTACGATCCTGACATACTTCTTTCGCTTCATCCACACGCATCAATCTCTTCATACATGCTCGTTGGTTTCGGGTACTCCTGACCTTACCTTTTTCCAAAACATCTCCTAATTGGTCTTGGAACGTCCGTCTAGGCCTTCCCCTCCCAACGTAATCATTCACACTCCCCCTAAGATCTGTTTAGTTAGTTTACTTTCATCCATCCGCTTTACGTGACCAAACCAACTAAGCATACTTTTTCTATCCTAGTCACTATATCCTCTTTCACACCAGCACATTCCCTTATCACACTATTCCTTATTCTATCTTTCAGTGATACACCTTCCATACTTCTTAACGCTCTCATTTCTACTGCATTTATTCTACTTTCATGCTTCTTTTGCCATACCCAAGTTTCGCTGCCGTACTTTAATGTTGGAACAAGCACCCCTCTGTGGACAGCCAGACGCGCCTTCTTCGACACCTTCTCAATGCTCACAAAGGTGCGCAGCACCCCATTCACTATGTTTCCTGCATTCAGTCTTCTTTCAATATCACTTTCACACTTACCATCTTTCGTAAACAAACAATGATAAAAACTAATGATAATAAACAATTAAAAACTAGTCACAATATATTATCCTTGTTTATGGTCGTTCGTTTTAATTCACCAGAAAATTACTCTATTTAAAACAATGGAATGCTATCCTTATCCATAATTTTACTGTCAATTGTAGTAATTTACCATCCACTAGCTTTTGCCCGCGGCTTTGTCCAAATCGAAGTAGACTTTATACATCTCTACTTTATACTAATATAATGTAAGGCTCGGGGACCTTATACATCCCTTTTATAAATGTATTTAATTTAAGTAGAATTTAAGTATTGTAGTAGCTTAATGTATTTTATTTCCAGACGGGGGGAGCGTTTTCACTCATTTGTTGTCAACATACCATTGGCCCGCACGAGGCGGTTTGCTTCATCCTTCCTAATGCGAACTGCTAGGGAATGGAATTCGCTCCCATCGTCTGTATTTCCGGATAAATACAACCTAGGGCTCTTCAAGGCTAGAGTGAATAGGCTATTACTGAACCAGTGAGTTACACCTTTGGCCTCCTCTGCACCTTCCACCAAGTGAGATAGAGGTCAATCACTGGTCAGTTCGTAGGAAAAAAAAATTTTGGAAAAATGACTTTCTCCCAAGTTTCCTGCGGCGCATTCTTGGCAATGATGGTCTTCCCGAATGCGCTGGTAGTTTCAAAAAATACACGTAAAAGAGCCCTTGGCGGCCAGTTTGCAATAATTAATTTTGAATTTTGAGTTGTCTGTCAGTCAGATTCAGTATAGATTCAAATTGACTGGGCACGAACAGTTGCTTTTGACACTTAAGGTGCATCCCAGCTGTCACTGTCAGAGCTACCAATCACTGTCATTATCCGCTGAAGGGTGCGAAATGAACGGTTACTAGCGATGCGAACCATTTATGCCATATTCGATGAGTAAAGTGATTTCATCGAATACTTAGACCACGAATAGTAAAGACGGAGTTCTGAGCCTCCAGTGTAAGTTTCCACGCTGGTCTGGGAGTAAAGAAAAAACGAGGGAATAAAAATCTTAGGAATCATGTTAGAACTCTCGAACGCATTCGCGTAAAACGTCTCCATGACGATGATCGGAGTCCAAATACGGAAGCAGTTAATTGCGCAGGATATATTTGTGTGCGTAAACGTTCGCGCACACGCAGATGCACGCACTCCCCCTCCCCCTCCTCGATTCAGTGGAACGACAAAACCGTTACGACTATCAGATGATGTGTCTGGCCGACAGCATCTATATGCCCTCCACTGTCGCCCTAGGCCATTCACCTTGCCCAAGCCGAGTCTGCCAAGCCCTGTTGCATATCTGCGAAGGGTTGCCTCCGAGACGGACTTTGTCGGATGCTATGCAGGAGGAATCCACATTTACCAGCAAGCGAACGCAGAAGCGGTAGTTTTATCACGGGGACGCTGCTGCCCGCCCCCGAAGAGAGCATTTACTTCCACTATGTGCGAATGAATGGATTGACCGCCATTATTCGGTTGACTGACTCTGGATGTGTCTCCATTACTATGTCCAAATTAGCAGCGCCACTAGCGGAGCGAAACTACGGGAAACAGTATTAGCAATTTGACATCGCAAACCCTCTCTCACCCACGACAGGCATCCTCGCGGCGTTTATTTTGCTGTATTCGTAAATTTTCGGGAGCGGCCGTTCTTGCTCGGGTTTTTTAGCACGGGCCGCTTTATGGATAATTTGTTGGTTTAATTATTCGCCTCTTAATGAAATATTTACACGCCTGCATGCAGGCTGAATACACTGTCCAAAGAACCATAATATAAGACCTTCCTGTGCTACTGTATTCTGATAAATAAATACTTTTGACTTTGACTTACGCCGCGGATGGCGGGTGAGGACGACCAAGGCATTACATTACACTAAGCATATTGTGATTAATTGGTGGGTGTATGTATGTGCAAAATAAACATAAAACAAATACAATTGACAAACACTGAGATACATGCACAAAAGATTACTTATCCCTTTAAGGAATCTCTTCCAGTCAACCTTGCAGTGGCGTTCTAGAACGAACAGTAAGAATAAGACTGGTAGTCTATCTCGCGCGCGACATAACTATGCCGTGCATTTGCGTTAGCCACGGCTAAACTTCCTGCACGAGAGGCGATGTTACCCGGCGTCACTTTGTTCGCTGAATTCTGTCTTTATTTTTTAGTTGGTCTGGGAGCGCATGCAATTTTCTTGTACTACCATGCCTTAGGTGCGGAGCACGCAGTCGAGATGAAGACGACTTCTTTCTTCTTCTTTTTTAATACGGCCTCATCGATCGATGCGATGATTTCCCCAATGTCAAAGTAATAAATATAGTAATCAAAAATCTTGTGACAAAAATGTCGGCAACGTTGTACGGTAGAACACGGTCAAAAAACCCCTCCCCCTGTCGGGCTTCTAGGCAACGTATAATGACATCCCTCAGAATCTGCCAGGAAATCATTACCCGATGCAATCACATTGTCCTTTGATTTACCTGTCTCAGGTAAACACTCCACAGAAATAGGACGTTATAAGTATTCTTGAATAATAGTACCTACATGACGTATGCTAACCAATAATTTAAATTCAAGACATTATTTTACTACATTGTAGCGGCCAAACGGGACCGTGCGAACTAACAACTGGCCAAGATATGGACGCTTGAAACTTTGATGAGGTCCCCCATCGGGGTGTGTCTTCATAAAACATGAGGTTATACCGTGGGGTAAAGGGTGGGGGGCGGGGCTAGGGGCCTGCATCTGTCGTTTGTTTTACGAATTTAGTTAGAACAGCTGCATTTTATAAAATGCACGAAGGCGTGACGGATACTGTTACTTTGTAATTTGCGGGCTTATGAAAGGCGATGTTCGAATAGAATTTAATGGGCTGAAACATTTTGTATTTGTGCTAGGGTTGATCAGGAAGTGGTTATGAGGAAGAGGGCGCGGAAGAGAAACTATTAAGCAGACAATTTGTGGAAGCAGATGAGGAAGAGAAAAGTAATAGGATTCTATGAGAGTCATATTACTAGTTGAAAATTAATAAAATCAAATAAGATCAAAGAACGCAGTATTTGTTTATATATCAATTTAATGATAGAAAACATAATTATGCACATAAAGTTTATTTTAATAATCAACACTGATTGACCACTTAGGTTTATTTTAATGAAAATGTACGCGCGAGTCAGTACGCGATATGCGCGGTGAAATGAATATTCCTCTAAATTTAAGAGGAAGCGGAAGGGGAAGAGGATTTTTTAAATTTCGTTTATGTAGAAGCAGTAGCGGTGGAGCAATTCAAAAAATTGCGGAACTTCCTCATTATGAGGAGGGGGAAACGGAATCCTCATCGACTCTAATTTGTGCATGTATTTATCTCTAACAAGCTGTTGCCTGCAACTTCTAGCGCGCAGTTAAGTTTTTTACCGAAGAGTTATTATAAGAGTTAGTTTGTATCAAGCCTTAATAAAACTACAAAAAATATTATTCATGTAAACATAATCAAAATATATCATATTCTTCTTCTTCTTCTTATTTGTGGCGTATTAAGTAGTTATAGCGACAACTTTGCCAATGTCAAAGTAATAAAAATATAATTCAAAAATCTTGTGACAAAATGTCGGCAACGTTGTACGGTAATACGGTCAAAGGACCCCCCTCACCCCCAGTCGGGCTCTTAGCCAACGGTCAATGATATCCCTCAGAAACTGCCAGGAAATCATTAGCCGATGCCCAGGGTGCACCGAACCAAGCACTCTTCTTCCCCCCGGACGGATCCGAAAACGAACCGCAGCTCTTGACCACACGCGGAGGTAATAGAAATGGAAATATTTATTGCACAAACTTTGTGTGTACATAGTTGACAAGAAGTACACGGTATCAACAGCTACCCGTTCCGGGCATACAGTATGTAACAAACAAACTACACAATAATAATTATGACAATAACTGATTGGGTTAGTAATAATTATCAAAAACATTAAAAATATCACACATTATGATCCCTATAAAACTCACTCAAATGATAAAATATCAGCCAATTTTTAAGCTTGTTTAGAATTCTGTTTCCTCAAGCATTTTAATATTTAAGGGAAGGTGATTTAATACATTTAAAACAGTAGTAACTCGACTCGCACCCCTGTATTTTATTACTAGCCTCTTCATCATTATTTTTTAAATATTGTATTCCTAAAGACAGTCTCGACGACGTCACTCGGTCCGAGTCTTGCCGTTCGCCGAACTCTTGTTTTTTTTTTTAAGAGAGGGCAAACGAGCATACGTGTCACCTGATGGAAAGCAATCACCGTCGCCCAGGGACACCTGCAAGACCTGGGGAATCACAAGTGCGTTGCCGGCCCTTGGAGGAACAGGAAGGCTCGCTTTTTAAAGATCCCTAAATTGTACCGCTCCACCACTCGTGACGTAATGACATACTTTCCGCACTAACACCGAAATGTTTGTCGTTTCTCAGAAAATGATAATTATTTAGTACTTACATTAACTTTTCTATGATACATCGCCATCAAATATTCAGTAGGCGTGATCGTACACTACAAGGAGAGTGTTGATGAATTCTTTGTTAGTGTTAGGTAAACGTACGAATGGCCTAAATACAGTGTACCTACCACTTATGCGGGCACAATGAATTGTTCATTAATGTTTGACAGGTTTGATGTAGAGAGGGTAGGTAATGACTCTACTTCAACAAGAACCTAAGCCATTATAATAAAATTATGGGGGTGCAAGTCGGGTTACCTCCACGTGTGGTCAAGAGCTGCGGTTCGTTTTTGGATCCGTCCGGGGGGAAGAGCTGTGCTTGGTCCGGTGCACCCTGGGCATCGGCTAATGATTTCCTGGCAGTATGGGGGATATCATTGACCGTTGGCTAAGAGCCCGACAGGGGGGGAGGGGGGTCTTTGACCATTACCGTACAACGTTGCTGACATTTTGTCATAAGATATTTAATTATATTTTTTAACCGACTTAAAAAAGGAGGAGCTTCTTTCCCACAGGGGTAGGCAGAGACTACTTTGTTCCACTTGCTACGATCCTGACATACTTCATTTTTTCTTCTTTTTTTTTACTTTAGCTACATTAGCTACATTACTTAAATTCTGTTTTGATTCCTCTTTCCTCCTATACGCCCACAATCATGCTAAACGTAGCTTTTAGCTCTTGGTACCTTGGGCTCTGTCTACCCCGTGGATATAGACGTGATTTGTGTGTATGTCCCGTGATCTGCAGCTTCAGACCTTAATGTTCTTATTCTTTCACACAGGTCAACGGTGAGCGTAATCCCGAAGAGGTCTACAAGGACTTTCGTGCCGCGGTTCTCCAAATCCTAGGAACTGTGGAGGACCAGTCCACTATGAACGGGGTCAGCGGGGTAGGGGTGGGTGCGGGGGGGATCCCGGGGGAGATAGTGGGGGTGGAGCCGGCACCGGCGCAGCGGGGCAGGGCGGAGGTGATGCCAGTCACTCATGGGAGAAGCAGTCCGAAGGTAAGAGTTACAGGAACTCTTCAGTGTCCGTAAACGCTTTTAAAGCTGATTCGCCAGGTGTTGGAGGATACGGAGCGGTGTGGAAGGACAAAATCCACCAATCGAATGACCTCATTTTCTTGGCCTTGTTCGACGCTGCTTTCCAATTGATCGTAATTTCTTCGCACGTCTCTGGTACACACACTATATTCAGGTGGCGTTTCTGAACGTCTTTATATCTGAGGAGTTGCCCGGCCTGCTTGCCTTCCATGAGTTCAGAATAAAATACGCCTAGTGCCCTAACTACCAGCCCTACACCCTAACCATAAACGACACATGCCTATGTATAAATGAATGAGGATCAGTAGGCTTATTACCTAACTCGCTCGTAATCGCCATCGTGTTCATTTTGACAGTTCTTGTATGAATGTGACAGCTAGCTGATTCCGATGCCAACTGTCAGCCCATACATGAACTGTCAAAATAAACACGATGGCGATTGCGAGCGAGTTAGGTAATAAGCCTACAGCTTCGTCTTTGCTGATCTGTTCGCGTGTTCCTGGCACGCGAACAGTTGGTTTTACTTATAAAACGATATACAGTGGACCAGGATTCCATTTGGTTTTTTTTTTTTTTTTTTTTTTTTTTTTTTTTTTTTTTTTTTTTTTTTTTTATAAGAATAGGAAGGCAAACGAGCAAGTGGGTCACCTGATGGTAAGTGATCACCACTGCCCATAGACACCCGCAACCCCGGAGGGATTGCAGATGCGTTGCCAACCTAGAGGACTAAGATGAAATGCCTCTTGTGCCCGTACTTTACGTACGTTCTGTTTGTTTTGACCAGATGGGTGGACAGCCTGCGGTGGTACCAGGCGCGCATATAGCAGAGAGGGCACGAGCCGAAGTCATGCCCATAGGGGCTATGGGCAATGGTGACGTGCAGAGGATTGTCAGTCCGAAGGTCAGTCTACCTCGCCATCCAATAGTACTGCATGAAGACCTTAGCCAGGGATCAGAAACAGGTTTTTGAAATTAACCGGTTGGGGGTCAATAACCGAAACCGGAATGGATTGCGGTTTCGGTTTCGTTACCGATTTTAGCACCAATTCAGGTTTTTTGAGCGAAATTAACCGGGTAACTTGGGTCATTTCTCTTCAAGCATTTGTAGCTAGCGCATGCAGGAAAGAGATAGTATTAACCGGTCACCGGAATTATTTTAATACCTACTCTTGATTTAATTCCTCCGTTAACCGGCATCATTTCAACCCAGTATAACCAAGCCTGTACGAAATATATATGTTTTTCAAAGTTCTTGTACATTCTTGTATGTGGGTTAGGACCAAAAAGTTACACACTGTTAAAGTTGCGTTAAAATTTCCACTTACTTTTTCCATTGTGACACGAAAATTAGTCATTTATTTGTATGGATAACTTTCGTGACACAATGGAAAAAGTTAGTGCAAATGTTTACGCAACTTTAACAGTGTGTAGCTCCTTGGTTCTCACCCATGTGTGTATTATATTTCGTTATTGTAGAGTATTTTTTTGTTTGTCTATGTTCGAAGCCCAGACTACAATAAATATGTAGACAAAGATGCGTGTTTATCACAGCAAGGACGCGCCTTGACCCTATTCCCTTTGGTTTCGGCTTCCACCGAGGAATTTATCGATGTTCAGTTTGGCATTTTGTTTACTCGAAGTACTTTTTGGGACTCTCAATAGTTTGTCCGGCACTTTAAAGTTTACGCGTCACGGAATGGTTTCGATTCCCGGCCATAGTTTTACTTCTACTTGCTGTGGGTGGTGCAGCGGTATAGCACGCATCACGGAATGATGAGGATCCGGGTTCGATTCTATAGCCAAGCGCGTTAAGACGTCATGGTATGGCCCTGTGCCGGGAAGAGAAGCAACTGGTACATTCTATGTTTTTCTTTGCTCCCAGAGCTGGAAGGGTATTTTGTACACTAAGTAGAAAATCAAGTTTCGTAGCTCAATAGCTACACATCAACACGTGACATGTAAATAGCATCACTTTACTCGGTGTCCTAATTTTGTTTAACAATAGACCAAAGTTACCCCATTACTGAAAAGAATACTACAATGGGTGTCATTTATCACTTTCTCATGGACGTGGTGAAGTAGTTAAAGCAAAATAGTCTTAAAGAAAAGCTTACGCCAAATGTATACCTGATTTGGACCTTGTCCCAAATTAAAACAGCGCAAACTGTGCAATTTTTGGAGACTTAAAGTATCCTATATCTTAATCAGTGCAAACTATTTGTATGCCAAACATTCAAACCATGCAACTATAGAGTATTTGATTGAAATAATTGGTAGTTTCAAAAACATGCACGTAAAAGTGCCCTTTGCGGCCTATTTACAAAATTTATCTTTTTGAAACTGTGTAGGTATTATCTCAGTTATGCAACGAACGAAATAAAGTAAGCAATCACACATTTTTAATGACTTCACTACACTATCTACTCATTTGACTATAAAAATGTTTTTGTTAATTGAAATGGATTTCCGAAAGGCAACGTCTGATTCAATAAATTACTCACTCTCAATTCTGTTGGTATTTGGTCCTTTTTGTTTTAACGCAGGGTTCTTTGGCTTAAATTTTGCAGGCTGAAGTGATCCGTGTGCGAAGCGCGGGGTCAGCGCTGGCGGTGCTGTGGGTGGTCGGCGGGCCCGGCAGCAACAAGGCCGCGCTGTGCCAGCGGTGCGTCGCTATGCGCTCAGGCTGGTCACACTTCAGGTAACGTAGACTTTGCAAACTGCAGTGATCCGCGTGCGGAGCGCGGGGTCAGCGCTGGCGGTGCTGTGGGTGGTCGGCGGGCCCGCCGGCAGCAACAAGGCCGCGCTGTGCCAGCGGTGCGTCACTATGCGCTCAGGGTCGTCACACTCGGCATTACCTACCTGCATTGCACGGTCTCATTGTCTAAGGGAAGACGGGCCCTCCCCTTCTTGGCGCGGTCCTGGCGGAAGCCGGGGCCACTGGGGGGGCGTTTGTGGTGAAACCCTGGTGGCATCCCACTTCGTCCCCGTCACACCGGATTGAGGCAACGCCGGAGAGTTTTTAGTTCGGGTATACCCCTTGGGGAGGAGTCCCACATAACCCAAGGCATCCCCGTGCCTAGGGCATCCATAAAGATTTCCTCTCCGTTAAAAAAAAAGGGTGGTCACACTAAACACGCAACAAGCAGGGACACGCGAGATAGATGCAATTGCGTAATATATGGTCTATACCATATCTGATATCTGTAGCTAAGATAGAATTCCTCACGTGCCAAGGTCAAGCAGGGCACTAGAGTTGATCAAGCAGCTGTTATGATCGATATGGATACCTAGTTAATGTTTTGTCCTTGTGTGTCATAGTGAATGAAACTCGATTAATTTTAATAAATTCCAAACAATAATATGGAAATCCTAATAACTTAAATGGATTTCATCCATGTAGAAGATAATTATCAGTAATCGTTTTGTCAGAATAAAATAAATTTACAGCAGTACTTAAATTCTTCTTAACTTATAATACATTTATAAAAGGGATTAGATAGATCCTATTATTTCTCTAATTGGTTATTTTCTCTATGATGACTTATTAGTCAATTGCCCTCCAGCTTAGGTCAAAAGCTGCGCAGCCTGGCCGACACTGGTGGTGGCCCAGCGTCTGACGGCGCGCTGGCCCGCTCAGCCATCAGCGGCGGCGAGCTGGCTCCCCGCGACCTGGTGGCGCAGCTCGTCCGCACAGCGTTCGCTGATGCGGCTCGCGGGCACGGTCTACTGCTCGACGGATATCCCAGGGATTTGGAGCAGATGGAGCAGTTCCAGAGGGAGGTGAGTTTAGAATCTAGACAAATGGCTACAACTCGAAATATTTTAAACTTTTTTTTTGAAGGCATTACCCATTTGTTACGGTCCTAGAAATGCATGCCAAAATAAAAACGTGTCATGGCAAACATGATGATACTCAATATACACTCAGCGGCAAAAAAAATACCCTCAATTGTATGCAAATATAGTTAATCCTGTATGGAGACTAGGCCAAATTATGTACCACTGAGTGTATATAACTCTGACACAAAATGTGAAACATGATAACGCTTCAGACAACAAGGTGGTCACGTATCTACTTTGGCAGAAGGGTTAAGGTGTAGAAAAAACTGCTTTCCTAAAACGATAAAGATGAGCTTGATTTGGTACGATCAGATATACGAGGTAAATATAATGCGGAACCAGATGGAAAAGATGTTTTATACCACGTATAATAATTGGTACTCAGTAATTTCAGCTACTGCGCATACAATTTCATTCTTTTTTTACTGGTATTTACGAAGTCTTGTCATTGAGTTGCAGTAGAATAGGTGAGAAGATTACCGAATCATCAATTTAGCGGGATAAAGTGGCGGTAGTCACATTAAATTACGTCGTAAGACGTATATCTGGTGGTTCAGCTGGTTCTTGAGTAAAGACTGCATAGAAACTTAGCATAGGCCACTCTGTAGCTATGATATTTGTTAGGCAATGAACAGGAACTGGGTGGAAAAGAGCTGAAGATCCAGTTTAGGCCCATGTCCAGCGGTAAATAGACAAAGGCTGATGATGATAATGCAGATAAAGTACATACTTCTGGAAACAGTTTCAGAAACTCAGTTAATTCATTTGTTTCAGTTTCGAGTCTCGCCCCGTATGGTGCTCTTGGACTGTTCCAAGTTGCAACTCGGGCGTGGGCGGCGCGACGACTCGGTGGCCGCCTTCCGTCGCCGGCTGGAGGTGTTCCGAGAGCTGAGCCTGCCCATGCTGAAGACATTGGACCAGCAGCACCGGCTGATCATCGTGAGTTGCCTCCAACAGCTCGTCTTCCCTTGTTTGCTGGACTACTGGCTCAGAATCAAGGAGTTCCGCGGGCTGAGCTTTTCTACACTGAAGACCCTGAACTATAAGTACAGGCTCGTTATGGTGAGATGTCTCCAATATCTCGTCTTCCCTCGTTTGCTGGATTACTGGCTGGAGGTGTTCCGCAGGCTGAGCTTCTCTAAGCTGAAGACCCTGAACCAGAAGTACAGGCTGGTCATCATGAGTCTCCAACTGCCCATCTCTCCTTGAATGCTGATGAGCTGGCGTCGGTTTAAGGCTTTCCGGATGCTCTGTCTGTCCATGCTGAAGACCCTTAACCAAAAGTGTCTCGCCGTCTTGAGTTGTCTCAAACTGCCCATCTATCTTCGTATGTTGGTTTACTGGCGCAGACTCGAGGTGTTTCGCAGGCTGAGCCTCTCTAAACTGAAGACCTTGAACTAGGAGTAGTGGCTCATTATCGTGAGTTGTCTCCAATATCCAGTCCCTTCTGGTATGCTGGACTGCTGGCGTAGGCTCCATATGTTCCGGACGCTGAGCCTGGTCATGCTGAAGACCTTGGACCAGCAACACCGGCCCAGCGTTGTGTGTTGCCTCCAAATGTCTATCTACCCTCGTATTCAGGACTCCGGATGCAGACACGATGTGTTCTGAATGCTGAGCCTGTCTATGCTGAATACTCGGGACCAGAAGTGCCGTCTCCGCGTCGTGAGCTGTCTCCAACTGCTCATCACTCCTCGTATCTTGGACTACTGATTCAGGCACGAAGCATTCTTCAAGCTGAGTCTGCCCGTACTGAATACCCTGGACCAGCAGTACTGGCTCAATATCGTCTGTAGCCTCCAACTGCTCATCTCGCTGCATATGCTGCGGTTCTTCTGATGAGGGTACAGTAGCCTTTCGCCAACTTAAAGGTTTCCGTGAGCGCGGCTTGCCCATGTTAAAGATTCTATCAACAGCAGAAGCAGCAGTGAGTTTCCATCAAATTAAGTCTTCTGCATGGCTTTTAGACTAATAGACCACGAGAAATAGACTGCGAAAGAGACATTAGCCACCTTCTCGTCTATCCTCTGGAAACTGCGTAAATATTTGCCTTACACTTTTGATTTGTTTCTGTCAAATTGCGTTCCTTATTTTTAATGGCCAGGATATTTAAATTAACCTACTTTTGATTTGACGTTGTGTATTTAAATTTTCTTTGTGATCAAGTAAAAATAGAATCTCTCAGCTCTTAGATTGCCATTCGGGTTTTGGGTACCATCGGCTGATCCAAGTATCAAACCTATAAGAGTGAGTGAGACAACAAGCTTAAATGAGTCCTCTCCCGCGCGGGTACAGGGGCGCGGGGTAGGACGACAAAGGGGAGCTAGAGAGGTGCGGGCGGGTAGTCCGCCTGCCGCCCGCAACTCTCGGCCCCCTATACCTATAGGCAGTATCTAAAGATCGGTCACCGTTGCCAGACTTCCACATTGAGTGATTTCGTCTAATCGTCTGATACTATTTCTTGTTATTCATTCAAAACCTCATTCCGCGATATAGGTTAAAACGTCCATCAGTAAAAAAAAATGTATTGAAGATTATATTACTTTCTCTCGGTCCCCTTTGTCGTCCTACCCCGCGCCCCTGTACCGCGCGGGCGAGGACTTAGTTAAGCGGTCGGTCTATAAAGCTCATGGACTGTATATGATCTGATTATTTTAAGGTTCAAAACACAACACGATTTCATTCTAACAAAATATGTTACGAACACCCAAATCTATGTATTACTTTTAGAAATGATCGATGAAAGAACAATCACCAACTTTTGTCCCTTGTACGGTCAAGTGCAAAAATAAGTATCGATAGGAACTTCTCAAAAATATGCCCCACGACCTTATTACGCTGGCGTAAGAGCGTATGGTACTTATTTTTGAAACTTTGTCTAGATACATATTATTACACTTGACTGTACATTAATGTGTTTTCCAGGTGGACGGCGACACGGATTCCACGGACGTGCAGGCCGAGTTTACGCGCGTGATCCAGGAGGAAATGGAGAAGGCAGAAGCTATTGCCGCCATGCCAGAGCCTGCTGACTTAGCACCCACACCGCGATCAGGTAGCATAATTTTCAGGGATTAATTTAATTGCGGGCTGCTCTCACATTTGAAATTTTATGATCCTATCATACCGTCATTCTCTCTCATAATTATTAAAAAATGACAGATTTTTTTACGGATTCATTTTGTTAGATTGAATTTTTGAAGAATACATTTTTAGCACAATCTCAGCGTCGATCTATCAGTCGGTATTTTGCGTTTTTATACAGAGAACTAGGTGGCGCTAGGGTTGGTAGAAATCCTAGCTTAGATCCCAGTCTCAAAACAACGAATTTTTACTATATCAATCCATGAATAAGAAACAATAATGACTTTGATAATCAAGACACAAAAAGAAAACTTGACAACTCAACCGAGCTAACTTTGCCTCGCTGGAATACGGCGTCCCGCCCGCTTCCCCGCTCACTCTTCCGCGGGGACCTCACTCGCTACGGGCGGGTAGTGCGCCTGCCGCCCGCACCCCTCTCGGTCCCCTTTGTCGCCCCACCCCGAGCCCCTGCACCGCGCGGGCGAGGACTCATTTAGCGGTCGGCCTACAGCATCTTTCTCGCGTCTTATAAATTTCCGTCTCCTATTCGTTTAATTTCAATTTTTTGAACTGTTCTTCCAACTCGAGTTGTAATCTCCCCTATTTGCAGACGTGTCAACAATGCAGCAGTTCACGCACGCCATGTCGCGCATGGGCGGCAGCATCGGGAACGGCTACGCCAACGGCGCCCTGCGCAACGGGGCTGCGCACAACGGCATGCCCAACGGGAACGCCAACGGTTTCATTGGAATGGCTAACAATAAGGTGCGGTAACAACTTTAACTATCGAGAATACATGAAATGTCATAGTAAAATGAAATGTAATGAAATTTATTCTTGGTATCAGGCGTTACAAGTCCATAAAGCTTATTCTGTCAGTTATGCGAGTAGCAAATCAAAAACTCACAATTATTATTAAATCACAACATTTTCCAAAATTTTACGCTTAAACGTTTAATAAAGTTATCTTTTTTGGTAACGAATTAACGATTTACGAAATTATATTTTGACTAATGCCAGCTATGTTTGTACCAATATTTTTTTGTTTATTAAAATATAGAAAACAAAGTAACGCCAGACTCAATCAATTACTTAAGCATCAGTAAGTCATTTATAATCATAGTCTTCTTCTTCTTTTTTAATATGGCCCCATCGATCGATGCGATGTTTTCGCCAATGTCAAAGTAATAAATACAGTATTCAAAAATCTCGTGACAAAAATGTCGGCAACGTTGTACGGTAGAACACAGTCAAAAGACCCCTGTCGGGCTCTTAGCCAACAGATAACGAGCCCTCAGAATCTGCCAGGAAATCATTAACCGATGCCCAGGGTGCACCGGACCGAGCACTGCTCTTCCCCTCGGACGGATCCAAAAACGAACTGCAGCTCTTGACCTCACGCGGAGGTAACCCGACTCGCACCCCTAATCTAACTACAGCCATTGTCCGTCCACTGCTGGACGTAGGCCTCCTTCATATTGCGCCAACTTTTGCGATCCTGGGCTTCCCTCATCCAGCCACTGCCAGCTGTCCTCCTAAGTTCATCCGTCCAAGGCGTCGCAGGGCGTCCCACACTACGCTTTCCCAAACGTAGTCTCCACTCTAGGATACGTTTGCTCCAACGGTTGTCAGTTCTACGGCAAACGTGACCAGCCCATTGCCATTTCAACGTACTAATCCTTCGGGCTATGTCAACGACTTTCGTCTTTTGTCTGATATGCTCGTTACGGACCCTATCTCTCAACGAGATACCGAGCATAGCCCTCTCCATAGCACGCTGGGCGACTCTGAACTTATGGACTAGTCCTCCCGTGAGTGTCCACGTCTCTGCCGCGTAAGTCATTACTGGTAGAACGCACTGGTTGAACACATTAGTTTTAAGGCAGGGATGACGTCAAGATATGACGAAGCTTCCCAATAATTAATTAGCACCCCTAATCATAGTCTATAAATTTATTTACAGGTAAAGCCAATACTGAACAACGTACCGAAAATACCGACGGTCTCTCAAATGACCCATGACGACGTGAAAAGGCTCTACGAACAAAGTTCGGGTGAAGTGATGACTCTTAACAGTCACATGTAAAAGGAAAACAAAAACATTATCTATTTAAGTAATTAAGGTATCAAATACCACTATAGAGCCCTTAGCGTAAGTTTTTTATGGTAAAAAAAAACGTTTTTAAGACGTTCGTGTTAGGCCGTTCCAAAAAAAGTCCACTTGTCATGATAATTTTTTCCAGAATTTAAATATTTTGGGTTTTCATAATCAAAATCGTTTACCCTATAGATTCTCATACGAAAACAAATGTGTACCAGATTTTATTATGGTTTTTTTTCCTGTTCGTCACGTTCCATACCATAGGTAGCTACCTATATGAAAAAAGTGCCGAACTGGAATGGAAATTTAGGGACACATTTTTTCTTGTATAGGAATCGATAGGGTAAACGGTTCTGAGTAAGAAAAATCCAAAATTTCAAATTTGGAAAACGCCCGTTAGCATCTCAATAGTTTTGTGACTGAAAAAGTATCGCTAGATGGCAATAGTATCGAGAGATCCGTTTGATTTATATTGTTTGTCATGGAATGAGGGCTACTGTATTTGTACTCACCAGTTGGCGCCACTGTACTGTAGAGTAATTTATATGTTTCACGCTATTCAGGATCTATTTTAATTGCTCTTTCATAGCAAATTATTTATTATCCTTATTATTGCGCTGTCCCATTTATATCTGAATTAGTTTCCCGTTTATGCCCGTTTCATTTGGTATCTATTTTACTTAGCTATTCTTTTAATATTTTAATAAATCCATCGTCTTTATTTACAACACTAAAACACAATACAAAGCCGGAAAGTGCAACTTTTACTACTAGGTGACGTTTCTATATACCACACGCTACACTAGCGCCTCTAGCGGCGAATTCATTTGCGGTAGGCTTTGGGTAGCCCTCATTGGCTAACGTTATAGAAAATGTCAACTTGACCTCCCCATACTGATGTCATACTACGGAAAAATAGACAGCGCCACTAGCACTACATTGCTGTAACAGAATAATCTAATTTGACGCTTGAACACGAACGCGTTAGAGACGTTTTTTTGTCGAAAACTTTCACTAGTGTCCTAACTCGCAAGAGAACGTGAAGTGCCGAATAACTTTGTAATAGAAGTAATTTAATGTAACTAAGTAAAAAAAAAAAACCGACCAGAATGTTTACGTCTCAAGTCTTACAATCTTTGACTTTCCATTTAATATCTCATTATGTTAACGATATCTTAAATTCGCTTGTTCCTCGTACATAACTATTTTACATAACCAGGCCATTCTAAGGTAAAATAAAGACTACTCATAAGTTAAAACCAACATGTTCGCGGCTTAGTGGCGCGCCTAAACCTAAATTAATCCAAATTAATCATCATTGGCTTTACTAGTGCCGGTTATGTAACTAGGTTAGGTTATGTAGAAGGTACAAGCTCTAAAATTATTTATTTTCAATCGAAAACTTGCACAAAACTATGCAAAAGCGCACAATCGTAATCTTAATTACTATAATAAGTTAAGTATGACAGTTTTAAATAATTCACGGTTAAGTTAATTACATTACATTACATTACATTACGCACAAAGTGTTTTGTACTCCCGATATTGCATTATATAACACTTAGTCATGCGTCAACGAAGCTTTTTAAAAATAATCGCGTTCTAAATCCTATTGAAAACATAGCATAATGAAGTATATTTTGTATAAATGGTCAACTATTGTATACTGTGAATTATTTCGTATTAAGTAGGTAGAAAAAGATACACTGAAAGTTACTATGTGTTATTAAAAACACATACGTGCAAGTGCCTTAGTGCAAGAGATATTTTTTAGAATTTAAACTTGGATAAATTAGATGTTATACATTAATATATTTATAAAATAAGGGATCAAATTTGGTTTAGGCTTTAATTAGCTAGTTATAACAGATAAGCTACCTAATGTAACATTAACTTTAGTTTAACTCAATTTAAGTGAGACAGTAATTAATTACGTTATAGCGCCTTATCTTGCACGGAGGAAAAACTAAGTCTCAGGTTGAAGCCTTAAATAAAGCGCTTAAATAGTGCATTCGGGGAATTTTGAAACTCGTGGATATCCACTAAACGCGGAACAATTACATAATCTTGCAATGCTTAACTAGAAGCTCCAATGTTGTGTTTACCTTGTGTTTATATCTACGAGATTGCCATATTTTTAAAAGCCCATTCGGACCTATTTACTTTTGTCAAAGATAAGGAAACAACAAGGAGTCAGGCGATGTAGGTTGGCATTACCCACTTGCAACAGGCTTGTACTCAGAAAAAAAGTGTTTATAATACGTGTATTACATTTTTAATAAAATACCAAGCGCTCTTAGAATATTACCTTGTCGTTGTCGCGCATTTAAAACCAACCTGCGCAGAATGTTGATTGAAAAATGTTTCTACAGCATCAACGAATTTTTAAACCACAAATTTGAAGATTATGCATTGCATGACACAGAATAGTATTGTTTAGTTTAATTTAGTTTATTTTAGTTTGACTTAAGAAAATCTATTTGACATTATATTTAAAGTAATAAATTCAGAATAACATTATATAAATTAAACATTCATCTGAATTCATTCTGACATTCATCCTTATATAAATGTTATGTCTATCAAGGATAATGTTACTAATATCGACCGAGCGACTAAAGCGCTGACCTCAGATTTTCACATGCCTAACCTGACTGAACATGTTGTGGGCAGCAATACTACTTTATAAGACCTTATGTAACCATAATATGTTTATTGTGAATAAATAATCATTTCATGTCTTTGGCTTCTAGATAAGCGTTGCCTCTAGTGGATATCCACGATTTTCGAAATTCCCCCAATTTCGAATTTACCCCAATGCACATTACTTTAAATTGTTTCGTTCATAGTTTCTTCAGAGGGTTTTGCCTTTGTTTGGTTTGCGTGAAAAATCATACGAAATACACCCCCTTGCAAATAAACCGGGCACCTATGGTTTTTCATATTTTTGGGCATTAAATGAAATAAATAAATAAATATCTTGGGACAAATTACACCAATTGACCCAGCCCCAAACTAAGCAAAGCTTGTACACTATGGGTACCAGGCAACGGATAAACATAATAATGTAGATAAATACATAATTAAATACATACTACATCCATGACTCGGTCACAAACATTCGTATTCATCATACAACTGTCTACCCCTACCGGGATTCGAACCCGGGACCTCTAGCTTCATAGTCAGGGTCACTAACCACTAGGCTATCCGGTCGTCCAAGTAAAAGGTCGTAAATCTTAGGAAGTAAGCTTTTGTGCACATAAAATACAGAACCATGGGTGCCCGTTTGTTTTGCAATGGGGTGAATGTTTATAGAAATTAGAAAGTAAGTATTTCGCCACATAATGTTAAATTAAGTTAATTACCAGCATAAAGTGAATTATCTTGCGGTCTACTTTAATCAATCAGAAAATAAAAAATACTCTTTAAGTGCTTCTAGAAGTAACTGTATGGATATAGCGAGGTAACACAGTATAAATGCTTGTTCTGTTCAAAGCTTGTCAACTTGTTGATGTGTGGTTATGCTGCATCCTTAGTATTATTACCTTATAGAATTATTATCGTTTCAATACCTACCAAAATTATGTCAATTTCATTAATGATTTAACTATATTTGTGCTCAACATACTTTTTAATTAGTACATTTCGCACGAGACAATTAAAAAGGAGAAAAATCCTATTTCTGCCATTGTAGACTACAAGCCCATGGAGAAAAAAAACATGTGAAATGAACCAGCGTGAAACACGCTTAGAAGGCTGTTACTATATCATAAAATGACTGAGCGCTATGCCGTCTTTTCTGAGCGGTACAGATTTTTTCCCATACATTGAAAGAAAAATAAATTGCACTAACTTCCGACACCACCACTTTAAAGCGGCACTAGGTCTTTCGACATTTATTTTTAATCATCTAGGTATAAGCTATAAAAACGCCGTAAAATAATAATTAGTCGTAATTCCTCAATTGTACCTGAGAAATGCCATAAATGTACCGTTCAGAAAAGACGGCATAGCGCTCAGAGTTATTTTATGATATAGTAACAGCCTTCTAAGCGTGTTTCACGCTGGTTCATTTCACATGTTTTTTTCCATGGGCTTGTAGTCTATTGTTAAGAGCAGGAACTTCAACGACATCTAGCGATATTCAAGCGTACCAAAAAATGTTTTGTGTTTTTCTTGTATTGCTAAGTACCTATAATATAATAATTGTAAAATAATGCATAGTTAAATAAAAATACGAATATCACGTAGATAGATAGAAATTAAGTACACAAAGGGGCCAATATAGATTAGCATTAGGAAACATAGATAGAATAGATGCAATATCACATTTTGATTTTAACGAACGAAACAAACAAATTCAATAATTTTATATGCTTTTTTAATATTTAATCTTAATTCACACTCGTTCAGAAACATGGTTCAATACTTATAAAAATTAAAAAAAAAACTTTTTTGTTCTTGGTTGGTTCGACTTCGGACATAACCGTCTTTGCCATCAGAGTCCAACATTGCCCAAACCGGTGTAGATAATAACTTATCCGTTTTCGTGGCGGTTTTAAAGTTTTACCTTTTTTTGTACCAAGTTTACCCAATCATTTCTAAATCATCAGTCATTTTTCTGAGTTAGGCTTTTAACTTAAATTTAACATACACACATACACATACACAAATCACGTATATATCCCTTACGGGGTAGACAGAGGGCGAGTAAAGGGGAATAAAATTTGACATGATTTAATTATTTTAGAAACAAGACTTAGTAAAAGAGTTTACATTAGGGATGGTGAGGGTAAAACATTAATTATTACAAGCTTTGATATTATTTTAACTTGCAATGTATGTAAGTACCTAAGTATGTTTGTCTGGTGGAATCTTGCGACTCAATTTTGAAGCCGATATCTTCATCCGATTGAGCTGAAATTTTGCATACTTGTGTAAGTCAGATGACAATACAATAATCTGGTAGTAGAATTCTGGTGGGCCAGCCAGGACCGTCTCCGCAGGAGGGAACTCTTCAACGGTTAGTCCGACTGACTTGAAATTTGGTTCACATATGTAGGACGGATGAAATTGCAAGTACAGTCAACAAAAGGTACAATCAGCAAAACGTTTTTTTTTAAAACGAAATTTTTAGATTAGGTTATTTTGTATTACAAATTTCAAGTCATCTTGTATAATTGAACTCAAGCCATTGGCATTGTAACCAACAGTGGAACCTCTTCTCAATAAGTACCTATCTAAAGTATAATCGAGTCAAAAACAGGTATAGCTAAAAGCGACAAGGTTGCAAAGGAACACAATTAAATTTTGAACAGCTGCACTATAGGATGAAAACGTGATTTCAAGTCCATACTCCGTACCTATATACAAAATCCACTTTCGTATCGTTCTATCCGCTCACACTAGTCGTATTTATTCGGAGAGGGAGAAGAACAGAAACATGCATTTCGAACTATCAAATGAATCAAGAAATTTTATTTCTTGATTATTACCTTTACGGTTTTACCGTTAGAAATTAAATTCGCATTGTAACGAGGTCACGTGACAGCTAGTAACGGGTAGACAAATTCGAAGACTACCCACCTGCTATGCGTGGTGTAGGGGCACGCGTCACGGAATGACGAGGATCCGGGTTCGATTCCCGGCCATAGCTTTACTTTTCGGATTTTTCTGTGTTCTAATTTTCAGTGACATTTAGAAATGAATTTCGAATTTCAATTCAGGACTTTCAGTATCAATATTTTTATATTATTGTACACTCAAGGGCATAAATATATACGTATGTAATGTTGTGAAGGGATCAAAAAGATCTATACATTTTTATGCCACAAGCAATAAGGTTGGTGACACATCTAGTCATAGTGGTAACATATATTTGACATAATCGCTGTATCGATATTAATGCTCTCGACTGTACAAGGCAACACATGAAAGGAGCACTGTAAAGTTCAAGTGATGTTTATTTAGAATTTAATTAAACACCGTTGTGTTAGCATTATTCATCTAAGATTGGAAATATACGCGCACTTTTTTATGTAACCCGAGTGTTTTTATTCAAATACCTGTTCGAATAACCCACTTTTCCCTGCACCCCGGGGATACCCCGAAATTCCATTTTCGATGTTCGTGTCTCTCTCACTCCCAATTAGTGACCAATAGTATAAGCGGGACAGCACCAAACGAACTTCGAAAGTCTTTCACATTCACAGTATGAGCCTGTATTGCTAGCCACTAGACACTACAATAAACACAAAAAAATAGTATATTTTTTATCGAGGGACTAAACTAAGCCAATATATACCCGAGGTGGTTAGCCACCCGAGCGACAGCGAGGGTGTCTATTTATCCGAGGGTTTATATTGGCTTTTAGTCTCGAGGTGAAAACTCTATTTTTCACTTCAATTGCGAGAAAAAAATAGACAATTTAGTACAAAAAGATTTAGTCAAAAAATAAAAAATAAAAAGTTAAATGTACAATTTGAATTATTTTTAATATTGTAAATTATGGTCGGTCCGGGAATATTGACACGCGTACTCGTAGCTTGTATTTGGGAATTTTGTGAGATGTCTGATGTCAGCTGTTGTGTTAAAAGTCGGAGATGTCGGCAAAATTTCAGACTTCGTCACAGATCTCATTTCGATTATTCGACTGCTGGAATTCATGTGACATATCATGCGATGTAGACGGACGTGGCTCATTTTGTGAAGTTATGTTAATGCCTGATGTAATTTGCTGGGTGATGTTGTACTTATTTTGTATGGACTCTTCAATGTACCCTTCAGCTACTTGGTCCGACCTCCAACCACCATGTCTTTTAAGCTTTAACTATTTTCAAGTACTCTCCAGATATTACGAATTTTCGCTGTTTATTTGTCTTCGTATTAGGCAAATTTACAGCCTGTAATTTAGTGTCGTTTTCGACATGTGCCAGAGTAATGTTCATCAGTTTCATCAGTTCCATCCCTCTGCATGCGCCACTTATGCCGAAAATCAAGGCGACCTGTAAATAAGTTTTTGTTAAAAATATACATAACGTACTTGTTGCCTTTAATTGAATAATAAAAGTGTTAAAATTGTACATAAACATACCTTGGTTGCTAAATATTTTTCATTAGGAGCGTTATTTAAAAACGTTTCTACGTCCTCAGACGTAAAAACTTTCGACTTTTTTCTTTTATGTCCACTAGACAATCGTTTTAGCAATGCAATCAAATTTGCGTTTATTCCTTCAGTCCATAAAACTTTCATATAAGTTTTTAAATCAATCTTTCTAGATTTCGGCGGCAAAAGATTATCAATTATGTCTTTTGCTCTTTGCTCGACATCATAATTTTCACTATCACTTGACGACATTGTGAGAATAATCAATTTATTTTAATCGTTTACGATTTACGCTCTACAACAATTCCAAAGTTTTCGCGGTATTTTTTTTTCCAACCAGACACAGATATAACAAAATCGCATCGGCGAAATGGTCCATACACAAACTGAAAAAAATAGAATGGCGCCACCTTCTATGCGGAAAAAGCATAGAACTAAGTCCACGTAGACTAAGAACGTAACATTTCCGTCATGAAAATGGTCCACACACAAGCATACTTTTTTATTTTGTTTCCGCATTACAACGATCTGTGTGAAACTGTAAGTTTATTTATTGTGATTGTTAAATTATTTTTATCATCGTTTCGTGTGATAATTTTTAAATGTGGTTTAAAGAGTGGTAATGAAATTCCTTCACTTATTGAAAATTTACTTTATGCCAAAAACTAAGCAAGTACTGGCTGTTTGAGTTTATCTAAGTCACTCAAAGTAAATTAAAAAAATTATTACTTTTACTCCCTAGGGACTAAGTACTCACTTTAGCCCCGCCTCGTAAGGCTATATTGACCTACTTTTAGAGCATGAGAAGTGAAAACTGTGTTTTTTGACTTACATCGCAAGCTTTGCAAATCGCAAAACCTGTTAATAAACACAAATCACATCTACATCCCTTACGGGGTAAACAGAGCCTGAGGTACAAAACCTAAAGGCCACGTTTAGCATGATTGTAGGCGTATGGGTGGAAATAAATGTTTCTCTGTATCCCTCAATATGTAAATTGATATCCGAGAAACCAATTTGCAGTTAAATGTCAAATGAATTGAAATAATGACGGATGCATAAGTATTTTGATTGAAAAAGAAAAAGTATCTCGCAATTTACATTTTTATGACGCCATCTGATAATGATTTTGATAAGATAAGTCTCAGTTGCACACTCTACATTTACAGATTTGCAAATTGTCTTCATCCGAAGGTCATTACCATAATTTTCTAAAACTTACCATTAACCGGTAAATTTGATAATTTTGGGGCTACTTCGATCGTTTTAAATCCATGCTGGTCTGGGAGTAAAGAAAAAACATAGAATGTACCAGTTGCTTCTCTTCCCGTGCAGATGGTAAAAGCCCATCGAGGGAATGGGCGAAAATCTTAGGATGCATGTTATAGGCGATGCGGCTAGCAACCCATCACTAGTTTGATTCCGTTTTCCATCTATACGCCCACAATCTTGCTAAACGTGGCCTGAAGGTCTTGTCACCTTAGGCTCTACCCCGTAATGGATAAAGACTAGGTGCGATGGGAAATTTAAATTCTAAATGGCTCTACCAACATAGCGGCGTAGTAGTGCCGTGGGTCAGATGCTGGCTGAATAGGTATAAAACTTTCCGTGATCCGAATCCTTTAGAAGACCATTAAAAAAAACCGTGTGAAAAGGCGGGCTTTTCAGCGTTTCCCGCGCTGTCAGACGCAGCTTACTGGCTGTCTGGCACAGTTTCCATGGCCTTGACCGAGCTTCGCTACCGCAGTTGGCCCGCATCAACCGCGGTGAACGGACGTAAGCGTCGACGCCATCTTGTTTTCCTGACGCGGTGAATTTCAAAATACAATGGTAAGTCGTACGCTATTATATTATTTAAGTATTTTTGATGTGACAAATGATGTATAATGTGGTTTTCGTGTGGCCATGGCGTTATTTTAAATGTTTTTGTGTTATAAACACAAATAGTCGCGATTGTATAACAGTAGGTAAGATGAAATGAAGAATTTTCAGCTGCTTTCTGTTCGTGATGTAACTATCTCTGAATAAATCGCCAATGAATTTTAAAATACCTATAAACGTGCTGGGCAATATTCATTTAATTAACTAGGTATTTTTTTATTTGGTCTGACCTAGCTAGATATTGATTGTTGTGAAAGCTATGAATGAATAATGAGTAATATTCGTTTGCTGAGGAAAATAATAGGGAATACCAGGGGGAAATAAAATATACTAAGTCTTCAGTGTGGTAAGAACAGTAGGTACCTAATTATAATGTTGCTTGCATTTAAATAGGAGACGTTTTGAAAAAAGGCACGGGGCCCGGTTTTTGAAAGCACATATGTGAAAATACCACTCGAAAGTGGAGAAAAATTGTGCTGAATAAGAATAAGATATTGTGTGAATAAGAGTAGCATAGAAGACAATCACAGCTCTCATTAATCTTGTGAACTAGTCAAAACTTTGATTAGAGCTGTAGTTTTGGAGATATAAGCTGATTTATACCGCTTTCCAGTGGTAACTTTCGAGTGATGTGCTTTCAAAAATCGTGCCCCAGGTCCGAAGTATCCAAAACCGACAAGCATGTATGAAGAGATTGATGAATGTTAAAAATAAATCAACAGTATTGTTTATAAATACAATTTGTAACAGTAATTTGTATTTTGCGGGTGGTAGGGCCTTGTGCAAGGTCCGTCCGGATCGCTACCACCATCTTACTCGCTAATCCTGCCGCTAAGTAGCAGTGCTTGCACTGCTGTGTTCCGGTGTGGAGAGTAAGACAGCCGGGGAAATTACGGGCACAAGAGGCATTTCATCTTAGTCCTCTAGGTTGGCAACGCATCTGCAATCCCTCCGGGGTTGCGGGTGTCTATGGGCAGTGGTGATCACTTACCATCAGGTGACTCACTTGCTCGTTTGCCTTCCTATTCATATATAAAAAAAAATTAAAAACTAAATCGGTCAGTACCTATAATTTTCAATACAATGATAATATTCGTGAAGGAAGAGGATAAGTCAAGGTAATTTCATAGGTAGCTGAAAATAATGATGCTAACATTTGTAACTGGCATCAAACGTATTATATTGTTTTTTAAATTATAATTAGCGAGTAATAATGAAAAAAGAAGTACCTATATTCGAAATGCAACCGCATTTTAGTGAAGCTGAAGCGTAAACAGCACAGGGCCTCTATTCGGCGCTGACACGCCCAAGCTATGACCAACCATTTGCAGTGCCTAACGTTTAATTTGCTATTCGGGGTCGCCCAAATGTCAGTTTGCCGAACACAATCCGAAGAGAAAGCAATGCGTTTTTAGTAAGCTATTCGGGGCGCCTCGTCATTTTTGTTGGGGATTTTCAACAGCTGTCAAAGTGTGTCAGAAAAAAGAGGAGTTCTGACCGCATATCCTATCAAATCTATAACGAGTTATCTAATAATTATCTATTCAGTGCGATCACATCAAATTGATCAAAATTTAAGCCATAATTAAGAAAAACTAAAACCCCCGAATCCCCAAGTAATCCGAGCCTTTGCAACATAATCGCAGATCGCACAACGCATGGTCAGGCTAGCTGTCAATTTTGGAATTCAATGTGTCAAATCGCCCACTGTATGCCTCACTGATGCGAAAGCAAAGGTGGATGAAAAAGGTTCCAATTTTACGTGCGGCTTACTCACGGCAAACATCATTTTTTTATTAATTCGATCGAAAGCTATCCCAAATTATTAAGCGTAAAAAAATATCGATTTTGAATCGAGGAAATATATCTGGAAAACTCAGATTGTTGTGTAATTCGGTAAATAAAAACGGTCTGTGCAAGGTGAGGTGAATCCGCGATCTCAGGGCAATTAATTTGTTTTCAATAATTCTATCGAAACCTATCCCCAATTAAAAAGCATAAAAAAATAGCGATTTTGAATCGAGACCATGAATGTGGAAAATTAAAATTGCTACGTAATTTGTGAAATAAAAACATGATGAGGTCATTGAACTACTATTCATGAGGTGTTAAGATCGGTCACCATTTTTAAGTTTTTTTATCAGTTCGTCCCTCAAAGCAAAGGAAAAAACACGTCTCCTATTTGGTCTCGAAACGTCCGTCTAGGCCTTCCCCTCCCAACTTTACCATTCACACTCCCCACATATGTACATAGATCATATTGTTTTGATAGGATTTATTAAAGTACATACAAAAAAAAACACTGCATTCCGATTTAATAAAGGATATATGTTAATTTTCCAAAAGTTTAGCTTATAATTAATAAAATTCTCATCAACTCAACATATTGAAGGTCTGATTTATAGAATTAATAGTCATCATTTCCATAAAGGATAATAAATCAAATAGTTATTGAAAGGAGAGTTCAGTAGAGTAGAAACTGTGTCGGTATTATAGATCTTTAATTAGCACCATTTTTAGTGCATAGTTTTTCAGCAACATGATTCTTCATGAAGGATTATTTTGTTAGCTGGTGGCGTAAGGGTGGGAATAGGGGAAGGATGGAGTCCCACGCAGGGCCATTGTGGCCCCAGTACCGTCTGTAATACTGATACATTTCTAAGTAAGAATAGCCCAGTTAGGTGGCAAATTCATTAGCTATTTTTAGTGTTTTCAAATGTTAGTTTAATGTAATAGGAGGTAACAGGAAATAACTCTCAAAGAACTTTTATTAGCTATAGTAATGATTGATAATTCGCATACTTAATGTATAATGGAGAGCATGCCAAAATATTAATTTTATTTTGAAACAAGATAGTTGCATAAAGGCCGCAGGCAGACAACATAGGGAAAGCGGTGACAGTACAGATCTTGAGAACTTCACGGGTATATACAACTTTAAACTTCAAAACGTGTGATAGTAAACAGGCAAAATGGTTAATCAGATGATTCGAGTTTTAGAAAGTCAAACTATGCATTCAAGCGCAAATAAGTAAAGTATTTTCATGAATATCAAAACAAGAGATAAAGGGCAAACTATATCAAAAATCGGTTTAGCTTTTTGGAATGGCATTCTCTAAGCATGAACAAGCAGACATAGAAAATGTTAATAAAAGTCTGTCAGCAGTCATTTTGTCTTGGCAAGATGTTTTAATTCAAATATTTTAAAAAAAACTAGAAAAGAAAGGCATTTAAGTGTAACATAATTGTTTGATATCATTAATTTATCATAATAAAGTTATAAAGAATAATAACACAGACAAGATAAGTAGACAGATTCAGTAGGTTAAGTATAATAAGTTTAATGTAATAGGAGGTAACAGGAAATAACTCACAAATAAGTTTTATTAGTTATAGTAATGATTGTTAATTACATTAGTTCGCATACTAGCATGCCAAAATATTAATTTTATTTTGAAATAAGATAGTTGCATAAAGGCCGCAGGCAGACAACATTGGGAAAGCGGTGACAGTACAGATCTTGAGAACTTCATGTGTATATGGTCGTAACTTTTCGCCACTCCGTCTGTGCATTTAGCATCCAGGCATGCTTCAATGATTGAATTTAAAACCCGACAATACTGTTCGAACTTCCAGACAGTTGGAGTATCTGTAAACAAAATAAATGTTCATTTTGTTTATATACAACAGACAGACGATGTACAGAAAACAAATTCAGGTTATAGTGAGATTATTACATGAAGGAAATTACAGCCTAGATAATTGTTCATGAAAATTCTTAGAGTGAATAGGCTAGCAACACATTGGTTTTACAAATTTATACAGAGGAAAGTATTGTTTGTTTGTTTACATTGAATAGACTCCGAAACTGGACCTGGTATTGATCCAGTACTGGACCAATTTGAATAATTCTTTCACCATTAGAATCCTACATTATCCCTGTTAAAACATAGGCTATATTTGATTCCACACAGACAAAGTCGTAGGCAGAAGCTAGTTATACATATTTAACTACCCTTGAAGTCTGACAAGATAATCAATGAAATAGTAACAAACAACAATGAATAGAAATGATTTAAGTGATTATATATATATTGCAAGTGGGATGTATTGAAATACTAGTGTTAACATGCAACATTGTCAGCATACAAATTGGTTGTCATTCTTATATATGAGTATGTAAGTTCCTGGCATAAAAGTTTAGTCTATTTTAATTTAAACCTGCATGGTATTATAAGTGCTAAATTTCAACTTGGACAGAGTCATAAATATAATGAACAATCAGCGACTAGTAGTTCTTTAACTTATGTACATACCATCACACCTAAATTTCCGTAGGGGTAAACAGAAACTACTTTTGTACATGTCTGACATACTTTACCATGTTACAGAAAATATATTATATGACTATCAATAATAAAAATAAATTATTGGTTAAGGTAACTTACTTTAGGAGTTCAGTAGATTGGTCTACAGGTTTCATTTAAGTTCGGCTGTCAACCTAAGATCCGTAGTATTTTAACATAATGTGACACGGTTCAAGATGTGTGAAGGACAGTTGCATCCTTGTTATTCATGTAATAATTCACTTTGGCACATTTAGTACCTTGATTGCAATCTGGAAATAGAAACGTACAATTATTGATTAATAAGTCACAGGGACACCAGTAGTTAAATTTAGTCCTTTTCGAAACGAAATTAAGTTCCTTACCAAAAAGTATGTTTAGAAAATAAATAATAAAATAGATGAATAACCGGTACTAACCTGTAATACAACAAAGGATAGTTGTTGATTTAGTTCATGATGCCGACAATGATTCATAAAACATTTTGATTGAATATGAGATGTATAATAGCATATTAATGTATACATTCTCATATTGGCTTTGTTCGAACGAAATATTTATCAATCAATAACGTACCTATACCATAATGCACGGAATGTCATAGACATAGACAGAAGATGACAGACAGATACGCTAGGATTAGAAACTTTTTTTAAATTATGACAGCTAGTCAGTTAGAAAAGCAAAGGGGTTTGTGCCCATACAGTAAAGTCGTAGGATAATTAAATGAATTTTATAATCATCAAAGGCGGTAGAAACATTTTATGACATGTATTAGCGTTGTCTTAAATAAAATAGCGTTGACAAGTAGAGTGATCGTGCGTGACAGTTCAAACGGTTGATTGGCTAAGTAAAGTTTTTGGAAGAGGTGCAAATTATATTTTTTTTCGACAGTCGACGTCTTAATAATCGAGGAACTGCAACTCTTTTATTTTTATTTCCTATCATTAATTAGAAATAATTTTTAAATGCTCGATATGACATTTGTGAGATTTAACGGCCGATAAGCTCTGTTGCCTAGAACTAGCTTGTAATAAAAAAAAACTACGTCAACTGTCACGTTTGACATTGTCAAAAAATAATACCGTGGTTCTGTTTATTTGCATTTGCGTGTAATCAGTGTTAGCAGTGTGTTTTTAATAATATTTCAACGACCTCAGCACAACCTCCTGCCTTTCGATATTGCCGCACTTCTCTTCGACCTTTGCACGATATTTGGACTACGATTTCAGCTACTATCGACGACTTAGGCACTTCTTCTTGGACAACGTTTTTCTGCTTTACGGCGACCCCCGCCTTGACTGTTGGACTGATTTTTTTAATACTGAGGCTTCGCTATTGATCACAAAATGAGCGAATTTGTACGAGCGGATTCAAGAAACTTGCCACACATGGATATGTTCATGATATTGGAATATTTCTACACAAACGATAAGCACAATGTTGCTGAAATAAGAGGTGTGAAGACACTCATGTACGTACTGACGAATTTCACAAACATTCTGATGCATATAATAATCATGATTACAAATATTTAACACATACATACATAGTGTATTGTTGTACATCAAATTAAATCAAAATCATTTAAATTTGGTTACAAATAAGCCTGTGCCCAGCAGTGGGACATAAATAGGCAGATGATGATGATGAAAGATCTTGTGTTATAATGTTTTCCATTGCATTTTAGGTCATCAAGAGGTGGTTATGTTGATAACGCAGTAGGTTATGTGGAAATTAAAAGAGGGAGCACTGAATGCTTTGTCAGGGCCAAAGTTGTTCCGGAGCACAAAATAAGGATGAAATATTATCTTGTGACTATTCATTTAGAAGAGGCGAATAGTAATATAATTGATGCAACATGTGATGTTTGTCCTGCATCAGCTGGTAAATACTTACACTATAGAGTAAATATTTATGGTTATTGAAGATTATATTTTCATTGATTTGTTTTACTTTCAGGTGGATGTAAACACACATTGGTGGTGTTATATTGGTTACAAAAAAAATCTACAGAACCATAGCTAGTGAGGGAACACAGCCAATATCCTCCAAGGATATTTTTCCACCCAAGAAAAGAGGAATAGAACTAGGACCAAGAGATCCGGAGAAACTCAATGCATTTTATGAAGAATGTAAAAAAAGAAAAATTGGGGACTTTGATTTTGTCATTTTTACCGGATCATGATAATGGTTTAACAAAATGGTGTACATTTGACATGATACTTGATTTTACAACTAAAACTAATAATCACAGTTTTGAAAATTTTAAAAGCAATGTGTCTGTGACCCAATTTGTGATGGTGATTTTTTTCATAATCTATCACATCAGGTATCGTTGGATAGGTCTTTCAGAAATATTTTTGTTAACAAGTGTATATTTATAAAAATAAGGACTAATTTGTACATTTTAAAATAAAACAAACAAAAATTATTGTATTTTTATTATGTCACCTTGCAAATTGACTAAAGCACATTATAACTGCTTCGTCCACATATCAACCAAAAATATGTTTTAGGAAGACCAAGATACATTTTGAAGTTTCCTTAATAATTCTTAAGATATGTGTACGTCCTGACATATTATTCCCTTCCTTTTGTCTCCTTTGTTGAGCTTGACGATGAGGGGCTCTGGGTTCATATCACGTCGGTGTTGATGAACGACTTGCAGTTGAAGATGACAGCTTGCTTGGCATGATTTTTTCAGTAATATTAGCTGAACAGGCTACACATTTTACTGATGGTTTCACCAAAATCATATATTCAAACAAAGCCATTGTTTGAATATATGATTTGGGTCCGAGTCGAAAAATCACACTGGAAAAAAAGAATCAAATTAATTTTACAAACCAGTCCTTTATAATAACTACTAGCTATTATATTGTTTTACACTAACAATTTTGTCAAAATTTTTACTATTTTGGGTTTTTGGTTCCTACCATAGAAAAATTGTTATCACTCAATCTGTCACTTAATTTTTCTTTTTATACAGGTACATAATTTTACCTCTGAATCTGGCACGGTCCCAGGGTAGGGGTATGTTGCAGTAACTGCTTTGAGCCAGATCTTTTGTGTTAGGCTGCTTTCATCATTCAACATTTCCTAAAAATAAGCACATAACGAAGTACATATCAGCGTCCAATTTACACTAAATTTTTTGCCTTAAGAAGACAGGAGAGGATTCACCAAAGAAAACAATAGGCGTAGCAATGAACTAAGGTGAATAAATTGTTCACATCTTTTTGTAGTTAACTGTACAATAATGGCAAGGGATAAATATCCTGTGTTTACATTCATAATAACACATTGAACATTTAAATAACCTTGTTAATTAATATAATGAAGAAAAATTACAAATCATAAAATAAGACACCTAGCTGACACTTACAATCTCATGGTATGCTTTGGTTAATATCAAGTTTGCAGTATTTTTTAGGTGTAATTAGCCAGATTTACTTTGGTAGCAATCTTCCTCAATCTGTAAATATAATAAAAGCATTTTACTAGATTCAATAATCTTAATTTCTTACAACAACATTAACTGCAATATACTCACATTGATATGTTCCTCACAGACATACGACTATATGAGTTCCGTTTCGGACAGTTCATTTCTAGAGCTTGGCACCAAGTCGCTTGTAATGCCTTTGTTAAGCTCAAATATTTGGAAAATCCCGTCTATACTTCTTATATGACGGTACAAAGCATTGGAGTACATCCCTGTAATACTTAATTTCCTCTGCAGTGCTTTGGGGATCGTCCAAATCCATTACACTCGTGTGGAAGTACAAAAGTCCAAGAAGCAGTGCCTAAGTCGTGGAAAGTAGCTGAAATCGTAGTCCAAAATATCGTGCAAAGGTCGAAGAGAAGTGCGGCAATATCGAAAGGCCGGAGGTTGTGCTGAGGTCGTTGAAATATTATTAAAAACACACTGCTAACACTGATTACACGCAAACGCAAATAAACAGAACCGCGGTATTATTTTTTGACAATGTCAAACAGTTGACGTAGTTTTTTTTTTATTACAAGCTAGTTCTAGCCAACAGAGCTTATCGGCCGTTAAATCTCACAAATGTCATATCGAGCATTTAAAAAATTATTTCTAATTAATGATAGGGAATAAAAATAAAAGAGCTGCAAGTTCCTCGATTATTAAGACGTCGACTGTCGAAAAAAAATATAATTTGCACCTCGTCCAAAAACTTTACTTAGCCAATTTTAGGGGCATTACATTTTATTCGGCTGGCAATTTCAGCGCAACGTTTGCCGAACAGAGGCTTTGTGTTTTCGACGCATGAATGCCAATGTGATGCCAATCCTATGCCGTACCTATGACGAAGTGCGCCGTTACAGCGCCGAATAGAGGCCCAGAAAGTCTATAATCTACCTAATATCACCGGAGTGACAAAACCAGCAACTGCCACTGAACCAATTCCGTCAAAGTTATTGGGGGCACGCAAGAGACAAATTCAAACAACTTTCGCAACACTTAAGTACTAATTGTGATAACATTATTAAATCAAATCTCACAGTAGCTATCGACATGTGAACAAGATAACAAAACAAACTTAATGCAGTCCAACGTGATTGCGAAATTAAGTAGAGTCAGCAACATTGGCTTGGCCTTGATGGTATATTTAAATATCACAAGTGAGAACGAGAATTTTGAGCGCGTAGGTATATTCGTAACAGTATCAAAATGTATGCAAATTATAATACTCAAAATAAATGTATACTTTTTTCATAAGACGTAAATGAATTTACAATTAAACCGAATTTTATAATTTTTTGTGGGGCCATTTTAGAAGCAAATGTTGGTTTATTTTAGTTCAATCAAAAACATTTTTTTGTGTTAGGTACAGTCAAGTGTAATAATATGTATCTAGACAAAGTTTCAAAAATAAGTACCATACGCTCTTACGCCAGCGTAATAAGGTCGTGGGACATATTTTTGGGAAGTTCCTATCGATACTTATTTTTGCATTTGACCGTAGGTACATTAGATACTTAGGTACTTAAAGATATGATACTCCACTGAACTTAAATTATTTTTATTAGTTTTTTTTCTTTCTTTTCATATAGCTATTATGAAACCTTATACATCCCTACGAGT
Source organism: Pandemis corylana (assembly GCA_949127965.1). Taxonomy (NCBI): domain Eukaryota; kingdom Metazoa; phylum Arthropoda; class Insecta; order Lepidoptera; family Tortricidae; genus Pandemis; species Pandemis corylana. Next base: position 2,719,472 of record OX421852.1, on the reverse strand, counting down.
TCATATAAAATAAGTTTTTTCGTGTAGGTAGGTATATCTTTGGAAGTATCCAGTATAAAGTGACCCCGCACTGCCTACATTTTGCCTAAGAGCAGGCCTTTGCTATTGCTAACACTTAGCTCGGCGAGTCCGACTCCCAATTGCCTATTTTTTAAAATATTTTAATTCATTCGTTTCTCTTCGGTGGTCCACACGCGACTGTGCTGAAAACAGCTTCCAACGCGAATTTGATTTTATTTCGTTTGAAACGATACTGAAAATTGTAAACTGAAAAATCCGAAAAGTAAAGCTATGGCCGGGAATCGAACCCGGATCCTCGTCATTCCGTGACGCGTGCTATACACCTACACCGCCCATAGCAAGTGGGTAAGCCTTCGAATTTTTCTATCTGTTACTAGCTGTCACGTGACCTTGTTACTATGCGAATTTTTGTCGCTAAGCGTCATCTGTTTGGAGGATGTGTCTGTACGACACAATTACAAACTCCCGTGTTCGATGGTGTTGTCCAAATAATTGACCTTCACAAGAACTATCTCAATGTGACTCCCACGGTTTGTTGACCAAGACATCCCGCCAATTTCTCCAAAATAATCCAGTAGTACGGCGAACCGTTTCCCGGCTATACGTTTCCCTGCCAGCTGGCACAACCGTCTGTTTATTTACAGACAAAAAACTTTACGCCCTTCGGCGCTTACGTTTACTTGGATAAAATCATCTCGCGATCGCATGGTGACTCTGTTTGGCTGCTGTTGAATTAAATGAAAACTCTCGATGAACACTGTGCGAGGAAAGTGCTCTGTGTTGTGATCTTGGTGTTGTCTTTGTGGCTTGAAGTGGAGAAGTCCAGTTGGAGAAAAACTAGGAAGGTACACACTCAATCGTTCGATTCGTTAGTACTGCTTGTACTCGAGGTACTTGGACTCAATTCTTCTTCTCAAAATTGGCATTGTTCATTTTTTTAAGCTGTGCTTTTAACACCTTTATTTGATAAAATGGACAATTTCAAGCAACTAATTTGAATATTATGCTTTTACGTAGCTTTGTTAATTAATAATAAATATTTTTTCGCTGTTTGATAATTCGTGAATTTAGACAGAATACCAATCGCCTTCGTTCGGCTGGCTATAAAAAAAACGGCTTTGTCTATGGTATTGTTAGATTTGACAGTGACACGTGACAGTTGCCATAGCCAAACTTTTTTTTTTCATTTTTGTGGCAAACATTCGATGCTGGATTCTGTCTAAAAACCCGGTCGTTCGGTCAAACAAAGGTTCAAAGTACTTTTACAAAAATATCTGCAATCATAAAGTATTTTTGAAATCGGACAAGATAAATCCGATAATTGATGGTTTTCCTCGAAATGGTTTTCGAATTGGAGCATACTAAAAAAAATGAACAATGCCAATTGGGACTAGGAACTCTGCTCAGTTGCATTTTAGACTTCAAAAATGGACTCCCATTAGTTTCTAAACGACACTGAAAATTAGAACACAGAAAAAACCGAAAAGTAAAGCTATGGCCGCGAATAAAACCCGGATCCTCATCATTCCGTGACGCGTGCTATACCCCTACACCACCCATAGCAGCTATGTGTTCTAATTTTCAGTCGTTTACGAATTTAATTTCTAACGATAAAACCGTAAAAGTAAACTAAAAAAACTGTCGCAAACACTAGCGACCTTTTTTATAGTTTGATTTAAAATTTAGATTTGTATTTTTTTAATATTTTTTATTATTGTACTAGCTTCTGCCTGCGACTTCGTCTGCGTAGAATTATACATAAAAACCTTCCTCTTAAATCACTCTATCTATTAAAAAAACCGCATCAAAATCCGTTGTGTAGTTTTGAAGATATAAGCATACAGAGGGATATGTGGACATAGGGACATAGGGACAGAGAAAGCGACTTTGTTTTATACTATGTAGTGATTTGACAATAGGATTAAAACTGATTTAGAAAACAAACTTTGTTTTCCTCACAAAAATCAAGAAGTAAAATCTCTTGATTCATTTGATAGTTCCCATTAAAGCATTAAATTAAAATACGCCATACTTACTAACACCAAAAAATGTAATATAACAATCACTACATAGTACAAAACAAAGTCGCTTTCCTGTCTGTCTGTCCCTATGTATGCTTAGACCTTTAAAACTACGCAACAGATTTTGATGCGATTTTCTTTAATAAATATAGTGATTCAAATATGCAGATGCGCTAATAAAAAAGCCCATCGATGGGCGAAATTCTTAGGAATCACGTTATAGGCGATGCGGCTAGCAATCCGTCACTATTTTGATTCCCCTTTCCACCTATACGCCTGGCAATCATGCTAAACGTGGCCTTCAGGTCTTGTTAACTCAGGCTCTGTCTATTCCGGGATATAGTATATGTGTTTGTGTATGTAAGTGATTCAAGAGGAGGGTTTATATGTACAAATCTACGCAGACGAAGTCACGGGCAGAAGCTAGTTATAGTATAATGGCCACCAACCACTTTGGCCGAAATTTTATTGGTAATTTATTCTTACTAGTGTAAAGTACAAAACACACACCGTCTCTCTGTTTATCTGTTAACTTTCACGCCTAAACCGCCGAACCGATTTTAATGACATTTGGTAGAGATAGTTTCAGTCCCGGGTAAGGACTTAAGATAACTTTTAGTTCCCACGGGATAGCAATAAGCGAGTTCTGCGCAGGCGGAGTCGCGAGCAACCGCTGCACGTCTAGCACGAGAGCGCACAAGAGTCGCGTCGCGCGCGAGATAGATTGCCCGTTCTTTTCTGACTGTACCAGCAAGAAAGAGACGGGTAGTCCAACTCGCGCGCGACGCGACTTTCGTGCGCTCTCGTGCTAGCGGGACTGGTTGATTATAAAGGGCTTCTCGTGGCGCATCATTAAAAATGATTAACCTAGTGTCGTTCAGAACTTGGCTGTCAAACCGAGGCTGTCCTCAGTTCCGCTCATTACTGTCGTCTGTCAGTGTCAGCCTCGCCACTGGGAAACCGCGGTCATTGTCAATGCGCGCTATAAATAGCGAAGAGCGCTTGTTCGCTACAGTTTTTACAGCAACATAACTCGTAGATTAACGTGGAAATCGATTACTAAATGATTGTCGTGACCGCCAGTCAGTCATTTAAGTATGTTTTATGTAGTAGGTACTAGCTTTTGCCCGCGACTTCGTCCGCGCAGATAACGTCAGAGTGACGACATAAAACATATCATCATCATCATGTCAGCCGAAAGACGTCCACTGCTGAACATAGGCCTCCCCCATAAGGCTCGCCAAACAGATCGGCCCTGCGCCATCCGCATCCAATGCGTTCCCGCTACCCTCACCAGGTCGTCGCTCCATCTTAAAAAATATATAATAATTTTTAAATAAAAAGTATCCTATGTTACTTCTAATACCTCCAAGAGCATGTGTACAAATTTTCATGATGATCGGTTGAGTAGTTTTCGCGTGAAAGCGTAACAAACACACTTACATTCGCATTTATAATATTAGTAGGATGTTGAGGATGCGGCCGAAATATAGGTGTCTCAGCACCGAATATAACATTGTCCCTTTCGGTGTTGAGACGCTTGGTCCGTGGGGTCCTAGCGCTGTTAGCCTCTTCAAAGATATTTCGAAGAGGCTATTAATATCAAATGAAGCAAGAATTTTTACTTCTTGATTTTTTATGTTTACTTTTGCGGTTTTACCGTTGGAACTTAAATTTCTAAACGAAAATTCAAATTAATGGCAGCATTAGCCGCGTGCAGCAGCTAGTTGTCAATAATTTGCAGCCAACTAGTCTACAGGGAATCGTATCACGCCTTGAAATCAGATGTTTGGTTTGGAGTAGGTATCCGCGACAGTAATATCTCTCGAGCGCACGGTTGAGATATTTTGGGATATCGCATTGCTAGCTACTTACGTGTTTGCTACAATTGCAAAGTACGTGAATATTCGTGATCGTGTTTAACATATTTAAATGTTTACAACGTCATAACATACACATAGATATGTACAAGTATGAGAAATGACAAGTGAAGAATGTAGAGTCTGTTAACTTAGCAATCGTTTGTCCTTATTATTATCTGCTTCTTCTCCTTTTTCTTATTCTTATTTGAGGCGTATCAAGTCGTTATAGCGACGACAACTTCGGCAATGTCAAAGTAACAAAAATATAATTCAAATATCTAGTGACAAAATGTCGGCAACGTTGTACCTACGGTAATACGGTCAAAAGAGTCCCCCCCTGTCGGGCTTTTAGCCAACGGATAATGATATTCCTCAGAATCTGCCATGAAATCATTAACCGATGCCCCAGGGTGCACCGGACCAAGCATTGCTCTTCCTCGGACGGATCACAAACGAACCGCAGCTCTTGACCACACGCGGAGTAACCCGATTCGCACCCCTTTCACATCTGAAAAGAAGAGGCTCCTCCTAACGAGAAGCCCCATCGCACCGTTGTGGATAAAGAGGGTTTCACAACTGTGTCAAGAAAGCGCAAGCCACGCAAGAGTCTGTGTGGTACTGCAGAACCGGTTGGTTGTGGTCTGCGGGTCGCCACACCGGGAATGGCGCTGTATGTCTCGCGCCTGCACCACTCCGCCACGGCTGATGAGATGGCAGAGTATGTCCGTCAGAAGACCGGCTTCTTGCTGAGGGTCTTCCAATTGCGTTCGCGCCACTACGTGCACTTCAGTTCCTTTATGGTGCGCGTTCCGCGGCTGCTGCAGGAGACCATCGCGTGCGCTGACTTCTGGCCGAAGGGTGTCGTATTTCGTCGGTTCCGGGGCAAACTACCGAATCCAACACCGGAGATGACGACGCAGCGGAGCCACAACGTTTCGTCGCCTAAATAACATTTATTATGTTTTTTGAATTTTATAGCGCATTGGTTTCGACTGTAATGCTGTAATTTTTTATTGACTAAATAAATAAATAAATAAATAAATCTGTGAAAGGTAAATGTCAAAGTGGCAGATAAGTACAAACGATTGCTAAAATAAGTTAGCAGAGGCCTACAGAGCGTTTATGAATAAGGGTGTAATTCAGTAGCATTGTTGTAAAACTACCGCTCAAACTAAATAATCAACTAGTTGACTTGACTAATTAGAACTGTATTTTTTCTAACAATTCGTATTTTAAATTCACATTCTCTCAAAAATCAGGCCCCTGGTGGAAAAATCAGACGGGTAAAAGCGTAAGTTATTAAAATAAACCTTCGAATTCCAAGTATTATGTCTAGCAATGGGTACTTTAAAATTCTCAGAATGAAAGAACTAAAGGCGGTATTGATCGCGAAGTATCGATTAAGTAATAAGTAGTAATAAGTCTGGCGTAGAACTTAGAAGGTTCCTGGAAAAAAATACGCTACGTTTTCGAACGGTCTTCAATTTTGTAGGCGCTGGATGCTACGGGTATACCTTTCTTTTTTAAACGTTGTACAAAAAATAAGAAATGAACTCTTCGCTTGAAACCACTGGTACATATTATTTTTATTTATTTCGCGCGAAGCGCCTACATGAAAGTTGATACAAATTTGTAGCACGAAAGTAGAGTGGAGGAGGCCAATTTAGTAGGCATGAGCCGGAACACTACCCCTATGGGAATGAGGCAATCTCTTATCTGTGAATGCCGAAGTGGGTGGTCATGACCTACCTGACCACCCCGTGGATCGGCCATCCATTCGAATTCACTGTCAACGTCACACAAAACTTCCATGGCGTAACATAACCCGAGAAGAAACCCCAAAATATTAATTATAATTACCTCCAGACACCGATAGGGCTTTCTTATCTTCCCTAAAAACTCCATGAGATCAAATATACAGTGATGAACGAGGAACGTCGTGACGTACCGATCACCGACAAACAGCCACCATGCCGGCTGCAATGCCTGCAGTGCAAATCACCGACGGTATCATTGTACTGTTTTGTTTTTTGCGTCAAAACTTGATCTCCCTTCTAACCGCTTTATTTTATCTACTTTAGGTAATTCTTCATCAATATATGTACCTATTTAAATTTAGATGATAATATAATCCCAACAGGTTTTAACACAATGCCGCAATTGTTCTAGGTGGCTAGGACGTCAAGTTGTTGAAAAGTTTTAAATAAATCTAAACAGTAACAAGCAGCGTCTAATCATTAATTCGGTAAACTTAATCCTAAGAACTCGATGATTACAAAAATGTTAAAAAGTATCTATTAAATCATAATTCTAACAAGTAGGTTTTCCTCCAGGCTCCTATCGACTCCTCAAAGACACCTATCGTATGGGTCCTGGGTGGTCCGGGGTCCGGCAAGGGCACACAATGCGACAAGATCATCGCCAAGTACGGCTTCGTCCATCTCTCCACGGGGGATCTGCTTCGCGAGGAGGTGCGGAGCGGCTCCGAGCGAGCCAAGTGCCTCACCGCCATCATGGAAAGGGGTATGTGCACCAGCACCATCAGCAAAACAGTTACAATCAGGAACGTCGTCGACATCATCTTTATTGTCACCGGTTTCTTCATTTTTATCAGCGTTTAGCGGAATAGGATCTTTATTAAAGAATTGAACTCATCTTTTCAAGTTATCCTATTATTCAAAAACAATTATGTGTCCAGTCGAGAAACCAAATAGCACATATCACAAAGTATATTGAGCAACTAAACCATCCAAAGTCATTGACTAATCATATTGACTTCTAACTACTGTGAATTGGCTTTCAGGTGAGCTGGTCCCCAACGATTTGGTGCTAGATCTGCTGAGGGAGGCGATGTTGAAGCACGCCGACAAGGCGCGTGGGTTCCTCATCGATGGCTATCCTCGCGAGAAGAGTCAAGGCATTGCCTTCGAGCAGACCATTGCACCGGCCAGTGTGAGTTCTGTTATCATCTCAACATAGAATTTGTATAAAAGTAGAAAGATTCAATGGTAGGCCACTAACATAACACCAAAAAAGAGGAAAGCCTAAAAACTTACTCACAGACGAAGGGAGAGAAAAAGAGAGTAAATAAGACGGGTGAAAGAGAATAATAATAGGTAAGAAATCTGTGCTTTATTCTGATGATTGGTTTATCTTGCACAAGGCTTTGGTCTGTCTAGCAGTTGATGCGTGGATGCCATTTGAATTTAATTGTTATAGATGATAGTCTTTGCAAGTCACTGGAGTCACTCATGTCCATGAGTAGGTAGTACTGAAAGTAGAGTTTGTTTTATACCTCGAGGTACCACAACGAGATATTAAAACATAGACTTTACCAGCTGCCTTTTCCTGCGCAGATCGTAAACGCCCAATCGAGGGAATGGGCGGAAATCTTAGAAATCATATTACAGGTGATGCGGATAGCAAACCATCCCTACTTTAATTCCTCTTTCCATCTATAGACCTCTAGGTCTTATTTCCTAAGCCCTGTCTACTCCGTAAGGGATAAAGACGTGATTCATGTATGTATGTACAGATAAAGAGAGACTTTCACAGAGCATGTTCCAGTCCTAACTCTTACTTATATGCTAAACAATACACTCCAATATTTCAGGTGATTCTCTACTTCGAAGCTACGTCAGAGACTTTGACGAAGAGGTTGTTAGGTCGCGCGGTCAGTTCAGGCCGCGCTGACGACAACGAAGAGACCATCAAGTTGAGGCTCAAGACCTTCCTTGACAACAACGACCAGGTGCTAGCGCAGTATCCTGATAAATTGAAAAGGGTGAGTGTCAAGTTCAAATGCAAGCCTGGGTATCTTCTAGACCTAGGTAGAGGAAGAGGTGTGTACATAGCGAAGCTGTGAGTATGTTCCAGACTTAGGTAGCGGAAGAAGTGTGAAGATGCGTAGCCGAACTGTGAAATGGTGCAAAGTTCTAAATGCACATTGGCTGCGTATCTTCCAGACTTAGGTAGCGGAAAAGGTGTCTACGCACAATAAATAAATGTGAAATGAATTGAGCTTCCGACATAAATGAGCTAGGAAGCTGGGTAGTGCTATGAGGCATTGCATTGTATTGTGATGCAGTGAACAGGTGTAGAGATGAACGCTGCGTGGGGCGTAACGTACGTACTCTTTTCAAGGTGTGGTGTGGCTAAACTGGAGGGGCTTTCGCACATATTCCTCGCTCACATCCCTCGCGCATTTCTGATTGTCCAATGGCAATCAATGCTAAAAAATGACGAGGAAAGCAATTGAAAGCTGAGATTAGACAAATGTAGCTTTACTAGCTTCTGCCCGCGTAGAATTAGACTTGAAAAACTGATGACGTTGCGACTCTAGGCGGCTACGACCTTTGACGTGTTTATCGGTATCCCGCGGGAAGTATACAATTTTCCGGTATAAAAAGTAGCTTACGTTTTAATCTAGGGTACGAGCTATCTCCATTCCAAGTTTGGTGCAAATCCGTCCATTTTGGCGTGAAGAAGGAACAAACAAACACGCTCACATCCTCACAACTTTCGCGTTGATAATATTAGTAGGATAGTGGTTGACTGGCCATCTAATGTTCCCAAAATTTTTCAGATAAACGCCGAGCAGTCCGTAGACGCTATCTTCGACGAGGTGCAGAAGATCTTGGACCCGATCGTCGCCGCCTAACCCCGCCCCCTGTAAAGTGTACATACCCGCCCCTAATTTTAAATATTCGTTGAGTAATAAATATGTTTTTATTCTGTTACTATGATTTTGAATGCCTAGAACCACGTGACCAAATGAGAATAGGAATTACAATTGTCATTCTCTCTGGAAACTGAGGTAGTCCTTGGAGCTGTGAATGACCGAGTTGGAAAAACTTATGGGGACAACTGGAAAGTATTCCAAATTGTCCTAAAAAAATTGAAATTTGGGGCTATGGTAGTTCGAAGCCCAACTAATAAAATAAATCGAAAAATAAATGAGACAAATCTTAGGAATCATGTTATGGTAAGTATAGACGATGCGGCTAGCCCATCACTATTTTGATTCCGCTTTCCACCTCATTCCCACAATCATGCTTAACGTGGTCTTGAGGTATTGATACTCCTTGGTTTGCCCCAAAAAGACATGATTTATGTACGTATGTATATTATAATAAAGTGGTTTCAAGACGGACAAGCACCTTTGTGGCAAGCACGTAGTCCACAGATTAGAGAGATATAGTAGTAACATAGTCAAGACCCTAAACCGAAGAGCATGTATGAAGATATTGATAAGGATGAAACGAAACAAGTATGTCAGGATTGTAGGCAAACGGAACACTAGGTAGTCTCTGCCTACGCCGCCTATGGGAAAGAGGGATGATGGTATGACTGTGTGTATTTGGTTAAAGTTACCTATGTCCCTATGTCTGCTTATATCTTCAAAACTACACAACGGATTTTGATGCGGTTTTTTTAATAGATAGAGTGATTCAAGAGGAAGGTTTTTATGTATAATTCTACGCAGACGAAGTCGCGGGCAGAAGCTAGTAATCTATAATACAGGCAATAATCACAATATAATATAAGTCATTAACTTAAGCTTTTCGCCTATACAGAAACTTTGTAGAAAAAAATTCAACGCTACGTCTTCAAAATTTGAACCGAAAGGTTCGCCAAAAAGTTTTACACAGTTTTTGACGACCACCGTCAACGTCACACGAGCCATGGCGCAGCGTAACCGAGAAGAAGCTGAAATCTAGCAACAATCTCAAGGCACCGATGGGGCTGCAATAATCTTCCCTAAAACCCCCTGACAAAATAAACTGTGATGAACGAGAAACAACGCTGCCGATCCTGTAACTTACCCATTACAGACGCCTTGCCACCATGCCCCTTGCGATGCAATTCACCGAGGTGCAGGTCCTATAAGAATAGAGCGCAGGTAAAGGCATTAGTATACTGTTCCTTTCCTCAAATCATGATTAACTTTGTTCTTGGATTTTACTTTCTTCCATGCTGGTCTGAGAGTAAAGAAAAATCATGAAATGTACCAGTTACTTCTCGTTCCATGTAGGTGGTAAAAGCCCATCGATAACGGGTGAAATTCTTAGGAATCATGCTATAGGCGATGCGGCTAGCAACCCATCACTATTTTGATTCCTTTTTCCACCTATGCCTACAATCATGCTAAACGTGGCCTTTAGGTTTTGTTACCTCAGGCTCTGTTTACCCCGTAAGGGATGTAGACGTGATTTGTGTTTATGGAAAGGTTTTGCGATTTGCAAAGCTTGCGATGTAAGTAAAAAAAGTCTCTTCCCGCGCAGAATGGGTGGAAATCTTGGGAATTACGCTATAATTTGATTCCATTTTCCATTGGTCTTGTCACCTTGGGCTCTGTCGACCCCGTAAGAAATAAAGACGTGATTTGTGTATGTATGTATGTCGTACCGTATACGTATCTATCAATTCATTAGGGTCTCAGAATATTACAAATTAATCAAAGTTCTTTCGATTGTTCATTGGTTTGGCAAAATGGAAATGCCCTTGTATTCTAAAGAAGTGGGTCTATAATTATTTTAGTAGTTTCAATACATCTTAACTGTTCTTGCAGCTGTATTAGCAAAGTTTTATCACTAATTCGATATCCATTAGGAATTGCTTCCATGCTGGTCTTGGAGCAAAGAAAAACATTTGTAGAATGTAACAATTGATTCTCATCATAGTAAAAGCCCTTCGAGGAAATGGGCATAAGAATCGTGATTTTTAGAGGTGATGCGGCTAGCAACCCATCACTATCTTGATTCCCCTTTCCACCTATACGCCCACAATCATGCTAAACGTGGCCTTTAGGTCTTTTTACATAGACTGTCTGCCCCGTAAGGGATAAAGACGTGATTGGTGTGTGTGTATTAGGAATGAAACAGTCAAACTTTAATACGTTAATGGTTTCCTTCAGACTCAGATCGACCCATCAAAGACTCCTATCATATGGATCCTGGGTGGCCCGGGGTCCGGCAAGGGAACACAATGCGACAAGATCATCGCCAAGTATGGCTTCGTCCACGTCTCCACCGGGGACCTGCTTCGCGATGAAGTGCGCAGTGGCTCTGGGCGAGCCAAGTGCCTCGCTGCCATCATGACACGGGGTAAGTGTACTAGCATCATCAGCAAGACAGTTACAATCATTATCGTATATCGTATCTTCTTCTTCTTGAGGTGCTATCTCCTACCGGAGGTCAGCTATCACGTTATCTGACCAAAGTACTGCAGCTTGCGTTTCTTGACAGTTTTCATCACCAGTTGTCATCGCCAGTTTCATCAAATATTATATGTGGTGTCAATATTTGAGCAAGTGTGGTTTGTTTTAAATACCCGTGTAAATGTTTTTCAGGATTTCTCATTATGTTATTGGGTTTTTTTTTTTATATGAATAGGAAGGCAAACGAGCAAGTGGGTCACCTGATGGTAAGTGATCACCACTGCCCATAGACACCCGCAACCCCGGAGGGATTGCAGATGCGTTGCCAACCTAGAGGACTAAGATGAAATGCCTCTTGTGCCCGTAATTTCCCCGGCTGTCTTACTCTCCGCACCGGAACACAGCAGTGCAAGCACTGCTACTTAGCGGCAGGAATAGCGAGTAAGATGGTGGTAGCGATCCGGACGGACCTTGCACAAGGCCCTACCACCCTAAAACAACACAATGGTTGGACAATTACGCTTAACGTGGCATTCAGGGCTTGTTACCTAAGGTCCTGTCCGTTATTTAGTAAATTAGTTAACCGGTGGCTAATATCCGACTTGGGGGGGGGGGGGGGCATGTTGAGGGTTGGGGCCCACCTGTCGCAACTCATGCGCCCGACTTGCGGCGGGTGCTTGGGCACCCTGAGTGCTACTCCCTGTATCCCTCTGACCTCTAGGGGCATAGCAGAGGGTACTTGGGATGTGGCGGCGCTTCGTCGGGGCCTTCAGGCGTAGTGCCTTCGGGCATTTGAGGATCACGGTGCAGGGAAACTGATGGGGTTAGCTCTGCAGCTGCCCACTAAGTAACCCCTCCCGCCGTGACCCTACACGGCTTGGAGGTGGCGAACAGTGCGGTAATATTGCACCTATCCCGGATGCGCCCCACGCCCTGAGAGAGAGGAAGGAGTAAGAGATTCCGAAGGGGGTGGCACCCGGGAGCAATGTCGTACCTCTTATGAGGGTACGGGGTGAGGGGAAGCTAATGGGAGGCATACCCGGATGCGCCCTAAACCCCAAGGAGGAAGCAACGGCGGCGGCGATGCCGTCGTTGGGCACTATTCCTCGGGACGACTTCGTAAGAGGTTCGGGGGGTAGACTCACGTTGACCTCGTTTCAACGTGCAATCGATCCTTGCGCAGACGAGGGGGGAAAGGCGAACTCTGTGCTTGCACCACTCGCCCGTACCCTTGAGGCCTGCGGGAACGGTAACGGGGCATTACCTACCTGCATTGCACGGTCTCATTGTCGAAGGGAAGAGGGGCCCAACGCACGGGCCTTCCCCTTCTTGGCGCGGTCCTGGCAAAAGCCGGGGCCACCGGGGAGGTGTTTGTGGTGAAACTCTAGTGGCATCCCACTGCGTCCCCGTCACATCGGATTGAGGCAACGCCGGAGAGTTTTTAGGCATCCTCGTGCCTAGGGCATTCATAAAGATTTCCTCTCCGTTAAAAAAAAGAGGTCCTGTCTACCATGTATATGGTTATTATAGCCCGTGTTGAATAATGGAAATTATCTTCTCAAGTTTTTCTTTTATCCATATACAGTTTAGTATCCAACAGAGAAACCAAATTACACTTATCGCAAAGTATAGCAACCAAAAAGCTAAATCTTGATTAAAATTGGCTAGGCTCATAGAATCTTCTAACCATGGTTCCTGGCTTTCAGGTGAGCTGGTCCCCAACGATTTAATGCTTGAGCTGCTGAAAGAGGCGATGTTGAAGCGCGCTGACAAGGCGCGCGGCTTTCTCATCGACGGTTACCCTCGCGAGAGGAGTCAAGGCCTCGCCTTCGAGCAGACCATCGGGTCACCCGCTGTGAGTCCGCATGTTATCAACATAGAATTGGTATAGCAGCAGATAGATCCAAAGGCAGGCCAGTAACATAACGTCAAGAAAGGGAGAAGTATAGAAGCCTACTCACAGACGAAAGGAGAGAGGAATAAGAGTAAATGAAATAGATTAAGAAGTCTGCACTTCATATATCATTACCCCCAACTTATTTCTGGTTTACTTTGAATAACGTTTTTATTATGAATTGACAGTCTAAGAATAGATACTTAGATGGTATTTCAATTTAATACTCTATAGACGATAGATACATACGTACATGTATATCACGTCTATATCCCTTGCGGAGTAGGCAGAGCCTAAGGTAACAAAATCTTAAGGCCACGTTTAGCATGATTAAGGGCTATATAGGTGGAAAGGGAAATCAATATAGTGATAGGTTGCTAGCCGCATCGCCTGTAACATGATTCCTGAGACTTTCGCCCATTCCCTCGGTGGGCTTTTACTATCGATTACTTAAAAAAATGACTTTCTATGAATACATAGAATACTTTACATTTTAAAAACGATTAGAATGAAGAACAAGGTAATTATATAGAATGTACCAGTTGCTTCTCTTCGAGGGAATGGGCCAAAATCGTAGGAATCATGTTATGGCCGATGCGTTTAGCAACCCATCACTATTTTGATTCCACTTTCCACTTACGCCTACAGTCTTGCTACCTTAGGCTCTGTGTACCCGGCAAGAGTTTTCTATTCTAACTCTTACTTATAAAGGAGACGCTAAAAACCGTCCTACAATTATAGTATATCTGCAATTTCAGGTGATCATTTACTTCGAAGCTAAGCCCGAGACATTGATGAAACGGTGTTTACAGCGCGCAGTCATCTCGGGGCGCATTGACGACAACGAGGAGACTATCAAGCTGAGGCTGAAGACCTTCTTCGACAACAACGACCAGGTGCTAGCGCAGTATTCCAGTAAATCACGAAGTGTGAGTATCATCACTACATAGTATAAAACAAAATCGCTTTCTCTGTCCCTATGTCCCTATGTCCCTATATATGCTTATATCTTCAAAACTACACAACGGATTTTGATGCGGTTTTTTTTAATAGATAGAGTGATTCAAGAGGAAGGTTTTTATGTATAATTCTACGCAGACGGAGTCGCGGGCAGAAGCTAGTATGTATATATAATTCTTTATTGGACATAAAACACAAGAAAAAGATGAATACAGGACAACACACATGCACAAAGGCGAACTGATCCCTTAAAGGGATCTCTTCCAGTTAACATATATACATACATCACGTCTATCCCTTACGGGGTAGACAGAGCGTAAGATAACAAAACCTTAAGGCCACGTTTAGCATGATTAAGGGCGTGTACCTAGGTGGAAAGGGATATCAAAATAGTGATGAGTTGCTAGTAGCATCGTCTGTAACACGATTCCTAAGACTTTCGCCCATTCCTTCGATGGGCTTTTACCATCTGCGCGGGAAGAGAAGCAACTGGTAAATTCTATGTGTTTTCTTTACTCCCAGACCAGCATGGAAGAACCTGTTAACGTTTGAACCATTGACAGGACATAAGTCGCACCCTTCGTGGAAGAAAGACGTAAGTCCTGTAGAGCCTTAATAGGACTTACGTCTTTCTTCCACGAAGTGTGCGAAGTATTAAGCAAGAGTAGACACACAGAAAAAGAAAAAGAACCGGTCGTAATGTAAAATAGCCCTAAATGCCTAAATTTTAAATAATGTAAGATATACCTAATAATAAACTACACACACGCACACACACACAAATCACGTTATAGTGGTGCTATAAGAGATACCTTCATACCGAATTACCAAACTTCTAGGACGCTCGACACTTTATTATAATTTTATAATATATGGTAACATCTTTTCTAATTACTGTCTTCCATGCTGGTCTGGGAGCATAGAAAAAACATAGAATGTACCAGTTGCCTCTCTACCCGCGCAGATGGTAAAAGCCCACCGATTTATTATAATAGGAATCATGTTATAGGCGATGACCCATCACTATTTTGATTCCATTTTCCACCTAAACGCCCACAATCTTGCTAAATGTGGCCTGTAGGTACCTGTTACCTTAGGCACTGTCTACCCCGTAAGGGATAAAGATGTGATTTGTGTGTGTGTGTGTACGCGTTCTTGAGAAAATGGGTATTGACACACACACAGACAACGAAGTGAGCTTGGGTTCTTTTTTCCTTTGGATCCTAAAAATTATGAGGAAAACAGTTGTGCCAACGCGTTAGACAACTCTTGTATTAACTGGTCAACTAAGGTTCCCGAATTTTTTCAGATAAATGCTGAACAGTCTGTAGATGCGGTCTTCTGCGAGGTGCAGAAGATCTTGGAACCTATCGTCGCACGCCTCGCCGCCTGACCTCGCCCCCTGTGCACACCCGCCCCTCATTTTAAACATTCCTTGAATAATAAATATGCTTTAATTCTGTTACTAGATAGGTAAATGTTTTTACTCAACCCTTGAGACCACCATTTACTTTGATATGGGTGCTAAAGCCGGGTACAGTCGAGTTGTCTAATATTTATAGAACCAACCGTTCAAAAATATGTACACAGACCTTATTTTCTGTTACATAAGAAGCGTGTTTAGATATTTTTGAACAGTTGGCTGCATAGCAAAACTTGGGTATGGCAAAAGAAGCATAAAAGTAGAATAAATGCAGTATAAATGAGAGCGATAAGATGTGTGGAAGGTGTATCACTGAAGGATAGAATAAGGAATAGTGTGATAAGGGAACGTGCGGGTGTGAAACAGGATATAGTGACTAGTAAAAAAGTATGCTTAGTTGGTTTGGTCACGTAGAGCGGATGGATGAAAGTAGACTAACTAAACAGATCTATATGGGGAGTGTGAATGGTTGCGTTGGCAGAGGAAGGCGTAGTCCAACGTTCCGAGACTAAATGGGAGACGTTTTGGAAAAAGGTCAGGTCAGGAGTACCCGAAACCGACGAGCATGTATGAAGAGATTGATGAATGTGGATGAAGCGAAATAAGTATGTCAGTATTGTAGCAAGTGGAACAAAGTAGTCTCTGCCTACCCCTGTGGGAAAGAGGCGTGACGGTATGTATGTATGTGGCTGCAGTGAGATTGGATAACTCGACTGTACTCGTCTGCTAGCAGTAACCGCAACTGTTGCAAGGCTATTGGGTGGTACACCTAATTCCGTCCACCCGGAATAAATGCTGCGTTATTTCGAATTACTGATTATTGTTTTGATACAAAAATCGGTAATAAAAAAAATCTAGATGTCACTGAAAATTAGAACAGAAAAATCCGAAAAATAAAGCTATGGCCTGGAATTGAACCCGGAGCCTCGTCATTACGTGACGCGTGCTATACATCTACACCACCCATAGCAGGTGGGTAGTCTTCGAATTTTTCTACATGTTACTAGCTGTCACGTGACCTTGTTACTATGCGATTTTTTGTCGCTAAGCGTCATCGGTTTGAATAATGTGTCTGTACGACACAATTACAAACTCCCGTGGAACATCTGCCAGGCAGCGCTTGACATTTGCCCCCTAGTGAATCCCTGGCTTAAAACTCCAAAGTTCAAGAAGGCCTGTCAAAGAGTATTGATAACAGTTACCAGTTTTCAAACTGTCAACGTCACGCAGAACTGCCATGGCGTAACGTAAGAAGAAACTCCAAACTAGTACGGCCGCCACTAAGGGAGAATAGAATAACTCCAAACTAGTAATATAATTGCCTCAAGACACCGATGGGGCTTTACTTCCCTAAAAACTCCCTGAACAATAAAAAGAGATGAACGAAGAACAAGTCTGCCAGCCGTGTGACGTGCCTATCACCGACAAAGTGCCACCATGCCCGTTGCAATGCAAATCACCGAAGTGCAAGTCTTATAAGGAAAAGGTACACTTTCATCTTGTCACTTTGGGTTTGATACTTGAACCAGCCAGGCTCCTATTTCACCAACTCGACAATTATCGGTGACGAGTGATAATTCGACATTCAATGCGTAGTCAATATTATTATTATTATTTAAAATAATACACTAGCAGCTCTTTGAGCTGATACAATTGTATATCTATCACTACACTTGTGTTCTCTGACTCTTAAAATGAATATCTAGTCTATTTTTAAAACTGTTCACTGAAGGTGCACTTATCACAAGTTCGGGGAGTGCGTTCCACGAGTTCACAACACGGTTAGATAGGAAATGTTTTCTGGGGTTGCTTCCACTTGGCTGCTTGATCAGTTTTAAAGAATGCCCTCTCAAACGTGTATTTCTACTAATATTGAACATGTTTCTTATGTCTGGGACGTTGTAGTGGTCATGTAAAATCTTATATGTCTCGATAAGATCACCCAAGCCATATATGAAGCAGATATGAAGCCAAATGGCGTAGAATCGTGTCGAGTTTTGTAATGTTAGGGTCGCCGCACACACGGCGAGGCCGTCGTTGGGCATTCCTCGGGAGGACTTCGTAAGAAGTTCGGGGGGCGGACTCACGTTGACCTCGTTTCAACGTGCAACCGCTCCTTGCGCAGACGAGGGGGGAAAAGGCAAACTCGGTGCTTGCAACGCTCGCCCGATCCCTTGAGGCCAGCGGGAACGATAACGGGGCATTACCTACTTGCATTGCACGGTCTCGTTGTCTAAGGGAAGCCGGGCCCAGCGTACGGGCCCTCCCCTTCTTGGCGCGGTCCTGGCGGAAGCCAGGGCCACCGGGGGGGCGTTAGTGATGAAACCCTATAGTGGCATCCCACTGCGTCCCCATCACACCGGATTGAGGCAACACCGGAGAGTTTTTAGTTCGGGCATACCCCTTCGGGGGGAGTCCCACATAACCCTCGGCATCCCCGTGCCTAGGGCATCCATAAAGATTTCCTCTCCGTTAAAAAAAAAGGGTCGCCGCACACAGGCCACAAAAAACGCCGCCACCGGCATATTTCCTGTAATTTTCATACATTTTATATGGACTCGCCGCACACGGTTGACGCCGGTGGCTGCCCAAATAAGGGAACAAATCTGTAAGAAAAAAAAATGTTACCCTATCAACGTTTCCCTATTATTCACTGCAGATAATACTTATAGAATATATTTAAAACTAAAAACACACATTTTATATATATTCCCAACAACTTATAACACAATGCCGCCTTTTTTCTAGGTGACCATGACGATATATTTCTTCAACAAAAAATATATCGTAGTTACAATTATTATTATCATTAATTTGGTATTCTTTAATTTTCCCACATGTCCTTTCTGTCTAAGAAAACAGCCAAACTTTAAAACATTAATGGTGTCCGTAGGCTAGTATTGACTCTTCGAAGACACCTATCGTATGGATCTTAGGCGGTCCGGGGTCCGGCAAGCGCACACAATGCGAGAAGATCATCGCCGAGTACGGCTTCATCCATCTCTCCTCCGGCGACCTGCTTCGGGAGGAGGTGCTCTGCGACACCCCGCGGGCCAAGTGTCTCAATGCCATCATGTTACGGGGTATGTGCAACGGCATCATCAGCAAAACAGTTTCAATCATCACCGCCGTCGACCTCATTATTATTATCACCGTATAAGTACCTAAGTACATAAATACCTAAGATGTTTACACAAAAGCGTGGTGTTTCTTTCTAAAAAGATCTACATTTGCTAAGGCGAAATTATCTCTTATGAAAGACCTTTCGATACTCTTTTATGCTAAACACTGCTTCAGTTGTTTCTTTACTCCCGATTATGCCAAATTGCCGACTGCAATAACGACTGTTTTATCTTAAATTCTCATAGCATCGGTTACTGCTGGGCTATAGTCCGTATAGAATAATCGAACTTGTTTTTCAAGGTATCCTTTTATCCATATGGCTACCTACAGTTCTGTGTCCAGCAAACCAAATTGCACTTATCACAAAGTATATCGACCAATCAAATCATCCGAAGTCTGGATATTAAATTTGGCTTTATGGCTCGCTGTGGATTCTGATTTTCAGGTGAGCTGGTCCCCAACGATTTGGTAATAGATATGCTGAAGGAGGCGATGTTGCAGCACGCTGAGAAAGCACGTGGCTTCCTCATCGATGGCTACCCTCGCGAGAAGAGTCAAGGCATTGCCTTCGAGCAGACCATCGCACCGGTCTCTGTGAGTCCACGTGAATCAATCAACAGAGAATTGGTATAACATTCAATGGTAGGACAGAGTTAATATAACCGCAAGAAAGTGGAAACTCTAGAACCTCACTCACAGTAATAATTTGGTATACCTTGAATCAGGCTTTTACCTGTATCTGTTTAAGTAGTAGTAGATATGTGGATGCCATTTAAAAATACCATTATAGATAGTTCTTTGAAAGTCATTGACTTCACTCATGTCAATGAGACAGTAAGAAGGTACAGCTTATTTTGTGTCCCCTACTTTCGAAAGACATGTTCCGTTACTAACTCTTAAATATATCTTACAATTATCATTATAACGTTTCTCCAATATTTCAGGTGATCCTATACTTTGAAGCTAAGTTCGAGACTTTGGAGAAGCGGTTGTTGAGTCGCGCGGTCACCTCAGGGCGCCCTGACGACAATGCGGAGACTATCAAGTCGAGACTTAAGGTCTTCTTCGACAACAACGACCAGGTGCTAGCGCAGTATTCCGATAGATTGATAAGGGTGAGTGTCAAGTTCTTAATGCACATTGACTGATCTTTCATATTTAAGGGGCTGTCCATTAATCACCCCCCCCCCCTTCCCCCATCCAAAATCACGTATTTTAGTACCTACAAAGATTTTAAAATTTTTAGAATACTATCTTTAAATACAGGTATAAAAGGCGCGTGGACTTCGTTCGTTGCCTGGCAACGGCGAGTCAAGGTCACACTACACCCCCCGCCCCTCTTGTGATATGTCGTGATTTTTGCCGAACCCCTCCCCCCCTTTCTGAGCCTCACGTGATAATAGCCCCTAAGTAGCGGAAGACGTGTGAGGAATGCGTTGCGAAGCTGTGAAATGGTACAAGAGTTCCCATCATAGATGAGCAAGGAAGCTCTGTGCGCAACGATACTCGTACCACATACCACAGTATATATATAAGCTAAAGCAGTAAGGAACCTACGAACAAATCGGTTGAAACGAAACACGCACACAGGCGCGCGCTTTACACGGCCCCTAAGGGGACCTCGTCCACTCCGCTCAGGCTCAAGTCCGCTTAGGGGCCGTGTAAAGCGCGCGCCTGTGTGCGTGTTTCGTTTCAACCGTTTTGTTCGTAGGTTCCTTACTGCTTTAGCTTATATATATATATACTGTGCTCGTACATAGCGATGCCGTGAAAATTTGTGCAGATGAATGTACGTAACGTAGGTACTCTTTCTTGTAGGTGTGGAGGGCCTCTCGCATATATTCTTTGCTCACATCGCTCGCGCACATTTTCTGGCTTATGTTTACGTAAACCTCGATCTACTAAGCCCATTTCCACTGACACATCACTGACAGCTTGCCAATTGAAGGAACCTCACACAACCTTGGTGAAGGGGTGCGAGTCGGGTTACCTCCACGTGTGATCTAGAGCTGCGGTTCGTTTTTGGATCCGTCCGGGGGGAAGAGCAGTGCTTGGTCCGGTGCACCCTGGGCATCGGCTAATGATTTCCTGGCAGTTCCCGACGGATATCATTAACCGTTGGCTAAGAGCCCGACAGGGTCTTTGACCATTACCGTACAACGTTGCCGACATTTTGTCACAAGATTTTTGAATTATATTTTTACCGCACTGACATTGGCCCAAGCCTTACGGCCGCCATTAAGGAGAGAAGAAGAAGAACCTTGGTGAATAAAAATCTATTGTGACTTTTCACTCATTGATCAGTTTGAAGTTCTTCAGGTTGGATAATGGCTTTTAATGTTCACTGCACGGGTTAGGTTCGTAAGGACTAGATTACATAACGACTCTATAAGCAAAACGTCTTAGTTGCATAAGGTCTTGGTAAGCACAATGTCTTTTTTGCAGAATGCCCTAGTGAGTAGAATGTCTTAGTTGTTCGATCGACAACTATAGCATAACGCCTGAAGTTGCAAAATGACTAATAGAGTTTACGTCCAAGTTATTAATAAGTCTTGATTGTAAAACGACGCATAAGGAAAAGTGTCTGGATAGCATATGGTCTTGGTAGCAAAACGTCATGATTGCATACCGGCTAGGTAATATTAGATGAATTTAATCTTTATAGGGACGACTAGTTATCGAAGAGTTCCTTCACAAACTACGTTTGAGTTTTTCTTGTCATTCAACCATCTAGTCGTTATGCCATTTAGACGTTATTAATGTTTGACGATATGCCTACCTAGTCGTTTTGCTATTACAACATTTTGATATTAGGGCGTTATACAAACAAGACGTAATAGAACTAAGTCCAATCTTAAACCCGGGCATTCTACTATTAAGACGTTTGTACAATTAGACATTTAGCTGCCAAGACCTTATGTAACTAAGTCGTTTTGCTTATAGAGTCGTTATGTAATCTAGTCCTTACGAACCTAACCCCACTGCACGTCTAGCACGAAAGCGCACAAGAGTCGCGTCGCGCGAGGATAGATTGCCCGTCTTTTTCTTGCTGTTCGTTCTAGAAGGAGACGACTTTCGTGCGTTCTCGTGCTAGCCGGGCTGGTCACCTAATGTTCCAGAAAATTTCAGATAAACGCGGAGCAGCCAGTAGACGCAATCTACGGCGAGGTACAGAAGATTCTGAACCCGATCGTCACTAGCGTCGCCGCTACCCGACAAAAATGTTAAATGTTCCTCGAGTAATACTTTTTTTCATCTGTTACTGTGATTTAAATTCGTTTTTGTTAATGAAAAAATACAAGTAGGAATTAAAAACAAATTTTTGTTACCCTTTCCACCTATACGTCCACAATCAAGCTAAACGTGGCCTTTAGGTCTTGTTACCTTATGCTCTGTCTACCCCGTAAGAGATAAAGACGTGATTTATGTGTGTATGTGTAAAAACGAATAAAATAAAGTAATTAAAAAACAGGGACCCTTGGCATTGTACCACAGACGCTGGCAGCATTCCCCCTTTGGACAGCGATACTAGTACGCTCATCGATAGTATCGATGGAGCTATATTACCAAAAATTGAATTGATACTAGTACGCTGTCAAAGCAAGCTGCCAAGGATCCCACGACGCCATCCTAAACTGGCAAAAGGGCAGCGCCGGAGTGGTTTTGTGGGTATACTCCCCCCGCTCCTTAATTGAAAAACTTCCGAGCGGAAAAAGGCCGGGAGAGAGAGTCCCACATAACTGTCCTGAGCCTCCCCAGGCGTGGGGTACTCGCAAAAGAGTTTCCACTCCGAGAAAAAAAAATCACGGGCACTTTTTCTTGCCGATGGTCCAGTTTGTTCACCTGGTTTTCGACGGACCGTCTTAATAGACTACAGGCCCATGTCCAAAAAATGTGGGTCATATGAAGCATCAGGTGACGTATATAGGACGATATAAGAGCATAAAGTAATAAGATTCAGCACTATGCCGTCACTTGTGAGCTGTCCAACTGAGTGCTGGTGAGAATTCAAAAGTGCAACCCTCGATTTTTTCCCCTTGTCGCATGATTTTTGTACGGCGTTGCGGAATAATGGATTAGAAGCTGTATTGAAACCGTATGAAACTGATGCCGTACAGAATGAAATGACCAAATTTACCCTGGAAATCGTCAGAAAATCAAAAAAAATTACCGACTTTGTGGCGCACCATTTGTACGGTTGTAGTATTAGGTTTGTAGTATTAGATAGGTTAGGTTAGTTAGGTAGCTCCTTCTGTCCGAAGGGCAAACCACCCCGGAATAGGAGTAGCGGGGCTCGTCGTATTTTGTTTCAATTTCTCAAATTCCAGCACTACTATGGTGGTATGATTCCCACCCTACCCCCAGGGGTAATGGAGGTATGGTGGGTCTGAAGGGGTAATTTCGCACATTGATTCCGAAAAACTCAGAGGCGCGAGCCTATATAAAAGAGCTTTTTAATTTATATCATCTTAACAGGCAGTTTTCCATGCTGGTCTGGGAGCAAAGAAAAAACGTAGAATGTACCAGTTGCTTCTCTACCCGCGCAGATGGTAAAAGCCCATCGAGGGAATGGGCGATTATAATAGGATTCATGTTATAGGCGATGAGGCTAGCAACCCATCACTATTTTGATTCGATTTTCCACCTATACGCCCACAATCTTGCTAAATGTGGTCTCTAGGTACCTGTTACCGTAGGCTCTGTCTACCCCGTAAGGGATAAAGACGTGATTTGTGTGTGTGTGTGTGTGTGTGATCTTAACAGTATTTGTGCGAGCGCGGGATTCAAACCCACGACCCTCTGTTGTCGTGGTCAAACGCTAATCCTACTAATATTATAAACGCGAAAGTTTGTAAGTATGGATGTATGGATGGACGTTTGTAACTCTTTCACGCCAGCACGTCTGGACAGATCTGGATGAAATTTTGAACATAGATATAGTCTGGAATAACACATAGGCTACTTTTTATCCCGGAAAATTGCATAATTTCTGCGGGATAGCGATAAACGAATCCTACGCAAACGTAGTTGCGGACAACAGCTAGTGGTAAATATTTGAAAAAGTAACTGCACCTATAAACACCAAATAATAAAACAAATTCTTAACTAAACAACTGGTTATGTATAATAAATTTAAAAAGTCGCAAAATTAGCCTAACTCGCTTCAACTTCGGCCGGGGTCTCCGGCATCGGGCACGTTGTAGGGGGGGTTACGATGGGGGTCGAAGTGACGGCTGGAGCCGAAGACACGCACGGGGGTCGCACTTCCGCCTCTAGTTTTTGAATCTTCTCTACCGTCTCGATGTCTGATAATATCTCCTTAAGGGTTGACGCCAGGGCTTTGGGGTTGCCACTGCTATCCAACTGAAAATTAACCAGGGTTTTGGATTGAGTCGCATCGAGCACCACTGTCCAAACTTCTCGCTCACATCCCCAATAATGTACTTTTTCATTCATGTTTATTCGAAACACGGCAACTGTCAAATGCATTAAGAATCTATAGACCTACCGCCTAAATGCGTCCTCGCCCGCCCGGCATAGGGGCGCGGGGTGTGACGGCAAAGGGGAACGAGAGCGGAGCGGGCGGCAGGAGCACTACCCGCTCGCACCTCTCTCGGTCCTCGTGTAGAAGCACTGTAAAGCCAAGTCTCACCGTGATGACGTGTCCCCCGAACCGTTTGTGTACGTTTTTGACCTTGTGCGCCGCCTGTCTGACAATTTGCCGCGCCGCATTGATCTCAGACTCTGGCCGTCCAAGCTCCGAGAGCTTGTTCTGCAATCTCGTTGCCGCCACCTGTCACAGAGATCACTCTTTAAACTTATCATCTGACGTCAGACCCGGCTCAAGGTTGCGTGAAGCGAGCACAGCTGCGGCTCTAGTCGTCAGATGGCTACTGGTTTCTAAGAAGCTGGTAGAAACCATTGATCAAAGGGCCGCCTGAACGCAACCTCGCTTTATTTCGATTCTGGGGACATGCTCACATACTGTTTAGCTGTCGTCAAGTCAGGGGAAAATCATAGTCGCATAGTGAAAGGAAATCCTCTCGAAGTCCTGTGCAATCATTTCATCACACAATCGTGTTGTACTAACAGTCACTACACATAATACAAATACGGGTCAATTTCAACAGTACTCATTTTTTGTATCATTTCGGTGTGATCCCTTATATGTGTTTTTATTTTAGATTTTTAAATGTCAAACGATACCGTGGACTATTTTGCAAGACATATGTAAAAGGGAACCTGAAATCTTAAATAGTTTTTGAGTTATTAGAGATCGAATTTCTAAACACACAACGGAATTATAAATGTACACCGGAATGAATGATACCTTACAACGGAATGATAAATATACACTGGGATGACAATATCAGCCCACGGGAATGAAATATAGACCACCGGAATTAAAGTAATAAACAGGGTTCCATAATCACGTCTTTTATTTAGAAAAAATACAGACAGACCTTAAGTAAGTGGCATTTTAATAGTCCTAAGAGCGAAAATTTGGTGCCGGTTGATGAATATGTTTTAAGTAGGTATTTCATCTCTTGGTAAACAACATTTCATGAATAGGTATTCATTTTGCAAACAACGTTAGGCACATCAACGATTCACAAATTAGAAATTGCATAAAACATTGGTTACCTACTTGAAAATACATCATAATTATGTTGTAGAATAGATATATGAGATTATTACCGAGGAATTATGCATGTATGTATGTATGTATGTATGTATATAACTCTTTATTGTACATAAAACACAAGACAAAGATGAATACAGGACAACACACATGCACAAAGGCGAACTTATCCCTAAAAGGGATCTCTTCCAGTTAACCTTTGAACGATTTGAATTATTTGTAAATTGATCATTTTTAGGAATGACAGGTTTGTGAAATGAATAGTTTGTAAATCGTTGTTTGTTAAGAAGTGATTGTTTGAAAAATGTTGTTTATCAAATGATGATAAACCTTCCAGTTATCAAATAATAACATTAAACATTATAAATTTATACACACAACAATGTGTCATGTTTTCAATACTTGATAGCAATACACTACGCTTTCAAGTATCGTACAGGATTTATTATGTAATTAATAAACCTGAGGTAATATTTTGTACATAATTTTGCTGATATTTTATCTCCAGTTCCTTTATTTACGTTGAAATAGTTAAAAAATTATGAAAATGAGACTTTTTGAGGTTAGAATTTTGTTTACCAAATAGGACAGGTAAGAATGACAATACCTTACATAGACAGACAAAGATAAAAATAATTCTGTCTTTAGTATTTATTGTGTAGCTGCGAAAGAATCCTACAGCGTATGTGAAAATCAACTGTCTAGCTATAACGGTATTCACGGTTCATGAGATTCACCCTGGTGACAGACAGACAGACGAACAGTGGTCTTAGTAATAGGGTCCTGTTTTTGCCCTTTGGGTACGGAAACCTAATTTTTAAACCCTTTTTGTAGCGCCCCCTGATGGCCTACAAGCGTAAATTTTATCTAAGAACATGAGCTGTGGTACAATAAAATAAGTTCAGTATTTGATTTTAGACATTATGCTACGGAACCATTTCATAATAATAAAGTGAAGCTACGTTTGATGTCATTCCGGTTTTACTACACGGGAAACACCGGAATAAATATGGTGGAATGAGAAACTCGACATAAAAATAAATATTAAAAAAAAAGTAAGCCTCGTGTTCTTAAACTAATTAAACTCTTGAAATCAGGACTACATTAGACGTGACATATATAAATTTAAAAGAAAAGCGATACAAAATATAAAAGTTATGACTAACTCCGAAATGAAACTTTTTTTGTCCCCACACCATGGCGATGAGAAATAATCATGTTTTGCTCGGAAACGTTCGTCGTTATACACGTCTACTCTCGCCGAGCGCCGCAGTTCGACTATCGCTCGGGGTGCGCGGGAGACGGAGGGGCTTAAGGGTCAAACTCGGCAAATAAATCGTTCCCAAAATTTGCCCGCGGAATGAGACCGTCTCTCCGGACGAATGTATATGCACATATTCAGAGGTTTACAAATGAGGTAAAAATCAGGTGATGTGCTTTATTTGTTACCTGTTTATATGGTAATAAAACAAAGGTAATTTTTTTTGTTGTCACGCATAGTGTTCGACTTATCCAGCATTTTGTAACTAAAACCGGCTCCGGGACAACCCACCTCGATGAGAAATACGGTCTAAATATATTTTTTTAAATGATTAAATAACATAATATTTTAATTTTAGCTGTTGCCCGAGGTAGACAATAGGGGGCTGTGTCCTAAAAAAAAAAGTTCTACATTATCAAAGCCGTCTGCACCTGCGTTTTCAGTCTTGCCATCAAAATTTACTGCTTGGGAAATTGACCCATACTCTTTATTGAACACCATAAATCAGTGGAAAAAATACAGGTCATGTCGCTTAACAGCGACCTCTACCAGACAAACAATAAGAGAAAGAAATAAGTTATTAGGTATCGGGCATGGACAACGAACTAACACACAATTCTGCACTGTTCATCTAGTCGATTTCCGTTTGTATTTTTACCAGTTCGTCTACTTAATCTAATACAGATTCGTTTCTGGGGCTTCGACGGCCGCTGCAGCGTCATGGTCGCAGTTCAACCTAACACTCTTCTTCGCTTCGCTCGTCGTCGTACCTAACACTGGCTAATGGCCAAGTGGACAGTCGGAATTGGAAACTCAGGGAAACAGATGAACGAATCTACTCATTATACGAACAGAGAACCAGACAGACCTAAACCCTAGCACATCCGTTAAAAGGTAAGTATCTCCAAGTCTTAGACCAAGTTTCTCGAAATGTTGTTTGGATAAGTATCACCAAAACTTTTAGCAGATGGTCAACATTATGCACGTTTAGCTACCATTTTATATTTAAGCTAAGTCATCATATCAGTGATATCTCTCCTCTTTCATACAAAGTAAAGCTTAGGTCACATAAACCAGTAATATCTGAGATAAACCAACCTCGTTGTCCACTTCTAGTGCGACTACTTTCTCTGGCCACTTCACCTGCCGATTGAACATACTCGACATCCGTGGATTCTTCGGGAAGCCGACCAGGATAAAGCCTTTCGCGTCTTGCTGCGTTAGCATTGCTTCCTTGATCAGGTCTACTGTCAGTTGCTGCAAAAAAGTCAGTACAGTTACTAAGATCTCGTTTATGATTTGTTTCATTCATCCTAATAGTTATTATTATAAATGAGAAAGTTTGTGAGGATGTGAGGGAGTGTGTATGTTTGTTCTTTCTTCACGCCGAAATGACTGGACGGATTTGAATCAAATTTGGAACGGGGACAGCTGGTACCCTAGATTAAAACATATGATACTTTTTATCCCAGAAAATGGCATACCTACCGCAGGATAGAGACAAACATATCAAAAGCCGTAGCTGCCTAGTAAGAGCCGTTACGCAAATAATTATTGTAGAATATACTAAAAAACCTTTCCATAAACATTGACACGTCATCTGCACGGCACAGTCCTCATCAATTTAACAGTCAGTCAACCCAAACTTTACAACCGTGGAACAGTATGCAAACGAGCTCTAAAATACCTCGGGTACATCGTCCTGTGCGCTCATACGGTCAGCTATAAGCCGTCCCCTGGCCGTGTCCTTCTCAGCCTCGGCTCGCACCAGGTCTCCGGGTCTGATCATTGTGTATCCTGTTATGTTGGAGATGGTCTGTGACACCGTTTGGTTCCCAGCCCCGGGCACGCCATTGACGAAGATGACAGGAAGATGGCGGATAGGTGTCATGTCGTACACCATATCCTCCTGGGTAAGTAGAAAGAGTGGTGAAAATTATAGAGTAAAGGTTTACGGCTTAGGCGATGTCTTCAGAAATTACTACATTTCCTCTAACTCCATTAACCGAGAGGTCTCGCTTGTTAGCTCTGTTTCTGTAAGGTTTTATTCAATTGGTATCAAACTCAAATGTTTATACAAATATGAAAAAATAAAGGAAAAAAGTTTATTCGTAAAACAACCCGCGTCTGTTCTTGATGAAGCTCCCTGAATGAAAAGGGATAGGCTATAATACTTCGAATAAATTGAAAGAAGTTGAACAAAACATTGATATCCACCCACATTTTCTTCAGACTATACCCCTGATTATGAAGCATGCAACTGCACCGAAATGTCTGGAGCTTAATAAAGGTAGTCACAGTCTGTGTCCCGTAGATAATACCTCTAAAAGGATAGGACAGCCTACATTGGTAGCCAGCAAGCAGTATGAAACGTCACAAACACAGAAGAATGTTATAACAGAAACAAACTCACGTCTTCTGGTCTTCTCGAGAAGAAGCAACCCATGTTGGCTAAGGGCTAAAATTCACTACAAGGTATATTATTAATACAATTGTAAACTAATTAATTATTAATACTCAGTAAAGTTTGTGAAATAAAATGACATTTCAATTACAAACGACAAAGTTTTGAAATAGGTACGTCTAGATTGTTGACGGTTTTCGAATTCCGGTGTCCGCGTGTTCGGTAGCCAGTGGTACAGTTTGATGTAAGTAGCAACAAACCTATTTACTAAAATCAAACAACTGAGAAATGCGAAACAGTATCCTAGTCTTGTCAAAACACTGTGTCTTAAATTAATCTATATCTATATCTATAGTAATATTATAAAGAGGAAAGATTTGTACCTATTTTTGTATGTTTGTATGTTTGTAATGAATAGGCTCAAAAAGTACTGGGCCGATCTGGATGAAATTTGGAACATAGATAGATTATAGTCTGGAATAACACATAGGCTACTTTTTATCCCGGAAAATTGCGTGATTCCCGCGGGATAGCGATAAACGAATTCTACGCAGACGAAGTTGCGGGCAACTGCTAGTCCATAATACAATAGCAGTTAGTTAAGCAACACCCGGGGTGCGAGTCGGGTTACCTCCGCGTGTGGTCAAGAGCTGCGGTTCGTTCTTGGATCCGCCCGAGGGGAAGAGCAGTACTTTTTCGGTGCACCCTAGGCATCGGCTAATAATTTCCTGGCAGTTTCTGAGGGATATCATTGACCGTTGGCTAAGAGCCCGACAGGAGGGGGTCTTTTGACCGCGTTCTACCATACAACGTTGCCGACATTTTTGCCACAAGATTTTTTAATACTGTATTTATTAAGTACTTTGACATTCTTTTCTTCAGCCCTCCGTTACGCTGGCTGTACTGAGAATTTTGTATTTAGTTTTTACATTAAATTATTGTTTAAACTTCAATAAAAGTACTTTAAATAAATACTCGCATTGTTTCTTACATTCATAAAGGGTTATACATACACACATACATACATACAATAGCCACTTTAAACGGAGCACAGATTAGCAAACGCCATGAACTCATTCGATACATAGTTATAATCAGGTCAATGCAATCATCACGTCAAGCTGTTCAATGAACTAGTCATCATGACGAGTTGTTTTGTCCTATGATACAATAATGATCCTCTTCTGTACCCAAACCTTCTCAGTGTTTCTAAAAAAGCGACCACTATAACAACTAGGCAAGAATCGCTCTTTTTTTCCACAATTCTCTTTCCGAAAACCTTCTCTCCCGTCTTTACCTACTCTAACACAAGTAATTAAAAACTAATGAATTGCTATCCGTATCCATTCAACATTTTACACGCACTCCTCATAGCATCCTTGATCACAACAGTCAGGGGCAATACAAAATGTTCCAGTGAGTCCCCTCTGCCAAAGTACTATCCCATGGAAAAATGCCATCGATCCAAGCTCGGCGTCATGGCTAAAGCCAACTACAGCTCTTTAACCAGCTGCCAGAGACTTGGCATCGAAAAGAAGGCTTTGGCATTTAATTTTGTGCCTCTTGAAGCGCTGAAGGAGATTGAGGAACATGAAAAGAAGAAGTATCGCCGAAAAGATAATGATACTAAGGTGTTAGAGCCAGTGGAATACACGTGTGAGGTGCTGAAGTGTGCGGAGGTTGATGGAGGATTGTCCTTGGTCAACGATTCTAGATACGATTATTACAGCATTTATGCTAAACCTTTCCGTAAGTACTTACCTATCACCTACATAACTATTTGTTAAAATATAATATTTTATGAGACTAACGGCTGGTTTCACCACTGTTAAGTTCCAGTTATCTGTCTGCTTCGTAGTACTACTTAAATAGAAACGGAATCAAGCAGTGCGTGGTCCAGTGCACCCTTGGCATCGGTTAATGATTTCCTGAGAGATTCTGAGGGATATCATTATCCGTTGGTTAAGAGCCCGACATGGGGGAGGGGGTCTTTTGACCGTGTTCTACCGTACAACGTTGCCGACATTTTTGTCAAAAGATTTTTGAATAGTTTACTTTGACATTGGCGCAATCATCGCATCGACCGATGGGGCCATGTTAAAGAAGAAGAAAAAGAAACGGAATCTTAGATAACTGACACTTAAGATAACTGGAATGCAACTTAACAGAGAGAGGTGAAACAGGCGCTAATTTTTCAGAGAAATGACAATCTAAAATCCGAATTAACAAAATTCAAGAAATTAGGTACCTAAATATAGATTAATGTTTTTGTACAACGAAATTTAGAATTTATGTGCAAAATTACATTTGCAATTTACCATGAGCTTTTCGGTGAAAGATAACATCGTGAGATACTTGCACACATCTGCGAAGCGATTCAATGGTGTGTGTGAAGCTCCCAATCCGACACTGCGCCCGCGTGGGAACTATAGCCCAAGCCCTTTCAATCTAAGCCTGGAGAAGATGATGAAGTATAGAATAGCCAAAGAAATTCATACATACATACATAAATCACGACATTATCCCTTACGGGGTAGACAGCGCCTAAGACAGCAAAATCTATAAGGCCACGTTTAGCATCATTGTGGGCATTGGAAAGGGGAATCAAAACAGTGATGGGTGATGGGTAAAGGATATTCTCATGAGACGTAATGATTCTTGCAGCCAGTGGCAAATTCGTCAGATAGTGCTCCTTCCTCAATATAAAGAAGTGCATCAGCGTCCCTTCTGTGCTTTAAACCAAGCCAGTTCCGGACCCCTTAGAGCTAGGGGCCCCTGGCATTTTGCCGCCCCTGCCACCCTATAGTTACGGTACTGCTTGCAGCCCACGTAAACGCGACGTGCATCCCAGCCACGGGGATGTTCTTCCTCACCACCTCGAAACTGAACTACACGGAAGCGCGAGCAGCTTGTCGCAACATGAGTGGGGTGCTCGCTGATGCAGTGAGTGAGGCGAGGACTGAGGCGCTTGCGCAGCTACTGACGGGCGCTGGGACTGACGCGGCGATGGTGGCGCTGCGGAGGACCAATGGGAGCGCGTTCTTTGGAGCTAATGGTAGGCTATTGGGGTAACTACAAGGCAAAGGTTTTAACCTTGTGTTCCTAGTTAAACTCGACTTAGTAAAATACAACAACTTGTTATTATTATTTTTATTATACCCTGTGTTCTTTTTTCTTTTTCTCCTTATATTAAGTAGTTACCTACATATTGTATTTAATTTTTGTTCTTAAGCTTTAATTAGTGCACGTTTTTTGTCTGCAAGCTTATACCTATTTATTTGTAATCTGTCGTTCCAGTCTTTGGTTGGCTGGAAGAGATCCCTTTTAGGGATAAGTTTGCCATTGTACTTCTTCGTTGGGTGTTGTATAATTTATAAAATATTATAAAAGCGAAAGTTTGTAAGTTTGGATGTTTGGATGTTTGTTACTTTCATGAAAAAACGGTTAAACCAATTTTATTGAAATTTTGTCCAAATATATTTAGTTACAGTCCCGGGGAAGGACATAGGATAGGTTATAATTTTTATCCTGAAATGTCCAGTTCCCGCCGGATAGCGATAGGCGAATTCATCGAAGACGGAGTCGTGGGCTAGTAATCAATTATTTTTTGTTTTTACGTGCAATAAAGAGTTTACGTAGGTAATAAATACATAGGTACAATTTCTTCCAGGTGACTCTTTAGACTGTACAACGTACCGCGCCTGGGCCCCCGGCCACCCACGGCGGGCCCGTCACAAGTTTGATTGCGTGGTGGTCACCAGGCAGAAGACTTGGCGCACCGTTGCGTGCAAGCAACGCCACGTGGCGCTATGCGAGTTGAATCCCGGAGGGCCTTACAAAAGAGGCTCGATATTTGCCTCGTTGAAGCCTGTAAACAGTAAGATCCATACATAGTCTTTGACATTTGCCTGTCCAAATAGTTAAAAAATATATATATTATATGGGGAAAAAATATATAAAAAAGCTGTGAAGTTTTAAGTAAGTTATTTTAGAATTAATTTCTTATTCGCATTTACTTTTCAGATACGGAAGCAGCGACGCAAAATGAAGATTAATGGAGTGGGGCTAATTTTAAGTTTAAATCTTATCACATTATCAGTTTTGAATTCTTCGCATTACACCCCCTTGTGAAAAAAACGGGCACTTTCTAAGCTTTAAAGCCTAAAAATGTGAAAAACCATAGGTGCACGATTTTTTTGCAAGAGGGTGTTTTATGTATTTTATTATAATGCTAAATTTAATTGGAGAGGTAAAGCAAAAATAAAACGCATCTACGCCGATCGATTACAACTGTCACTGTCAATTTGACAGCGGATGTTGAATGTTGCCAGTTGCAAACGACATGAATACCTCAAGAGTGGAGGTTTTTTAATGTGTAGCTTGAATTTTTTAACTATGTATTTGCTGAATATATCGATCCATTTTTCGATATCCAATATCGAAAAATGCCCTGTAAAACCGCTGAATGTAAATAGCAATAAATGTTATCACTAAGATCGCGAGAATAATACTTCATATTTGAAAGCGTGAAATAATCCTAACAATTAAGTAGTTTATTTCCCTTTACAAACTCCGAAACTGAAGAAAAATGACGAGGCTGGCCCTAAAAAAAAAAGCAATTGAATGAATCGGGCCTAGGCGCGAGACAGTAACAGTAACGAGGCAAGAGGTATTGTGCTATGTACGTATAGTGCATTTTAACGCCAAAAAATATACCAGTTCCGTAGAAATTGGCACCCTTATTGAATTTCTACTATTTTTATGTAGGAAGTCTAAACAATGAAGGTCAATTAAGTACTCGAAAGTTACGTGAGATTTTAATTATTAGACTGGCAGCATTTCTCACAAAAAAAAAAAACTGACAGCTGTCAAATTTGTTTACCATTGTTTATCAATCACTTCTTCCATAATTAGGCTCGCTATTTATTTTCAATTACTGCTGCGTTATCAAATACCATAGGCCTTCGCAGTCTTCGGCCACGTTAGCTTGGTGCTTCTTCCACCATGGGCCAAGGAAAGAGCCAGTTTACAGAAGAAGAGCTTCAAGACTATGAGGTAAAGTTCGCTAGATTGCTTCATTATTTTCATGAATCATACTTTCGTCAATCAAAAGGTTTTTAACCTTAACAATGGGGCATTGGTACAGTTAATTTACTCCATTATCTTGACAGAAATGTTAATTTCACGTTTCAGGATCTGACCTACTTTACAAAGAAAGAAGTGTTATAGTAAGTATTCTAAACATTTCTGTTATTTTATCAAAGAAAACTCCTATTTCAGTACCTTAAGGACTAATGTTTATAATAAATATAACAGGCAGGTGTTTGCATTGTTGTGTTCCGGTGTGGAGAGTAAGACAGCCAGTGTAATGACTGGCACAAGAGGTATTCTATCCTAGCTGTCTAAGCTGGCAACGCATCTGCAATCCTCTAGTGTTGCGGGTGTCCATATGGGTGGTGCTTGCTTACCAGCAGGTGATCCATTTGTTTGGCCTTGTATAAAAATAAATAAATATCAAACCAATTTGGGACCAATTTACATTTTCTTGAATGTAGCAGTTTGTTCACCAGAGCTAGGTAAATCAATTTGCAATGAAACTACAAGTCTCAGGAAGTGTGTAACACTCCTGAATTAAGACACAGTGTCCCTGCCTTAGCAGGGAGGTTCAGTGACAGCTCTTGATGGGGTGCTCGATGGAGTGTTCCTCAGTCAATGACGAGCACCAGTAATGGACAAAGGGGTGGCTCATTGTGATGACACAGAGATCTCCACAATACAGAAAAATGAGCGGGAAAAAAAAACAAAAATATTCTACATGTGTAATGGAAATATTGGATTGAATAAAAATCATAAGTCATTTATTGCCATAATTTTTGTTTAGTGTTTTGTGTTTTAGTTTGTTTATTGATTTAGTTTTTTTTATTCGAAGTTTGTCATGTAATATAAATTATTATCGACAACTGAATGTCAACTATGTGTGATGTTATTTACAGCGCCCACATGAGGTTCAAAGCTCTAGCCCCAGAAAAGGTGGGCCACAACAAAAACGCCAAGCTGCCGATGACCAAGATCCTACAGTACCCGGAGCTCCGTGTGAACCCGTTCCGTGACCGCATCTGCAAAGTTTTCAGCTCCAGTAACGATGGAGACTGCACATTTGAAGACTTCTTGGATATGATGTCTGTGTTTAGCGACAATGCGCCGAAGGCTGTGAAAGCTGAGCATGCTTTTAGGATTTTCGGTAAGGAACAAGTTATTTCTTGCATATTTTAGTTTCGTTTATTATTCTTTCATTACAAAAAAAATACATAAGTTTACAGTTATAATAATAATAATAATATAGCTTCATTCATTCTGTCTTTTTTACATTTCGACTATGTTTTAGTGTTGTTAATGAAATAAATTCTTATTGCGTAATGTTAGTAATGTAATTTTTTTTAATTAAATTAAATCAGACCCCTTTCGGGTAAAAGCCTCCTCCAACTCTTTCCATCTCTCTCTATCTTGACCTACTTCCATCCACCTATTTCCGGCTATTTCCTGAATATCATCAGCCCATCGTCTCTTGGGTCTCCCGACATGCCTTTTTCCTACGGGTCCTTTCCAAACTGTTACCTTTTGCGTCCACCGTTTGTCCTTCATTCTACTTAGGTGTCCGGCCCACTGCCATTTTTGTTTCAAAGCATATTGAAGAGCGTCTGTTATCTTGGTTTTTTTCCTAATCATTTCACTTCTTACCTTTTGAATTTTCCTTAGCTTTAAGATGCTTCTTTCCATCGCTCTTTGTGTAGTTACAAGCCTGTTTTTAATTTTGTTTGTGTACACCCACGTTTGACAGCCGTATGTTAGGGTTGGCAAGATACATGTGTCCATTATAATCTTTTTTTCTTTTGGACTATAATCTCCTTTCAGGATTTCTTTTTGTGCCCAGAATCTATTCCAAGTGATGTTAACTCTTCTCTCCACTTCCTCTTCGTTTCTGTTTGTGTTAAATGAGACTTGTTTTCCAAGATAGACATATTCGTTCACATACTCTATTTCTTTTCCATCTACATATATTTTTATTCTGTTGTTGTTCGTCATGGCTTTCGTTTTACTTGGGTTCATATCTAGGCCGACCTTTTTGCTCTCCTTGTCCAAAGTTTGTATCATGTGTTCAAGTTCGTTTGCTGTTTTGGCAAAAAGCACGATGTCGTCAGCAAATCTCAGATGTGTTAGGTTTTGATCCATTATTCTGATCCCATTATATTTCCAGTAGATCTTTTGGAAGATGCTCTCTAACACAGCTATGAACAATTTGGGTGATATCGGGTCGCCTTGCCTTACACCTCTGCCTATTTCAATTTCTTCTCCTCTTCTTTCCAGTTTCACTTGACTTACACTTTTCGAGTACATGTTTTTTAAAATATTTATGTATGTTTTGTTTATATTACAAGCTTTTAGTGCATTCCAAATAGAGTTATGTGTTATGCTATCAAACGCCTTTGAGTAGTCGACAAAGGCAACGTATAAAGGACAGTTGAATTCTTTGTATTTCTCCAGTATTTGTTCAATTACTTGTATGTGGTCATGCGTGGAGAATCCCGCCCTAAATCCCGCCTGCTCGATAGGCTGCTTACTGTCTAGTTTACAGTTAAGTAATGATAACTCAGAAAGTGATGGGCTGACAATTGGCATCGGAATCAGCTAGCTGTCACATTCATACAAGAACTGTCAAAATGAACACGATGGCGATTGCGAGCGAGTTAGGTAATAAGCCTGCTGCTTGGAACTTCCAGACTTTGACGGAGACGACATGATTGGCGTCTCTGACTTGCGAGAAGTTATCGAGCGGCTCTGCGGGCCTGATATGCCGCTGAAGGAGTCGGAACAGCAGCAGTTGGTGCAGAATGTTCTGGAAGAAGCCGATCTGGACGACGACGGAGCCCTGAGTTTCGCCGAATTTGAACATATCATTGACAAGAGCTCTGATTTTTGCCAGTAAGTATGAACTGTATGATTTTCTGACAAAATCTTGCGGCGCGTTATTCTTGGCAATGATGGTTTTTCCGAAGCGCTAGTAGTTACAAAAAAGTCTAGTTCACAATAATTCTTATTACGGGAGAAACAGATGATGCAATTAGGACGATACAACACAACACAAGTCATGAAGTTGCAATTTCATTGACAAAAATCAAATTGGTATGATTATGAACTAGACCATCAAAACGTCGCCGCATCGCCTATAACATGATTCCTAAGACTTTCGCCCATTCCCTCGATGGGCTTTTACCATCTGCGCGGGAAGAGAAGCAACTGGTACATTCTATCTTTTTTTTACTCCCAGACCAGCATGGAAGAATTTACGCATTACCCAAACTATTTACATACAGTAAAATATTTAAATACTCACCTAAAACTTTCTTATTTCAGGACATTCAGAATACGATTGTAACATGAAGCCAGTATGAAATCTCATTCGTCCTCGAGTATCAATACTTCCAAAACCTTAGTACCTATTACCATTCACAGTGAATTTCATAATTTTAGAGTTTAAAATTGTTAGAAAATCGATATTGTCCATGTGCGGTGAACGTTTGGCATGTAGACGCAAAGGCGATCGATGAAGACATCGGTTGGAAGCAGTACCTAAACGCAAATAAAAATTATTGACTTCTGTAGTGGTGCGGTCGAACGGAACTCGAATTAAAAATGCGTCTAATAAGAACAAAGATGGCTGAAGCAAGAAAGAGAAGGGTAAACTTATTCTATTGGATGGCGCGTAGGCGAGAGCGCGCAACGTAAAGGTGCGTACGCATTTGCGCGGCTCAGCCTGAGGCATGCTCGCCCCGAACGACGAGCTGCTCGCGAGCATAACGTTTGCACATTTGTACTCGGGAGGCGACGCGCTCGCGGCGCGCCGACTTTGTGCGTCTCACAAAATGGCGTCGGACGTGGTAACAGCTGTTGTTGACAATTGACAAGTCAGAACCAGTTCGCGCGCGCCGCTTGCGAGCACGCTCGGATACACGTCCAAATTACTCGAGGCTCACCGAGGCACCTTTGAGCACTGTCAAAACACAAACTCCGGTCGGCTCGCCGCGAGCTGCTCGTGCACGATTTGATCAAACAGGTGAGCCGTGCAGTGGCGTACCTAACTATAACATCTGGGGCCCCTGGCAAATTCGTCAGATGGGGCTCCTTCCCCAATACAAAGAAGTGCATCAGCGTCCCTTCTGTGCTTTAAACCAAGCCAGTTCGGGGCCCCTGGCATTTTGCCACCCCTGCCACCCTATAGTTACGCCACTGGAGCCGTGCGTGCCTCAACCCGAAACTGCCTCAAATGCGTATGCACCTTAACCGTCGCTTAAGCTGAGGTTGCTTTGGCAGTCTGTCAACTGCTGCCTAGCTGAGCCATTAGATGGCGCTATATTTCGTCATTATATCTAACTACTTTTTAAAGTCACCCCAGTTTACGGTACCATAACGATTAATGTATTAATGTCTCAAAATATGCTAAGTTTAATTTAAATTGAATCCAAAGATACTTATCCCGTTATTCATAAACGCTCTGTAGGATTCCGCTAACTTAGCAATCTAAGTTAGCAGCAGCCTACACAGCGTTCATGAATAAGGGGGTAAGACTTTTTGGGTAATAATGTCTTCCGTTTTTATATAACTTATGTGTTGTCATGACATTGTGAATCTCATTTTGTTATTTTTACTTTTATAATTGTTAGTAATAGTTGTAAGTTGTAAGCCATGTTTTTTATACCTGCAATTCTATTCTGTTGTCATGTATGCCAAAAAGTATTTATTTAATTAAAATCAGTGGACTATATTCCAGCTTTTATTTACTGCTAGCTTTTGCCTGACTCCGTTCTCGCGTCCCAGTCGTTGAGTAGGAATATCGGGATTAATTGTAGTCTATACAAATGTGTTATTATAACTATGTAATTTTATTATTTTTTAAAAAATATTTTATTGAATCAAGCGTTACTTTGCGGAGGTCCATTTCAATGAAAAAAAAACTACCTTGCTACTCCGCTACGCAAGGGAAATATTTTTTTCTCAATGATTTTTTTTACTCTTGCCAAGGTCATTCATAAAGCACGTCTTTAACCCTTACGGGGTAGACAGAGCCTAAGGTAACAAGACCTAAAAGCCACGTTTAGCATGATTGTGTTCGTATAGGTGGAAACGGGAAACAAGTGTTAAGGTCATAGGTACTTCTATATTCGGAAGATGAACTGCCCCTCAATCCTTCCCCCCCCCCCCCCCATACCGTCTTCACCATAAGGGCACACGGGGCCCGTGCCCAGGGCCCCCATTCTCAAGGGGCCCCGAAGGACCGACAATTTCTATAATAAATCAGGTGACCCACTAGTTCGTTTGTCTGGCCTCTCTAACATGAAAAAAAAAAATACAGAGCTAAGCTCGGTCATCCGGGTACCATATATTTATGTCCACTCAGAGCAAAATAACTTGAACAGAAAGTGAAAATCATATTGGCATGGATTAGTTAGACGGTCAATATTATCGTGATATTGGTATACAGGATTGTGGATTTCAAAACAACCTGATTTGCTGCGATACTCATCAATATTTTTTGTTATGGATCACAATATGTGGATCACCTGATAATATTGACTGTTAAAGTCTAATCCATAAATGTAATGCATCCATTTGAAGAACCTAGGTTTGGTCAAGCTTTTTAGAATAAAACGCCAAAATTATACGGTTTTTAAACCAGGGTCGACTATATTAAAAAAAGCAATAGAAATAAGTGGTTTACTATCTATAGTAAATCCAAAAAATGTTAACTATAAACTTGATTTTTTCAGTATTACAAAAAAGTTTAAAAAGTCTAATAGAAATCAGCTGCAACTCATAAAATCATAACAATACCTAGACACAAAATAGGTGTTTCAAAAAATCTAAATGATTTTTCAATGAACAGACAGATCAAAATTTTTATACCTTCTTTCTAATGCTGAAAAAAAAACTGTTGTGATTGCACAGCCCAAGCTGGTCAGAGTCCAATACAAAACATTCTTAATGTATAAATTTGAGACACACTTCAATAAAAAATATTTAATCAACTTAGAATACAGACTAAGTATAAAAAGATAGTCTTTCATAAAAAGTTCATCTTACTCCTAAGTAAAAAAATATTAATTCTGAAGGTAGCCCGGGAGCTTCATCCTCATGAAAATCCATGTTGTGAAGAAGGACACCAGGATGCACAGGAACGCTACCGAGATGAGTAAAATTCTGTTCAACTTTGGCGTGGATGGGTTGTGGGTTCTGTCCAGAATGATGAAGCCGAGTCCTCCGAGTGAGAAGAGGAAGCTGGAAGCAAGGCCTTCCATGATGTACTGGCCGTTCACGCGGTTCGGCATGAAAGCCACTGGCCGGCTGTGGCCGTGTTCATCTGTCGTGGAACCCACGCTGGGCGGCTCCACAATAACATCGTAAATTATACCTGGAAAACGAAATATATACTTTTAATTCAAATAAATCTAAGAATTTAATAAGCTAAGAAAATGTGTGTGATCCGAACAAGAACAGAACTAACGAGTGGACGTATATCACTACATAGTATAAAACAAAGTCGCTTTCTTTGGCCTTATGTCCCTGTCCCTATGTCCCTATGTATGCTTAAGATATAAATCTTCAACACTACACAACGGATTTTGATGCGGTTTTTTTTAAGTGATTCAAGAGGAAGGTTTTTATGTATAATTCTACGCAGACGAAGTCGCGGGCAGTAGCTAGTGCATGATAAATTGAGCTTCCTAACACTCAAATTAGATGTAGTTTGATACTTCCACGAAGGTGTGATGAATAAATGTGTTGTAACCGAAAGTTTCGTGATCAGTTTATTTCAAAATTCACATCCTAATAGAACATAAACAGAAAACATGACGCCGCTAACCTCCTGTCACCAAAAAGTACGAGAACAGCACCAGAGAGAATGTGGTCATCGCTGAAGGAGCCTGTAGCCATGATGGCTTCTTGATTTTGATATTAGGGATTTCTAGAACGGAGAACGGGATCGCCAATATACTTTCCATTTTATTTCAATTTTTTGGAAAACG
This sequence comes from Pandemis corylana, assembly GCA_949127965.1. Taxonomy (NCBI): domain Eukaryota; kingdom Metazoa; phylum Arthropoda; class Insecta; order Lepidoptera; family Tortricidae; genus Pandemis; species Pandemis corylana. Next base: position 2,678,621 of record OX421852.1, on the reverse strand, counting down.
AGTAAAGATCGGTCAAGAAGCAACCGTTGACGTCGATGACAATTGACACATTGACAGCATTGCGTTGTGTTACACGTACTTCCAGGCTTTGCAGCCAATGAATATAAACTGAACGCCAAAGTATTTTTAAATTTTGAGTCTTGGTTATTAATACTGCTTTAAACAATAAATAAATTATTGAATTTGATGAGTTTACGTAATATTACCGGATGGTCTAACGATTTACGTGTCTTCCATTTATAATATTTTTTACGAAAGATTGCTTGTGGATTCCATTTTCGCGTGTAAAGGAGTGCTTCGTAAGTGTTCCACCAATCATGTAATGGTACTGGCATTAAATGTTCGTTTGCTATTGGACAAGAGCTTTCAATCGATAAACAAGACGCGCAAGAACCAATTAGAATTAAGACCAATTTGACAGTACGATGAAGTTTTAAAGAAAAAACCCAACTGTCAAAAATATTCGATTGCAATAAAATTGGTTGAACAAATGTTCGTCCCCATTTTAATTCGTACAAACGTACATTGTCTCGGCAGCTGGCCCTTATATTATTATTAAAAATCGTATAATGTGTTAATTCTGGTGTTAAATGCTCGTGTGTCGTGAGAACGTCTGTTAGTGAACTGGTGTAAAATTTGAAACAATGGCTAAGTAAGGATCTTTCGCACAAAATGCACTGGACTCTGGATTTCTTACTGATATTAAGATGAAGGGCGGGTTGTGTGTCATTTACACGTCGTTGCTGACCATTTTAGTGCTGTCGAGGTAATTAAATCATTGATTTTTCAGCTTGCGTAATTCTTTCTGAAATTTTCGTGAGCGTGGCTTTAACAAGGTGTTTTTTTTATTTATAGTTGTGCTCTGTTTATCCTCGTTGTGTCGGAGGCTCTTCAAGAGACGCAGGGGAGCGTGGACCTCTCTGGGCTGCATAATGTCAGTCAGAAGCGGAGCGCTGTAAGTGATGAAGACCAGCTCCCAGACCAAGTTGCTCCTCCGGAGCCCAAAGAGAAGGAGTTGCATGAAGACGTGGAGGCGATATTCGATGCGACATTGTCCCTGAACTCGGTGACAACAGACGGGTATGTATTCTCATTTATTGAAAAGATGAAAGTGAGAGTGATTTGAATGTAACAAGAACAAAAAAAATACCGTAAAACGTACTACTAAAGAGAAAGAACTAGGTATTTATATTCTTATTTATTTATTTAATTTAGTTTTCACACTCAATTCATTCATGGATCAACAATGGCCGGTGTTCAGTGTATTAGGTACTATGACTTGAACATTTTGCAATTTTAATTATTCATTCATTAACATAAAATAATTACATAGTATGTCACAAAGCAAACCATGTCTCCTATGTTGATACTTAAATCCATTCAAAACAATGGAGAGTATTTACATTTTTATATACCTACATAGTTTTTATTTTTTATTCATATACATTAATTTGTTACATTTATTTGTAGAGACTGCAAAATTTTTACAGAAATTATTTTATCCATCAGTATTTAGGGTAATTAATCTATAAATTAAATAAAAACTGATATGATAGGATATCAATTTTAAACAAGTAATTAATTACATTTATTTGAGGGCCGTACATATATTTTTTAGTAGTAAATAATTTCACAATGCTATAATGTAAGGCAGTCAATTAGAACGGCCTCACCGATGACCTAGTTTGTTGTGTTTAATGTATGTCTGTCCGTTGCCTTTCATAAGTCTTAAATGATACATTGAACTTGTCTCTTTTTGAAAACGTATGTGTAAAAATGTTAACTTTACTTGCAGTATTTTGAATCCTACAGATGTATACCAAATTTCAAATTAATCTGATTGAAGAAGTTGGTTGTTCCACATTATGTAGACATACTCATAAGAATAATTTAACTTAAAAAAAAAACCAACTAATAAAATGCTGACTATACAGACAAAGTTATAGGCAACATCTAAGTCTACAATAATTAGTACAAATTAATAGTATAGTAAGACGTAAACTGAGGCCAGTTAAACTAAACTACGCCTAGCCTCGCACCTGTGTATGTAGCTCAACTAGTTTGCTCTATGGCGTCCAGTTGCTCTTGTATGTGTGCAACTATATTATACACAATTGTCTTTACTTCTCACTGTGTTCTCTCTTAAGGGCGGATCCAGGATTTTTTTCTGGGGAAGGCACAAGGGGCGAACGGACAAAAAATACAATAATTGTTAGAATGAATCTTGAAGTACGTACGTTCATAGTACATAAAAACACCGTCTTGGGGGGGGGGGGGGAGCGCGTGCCCCCGTGTACATCCGTAACCGTAACCGAAGTTTCGGATAGGGCGGAGTCTAACTAAATACTACTTAGTAAATATGACACGTCGTGACAAGTTTTTGTTGTTGCCCGGCCGGCAGACCAGCCGCGCGCGCGTTGAGTCGTATTGTATTTCATTTTACAGTTTCTTAAAATTTTTATATCCGTAACCGAAACTATCGGATAGTCCGAAATAATTTAATATCCATAACCGTAACCGAAACCGATATTATATTTTACCAATATCCTTATCCATATCCGGATCCGAAATTATATATCTGTAACATCCCTGGTCGGTTCGGTGACAAGTGACAAAATCTGTTTACAAAAGTCGGCGAGAATCTACGCCACCGGTTGGCCATATTGACTACGCGTCGTATTTCCAATTGTCTATTGTCGAGTTGGTGATATACTTAGGGGGCTATTTAAAATGGAAGTCTTCTTCTTCTTTTTATTTGTGGCGTATCAAGTCGTTATAGCGACGACAACTTCGCCAATGTCAAAGTAACAAAAATATAATTCAAAAATCTTGTAACAAAATGTCGGCAACGTTGTACGGTGATGGTCAAAGACCCCACCCCCCCCCCCCCTTCCTGTCGGCCAATGGTCAATGATATAGCTCAGAAACTGCCAGGAAATCATTAGCCGATGCCCAGGGTGCACCGGACCAAGAACTGCTCTTCCCCTCGGACGGATCCAAAAACGAACCGCAGCCCCAAAATGAAAGTCGAGAACTAATAAATTTTCTATGCAACAGTCATTTTGTGTTACCCTTGAACTCGACTATTAGGTGCGGTCCGCTTTTTCACAATAGTGTTTCCAAATCAAACCAGCGTTCAAGGCCGTATCTTTAGCTTTTATCATTAAATTGACAATGAGTATCAATAGGCGAGCGCCAGCGGATTTCCCGTGTCGAAAATGGCGGCGATAGGCTAAAAACGGAGGGGGAATAAATGTCATCTAATGTCACTGTATCTATAAATAAGACTGAAAATACTTGTATTGTTTGATTATCGACGAAATTGAGTAGTTTGTCTGGTATTTTAACCAAGCTTACATTATTATTATTATTATAGCCTTTTTTATTCCGAATTCGCTACAATTTCATTTTTGTTGTTGTTCTTTTTTTTTATTATTATTAATTTGTCGCGTAATTCTACAAGCTGTAAGCTTACATTATAGTATAGTTATTCGACTCGATCAGAGGCCCGATTTTTTAAAGCACATTATGAGAATATACCACTCGAAAGTGGTATAAATCAGCTTATTATCTTCTTAACTACAGCTCTTATCAAACTTTTAACTAGTTCACAAGATTAATGAGAGCCGTATCTTTTATGCTACTCGCATTTCAAATTCAGCACAATTTTTCACCATTTTCGAGTGGTATTTTCACACGTGCTTTTAAAAAATCGGGCCCCAGGTTGAACTGTAAAGGTAGCGCTTGTTTGTTCATGGTACCTAATATGGTATTACAAGATTACAACTTTCGAAATCTTTGAAAAGGGCGCATCAAATCATATTTGTTTCTTAAAATTTTATTTGTCAATAACGAACAATTGTCAACTGCTTGCGACTGACTGCGGGCAGGGGGACACATTCGTTTAGAAATTTGAAAAATGTTTGTTGGGAGTATTCAGTTGAGCTAACCCACCCAAAAGCTGAAATGCTCCGGGAAAAATCTGAGAGACCTTGTTGATTAATAAAATTGTCGTTAAAATTTAATTGAGCGTGGTTACCCTGTAACGGTTAGAGGACATAGGACCTAAGTTTAAATAATGTTATTTAACCCACTTTACGTCCAGTTATACAGTAATACAGTAGGCGGTGGCGGCGCGAGTGTTGCCAGTTGCGGAAATTCGATATACGGTAGCAATAACCGAAAAACGCGGCTGCTCAACAAAAAAAGCGGGCAAAGGGAATATATCCCATACAGATATTTTCACAAAAATTGGGTATGCAGAAGTATCACAGCCTACTTAGCTAAACCTAATGTAATGACTACATTGTACAAGATGACGTTTTTGGTTGACTCGGAAAAACCGCGATAGTGTAAAGCGAAAAGCGGATCTATGGTCAAAAAGGTGGTAGAAAAAGCGGAAAAGCTGTGCATCTGGCAACTGCTTGCGACTGACTTTGCGTGTATTGATTCGATCCACATGCGGGCAGGCGGGCACATTCTTGCTTAGACGCATTTGGTGTTGTATTAGTTACAAGCATGCCAATTTAGGCTCGGGTGCGCTATTTATTTTGTCTTCCTCTGTCGTCTCTGTCTAAATAATAAGTCGAGAGCGAAAGGAATGATTGTTAACTCAGGCTGAAAGAGGGTCCTTTACGCCAGAGCTAACGCTACGACGCGATCTGAAAATAGTTCAGCTTTTTATAGTTATTTATTATATTTTCCCTATGTGTCATCGATATCACTACTGGACACAGACATTTCATTTTTATGCCGTTCTTACGCATATGTCGACCTACGTTCACATTTTTACAAAAGAATAGCATTGCTATTCAATATTTACAGGCAGAGGACAGTAGGTATAATTGGCAAAAAAAAGATTTTTTTAATACAAGCTTACCTACTTGCATTGTCATCCGTCCTACCAAATTTCAAGTCAATCGTATCAACCGTTGAGGAGTTCTATGCGGAAACGATCCTGTCTTGGTCACCAGAACTCCACTACCATATTATTGTGTTGTCTTCCGACTTACTCAAGTATGCAAAATTTCAGCTTGATCGGTTGTAGTGGCTGCTTCAAAATGGAGTCGCAAGATTCCACCCGGACAAACATACCTACTCGCATACATACATTGTACCTAAGTTAAATAAAAAAGTAAACATTTTTTATAAAAAAACCATTGGTATGAAGTACATTTTCAATGCCATCGCGAAGGGCACGTCAGTGTAACAGATCTGATGATTCTGTTGCAAGATAACATAGCTATTGCGTGGCATTTTTATCGGATCTCGTGTGACTTGATATTGTTATCATAAAAATCGTGTTTACGTACGATTGGTGAGTAACCAGCCGTGCCTACCGATGGATTTGTGCGTAGTTTATACTACTTTTCTGCCAACTGATAGTACTTAACGCATTCGCTGCCGCTGCCGGAAACGCGTATACGCGTTTTGGTGACTTACATTACACCTAGTGTCGCTTTCATAATTTAGTATCCTTCTTCTCTTTTTAATATGACCCCATCGATCTGTGCGATGATTTTCGCCAATGTCAAAGTAATAAATACAATATTCAAAAATCTTGTGACAAAAATGTCGGCAACGTTGTACCTACAGTACAACACGGTCAAAAGACCCCTCCCCGCCTGTCCGGCTCTTAGCCAACGGATAATGATATCCCTCAGAATCTTCCAAGAAATCATTGACCTATGCCCAGGGTGCACCGGACCAAGCACTGCTCTTCCCCACGGACGGGTCCAAAAACAAACCGCAGTTCTTGACCACACGCGGAGGTAACCCGACTCGCACCCCAATTTAGTATCCATTTGAATGCACATGTGCCTTCTATTCTCCCTTAATGGCGGCCGTAACGCTTGGGCCAATGTCAGTTTAGTGCCTTAGTAGCACCTGACGAAGTGTCAAACTCTCAAATCTGACAGCTGGCAGCGGCATGCGTTACGCAAAGAGGGATTAGTTCGCTAAGTTCTAAATTGGTGCAGCTGGCGTGGGAAAGGTTCTATCTACGCAGCAGTGCGCGAGATCCACCAATAGGATTGCTTCATTTTCTTAGCCTAGTTCAACGCTGCTCTACTATTGGTCGATTTTCTCTTCCCGCATGTTTAGCTTGGCTGCCTCTAACAGTTTTGTTGGAGTATGGAATTATTTATTTCAGTTATTCGCGCCAGTCACTAATAAAGCGTAATGGCCTTGAATGACGAGTAGTGTTTTGCGTGTGCGCATATCGCTTACTACCCGGTAGATCATTGCTTGTTAAGGGGCCAGCAGGCTCAGGTACTCAGAAGTTAAAATATCGGAGTTAGAATTTTCGTTGCGCTCACACTAATATAATTAATAGGAGAATGAAAAGGACGGTATGATGATACGAATTTTGAATTTTGGAGTAGACCCTCGGTTTTAATACAAACGGCAGCAATAATCGTCAAATTGTGGTAATGTGTGTGAACGATCGTACCATAAACAAGTTGGAAACAAACTTAATTGAACATCAAATAGTTACGGATTCATGGAAGTGTTGTCTATTATCATAGACTTCAATTGTGTTCTTTCTGTAGATTTTGAACATACAACATAAAAGATTGGCTATGTAGGAGAAAGGAAAGGAAAGGAGAAATGTAGGAGAAAGTGCGACGCCCTGTGAGGGTGCGATAAATAGGTGAGATTTTCTTAAACGCTATGAGCCGTGTGAAACTAGTGATACTTTCAAGTTAATTTTTATTGGACGCGCTCTAACAACTGCCAAATGTTTTGGTCTTGTCGCAGTTACTTCAAAGCTGTAGGTTTATTGTCTAACTCGCTCGCAATCGCCATCGTGTTCATTTTGACAGTTCACGTATGGGCTGACAATTGGCATCGGAATCAGCTAGCTGTCACATTCATACAAGAACTGTCAAAATGAACACGATGGGCAATGCGAGCGAGTCAGATAATAAGCCTACTGATCTAGTGTAACTAAATTGTGTTTTAAATCTATGGTTCCTTCTAAAACTATCGGCATCTCTGAGGTCTATCTTCGATGGGCATGATTATGTCTTCGTACGTGACTTATCATTCCAATAACCAGTATAAATACAACGTGGGCTATAATTGGCGACCATATACTGCGAGGAAACGTCTAAGTACTCCTTGACAGGCCGCAAAGAACAAAAGCACTCGACGTTCGAAATTGAAAGCCTAAAAAACAAAATGATGACGTGCCGAGTACGTTCGAGTATCGAAGTCCTCTTAACGGTTTAAAAGCGAATTACTACTGAACGAAATGGAAAGTAATTCTAAAAATAACCGCGTGTTTAAATGCCAGCTAGTTCGGTTTGAGATTAAAACGCTCGTTACTGGCTTATGTGAGTTAATTATTGTTGTTACAAATCGGTACCTACCTACGTCTATATATGTACATATAATAAAAATGAATCCCTATTTCCCCTGGTCACGGCATCACGCGTGAGAGCGTTTTCCAAAAAAAAGCACGCATGAACATTTTTTCTAGACTAAATATGTATTTTGTACAAGAAAAAGTGTGTCCCAGTTTCAACTATGGAATTTATTTTCCTGGTCGTCACGTTCCATGCATACCTATGTTACAAAAAGTGACGAACTGAAATGGAAATTTTGGGACACATTTTTTTCTTGTATAAGGATTGATAGGGTAAACGATTCTGAGTAAGAATAACCCGAAAATAGTTAAATTCTGGAAAAAAATGTTCATGTGGACTTCTTTTTGGAAGTCGTTTGTGAACGGCTGCACCGATTTCGCTGATTCTTTTTTTGTTGTGTTTGTTATTGTGAGGAGAAGGTTCTTAAGTAACAATGTTTTGAAAAAAAACTGTACGGGGGTGAAGCGGCGGGTTAACTAGCTAGTCATATATATTTGTATTCGAACTATTAAGAATAAGCTAGTGTACTAGATTTATACTTCATTTAATTTGAATTAGAAACCACAATAACATTATATTTCGTCTACCCACATAATTTATGTAAATAGAAGGGGAATGCACGTAAATGTACTAAACGTGTCTTTTAACAAAAACTTATTTTTATATGTAATACCCATTGTTATCACTTAAACGTTAAGTTTAAGTAAGGACACGTCAGTGTGTATTTTCTTCATTATCCTTATCACTGTAATCCTCTTTAATGTCTATCTTGATTGTCTTTGAAAACCGATCGTCATTAGCACAAAATATCTGTATTCATGCTATTTCATCAGCTACATTATAGGGCTCAAAGCCATCTGTGTAAGTGTCTTCATGATCCAGCAATAAGGTAGAGCATGTTCGATTGCTATTGTCTTCGTCTAGTCCGTCTGTACTATGACCGAGTAGGCAAAGGATGCCCTACAATATTCGTCTGCATAGAGTTCGTTTATCGCTATCCCGCAGGAATTACGCAATTTGCCGGGATAAAAAGTAGCCTATGTGATATTCCAGACTATAATCTATCTGTTCCAAATTTCACCGAGGTCTGTCCAGCCGTTCTAGCGTGAAAGAGTAACAAACATCCATCCATCCATACTTACAAACTTAGGAAGTAGGATATGACACCGGTAATAGCTGTTCTGGGATTCATCATGACAGACACCTAAAGGAGCTACCAATACCAAAGCAATGTCAATTTTCAATGGTTAGCAACCCACTAGGGACTAGATTGATTGGTGCATGTTTTGTTCCATCACATCTATTATCAACATATTAAAGCCGTATTTCATTCACCGATGTGGCATTGACCTTTGTTAATCGCATTCCCAAATCTAGATGTTTATCAATATAAATACCAAAAGCATAATGTCTCCTGTCAAGTGAGCCTATTCAGAATAGTTTATCATCGTCATTGGATATATCAGGACAAGTAGTGTTCAGTTCTTTAGGCACCTTGATCGCTCTGATATTTTATGTGCCGCGGTGACTGTCTGTTGCTGCTTCATTTCAGTGAATTATATCGTCTAGAACATCAGGTCTTGCTTCCCTAGATGATGCATTACGAGTAGGTATTAATATAACAATATCGTTGTACGTATAGTCAATATTATTAAAATGAGTACATAAATACTATAAAGTCTAATATTAGTTATAAACTTGAAGCGGCTGGAAAATTGGTGTTTGCCAATATTTGCTAACGTTCAGTTGTTACTTGTTATTCGCTCGACTTAATAAATATTACATTATACAAATATGACAAGAAATAATTACACGGTCATGAAATTGGCTTTCATGTTCAGACAAGCACAAGTAGATAAATGTAGTGTGTTATTAACCTTTAGGCAGGTTGACAGTGGCACCACTAAGATTCAAGATGCTTCAGATTTGGTTAAACATCTTATGGATATTTGAATTATGATATCTGCCAGTGGAGATGAGTAATTTAAACGTCCAACAATATCACTGTTAATTAATGAAACATATTTTTCTACAGGAATTAGACCGCTATTACCTTTGACACCCGATATTTTGTCGTATTGCTCTGCATGCATCATGGTCACGGGTAGAGTGCAAAATGCAACTGGAATGAAATCCATCGGGAACTAAAATATGTCAAACGTCGTATAATTTGTCGTTATTTCAGTTTTGTATTGTTACGGGATCATGCAATGTTTCCAAATGCAAGCCATGACTGAAATCGACGACAGACGTAATTCCAATGAAATCTAGTAAAATAACTAATTTAACGAAGTATTCTCTACTCTTATTTATTACTCTCAAATAATAAGATTTCCTCTTTCACGTAAGTTTTTGCCATTTGGAAAACATTGGAACCTTTTGATTATTCAGGTCATTGTTTCCAAATATTTGTCTAAAACCTATCCATCTAAGCAAGCGTCTCTATGTGACCAGAAGTATCTTGTCGTGATCAAATTGACCTTATAAACTACATGAGATCTGAATAACTTTTGTAATGTTTGGATTGAAAAAAAAACTGCGACTTACACTGCGGTAGCCGAGTGTTAACATTTGATAAGTACACACAAGTAGGTAGGTACTTCAATGGTTATACGCTAATAAAATGTTATTTGAGGTTAGTATTATCAAGGCCGTGTTATGTTTATGTTCTGTTATACATCGATGATTTCTTATATATGTTTACGAAGGCTTTTTGGGACTTACTGGGGGCTTGAGAGTCTACTGGGCGTCTTTTATTGAACTACATCTTGTCAAATCAAAGTTCATCACAGGTCTATGAACCCAATGCAAATTCAAAGCCGTTCAGGCATACCCGAGGTACTTTGACCTCTAGAATTCACCTCTATGGAGGTTAACATTTATTTCATTCAAACTGGTTTTTGCATAGAAGTTAATGTAAGCAAACGAAGTTACAGCAACGTGACAACTGATTTATTGTCATCGGACCTTGGTCTCTCAAGAAAATATTTAACCTGAATCCAACATACGTGAAATAAAAGTTATTCAAACAATATTAACTGACCTAACAAGATCGGACTACTAATCAAATACTATATAAATGAGGGATTCTGTTCCAACCTTTACGTTGGAAACGTCAACTCGATATTCGGATCTATTCAAATCTATTTCGACAAACACCTTTAGCCACTATCAAAACTATCGGTTTACTTTGGCATTGACAGTGCAAACAGAGTTGTCGCGCGGTTTCCAAAATAACCTGTTATTCTCGTCGTCAATGACGCCGGCAGGTGTATAGTTTCCAAACACTGCATGCGGTAGATACATCATTATCATGACGTCTGGAATTTTGGCAATGTCCAGTGCACTTTATGCATTATTAATATTTGTAGTTTTATTCTGTGCTTGTAAGTTGAAGCCACGGTTGCAAATTCTGACATCTCTGGTCAGTAGAGTAGAGTGAAATGCGGGACCCTGAGTTTTATCTTCTTCGATAAGCAGTTATATACTGATAGTTTCTCTGATGGATACAATTTTATTTTCAAGAACTATTTCTTCTTGTACCTTACTGCAACTCTATTAGAAGGTTGTACCGCGTACTCAGAACAAATAGTTTCATATTTGTAAGTTAGATCTTTATTTATCAGTATCGCTCCGTAACAATACGTAAATTCACCACTCATGTAATTGTGGTCTGTTTCATTTATCTATACTGAAACTTGGTCACTACCAATGACTAGTAAACTCTAAGAGCTGATTGTGCAATTCCCTCATAAGCACTTATCCTTGAAACAGTCTTAACAGTCTAGCTTAATTAATTTGTAATTGTAGAATTCAAATTTATAACCCTCCATCGATTTATAGCGTATTCGTGTAATGTGTTTGCGTTGACTGGCGGAGGCTCGTTATGAAAGTAGTCCGTATTGTCGTTCGCTGGAGGCTTGCAATCGGTCATTCAACTGTCCGAGGTGTGGAGTTATTACTACTGTTATGGTCCGAGACTGTAGATCGAGTGATAATCGATCGAGTGTTACTCGAACCATTACAGGTCAGTAGAACCTAGTGTCTAACGCGCACCAACTCTTTCTATCCATCTTTTATCGATTCACAAAAAGTAATGATGAATACCATTGTGATCATCACAAAACAATTTGGATCGCCGTTAAACTTTATTATCTGTGGCATATTGTTTGTCTGATTTTGACAGCTGTATTAGCTGTTTATCATTTATCTTTTATACAGAAAGTTCTGGTACATAATGATCTTGCGATTACTGGTTTTGCACAAGTGTTATCGATCGCTTTTTTATCATTTGATTCATCAGAATTCTTTAATGAAGTATTACCCTTATCGCATATCACTGTATGTGTTATTTGCTGATTGGTTTACGGCTTTTTGTGGTGCTATTTTTACAGGGGTTCTGGTAACATTTACGTCGATGACGTTTGATTCCTTTATCGGATTTAGCGAAGTTTGCATTACATTGATCACCAATATTTTTCGTAACACTAACACTTTCGTAAGCGCCATGCAAATCATGCAAAATTTTTAAAGGAAATCGATCGTCTTCGAAAACACTTGGTAGCCAATCAAATTGAATGATAAACAGTTTCCATCCAGCTCTGCTGGTGTTCCAGGGAAAGTAATAATTTACCTACACAAACACTTTTTGCATTATTTACGCGTACATTAATTTATACGGAATTATGCTCTCACCAAACTGGTTAGCTTTAGCTCTACTTCATTGTTATTTTGTTAAATAACGGTGCAGGTGTAAGTATAGTCGTAGAGTAATTGGTACTTTTGTGTATATAAAGTTATACCAATTCTCCTTATGTTTTGTTCTTTATACACGTGACGTCAAAGAAATCAAATAATTTATCACAATTGTATTATATAACGCTGTGTGTTTGCAACCTAGCGTTATAAATTGTATCGCAATAATATTCGAAACATTACATTACATGAATGTAAATAAAATAAATTGAAATTATTATTAGAATGTTTTCCTTCTTTTTTTTTCTTCTTCGTCGGTGTGTTGCAATGTTTGAAGGTTCACGATCCTTTACTTAAAAAGTTCTTGTTCTTCAGAATTAATTAACACAGTTAGAGTTTTTTTTTATACGGTATGATAAAATAAGCACCTACATATTAGGTGAAAATCCAAGTTTTTTTTTATGTTAGAGAGGCCAGACAAACGAACTAGTGGGTCATCTGATGCTAAATGATCACCACTGTCCATAGACACCCGCAGCGCTTTACGCGATGCCAGTGCGTTGTCAGCCCTGAATGGGAGAAATGGGGTCATAAAAGTGCCCCCAATTATTTTTGGAAGGAAATATTATAAGAAGTAGAGGAAGGGGAAGACCCAGATTAGATTATCTCAACCAAATAAGAGAAAATGTCAACACCGAATCATACAGAGAGGTCAAAATGCTGGCGGGAGACGGGAGAAGTGGCTATTACTGTGGGGAACAAGAGCCCAACTTAAATCACTACATAGTATAAAACAAAGTCGCTTTCCGCTGTCCCTATGTATGCTTATATGTTTAAAACTACGCAACGGATTTTGATGCGTTTCTTTTTATAGATAGAGTGATTCAAGAAGACGGTATATATGTATAATTCTATGCAGACGAAGTCGCGGGCAGAAGCTAGTAGTGATAATGATGATAAAACGTGACTGGGGCCGATGACAATTTGAAATACATTGGTGACTTGAGGAGTTCCATGTTAAACCAGGCATATTATCAACGAAATGTACACCGAATTGTCATTGTCACCTGTTTGAGAGGTTTATTTGATATGCCGGCTGGGGTGTTGTTACGGTTTCCCATTGGAAAGCGGTCACTCCTTAACATTAACGGAGGCATTGCTGACTCCCACTCACATCGCATCGGGCACGATTCTGAAAGCCGCGATATACGATGGTGTTCGCCATTGTAAATCTTGAAGGCTCTACTATTTGTTCTAAACGACTTAATTCTTAGTATATTTCCTAAATTCACTTACAATTTCAGGAAATCTTTTTTCATACGGCATTGTTTCCTGTCATCGTTGCTACGGTGTAGCTGTGAGGTCTAGTTAGTTGATCTTTGCAATACTATACCATCAGATTCTTATGTTTTAAACTTGTATACTTGTGACACAAACTCTACTATAACAAATATGTTATTAACGACTTCTCTACTGTCATACTCTTTTTGATTTCTACATTTTTGGTGAAAATCGTGGAACTGTGACAGTTTAAAATGTGTCCTTTTCTCTCTAATGAGTTGACTTATAATACCATATGTCACAGGTACAGTCTCAATCAGAAAATTTACGGTTGAAGAGCTCAAAAAAAATGTACACCCTCTTATTTATTACCCTTTGTCGCCGTCGTTGAAACCGATGAGTAGGACTATTTATAATATTACCTCGGAGATAGAGTGGTGTGTAGGTCATGGTAATAAAATAAGGGTAAGAAATCGAAGCGGTTTCGATCGCAACTCACTCTGTCTTTGCACCAGTAGTAGAACCTATCTCAGTATTTAACAATATCATTTTAGTGTTTAATTTATGTGAAGCAATAGTTGTCTCTGTTTTATCGTCGCTGGTCGTTGTACAGTCAACTGAAACAGGGGTTAAATCGAAACCAGGTTCAAGTTAACGATGGAGAGCGGCGACTTGCAATTTCCCTTTTGAATAAATTGTCAGATGTCAATTGAAAATATAAATGTCATTTAATTCAGCTGTTAACGCGCGTATAATGGGAGCGGTTCTACTAAATATTTTAATGGTGGTGGTAAATGGAAACATCACAGACGGACGTATTATAGGTGCATAATAGCACTTTCGCGCTTGGAAGCTTAGGAGCACTCCGGTGGTTAGCCGTATCTTTGGAGTATAAAGCTTGAATTATATAGCAGTCTTTACAAATTGTTAAGGACCACCTGCCTCCTAGTTTTAAGATTGAGCCACAAAATGAATATTCGCTTCTGCCACTTAGCTTCAGTGGAATTGGATTGTTTTTGGTTCAAGTATTTCGTTTCGTATTTGAGGCACTAAATCTTTAGATTCAGTTGATGCTGCTGCGTTATTATATGGACTGTTTTAAGTATTTGTTCTAGATTAAAAATACCTCTAGTTGTTAGGTATATATGTTTTGACACGACTTAAGAGGATTTTGTCGTGTATTGTATGGTCACGACTCTTCATACATATGTCGATAACGGTTTCCACGTCCTGGGCATTTGACGATTTATTATTTATTTTTTCAATGAATTCATTGTTTTTGTGTTTTCATACAAAACTAATTTCGAGCAACATCTGTTTGAGAATAAACAATATTTTAAAAAGAACACAACAAAAGTCAAATTTCATTTGGTTTTAATTGACAGTACATAGAAATTGGTCTAAATTACTTTTAGGGTATTTGAAACGTCTGAGTTAGAAAATAATCCGGAGTTATATACATATTTAACTTTATCTCTAGTCCCCTAGGCCTGTCTTAATAAAAATCCATATAATGTAATTTAGTTGTTGTCGGGTAAGACTTTTGATTTCTCTACATCTTCCCCTTACCTGCCATGGATAACTCGCAATTAGACTCTTTAGCTAACGGTATCTTATACTTTTTCGTGATTCTTTCCTTAGGACAAATTTAGTTATCTTTTCTTATTATACCAATGATGTTAATAAGCTTTACTGTAGTCAATCCTGCTTGTAATCAGTAGTGAATCGAGCGATCATTGATCCGCTGTCATCCATCTTGCAATTACATCATCCGTGCCTAACGGAGAAATGCATTTTGTACTTCATTATTAATATTGGAAAGTTCTAGAAAGCAGTTCATCCATCATTTTATATTATTTAGACTGGTTCGATAAATGGTGCCGTCTCCTGGAAAGACAATCTGAATTTATCGTAGTGTAGTCACTTTTAACATAATTTCTGTTCGAAAGTAGCTTGTATTGCCTCAGTTTAAGGGCCCCGTGAATCTCTTTATAACGAACAGGCTATAACGGGTGATGGAGAAATAACAGCGCTATGAATAGATTTAGCTAATGTAAAAGATTATCTATCCTTAGTCGTAAAGTTTAAATGAATATGTTAAGTTTATCGTGCTATATGTACAATAGATTGGTCGAGTTTATGAGATATGGGTGGTAACCTAACATTATTAAACTATCAAGAGGATGGTGTCGGAAACGGTGGTAAAAGTGTACAAGTAGGTAATAACTAACTGACAAGTATACGTCGTGCCAAATAAATTGGCTTTAATTAAAATGTTCACGTTAATATATTAATTTATGGCAATGTCATCTAGATGCGTAGTTAATGCTGCTAAAAGATGAAATGTTTTTTTAGACGAAGTTACTATATTTTATACTACACTTGACATGAAACTTCATAATGCGGTTAGGTTTAATTATGGGGAAGTATTTCGCCGATAGAATTAGATAGCCATTGAAGTGTTTGCAACTTGGAAAATTTATGTTTCTCGTTAAACTATATAGGAAAGTTAATCATGAAACTATAACAATAGCCGGACAATGTTCTACGTAGTAAATAATGTTTGTGACATTCATTCTCAGCAATTGATTTCACTAATTTTCTTGTATTAGGAAGACCATGAGACCATGACTGAAGTGAATCTATGTTATGATTTAGACTTTTACATTTTACAAGATTCACAGTTAAGATATCCTTCGCAGGGTCATTACTTTCTGAATGTTGATTTCGTAAATTGGCAGAGGAAACCGTTGCTAAATTGAACAATAGTTTTTACCGAAATTTGAACGAGGCCATATTGTATTCAAGGAAATGTAAGCTGACACGTGGTGTGTTTCAGCTTACAACGAAAGTAATACCAATATTGTTCTGACGCTTTTTGTTCCTGTTGTGTTGGTGAATTCAAAAATAACTACCAGAAACCTTTGACCCTATTGTTGATTGAAGAATGAGGACACTAGTTGATATTCTCGTGCAGCAATCACAAGTTTACGATCGTTGATTAATTCAAAAACGATCTAAATTTAGTTGTTAGGACTGCCTTTAATTATGCCACGATGATATGAATTATAGATTTCTTTATTGCTATAGTTTTTTGAGTTAAGCTATTGTTTATTACGTGATCATTGATGATACTACAAAGATCAAACAAATCAACAAGTCCAGACTTGCTTTACGCGCAGTAAGCAATGTATGAAAGTTTCAGCTCTTTCAGTGTTCAAACGGTTACATCCACACGTCAATTTCTTTCGTTCACCTTATATGTTAATTAGAATCTCGGGTCTTCAGTCTCAAAAGGCAGCTTACTAGATACTCTAACCGTATTAGCAATTAAATCACTTTCGACATCATTAACTGTATTAAGTACATTATTTTGTTTACACGAAGCCATCGATCTCGATTAATCGTCACTCCTGCGCCATCGATCTTAGTCTGCGCAAGCGCTGGTAATCGGGCGATTCGATACAGCTTTCACTTTCGTCTGGCCACTCTTGGTAATAGAAAAAAAAAGTTTTTATCACGAAAATTGCGCGCTGCGTCATCCTCCGTAATTTTTTGAGCGACGACTTAATTATTCTAAGAATAATTGGTATGGCTTTATCGTTGTTTGTAGCATATAATATAATAATAAACAAAAGGAATTCAGGGAAAATTGTTCCTTGATTGAAATTGTAATAGCCACCCTACTTTATCTCTTTTTTGCATGTTCGGGTTTGTTCTTTCTTACCAGTGGTTTGAGTTTACTTTTGAATGCCGAGATTGTTTCAGCCGGTGTGGGTTGTGAGCATAATAACAATAATTGAGATACTGCGTAAAATAAGCTATATAATTTTGTCAATAGGTGCTATTTCAGACTCTGAAAAGCTTAATTGCTTCGGTTAACTCTCACTTCATCAAATCAGTCTGCCAGTTTTACTTTCCATCTAATAAAACTGAGAGATTATTACTGCTTGGATTCTATGCTGGCAGACTCCTCGTTCTCTTAAATTCATTTACTGTCCTGCGATTTAAAGGTGTAATAATTTTATACTGTTTCCGCTTCATTTTAATTATAATTGCCTTTGAATTTTATTACGTTTGTTTTGCCTTCGATTTTCGTCGTTTTAATTTTACACATACATACATACACAAATCACGTCTTTATCCCTTACGGGGTAGACAGAGCCCAAGGTAACAAGACCTACAGGCCGCGTTTAGCAAGACACTGAGGGCGTTGAGGTGGAAAGTGGAATCAAAATAGTGATGGGTTGCTAGCCGCATCGCCTGTAACATGATTCCTATGATTTTCGCCCATTCCCTCGATGGGTTTTTACCATTTGCGCGGGAAGAGAAGCAACTGGTACATTCTATGTTTTTTCTTTGCTCCCAGACCAGCGTGGGAGTATAAAAGGTGAACTATTTCAAAATGACGTGAAGTATGATGTAGTTATTTAAAAATGTTACTAATAGTGAAATTAAACTGATATTATTTTATCACTAGCTGTTGCCCGCAACTTCGTCTGCATAGAATTCGTTTATCGCTATCCCGCAGGAATTACGCAATTTTCCGGGATAAAAAGTAGCCTATGTGTTATTCCAGACTATAATCTATCTATGTTCCAAATTTCATTCAGATCTATCCAGCCGTTCTGGCGTGAAAGAGTAACAAACATCCAAACATATATTATCCATACATAATATTAGTAGGATAGTAGGATATTGGTGCTTGGAATTTGGAAACGAGATAGCATGTACCCTAGATTGTTACTTTTTATCTCCGAAAATTGCATAGTTCCCGCGGGATAGCGATAAACATGTCAATTGTTAATTCTACGCGGACGAAGTCGCGGGCAGAAGCTAGTTTATGAATAAGGGGGCCAAGATGCTGCTGTCAAGTATCTGACACATAAAATGTTCCATTTGGAATTTTTTAAGATTTTGAATTACAGATGACAAATCACACCGAAGTGAGAAATGCTTTGCTTGAATATACTTGTTGGTAGCTACGTAAAAGATGTACGTCGACTTTTTTCTTTACGCGTGCAACATAGAAGCGAGTTGTGAGCTGTCGCATAAAGCGTCTAAGACACACGTAAGCTCAAGCTGAAAGTGTTCACATGTCAGCTGTGACCGCAGACTCGAGGGGTGTGTCCTAGACGTGATCAATACGCTCTGGCGCTCGGCCAAGAAACCTCCAACTCGGTCACTGCCATACTATTGATCTGGCTGCTGCGTCTTGGTTAGCAGCTGATCACGATTGCAGATATCTGGGAGTGCCCTTATGTAACGGAAGGTTATCCGCGTTGTAAAAAAGGGGGCGTCCATTAATTACGTGAGGTATTTAGGGGGGAGGGGGTCGAGCCGAATCTCACTAAATCTCACTAGGGGGGTCTTGGCAAATATCACGTATTTTTTTTTTCCAGAAAATGGTGTAAAACTGCGTGAAAATTAAGTTAAATTAAAGTTGAATGAAAATAAAAAATGTATCTTGAATGAAATATGACAAAATCTGACACAATTATATTTGTCATATTTGTCCGAAATTGTGTTATGTTTTTTAATAAATCCAAAACTTTTATACCCAAAGTACAAGTTTTGAAAAATCTCACATCAGATTGGGGTAGGGGGGGAGGGGGCCGAGAAAAATCTTACGACATCTCACCAAGGGGCGAGGGGGGGGGGTCAATGAATCCTTAAAAATGCCTCACGTAATTAATGGAAGCCCCCAAACTAGTGTGTGAAAAAGCAAATGAAGTGGCTTCTAATGATAATAAAGAACAGAATTGGAAAGTTACGCTAAAGCATGCAATGGCAGTTTTCACGGCACATTGCGCAAGATTGCTGAATCTCTGATGCGCAGTGCTTTGGTCTACATGACTTCCTCAGCAGCCTCTTAATTTTATAGCGCAATATGCCACTTTCATATGCCCAGTTGAAAGCAACTTGGCTTTCATTCGATCTTTGTTCGGCCCTTTTATGGAGTACAAGGGGACGCAAGCTTTATTTGAATACGTAACGACTACGAGAGACTGGTGTAGGCTAGTGTTTATCAATGTACATTGCGTGTGTTGTCAGAAAACCACCGTAAAGCGAGTGTATCGGCCGCGTAGTGTACAGAGAAACGCTGGCCATGTCAGTCGGAAGTTGTCTGAGCTGGGCTGCGAAAATAATGCGCTCTTCAAATTTTATTATGACCAATACTTATCTTGAAGCACACGTTAGAAAGCGTTAATTACGATGTCTCTCACGTATGCCGATATCATGTTAGATAATAAAAGACGATAGGTGATATCAAAAAATCACATATCAGAAACTATTGAAGCGATTACGGTATGCTAAATGCGAATAATTATCAGCGGGAGGAATGTAAACAATCTGTGTTGTTTGCCAAATGATATCGGTAAGCGCCGTATGATTATAAATGGCGAAACCAGAAAGATAGCCTATAATCGTCATATCGATGCGTGTTTGGGAAAACCGGGGATATTTTTCATTCGTTCTCAGAACTAGATAAAGACTTGGATGATAGAGAAATGAAGTACATTAAAGTTACGAGCTACATCGTGAGTCGTGAAATATAGAACGCCGAAGAAGCTGGATGTAAATGCTCAAAAAAGATTGCTGTAAAATTGCGTACTATTCACGCCAAGGGTGAATAGATTTCAGTTCTTTACGTTCATTGCTTTATCCACAATGCATGTTACGCAAAGCCATGTACAATCGCCATCAGATATATTATATCGTATCGGGCAAGGTCCTCAAATATTTCGGGGCAGCTTTAAATTTCAATATATTCGTTACACTAGAAAAGGTTAATAAAATAGGAATACGCAATCCATCATAAATATAAGAGCAGCGACTTTTCAATAAATTAGGAATGTTCAATGTGGTATAATTATTAGGAAGCACAAATCGTCAAAGGTATCGACGCAGTAAGTCTGATCATAAAGAGCTGAACATTTGTGGGAAATACAGTAGATATAATATGGGTTAATGCAGTATTGGATGGTTAGTCATCTAAACCCTCTGAAATTTGTTCATCTCATCATTCTCTCGTCGCATACTAAGGCACATCGCCAGGCAACTCGGCCAAAACTGACACCGCAAATATGGTTTCAATTAATTGTCATACACTTTCATCGCCGCCGCTTGCGCATACAGACGTCTGCCAACTCACTGGCTTAATATCCAAAGGTCCTATATTACGTGCAGTTGTAAGCAACTCAGAACATTTTAATAGGAACGTGTTCTGTAGTTCATTATTAATATTATAAAGGACTTTGTCTGGGAATGGGATAAACAATGATATTGATGCTGTGTCATAGTGTATTGTTTACATTGGCTAAATACGTTTCGTTTTTCACAGAAATAGAATTATCAGTACGTTGCTTTTGAATATTTAATAAACTGCCTATTTTAGAAGCTTTTATTTAGTTTCACCTGTTTGGGTATTGTTGTGAATTAACGTGAAATTTGGCATAATTATGTAAGTCCCATGACAATACAATAATCTTGGAGTGAAATTCTGGTGACCCATCCAGGACCATCTCCAAAGAAGACTCTTCAACGGTTTGTCCGATTGGCTTTTTAAATTTGATGAATGAATGTATAGATGAACAATACAAGTATACTTATTAAAAATATTTTTTTTTAAGTTAGGTTATTTATCATTTTAGTCATAATCATCTTCGTTATTTCTAATTGCTTTCTCGACGTCGTTCTTCGAAGTTCTCATCGCTTTTAATACTACCATTGTGTCTGAGGAGCGTTTTCTTTATCAGCCAAGCGTGAACAGATAACGTGATACTACAATGTTTTCATCGCAGCACATGTAATTTCGTGACGCAAGCATTTGTTTACTTATGCCATTAATTCTCATGCCTCGTGCCAAGTGGGCTTCTTGATCTGAGAAGCTATCTGTCGATAGTAATAGTGGCATCATTGTTATCAATATAATAAATAGCAATAGAGTAATGACACACTTCTTCAACTGTCCGTCTAACTATTGTTGATTGAGTACGATTATTAACGACCAGAATCTTCTTTAGGAAAAATATTTCTCTTGTCTGATTAGCTTAGCTTACGATGATATTAATTTTCCTATCTTGAATAAGCTAAGTGTACTAATATGTTCCAAATATTTTATTATCATTGTCATGGTACGTCGATAAGCTGATTTGATTACTTTAATTTTATCTTAGGAATTTTATGTTTGATTTGATTTCATTGTGGTATTTTGCTTGTATAGTCAACGTCAAAAGTAGCTCATCATTTTAGTGCTTTGACATGGCAAGGCAACCATATGCCTGCAGTTGAATGTGTCACAGTTGTCACATAGGTACAAGGCTTTTAAATGAACACCTATTTTTGACGTCGACTGTACTATGTAGACTGTAGTTCATGATCTAGCTTATATCTACATTTTACTAAATAAGTGAACGTTAAATAGTCAACCGGGATATAGTTCGTTGCTATTTTAAAGTCAACGAACTAACTAAATGACTGGTCAAATATTTGTAGATAAGAAGGTCAACGCACTCTACGTATTAAGTTTTAAGAAAGGAATATTGAGCGATTAAGTTTTATAGTAACTTTTTTTTTAATATTGAAATAATTAGAAGATTGTTAAAGTTGTAGACTAACTATAATTTGTGACAATGTTGTGTATACAAATACATAAAACACGTATTTGTCCCTCACGGGGTAGACACAGCCTAATGTAACAAGACCCATAGCCCACGTGAGTGACAGTGACAATGACAATTTGCCCTACATTGCTGACTTGAGAAGTTCCCGCCAACGGGTTTCACATCGGTTACGAAATGTATACC
This sequence comes from Pandemis corylana, assembly GCA_949127965.1. Taxonomy (NCBI): domain Eukaryota; kingdom Metazoa; phylum Arthropoda; class Insecta; order Lepidoptera; family Tortricidae; genus Pandemis; species Pandemis corylana. The sequence continues at coordinate 2,656,465 of OX421852.1, read as the reverse complement.
GAAATGTTACTGTCACTGGGCACCTGTCACGTTTAAAAAATAGAGTGAGACAGTCAATATGTCATTCTCATCTCATCTCAAGTTTAAAGGTCGCTTTTTATACTGACAAAGTTCGTTCTTATCCTGTAGGCTTATTACCTGACTCGCTTGCAATCGCCGTCGCGTTCATTTTGACAGTTCTTGTATGAATGTGACAGCTAGCTGATTCCGATGCCAACTGTCAGCCCATACATGAACTGTCAAAATAAACACGATGGCGAATGCGAGCGAATTAGGTAATAAACCTACTGAACCATCAACCGAATAGTCTACCATCCTAGTTGAAAATCTTTTCTTCGTCATGTAATATATAATGTCGATAAGACTTGGGTGTCATTTGAAAGTTCAACTTTAAGGACATTTGATAGGAACTTGGATGAGAACTAATATACTACTTATTTTGCCGACCGTACCAATCTAGGCCTGAAACAATGTAGTCAGTATCGCAAACACTGTCCCGATTTACCTCCATTTGTGAACATAAACACTGGTATGACTAATAAATTTTATATTTATGTCCCGTTCACGGGTTATTTATCTATTTTACAGCTTATTAGAGCTAATCACGCTCATGATTTGTTTGGTTTAATTTTATCTTTCTTTGATTAATTATCCAGTAGCTTGTAAGCACGGGCTGCTTTGAGTGCAAATCCGTCTCAACAAGTCAGAATCTGTCTTAGGGTTTTTCTTTTCACATAACACAGTGCACTTTGAACACGACACAGTGTCCTGTGAACAGTGCGACTCTTCATCATCATTTTGAAGAGATTTTGGTTTTATATTTTCAAGAATATTTATTTCAAATGATTCTGTGTCAGCTTTCCTTGTCGTTATAGCTTGGGTTGCGGTAGGCTCGGCTCAATAGAAGTTGTTAGTAAGCCATGAATCATTTGTTCGTTTGAGTGTCGGTAGCTTGTAATGAATATCGATAATAGTGCTTTTCCGTTTATCCAGGTCCTACTTAAACGGGTTCTGTATATTGCTGTGTTAAATTAGAAAGCATCCTGTTGTTTCAAGGGAAGCTGAATGATTGATTTACCATGTTGTTTATGAATTCAAATGAGTCATTACTTATTTATTATGTATGCTTTCAAAAACACGTCCACCTGATGTTCTGCAGTTAACCTGTTTCTCGACGTTTGATACAAAAAAATTGCTGAAGCTTTTCAAAGAAACGAAATGCTCTAGTTGAAAGTTCGCTTAAATGCAGGAAGTTCAAACAAGCAGCTACTAGTTACAAAAATTGTATGGTTTGCTTGCTAATTCTTTCATGTTATGTTTTTTACTATCAAGGCTATTGTGGATAGCTTTTTTATATTAACATTACTAACATAAGTAGTTTATGGTGCATGGCTCAATAAAATCAGCTCTATAAATACACTTCGACATAAATTAACTGTAAATTAACAATTGTAAGTCTCCTTCGAAAGTTCGATAACTTTCTCAGTGCGCGACAGACTGAGATAGCCTAAGGTTGCTGTCTCCGAATTACAGCTGATATGGGGCTCTAAGATCTATCTCTAGAGACCGTGCTATATGGTGCCTATAAATCAGTTAAAGATAACAAGATCTGCCTTCTCGGGGCTTCTCAGGTCGCGTTGCTCGGCAGGTGTTTTACGGATTACATGCATGCTTTCCTTATCCTGCTTATGTTTGATTGCTTCCTGTTTGTCAAGAGTCTGATCAAATTATCTTACTTCTATCAATGCTAAAGTTGCATAAGGAGTCTAACCATCGACCTGTGAGTTCGTTACTTTTATTTCATTGTGAACAGCTGTGATAGTAAGCCACTGTGAGCCTCATATTAATATCAATAACTTCTTCATTCCTTCCTTATCTTTTCCCGCATTCTGTCATCGGTTTCGCAGGCACAACTGATTGAGATAAAATAAACTGACAAAGCCCATCAAGATTTAATTTGCTCGAGTTTCTTGCTCCAATAGCAAACTCCTATGAATTAGTACATCATATTGCGGTAGGAACTGGCCAAGACCTACAAATAAATTTGAAGACGTGTGTATGGTTCTGAACAATGTACTGTTGATTTTGAGTGTTTTTTATAGGCTGCTGGTGGAAAGTGGTGAGAAATGAAAGTAAACTTAGCGGGAGACGTATCTTGCGTGTAATTCTAGTACAGAAGAAGAAGGAGGCGGGGGGCAGGGTTGCCATACCTACCCTTGTGTTGCTACAGACAATACGCAACATGCTGCCGCCTCACGAGAAGCTTAAAATTAAAATTAAAAGTAACAAAGGTCCAACTATCTTCTTGTGGCACCTTTTTTTTTAAAACATAAAAAATCAATTATCAAGTATGATAAAAAAATACAATTTTCTAAAATTCAATAACAGGTTATTTTTCTTATTTAGTTATTCTTACAGAATACCATGAGATATAGCTAGATTTATAGCACTATTGGTAAGTTAACTTATGCTAATGTAAATTAAGTAACTAAATAGCTCCGTTGAGAACTTACATCAACCAGCTGTATATAAAAAAACAATTGTAGCAACAGTTAGTTATCATCGTCATCAATAGGTAATAAGCACATTTTATTTATTGCACGAGTATGTGTCCTCCCATTAGGGGTTCGTACATCTACTGCTCGTACTTTGCCATCGTGACCGGGGAAGAGTTTTACAATTCTTGCCATGGGCCAATACATTGATGAAACGTTATCATCTTTTAAAATAACTAAGCTACCTACTTTTACATTACACACCTCAGTTTGCCATTTAGGTCTATTTTGTAATATATTTAAATAATATTTATGCCAGACTTTCCAGAAGTTCTGTTTTAAATGTGTGCACAATCTCCAGAATTTTAGCTTATTTTGTGGTATTTCACATTCATTTTTCTCGGGATACATTGTCAATGAACTGCCTATAATGAAATGACCAGGTGTTAAATAACAATAATCGTTTGGATTTGAAGACAGTGGTAAAAGTGGCCTTGAGTTGAGTATCGCCTCAATTTCGCTAAGTACCGTGTTAAGTTGTTCATACGTTAATACAGTCTTTTGTATTGTCCTTTTCAAATGATATTTAGTACTACGCACGGCCGATTCCCATAAACCGCCAAACGTCGCAGAATAATTTGGTATAAAATGAAAGGAAATACCTTTCTGTGAAGTAAACTCATGAACTTTAGCCTGGTGTATTGTGGAAGATTGCAGAGTGTACAATTCGACTAATTGGTTCCTTGCACATTTAAATGTACTGGCGTTGTCGCAATGGATTTCGGTGGGCAGCCCTCTCCTAGAAATAAAGCGTCTTAGGCATGCTAAAAATGTTTCGGTGGTTAAATCTGAAGCCAATTCTAAATGAATGGCTTTCGTCGTGAAACAGACGAATACGCAGATATATCCCTTGCCGATTACCGATTTTCTAATACGCGAGAGCTTAACATCGATTGGTCCAGCGAAATCCATTCCGATTTTCTCGAACGCTCGGCTAGTGGCAGTGACGCGACTGGCTGGCAAGGATCCCATTAGTTGCTTGGCCGCCTTGGCCTTTTGTCTGAAACATGGGATGCATTTAATGGTAATTTTTCTGACTTCTACTAAACCATTCACTATCCAAAATCTATTATTCAAATGCGAAAGTAAAAGCTTTGGCCCTAAGTGCAATAGCCTTTCATGCTCATTTCTGATAAGCATGTTCGTGATGAGTGAACCTTTAGGTAAAATAACCGGGTGCTTTTGCGCGTAAGCAACTCGAGCGTGATGAAGCCGACCACCGACGCGTAAGAGTCCCAACTCATCGAGGAAAGGATGCAGGTTAGTTAAATTGCCCTTCACATTTTGCCCTTTGCTTAATTGTGCGATTTCGAATTGAAATTGTTTGCTTTGTTCATGTTTAATTATACGCATTAGCGAGTTGTTCAACTCGGAACTTTGCAAAAAGTTTGAATTTAATTTTTCTTTATTTTTATTTATGTTATTAATAAATCGCAAAATGTAAGCATAAAGCCTAATAATTTTATTTATATCGGAATACCGATATAAGCGTTCAATTATATAATCAACTGAGTTAGTAGCTTGACACACCAGGTTATAGGAAAACACCGAGCAAGGTTCGACCTCAGGCAGATCCTGAGCTATGTGGGTATCGTTGGAAGCGAAATCGTACTCACTATCTCGGAGAAACTGGGGTCCGTGCCACCATAAATCGTTGCTACCCAAGTCGCTCGGCCTGACTCCTCGGCTTATGAGATCGGCGGGGTTCTCGTTTGTACTAACGTACAACCAGCGCCACCTGGCGGTGTTTTGACGAATCACATTCACTCTGTTCCCCACATAAGCCTGAAGCTTATTTAACTCTGTTTTAAGCCATGCAAGAACAATCTGTGAGTCGCTGAATAAATAAACGCTGTTTATATTCACTTTAAGCTTAAGTGTGTCATAGGTCTTGACTATTAGTTTGGAAAGAAGTAGTGCCGCATTCAATTCAAGCCTAGGCACTGTAATGCTTTTCTTTTGTACAGGGTTAATTCTTGATTTGGAACAGAGTAAATGCGTATTCGTTGTACCTGAGGAATCTGTGCACCGCAGGTACACGCAGCAGCCATACGCCGTTGCACTCGAAGCGTCGGCGAAACCGACCAGCTCGACCTGCTGCGAGTCTGAAATGTCTATATTTCTATTCAATAAGATGGGTTCCATCACGGACAAATCACTGGTGAACTGTAGCCACTCCTGCTGGATATCGGCAGGCGGGCTATCATTCCAACCAGTGTTTGTTATCCACAATTTTTGCATGATGGCCTTTGCTGTGACTACTATAGGGCTAACGAAGCCGATTGGGTCATAAAATCTACCAATATAGCTCAAAATATTCCTTTTGGTAATTTTTGCAGAGGTAAACGGCTCTGGGGATGAAATTATAAAATGATCATCTTTTATATTAATTTGCAAGCCTAACGCTTTCATGTTGTAGTTATTCTTTTGCAGATCCAGACTGTCAAAATGTTGCTCATTTGATGGTATGTTAGACAGAAGTCTCTCATCGTTGGAAGACCATTTGTGGGTATGAAAACTACCTAATTGAAGCAAATTGCACAGTTGGTCTCTCGCGTCGTGAGCAGTCTGAAGATCATTGTTAGCATAGATTATGTCATCGACATAGATATTATTTTTTATAATAGATGCCGCTAGTGGATACGAACTTTCGTACCTATTTGCTAACTCATCTAAACAACGTGTTGCTAGATAACTGGAACTTTTTAGCCCATATGTGACCGTATCTAATCTAATGCATTTAATTGGCTGATCAGGGTTGTCTCGCCAAAGTATATTTTGGAGAGAAGAATAATTAGGATCTACCTTAATGTTACGGAACATTCGTTTAATGTCTGCAGTAAATGTGTACCTTCCTAGGCGGAAAAGTAAAATTATGTCGAACAAGTCGCGTTGAACCACTGGCCCATTGTATTGTAAGTCGTTTAGAGAAACTTTTTTGCTCGTTAGCATTGACCCATCAAACACGGTGCGCAATTTTGTGGTTTTACTGTTCTCGTTGACTACCGCGTGATGGGGTAAGAAGTATACTGCTTGTTTATTCAGATTATATGACTCAATGTCAACATAGTGACCATGATTGAGTGACAAGTACTCATGAATAAATTGTTGATATTGCATGAATAAATCAGGATTTAAATGCAGCCTTTTTTCCAAATTCAAAAATCTTTTAAGCGCGAATTTAAAGGATTCTCCTAACGAATCATTAACCTCTGACAGAGGCAATTTTAAAGGCAATGTAACCTCGAACTGATTGTTATCTAGTTTGACAGTACTTTGAAATATTTGTTCGCAAAGTTCCTGTTCCGAGGATTTTTCATTATATATTTCGGGAACTTTTTCAGTAGTCCAAAACTGGGCCAGTGTTTCATTGAGACCTAGCTCGCATTTAAGTACTATCTTATTACATGTGGGCTCAGACAAATGTTGTGGTAGGGTACCTCCTACTATGTGTCCGAACACAGTATTGAACACATGCAGACTAGATGTGTCGCATGGCGCCGCGTATGCGCTCCCCACAGGCTCGTTCGGCACCGTCGGTGATGAGCTGTGTGGCGGCGGTGGTGCAGACAGCTGCACTCTGCTTGGCTGTTGGCTCGGCAACAGCGTCTGAAAAAACACGTCCGCTCCAATTAATATGTGAACCTCGCCTGGCACGTTAAACTTTTCATCAGCCAATGTGATGTTGGATGGTATCTGTATAGCAGAAATGTCGAATTTGTGCTGTGGCAAGTTACATGTTATCTGTTCTACTATGTGACAAGTTATGTTGGTTTTAAATGGAACTCTTAGAGAATGTATTTCTAATGGAATGCAGTGTCTGACTGTACTCTTTGCATTGGCTATGCCAATGATATTTGTATCATTTTTCTTGGGTGTTAGGCCCAGTAGCTTAACTACCTCGGACGTGATCAACGACACTTGAGAGCCAGAATCCATTAAGGCTCTAATGTGAAACTCGGTGCCGTCCTTCCCGAATACCTTGATTGTTGCTGTAGGGAGAAGCACATTATTATTATTAACGCTGCCCGTCAAAGTGACAGGTGGTGCTGTCGCTGATGCATTACAGTGCAATAAAGTATTGTGCTGGCCCTTGCACTCCGCACATCGGAAGTGGAACCTGCATCGCCCTGCATGTGCACCTAAACATATGCTACACATTTTATTATCTTTTATAAATTTCAGCCGATCACATGCTGGTAGTAATTGAAACTTTTTGCAACTGAATAATCTGTGATCTTTCAACTTACAGTAGCTGCATGGTGCTGCGGTTGCGACGCCGTGTGCTGCTACCTTGTGGCTGCTGCTGGCCTGCGGGTGTTGCCCGTGACCCTGCTCGGCGTTTTCCAGTGCTAACGCTCGTTTGTCCAAATATTTCAGCAGTTCCTCGATGCTGGGCTCGGCGGCTTCATCACGCTCCAACTGGTACGCCCTCGCGGTGAATGTGTCTAATTTACGACATAAAATGGACAATAGTATTGCGTCCCAGTAAATGACATTAGGTTCGTGGTTTTTAATAGCAGCTAATTGCTGTCTGATGCAGGAAACAAATTCCCTAAGGGAACTTGCTGTCGACCTGCTTAAACCCTTTAAATCTAATATTTGGGAAATATGCTCGCTAACAATTTTGTGCTTGTTGTCATACCGATCACGTAATAGCTGCATCGCAGCTTCGTAACTAGCGCCCGTTACCGGCAAATTTTTAATTAAGTCATAAGGTTCATCTTTTAGCAGTGACCTCAAATAGTACAATTTTTGCACTTGATCGAGAGTTTGATCTCCGTCTATTAGTGAGGTAAACAAGTTTTTGAATGGTATGTAGTCAGTAAACTTACCACTAAACGGTTGTATACATATTGGTGGCAATTTTGTTCTTGCACTCATTATTGTTGGTGGATTGGCGGGCTGGCTGGCGGCTGGAGCGGCGCTTGCGCGTCTGCTTTCTATCTCGCTGTCTAACGCTGTGAGTATTGAGAAATAATTTTCCTCGACTGTCCCGTCTTCAGCATCTTTCGGCTCGAGGAAAATTATATCTTTGCAGCAATTTTCGTACTCGTGAAAGAGCGTAATTACGCGGTTTCGTTTTGTTGTCAAGGCTTGTATCGATTCTATCGATAAATCTGAAGTAGTGAGCCTCAGAAGGCGCGTAATGCTGCCTTTTATATAGCCACGCGAAGCGACTGCTTTCTTAAGTTCGTCGCGCTCCTCCATGACCCAGCCAGTCCCTCAATGGGAATTATTGCACCAAACTTAAAACGGCTCTTAATTTTAATAAGTAATTCGATCCTAAAACTACACACTTTTGACTAAAACTTCAAAGGTAAACAATAAGCATAAGCATAACGCGTTGTAAACGTAGACAAAATGGCGATTGATGGTTGCTTTGCTGTGCGGACGTCACGGTGTTGCGGCGCGACAGTGGCGACGACGGTGGCACCTTGCGAAAGCGCCGTCTTCGTCCTTGCTCGCTTGCGCCGATGGGATGAGAACGGGATGGCTTGCGTGCTCCTGCGACGATTGCGTTATTGCGCTCTCGCTCCCTCTTGAGCACTAATATCTATCTCCTCTTTCTTGCGCGACCCGTTCAAAAACTCGGAACGGGTACGCGATGCTTCTTGCCTTGAATTTTTTCTGCCTTGCACGTCGAGAAATATTATATTGCGACGTGTGGTGTGGACAAAATGGCGGCTGTACTTCACTGAAAACCCGAATCTTCCTTGTAACTCTTGCGTCTCGCGTTGCACTTTTCACCAACTTTCTTTACTCCGCGAAGGACCATGAACAATGTACTGTTGATTTTGAGTGTTTTTTATAGGCTGCTGGTGGAAAGTGGTGAGAAATGAAAGTAAACTTAGCGGGAGACGTATCTTGCGTGTAATTCTAGTACAGAAGAAGAAGGAGGCGGGGGGCAGGGTTGCCATACCTACCCTTGTGTTGCTACAGACAATACGCAACAGGTTCCTGCAATCATGTTCTAGAATGGTCCGAAGTTGTACGGGTTGTTCCCAATTCCAAGCGAGCTTATTATACAAACAATCATGCTTTGTGCAATTTTGTTTAAAAACACTGTTTTGTTTTGCTAAACATGCAAAAATGTCTTTATGTGCTTCCGCGTATGAGTGGGGTCATTTAAGATAAAGAAACTTAAAGGCGTCTGTGTTTTATCAATGTAACTTATCATCTATAATAATGCTCACTGATGATAATGATATTCCAATTTCCATTGTGCTCCTTGTGTAGGGCTGATTATTATTATTTTGTAATCTCCTCCTAAGTGTTGCATGTTATCTTATGTGCCGGATACAGGTATCGTTCAGAGGACAATTGACAAGATTACAATTACTCAAACCCCGGGTTTGAAATCTGTGTTATCGGGATTAGGGTATAGCGAGCGAATATATGTCCGCATCTATCTTGATCTGAATTAATAATGAAGAATGCCTTAGTGCATCCAAGCTCAAGAAGCCAAAAATGCAAAAACTGCTAGCCAAACGGTGTTTCTAAAGCATCAATGATTTTGTAGCGCCTTAAGTACCTACAGTGACAGAAACTGAATTACGTGCCTCTGTGAAACCTTGTCAATCAAGTGCCATGTTGATATAACACGCATAGCTCTCACATATGGCAAATAAATTATTGTAACACTGTCTATGAAAAGGTACCGTAGAGGAATGCGATTCAGATTCTGCGACTGTACAGTACTGTGCTGTGACGTGGGTTACTGTTCAACTCGTCTCACGGAAATACGTAAACTATTTGGATTTATTGCCACCAATCGTGAGACATGAGGTTAGCTTTAGGTCACAAGTCCCAGGGCATAATGTCGTTGTCTTGTTTTGAGCTCTGCCTTCTTCCGCGTTCTAATACACAGATAACAAAACTCTCGTTTGTATTATTTCAGTCAATAGTTACTGTGTAAGTTAAAGTAGCAATGGACAGAACAGAACCGTTGTGGGAGAAAGGTTCTCGAGTGGTGACCACGAACCGTGAGACGCAGCGTTAGCCTCCCACTAGGTGGACCGACAACGCGAGGGTTGTGGGTAACTGGTGGATGCAGTTCTAACGGGGATGTCTTTTTTCAAAAGTGGGCGTCATCCGACTGATGATGGATGATGGTATTTACTAGGTATATTATACTTGGTCTCACAGATTTACAAGAATCACGGTTAATAACAACAGACTTATTATCAACGGGATATAGACCGTGATTACTTTTAAGGAGCTCTCGATATTTGCGATTTAACACCCACCCGCAATTTCTTTAGTCTACCAGTGACTATGATCTACGCAACTGCGTCGGAGATCATTAAAGTAATCGGTGTTTATAAGGTTTCTCTGAATTTGTGCGGAATATTTCAGCACGTGGTTAGGTTAATCGTTTGTCCTTATCTGTGAAACGCAAATGTCAAAGTGACAGATAAGGACAAACGATTGCTAAGTAAGCAGAAGCCTACAGAGCGTTTATAAGGGGTCGTTTCTGTGCTCTTGATGCCTAGTAGTATTCTATAATTATTGCAGTCAGTTCTGTCCTGACCTGCACTTGCGCAAGCGCATTAAACACGGCAGTATAATTAATAGTCCGTGAACTTTCTAGTAAATTTGATAATCTGCCTATTACCTATTGATTTTGATAGTCACGTTATTAACTATTACGTGATAATCACTAGGTAGTTTAAGCTCGCTATTTGATTAGTAGGTTTGAATTAGATATTTTTTGTTATGACTGTAAAAATGTGTGTGGACTCAATCATTACAACTCAAATAGTACTTAGCTCAGCCAAGTAATTGAAATGTTAGTTGAAGTAGGTGGTGCAAACAAACAAGCAAGAGACGCGTAGATCTCTGAAACGGTTCCAAATCACGAGGTTTTTGGGGCGGAAAGTTGATATTAATATTGACGGTCTCAGCTCTAGGAAAATGCGTTTTACAGTGTGCTGCAAACACCGAACAAAACTGGGTAGTTGTATTAACATAACAACAAAACAATACAAATGTATACCTACTTATAATTACTATACAAAACATAAACTAACCCCGTTATTCATAAACGTTCTGTAGGCATCTGCTAACTTAGCAATGAAGTTAGCAGAAACCTATAGAGCGTTTATGAATATGGGGGATATTCATTACACATAAACTGATAACTCACGTATAAAAAGTCGAGTGATGCTCGACATGTTTCGGACTATTTCGTAGTCCTTTTTCAAAGAGTGTTCGTGTCGCTGCCACCGGGGCGAGCGCTCTTGGAAAAATGACTACAAAATAGTCCGAAACATGTCGAGCATCACTCGACTTTTTATACGTGAGTTATCCGTTTATGTGTAATGATGATTAAGTCTCACGGTAGTTTCATGTTGAAAATGGGGGATATTGTTTAAATAATACAGTGTCTCTTAAAATTGTTCTGGAATATTCCAAAAGATGCTTGGGGAAGTTTGACTTGATAGTAGACTACAAGTCCTTGGAAAAAAAACATGTGAAATGAACCAGTGTGAATAAAGCTTAGAAGGCTGTTACTATATCATAAAATAACTCTGAGCGCTAAGCCGTCATTTCTGAGCGGTACAGTTGACAAATGTTTAAACGAGATTATGTAGAAATGAGCAGCCAGATTTGACAGTAAATAATGTATATTAAAGCAAAAACATAAAAATAGCCCCCGGCGTGTGTACACGCGTCTGTCTCGAAATCAATAATCACAATTATTCATGTCATTTCTAAGCACAACGTTTTGTGTTGCTTAGATAACCGTTTGAACATACATACATGTAAATATATTAGATTATCAGCCAGTATATTATCAGGCGCTATACAGCCTCTAATATGTTTCTTTCTATACATTGATCGCTGTTTATAGTGAACCGAGTCAAGAGCGGGTTTAAATTTAGAATCAAAAATGTAATTAAAAATCTTTGTAGGGGTCTTAATTCAACCAAGGACTGAAATATACCGGACTAACTCTAATAGCTTAGATCTTTTACATGACAAGTTAAAAAGGATTAGACAGAAAGGGATAGAAATATTGAATTGAGAATATGTTCGTGCAAAATATATCTTTCAATTTCATGCCTTACATATTTATACGTATTACTTATGCTTTACGTTACCCGTGTCATCTATGTGTGCAATCATTATGATGTATGGGTTTGCCCCGTTAGCTAACGCCTCGAGCCCGCTCCAACCAATTTAAGGAGACAGTTCTGATACGGAATTTATAGTAGAACATAAAGACTGGGTTCCGTAAGTACTAAAATTCGCAGAAATAATTCTAGCCGTGAAAGTTCTAAAAACTTATGGCGAAGAATAAAGAAGAAGAAACTAGCCAGAGCGTGTAAAAACTTAGAAAGACAATAACACATGGCTAATTATTGATTACCATTTTCATAATGTTCCTCTGTCTTTTGAAGATCAAACCAACAAAGAAAATCATATATCGGAGTGCCCTATAGGAAAATAATATTATATAAATAGCTTTATCGTTTCGCTGTCTTGAAAATGAAAGTTATTTATATAAATTCTGTGCGCATGTTTCTATCTTGACTAACCCTTCTTGCTTTCTCGCTCTTGCACCGTTAATATACTCTGTCCTTAAAGACCCGTTTTCAGAAGGGTGAGGACCCTTAATCAACCAAATAACTTGTGACTAATCAACAAACTGAGGTATTTAGGAGTAAGCTTCTTTCTGTCAAACGATATAAGATTGCGAGTGCCCGCACGTCAGATGATTATGAACTCTGAATACGATATAATAAATTGGAACGTTATGTTATGAACGCAATGCTAGAGGTATAGTGATATAAGAATTTACCAAACCTAAACAAATATATTTTTTTACAAGCTTTTTTTGCTGACTGTCCTTGCATTGTCGTTTGTCCTACATAAATGTATACCATACTACAAGTCAATTGGACCAACGGTTGCAAAGTTCCCTTTTGCGGAGACGGTCCTGGGTGTATCACCAGAATTACAATTGGAGATTATTGTATTGTCATCGGAATAACATTAGTATGCCAAATTTGTCGTAAATTCGACCAATAAAAATGGGACATTATTCACTTGCAAGATTAGATTACAGACACCGGGAGAGGTGAAACTGAATAAGAGCTTGTATAAAATACTACTGAGTAGGACTAATGGATGTAGGTTACTTCTAGTATATTCTGAAGGAACTCTGAAACTGTAATCCACGTAGTACGTGACTCGTCGTGCTCACTGGCTGGGATAAAACGTTCGGAGTACTTCAACCTAGTAAAGCCTGCGAGATCGGGGTCATGCGGTCGATGGGCTCGTCTAGGTATGAAATGCCCCAATGCCCGAACTAACCCGAAATGCTCCGAAAACGAACGATCCTGGTCTTAAATAATAAATGACGCTGAAAACTTTTACTATGTGCTTCTCTAAAGGAACCTTGATCAAGGAAGTGATCGCTTCACTTAGAATCCCATCATATCTTGAACTTTTCGCTCGAAGTCATTATATAGAGTCAGGTGTCTAGTTAAAGTCTACGCATGACCTGACAAGACACTTGCCTCTGTATAACACCCACTAGCGAACAGGTCAATTTACGATTGCATCCCAAGAGCAGCAATAGCTTTATGGATGAGTTTTATTTAGACTAATTTTTTGAAAATCACAGGGGAATACTGTCTCGTTATGTAGATGATGTAATTATTTTGATGAATCATTTGTGTCATCTGATGAATGTAAAATTGCGAAGATTATGTGAAACGTTGAAATGTTATATGGTGGATTAGTTTATTTTGGTACAAACTTCATTTCTCAGCAAACTGACAGATAAGGAAATTGATTTTACCATATTGAACGCATTTGTAATCTGAAGCACTATAGATATTATTATCTCATATTAATGACGCATGCATTGGCCCTGTTGCGTTTAATGACTTTGGCTGATAAACTTATGTATATCCCATGGGGTCTGATATTTTAATTGAAATGTGTAATGTTCGCTTTAGTAGACTATATTATTATAGTACAGCAAAGTTACATTGTCAATTTTTTCCATTAACCTAACGAAGTCTAGCGACGTCAAACTGAATAACTTTAAGTAATTGAATTTTGTGAAACATATGTATCATTGAAAAACAGGCACACAACCTTCAGTTTGAATTTCATTAGATACAATGAGATCGTTTTATTTGATCTAAACACGCAATAATCGAAACAACACAATAGTGATTGTTTGCACTTTGTTGCGTCTCTTGATTCTAACGTGTCACTTTGTATGCTAGCACCTTTCAACTATGTTATCTTGCAAATACTTCGTTTCTACTAGGTAAATGCTATGTATATGCAGATTTATGCATATTATAAACAATGTCTTCAGTCATCTTTCATCTAAGTCATTATAAAAATCTACATTCCTGAAATTGACATTCAATTCTTTGAGAATAATCTAGATGAGTATTTTTTTCAACTATTTTCTAAAATACCTCCGTACCTACTATTAAGTACTTAATTTGATCAGATTGTGCAGGTGCAAGCTTACTTAAATATGTATATAATAATTACATATAGTAAAAGAGACTTATATGTGATATATTATATTAAAAACGATCACAGCCATGCATGCCACGTAAATGGTGTAAAGTAGTTTTTTTTGAACCAGAACTGATTCGTCCTGACAGACTTGCTATCAGCAAGTCGAATGCATTGGCTTCAGATGATGTGTTCTTTTTAAATCCACCACGACGCATAACATAATATACAATGTCACGTTCATTTGCATTTTCCAGTTTTTTTGTAATAATTTTCTTTTCTGATTTTCTTATTTAAGTATCGTGGTTTTTGTCACATTTTATAGTTCTGGGCTTCATAGTTACTGACTGAATTTAGCTTATCATGTCGTTCACCGATTTCTTTACCTTTTTTTAATTTTCTGGCGTATTCGGTAAAAATCTTCCAGACTGACGTTTGCTTGGGATTGGATGGAAGTTGTTTTTTTTATTATTACAAGCACTCTTATGGTCAATTATGCCTTTCTCTTCGTCACAAAATAATGGAGTTACATTTTCAGTACTAACGCCACCATTTTAATTACTTAAATTCTCGTTGACAAGTTTCACTAATACAATAAGGGGTCACGTCGTGTGAACTCTTTACACGTCATCCATTGTTTTCACTTAATGAAGCCTTTTCAACATTATCGTTGTAGACTAGTTGGTGCATGACGAAACAACATAATTTTTTATCGTCATTTAATTATATGAAAGCCTTGTTAATTGAATATTGTGGAAAGTCTCGAGATATGACGCTTTTAGAAATTTTCAATTAATTAATAATCGTCGTCCGTTATAAACTGATACTGCAGCTCGTTTAAAATGAGACGATTTTAATCAGTCATTAAAATTCGCTCGATAATCGATGTTTCTTTTTCTTCAAACTTTTCAAAAGCTTCAGTTGCTATTCGCAAAAATAGCTTGTTTTCTCTCAATGCTCTTATAATACTATCTCCGACGTTAGACGCCCACGAATATCGCGTTCACGTCATAACGTATAGGCTAGACTGAAATTTACATTTCACGGCTTTATGTCAAGTGTAAAGTGATTTATGGAGATTACTTGCCACATTTATTGTGATAATGTTGTTTTGGAAATTTTCTTCTTCAAGCATTGCCAAGGCTAAGGCACTTTAAGTAAGGGAAATGCCATAGAAGCATACACCATTATAAAATCACTACATAATATAAAACAAAGTCGCTTTCTCTGTCCCTATGTATGCTTATATCTTCAAAACTACACAACGGATTTTGATGCGTTTTTTTAATAGATAGAGTGATTCAAGAGGAAGGTTTTATGTATAATTCTACGCAGACGAACTCGCGGGCAGAAGCTAGTATATTATAAAACGAGGTTTGTCTGTCTGTTGTTGATAAACTCAAAAACTAATGAACGGATGTTCATGCGGTTTTCGCCAATAAAGTGATTCATGAGGAGGGTTTAGATTATATAATTCGTCAAGATTTTCTGTAAATTGGTTGAAATAATGTCTATAATTGTGGCAACGCCATTTTAGTATCTTCTATGGACCTGAGCAAAGCCGGGACGGGTCGCTAGTGTACACACATTTCTGTATGTAAATACTTTCTATGTGCCATCTGCGACGTGGCGTCGTTAAGTGTTTAGTATAATTTGTCGAATTACACAATTTTTGGTGATATTTCATGAACAGTATCGTGTGATAAAAATCATACACGACATTAATCTTGACTTAGGCAAACTAAATACTTGATTGTGATTTTATCAGACCAGATGTTTGAAAGACAGGCTATACACAAGCGTAGAATGTTCTGGACTTAAAAAATGTAGCGTGGATCGACATAGCTTCTAATTGTGATACTAGTTACTTAATATGAAAATAAGAAAACAGTAATCATCTAGTCTTTGATGCTGGATTTGATTTTTATATTAAAATGAATTAAACCATTGTTGCGAATACTTAAGCAGAAAACCAAGAAGCGTTAGTGAAGCTGTACTCTGTTTATAAATAGATTTAAATTTAAATATTGACGCGTCGCAGGATTCGTTTAGCTGTGACTTTGACAGGCGTGTTTTGATCGTTTGCTAACGTCATATTGGGGCATACCTTCCACATGAATGGTCTCATTAGTAACATATGTTTGGTCGACAAACTCAAGAACATCTGTAAGACTAACGACGTCATTATAGTATGTATTTCGAGATGTTTCCTGATAAGATTAAAGTTATAATCGTGACTGGAAATTTGTATTGTTTTAATCGTTAACCCTTTCATGTTGTGACTTGTAACCAGAGACCGGAATTTTCATGGCAAAAATCAAACGTCAATAGAGTTGGAACGTTAGATTTTATCGACTTTTCCAGCTGTCGATAAGTTTTATCTCCTATATTACTGAGTTTTAACATTAACGGTTACATTTGATTTTTGATTGCTTCACTACCCGTGCAGATGGTAAAAGCCCATCGAGGGAATGGGCGAATATCATAGGAATCATGGTTATAGGCGATGAGGCTAGCAACCCATCACTATTTTGATTCCACTTTCCACCTATACGCCCACAATCTTGCTAAATGTTGCCTGTAGGTACCTGTTGCCTTAGGCTCTGTCTACCCCATAAGGGATAAATACGTGATTTGTGTGTGTATGTGTATGTATTTGATTTTTAATAGCGAGTTGCAAAGCCTTTACTGACATACATTGATATATATTAACAGGTTCATATGAATTATTACTATTTGTATTTTTTTTTAAGTATAAGTAACCTATGTATTGTATTTTTATAGTTACTTTGCTTAAATGTAGATTTGAGGTCTTTTGATAATAAATAAATGGAAATCTCCATTCGTAATTCCATGCCATTTCATTGCCTGTTTTCCATGTTGTTTATTACGTGGAGTTCTTAAAGAGTCATTGTATTGTATTGTATTGTAATTTTATAACTTGTCGATAGTCGATAAAATTCAACGTTCCAACTCTATTGACGTTTGATTTTTGCCATGATAATTCCGCCCTCTGCTTATAACTGAGGACATCCTTGCATTTTTTTCCTCGATGTTTGAATTAAAGGATAATCGTATCGTACGTAATAATGTCTGGCGACCTAGCATTTAGGTGAAGGCTAAGTAGTAGATGTCATTATGTTTAAATCCTTAAAGATAAATGTAATTCATTAAGTACACATAGGCTTTAAAGAATGATAAATTTGAGCGCATCTGAAACACCCAGTTCCGGAGGTACCCGAGGTAGTTAGTAGCAGCTTATTATTGCATTGAAGCCACATGAATATTCATCTTCCACTTAAATAAAACAGACGACAATCGTCTATTCTTAACGGCATGGTAAAAAAATCTATGATCTTCATTTATTTTCATTGCTAAAGGAACTGTGTAACGGCATATTATTTGGTTCCATAATCCGCGAAGTATACACAGTTATGACGTGTCTATTATGTAAATATCTGCATCGATATTATATCAGACTTGTATAAAATATCCATATGGCACCGACGAGGGTTATCGGTCCGAGAGTCGTTACATTGGATTTACATTAAACCGGCCGAAGGCTGTTTTTAGTACAGAAATGGCCCATTTACCTTACATATATTTAGAACATTAAAAATCATCCAGACTGTGTATAGTGAATTAAAAAAATAACAACAGCACAGTAGAAGTACATTATTAGTTTGAGAACTTTCCACTTTGAAAGTATCAACAAAACACAATACACATGAAAAATAAATGTTTGTTTCAGCTTCAATATTCTCAATGACAACACAGCAAGGGCTAACTGCATTAAAAATAAATGATGTGGTTTGACCGTTAACTATAATTAATCTAACAAGGCTACTCGAACATTCAAGGCTGCCAAAAACAGAAGAAACGGTAAACCGTCAATAAA
The DNA here is from genome assembly GCA_949127965.1 of Pandemis corylana. NCBI lineage: Eukaryota > Metazoa > Arthropoda > Insecta > Lepidoptera > Tortricidae > Pandemis > Pandemis corylana. Next base: position 2,638,516 of record OX421852.1, on the reverse strand, counting down.
GAACCTATGTGTCAACTTCCTACACTACGGATTTCTCGTGCTCAACCTGTTTGCACGTAGAAAAAAAAACAAAGCTGCCATTGAAGTATGAACTAGTACAGCCTTAGCATAAAGTTCAAACTGTGGTTTAGAATGTACGTTCGGAAAACAATTTCGCTCTCGACTGCCAGCAATACTTGCATTTGTAATTCAGTATGGCGCGTGACCGCGGACGCGAGAGACGTACGTTACGGAATTTAAAAACAAACGCCGGTCGCGTCCGTGAATTTAAAAATTTTGAATATCGAAAACAAATTTGAAATTGGATACATCAGTTTTTCACGGTTTGTTTTGTGATTATGGGAGCGTGTTTCTATGTGTGTGTCTGGAACTTTGGATGTGTGAACAGTGCCTGAGTTTTGCAGGGTTACCTTAGTGGCCTTAGTATTTCAGGCGTGAAATATGTCCCGTTTCAGAAATAGGTCGAATGGAACGAAATTGCTGTCTGTATTTCATGGGTTATAAGATTAGCTTACGTGACCTAGCTTCAAACATAAGTGAACTTATTGTAATGAATACTTAATGATGCTTATGACATATATTTAAGCATTCCGACATATTAAAAGATGAAAACGTCTGGAAAAGGTTTTCTATCTAATCTCCTGATTTACTACCTCATTATACTAGCTTCTGCCCGCGACTTCCTCTTGGATCGCTCTATCTATTTAAAAAAAACCGCACTAAAATCCGTTGCGTAGTTTTACAGATCTAAGCAATACATAGGGACAGAGTATGTAGGAATCCATCCCCCGTTTTAATTGGTTCGGAATTAAAACGTACATGTCTTATCGTTTGCTACTTTATCTTAGATTAGGTTAATAGAGATATAACATTCTGAACCATATACAGGGTGTTGAGTAATCAATAGATAATACGTGAACAAGAAATCAGCTGTTTTCTAAATGCAGATTTTGGTTCAATTAACCATAATAACAATAATTGTTCTAAGTATTCATGTTTACAGTTTCGAGATATATTTTTTCATTTTTCTAGAGATTAAAAGCATCTTATTATAGTTTTAAAACACGACCAACCCAGGTTACCAACGGTAGTATAAAAAGCTAAAGCTTGAATAAAAAAATCTCAGAAAGTATTTTATATTTTTTGTCCCGGATATTACCGAACATAGTTAACCAAATTGAATTATTATTTTTGAATTCGATTTTTTAAAACCAAATTGAATTAATATTTTTGAATTCGATTTTTAATTAGGTTTTTTTATGTTAAGTTCGCAATCAGAAACAATAATTAAAAATGCACAGTCATATTTCATTCGTTATCTATTAAATTACTTGAAAGAAAGAAAGAAAGAAAAAACAATTTATTGCCACAAAAAAAGTATTACAAAAAACAAATTAGGTAAGAATACTCGAACGGTATTGTGACAAAAGGTGTCGGCGTCAGCATAAGCTGCTGGTGCCGGCCCCGAGGGCGACGCCCGCAGCGCTGGTTTTCAGCCGACACCCTGACTTATTACTCCTACAGTCCTGCCAGGTGCGAATTAAAATTTAAAATTAAAATTAACGTTTTTGAATTTAACGAGGTGACAAATTGACAAAAAACTAAATAAAAAAACAACAATAAATAAAACAAAAACGGGAAAATCATTAAGTACGAAGGTATACAATAACTACTACACTAATATAATATAATAGGTACTAATCGCGGGATCCAGAACCGGGAAATTCTCGACATGGGGCCTTCATTTTTGCTTATTGAATAAAATCTTTTTCACCTGTCTTTTAAAACTTAACAATGAAGTACTTAATCTGATTGGGGGTGGTAAATCATTCCACACCTTCGAGGCCGCATATCTAAAACCACCCCTGAAACCCGCTGACTGGTGCTTTGGGACTATCAACTTCATTTGCACCTGGGACCTAGTTGTGAGACTGACATGGCATCTATGCATATCCCTGTACCAAGACAACTTATCCAATAAGTAAACGGGTTTTTTTCCATAAGCAACTCTATAAATAAGGCATGCCAAATGCAGCTCGCGCCTCGATTCCATATTTAACACTCCTTTTTCGATAAGTATAGGTGAGATATGAGCTCTCTTTGGAACGTTAACACAAAAGCGAACACAAGCATTCTGCACTCTTTGAATTGACTTCTTTGTATATTTGTGCAGTCTCGGGCCGTACACAGCGTCACAGTAATTAAAAGGGGACAAAACAAGCAAATCCGTTAGCAACACCCTTACATCATATGACAGATGTTTTCTGATGTTATAGAGCACTTTTAATTTAAAAAATGCGTTTCTAATTTTATTATTAATGTGCTCAACGTATCGCAGTTCTTCGTCCACTATGAGCCCCAGATTTCGGGCTGATGACACTCTTTCCACAGAAACATTGCCCATTTGAACCGATAGGCCTTTTTCCGATAGACCTGAAACCTGGTGTTTCGTGCCCAAAATCATGTATTTTGTTTTTTTAGCATTTAGAACCAGTGTATTTTTTTTTGACCAATGTGATACGGCATTTAGGTCCATATTTAGTTCTTTTATCGCTTGTTCAGCATCCTGCAGTTGAAACGATTTATAAATTTGCGTATCATCCGCATACAAATGCACCTTACTATGACGAAGAACTGTCATCAAGTCACTCGTAAAAACTATAAACAGCAGTGGACTCAAAATTGAGCCCTGCGGGACGCCTTTAGTCAATGGTTTTATCTCGGACAAAGCACCAATTCCTTCCTCATCTTCTATTATCACCTGTTCGCATCTACCTGTCAGGTACGATCTAAACCATTCAAGTGAAGAATCAGTCACACCATAGTGTGATAACTTGGCCAGGAGAAGCTCTGTGTTTAGGCAGTCAAAAGCCCTCGAAAAATCAAGCAGAACCAGAATTGAACCTTTTCCTTCATCCGAAGCTGTTATTATATCGTCGGTGACGTGGGCCAGAGCTGTAGCAGTACCGTGACCATCTCGAAAGCCCGACTGTAAGGTGGGTAATATATTGTTACGTTCCAGGAATGCCTTCAACTGTTTTTCCACAATCCTTTCCAGTATCTTAGACATAACAGGGAGCAGGCTTATAGGTCGTAAATCCTTGAGCTGTTCAACGCTTGAGCTTTTCGGAATTGGTCTAACTAGTGCCCGCTTCCACAAGTCAGGAAACACCCCTGTCCTTATTGATACATTCATGATCGCTGTAATCACTGGCAGCGTGACATCGAGCGTCATGCAAATCATCTCAGCTGAGATATGGTCGTGTCCGCAAGCATTTGTTTTTATGACATTAATAATTTTCTTCACCTCATCTGCTGACACCTGCTGAAGCTCAAAAGGTTCACTGGTAATTTCGGCTTTAGTTTTAGAGAAATATAAGAGTGTATCCGGGCACGGAGATGAATCCCCAGGAACATTTACGAAGAAGTCGTTAATTTCATCAGGATTATTAAGACCCGCCGGTATATTTCCAGCCCTTGGATCATTAAAGATGGTTGTTTTCTTCAGGTTAGTCCATAAGGCCTTAGAATTGTGTTTGTTGTTATTAACGAAGTGTGAAAAATATGCCTGCTTTTCCCTGTCTATGCTCGCTGTAACAAAATTCCTTAACTGCTTGTAATAATCCCAGTGCGCGGCTAATCCAGAGTCATGGGCTCTTTTCAGAGCTCTGTCTCTGTGCGACATCATCAATTTTATGATATCGGTAATCCAAGGACATACCCTATCCGGTGCCCGCCTACTCTTCAGCGGCGCATGCTTGTCGAACAGAGTACAAATGAAATCGTTAAACATGTTTACCATTTCATTGACATCACTTCTGTCAAGTATATCGTTCCATGGGACAGAGGCTAGATCGAAGTCAAAACTTTCTGGGTCAATATTTTTGAGTTGCCTGGTAGTGATGCAACGTGATTTTATTTTCTGTCGCTTGATGTTAAAGGTCGTCACGACCAGTGCGTGATCACTTAGACTCGGGTTGTGGTATACATCTGTTTTTAGGCAACGACCTGGAGAGTCAGTAATGACCAAGTCCAAGAGCGAGCGAGACACATCCGTGATACGAGTCGGCACCGTGACCAGCTGCTCCAGATTACGATACCTTATAAAAGTCAACAAGTCGTGCGCCTGCCTTTTGTCCGGTTTTAGTAGATCAACATTGAAATCCGTCGCAACACACATGTAGTCGCAATAGGAAAACGAGTTAATAGACTCCTCCAAGGCATCTATTGCACCCTCAATCAAATGCTCAGTTGGCGGTCTGTACACAGTTCCAACAGCCAAGCGCGCACCTGGGAGCACAACCTCCAACCACATCTGCTCGATGGCGGTAGAACTTGGGTATTCTTTAATTTTCGCCCTTAAACCACGACGCACGTAAAAACCTACTCCTCCGCCAATTTTATCATTTGGGCGAGCCTTTAATTTCAGTACATAGCCTGGCATGCTTGGAGCAGTATTCTCCGCTCCTTCTCTTATCCATGTTTCATTGAGCGCTAAAATGTCAGGCTGATGTGAAGCCAAGGTTGCACAAAGCTCATCTCTACCCGTATTCAACGACCTTACATTCAGCAGCCCTATTTTTAATATATTTTTATTAACCTTCGAAACCGCCATTTTTTACCCAGTAATAATATAGATGCTCGGTACAGGTACAAGCAAACGCCTCCCAATCCAGTACAACCAAGTCAACATTACATTGAAAGCACAAGTAACACAACACAGTCAGGCCCGCGAACAGTGATGTCGTACTTTTCGAACAATAAGACCAAATTTTATAAATTGTATAGCAGCTTACTAGTTTAGTTACAAAACAAAAGAAAAAAGACATGTTATATACTACTACTTCCCTATCAGTTGCAACTGATTTCAATTTAAAGCATGCATAGTGGGCCTTACAAGTTTTTTGGCAGGCCAAAGACACTCGCGAGGTCTTGCTCGTTCCTGATGCGGTAAGCCGGAGAACCCGACTCCCTTCTAGCAAGAATTCTCCCGTCTCGCGTCCAGACATATTTCCAAAGAGCTGCCTCACCCTCCTCTCTCGCCCTTCGAAACAACTTCCTGTTCTGCGCCGTGAGTCTTTCATTAACAAAAATTTTTTTTGTACCTCCAGGAACTCCAAATTCGGCTGTGTTAATTTTTCCTCGCCGGGTTCTTGCTTCTTTGAGCATCTGAGCTCTTAAATCACGCCGCGCTAGTCGGACTACAATAGGCCGAGGCCGTATTTTTCCATCGCTTTTTTCCTCCTTACTACCAACACGGTAAGCCGATACTATGTCGTTATTAGTTAAGGTCAAGCCAATCTTAGCCGCCACCAACATGGCCAAATGGGCTGGGTTTTCCGAAGTAGTTTCAGGAATGCCCGTGATGTCCACGTCGTTTAAGAGATCATCCTGTTGGCAGTCATTTAGGTCGTCTTGTAAACTACTTAATGCGCTTATATTATACTTATTTACATACTTTCTCTTCAATTTAATGCACTACCGCGATTGTGATATTGACATTGACGCGGAAATACATACATACATACATATAAATCACGTCTATATCCCGAATAAATATAGTATAATGATATGACATTATAAAGGCGTTTGATGAAGGCTTATAAGCTTAATGCCGTTCTTTATAAGCTAAAAGATTTTAAGATCTTTGCTATCGCATCACGTTTGTGATAAGTTAAATAAAAAGTGACATTACAGACTTAACAAACATTTTTCTTTAATAACGTGGTTTTTTATACATACATACGTATATCGCGTCTTTGTCCCTTACGAGGTAGACAGCCTAAGGTAACAAAACCTTAAGACCACGTTTAGCATGATTAAGGGCGCGATTCCTAAGACTCGCCCAATCCCTCGATGGGCTTTTACCATCTGCGCGGGAAGAGAAACAACTGGTAAATTCTATGTCTTTTCTTTACTCCCAGACCAGAATGGAAGAAAGAGGTTTTTTAATAATGTAACTAAACATATTTTCCAACGCATAGACATAGACAGTATTTATTCAAAAGAACAAACAATACATGTGTTGTGTTTGAAATACAGGTTATATGCAAATTAATATTAATTAAGTAACTTAACGAAGGAAAAATATTAAACTATACATTAAAAACACTACAACAGAACTACGATTATAATTTTAATTTCCATAATTGTTAGTAAAAGAAATCCTTTAGAAGAGTGGTGAGAGTCACCTGTAAATATCTTGAATAGTTTTTAAAGCCGCAAAAAGTTACGGATATAAGAATTATTTTGTTTTAATACTAGTTCATCGGAATTAAAAAAAATTACTTGTTCACCGACAATTGGCATTGTTCATTTTTTTTAAGCTGTGCCTTTAACACCTTTATTTGATAAAATGGACTATTTCAAGCAACTAATTTGAATATTATGCTTTTACGTAGCTTTGTTCATTAATAATAAATATTTTTTCGCTGTTTGATAATTCGTGAATTTAGACAGAATCCCAATTGCCTTCGTTCGGCTGGCTATAAAAAAAACGGCTTTGTCTATGGTTTTGTAGATTTGACAGTGACACGTGACAGTTGCCGCAGCCAAACTTTTTTTTTTCATTTTTGTGGCAAACATTCGATGCTGTATTCTGTCTAAAAACCCGGTCGTTCGGTCAAACAAAGGTTCAAAGTACTTTTACAAAAATATCTGCAATCATAAAGTATTTTTGAAATCGGACAAGATAAATCGGATAATTGATGGTTTTCCTCGAAATGGTTTTCGAATTGGAGCATACTAAAAAAAATGAACAATGCCAATTGCTTTGAATTTTTCTAGTGGATACGCGTAGTATATTGTATAATATGTTACGTTAATACAAAACACGTGCACAGCTGAGTCGACTGAAGAATTCTTTCGCCACCTTAGGATTCAATGTCATTTGTACGGCTTAAAACATCTAAGACTTTTTTTTCTTTCAGATGTGGGCGAGGACCAAAAAGTTACACGCCGTTAAAGTTGTGTTAATAAAATAGTTAAAATTCGCTAACTTTTTCCATTGTGACACGAAAGTTATCCACACAAATGTATGACTAACTTTCGTGTCACAATGGAAAAAGTTTGCGAATTTAAATTACCTCACTAACGCAACTTTAACGGTGTGTAACTTTTTGGTCCTCACCCATGTAGGAACTGTAAATATACCTAATGCTAAACTCCAGTATACAGTACACAGCGCAAAAGGCTTGTTTGCCTTTTTACATATAGCAGCCACACCAATACTGAATCGTATTTTGTAAATATCCGTGCATTTAGTAAAAAAGCTATTTGCATATATAACTGTTAAAATTGTTATTAAAAAGATTAAGAAGCTATGATTCATGTTACATGTTATAAGTTTAATATGAACCCTATTGTTTTGATAGAATCGAATACTTTGAATCATACGAAATTAAAAGAAAAAGCGTGTTTTATTAATTCTAATTTAATTTAATGAATGCTAAGAAAGCGCACAATGTAGTATTTATTTACTATATTTCTTGTTTTCAGTAAGTTTCGCATTCCATTATTCAATACAATACACAGCGTAGCAAATCTAGTTTAATTAATTCCAGTATGGTAAACATTTAATTATTACCAACTATGACGGGAAATTGTAACTACAAAATGCTTGATTTTAATCAATACTCTTTGATGTAATTTTACTATTTAAAGATTTGTAGTATTTTTATATTTCAGCTGTGGTTTTAATAATAATTTAACTTACTCAGCGATATGTGAAGGAATGTAAATACTTGATCAATTTATGCATATTTTGCTATTTTATGTTATTATGTTTGCTTTTTCTCGCAGCCTCGCCTTGAAATTGTTTCATTTAAGTACCTATAAAACAATTTAAAAAATGTCTTCTGGAAATTTTGCCTTGTTTTTGTTGAGTTAGAGCCAAGAGTGTCAAAAAATAACCTGACAATGATATCCCTAAAGACGGCCTGTCTCGAGGTAGGTAACAGACAAGTTGTCAACGACGAACGAAGATAATTTGATGCATGAAAGTTCTTAATTTTTTATTGATATTACAAATCCCTAATGACCAGCCAGACCTGAGAATAATCGAGGAATTTTTGAGCCAAAACAATTGAGCTTTACCCAATTGCTAATTCGTAGGGGCCATGTCAACAGAGCAGCAAATTTAATACGATTATTAAACACCAATATTATGTTTCAAATTATAATCGCATAGCAGTGCATTGCCTCGTATGAACAGTCACGCGACAATGCCTTTTGTTTTAATCCAATATCTTTGTTATCGTTTAATATATGAGCCACACATTTTAACTAAAGAATATGTAGGTATATCAACTAACTTAAATTTGAACCAAAACTAATCATTGCATTGCAAGGTTTCAATTGAATATAATGTTTAAATAATTTAAAAAAGTGCATAAAAATTGCCTTGCTCGACTCTTAACATTCGTTCCACTGGAAAATGTTTGGACGCTATATTGCCTACGTGTCGAGAAATATTCATAGATAATGAGAAATAAACATGGAGTCGATTTCTTCTAAAGAATCTGTTGTAAAATGCATGTGTTTTTTCCGCGTCAGTCAATCTTGGGAGACACAGATATGTGAATACTAGACAAAAACACTGTTGCAAAGTAATCAGATGAATAAATTATGCAGTGGAAGTGTTCATCGTTTCTCACGGTCCAGTTCTTTTACTAGTTCGCTTAAGTTTAGGCTTATTTAGGGGTTGACTTGAAGGCTGTTTTATCTTCTTTATCAGATACAATTATTAGCTCTTGGATATCGTTCTCTTCTTGGGTATCGTGTCTGGAGATGTCTTTAAATTTGGTGTCATTTTTAATTTCAAAGTGTCTTTATTGCTCTAGTATATTCATCTTTTATAGTTTTTCCAACAATCTGTGTGCTTGTGTTTTGTAAACGTGAAGTCTTTTTTTTTTGTTTCGCTTTTGTTAGTTTTTCACCTTGTAATATTAGAATCCGATTGCTTGTCCTGATTCTATTGATCCCATGAAAAGATCCGATTGATTCTGACAAACACGATCGGCTATAATGGGACGTAAACAACGTAAAACAACCAGCATGTGTGCATCGCATCATGTAGGTCAATGTTTGCGTTTGTTCTCAGAACTAGGACATTAGGATTTCTTTACCAGCTTCCATTTCTACAATGTTTTGCCCCAAATGTCAGTTTGAAATTTTCTTTGCTTGCTGAATTTGTCTGTTTAGCTTTAATAGCTGCGATTATGATTTGAATCTGATTCACTAGTTGACACGTTTAGGTCTAGTTAGTGGAATGGTTAGACGTTGATTCCAAGTAATACGTTTTTGGTTCTGCTTCAGCTAGTGTTCATTTATGTATGATTTTAGCGCTATCGTATTTTTATACAAATTTTCTACTTGATTATTTTCTTGCACGTGAACATTGATAAAAAATTTAAGTTATGCTTCGCTTTGTAAATTTTATATTACATTGAGAACCATATTGTCAGGGCAGGAAACTGCTAGCGACGTCCCTTCTCGTCGTATAATTAGACAATCGTCATGCCCGTCTCTATCAATATAACTTGTGTTTCCTTTTCCTATTTGATTCTTGACTTTGTCACAGATGATTTCGTTTTAAACTTGACACTTTTAAAACCGAGTTTCACTATCGTTTGCCTACTGCATGTGTGACAGATGGGAAGTAATGTCTAACAGAAAATTATAAGTGTTTGTAACAGTAATGTATCGTTTCGCCAATGTCTTGAGGCGTGCACTTTTTGTGGAAGGAAGTACTTTCGTTGTCTGTATCAAATTTCTTAATTTAATATTTTTATTTATAGCACATTGCGTGAACGCAAATCGACCGTTCAACTTCAGCAACAGCATCATTAGAATGCTCATTGAATTCTGTTATACAACTGATATGTAACACTGTAATTTGAACTTTTTAAGAGATTAGGGGCAAGATAATCTTTCTTTTCAGTGATTGGATTTCCGACAACTAACAACCATTATTTTTTATTGTACCAATCAATGCTATCGTTTTGGCTGAAGTCTTATCTAATTTAAAACGCCTCGAGGTGTCCATAGGGTAATAAATGGTTGTAAAATTGTTTGCGTTACGAAAGCAGATACATTTAATAAATTTATCTTTAATTAAATACTTTAATTAAACTTAAGCGCATTTGTTCCTATTACCGATGACAATATTAAGCAGAGACAAGCGATATTAATGCGGCTCGGTAACTAGTTAACAACCCCCGCAAACTTCACTTGTCACGCGTGTGGCAAAGCATGTGGCTCTCTCATTGGTTTGTATAGCGACAGAAAGCGTTGTCCTCCAGACGATATGATGCCATGATTCGTCTGTTATAGACGCAGATACTAATTATATAGAAAATATTTTCTTCAAATCATCTTTGATTTATTAAAATCATGGCACTATTACGCAGAATTCCATATTTAATCGCATTGACTACATGGACTACATTAACTATTGCAACTACGCAATACAACTTAATAAACCGCAGAAGTCTTAATAAATTCGCCGGCATTTCTCTTAATTGATTAAGTACAAGAATTCTGCAGTTGCACAAGTAGACAATGGTTAATAAACAGGGTAAAATGGCGGACTGTCTACCGCGTTCATTATATTCGCCCACAGCCCGTCCGGTGGGTGGTATGTGGGTTTGATCTAATACCAGTTGCCGTTCCAATTCGGAGTGGCCCTGCAGACTTAAGTTTAGGTTTAGATATGTGACTAGCTAAAAGCAATGGTCTGGTGGCTAGCACGCCCGCCGTTTTATCGCTTAACGCTCTGTGAGATCCAGTTACAAAGCACTTAAGAAGGATGCTTAGTTTATCTGTGCACTATATTTTTTTACTTATTAGATACTCTGTCAAAGTTGTAAAGATTCTACAATGGAAAGAGCGCGTTGCCTGCTACTCATTGTAAGTGCTTGTTGATGTATCCGACTTAGTAGAAAGACGCAGTGAGCGATGAGTGAACAAAGAGTTCTAGTAACGTTGCATGAATTCGAGCATCTTGTAATTTGCATAGTTGAAAATGTTCTCTCATCAAGCGAATCTTGATTCTATGGTTTAAACGTTAATTTTGAGGGCGCATCTGTCCGATTTGTGTGACATGCTATAGCTTTCAATTCGAAGGTATTTAATATACCCTCGGTGTAGCTCTAGAGTCCGCCTACATCGATGTATCTTGTCAAAGATTTATCACTAAGACGCCAAACGTGATGCGCAAAACTGTACTGAGACTCGTATCTCATAGCAGTGCAAATTAACGGCGTTAGTATGCGTCCGACAGACAACGGTCCGTTTTAGAACTGGCACTGTCCTTTTCAATTGCACTCTAACCACATTGGTTAGAGAGGGATGTGTATACGAAGGACCTGTTGCAGGTTTTCAGAATGTCTTTGAGCGCATTCCGTTAGCGTGCCTTTGTAAGAGATTTAATTAGAGTTTGATTTTATTACCGGCTCGTGCTCGCGGTGGGCTAACTTTAGGGCTAGGGTTAGTTACATAGTAATTGTCTGTACAGAGGGAGTTGCTGCAGCCTCATATCTTTGAGATCAGGTCAGCTCAGCTTTAAATTTGCTAGACGGGAAATTTATTTTTATATTTTAATTTTAATTCACAGAAGCCTCGAAAGCCGAGGGTGAAAATAAAGATCTAAATATGTTTCGTAGTCTCATGGTACATAATGAAAATCATGAGTCAGGTAGTTTTTTCTTTTTGCAGCAGCAGGCTTATCGAAGGCATTTTATGAAAAGTAAACCTTTCCGCGTTAACAGCCAACGGTCGTTCAACTCGGTTGAATATTCAGATATCCGAACTTGCATAACGCTGTCACGATTGTATAATTGTTTTACTCGAGATTGGATCAGCGACGTGTCGCCTTTACGTGTTCCTTGGCGAAGTGTCATTATATATTCCGAATAAGGGGACGTAATTACGAAATGTTAGATCAGGCGACCGTTTATAGAAATAGGCGGAGCTGGCAATTGCCAGAACTCGTATCAGACATCCAGTATATCACCGATATAACTCGTTTGGGGATTAGAAATGCTTTAAGCTGCTTAAGGCTTTAGTTTAGCAACAGTTGCACTTTTGTCATCTAAAAGACAGTTGCTTGCAATCCGCGCTATGGACAAGTCAAAGCATTCTACTGCTATTTATTAGTAGACTAGCGGTTGCCGACGACTACGTTTGCGCGGAATTCGCTTGTCGCTATCCCGCGGGAGCTACGCGATTTTCCGGGATAAAAATCCTATGTCCTTGGGACTTGGGACTTGATCTCTGTACCAAATGTCAATTGAGTCGGTTTGGTGGTTTGGGCGTCAAAGCGTAACAGACAGACAGGACAGTTACTTTCTCATTTATAATATTAGTAAGAAGTGGATCATGAATACTTCCATGCCGGTCTGGGAGCAACGAAAAAACATAGAATATACCAGTTGCTTCTCTTCCCGCGCAGATGGTAAAAGCGCATCGAGGGAATGGGCGAAAATCATAGGAATCATGTTATAGGCGATGCGGCTACCAACCCATCACTATTTTGATTCCATTTTCCACATATTCGCTCACAATCTTGCTAATCGTGGCCTGTAGGTCCGTCTACCCCGTAAGGGATAAAGACGTGATTTGTGTATGTATGGATCATGAAAAATCCTTTGATAATAATAATCTCCTGTGAAATTATATTTGGAGCGAGAGTAAAAGGTTTCGAATTCATCTCGACACTAGGCCAATTAGGGCATTACTAATTGGAACCACACGGTTAATAATGTTCGACGAAAGTAAACAGCCTCAGACGACGTTGTTTATGATTGGCGAGACACGAACGATCCGACCTACCTATTGTAAGATTATTGCCAGCCAGTTTTCAATGGCCGGAATCACATTGAGTAGAGAGTTACGTACACAACCCAAAGCCATCCTGAACCGAGTTTCTTATGCATATTAATCGCATTTTAATCTGGAAAAGCCGTGTACTGTGATGATAAATTGTCCCTAACTGGCAATTGATTCATGCTGTTATTGACTATTAAGTTACTCAATGACTTGGGACGAGGGCAGTAACAGATTTATGGCCTTGCACAACTGACCCTAGTATAAATGGTTGGGTTGTATCATAAATTCTGTTTATTTGTCTCGACAGCGTTAGTTTTCTTCGATGAAACTGGAGCAACTTGCTTGCAGCAATTATATTTTATGCTCAACATCGTTCGGTGTGTCTTTTCTAAGTTGGACGTTCCGTGACCAAATTGGGAACGTTTTGACAAATTATCAGGTCTAGAATACCCTAAACCGACGAGCATGAAGAGATTGATGAATGTGGATGAAGCGAAAATGATATGTCAGGCTGGTAAGTGGAGCGAAGTAGTCTTTGCCTATCCGTGTGAGTAGAGTCGTGACGATACGTATGTCTGCCACGTTCGAAGCTTGAAACCAACTCTGTTAGGAACTATTTAGCTCGTTAGTCTGAACATCACATCGTAGCTTCGTCTAGAGCTTTCCTTCGTTACTTGGGATGCATTACTATCATTTGTTTCAACACACTTTGACCTTGTTCAAGCTTAACACGTAATTATCATCATGTTCTGCAACAACTGGTTTTGAGCTCGATTTCTACTACCCACAGCTTTAGTACGATACAGTCTGTGGGCTCTTTGAGTGTCATTCGGGATTGTCTAGCTCACTCGCTCTTTTGGGTTCGATACTTAATCGGTCAAGTGACGGAGACATCAAGACAAACCCAAATGGAATTCTTAGAGCTCACGTACTGTACTTGGCAACATAACGACATAACTAATGTAAAGTAGATTTAACTGGCCTTGGGTGGGAGACTCAATGTCTAGAAGGCGATGGAAAAGGGGCGAACTTGCCTCAACTATTTCTATGATTATGCTTCCTTTGTGACGGCCGGTTGCGACCTTTATGAGGTCAACGGTCCTTAGTCTTGAGGGCGCGGCATTAGCGAGTGGTCGCCGTTAAAGGTTCGACCACACTGACGCGTAAAAGACGTTGACGGTGCGTTTACTCAACAAAATGTATGAAAAAATGATGGACAAACGAGACGCCTACGACGCGTAACTGCGTATACGCGGCGGTGTGGTTGGTCCTTGATATGGGCATGCTTTTTTTGAACCCAAATCCCGGGATTTCATTAAGATTTTGTTATTTCTAGGTGTAATACCTGGAAGTACATGAAAAATTTCATAGAATTCTAATCTAATAAAGGTTTGCTGTCAAACAAGTTTCCTCGTCAAATAATTTCTAATGGCACATTTAATTCACAATGCGCGTTAGTAGATCTCGCTTAGTTACACCAAACTTATACAAAGAGGTGTCTTAGAATTATTTCGGAAAATTTCAGCAGGTGCTTGAGTTCATTACGCTCTGGATTCTACTTTATCCTTCGCTGCATTCTGGATTCAATGTAAGCGCCCTCGCCGTAAATACATCATTTTGCTCCCTTGTGACACAAATAACTACTATTCCATCGTAATTTTGGATTTAAAATTGTGTCGCCGCATTGACGCCGAACACTTTACACCGATGACAGTGCGGAAACAATTTTCATGCTCAATTTAAAAAATCGTGATAACCATTCACTGGGTTGTTCAGCTAAACTAATCCAATAATTTTCTGAAGTATTTTAGATTGATTTTAAGACACAGTGTGTCATAGAAATGAATAAATAATTTTATTCAGAAACACGTGTCCGTATTAATCTGTTGTGATGGAAAAAGAGAAGTTTATCTGAGCCTCTAGTGTAAGTTTTGGCATATAAAGACATTTCGAACGCGTTCACGTAAACGTCTCATTTACTATGGAATAATTAGCAACGCCACTTGCGGATCGAAACGGCCACAGACTGTTCTCATTGTATTTGTCATTTTAATGCAAACGCATTCGAGGCGTATTTTGTGACCGAAAACCTACACTACGCATACCGTTCTTAGTAGTTTACTTACACTTTAATGGGTTAGCCACTCACAGTCTAGCGAATTGACTAATACTGGGTCTGAACCTGCCTCGCCCACCGCGGCTGTTGCCCCCCATCGGGTAGAAAGCTGTCTATTGCAAGCGAGCCTTCGTAAATGACAAAACTGTTTACGCGAAAACCTTGTTGTTCCGATTTAGGACGGTCTTGTGCGTGTTGAGGTGTTTCTTCTTATTGATATCGAGTTATAAACAAATGTCGGTTGTAGCGGTTTTTTATCGGTGCATTGTTGGTTGGTAGTTGGTACAGCGATTTGGGAAATAAGGTTATGGTCAAAATGTCGTGTGTGTGAGTAATGCGTTCGTATAGACAATTTAACGTTCCATATTGGATAATTGACTTCAGTTACACTGCTGCAGTGCAACCTGTCCTTTATTTAAGTTTCTCGTCTATGCGAATATGCATTAAAAAAATCACTTCTTGATAAAATATGATGATATTGTAAAAAAGATGACAAAAAGTGGAATTAAAAGTAATATCATATCGGTGAAGAAATACGGAAAATATAAGTTTTAAACTACTAATTAATCAGCGATTAGAAAGAGAGATCCGATATGACATGTGACGCTATTGCCACAACGCCCACAAACACCAAACTCCAGTCCAGATTAAAATTCCATTTTTCTAGAAAGAGATTTAGACAATTTTTTGATGGCTTATATCTCGATCGATTTTATAGTTATTTTAAAAATATGTTTTTTTATATTTTTAGTACATAAATAATCTTTTAATTAAAGCCATGAAATAAAATCATAAATTCCCTTGTTTTTGAAATCTACAAGGGCTCTCAAAATGGTTTCGGAATATTCCAGTTTAGATTAGTATGATGGAACACTCCCGTACACATTTTTCATCGTAGTTTTAAACAAAATTAGATCACAATTGAAAAAATCTGAAAATCATTCACATCGTAGGAGTGTTCAGTGAAACTGACCTAAACGACTCTACTACCTGCTAAATAATTCTAAGATACGTTGCAGTAGTAGGTAAAGTTAGTATTTATTGTTTATGAAACTTTGAAGTCTTGTGTCTTGTGTAGTAAAACCGTAAAAGTAAACATAAAAATCAAGAAATAAAAATTTCTTGATTCATTTGATAGTACCTATCATTTGAAAAACAGCGCCTTCTCTCGTCCCTGGTGAGCAGTAGATGTTCCACGGGAGTTTGTAATTGTGTCGTACAGACACATCATTCAAACAGATGAACGCTTAGCGACAAAAATCGCATAGTAACAAAGGTCACGTGACAGTTAGTAACAGGTAGAAAAATTCGGAGACTACCCACCTGCTATGGGTGGTGTAGGGGTAGCACGCGTCACGGAATGACGAGGATCCGGGTTCGATCGATTCCCGGCCATGTGGTGGTGTTCTAATTTTCACAGACATTTAGAAATCTAGAAAGACTAGCTTTGAAAATAATAGCAAGCGGAATGCCACCAATTTTAATGACTGGTTTTGCGAGGACATCTTTTAACGAACGGGTTTGGCGGCCGACTAGCGGTAATCTGTGTGGAGGCAATAATTAGAGCTCCAAATTTTAATTACCAAGGCCGCGTTACTCTTTCACGTGTACAAACGTTTACGTTTCGTTTTATTTACGTTTCTGTGTTTTGCGTTAGATTTAAGCTAACACAGATTTAGCTTTTTTGTTGTCCACAATTGTACGCTATGTATTCTTCCATGCTGTGGGAGTAAAGAAAAAACATAGAATTAACCAGTTGCGTGTCTTCCCGCGCAGATGGTAAGAGCCCATCGAGGGAATGGACGAGTCTTAGGAATCATGTTATAGGCGATGCGGCTAGCAACCCATCACTATGTTGATTTCCCTTTCCATTATACGCCCTTAATCATGCTAAACGCGGCCTTAAGGTTTTGTTATCTTAGGCTCTGTCTACCCGTACGGGATAAAGACGTGATATATGTAAGTTTGTATGTATGTATGTCACGTTTAAAAATATTGTTATACACAAATGTCTGACACTATTTTGCTGCGTCATTGCTGTGATATAAAAACTTTTATAGCGCAAAAACGATGCGGATAACACTCTTAGCTAGTACCCTAGTTTCAAGGCGCCTGTTTAGTCATACTTATATTTATGAATTACTGGCTTCTGCCCGCGACTTCGTCTGCGTAGAATTATACATAAAAACCTTCCTCTTGAATCAGTCTATCTATTAAAAAAAACCGCATCAAAATCCGTTGTGTAGTTTTAGTATAGTATAAAACAAAGTTGCTTTCTCTGTCCCTAAATATAAGCATACATAGGGATGTATGCTTAAATCTTTAAAACTACGCAACGGATTTTGATGCGGTTTTTTTTAATAGATAGAGTGATTCAAGAGGAAGGTTTATATGTATAATACATGCATAATATACCGTGCAATGCTGGGGCGGGTCGATAGTTAATATTATAAATTTGTAAATTTACAAGTTTGTTATCGTCAGAGATAACTGCTTGCGGATCGTTAATTGTTGCGTAATTTATCCACACGAGCGCTCAATTACGTAGCGGACATGCGCCGGCGTCGATACGTTGCCGGTGTGGCGGTGACGTGTGAGGTGTGACGTCACGACGATAGTCATAAAATGTGAACAACCTTTACTTGTTATATGTACTCAAGACGGAGCATTTTACATAGTTATTTTGGTTTTACTAATCTTAACTAATATTATAAAAAAATATGTTAATTGAGGCTTTTATTAAAATTTCGTGTAAAGTTAAGTCGGAGAGTTTTGTTTGTAGGTACGTGCCACGCAATATCTGGAACTAAGCACTGAAAATATTTTTAGAATTATTTCTATAGTGTTCTTGAATTCTTGCTTCCATGCTGGTCTGGGAGCAAAGGAAAAACATAGAATGTACCAGTTGGTTCTCGTCCCGCGCAGATGGTAAAAGCCCATCGAGGGAATGGGCAAAATTCTTAGGAATCATGTTACAGGCGATGCGGCTAGCAACCCATCACTATTTTGATTCCCCTTTCTATCTATACGCCTACAATTATGCTAAACGTGGCCTTTAGGTCTTGTTACCTTTGGCTCTGTCTACCTCGTAAGCGATATAGACGTGATTTGTGTATGTATGTTCTTGAATAACATAGGCTACTTTTTATCCCGATCTAAAACAGGTTGTAATTTTTATAGGGAAAAATGCCGTATTTAGTTGTTATTTTAAAATGTTGATTTAGGTTAGTAACAGCGCTGTTTTGAGTAAATATTTCTACTGTGGGTACATTGGGTCAATATACATTGTTTACGGCGTATTTATTTCGTTATTTTCCTCACAGCAGACATTGATAAAAGCGATGATGCTCAGAGTTAATACATACACAAATCACGTCTTTATACCTAACGGGGTAGACAGAGCCTAAGGTAACAGGTACCTACAGGCCACATTTAGCAAGATTGTGGGCGTATTGGTGGAAAATGGAATCAAAATAGTGATGGGTTGCTAGCCTCATCGCCTATAACATGATTCCTATGATTTTCGCCCATTTCCTCGATGGGCTTTTACCATCTGCGCGGGTAGAGAAGCAATTGGTACATTCTATGTTTTTTCTCAGAGTTAACGTTTTATTAAAATGAAACAATATCTACCGATGCTCAATCCAGTAGGCTTATTATCTAAGTCGCTCGCGCAATCGCCATCGTGTTAATTTTTACAGTTCATGTATGGGCTGACAATTGGCATCGGAAACAGCTAGCTGTCGCATTCATACAAGAACTGTCCAAATGAACACGATGGCGAATGCGAGCGAGTTAAACAATAAGCCTATTCATTGTTTGAAGTTGCTGCGACTTGTCCATCCGTGCGGTAATAATTGTGAGAAGATAGACGTTTGATCCGGTCAAAACGCTCGAAGCACACAGTTCACACCCGCACTCGATATCTCTACTATTTGTGATTTGAAAATCTTCCAATTGCATTTGAATTCCTCTAGTGTAAGTTTTCGCATATAAAAACGTCTCGAACGCGTTCAAGTAAACGTCTCAATTACTATGGAACAATTGGCAGCGCCACTTGCGGATCGAAACGGCAGCAAACTGTTTTCATAGTATTTGTCATTTTAACGCAAACGCATTCGAGGCGTATTTTGTGACCGAAAACCTACACTAAGCATACTGATACCTATTCTGCCGACCTAATTCAAAAGGACGCATGTCCAAAAAATAGATTGTTATTTTTTTTTATTTTGGACAGATTAGATATCAATCCATCATAAGTATCTCAAAACCTAAGAAACAGATAATTATGCATCCTTTTGAATTAAGACGGCAGTTTGATTGCTTGATGTCTAATCTGCCTAAAGTTGTATAGGCCTCCTCCATTTATTGGAGAGTTTGGGCTATAGTTCGCACGTGGGCCCAGTGATTGGGAACTTCACACCATTGAATTGCTTCGCAGATGATGATGGCACATTTCAAATGTAATTTAGCACATAAATTCCGAAAAACTCAGAGGTGCGAACCCAGTATCCCTTATTGAGAGGCCACAGGTCAATACACTAGGCTACCACGGCTTTTACGGCGGTATAGTACCTACTCTTAGTAAATTATCTAACTCCTGGGAAATGCAGACAGCAAAAGCGTATTAATTACTCATAGGTAATCAATTGTGTTGATCATATCAATTGAACTTACGCAACTAGATTGTGTGCAATCTCAGCACAATGTTCAACGAAGCTAACAATTGATTCAATTCCATTCAATGACTTCATTCATAGACCTAATGATAACTATGCAATTTAGCGGTGAAATTATTAGGCGGGTTCTGCCAAATTTCCAGAACATTTTCAAGTGATTCTTTAGTTTTGTTGCTCTACAATCATGTCAAATTGCATTGGGGTAGATACGAAA
Organism: Pandemis corylana; assembly: GCA_949127965.1. NCBI lineage: Eukaryota > Metazoa > Arthropoda > Insecta > Lepidoptera > Tortricidae > Pandemis > Pandemis corylana. Next base: position 2,618,679 of record OX421852.1, on the reverse strand, counting down.
TTGGGGTAATTTCGAAAATCGTGGATATCCACTAAATAGGTAACAATTCTATGTGGCAACGCTTATCTAGAAGCCAAAGACATTGGAGCTTCTAGGTAAGCGTTGCTAGATGTAATTGTTCCCCGTTTAGTGGATGTCCACGAGTTTCGAATTTACCCCAATGCACTATATTGATTGGTGCATTCCCTTATAAGGGTAATACGGTGGGAACTCCAGAAAGAACAGTTCTGCACAATCTACGGTTCTGATGATCTGTATACAGTACAGAGTTGAATTCTGAACTGACTGCGATTTCAATCCGTGGGAACCACGTATTAGTAAACAATGTACATCATCAGTGGCGTAACGTCTAGGGCCCGTGGCAAATTCGTCAGGCTCCTTCCTCAATATAAAGATGTATATGTTCAGGGTGCATCAGTGTCCCTTCTGTGCTCTAGACCAAGCCAGTTTGGGGCCCCCTAGAGCTAGGGGCCCGTGGCATTTTGCCACTCCTGCCACCCTATAGTTACGCCACTGTACATCATATAAGGTGCATTGGGGTAAATTCGAAATTGGGGGAATAGCGAAAATCGTGGATATCCACTAAACGGGGAACAGTTACATAATCTAGCAACGCTTACCTAGAAGCTCCAATGTCTGGCTTCTAGATAAGCGTTGCCAGGTTATGGAATTGTTCCCCGTTTAGTGGATATCCACGATTTTCGAAATTACCCCAATGCGCACCCTACATTGTTTTGAACTGATAGATGTGCCACCAAACCTATATTATAAATCATTCGCATCAGCATATGAAATAGCGTAGCCCGTCTGTGTTGTTTTTCTCTTTTGGAAAGCGATAACGTAGGTACGTAAAAATGTATTGTTTAGAAACACGTTCCACAAAATCACTTCTGTTTACAGTGTAGCGTTACAACGTGTAAGACTTTCAAGAATTGTTACATAGTTGTTAGCGTGGCTAGTTTAAAAGTGTTTTATGAATGGAACTATTAATGCTGTTCAAAGCGCCGATTGTTAAAGTGATTTAAGACTTTAGTTCCTTGGTAACCGATACAAGTGCACGTTGCGCAATAAAACAAAAAGCAAAGATATAAAGCTTCAAGTGTATCATCTTGGGACAGCCTGTGACGAGGTGACATCAGAAAATTCTGACGGTACACTCTGACGTTATCAAGCATAGTGTGTACCAAACCTGAACGCCGCAGAAACCATTGTGACATTACTTATTACTTGAAACACTTCCAAATCTAAGAGACTCCAACGTTGGTGCGCCAATCTGACCATTTCGTGTCGCGAATTTTGTGAACTTCCACCGCGTCAGTCTGTTTCCTCGGTCAGTGTCATCGGGCTTTAGCGTTGCGTGCGCGCCTGCAGTGTTGGGTCGTGATAGGTGCGCCGTGGCGTCGCCAATGCGGCGGCGCGCTGGCGATGTCGCCGCCGCGGGCACTGCTGGCGGCGCTGCTCGTCTGCCAGCTACTCTCGTACGGCGGACACCAAGGGCTCACCAAGATTTTTTACACGTAAGGATCCAATTTCTGTTGAAGACTTATCAGCAGGCATTGAAATATCGTTAAAAAGTTGGTATCGTTACCACTTTGAGACAGATTTAACGTTACGTTGTAATTAACGTTAAGCCATGTAACGTTACTTATACTACTTTTTACCGGTAAAAAAATGGTAATGTTACCAGCTGTGCATTAAGCTAACGTTAAGTAAGTAAGTAAATGCTTTTTTGTACAAATGTAAAGAAACAGATATAATTCCCAAAAAAAAAAAGACATTATTATATAACACGTTAAGTTAAAGGTATCGTTAATAATTTTTAACGTTATTAGGTAACGTTAATAGCAGCTTATTTATTTTTGATTCACTGATGTTCACACACGCCGCGCGCTCATTGCAGCCAGTGTATGGAATAGCAACAACGCCAATCAACCAGCGCCAGCGCGCGTCTATCGGTAGCGTGTGGCAACGTAGCATTACCGATTAAAATAGTGTTACTATGGTAACGTTATAATAACGTGAATTGGGTAACGCTAACAAGCCCTGCAACGAAGAATAAAATTGCCAATGAAAATAACGTTAATTGGGTAACGTTATTATTTACTACCGTTACTGAGGTATTTTTATGATAATACTGTTTCCTAACGTTACTTAGAATGTGAATTTGGTATCGTTAACAAGCCCTACTTATCAATGTCAAGGAGTGTAACGTTTTTAATAGCACGTACTCGTAGCTGTGTAGGTTTGAGGGTGTAGAGAGTTTACTAACATCTAGGGCGTGCAGTGATAGTGGGATCACCAGGGTAGGTAGTGTACATACAAATTGTCAAGGGCGTCGGCAGCTGACAAACAAGGGGGGGGGGGGGCATAGCATAGGGGGCATAGGGGGGAGTATAGCGTCTATCGGTAGGCCAACAGTATGGCGGCACTGGAATGTGATCATTGTCAAAAAATAAAGGCTACATTTCGAGTCTAGGAGGGCAGCAACCCTCCCTTGGCGACGCCCTAGCAAATTGTCGTGCACCAACCTCCCGCTGACTTAATGGCGCCCCTTCACTGCATGCCACTAAACCACGGCTGGAGAAAGGTCTCTTGCGCATACTCTCCCTTTGCTAAGTGAAACTTAGGGCTCGTCACCAAGGCAACCAGCAGTTGCGCTTTTTCATTTTTCACCTTTCTCTCCTTCGGCTCCTTCTAATCGGCTATGTTACTGAACTTTAGTCCGTTTTTTTACAGGACCTGGCCGTTTATATCGCAATTCTAGAAGCGGATGAAGCTTATTGATTCTGCAGTTTTATGTTTCCGACGCTTACGCGGTTTTTTTACAGTGTCTACATAATTACTGTATTTGTTGATAAGTACTTTAAATACTGCAATGTTGAAATGAAAATCGTTACACTCTTTCATTATAATTCACAGCTGAACGAATTCGAGTATTGAAATTGTTTGTTTCAAATAGGTTTTTGCTCGGATTTCAAATAACAGATTGTACAACACAAATCCTGCTATAGTTGCGCGTATTAACACAGTCTCTTAAAATTAACTAGCTTATGTCCGCGACGTCGTCTGCGTATTTTTATACATATAAAGCTTCATCTTGTGTCACTTTTATCTATTAAAAAAAACCGTATCAAAATCCGTTGCGTACTTTTAAAGATTTGCATGCATAGGGACAGACAGATAAACAGCGGAAAGCGAATGTTTTGTACTATGTAGTGATCCGTCAATTTGACACACCCCTGTAAATGTTTTTACTTGGAAATGCCCATTTACCTTTCTTGTTGTGCTTTTTTTTTGCAAAAATACTATCTCCAAATTGACACAAATAGAAACAGTTACGTATATTTTATTAACTTTGAATGTGTGTGGAGTAATTAGTGTTTACATATTTACATGGCAGAGTACATCAACTGCATGACGGGACATTGATCCCACAGGACTAAGCGTGAATTGACAATTTATGTTTTGCACATACCTACTGAATTGAGTGTTATTGTGGCAATTGGTCTGGGCTATTTGTTTTTCTCGTTATCTACGCCATGTTTATTGGATACGAGCCACTAATACTTAAGGCGCTTGCGCGGAACTGTTAAATAAATGTTGGAATCATATTTCAACCAATATAATTTTATTTCTTCGCAATCTCTTGCATTTAATGCAAGTGACATTTTTGTATCACACTCAGTACAGATAAAGAAGCATTTAAAATTATGAAACGTTTTAAAACTGGATTTAATTACTTCCTCGCTGCATAATACGATATGTAACACAGACACACGCCCGCATTCAAGCTCAATTAACAGTTATCGTTCATATCCGTCTGAAGGGCCTTTAATTGTATTATCCATCGAAATTACTTCCCCGCAATCTATAATTCTTTCCGTCGATTCAAAATTATTAGGACGTCTTTAACAGCCGTGGTGTTATTAACTTAAATAGCAAAATCCTAATACTTACGACATAATTAAACAGCTTGCGGTCGTAAATACTTCACGTATTAGCCATCACCAATGTTTTTTTTTATTTGTTACAGATTACCTGACACTGGACAACCTCCAATACTCATCTCTCTAGCGGATAACGCTAAATTGGATTTAAAAACTCCCGAAGAACTATTGTTCGCTAACGATTCCGAGCAGCACAATGAAACAAAGACCTTCACCATAGTAGACGGCAGCGAGGTCTTAGAGGAAAAAGAAAAAGATGTGGAAAAGGAGGCCACGGAGTCACACCTCGTCGTCAAAGCGAAACCTATGCACGAGGTTCGGCAAACAGAAGATGCATTTCACACCACGCCTCCACCGGAGGAACCCATTGAATCTCAAACAGAAGAACAGAATGAAGATAAACCAAACATTCCACTCAAGCCAGAAATGCCACAGGAGGACATACCCTCATTCTCTGAATGGGCGCAGAAACAGCTCGCTGAAGCGGAGAAGAAAGACACAGTTCTGAACCACTCGAGTCAACCTAGTCACAGCAATACGAACTTTAGTAGTAAAAGTACGAAGCTACGGTCAAAGAATTACGCTTCGCCGTCGTGTGCGGCCAAAGTCGTGGCTTGCAATCCTGAGGCCGGCTCAGCCAGCTCTATTCTCTCCCCCAACAGGGACGAGTACATGCTCAACACGTGCAACAGTCGCATCTGGTTCGTAGTGGAGCTCTGCGAAGCTGTTCAAGCTCAAAAAATAGAAATAGCAAACTTCGAATTATTCTCATCGACTCCAAAGGATTTTGCTGTGTATTTTAGTGATCGTTTCCCCACGCGAGAGTGGGCCAGCGTCGGTCAGTTCACAGCCAAGGATTTGAGAGACGTGCAAAGTTTTGATTTATATCCTCATCTGTTCGGAAAATTTATTAAAGTCGAATTGCTGTCGCATCACGGCTCTGAGCATTATTGCCCTGTGTCTCTGTTCAAAGTCTACGGGACGTCGGAGTTTGAGGTGCTAGAAAAGGAGAGCTCGCAGCACACAGCTCACATAGACGATGATGACGACGACGATGAAACTATAGACGTCCCAGTGGTCCCTGTAGCCGAAGCAGAGCCATCCAAAAATTTATTTGGCTCCGCAAGAGACGCGGTCATGTCTATAATGAAGAAAGCCGCTCAAGCGCTAGTCAAGACAGAAGTTCCTAAAAACGTTTCTAGCGAACACAATGATACATCAACAGACAAAATGTACAAAAGGTGTTGCTCCCCCAGCCATATAATTGTTTGTGATAATTGCAGTGAATCGCTCTACAATGAAGTGTTTGAACTAGTTAGTTGTAGTTCGGACAAATTGACCAGTTTAGTGCGTCAAGTGTTTCTACGTGAGACTTTAAAGTGCACAGGGGTGTGTCAGCCGTTTGGCTTAGACTTTAAAAGTACAAAGACTATTGAGTTTGCCGAAGAACGTATGGCGTACATGAACGCTTTGTTTCCTCCTAAGTATTTAGCCGCCCTATGTAATATCCTTGCTATTAAGGAAAAGAAAGTAGTTCTTAATACTAGTTTTGAAACTGAATTAAATAATACCACTAATTTGACTGTAGATGAGTCGCCGCACAATGTCAACAGTGAAACCAATTCGGAGCAAGATGTAAAATTAGTATCCCTTGACAATGGTTCCACGGACGAAGCTAATGAGACAGTTAAGTCAGAAGAAAAGCCAGTAGTAGTTGAAGAAATCATCGAAAAACCTGTACCATTTGAAATACCAAAGGAAGATGACGATGTCAAGAAAACAGAGACGCCAGTTATTATAGATGAAAAAACAACTCAAGACAAACCGGATGAAACAATAAGTACTGAAAATAAACCAGTAGAAATGAAGACAGAAGAAAAAGACTCAAGTCCAAAAGTAGATACTAAAACCGGTAAAGTTGAAGTTACTACTGAGAAACCTAAAGATGTTTACATCCTACCTGAAGAGGGAAACGATCAGCTAGTGATTGATAATGAAGGTTTGATAACAGATTTTGATCAAATAGCGGTGGACCCTACACCAGCGGGTCCTACTTCCCAGAATCAACCGCAGTCTACGATTCAGAAAGAGTCTGTGTTTCTGCGACTATCTAATAGAGTAAAGGTCGGTATTACTTTTTTAAGAATAAACCTAATTTAATCATTGTCACACTTTTAAAAGCTTGCACAATATAATTTGACGACTGGATAGCCTAGTGGTTAGTGACCCTGACTATGAAGCTAGAGGTCCTGGGTTCGAATCCCGGTAGGGGCAGACAGTTGTATGATGAATACGAATGTTTGTGCCCGAGTCACGGATGTTGTATGTATTTAAATAGCACAAGCTTTGCTTAGTTGGGGGCTGGGTCAATTGGTGTAATTTGTCCCAAGATATTTATTTATTTATTATTATTAATTATTAATTCAACATATTAAAATTATTTACTATGAAGAGTCTAAAAATACTTTTTTTCACTAGCTTTGGAATCTATTTCATTTTTTTTTTTCATTTTACCTACTCCATTATTCTTAAAGTCACAGATTCAGTTTTCTAATGACCATATTTTCTCAATTTCAGACATTAGAACGCAACATGTCCCTGTCGGGGCAATACCTGGAAGAGTTGAGCAGGCGGTACAAGAAACAAGTCGAAGAGATGCAGAAGTCATTCGAGAAAACCATACAGCAGATGACGGAGGAACGCAAGAAGAGCAACGAGATAGAGCAGAAGTATCTGGAGCAGATGTCACACCTGCAAGACCAGCTCGCACAAATGACCGTTGCCATGAAATTATTAATGGATGAAAGAGACAGCTGGTTCGGGAATATGACTGTCTTCAAGTTTCTCGTCTACCAAGCCTTAGTTATAGCAGCAGTGGTCTACTACTTGTCCAAGAGAAAACCAGAACCCTTAGTAGTACACGTGCCGAGGAAAGTAAAGAAGAAACAAGACAAGGTCAGAAGGAAGTCAGTGGAAGGTGTCAGCGGGCATCAGACACCGTCGGCGAAGAAACGACGGCCCAGTGAAGAGGCTTTACAAATCACGAGGCAGTCGGTCGAAGAAATAAACGATGACGACGGCGAATGGCAGGTCGCCAGAAAAAACAGAAGGCGAAAAACCTCCATTGTACACAGAGCTTTAGAAGATACTAAAGGGAATTATGTCAGACAAGACAGCATGGGTATGCTACAAGAAAACCCCATACCATTAGATGAAGAGGAATTTGCAGCGCCTGTATCGGAGCCAGTGAAATTCAATGAAATAAACAACCCTGTGAGACCGAAAGTGAATGGGTCTATATTTAATAATTTGAAGTCGAAGACTACAAAACGGCGGCTCTCGTCACCTGCCTTTTTGAAGTCCTTGTCTAGACAAAGCACTAGAAGCACGCCCAGTCCTGTGATGAGAACGGAACCGATCTTCAACGGTTTAGGAAAGAAAATATCCGAGTCCCCGACCGGCAGTCTCTGGTCGGAGTCGACGGAACTGTCACAGAACGAGCAGCCGAACAGTGGAAGTGTTGGTGGCAAGAAAAAGAAAAGCCTAAAGAACATGATTAAAAAACTGTTTTGAGACTCTTATGTTTAGTGTGTGGTGAATCGGTTCCAAACTTGTGATATGATTGATTGAAATGTTCTTCCAATGTTTTTGGATTTTGCGTTAATTTGAATGTTCGGATCTACCAGTTCTTTCCGAAAAGCCTAGAACATCGGGGAATAGTTATTTTCTCTTTTTCTATATTATTTATTTATTTTTCCAATATAATCCTCAGGCGCCCTAATGAAACTAATGCGCTGAAATCGATAGACTTAGGAAACTTCTGGTATATAATGGAGTTATAATAGCATAGTTGTTCAACGAACTATTAAAACTGCAGGCTGATTGGCGTAATTGACGCCATAGTCTAGTAACGGTTGCACAAATTGTGAGGAAGCAAAGTGACAGAATATCTGGTCCATAAAACAATATACGGTTTTGCGACCAGAGATTCTGGTATTGCTATTTCTCATACTGCTAGCTAGGACGATATCAGCGAATAAAATGAATTTGTCTTTCTATTCTTTCTGTTGTAATTTATCTATGCATGTGTGACTTTCTGTTGTTCATTATCTATAATTAAATTATGAATAAATTTATTTGGATGTGTTTATCGATACGTTTAATGAATCGTATCTTGAGTGTGAAATCATGGCGCCACGTTATTACTTAGTATATTATACAGCTATTGTAATTTATTTCCTCGCGAATAATTGTTTTTTTTTTAAATTATTGTATAATTATTGTTAGACCTCGATAAGGTGCCAATGTGATAAATTAGGAGCCTAAATGTTTTAGCCTGTTGCTATATGAGTATGAGTATGAGTATGAAGCTTGTAACATGTCAGTATGCTGGACAATAATGAGAGCGAGCGCTAGTCGAGTGAGTGGAGTGCGTAAACAAAGAATTGCATTAAATGCATTAACTTTATTGCGTTTGTTTTATTTACAATTATATATTTACATAAAATAATAGTACATTACACGACGAGGGTGGTCGAGGAACTTGCACGAGCCAAAGGCGAGGGCGGTAAACATGCGACCTGAGGCTTTCATTATCACCGCCCGAGGCGTGTACATAGCTTTACGTCTCCCCCAGGCCAGGATGTGGAAATTTCTGCTCGTGGCGGTAAATTGCTACTTACGGCTCGGGGCAACGTAAAAATTAATATTTAACATGATGTATGTTTTCCACACGTTTTCCACAAGTAGTTTGACTAACTACATAGCGAATAGTATATGCAAGGAGGCCACTTATCTTATTATCATCTCTTATGCGTCAATCGGATAATAAAAATATCTGGTCGGTTTGTTATAGAACTCTACAACGTGACCAATTTTTTCATCACAATGCTAGACCAGGGGGGTGATTTTTTAAAGTACAGTGTGAAAATACCACTCGAAAGTGGTGAAAAATTGCGCTGAATTTGAAATACGAGTAGCTTACAAGATACTTACGGCTCGCATTAATCTTGTGAACATGTCAAAAATTTGATTAGAGCTGTAGTTTCGAAGATATAAACAGATTTATACCACTTTCGAGTGGTATTTTCACACGTGTGCTTTAAAAAATCGGGCCCTTGTTATCTCTGATTGTTCTCATAACAATGGAATTAAACATTTATGCCTGTAATAGACAACTAAACTCAGTTTAGTCTGATGTTCGATTTAGTTTAGTAACATCAAAATGCATAGATATGCCACCAGATTAATGGCTTAAGGTCCGGCCATACCAGTGCGTAAAACACGTCGACGGTGCGTTTACGCAACAAAATGTATGAAGAAACGATGAGAGAACGTGACGCATGCGATACGCAGCGGTGCGGTCGCTCCTTTAGGCCGTCTTGTAGTTTTTTTAGCCGGGCTCTCATTTGGAAGTGACCTGCTATGGCTGGTGTTACGGTATAGCACGCATCACGGGTTCGATTCCCAGCCATAGCTTTACACTAGAGTTCGCAGATGGGAACCCGGATAGAATGAGTAAAAATAGTACAGTCGATCAAAAAAGATATCTTTCACTTTTCATCCAACTTTCTATTAAATGAACATGTCGCTAACTCGAACTTACAAGATGACAGCCTGTCTTATCGACTATATGTACCTACACAGCAACACAAAACTCGGCCCAGTCACGATACCAAATTTCCTATATTGCATACAAATGAGGCCCAATTTTTTTGCCGCTCAGTATATTTTACGACGTACACCACTCAACCACTGATGCACATCCTTGTCGTTTATATGCATTTTGTCAGTAACGCAGAATGCCAGAAACGCAAAATATTCAAGAAGTAAAATTAGGTTAGGTACGTTAGGTATCTTAAATGCCCGAAAGGCAAACCGAATAGAAATAGGAACCCCGCGCGGCCCCGCCAGCCTTATACATACATACATACCGTCACGCCTCTTTCCCACAGGGGTAGGCAGAGCAGTGGCGTAGCTACCAAGGGACTAGGCGGGGCAGTGCCCCGGGGCCGTCAAGCTCAGAGGGCCCTCGAATCCTTACCAGAAAATCTCGATCGAACTATTATTATTAAAACGTAACCAGTTTAGATAGTAGTGGGGCCCCATTTTTTTATTTGCACCAGGGCCCTTGGTTACCTAGCTACGCCACTGAGGCAGACTACTTTGTTCCACTTGCTACGATCCTGATATACTTTCGCTTCATCCACATTCATCGATCTCTTCACACATGCTCGTCGGTTTCGGGTACAGTCAGCGTCAAATAGTTCGTGACACCCAAAGTAGCCAAAAAGTTAGCAACTCGACGTTATTTCAACTGTAACAATGATTATTTGACGCTGACTGTACTCCTGGCCTGACCTTTTTCCAAAACGTCTCCTGGTCTCGGAACCACCTTCCGACCTGGTGGTGTGTAATTCGCATTTTATAACAGTGGGACCACGTAGTAGCCGAAGAACTCAAGACAAAACAAACATTTCTGACATTGCTTTTCCCTTTTGCGTTCCTGACAATACGCGTATAAAATATCCTTTTATAAACAACGCTGTCAACTTCACGCTGACGAAATTAACAAAAATGCCTTACCAACCTAACACAATATAGAAATAGACTGCAAAAAGTCCGTCAAATCCACACATTTTATCTTGGCCAGCCCTTTCTCCCTGGCCGCGGCGTTTAACCCCTTCACTGCTGCTTCTAGCCCGTCCACGCTGTAGCCACTGCTGTTAGTCGCAAATATTATCTCGTTAACTTCCTCATAGAGATTCACCGTGACCAAGTGCTTGAAGTGCTTCTTTAGGGAGGCTACAATGGTGTCGTGGAGGTCGTTGTCGCGGCATACTAAGTTGAGAATAAAGTGGCCTGCAAGGGAAATGATATGAATCAGAATCAGAATCAGAATTTTTTATTGTTATCATTGTTACAGATTCGACACTACATTGGGTAAATACAGACGTCAAAATGAACAAGAATGACTCGTCATTGAGGATGTAGCACAAATTGCCATTCCATTATGCATATCCATTATGGTTGAATTTATCTTCAACTAGCTTCTGCCCGCGACTTCGTCTGCGTAGAATTATACATAAAAACCTTCCTCTTGAATCACTGTTATCTATTAAAAAAAACCGCATCAAAATTCGTTGTGTAGTTTTGAAGATATAAGCATACATAGGGGCATAGGGACAGAGAAAGCGACTTTGTTTTATACTATGTAGTGAAGTGATGAAGTCGTCTTAATAACTGTTAAAAATTGAAAAAGAACCACGCCAGAAAGGCTTAGGTTTCACCACTCTCTGTTAAACGCTGTGTTCTGTTGTGTTATGTGTCTGTTAGTGTGGTGAAACTGGCCCTTTGTTTTTAAAAACAACCCTTAACCTTTTCGGCGCCACGTCAAATACAAGAGACGTCCATACGCCAGACGTCTTTATTGCGATGCCTTAAATTGAACCTAAACCCAATTGAACGAAGGCTGCTTTAGCACTGAAGTAATGGACGTATATATAGGTCGTTGGCGTTGAACCTGCGGTGCTGATATGTGTCGTTGTCGTTGAAAAGGTTAAAAAGTGAAAAAAAAACATTTTATGCCAAAAATGCCTTACATTATTTTGGAAAACAGCTGATAGGTACTCTTCAAACTGCTGGACCGATTTTTACCAAACATAGCTAAGAACCACCGCAAGAATTATTTCATAAGATACAACCTTGTGACAGACGAACGGACAGAGAAGTCTTTGTAATAAGTATAGTATGTTTACCATTTGGGTACGGAACCCTAAAAAGAAAAAAGAAGAAGCCGCGGGCAACAGCCAGTCGGAACGTTACCATCGTCGGTCAGTATCTTCTTGACGTGTTCCAGCACTTCATCGGTGAGGAACTGGCGCGGCGGACAGGACAGCCCCACCGTGCGGTCTTTGCTGTCCATGTCGAACATCACCGAAGAATACTGCCCGCCTATAAAGACAAACACACCTACAGAACAAGTTTATCATACAAGTTCTCTCACAATTATTTCGGAATATAGCAACACTTGGTTGGGGTAGTTTTAGGGTGTTACCACATCGATCGATGGTAGAATGGAACAGTCAACTTCTATAGGTAGTTTCTACTAGACCTATCGATCGATGGTAGAATGGAACAGTCGACGTCTATCAATAGTTTCTACTAGACATATCGATCGATGGTAGAATGGAACAGTCGACGTCTATCAATAGTTTCTACTAGACATATCGATCGATGGTAGAATGGAACAGTCGACGTCTATCAATAGTTTCTACTAGACATATCGATCGATGGTAGAATGGAACAGTCGACGTCTATCAATAGTTTCTACTAGACATATCGATCGATGGTAGAATGGAACAGTCGACGTCTATCAATAGTTTCTACTAGACATATCGATCGATGGTAGAATGGAACAGTCGACGTCTATCAATAGTTTTTACTAGACCTATCGATCAATGGTAGAATGGAAAAGTCGAAGTCGATCGATAGTTTCTACTAGACCTATCGATCAATGGTAGAATGGAAAAGTCGAAGTCGATCGATAGTTTCTACTAGACCTATCGATCAATGGTAGAATGGAACATTCGACGTCGATCGATAGTTTCTACTAGACCTATCGATCAATGGTAGAATGGAACAGTCGAAGTCGATCGATAGTTTCTACTAGACCTATCGATCAATGGTAGAATGGAACATTCGACGTCGATCGATAGTTTCTACTAGACCTATCGATCAATGGTAGAATGGAACAGTCGAAGTCGATCGATAGTTTCTACTAGACCTATCGATCAATGGTAGAATGGAACATTCGACGTCGATCGATAGTTTCTACTAGACCTATCGATCAATGGTAGAATGGAACAGTCGAAGTCGATCGATAGTTTCTACTAGACCTATCGATCAATGGTAGAATGGAACATTCGACGTCGATCGATAGTTTCTACTAGACCTATTGATCAATGGTAGAATGGAACATTCGACGTCGATCGATAGTTTCTACCAGACCAACGCTACCACGCCAATCGATCGATGTAGATCGATCGATCGTATCGAACAACGTCAATCGATTGGTTTATCCGTCGATCAGCCAAAGCTATGGATGGTCGATCGATTGGTGTGGTGACCTGTTGTATGTGTGAGTAATGTGTGCGAATAGACAAATAGACGTTCCAAATTTGAAAAATGACTTAAGTCCCATATCAGTTCTGTACACTACCACATACAACAGGTTATTTATTAAGTTTTTTACCTAATTATGTTGGTGGCGTGTTGGATTCTTGGATCCGTGAGGGTATCGAAGATGGAGGCAAGGCAAACGCTGTTCTTTTTCAGCTTGGCTTTTTAATAATGCTTTTATCAGACGCCATTTTAGAAAACAGTCTTAAAATAACCCCATCTATTGGCGCTTGGCCAAAGTACCATTATCTATCGACCCTCTAAGCGAGCACGCAGTGGTTGCGAGAACAAGCCACAGATGTCGCTATATGCGACACGGAGTTCAATTAAAGTAACTGAACCACCTCGTATAGATTGTGAGACATTACTTAACCACAAACTTATCTTACTTAGAGTCTTCTTGGGTACTTTTACATCCTACCAGCATCTTTTACAGCCAAACATGACGAGTCCATACACACCAAACACCTCCCCCCTCTCCCCCAATCTATACCATTAATTAGTGGTATCAAAATACCCTATTGTTGGTATACTAGGGTACTTACCAGTACTAGCTTCATCTTTCAAAAAATCAACGCCATCTTTGATCTCAACCTTCAAACGATCATCCACAGTCAGCTCGAAATGGTCCCTCGCAACGTCCAGCATGGTGGGGTCCAAGTCTACAGCGGTCAGCGGGGTGCCGTAGCACTTCCTAAGGAACATGCAGAGGCCCCCCCCACCCAGGCCCAGGACCGCCATCTTGGAGGGGGCCAAGTGAGCCCCCACACACATGAAGGAATGGTAGAGTGATATGTGGCCGAAGTCAACCACCAGTTTCGTCTTGTTCTTTCTTTTTACTGGAATGAGAGATTGGAAATCTTTATTCAAGGTGATTCGGTGATTTGAAACATAGAGTGTACCAGTTACTTCTCTTCCCGCGCATATGGTAAACGCCCATCGAGGGAACGGGCGAAAATCTTAGGAATCACTATTTTGATTCCCCTTTCCATCCATACACCCACAATAATGCTAAACGTAGTCTTTAGGTCTTGTTAACTTAGGCTCTGTCTACACCGTAACGGATAAAGACGTGATTTATGTATCACTGCATTAACTTTAGGGATCAATTCTTTTCAGTCATAGTGATATAAACTCAGTGTTTTGGTGTAAAATGTTACAGGGAAAAAGTTTCATGAATAAATAAGTACGAAAAATATTGTTTTGCAATAGAACTATCTCACAACATCACAGATATTTATATTTGTTTTTGTAAATTTTTACGGCCAGCTATTCCGGTCCAATTATTATTCTATTTCTACTGAGACCGGCCAAATAAAGAGTAGATATGAATGGTGCCGACTTATTTATTTATTTTTTAGTTAAATTTTGTACTAACGTAACGAATTTTGAAATATTGGGTTATTTCTACACATGATCGTCAATACAATCAATTCTTGCAAACTGTCAAAAAATCGCTTTCTCTCAATACCAATGGCATCGATCGACGGTAGAATGGAACAGTCGACGTCGATCAATAGTTTCTACTAGACTAACGCTACCACAATCGATGTCGATCGATGGTATCGAACAACGTCGATCAGCCAAAGCTACCACACTAATCGATCGTAATAGATCAATATGACATCGATTGATGATCGATCGATTGGCGTGGTAACACCCTAAAACACCCTACAGTATACAAATAATTGTACCAACCAGTCTTCATCATAGCCTCGCTCTGCACTAGGAACTGGTTGTCCATGAACACGAGCCTCCGGTGCGTGGCGCCTTCCACGTCCACATCTTCAACCACAAAGTCCCCGGAAACCTTGGAGGAGCCCGAGTAGACCGTCACACGGCGCCCCACGTCGCTGCCTAGCGAAAGGAACGGGATCTGGAAGAGGGAGAAAACATCAATAACACTCTTGGGGTCTATATTTTGTTATAACAAGCTTGCAATGTACCTATGTATGACATGTATGTATTTTTGTCCAGTAGCCTCATTACCTAACTCGCTCGCAATTGTCATCGTGTTCATTTTGACAGTTCATGTATGGGCTGACAATTGGCATCGGAATCAGCTAGCTGTCACATTCATACAAGAACTATCGAAATGAACAAGATGGCGATTGCGAACGAGTTAGGTAATTAGCCTACAGGTAGAATCTTGCGACTCAATTTAGAAGCAGATATCTCGAACCGGTTGAGCTGAAATTCTGCATACTTGTGGAAATCGGATGACAATACAATAATCTGGCAGAAGAATTCTGGTGGCCCGGTCAGGACCGTCTCCGCAGGTGGGAACTCTTCAACGGTTGGTCCGATTGACTTGAAATTTGTAACACTGAAATTTGATTTGTGAAGAAAAATTCACTCGAGTCCAACGTTCACTCGAGTGTTACTTGAGTGAGTCGGGTTTTCTGAGCGAGTGATTCGAGTGAAGAAATGTCACTCGAGTCCCTTCACTAGCTGCTACATACAACAGGTCATTTAGGTATTGTGCATTGGGGTAAATTCGAAATTGGGGTAATTCCGAAACTCGTGGAAAACAAATAAGCTCCAATGTCTTTGGCTACTAGATAAGCGTTGCCAGATTCTGGAATTGTTTCCCTTTTAGTGGATATTCACGGTTTTCGAAATTACCCCAATTTCGAATTAACCCCAATGCACCTTATTTAAGTTTTTCACCTATACGTCATGTCACTATAAAATGTCAGCACAAGATGTCAACGACCAATTTCAACACATTGTTTATTGGAATGTTACGCATCATCCAGCATTCGTCCTTTTATGTATGTATGTATCAGGGTTGTTACGGATGCAAAAATTTAGACATCCGCGGATGCGGATTATTAGAAGTTCACATCCGCGGATGCAGATTTGATGCGGATGCGGATTTTGTGATTTTAAAAGGATAATTATTTAAATTTTAAATGCATAATAATACTTATTAGTGCATAATAATACTTATTAGTGCATAATAGTATTTAATATGTAAACAAACGCGAAGCACGTGCCACTCTGGCTCCGCCCACTTTCTTAACATGTAGTTACTTGTCGAGTCTTGTTGATGTGAATCTGCATCCGTAAAAACTCCGCATTGATTGATGCGGATGTGAATGCAGATGTCTGAATTAATGCGAATATTCCGCATTTACGGATGCGGATGCGAATATTCGTAACACCCCTGGTATGTATGTATAACTCTCTATTGTACCAAAACACATTAATATTTCTGTATTGATGTAAATACTTTGGGAATCTTACAATACGCCCACAATCATGCTAAGCGTGGCCTTTGGGTCTTGTTAGTGGCTCTCTACCCCGTAAGGAATAAAGACGTGATTTATATGTAGGTATGTTCAAAATATTTTTTGGTCATTTTTGGAGCCAAATAGTTTAAAATTGCGAAATAATTTCTTCTTGTTCACATCGGTGGCATCCAACGACTTTCAACGTCGGTTTTCAAAATTAGTATTACCGAAACTCCACAACATGGCGAACCAAAGTTACCGACATAGCTCAAAGAATTAGCAAGCTGAAGTGGCAGTGGGCCGGCCATATCTCGCGAAGAACCGACAACCGCTGCCCGGCTAGCACGCGAGCGCGCGAGAGTCGCGTCACGCGCCAGATAGACTACCCGTCTCTTTCTGGGTTGAACAGTAAGAAAAAGACGGGCATCCTATCTCGCGCGCGACGCGACTCTTTCGCGCTCGCGTGCTAGACGTGCTGGGGTAAACGCGTTCTTGAGTGGAGACCGCGACTTGGCAAACGTAGTGTAGGACGCCCTCCGGCCAGGTGGGATGACGATCTGCGAAAGACTGCAGGCAGATGCTGGATGCGTCAAGCTAAAGACAGGGCGCTATGGCGCTCATTAGGAGAAGCTTATGTCCAGCAGTGGACTAACATAGGCTGATGATGATGATGATGATGACAACATGGCGAAGGCCAAATAGATAGTTGAGCTTACTTACATACATACATAGACAATTCACGTCTATCCCTATATAGATAGATAGTTGTCACACCTATAATAGCATCATATATTACCTGTCCACTGAACCCGTGCGGTATCAGCATCTTGGCAGCCTGGGCGAGCTCCTCTTTGACGGTGTCGAGGCTTGCGAACGCGTGTCCTCGCCTGAGCACGGCCACCACGAGCCGCCCGAAACGCGCCGACCCCTGCAACTGCCGCCGGCCAGAGGCTGTGCCGAACAACCACTCGGATTCTCTGAAGGTCAATGAACTCAACTATAGTTATACCAGCGAGTTAAAGAAAAAGATGGAATATACCAGTCGCTTCTCTACCCGCGTAGATGGTAAAAGCCCATCGAGGGAATGGGCGAAAATCATAGGAGTCATGTTATAGGCGGTGAGGCTAGCAATCCATCACTATTTTGATTTCATTTTCCACCTATACGCCCACAATCTTGCTAAATGTGGCCAGTAGGTACCTGTTACCCCGTAAGGGATAAAGTCGCGATATATTTTTTACCCATCCCAAAAAGTGCACACCGCTAAAGAAGTTATCACTTGAAAAATTTACAATATAGGCTGTTTTGATAAGTTTTCTAAGACGAAACCGGTCTTCAATTATTAACGTTAGACATTCGACCTACCCTAGACCTATACCCATGTAATTTAATTACTGTAAAAATAACACTGGCTTAATTTACTGTTCTCCGCACTGCGCATCGTTAATTTTTATGTGCCATACATCCAACATAAAATAAATTAACGATGCAAAAGCAACAATGCCCACTATCCCAACTCCCGACAATAGCTTTGCGATATTTCTTTCATCTACGTTGCATTTACAGTGGGCGTAGCAATTAATACACCAAATGACGCGAGCTGTCATATTTTACGACGCCCGAAATAGTGGCTAATGTCAACTGTCATATTTAAACTAGGAATAGGTAACAAATGGGCGAGCCTTGGACAATAAATCAGCTGCGGTTCGTTTTTGGATCCGTCCGTGGAAGAGCAGCGCTTGGTCCGGTGCACCCTGGGCATCGGCTAATGATTTCCTGGCAGTTTCTGAGGGATATCATTGACCGTTGGCTAAGAGCCTGACAAGGGGGAGGAGGTCTTTAACCGTGTTACCGTAGAACGTTGCCGACATTTTGTCACAAGATTTTTTAATATATTTTTGTTACTTTGATATTGGGGCAGTCGTCGTCGCTATAACGACTTGATACGCCACAAATAAGAAGACGAAGAAGATCGTCCAGCACCTCTATTCGGGATTGGCACGCGAGCGATATTACCAATCATTTGCAGAGCCTATCGTTTAATTTGCTATTCGGCGTCGCCAAAATGACAGTTTGCCGAACATAACCGACGAGTTCATAGTAAGCTATTCGGGGCGCTTCGTCATTTATGTTGGGGATTGTGATCAAATCTATAACGAACTATCTAATAATTATTTATTCAGTGCGATCACATGAAAATCATCAATATAGAATGTCATCCTCAGAAGGGCCCTCGTCAGTGCTAACATTTTTGCTGCTCTGGAGACCCATCGCACGGAGCGATGACAAGCGCCCTGATGGGATGTCATCGCTTTATCTTTTCAATTCATCCCTAAACCAGTTTTGGCTATCGGGACCAGAAGGCATTTTTATAATTTAGCACAATTCATCAGCTACTGTAAAAGTTAAAAAAAAAAAGATCACCCCTACACCGGTTCAAGCAATGTTGGGGCCAGAAGGCAAAGTTGCAGCAAAATTCAATTTAAAATTCAAAACTTCATTTTGCAAATAGACCGCCAAGGGCTCTATTAGATGTATTTTTAAACTACCAGCGCATTCGGAAAGACCATCATTGCCACGAAGAATGCGCCGCAAGAAACTCGGGAGAAAGTTTTAAAATGCATGTAAATACTTAAATTCTACTTCACTTATAAAACATTCATAAAAGGGACGTATAAAGTACCCAAGTTAAGTACGTATATTAGTCTATAATAATAGAGATGTATTTACATTACCACATTGCTAGGATAATTTTAACCCGGATTTTTTTATAGTCTACAGGATACCGATAGCTAAGTGGATTATATTATGAAACAATACATACATACACAAATCACGTCTATATATCCCTTAAGTGGTAGACAGAGGTCAAGGTAACAAGACCTAGGCCACGTTTAGCATGTTTGTGGGCGTAAGGGTGAAGAGGGGAATCAAAATAGTGATGGGTTGCTAGCCGCATCGCCTATAACACGATCCCTAAGATTTATGCCCGTTTCCTCGATGGGCTTTTACCATCTACGCGGGAAGAGAAGCAACTGGTACATTCTATTTTTTTCTGTGCTCCCAGACCAGCATGGAAGAGAACTTCACGTTCGAACGTTACTAACCCAATATTATTATGAACATTGGATTTCACTTTTTTTATTTCAAAGATCAAAATTTTATCCTATCGATCCGTACAATAAAATAGCGTGTTTTTTTTTTAATTTTTAGTAGTCTCGATTCCCGGGCGTGACAAGTGCATTTTTGGATCTTTGAATGCACATTTGTTACTTTTTAAAGTATCTAAAGTCTTTCCTTTTAGTAAAATGAGCTAACTAAAGGATTTAAGGTAACTTGCTCTCCAGGACAAAGATTTAAAAAAAAGAAAGTTAGCAAAAAATATAAAAAATAATATAAAACTATTCCCGGTCATAGCTTTACTTTTCGGATTTTTCTATGTGTTCTAATTTTCAGTGTAGTTTAGAAAAAAATATTGCATTTTTTTTCTTTATAACAAAACCTTCATTCATATATACAAACTACGTTTCAGCCATTACATTATTTTTTGACATAAATTTCGAACAAACCTACGCACAAAAAAACCACAACATCAATTTAAAAAATGATACCTACCCAAATTCAGACGAAGTTTTAAATAGCTTCAAAACCTGTTCAACTTAATTTAAATCTTGAAAAAAAAAAACTATTCCAAATTCACAAAAGAGGTCCTTCCTTACGAGCTTACTGAATCGCACTGGCCAGTTACACCGATAGGATGCACGCGTCGTGCGTTCATCCAAAGGTGTTTGCACTTAGGGCTTTCAATTCCATCTCGCTTTACCGAGATGCCGTATTTTTCAGTCGCTGCGGGATTAGGTAGGGGTGTGAGATCAGCAGATTCATAAACGCTCTAGTCTTCTGCTAACTTAGCAATCGTTTGCCCTTATCTGTAAAAGGTTAATGTCAAATTGCTAAGTTAGCGGAATCCTATAGAGCGTTTATGAATAAGGGGGGTAATGTTTGTGATGTTGTAGGGGGTAATATCTAGATTTACTGAACCGATTTTGAAAAATATTTTACCAATAGAAAGCCGCATTATTTGTGAGTGTCATAGAGGCTATATTTAATTCTGCGACGAAGTTATTGACACTTCATTAATAACTTTACGATGTTACCAAACACTTTTGAATCTTAATTTTTATTTGACAAAATATAGACACTTCGCAACAACATAATTCTATCTTATTAACAAACAAATTTAAATTAAAATCTAAAATAAAACTTTCTTAAAGCTAATTTATGTCTAAAAAAGGCCCCCGTGGCATAGTGCCCAAAAGGGTGGCAGCATTCACCCGTTGAATACATACATACATACGTATATCACGTCTTTATCCCTTACGGGGTAGACAGAGCTTGAGGTAACAAGACCTAAAGGCCACGTTTAGCATGATTGCAGGCGTATAGGTGGAAAGCGAAATCAAAATAGTGATGGGTTGCCAGCCGCATCGCCTATAATTGATTCCTAAGATATTCGCCCATTCCCTCGATGGGCTTTTACCGTCTGCGGGGGACGAGAAGCAACTGGTAAATTCTGTTTTTCCTTTGCTCCCAAACCCCAAACCAGCATAGTAGTGAAGTATTTAATTAATATTTGTATAATAAGGAACCTCTGGTTCCTAATGAAAGACTTGAGATCATTCAACACATACAAGTACAATTTATGAGTGGTATTAGTACAATTTAACAGAAAATGGAACAAATAACGGATTATATGCAGAGCCGTAGGCTGGCAGGAGTCTGACACATGGCAGCTAGCGCCACGTCAGACCGTCCACCAGCCAGCCACCTTTGAAAGAGGTTGCTTCCCGACAGTATATTGTTTATATCAGGATTATACGATCGGTAACCCTATTTGCACACTAGTGTTCCCCCCGGTGTCGCTTGTAGGCGCGGCTGGCACACGGCCAAATTTAACACCCAAATATTTTGTTGAACTCTGCTCACTTTGTAAACAAATGAATTGGCGGAATTATGTGGGCTAGACTTATTTGTGGTGCATATTTTTGTACGGCTATTTCGGTGGTAAACAAGTTTGATAGCGCAGTATGATGAGCCATTGATGAGGCACCTGACTTACGGATTTAGAAATGATGCAAATATCAATCTATACTAATATTATAAAGAGGATTTTTTTTTTAATGTGAATAGGAAGGCAAACGAGCAAACGAGGTCACCTGATGGTAAGTGATCACCACTGCCCATAGACACCCGCAACCCCGGGGGGATTGCAGATGCGTTGCCAACCTAGAGGACTAAGATGAAATGCCTCTTGTGCCCGTAATTTCCCCGGCTGTCTTACTCTCCACACCGGAACACAGCAGTGCAAGCTCTGCTACTTAGCGGATGCTTAGCGGCGGGTTTGTTTTTTTGTTTGCATTGAATAGGCTCCGAAACTACTGGACTGATTTCAAAAATTCTTTTGCCGTTAGAAAGCTACATTATCACTGAGTGACATAGGCTACTCTTTACTGCGGGAAAATACCTTTTCCTACGGGAAAATTAATTTATCGCGGGCGAAGCTGCGGACGGAAGGCTAGTATTTAATATTTTGTTGAGATACATATATACACAAATCACGTCTATATCCCTTACGGGGTAGACAAAGCCTGAGGTAACAAAACCTAGAGGCCACGTTTAGCAAGATTGTGAGCATATAGGTGGAAATTGAAATCAAAATAGTGATGGGTTGCTAGCCGCAACGCCTACAACGTGATTCCTAAGAATTTCGCCCATTCACTCGATGGGCTTTTACCATCTGCGCGGGACGAGAAGCAACTGGTACATTCTATGTTTTTCCTTTGTTCCCAGACCAGCGTGGAAGCCTATTTTGTTGAGATAAATGAAAACAGGAAGGAAAATAGGTATCCTACTAATATTATGAATGCGAAAGTAACTGTCATCATTGTTAATCATGCTAAATGTGGCCTTAAGGTTTTGTTACCTTGGGCTCTGTCTACCCCGCAAGGGATAAAGACGTGATATGTATGTATGTAAAGTTACTTTCGGGTAAATCGCTGAAGCTATTTCGTTAACCTTCTCGACGCCAACGACACATATGCAGAAAGAAAGAAAGATGACTTTTATTCCTTTTTGCAAGACACACAAATATAAGAGAATATACACACATTTATAGAAAACTAGCTTCTGCCCGCGGCTTCGCACGCGTGAACCATGAGCATCCCCGCTTCCCGTTTTTCCAGTTCCCGTAAGAACTGAATATATAAATCCCGTTTTTTTTCCTTATCCCGTGGGAATTTCCAAAAATCCTTCCTTAGTGGATGCCTACATTGTATAAGGTATCTATATGCAAAATTTCAAGTATCTAAGTCCAGTGGTTTGGGCTGTGCTATCCCGCGGGAACTATGCAATTTTCCGGGATAAAAACTATCCTGTGTCCTTTCCCGGGACTCAAACTATCTGTATACCAAATTTCAACTAAATCGGCCCAGCGGTTTAAGCGTGAAAAGGTAACAGACAGACAGAGTTACTTTCGCATTTATAATATTATAGTAAGGATAAACAGCAAAAATAAACACAGACATGAAAAATAGATCATCAGCGTTGTGTGCGTCGCAAAAGTGAAACGGTCGCTGGCTCAGCATTACGCTGAGGTGTTAGACACCTGCAGCACTGATTTTCAGCCAGAACCGTCAATGCATAAGCAACCTTCTTCAAATTGGCATTGTTCATTTTTTTTAAACTGTGCTTTTAACACCTTTTATTTGATAAAATCGACTATTTCAAGCAACTAATTTGAATATTATGCTTTTACGTAGCTTTGTTAATTAATAATAAATATTTTTTCGCTGTTTGATAATTCGTTAATTTAGACAGAATCCCAATCGCCTTCGTTCGGCTGGCTATAAAAAAAAACGGCTTTGTCTATGGTTTTGTTAGATTTGACAGTGACACGTGACAGTTGCCATAGCCAAACTTTTTTTTTTCATTTTTGTGGCAAACATTCGATGCTGGAATCTGTCTAAAAACCCGGTCGTTCGGTCAAACAAAGGTTCATAAAGTATTTTTGAAATCGGACAAGATAAATCAGATAATTAATGGTTTTACTCGAACTGGTTTTCGATTTGGAGCATACTAAAAAAAATGAACAATGCCAATGGGGACTATCGTTTCTTTGCTCACCAGTTGGCGCCACTGTTGACTAAGGTCCAGAGGTATAGCTGTCAAAGGCGAATATAAGATCGGCGCCGAAGTTTTAAATCTTGAATCTCATTAAGTTTATTAATTATAAATAACTATCATCATATCGACTATACTGCGATGTAGTGCAGTTCCGTTTTGTTCGGAAAAAATAAATCCGCTTTCAAAGCGTTCACATTAATCGCCAAATAATCAATATTTGCGATAATTTCCCGAAGGAGTTCACTTTTCAACTGGTAAATGAAAGAAATTGTAATTTATCTCACGAAGCCTGCCAAAACCAGTGAAAAGTGAATGTTATTGGACCTCACGCGACACTAGCGCCTCTAGTGGCAAATTCACACGCGATAGCCCCCATTGGGTTTAGGTTCAACTTAAGCTATCACAATAAAGAAGTCTGGCGTATGGGTGACGTATCTTGTATTTGACGTGGCGGCAAAAAGGTTCAAATTTGGAATAGTGTTTCAGTCCCGGGGAAGGACATAGCTACGATAGTTTTATCCCGGAAAACCCCGCGGGATATCCATAAGCGAATCGTGCTCAACGGAGTCACGGGCAACTGCTAGTTTTTATATTTTTAAACCACTTGACTAATTTACTGACTGAATTTAGCAATTTATGACTAAAAAAATGGCTGATATCCCGCGGGATAACGAGAAACGAACTCAACGCTGGCAATTGCTAGTCTATTCTAACAAAGACTTTGTGTGTATCAATCCTTAAAATTCTATGACTATAAAAAAGCTGATTATTTCTAATTAATATGCCTACTACTACCTATACAGGGTGCTCGCGAGGAACCCGCATAACTTTGCCACCGTGTTCCTGACCATGTTTAGAAAATAAAATGTATAAAGTAAGCTGGATTCGGCTTAGTTTGCGAGTAATTAATATTTTTTGCTTTAGAAACCAGTATAATGCACCTTTATGATAGCGACGTTAGTTGATAGTTGTCGAGTCGAAAGTCTTGGGAAAAGAGAGAGAAAGAGAAAGAGATAACAATAACAAACGTTGCCAGCTCGTCCTATGAGGCACTGTGTTACTGGTGAACCAAAAATAATTTATTTAATTTGTATGAAAAGTAAAAAAAAAAAAAAATCATATTTCGACCTATGTTATATAATGTTCTTTAATCATTACATTACGACCTCAGGTATACAATGGTAATGGTAAAGTTATGCGGGTTCCTCGCGAGCACCCTGTATATCTTTTCACACATAAATTACTGAGCCGATTTAGCTGAAATTTGGTATAGCTACATATAGTTTCAGTCCTTAGGAAGGATGTGGGATAGTTTTTGTCAAAGTAGCATAGTTCCCGCGGGATAGGTAAGCTGGTAGTATATAATCACTTAGAACGACATTCAGGTTTCGAATACCATTGGCCGATACAAGTATCAAGCCAATAAGAGTGAGACAGCAAGACAAACTCAACTGTAGTTTTAGGAGATAGATACACATACATACATATATCACGTCTTTTTCCCTTACGGGGCAGACAAAAACTAAGATAAGCATGATTAAAGGCGTATAGGTGGAAAGGAAAATCAAAATAGTGATGGGTTGTTAGCCGCATCGCCTATAAAATAATCCCTAAAACTTTCGCCCATTCCCTCGATGGCTTTTACCATGCGCGGGAAGAGAAGCAAGTGGTAAATTCTATGATTTTTCTTTACTCCCAGACCAGCGACCGAGATCACCGACTGTATTTTTTATCCCGGAAAATTGCATATTTCCCGCGGGATACAAACTAAGTTGCGGTCTTACGGCCAATAACTAGAAAACAAATGAATACCAACCTTCCCTGGGGCACTATGAAGACGGCATACTTGTTGATGGGCTGCGAATGCTTCTGGTCGACTATGTATAGCGTGTAGCGGGGAGTGTCTTCACCTGGCTGCATCAGGTCTAGAGACACCTGGGTGGGAGAAAGTTACATATAACCACATTGAGGAAATTAGTAGAAATAAAATAATATCGTGGTACAATCGACACAAATTAACCTAGTCAAAGGTAACTCTAAAAATATGACTGCTTATAATTCCGAAAGCATCATTAGTCTAAATCTTGGGGTGCGAGTCGGGTTACCTCCACGCGTGGTCAAGAGCTGCGGTTCGTTTTTGGATACGTCCGGGGAGAAGAGCAGTGCGGTGCACTCTGGGCATCGGCTAATGATTTCCTGGCAGTTTCTGAGGGATATCATTGACCGTCGGCTAAGAGCCCGACAGGGGGGAGGGGGTCTTTGACCATTACCGTACAACGTTGCCGACATTTTGTCACATGATTTTTTAGTTATATTTTTGTTACTTTGACATTGGGGAAGTTTTCGTCGCTATAACGACTTGATACGCTACAAATAAGAAGAAGAAGAAGTCTAAATCTTGATTAAAAACCGAAAACATAATTATTTGAAAAACAGCGCCTTCTTTCGTCCCAGGTGAGCAGTAGATGTTCCACGGGAGTTTGTAATTGTGGCGTACAGACACATCATTCAAACAGGTCACGTGACAGCTGGTAATGATAGAAAAATTCGAAGGCTTACCCACCTGCTATGGGTGGTGTAGGGGTATAGCACGCGTCACGGAATGATGAGGATCTCGGGTTCAATTCCCGGCCATAGTTTTACTTTTCGGATTTTTCTATGTGTACTAATTTTCTGTTGTTTAGAAATTGAATAAAACAGTTGGGGTAAAAATGTTGAAAATATAAGTAGGTTAGTTTAGACTAGTTTAGATTTACTAGCTTTCAGAATAATGAAAATTAAGACTAACACTTTTTTTATTCTAAAATTTTTACAACATGTGACTATGCCCGCCTCATTGGTTGACTCTTGGGCCAAATTCCTCAAACACTGCCAAGCGTTCAGCCTCATTCTAGGACTAATGATACTTCCGTAATTATGAGTTGTCGGAGTTATGTAGTGTGCCTTCAAACTAAGCAAAGCTTGAACTAATGGGTACTATTAAACATGCTGGTCCATTAGTAGGGGAAGACCGAGCTAGTGTGTTCCGTGACCGAATTTGGGATGTTGTCACAAAAGGTAGTCAATAGTTCTGAAATCTTAATGAATGTGAAGGACGCAAAATACTTCCATGCTGGTCTGGGAGCAAAGAAAAAACATAGAATGTACCAGTTTCTTCTCTTCCCGCGCATAATGGTAAAAGCCCGTCGAGGAAATGGGCGAAAATCTTAGGAATCATGTTATAGGCATAGGCGATGCGGCTAGCAACCCATCACTATTATGATTCCATTTTCCACCTATACTCTCACAATCTTGCTAAATGTGGCCTGTAGGTCTTGTTACCTTAGGCTCTGTCTACCCTGTAGAGGATAAAGACGTGATTTGTGTATGTAAGGACGCAAAAAAGCTATGCCAGGATTGTAGCAAGTTGAACTATGGGAAAGAGGTGTGACTGTGTGTATGTATGTATTAAATAACATATTAAGATTCAAGAGCCAACATTTATAATGTATTACCTCATCCTCCCCTTCAATACTGGTCTTGGCTAGTCCATTTGTAACGAATGCTGTGTCCTGCGCAGACTTGACACAGTCCCGGACCTCATCTGCAGACTTCAGCCGGATCATCTTGTCTCCGGCCATGCAAACCTCCGCTATCTAAGAGTTACAAAATGGGTATGATTTTAAACTGTTTGTGTGTTACAAACATAGAAAACAAATTTCTAAGACTGGAAACATTAAAGTATAAACAAATTAATATTTTAATATTATACCTATTGGATGAATAAAAATCGCAAAATAATAATATTAAATTTATCTGGTAAAACATCCAAATACTTTTATATTTACACATTTGTCACTGTCCATACAGTTGCATGAATAGTGACCTATTTATTTATTTAATTATTTTATGTTTTTTAAGTTTATTTACTTACCAATACTGGCATCTCCTTGAACTTAGTAACAATCACAATAAAGACTGGCAATGTGGTTCCATCCCCATTTTCTGCATTCTTCTCTTCTGCCTCATGGCAACGCACCACTCTGAACATCCAGGATTTATCACAGAATGTGGCCAGTAACTTGTTCAGAATATGAACTTGCAGCAAGGATATGCACACAAACCGACCTCCAAGTTTCAAAACTCTTTTGATCTCACTAAAATATTTGTCTATGGTCTCGTTTGTTTCCTTTGTATCATCAGGCATGAGCGCATCTAGAGTGCCTTTATCCAAGACCACATTAAATTCGTCGTTTTGGAAACTAGTGTTCAGTGCGTCCATGCAAATAAATTTCATTTTTGTTCTCTGTGCGTTTATATTTTTCATTTGCTTGATGACCACCTCTGAGACGTCGATATTAGTTATGTTTGAGAAGCCGACATCGTACAAGTCAGCGCTAAGGCTAGAGTTACCGCAACCTGTTATAAGTATGTTGTCGGTTTGTTTCAGGTATTTATGAAGGTGTGAACAGAGCTCTAGATATTCCCCATACCTGAAGAATACAAATAAAATAGATAAAATCTAAATTCACAATAGAACAAGCATAAGATATAATCGAAATTTATAACCTACCATTCAAAAGCTTTGTTTCCGCGCTTCTTGAAAAATTTATTCCAGTAGTCTTTCTCGCTGAACTCTTTGTGACTTTTAGGTAGTAAGTTCATTTTAAATGATTTCTACCAAGACAATTTTACAAACTAGTCGTGTGCACGAGTTATTATTTTTGTTTTTATATCTAAGTTGTCAAAGTCAAAGTGACATTAAAATCTGAATATTTTTTTATAGAATTGAAGCGTTTCGTTCGACTTCAAAAAATTGGTTTCAACCTGTTTAATTAAATTCAATAAAGGCTGCTTGCACGGTGTCAAGATTAGTTTAAACAAAACAATGGTACTGTGAAGGTTAAGTTATTATACAATTTACCTCTACGGCAAGTATTATTTCCCTATCTTTTGAATTTTTTTTACTATTTCGATCTCTAATTTTGTTCGGCTGTTGTATTTTCTGACATGTGTTTCTGTTCTGATTTAAAGAAAAATAATCTTTGTTTTTGGTACTGTCCTATTCCTACTGTTTCTGTCACGAAGAAAAAAAAAAGGTAGTTTATAGTTGATTTACGTGAATTCAGAGTTTGTGTTTTGATATTTTAAATTCTGTTTTGTGTAAACTTATTCTCACACAATGTCTGTAAGCAAAAACTTATAGTTTTTGCAATAAAATGACATTCCTCTATTTTGAACAACGAATACTTTGGAATCAACTGGGTCACAGAACTAACGCAAAATGGAAAGTAAAAATAACGATAAATGGGAGGCTCTCGCCACCGTGAAAGCCTTCGATTTCGGTAAGACATATTGATACTAAGCCGCAATCACTGTTAGTTTTATTTGATTCTAATAATTTATTGCTACATTTATAAAATTCGTTCGATCTAACCTTGAAAAGTTATCCATTGTTTTTTTCTGGTATTCTAGTCGTTTCCACGGGAACTTGTGGGACTAACACCAGGAATACCGAAAAAAAAACTGGGTTTCATTAATAAATACAAGTTAACTTTTCAATTTATGTGTTTTTACTTCAAGAAATACTATCACATGTATTGTAATAAAGGTCGACCGTTTTAACTGTGGTTCTTTTGTCATGTCATACATGAATTCATAAACGAGACTGAAAAACTCCTACTGAATATGTTAGTAGTTAGTATGGGTAAAATCCTGTTCAAAACCGGTGTTCTCATTAGGATTGCACAATTCTTACTAAGCTAAACATTTATACCTAGTCCTACTATTTATAGGTCTCAGTTCTGTGTCATATAATAAATACTCTAGATACTATTATAGTATATTGTATGTGGCTCTGTGTTAAATTTAGCTAACTGCACTTTGTGTTTGTTATCTATGTTCCCATCTCTAATCACTGCACTATTAGTCATGACATGCCTTTATTTCATGATATTTTATCATTACAGGTGTAGACCACAACAGTCAACATGATTATATACTCCATCAAAGCTTGCAACAAGTTGAAATTGTACAATCAGCCGCCACAACACCGATAAGTCTCCTAGTCCAGTCCCTTGTCAAACAGCTGTGCTCGCTCCTTGAAAAAGACATGGCCAGAGCTAGCTTACTGTACAACACAATATGTGAGAAGCTCCACAGCATGAACTTGATAGATGACTCGTACGCCATGGGAGAGTTTGAGGCTATGCGCAGCCAGTATCAAAGAGCTTTGTACCAGTTAGTAACAGTTACCAGTGAATCTGAAATTCCTATAACAATACCCGCCTCCTGGCCAATAGCTCGGCCATCCTGGTTAGAGTGGTCTCGGTACCATAGAGAGTTCGAAGAGCTGTATTTTATTGCTGGTGGAGGTTTTGGTAGCGTCTTTAAAGCCAGACACAGGCTGGATGGTGTTGAATATGCAGTGAAAAAGGTATACATTAAGTCTTCGGATGTGGCTTCTATCATGACACATTTGACCGAAGTAAAGACTATTGCAAGTCTCAACCACCCTAATATCATCAATTATAAAGCTGCCTGGCTTGAGCCTATGATAGAGTCGAATGTGCAGAAGAAGAAAAACCGCAAATTCAGAATGGATATGGATAGTGATGAATTATCCGAATATAACTCTAATGTCTTTTCCACTAACCTAAATCTGATACAATCATTCAAAACTCATAACTCTAAAGAACTGAACAAGCAGCAAAGCCAGTCTGACTTTATAATTTCCTTCAAAAATTCAAGCAGTCAGGAGCAGTCCGATAATTCTATAGAAGATTTTGATGAGTCTGAAAGTGAAGAAGACTCGGACTCTCCTCAAGGTGAAAATGAGAATGCTGTATGCAAACTATTTGACAGCAAAGAATATGAAAACTGCTCCCGTGTCAACTTGAAGTGGGCGACACTGTACATCCAGATGACTTTCTGCAATCAGACGCTAAAGCAATGGCTTGATGAACGCAACAACCTCATGGCGGCATCCCGTAAAAGCTCTAGCGATCTGACGGGGCAAAGCTACGACTCTGCATTTGAGATATCTCCGGACACCAAATTTCCTGTGTCTTGGACACATATTGATGTGTTGATAGACATGTTTACGCAGCTGGTTAAAGGGTTGAATTATATACATTCGCGAGGTATCATCCATCATGATGTCAAGCCTAGCAATGTGTTTGTGGCTCAGAGTGAGGCGAGTGTGTTGGTACAATTAGGTGACTTTGGGCTGGCCTGTCCCCTGCAGCAGTCTCACAGCGGTTTGGCAGTTGGCACACATTTGTATGCGGCGCCAGAACAGCTCGACGGACAATGTAATCCGAAGGTAAGGTCAAACCAGAATCTTCATTGACATTTGTAAATTAAGTCCCATCAAAGACATAAATGTGAAATGATAGTGAAGTTCAAAATATGCATCCCTAATATCCCTATCGCTATTGACTTCGCCGACGAAATAATTGATATTTATATGGGTGTCAAGCTTTAAGTAGAAAATCCTGCATTTATTTCACTTGACATGTAATTGGCATTGTTAATTTTTTTTAAGCTGTACTTTTAACACCTTTATTTGATAAAATGGACTATTTCAAGCAACTATTTTGAATATTATGCTTTTACGTAGCTTTGTTAATTAATAATAAATATTTTTTCGCTGTTTGATAATTCGTGAATTTAGACAGAATCACAATCGCCTTCGTTCGGCTGGCTATAAAAAAAAACGGCTTTGTCTACGGTTTTGTAGATTTGACAGTGACACGTGACAGTTGCCGTAACCAAACTTTTTTTTTCATTTTTGTGGCAAACATTCGATGCTGGATTCTGTCTAAAAACCCGGTCGTTCGGTCAAACAAAGGTTCAAAGTACTTTTACAAAAATATCTGCAATCATAAAGTATTTTTGAAATCGGACAAGATAAATCGGATAATTGATGGTCTTTCTTTGATGGTTGGAGCATACTAAAAAAAATGAACAATGCCAATTCAGTTTCAAGATTTGACTTGGCTAGTTTTTACCAACAAACCAAATGTGTTCTAATTGTCAGTGTCCTTTAGAAATTTAATTTCTAACGGTAAAACCCCGTAAAAGTAAACATAAAAAATGAAGAAGTAAAAATCTTGATTCATTTGATTGAGTAACAAGCCAAATAAATGTTAGAAAATTAAGTAAGGTATACAAATCAAAGGGGGAGAATCAAGACCTCCTATCTTGTAATTGCGGATTAATGTAAGATAGGGGCTATTGGTTCTCTCAATAGAATTCAAACTACAATAATTAAAATTTGTAAGATAGGAGATCTTGGTTTTTCCCGTCGGAATATAATATAGCCTGTTAGTAAAAACTAGCCAAGTGAAATCTTAAAACTACATGAAGGTTCACTTTTATTTACGTAATCTCATGATTTTTTAGAGTAGTAAAGAAATTGAATATGAAGATAATATAAAATAATTGAAAGGGAATATTCTGGGGGCTGAAGTAGTTAGCTACATGGCGCCATCAGCTTGGATTGCTTCACATACTTTACACTATAGTAGAGTCGATCATACGCGACTTTAAGGCAAGGTCATTTGATAAACAAGTACATAAGTAGGTAATACAAAATACCATGTACTGTGGTTTTTGTTGATAGTACAATAATGAATGACGCATAATAAATTAGGTATTTAAATTGATTACTACGTTATTCATGAATA
This sequence comes from Pandemis corylana, assembly GCA_949127965.1. Taxonomy (NCBI): domain Eukaryota; kingdom Metazoa; phylum Arthropoda; class Insecta; order Lepidoptera; family Tortricidae; genus Pandemis; species Pandemis corylana. The sequence goes on along the minus strand of OX421852.1, from coordinate 2,586,465 downwards.
CCACTATTTGTTGACTCACTTTCGTCCATATAAATCAATCAAAACAATTTGTTTTTCAACAACTCATACTGAATTTAATTATCGTTTTGATGAATGTAATACACGCAAGCAAATATTGACGTTTGCTGATCTTTTTTGTAGATTACAGACACGTATGTATACGTCTATATCATCTAACGTCTGTATCATCGGACTTCCAAATGTTTTCAATTATACTTGAATCCGAACGAGACAGTGGCAATCGGGAAATTGTATGGCCGGCCATGTTCTTCCATTACCTATGTGGTCACTAGCAATCTGTGAACACTAGGCTTATTACCTAACTCGCTCGCAATCGCCATCGTGTTCATTTTGACAGTTCATGTATGGGCTGACAATTGGCATCGGAATCAGCTAGCTGTCACGTTCATACAAGAACTGTCAATATGAACGTGATGGCGATTGCGAGCGAGTTAGGTAATAAGCCTACAGGCTATTACTTAACTCGCTCGCAATCGCCATCGTGTTCATTTTGACAGTTCATGTATGGGCTGACAATTGGCATCGGAATCAGCTAGCTGTCACATTCATGCAAGAACTGTCAAAATGAACACGATGGCGATTGCGAGCGAGTTAGGCAATAAGCCTACGGATCTCAACTCAACAATCGAAACACGAAGTTCACGAGGGACGTTAAGAAAATAGATGTAACTCACTGAACACTTTGTTCAACGTCGACAACTGATAAGGATGCCTCCGATAGAGTAAATACGTGTCCACACTAGGGTTTTTGGTTACTGTAACATGTAACTGTTACGATCAGATGAGTACAGCTTTATGGTGTTGGTAGTCGTAAAGGTTTAGTTTTGTTTAATTTTCGTAAGCGGAGGGAGGGAACTTCACTATTTCCCAAAGTAGCGAAGTAAGATTGTCAATTTAGTTTAACGTGGACCTCGGCAAAGTAACGCCGGAATCTATAGTTCTTTGAATTTTGGCATTGTAGTACAAAATTAACGTTTTGATATTTTTGTTTTCCAGAGCGACATGTATAGTCTTGGCATCATCTTGCTGGAAATGATAGAGCCGTTCAGCACTGATATGGAGCGAGTGAAAACCATAACAGACCTTCGCAAGGGTCAGATACCGGCTCACCTCACCGCCAACTACCCTAAGGTAGCCCACATTATCGGCAAGCTGGTGCAAAGACGTCCAGCCAAGAGACTAGATACCAGACAGCTGTTAGAAGAACTCAAAAACCTCTCCGAGAACAAAGATGATACTATCAAGTCTTTGAGAGAAGAACTAGCTGCCAAGGACGATGAAATTGCTCAGTTGAAAATAATGCTTGCAAAATTAAATCACAAATCTTGAAGTATTAAAGTGTTGTGTGTGTAGTGTGTGTGTGTTCTGATTTTGTATTATACTTATTCTTATGAACTTAACAATAAATAAAACAAACAAGTAAGTTATTATTTTTATTTACAAAAAAACATTAACATGTTTATAAATTATTTTCTTATTAAATTATTATCTAAGTTATATTTACAGTCTTAATTTAAATCAGATTCGGAGTGTGTTCGGAAAGTAGGAAATTTAAAACTCTCTCATCAATTGCGTTTGGAAAGTCGTTTTTTACTTTCGATACACACTCCCTTACAAGAGTATCAAAGCTGTGAGCTCACTAAGAAATCTATGAGATGGCCAAAACAACAAAGTTTAGGAAACAACGGATTAGTAAAACGTGTCATTGAAGACACTAATCTGCATTAAGTAGGACATTTGACACTGAGCGTGTAGTGTCAAGTTATCTTACAATGCTTTCTTAATTAGTAGCTAATTTCAAAAAGTGCCATAGAAATCTCTGTGAACGAACTTTTTCGCGTAAGAAGGTTAAGCTTCATTGAAGCTAATTTGGCGGGTAAAATACCACAAACCCAGCTGACCCCGCGGTCAAACTGAACTATTATCACGTTTTATCATGAACTAGGCTTTAGATCCGCGTAACAAAGACAGCATTTGAGTAATGAATTGAATGACATCACAAAGAAGAAAATAGGGATCCTCTCTTTCAAGACAATCCATTGTTAACCGCGGTGAACGTATCAAAGGTACTATTAGTACTTTCATTTGTTTTTTATGGTTATTCCTTTTTTAATTTGGTGCGGTTGTATTTTTATGGTTTAGTGAGTTTTTGAACGTGCTATGTCACCGGGTCAGCTGAGTTTGACGGGTAACTGCGCAAGATGGCGGCTAGAGAAGCGTGTCGACGGCGTGAATGACGCCGTTGGTCGCCGGGATGTTGTGCGTTATCACTTGCGCGTTGTTCACCTTTATCCGGCCTGAGGAAAGAGAATAGAGTAAGTAGTAAGTACCTGTTTATGAACTTTTAAAACTGTTTTCAGAGCACTGGTACTATCAGGATAGTGTAAGTATCTACTTTCGCTGTGCAGTGAGAACGATAGGAAGAGCGCAATACTCTAGGTACCCTAAAATAAACATCCTACCCGCATTCGGCATGGTAAGTGACGTGGCTTCCTCGATGCTATTTCTCAGCGGGCATACTCGCACTGTTCAGTGTGCTTGGGGCTTGGCTAACCAGTACCTACCACATACGCATGTGTCGTCGTATGAGCCGTCTCAATCTAGATACAGCACGAGCTTCGCCAGAAACATTTTAAAAGAACTTGGTGGTACTTCCATACTGGTCTGGGAGCAAAGAAATAACATAGAATGTACCAGTTGCTTCACCACTATTTTGATTCCCCTTTCCATGCTAAAGGTGGGCTAAAGGTCTTGTTGCCTTAGGCTCTGTCTACCCTGTAAGGGATAGGTACAGACGTGACTGGTGCATGTGTATGTATAGGTGGTCAACTTACCGGCATTCTTCTGCAGCGTAAGCGGCGTGGCTTCCTCCATGCTGTTTCTCAGCTGGTAGTACCGCATTCCCGCACTGTACAACGTGCCTGGGAGGATGTGCTTCGCCACCAGCGCCCGCGCCGTTGCCTTGTCCGAGTACCGTGATAGCTCGAATGGAGTCATGCGCGAGAAAGCAGAGTCCGTTGGCGCGAAGACTGTGTAGGTTTTGCTCTCTGGAATTGATATGATTAAGGTTGTCTTAGTTACGCATAAATATTGTCGCTAGAACGCCTACAGACCGTGAGCTCCTAGAACGACATTCAGGTTTCGGGTACCATCAGCCATTTCCAGAACTAAACTCACTAGCTGAGTGAGACAGTAAGACGGACCCGAAGGTCTTTTTAAAACTATCGCACTGTACTGTGATTTGGTGGGAGCAGTACCTAAGTATACTTATGAAAGATGGGCGAGAGGAATAGTGTATTAATAGGTAGGTACTTCGAAGTGCTTCTTACTACTACGAGCTAATGACTACTTCATCAAGCAGGACGATCTTAATGTTACGTGGTGGACCCTCTAAATGAGACAATTGATCCAGAATTCGGAATTTACAAACTACGAAGGTAGGACTACACTACTTAAGACTTACTAGAACGATCTGACGAATATGATCACGCTTTCCAGACACTACTCCATCCGTTTAATCCTACACCAAGTACGTAAGTAGCTAAAGAACTGGCACTTTGGTTTACTTAGCAATTTCACTAGTAGCCGTATAGTTAGTGGTCACCTGAGAGCGTATCATTGAAGCCGCTGACGTGCACGGCCTTCAGGAAGGTAGTGAACCTTCGGTCCCGGTCTGCCTGTAGCGTCTGCACCAGATCCCCCACCGGCAGTGGGAACATCACGCGGTCCACGGCGTGCGCTATGCCCTGAAACGTTACGAACAGTTTTTTTGTCAATCCTAGATCCACACAGAGCAAATGCACAGCGAAAACAGAGTTCTGCGAACGGCAAAACGATCGGTGTATATGTATACCTTACTCGCATGCACACACGTCCAATCAGACTGTCAAACAATCTAGATTAGTTACACACACACGCAAACAAGTGGCGTAGTATGACTTGCTAAAATCTCGGGACAAAAAAACAAATGCACGGTCGTAACGTCCTTTTCTTGAACCCGGTTGAATATTACTTGGACGCCTTTCTACTTAAAACAAGCAATGTCACAGGTCATTGTTTAACTTTAAAATTTAAGGCTTCCTTCGATCCAGTCTAGGCACAAAAAGACCGTTACTAAAATCAAAATTTCTATAAAGCTATACTTTAATTAATTAGCCATGCGCTTCCCTTTCATATTTCTTCCACAAAAAACTAACTCTTCACACGATCAATTACGCGTATTATAAAGAAACATGCCGAATGCTGATGGACCAATCATACGCTGTCCAAGTCCCATAGGCTGTTCTAAACTCCACCAGCAAGCTTTTACCTGCGGAATATGTATGTCCTTCTTGTCCTCCAGAACCCTAGCGCCGTTAATCGTGGTGACGCGAACTTCGTTCCACTCTACATCGTGCATGTCGTATTGGTTGACCCTGAGCTGCGTGCCTGCGAGCGAGACGCCTGTCATCTCGTCCTGGAGGGCGGCGATGTCAAACGCGCCGGGGATTACGTGATGGAGGAGCAACTGAGGGAGAAAGAAATAGATGTTGTGAGGTGAGGAGATCTGACATGAATGACATTTTGAATTAGACAAAGAATGAGTGCGTTAAGGGACTGCAGAAAATAACCAGCCCAATGTTTGGGGGGCTGATACCGCAAAAAAGCGTATGTAAAAATGTTTTGTGTATAGGGGTTTCATAGATAGGTATTTAATTAAGACGGTGTAGGATACTTACGCCACTCAGCAGTCTTGGGTTGTCACGGAACTTCTCTTCAGCCCTGTCAGGACCTCCGAGCTGTACCAACAACGTCCTGAAAGCCTTGTCCGTGGGCGCGAATATCGTGTAAGGGCCAGTTTCATTTAGAATAGTGTCTAATCCTGATTGCCGTAGGTACTTGGCGGTGGCAAAGAGGCCGTTTTCTTTAAGGATGTCCACGAGACCAGGGTTTGCTTGTCGAGCGAACTGGAGATGAGATTTTCCCTCGTCTACTGGTGGTATAGTGCTGGATCCAATTACGACCAAGTCTTCAGGTGTGTGTCGGTATGAAGGCGTGGTAACAGCATAAGATGTTGATGAGCTGGAAAAGCTATTCCTTGTCGATGGATTAAACACGTTTCTTGAAGACGTGTATTCTGGTTGTAACGTTGATTTGGATACGTATCTTTCAGTTGTTGAAACGCTACGCGTAGACGGCGACGGTGTGTAGGTTTGTGGTTGGGTGTTTCTTGTCGTTTGGGCGCTTGTGCTTCTGTAGGGCGAAGGCGTTGTGTGTATAATCGGGTTGGTATGTCCCGATGCGCCGTTATTGGACGTTGTTACAAAGCTGGAATAACTTGAGGGGTGGTGGGAGGACTCCGCAATATAGTCAGTGGCATCCGTAGTTGGACTAGACGTTGTACTGAAGATTCCATTGGATATCTTAGCAGGCCCTCCGGGTAATTGGATTTCGCCTTTCTTTATTTTGTTCAAGATGTTCTCTACTTCAGGACCTTCTTCCGTCTGCTGGCCGTTTGCTTTAACACCTTTCACTTTGTACGACCCGTCATCTTGTTCTTCTAGGAAAACAAAAGTAACTTTCTTCTTGTTTTGAATAGTGCTTGGTATTTTGGAAACTTCTTCCAATTTTCCGTTATCGGATTGACGAATGAGTTCGAAGTCAGCACCAGGGGGCAGCACACCCTTAGTTAAGTCGTCAAAATTAATTCTGCTCTCTTTTTGTGATTCAGATGAACCCATTATTTGTATGTTAGAACCATCAGCAGTTATAGCTCCTTTTGGGATCAAATTGGGATTAGTTGTCCTAATTACTTCGAATTTCTGACCGTTCAAAGATATCTCTCGCGATGTGAAGTTCTTCTCGTTGAAATCCTCTGGATTCTCAGCTAGGGCTACTTTTAATTGCTTTAGTATATCAGGTTTCTGTAATAAGGCGACGCTTTTAGCTCTCAAATTGTCGTCGAAGCCTTTGGTTTCGCTTTCTTCTAGAAGAGTCTTAATTTCGTTGTAAAGTTTTTGTTTCTGTTTATCTTGAGGTGGAGCTCTCGTTCTAGTAGGAGTGTATTTAGGTCTAGGCTTGTACTTCGGTGTGGGGGTTGGTATAGTGGTGGTGGTGGTGGTGGTCGTGGTGCTGGTCGGGTGCTGCTTCTCGTACATCTCGACAGCTTTCCTAAATAAATCCGTCTCATGTGCGAGAAGTGGTCTGCGCTTATCCTGATTTCGTTTGTAGAAATCATCGTAGCGTTCTGTGGTTGAAAAAGCGGGCAAAGTCTTAGTTGCCTGTTTGCTTACAAACTCCTCGTGAAGTTCCTTGACCTTCTCTTGTTGCTTCTGCTGTTGTTTCTGTACGAACTCTTGATGTTTTTGGATGATTCGCTGTCTCTCTTGCAGTTCCTTTAACTTTTCTAAATTCTCTTGCGATTGTTGTTCGAAATAGTTTTGGATCTGAGACGACTGGCCGTTTGAAAATATAGGACCTTGGCCCAGTGACGATTGGAAGGGTATCTGGCCGTTGTTCAAGTTCACATTTTGTGGGGCCAGATTGGGTGCTTGCTGGATGGTTATCGGACTCTGTTGGAATGGGACCTGATTCTGGGTGGTAGGTAGAGTTGGCAGAAAGGCTGCTTGCGTCGGTCTCTGCTGTCCAATATTGACTGTCCCTTGTATGTTAGGATTGTTGTTAAACCCAGTGTTTTGTTGAAAAGGTATTCCGTTCTGGAATGTTGAGAGCGTAGGTGCTTGAGGCAGGAGGTTATTCTGCGGGATTTGCCCTAAGCCCTGCTGCTGGAAATTGTTCTGAAGGGGTATGTTTTGCGTGTTGAAAAATCCGTTGTTATTCAAGGGCAAATTGCCTGCATTATTAGGAATGTTCTGAGTGGGCAACAGATTGTTGAACTGGGGTACGTAGGGCTGTTGGAACAGTGGCTGTTGCTGGAATTGAACAGCTGGCGTCGGGCTGCTGACGAGGTTTCCTTGTTGCTGGAAGTTCTGAAGGGGAGAGCTCAGTCCAAATCTCGTTTGGTGCTCGTTGAAGCCAGGGTGTCCAACTGCCGCCTGCCTTCTTCTGTCGAAGTCATTTTCTATCTGCAATGAGACAAACAACTTTTGTTAATAAAGTAGAAATTTACTACCTAATAGAGACTACCTAGTGGTTAGTGACCCTAACTATAGATAGAAGTTCCCAAATCGAGCCATGGATGTTACCATGTAATTATGGGTCCATTTATTAATGAATCTTTATCCTTTGTCGGATACTAACAAGCTTTGACTTAGGTACAAGCTTTACAATAGTTAGAAACAAGATCAATTAATGTTTTGTCTTACGATATTTATTTATATTTATCAACACTTGTCAGCGCTCTTGAATTTATGTACAAAACATGAATTACTATGATCATCTAGAATGAAGATGATCATAATAATTCAACATGTTTTTCACCAACGTGGTGTGATCTCACTTAATATGCTTGGTAGTTTTTCCACTCATCGTGATAGTAATGATCCGGTTCGATACATTTAAATGCTACGCCGTTAATTAACTTGATTTATATGTGGCCGACACGATACAATTTCTTTTTCACATAATTAAGGTGGCTATCATAGCACAATGGGGGCTGTCAAAACTGCGAAAGCGGGTGTCGGAAACGGAATGTAATGCCTTGTTTTTGTGATAAGAAGTTACGTAAGAGATGAGATCAAAGTTCATAGATATAAATAAGTTAGAGCAACTAATGATTGATGACTCGAGCTTAGGCTCTGTCTATCCCGTAAGGGATAAAGACGTGATTTAAGTATGTATGTATGTAATTTCATTTACAAGCATAACGCAATAAACCTCATAACATTCAACAAATCAAATCATGGCAAGTACTTGTTAAAATGGCCACCAGAAGGGCGACGGGCTGAATAGTATGCAGACATCGAATAATAATGGCGATTATCTCAAGCAAGAAAATAAATTGAAACAACTCTTAATTCAACAGAACCTAAGGTAACAAGACCTAAAGGCCACGTTTAGCATGATTGTGGGCGTATAGGTGGAAAGGGGAATCAAAATAGTGATGGGATGCCAGCCGCATCGCCTATAACATTATTCCCGTAAGGGATAAAGAAGTGATTTATGTAGGTATGTTTTTTTCAAAGGACGAGCAGAAATGGCAAATCGAAAGCAAATAGTAGTAGAACGTCGAATTTAAATGGCTTCAAAGTCCAAATGAAATAGTAAGCTGATCAGAGGCGTAACTATAACGTCTGGTCTGAGGACCATGGCAAATTCGTTAGATGGGGCTCCTTCCTCAATATAAAGAAGTGCATCAGCGTCTCTTCTGTGCTCTAAACCAAGCCAGTTCGAGGCCCCGTAGAGCTAGGGGCCCGTGGCATTTTGCCACCCCTGCCCCCCTATAGTTACGCCACTAAAGCTGATTGACACGCGGAATAGTAATTGTCAACTTTCGTTTGTGTACAAATCTTATCTTATTACGAAACTCCCTAGTAAGCAAGCGGCATGTGAAAATGTGTTGTTTTACAAAGTAGTTAACGTAATGGCACCAATAATCGACACTTCAAGGAGACGGCGTGTTTTGTTATAAAATTTAAAATACTTATATTTTTAGAAGGAAATTGACATTTCAATATGATGAAATATATCCTTCTGATATGAATGGGGTATATTTTTACTTTTAAGTAAATATGTAGTATAAAAAACCTGAAAAACCGTTTTTACTTCAAAATCTCCAGTAATCGCCACTTGAAACTCCAAACGCCAACACCTAGTTATCGACAACTACCAGTTATCGTCACCTAGTTATTGACTAGTACCTAAACTTAACTCGCTGTTAGATCCATACTAAAAATGACAGCTAAAACCTGAACTGAGTCGGAATTGAATCGCATTAAGACGTATCATAGTTTCATGCCAATTGTAATTGAAAGAATTTCAATTAAAAATTTCATTAATTGAATTAACAATTATTCATCATGGTACGGCTCTTGTATGTTAATAGGGTTAATAGGGTTAAGCGGACCTCGTCCACTCCGCTCAGGCTCAGGTCCGCTTAGGGGCCGTGCAAAGCGCGCGCCTGTGTGCGTGTTTCGTTTCAACCGATTTGTTCGTAGTTTCCTTACTGCTTTAGCTTATATATATACTGTGGCGCGGGGTAGGACAACAAAGGGGACCGAGAGAGGTGCGGGCGGGTAGTGCGCCTGCCACCCGCACCTCTGGCCCCCTATACCCAAGGCAGTACCTAAGGATCGGTCACCGTTGCCAGACTTCCAAGCTAAGTGATTTCCTAATCGTCTGATACCATTTCTTGTTATTCATTCAAATCCCCCGAGTTCAATATCCGCGTATTTAATTCATTCAGCGACATAGGTATATAGCAGTGCTGTTATGGATATCCATATCCGTAACCGAAACTATCGGATATCCGAAATGAAAAAAATATCCGTAACCGTAACCGATATAAAAGTTTTGTATAGTTTCGGATAGGGCGGAGTCTAACTAAATACTACTTAGTAAATAGGACACGTCGTGACAAGTTTTTGTGTTTGTCCGGCCGCGCGCGCGTTTAGTCGTACCTATTGTATTTCATACAGTTTTCATCATTTTAAAATTTTATATCCGTAACCGAAACTATCGGATAATCCGAAATAATTTAATATCCGTAACCGTAACCGAAACCGATATTATACTTTACCAATATCCATATCCATATCCATATCCGGATCCGAAATTATATATCCGTAACATCCCTGGTACATAGTGTAAAACGTCCGTCAGTAAAAAAAAAGTATTAAAGATTATATTACAGGCAGTAACTCATTTTCTGCAAACGTCATTAGCAAACAAACGTGCTATGTGACCTAAATACTGCGGCTCATGGATTTACAGCGCAGCGCGTGACGCTCGACTGAGATGAAAGTGCATTCCTGCGCATGCGCACAGCTCGACGTTCAGTGCAACTGCAGTGACCCTCGCTGCAGCGGTGCACCAACTTTGCATACAATAGGGAATAGGTATTTTTAAAAAATCACATTTCTTAATAAAATGACAATATCGTAAAAGAGATTACAAAAAGTGAAATCAAAAGTAATATCGATCAAGCGATTAGAAAGAGATTGTTAAGTATAAACTCCATATTGAAATTCCGTTCCTCTAGAGAGAGATAGAGACAAATCTTTCATAGCTCTGTATCAGTTATTTTTATTTTTACTGGTTGTTTTGTTGCCCGCGACTCCGTCGCTTATGTCTATCCCGGGGGAACATTGCGATATTCCGGGATTAAAACTATCGTATGTCCTGTCCGGGGATTGTAATTATCAGTATAGGTACTAAATTTCAGTAAAATCGCTTCAGCCGTTTTGCCATGAAAGTGCAACAAACATCTAAACACTCAAACTTACGAACTTTCACCTTTATAATATTACTAGCGACCCGCCCCGGCTTCGCACGGTATATTATGCATGTATTATACATATAAACCTTCCTCTTGAATCACTCTATCTATTAAAAATCCGTTGTGTAGTTTTGAAGATATAAGCATACATCGGGACATGAGGACAGAAAAAGCGACTTTATTTTATACTATGTAGTGATAAGTAGGTAACTAAGAGTAGCAAGACTACATTAAATGAACTTCTAATGATAATCATAAAAAAATCACGAATTATCCATTACGTGCTGTCATTCATGCTGGTGAAGAAAAAACATAGAATTTACCAGTTGCTTCTCTTCCCGCGCAGATGGTAAAAGCCCATCGAGGGAATGGGCGAAAGTCTTAGGAATCATGTAACAGGCGATGCGGCTAGCCCTATCACTATTTTGATTTACCTTTCCACCTATACGCCCTTAATAATGCTAAACGTGGCCTTAAGGTTTTGTTACCTTATGCTCTGTCTACCCCGTAAGGGATAAAGACGTGATATATGTATGTATGTATGTGCTGTCTCTCATACATACATACTTAACTTACATATCACCTAGGCCACGTTTAGCATGTTTGTGGGCGTATAGGTGGAAAGGGGAATAAAAATAGCGATGGGTTGCTAGTTGCTTCGCCTATAACACGATTCCCGTAAGGGATAAAGACGTGATTTATGTATGTATGTATGTATGTATGTATGTAATATTACTTAATGCTAGTGAAATTCGTTACACAACCAATACTCGACACGAGTAGATTCACGAACTCGCTGTCAACCTCCTACTCCTCATCAATCAAAGTATCTACGGTTGTAGATGTGCCAGTCTCTATAATTCGTTATATAATGTTCCTTAAGGTCACATGCCGTGAAAGAATTTGAATTGAATTAAGTACATACACATACTCATACACAAATCACGTCTTTATCCCTTACGGGGTAGACAGAGCCTAAGGTAACAGATACCTACAGGCCATATTTAGCAAGATTGTGGGCGTATAGGAGAAAAATGAAATCAAAATAGTGATTGGTTGCTAGCCTCATCGCCTATAGCATGATTCCTATTATTTTCGCCCTTTCCCTCGATGGGCTTTTACCATCTGCGCGGGTAGAGAAGCAACTGGTATATTCTATGTTTTTTCTTTGCTCCCAGACCAGCATGGAAGAATTAAGTAGCTTGCGTTTATTGGACTTTGCTTTGTTCGACGCAGCATTTTTGATCCTACATATTATAACTTATATTCTATTGAATCAGGCGTTTGCACAGGTCCATTTCAATGAACAAAAAAAATATTTACCTTGCTACTCCGCTACTCACGTGCAAGATTTAAGCTTGTGTGAAATATGGTTTGCGTGTGTAACAGTTGTGCTCATTAAACTTTGATGATGATCCCGTAGAGGGATAGAAACGCGTCAGTGTTTGTGTGGTGTAAGGGATAATTAAGTTTGTGGGATTTATATGTGTTTTATGTGGCATTAGTGGAGGGAGGGATTGCATGAAAAACATATATATTTCACACGGCGGAGCAAGGTAAATATTTTTTGTTCATTTACATAACTTATACATAAATGGGAAGGTATATACCAGTGGCGTGACGTCCATAGAACTCGATTCCCACCGGCTTGCCTATTTTAAGGCAGTTGGGCACTTTTATTGTGCAGAATTAGAGGAAAAGGCTAGTTAGATTCCCTTCGGCTTGCCTTCTGATATACTTGACGCTACCTAGACGGCTAAGATAAAACACATCAGCCAGTAATTTCAATAAAAAAAAAATGAAAATTTATTTCTTTTTTAGGTCTCCAAATTTAGAGTCAAGGTTGGGACCTCCTAGTAAGCATAGGGATACGTGCCAGGAAGTCTACAGAGAAACTATATAACTAGTGCATTGGGGTAAATTCAAAATTGGGGGAATTTCGAAACTCGTGGATATCCACTTAACGGGGAACAATTACATAATTTTGCAACGCTTACCTAGAAGCTCCAATTTCTTTGGCGTCTAGATAAACGTTGCCAGGTTATGGAATTGTTCCCCGTTTAGTGGGTAGATATCCACGATTTTCGAAATTCCCCCAATTTCCAATTTACCTCAATGCGCCTTACATTTCATTAATTGATTAGCAAACTTTTCTTCACGATTATTTATTAGTTTTGAGCAATAGTTGTAACATTTTAATCATAGAGTCAAATCACTAAGGATTTCATTTTTATTGTGCAAATAAACACCGCCATTTGTTTATGCAATTTTTCGAAGCAATACAAGTGTGTAAAATTAGGTAAATCACGAAACAAGTTTCTGCCGTTTTATCGAGGTCTGAGACGTTACCATGACGTCTAAATGCGATTCAATTCCGACTCAGTTCAGCTGTCAGTTTTAGCTGTCATTTTTTGTATGATCTGACGAGCCAGCGAGCCTGAACTGAATCGGAATTGAATCGCATTAAGACGTCATGCTAAAGCCCCTGTAATCATATCTGTGGCACTTTACAGTAACCAAAAACCCTAGTGTGCACGTGGCTTTCGCGAGCCACTCCACACTAGTGCTTATGGTTGCTTCAACGTGCAACAGTTACAGTTACAGCTCGCTAACACTTTTTTTATAGGTAAGACAAGGATAGCAAACGAGTAAGTGGGACGCCTGATGATCACGTTTGGAAATGTTTAAATGCTCGACTAGTCAAATGTAAAGCTAATTTAAAAAGTTAGATAACTAGAGATTTCTTATAAGGTGCATTGGGGTGTATTCGGAATTGGGGGAATTCCGAATATCGTGGATATCCACTAAACGGGGAACAATTCCATAATCTGGCAACGCTTGTCTAGACGCCAAAGACATTGGAGCTTCTAGGTAAGCGTTGCTAGATTATGTAATTGTTCCCCGTTTAGTGGATGTCCACGAGTTTTGAAATTCCCCCAATTTAGAATTTACCCCAATGCACTATAGGGATACGTTTGCCTTTTTAAGGCCGGGTATTCCTGCGAAAGTAGGCATTTGGCGCTGTCAAGACCGCGCGTCAAATACATCGCGCGGGCTCAGCGGCTGTGAACTCTCATGACCCGGCAGCGTCACAGTAAAGAAATAAAACTTTATTTTGACTTTAGTAACGCATTTATTATGATCAATTTTTAGTAACTACCTAATTAATATGAATTTGAATAAATAGGTAATAAAAGAATAATTAATAGTCAAACTTACAGTAGAATGCATTATAATTAAAACCGCAGAATTACAAAAACCCTGAAAAATCCTTATTTAATTAGATATTTTGTTACTATGGGCCTCAAATGCCTGAAATAATTGGTAGGTACATTATTATTTATCTATGAAACAACCAATATTGAACTAAAGAAACATGTGTCTCAATACATACCTAGGGTGCTTTGGGGTAATTGCGAAATTGGGTATATTCCGAAAGTTTATAATAAATACCAAACGCCGCGATATTCTCTTACTGGCTACATTGCTTTAGACACCATTGTTATCGGTTTTGATGCTCCAATCGCCGTTCGTCGCTGCTAGCGTGAGTGTGAGCAACGTGCCATCTCGACAGACAAGTGGTTTTCGCGCCTTTTTGGGTGATTCGCAATAACCCCAACACTCTTTTCTCGGAACCCAGGTAAGTTACTAAAATAATTGTTTTTTAGTATTATAGATTGTCGTTTTTTACTAATGATTGCAGGGAACACGAAGTCCGAGTGATGTTTTTATTTAGTTTCGGAAATACCCCTCTGGGGTTATTACGATATACATATAACCCAATCTAATATTTTCATAGAAATGGCCAGTGGTTCTCAAACTAGGTATTTAGGACAAAGAAATATTAAAATATGTCAGGTCCATATTTTCTTGCAATATTCATTCTTAAGGTGTTATAATGACAATTCAAATTTTCTTCTATGCACTGTGTTAAAATCGTCGGTATTCTCATTCATTCTTTCAACTTAATCCATCCATCCATACGTAATAGTAGGGCATTTCACATTAAGGTCACTTAGGCGAATGCTAAATTTAGTGTATAATATTGTACCAAATTAATCACCAGCGGCTTCTTTTTCAGAGTCATTGTGCCTCGAATGTATGTCAGAAAAAGAATAAAAATATAAACGTCTCAAGATTTGGCTACAGCCGTGGTTCTATTACGTTTAAGTTTTTTGTAAAACATTAAAGTTATTTCTCAGTTAAATGAGATTTTTTACAACTTTAAATAATACATATCTGTATGAAATGTTGAGAATCACTTCCTTGTACCGGGGTAAATCCGAAGTAATCTATCCGAAATGACCATAAAAGCGAAACTATTACAAAGTTACAAATATTACAGTAAGGGGCAATTACAAATGAAAAATAATTATAAACCATCAGTTTATAAGTAGTAAGGTCTGCTTTTCAACTATTTCGGAATTACCCGGCCATATCTCGTATTTCCCCCAAATGTTCGAAAACGGGACACATTACAATAAATATGCATAAACAACACACAACAGCGTATTTCTGTGTGTAATGTCTACTAACCATAAGTATTTTCAAGAGTTACGAAAATAAAGGCAGCAAAATTGATGTCGTATACTCAACTTGTAAAAATTTCTATCGTAATTACCCCAATGCACCTTATTTAGTTCATTACGGTGAAACTAAAGCACACACGTACGCGTAACAATAATTCGAATAACAAACTTAAGAGTACCTACATAAGTTGCGCGCAAAACTAGATCTAGGGTTTGTCTTCGTCATCTACACCCTGTATAAATATAACACAAATAGATAGAAATTAGCATGATCTCTTAAACAAATCGAGTAAGGTGCATTGGGGTAATTACGATAGAAATTTTGACGAGTTTAGTACACGACATCATTTCAGTGAAAAAATCATTCTATTTTTAAATTTTCTGCCTTTATTTTCGTAACTCTTGAAAATTGGTGAACAAAAAAAATACGCTCTTGTTTCTTTTTTATGCATATTTATTGTCATGTCTCCCGTTTTTGGACATTTGGGGGAAATACGAAATATGGCCGGGTAATTCCGAAATAGTTGAAAAGTAGACATTACTACTTATAAACTGATGGTTTATTTATTTTTCATTTTGTAATTACCCCTTACTTGTAATATTTGTAACTTTGTTAATAGTTTCGCTTTTACGGTTATTTCGAATAGATTACTTCGGATTTACCCCGGTAAAAGGAAGTGGTTCTCAACATTTCGTACAGATACGTATTATTTTAAGTAATAAAAAAACTCATTTAACTGAGAAATAACTTTATTGTTTTACAAAAAACTTAAACGTAATAGAACCACGGCCGTAGCCAAATCTTGAGACGTATATATAATAATAATAATAATAATATAGCCTTTTTATTCCGAACTCGCTACAGTTTCATTTTTTTTTGTTGTTGTTTTATTATTAAATTTTCGCGTAATTCGGCGTGCCTCATGGCATAGGCCTCCTCCGTGTATTGGAGGGTTTGGGCTATAGTTCCCACGCGCGCCCAGTGCGGATTGGGAACTTAACACACACCATTGAATTTCTTCGCTGATGTGTGCAAGGTTTCCTCACGATGTTTTCCTTCACCGAAAAGCTCATAGCAAATTTCAAATGTAATTTTCGCACATAAATTCCGAAAAACTCAGAGGTGCGCGCCCGGGATTTGAACCCACGACACTCTGCTTGAGAGGCCACAGATTAAACCACTAGGCTACCACGACGTATATATATTGTTATTCTATTTGTGACATACATTCGAGGCATAATGACCCTGAAAAAGAAGCCGCTGGTGATTAATTTGGTACAATATTATACACTAAATTTAGCCCGCGCATTCGCCTATGTGACTTTATGTGAAATGTCCTACTATTATGTATGGATGGATGGATTAAGTTGAAAGAATGAATGAGAATAACGACGATTTTAATACAGTACTATGTACATAGAAGAAAATTTAGATTGTCATTATAATACCTTAAGGTATAGTATAGGACAATATAAGGTATACCTTATATAATAATACCTTGAAATATTTCTTTATCCTAAATACCTAGTTCGAGAACCACTGGCCATTTCTATGAAAATATTAGGTTGGGTTATATGTGTATCGTAATAACCCCAGAGGGGTATTTCCGAAACTAAATAAAAAACATCACTCGGACTTCGTGTTCCCTGCAATCAATAGTAAAAAACGATAATCTATAATACCTACTAAAAAACTATTATTTTTATAACTTACCTGGGTTCCAAGAAAAGAGTGTTGGGGTTATTGCGAATCACCCAAAAAGGCGCGAAAATCACTTGTCTATCGAGATGGCATGTCGCTCACACACGCTAGCAGCGACGAACGGCGATTGGAGCATCAAAGCCAATCGGCGACAATGGCGTTTAAAGCAATGTAGCCAGTAAGAGAATATCGCGGCGTTTGGTATTTATTATTATAAACTTTCGGAATATATACCCAATTTCGCAATTACCCCAAAGCACCCTATATCGTTTCAGTCTTCGTCATCGCGTTAAATATACCTACCCGGTATATTTGGGTTGTTTATTACAGCGGAAATGTCCTTGACTGTTTCTTGAGGTTGCCCCAGTGACCTACACTAAAAAGTAAATGGAGTAATTGTATTTACTTACATAGTTACTTTACGTTTTCAAACGGCAGGCAGAGGTACCGATAGAGACAAAATATGCATTATCAAAAATCGTAGCGATCTTCAGTTGTTATACTGATATTTTTATACTATGGCACTATGACCGTAATTTTAAGCATAATATTTTTATAAATTATCTACCAATCAGAAATGGAGATAAAATGAAATATAATTTAACTTATTCAATTTCGATATGTTGTCGACAAAATTATATTAATATTTACTTCGTCACATAATCTTTGGAGTGCATTCTTTTTATTTGTTATTTTTATAGCTTTGCACGACTTTTTTCGTTTGCGTTGTTTATTGCCCATCATAAATAACTTTCAACAATTATATAAATTCGTCAAAAACTGCGTCTTTGGTGCACGAAACTGTCGCGGATAAAACTGACACAGGTCCGTCGTCCGCAAGCGCCAGCGCGCGACTGATCGGGCTTGCCGAGCCTCCGCGCTCGCACATTTTGTAGGTATTTGGACATAGTAATTAAGATAATCATTTTATCTGTTCAAACTCTGCGAATTTGTCTACAAATATGTAATGGCTTTAGTTTAGTACAAAATTTTAATTAAAAATGGCAATAGTTTAGTCATAATATTGAAAATGCTTTACGAAAAGAGGTAACTTTGGATTTTTTTTCTATCGAGTCAAGTTCATTAGATCGTGTAACTGAATGCGACTTTGTCTATACTATATCCTTAAGTAATACATATATTTTTTTCAGATTTTTAAACCCTATTTTCTACGTCTGAGATGGTTTTTAAAAACTCTAAAACGCGGCCTCTGTTGGACTACCTAGCCTTAACGCGTTTTTTATTCTTCGTTTACTGTGATTATTAGGTACTTATAGGTACTGTATGCCCGTATCGAAAACTTAAACTGACTTATAAAATTGAGTCTAATTGTTTTTAATCAAATTAATGAATAGGCAGTAATTCCCATAAATGTAACAATACAATTGTATATTTGTCTGTTCAAAATTTCATTGTTCTCCTAAAATGGTTTCTCTATTTGTTTTAAATTCAGTTTTCGCGATTGCGTAAGAAACGTTTGTTAGTTTTTAGAAATAATTGTGTTTCAGATGACGGAAAGTGTTTTCATTGTTTGTGTTAGCTCTATTAGCTTTATGCTATTGTTTGTAGTCTACTTAGGTAATAGTTGGTGCTAAAAACTCAGAGAAATGTTAAATACTTCTCTAAGCACGCTTGTCGTTACTTACGCAAGCCTAGTTATTCATTTACTCCCTTATTCATAAACGCTCTATAGGCTTCTGCTAACTTGGCAATCGTTTGTCCTTATCTGTGAAAGGTAAATGTCAAAGTGACAGATAAGGACAAATAAGGTAGACAGAGCCTAAGGTAACAAAACCTTAAGGCCACGTTTAGCATGATCAAGGGCGTATAGCTGGAAAGGGAAATCAAAATAGTGATGTTGCTAGCCGCATCGCCTATAACTTGATTCCTAAGACTCGCCCATTCCCTCGATGGGCTTTTAACATCAGCGCGGGAAGTGAAGCAACTGGTAAATTCTATGTTTTTTCTTTACTCCCAGACCAGCATGGAAGAAACTAATATAGGTAAGAGGTTAATCACTTAGGTACGTTATAATTAACCGACTTGTCAACAAAATCAACAAGCAGTATTTTTGTCAGACCTGTCTCAAAACTGTGCACGCCGCTGCTCTTAATAACTTATAACATAGGTACCTACATAGGTAGCTACTTACAGCACGCACGCGGCATAGTAATGCAGGTTTCCACAAAACGAGGAAAGATCCGCTTTCGACTCGCCGGTCGTGTTTATTAATGCTGTCTACGAATTGTCTACTATATTATGTAAAGACTATAGACCAATAGATTTCTAAATACGTTTGCCAAGTATATTGGCGATTTATTCCACGAATTGGCTGCTGTTAGCAAGAGCAACTGCGCTGTGGGCCGCGTCGCCGTGCGATATACTTATAGGGTTATTGGGACCGTGCGCGACGACAGCGCCACGTGACAGGCGGCCATTATGGACAATATTGTCACCGCTGTCAAACAAGAAGTAAGTAAATATTGTGAAAAATATTAATGAAATCTTGTGTTATTTTACTATATTACACAATTTTGGACAATGGTAGTCAGTAACATTATTGCCAATAATATTAAGATTGTTGTTTTCAGTGAAATTTTAGAGGTTAGGTAACTTACTTTTTATTTCTTACGGCAAATATAGTAATAATAAGTGGATTATTTCTTTGGTCTCGTTTCCACCATGGTCTTGGAAATTGGTAAAATTTACAGTCGCTATTCTTCTTGGTGTTATTACAATTCACAACAACACATCTTACCAGGACCATATTTTTATCTCAAAAACGATTAGAAAATGTTTACTGCAATATGGATTTGACAGCTCAAGTCAGCGACAAAAATGACAATTTTAGCCGTAGCGAGCGCTGTGATCGTTTAGGCTACCCCCTCCACCCGCTTTGCACTCTGCCAATAGGTGTCGAAAACAAAAACACAACCACAAATCCAGCCAATGAAGAACTCTATATTGCTTCACAAAAATGATATTAAGCAAGTAAGATCGATATGGATTTCTATTAAGATTTGGCAGCCAATCCACGGATGCACCATTGCAGTCGTGGAGAATTTTGACAAGTAAAAGAGTACGGGACAGATTAAATAATAGAGAGTATCGGGAGAGCTGCCACAGACAAGCAAGGTTCTAATGTGGGGTGTACACATGAATGTCAACAGGGCGCTTTCCGTTTATAATTTTCGCGTATTCAAACAATGCAATTCTTTACCCCCGAAGCAAAGGATGTCACTAGTTTGACGTTGTTTGTGCCATCATTGCTTTCAAACGGATGTCTACAAATGATGCCTTACATTCCTTTGAAAAATAGCTGATACTATTCAAACTGCTAGACAGTTTTACCAAACATGGCTAAGAACCACTGCAAGGAAACTGTCTTAGGAATGAAAAAAACACACACAAATCACGTGTTTATCCCTTACGGGGTAGACAGGGCCTAAGGTAACAAGACCTACACAGGTTTAGCAAGTGAGCGTATAGGTGGAAAAAAAAATGGAATCAAAATAGTGATTGGTTGCTAGCCGCATCGCCTATAACATGATTCCTATTTTCGCCCATTCCCTCGATGGGATTTTACCATCTGCGCGGGAAGAGAAGCAACTGGTACATTCTATGTTTTTTCTTTGCTCCCAGACCAGCATGGAAGTTAACAAAAATTAAAAGAATTAAAAAAAAAACATCCAAATCGGTTCATTCGTTGGAGAGCTATGATGTATTGTGATGTTAAAAAGAATATGGTTTATAATAAAACTCGCACCGTTGACAATCTTAATGCCTCGATAGCTATACTAATAAAATAAATACGTGCGTTTCAAATTTAATTTGCCAATAAACATGAAAACTTATTATGTTTGCAAAAAATTCGTGTATAATCCGTTGCGAATGAAAATACAAACACTAAATTTCGTAAATCACGTAAAATACGTCATTCGTAACATCATAAAGCCTTAACATAACTTTATTGGCTGTTAGAAAATAGAACTTAACACGTTGATGTAAGGTCTATGTCATTGGTGTTAACACGGTCAGCGTATGCGCAACTGACATATTGGATAATGGCGGCCCCGAGTTCCGGACAAGGGTCAGTGAACTGACGAAAAGTTAAAAAGAGGTTTACATGGCGAGATACCACCTGCTATACAATTATTACATACAAACACAAATCACGTATATATCCCTTACGGGGTAGACAGAGCCTAAGGTAACAAGACCTAAAAGTCACGTTTAGCATGATTATGGCGTACAGGTGGAAATTGGAATGAAAATAGTGATGGGTTGGACTGCTAGCCGCGTTGCCTATGACATGATATTCCTATGCCCATTCCCTCGATGGGCTTTTACCATTTGCGCGGGAAGAGCAGCTGGTACATTCTATGTTTATTTTTTACTCCCAGACCAGTATGAAAGAATGAAAAAGATTACAAAAATCATTTCAATTTGGTAAAAATAGTTATCTTCCATATCAATCATGCTAAACGTGGCCTTTAGGTCGTGTTACCTTAGGCTCTGTCTAAAAAGACGTGATTTGTGTATGTGTATGTATCTATGTATGAATTGAATTTTATTAACAACGTGTGGAAAATGCGCCTTATGCATCTCCGCGCTCGGGGCAGCATACGAACGGAGGTATGACGGGCTCTCCATCTCGCCGCTGCCTTCCCTATGGAAGGAGGGGAGAGGCCTACCGTCTAAAAACACACACGTTCCCTCCAGGCCTTGAGCTGCGGGCGTTGCGGGCGCACACGGTGACCACCGCAACGATTTTTATTAACCTTAACAATAGCCATGTAAGCCGAACGCGGAACGAAACGGAAAGCTCGACCGACGCGCGCGCAGACGGTGATGCGCGGGGCGGGTGAAAGTGGACGGTTGAGAGGTGACGCGCCGCGAGTGCGGACGAGAGGGAAACCATGCGAGGGATCACATCTCACGGTGTCCAAAGGGGAAATGCCAGCATCTGTGGTACTATGCCACGGGTACCCCTCCTTTTTTATTATTTATTTTAAAATTACTTTTACATACGTACATACATAAGTCTGTGTAACGCTCGCTGTCAGAATCATACTAAAAATGACTGTTAAAACCTGAACTGAGTCGGAATTGTATCGCATTAAGACGTCATGGTAACGTCTCAGGTCAAATCCCTTATTACGAGATAGTCAGAGCTTTAGTAACAAGACCTAAGGGCCACGTTTAGCATGATTGTGGGCGTATAGGTGGAAACAGGAACGCATCGCCTATAACATGATTCCTAAGATTTTCGCTGATTCCCTCGATGGTCTTTTACCATCTGCGCGGGAAGAGAAGCAACTGGTACATTCTGTTTTTTCTTTAGTTTCAGACCAGTATTGAGGGGAACTAAAACCACTGAATCAGGAAACGGCCTAGATTTAGCCAGATCTAGAATTTGTGACACCCAATGCTTGTCGCAATTTTTCATTTGATTCCTACACCGCAAGCCGTGGAGTTGCGATCACCCGTATACCTGTTTCTTGTAATCTTTTCTTGTAATCTCGCGGTTACTGGCATTATGTAATACCTTCTTACTCCACTGGAATGTTGGAGAAGCAACCAGTCAAACAAAAGCGTCGCGTCGGCGGCCTACTTGATCGTGTTTTGTTTTTTATCCGCAGAACTCGTGCTCTACTCGTAATTACAAGGCGGAGTGCGAGTCGGACTCTGCGAACCGAGGACTCCGTACCAACGGCATGTTAATATAAAATCCAGTGGAAACAAAGCCCCGGCTCCTAAGCAAAATGTGGGTAGTGTGTGGTCATTTTATATTGGTTAGTTACATAGACTGCCATAAAATGTTATTTTTTTGTATTTTTTGTTATGGCGGTGACCAAAATACATCACTAATGAACTGTCTAGCTATCATGGTTCATGAGAGACAGACAGACGGACGGACAGTGGAGTCTTAGTAATAGGTAATGCTTAGCGATAAACGAAATCGTCGTAGACGAAGTTGCGGAGAATTGCTAGTATTTTAAACGATATTGTCACAGCAAAAATATAATAAATGGTCATAATGAAGCCATTTTGGGGCAGCTCTCCGAACACCCACGTCTTGTCTTTTAATTACAGGGCAAGAAAGTACTGCGCGTAAGCAATTATGTGCATGAATAATTTCTTTCAAGGTTCAAATTACTTTAACAAAAATATCTGCAATCATAAAGTATTTTTGAAATCGGACAAGATAAATCGGATAATTGATGGTTTTCCTCGAAATGGTTTTCGAATTGGAGCATACTAAAAAAAATGAACAATGCCAATTACGCGGACATCAGCTGGTTTAGGCATTTTCGTTAGTATGCCGATGTGCAAAACTGAAACAGTGCGTGATAATAAATATTTATTAAGTTTCCGGATAAAGTGAAACACATTACAAAAACAAATATTGAAAATTTATTTCCCGTTCTAAACACGCTAGAGATTTATTAGACAAAACGGTGCAGCTAACTTACTATTGTCAAAAGCTGGCGGTTTTCCACTCTCTACACACTGTTATAGTGCGGCTAACGAATCAGTTGACACTGTTATGGTCTAAGAAACCGAGAACTGACAAACGTTACCTCTTAGATTTGATGGACTGTACAGTTGAGGACATAAATATATGTACGTTGCAGTACTTTTTTTAGCTCCCGCATATGAGGGGATTTGGCACGGACGAAGTCGCGGGCAACAGCTAATCTCCGCATCATGATACCGTACCCAGAGGGTGCTCATACTATTCCACTATACCTACCTAACTATACGATGAATCCATTCACAAGCATCTCGATCACGAGATTGTGTCATAACATGTCCCTTTCCTTTTGCGAGCATCTCGCATTTCACGTTCGCTTCGAGTTACTTTCCTGCCTTCTCTCTTATTTACCTTCAGCGGACATGATTATGACATTTCTGACATCATACTACGAGCAAATTTGTATAAATGAGTTTCCTTTTAAACAAAAAAAAATTGACTTTGGCCCAAGCCTTACGGCCGCCATTAAGGGAGAATAATAATAATAATAACAAAAAAAATTGCATAGCGTGGTTTTGTGAGTATCTTTTCTCAAAAATGACCGTTAAAGTCGTCATTGTTAACTACATATCAGAACAGGAAGTTAATTGTTGCCGGTCAGTCCAAAATAAATAATAAAAAACATTACTGTAGCGCTAAACTCTCCCGTAAAGTTGCATACAAATTCCATTACTGTCTAGTTATTAACTTTTTAAAAATGCAAACCACCATTATAAAATAAAGGCACAAGACTTAAAACACCAAATTAAAAAAAAAACCTAATACAACAACGTGTTTATCTGTGTCTGAAATAGCTTTAGGTGTTCTGGGTAGAAAAATACTCTCTTCAAATGCCATTGATAGAAAAAGGCGGCAAAGCAAAACAATTTTAACTATTTTGTTACTTCGGTACTTTGCCATGTTTTCGGCCCCGATTTTGGTTGTCAATTATTTTACATTTTCATTTATTTTTGTTGTTATATTTTCGATGTTTGAGAAGTATCTTTACGTGTTCCTTTTCCTTTTCCTTTCGGAAACATGCCTTTGCTTGTCATTGACCTTGGTGTACAGTCGAGGACGTAAATATCGATACCGCCATCATGTCAAATATATGTGTCACCGACCTTATTGTTTGTGGCAAAAAGGTGTATAGATGTTTTTGACGTCTTGGTAACGTACATAAATATATTTATGCCCTTGAATGCACTCCGAAGCCACGGTGTGCAATGGTGGGTCAGAGTAGGCCTTAGACAGTGCGAACAAATTTTGTTATGTCACCCCACTGCCTACCTCTTTTTGTAACGAAGAGGATATCTTTGTGGATGCCCTAGGCACGACGTTGCCTAGGGGTATGTGAGACACCACCTCGTAGGGGTATACCCAAACTAAAACCTCTCCGGCGTCGCCCTCAATCCGGTGTGATGGGGACGCTGTGGGATGCCAGAAGGGTTTCAAAACAGACTCCCACCCGGTGCCTACGGCTTCCAGAGCGGAGGGCCTATGCTTCTCTTACTTTCTGTAGCAAAATTTGGTGTAATACATACAAACACACAAACACAAATCACGTCTTTATCCCTTTCGGGTAGACAGCCTAAAGTGACAAAACCTACAGGCCACGTTTAGCAAGATTCTGAGCGTATAGATGGAAAATGGAATCAAAATAGTGATGGGTTGCAAGCCGATGCGTCTTTTCACCGTCTGCGCGGGAAAAGAAGCAACTGCTACATGCTGTTTTTTCTTTGCTCCCGGACCAGGATGGAAGTAAGTTGGTGTAATATCACCGTTTAAAACACTTAATTACACAAACAGATCATTACAGAGCACAAAAGTTTTAATATCACCTATAAAGGCTCGGGGCACGTATCATTATGCAGATGCGGTGTCTATTAACATGTTACGAGTAAAGCACGTCTGTGGACGATAAGTGTTTTCAGTGAGCTTGGAAAGTGGATTCAAAATGGCGACTTTCTTTTATGACGGTATTAGTGGTAATTAAAAGATTACGTGACGTGAACTTTCGCTTTTAACACGTTCACTGCGGGTTGAGGTAAAACCGCCTCAAGCTCGACATTACGTCGGTGCGGGGCTAAAAGTTGTGATATCTCTCTCGTGCGGGAGCTGTTGCCGCTTACTTACAAGGCGTATGATAAAGACAAATATACATTTCTTTATGTTTCTCAAACGCTGACTCTTTTATACAGAAAAAAGGTTAGAGGTCTAAATAAGCCTCAAACGCACTGGGCATATATTTTTTTCACACAGTGCGGGTTGAGGTTTATTTAGCCTCAAGGAAATTGACCTCAAGGCCGCATAGAGCGGGGGGCGGGCGACGCGGGAGTCGACAGCTTGACGTTAGTGCGGTGCTAGTTATCGACGCTGAACCACGCGTGTTTTACGTAAATATTTAGTAGGTATTGAATGCGTCGTAACCGATCGATAGTGTTTGCTAGATAATTATTGTTTATAAATGTGAATAATTATTGTGTTGTTATTTTATGTGTAGTGTGTTTTATATGTATTTTTTTTTATCATACATATAAGTATCTGCACTGTATAATGTTATAAATGAATGGGTTTTATTTAACATAAACCAAAATTTATTTTCTTCCTGATAGAGCATTTATACAAACCTACCTCTAAACTAAACAAAGCTTGTACTATTGCTACTAAGCGGCAATTAACAAATGTATGTATAGATAAATAAATACTTATATAGATAAGCAACCATGACCCAGGAACAAATATTTGTTATAACACACAATTAAACGCCTTTAAAGATGTTCGATAAGATGATCATTCTTTTATCGATAATTTACCTATAAGTGCCATTCCCTGCTCTAGTCTCAGATAAAATTTAGTGCGATTTGAGGTCTAAAAGATCTCAAAAATTCTTTAGGTATTTTTTCTTAAGCCAGAGGTCAGAACCAAGGGCGAAGCTAAGTGTATTTAAAATATTTACTAAGCAATGACTACAACACAAAAAAAAAACCCTGGTCCTATTCTTGGCAAAGTTATGAAGGATCTAAGTAACTACTGAAATTTGAGAGCGATTCGGCCTCACCCGCACTGTAAAAGAGTTCCAGATTGGGCTGATTCGATCTCAACCGCACCAGCCAAAAGTCTTTCAAGTTGAGCCCCGCAGCGAACGTGTTAAGCTATGATATGACATCATAGCTATCAATGTGAAGGTAAACACGGAGATAGGGCACTTTGGATAATAATCCAAACGTTTTAATTTGAACTAAGTAGTCTGTTTCCTTAAGAAATGTATTTAAGATTTTATTTTACCAATGTCGACGTAGTTAATATACCCATGCTAAATTACAGCTTTCTAGTACTGAGAATCACTGAGCAATACAGCTAAGACACAGAGAGACAGATGGATGGACATGGCGAAACTACAAAGGTTTTTTGATGACTACGTACCGTAAAAAAATTAATTTGTCTAAAAGAAGTGGCACTGAAATTTCACGTGCTCTGCCTATCTCTTTTGGGAATACAGGCGTGAGAATATGTGTGTATGGACAACTTGACCCTTTTCGTTTGTAGACATAATACTAGCCTAGCCTAGGGGTATGAGGTAGAGCCCTCAAAATCATAAATAACTCTAGTTTTCTTATGTTTTTCGTTATTTGTGTAATTTTTTTTTATACGTGAACGAAACACCTTACTAGGGGTTGGTCAATGGCAAAATCAACGTGCCTCCAATGCCAGGACACCTGACACCGTATACTTCATTAGTAGTTATTTACCCTCGCATTCGCACAGACGCAGAGACGGGAGGGAGACAGACAATAATTACAGATAGAGCTATTTAGTTCAGACTCATTTTCTTTCTATCTGTCAAAAGATATAGGATCTAGGTAGAAAGGGGTGATGAATTTGATTGCGAGAGCGTGTAACCTCAGAGCTTTACGTTAAACTGAGAGAAACACTACTCACTCTAACGTAACGTAACGTGACGTAACGTAACGTGTCCCTCAGGATGGCCAATCATGTAGAGCGGATAACAGAAAGAATTCTGTCACTTATGTCAGTTATGTAATTTCGTAATCAGCATAATCGTCTTGTATCAAATGTGCGATGTCATCCTCAAGAAAAGTTGCACCAGGTATTTCACCAACATGACATATGTCGGCGACATAGTCAGTGTGAAGCCAACTGCCGTAGATTCTGGTCGAGTTTGACAGAATTGTCATGTCGTAAGTAAAGGCTTTCTACCATAGACTGGCTACTTTTATCCTGAGGCCGCACTCAACGGTGCCGTTGCCATCTGTCCCATCCCGGGGCGGCCAGTGGGCGTCGTGGTGACACTTAAGTGCTCCCGTAACCCTCACAGTCCATGGCCAGGAGGGAACGTGTCGGTTTTTACACGGTATGCATGTCCCCTCCTTCCGTTAGGGAAAGCAGCGGTGAGCTGAGTCCCCAGCACGGGAATGTATAGCATAAGGCGCATTTTCCACCCCATAGCTAAGCCCTAGCTAACCTTGGTTTCAAAAATTTTCAAATATACCCAAATGTAACAGTGATACCTTTCCTTTACCTTTACGCTTTCATAAAATTTAAACCCTACTTAATAACTTAAAAAAAACTATTGTTACGAGCTCGAGACGTATTGAATCACTGTTTTGATAGGTACAGTCGAGGGCAGTTATATCGATACAGCCGTCATGTCAAATATATGTGTCACCAACCTTATTGTTTGTGGCATAAATGTTTAGATATTTTTGACGTTTTGGTAACGTACATATATTTATGCCATTGACTGTACTTTACTAATTCAACTTTGTTTAGGTGGAAAACATTTCAAAAACTATAATGAAACTACAACATATTTTCAATGTGTTCTGGTAACAGTTGTATCAAATTACATGCATACATGCATATATCGCGACTTTATCCCTTACGGGGTAGACAGAGCCTAAGGTAACAAAACCTTAAGGCCACGTTTAGCATGAATAAGGGCGTGTAGGTGGAAAGGGAAATCAAATAGTGATGGGTTGCTAGCCGCATCGCCCATAACATGATTCCTAAGACTTTCGTCCACTTCCTCGATGGGCTATTACCATCTGCGCGGGAAGAGAAGCAACTGGTAAATTCTATGTTTTTTCTTTACTCCCAGACCAGCATGGAAGATTCAAATTCAATTTAATTCAATTGGAAGATTCAGATTGTGTTTCAAATTACTTTGCAATTTTTTATCGCTAAGCGCTATGTAAATATTTATAAGTGTATGTTAAACTTTTACTTAATCCTTTATTTATTGAATATTTCTAAAAAGTTTGTGTATACATTACATATTCAACTCTGATGTGGAAAAAGAGCGGGAAGGTAGAGCGAATGCAACTGAGTCTAAATACTTTACATAGTCTCCCAAAATGTCCTTATTTATTGGTATGGAACCATTCATAAACAAAACTTAGTAAGTAGTTTAAAAAGAAAATAATGTTACTCACCCTTGGCGCGGTGATGGCGCAAACTGTATGCGCCAGCAGCAAAAACAACCATAAACCTCTCATGGTCACTCAACCAGTCATCACACAACACTCAAATCCAATGCACTGTCACCACACTTTTCAAAATTCTACAAATCGATAAATTTAAATGGTCAAGTCTCGGCAAGCTTCGTAAACGCGCTATAAAAAAAATCAAAACGTCACTTAAAATTGCCGGGAAATTCCATAGACAGTTTGTTTTTTTAACGCGTGGCGTGGCGATGGCTGCACGCGGCAACAGTCGGTCCGGCTGTAGCGCGAAAGGAGAGTGCGTCTTGGTTTTACCGCCCCTACTCCTATCTCCCCTACTCGTGGTTTCGAAAGGATTCTCAAGATGAGAATACATTCATCCGTAATTGTGGGATGTTAATTGAATATTGCATAAAAACCTGTTTAAGGAATTTACCTTTTTTGGGTCAGATGTTACGGAAAAGAAAGTAAAGCGGTTAGGTGAGGTCACTGGAACGAAATACCTACATGCATTTGTAAACAAAGTCCTGAGTAAAGCAGGACAGTTTTTAAATTCTTGGATACTATTGACAATTTCAATTTGGCATAAATACTGATAATTGAAAACATTGAAAATTAATTTCTGCGAACAGTACAGTGTAGGTACCTATATGAGTTTTTTCCTATCAACTAATTCAAGTATGGTATTAGCTTCTTTTCATTACAAAAAAATATGTTCTGTCTTTTAAAAACTAAGAAATAACTGATTATATGGAGCATTCAACTATACGGACCATTTCATTAAAATACACTCAACTTTTTTACGGGATTTTAGTTTTATTTTCGGTTTTTTACTAAGAATAAATAAATTCCATACATTTTTTGGCCTAATTTTTCGTTTCATTCCCGCCATACAAATATGAATGAAGTATAATGAAGTAACGGAATGGAAAAAGCAATTCTGGGACGCTTTTTTTTCTCCTATCAAGATCGATAGTGCTCGTGATTCTGAGTATAACCGAAAATAAAACTAAAATCCCAGACAAAAGTGAGCGTACAACTTCTAATAAATATTGAGATTATCTATAAATACACATTCATATCGATTCGATTAAAATTAGTCGCCTTACTTAATTAGTGTCAATTTACGATAAGTTGTTCATGACGAGGCATGAAAGAATGTACGTATTATAATATATAGTTAGCAGGACAAAATATATATTTGTTCCTGTATTCGCCCATCAACGTCCATAGTTCACACTAAACTGGATGTATTTACTGTCCTTCGTAACGATAGAGACTTATTGCATCTGGCATTACTTAAACTAGGCTCCAACCCAACGGCTGCGTCGAAATATTTAGAGGTATTATTAATAACCTATTGTAATTGCCTCTTCAGTGCCTTTCCAAAGACCTAGCTAGTTCAAAAGTTCACGAACCTAGCTTAAACTGTTGACAAGATAACGCAACAACGGCCTCCAAAAAATTTCCACATTTCGCTGATTTCATCTGAAAAAATGATAACTTGAAACAATATCTAATCAAATTCGAACAATAACCAGAGACAAATAGACCTATCAGAATTAAGTGGCCAGTGCTAACGATGCACATGATAGCTTGCAACACTGCGCTGAACTGGTGTAAAACGTTGTACCCCAATTAGGATCTGTGAGACATGGTATTCTTTTATTGTCTGTGGCGCAATCGTTGGCAGCATGGCGGCTATTCCGAGACTTATTTTTCCCGAGGCCTACGAGTGTTTTCCTTTCATTACGTTACGATAATTTGATACGAGTCTTTACATTCGAATGGCTTAAGTACCTAACATTATGGACTTAAGTATTTAAGTAGCCATTGCGAATTTTACGATGATTGTAGAATGCAGAATGTGTTTCGTATTGGCAAGTAGGGTGCTTATTATTGAACTAAAAGTGAAGAACGGAAATTTATTTAAATAATGTTATTTTAATTAGGTGCGATGCAAAGCAGTAAGACGGGCGAAATTCCTGATTTTAAGTCATCATTCTAATTTGGACGTATCTAATTTTATTTATTTTTAAAGACGACCGGAATGTTGAAATTTGAAATGTATCTTCTATTATTTTTAACACAGTTTTAGTCCAATTGCAATCAAATGGCGCGTGTTGTACTGTCTACAAACTAAAAACACTTTTTCTCTCAAAATAAAGTCTACCGGCCGAGAATAGTCCTCCCATTGTGTTCATGCTACATTACGTTTCAAAACTATCTGCCTGATTAATGATTTTACCATAAGATTCGCGTAATTTAAGCGACTTACAAAAGGGTTTGTTCGTTTGTTGCAACAAGTTAGTATTTTGTGCAACGCAAGACTTCACAGCTTTGCAGCGTGGAAATTGCATACGGACGTAAACTTTGATAACGTAATTGCTATTTTTTTTTCATACAAAATAACTGGAAACGCAATGCAGGTACTAACTTATTAATAATTAGTTACTTCCTTACTTCAAGCATGTGTCTAAGTCCTGGGACGATGATTTTCTGAGTAATAAAAAAAGTAAATGAGGCACATTGTTGCTCGACCCTACTTGAAAAAAAAGCCTACCTCATATATGATTTGTACAGTCGGAAACTAGGTCTGGGTAAAATATACGCTCGTATGAAACTGACACCATCTTACATGTTGTATAATGGAGATAGGAAAACTCAGTACAAACATTTTAAGCTTACACCACATTGACTCTTTAGATAAAAGAAATTTGAATTAAACAGAGTACATAATACTTAATACATGCAGAAAGAAAATAAGAAAAATGGTCTTTCCCGCGGACTCAGAGTTAACGGCGACAACTTAGAACCTTCAAACTTATCGTTATGCTATTTTTGAATATGACCAACTTACACATAGATCAAACTACTTTTATAATTCGGACGTGTCATTGATCTCGTGCAGTTAAATATAAACAACAAGACAATTTAATTCGAATAATTTAATATCGACACAGTGGACAGTGACTCTTAGTGCAAAGAAAATAGTGACGAAATTTGTGCAATTAAGTGAACTTATCAGTGCATCTTAGATTCGAACTCACACTTGCATATTTATTTCGCATCGACGTTCTGTCTAACCTCTCGCTCCATTACTACGCTAGCGAGTGAGACGGATGACCTCCGTAACAAATTCGATCTGAATAGTTAATTGCAACATAAAGAAACCGACCTAAATTTAAAGTTGAAATACGTTAATTATAGTTGAAGATTTGAAATTCAACTGCATTTTAATACGGCGTTAAATAAATTTAGCTAGAAAAATGGCTCCCAAACCAATCTGCGCTAAATGCTTTAAGAAAATACTGCAAAAACATTATCTCGTATGCGCATGCTGTAAACAAACATACGATCTTTCCTGTTGTAATGCCGAAAAGCGGTACAATCTTATGGATAAGGAACGTAAGGCTTCCTGGATCTGTATGACATGCAACAGAACCCAGAAATACCGTAAATTGACCCCTAAAAGTCAGAAATCAAATGTTAAAACAGTCCTGACGTCTTCAACGCCGAAACAAACAAAAAGTGAGGAGGAAAAGGACCAGCTGGTAAATACCACAACATCGCCTGAAAACGGAGAACAGACATCCTCAAAAGATCACTCAGTTTCACCCGATAGGGTCACTACAAGGAAGTATAAATTATCAAGACACAATAATTCATTTCACTCGCTTTCCTATGATGATACCATTGAAGGCATACCAACACACAACCGCACTAAGTTAAGCAGGAGTCACAATGATGTTACTGAGGCTGAAAGCGAGCTTGATCAGGATGTTCTGCAAACCTCAGGGCACTCGTCGACACGGGACGCTAGTATTCACAGTTTGCCGAACTTGAACCCGCAGATTAATAGTTTGGTTGTCGAGGAGCTAAAATCGCAAATAAAAAAACTGAAAGAACAGTTATTGGGGGCGGACTGTGAAATAGAAAAACTACTCGGGGAAAATTACAAGCTGCAGGATGCGTTACTCGAGATTCGCAAAAAATGTGACTTTTATAAGAGTCTATTACTAAAAGGACATACACGTATACCTGGCACACCTACTAGAACACCCAGGTCTGCAGCAAAGGAAAAGGGATTGCAGAAGTCGACCTCGAAGGCTGCGTTGCCTGATAGTTTTCCAAACCGAATTGTGCATCAGGGCGAATCGACAAAACTATCTGACCAATTGAGCTCATCATCATCACCCGCAGGCGGCGACCAGCCAGCTTTAAAGCCGACGTCAGCAGGATCTTCAGATACTAAAATCGTAGATAGGTCATCAAAGGATAGACTGCTAATTATAAGTAGTAATAATAAAAATAGCATAGTGAAAACCATTACTAATGATATGTATTTTAAAACATTTTCTTACTGTCACCATATTTCACCAAGAGTCGGAATAAAGGATTTAATTAAGGACCTACCGGAAAAGCTTAATTCTATGACTCAACAGGATTATTGTGTAGTTATGATTGGAGAGGACGACTTTCATAATTCAGTTGATCTAAATAGCTTAGTGAAGTATTTACTGGATATTTTAAAATGTACTTCTTTTACAAATGTTATAGTGGTCTGCCCAACATACATATGTGGCAAACCTTTATATAACGCTAGAGTTGAACGATTTAACTATTTAATACAACAAGATATGAATAATGATACATGTTACTTTGTCTATGAGCCCAATTTAAATCTGACCTTTGATATGTTTTCCAAGAGGTCCGGGCGGATTAATAATTCGGGTATAAAAAATATTATTGAAAACTTGGACTATAATATACGATGGGCTTCACAAAGCGGCACTACTGCGTTGCACGCTGATAAAGCACAAGCCAAAAAAAAAATAACTGATTACTTTGTTAAAGCTACTGACTCAAAATCCAACACAGTGCAACATGACAGTGATATTTTTCGACCAATCGGTAGACAAAGGCCTGTACTTTAGAATCATGCATCAAAATGTAGCCAGTGTCCTCTCAAAAAAATATGTGCTTGAAGCGGCATTGGATGAGCTAACAAGGAAAAAAAATGAGCCAGATATTATATGTCTTACAGAAACTTTCATTAAATCTGGAAATGAAAAAAATATTAGAGTTCACAATTACACATTGGCCAGTAGCTATTCCCGAGACCAAAATAGAGGCGGAGTCTGTATCTTGGCAAAGCCAGAGGTAACTTTTAAGAAACTCGATTTTGTGCAGAAAATGTCGGTATCGAGGATCTTTGAGTGCTGTGGTATTGAGGTACCGAAACATAATGCTGTAGTCATTTGTTTGTACAGAATTCCAAATTCATCCGCTAACTTATTTCTTGACAAGCTCGATATTTTACTGCATGAATTGAACACAAAATCTAAATTTAAAAAAATAATCGTATGTGGTGACTTCAACATCAATACACTAGCAATTAGTAACGACTGTAACAGACTAATAGACATATCGAATAATTATAATTTAACAATTCATTTAAAAGAACCTACAAGGGATAAAACCTGTATAGACAATATATTGAGCAATGTAAAAAGTGCCTATGCTGCCATTTTACCTCTCGGCATTTCCGATCATGACACAGCACAAATGTTAAGTTTTAAGGTCAAGACCAAGGACAGAGTTTTAAGACATTATTTTAAATTTAAAAGAGATTATAACATTGATAATATAAATAAATTTCAGAAATGTTTGTCAAGTCTATCTTTTTCAGATATATATTTAGAAAGTGATTTCAATGTCGCATTTAATCAATTTCACGACTTGATCGTATTGTTTTATAAGCTATGTTTTCCAGTTATGCGGAAAAAAATAAACAATACCAATCATAATTCCCCAAAATGGATGACAACAGGAGTAAAAATTAGCTGCAAAAGAAAAAGATTACTTCGTTTTCGATATTATAAAAAACAAAGAACCGAACAAAATAAACATGAATATTACAGATACACTAAATTGTTAAAAAAATGCATAGATACTGCGCAAAGACTAAATAATAGCAAATATTTGATCAACAACAAAAATAAATGCAGAGCCTCGTGGCAAATAATAAAAAATGAAACAAATAATACTATAAACACACCGCAGTATATTAATAAACTAGTAATAAAAAATAAAATTATAACGGATCCCTTTGAAATAGCATCAAATTTTAATGCTTACTACACAGAACTAGCAGGTTCAGTTAAACAACCTCAAACACCCCAAATGCACATACATGATAATACACGGAATAATAGCATCTTCATAACACCAGTGTCAGAAAAAGAAATGAATAGGATAATTATGTCATTAAATAATACGAAATCTGTAGGATACGACGAAATTAATACTGATATTATAAAAAAATGTAGAGAACAATTGATACCAATCCTAACCTACTTGGTTAACCAGTCTTTTGAAAGTGGGAACTTTCCAGAATCACTCAAGATTTCTGTTATCAAGCCTTTGTTTAAGAAGAATAACAAAACGTCTATGGAAAATTATCGACCTATAACATTGGTGCCTGTACTCTCTAAAATATTTGAAAAATGTATGCTAAAGAGGCTCATGAATTATTTTGACAAATTTAATGTAATTAAAACAGAACAAAATGGCTTTCAAAAAAATAAATCGACTACTTTAGCTTCTTTCAACTTAGTGCACCATATTACTAAGTGTCTTGATGAAGGAAAATATACTACAGGTATCTTTCTAGATATGTCTAAGGCATTTGACCATGTAGATCATAATTATCTTTTAAAAAAACTTGAAGGCTATGGCATAAGAGGTCCTGCAATTGATTGGCTAAGAACATATCTACAAAACCGAAAAAACTGCGTTGAAATATCAAAGTTAAATGATCATGATGAAGAGACGTTATACCAATCGGATTATAAATATAATAAATATGGCGTTCCTCAAGGCAGTGTACTTGGACCTATTTTATTTAACATTTACATAAACGATTTAGTAGATGCTATACCATGTAAATCTGTTTTGTTTGCAGATGATATTGCAG
Source organism: Pandemis corylana (assembly GCA_949127965.1). Classification (NCBI taxonomy): domain Eukaryota; kingdom Metazoa; phylum Arthropoda; class Insecta; order Lepidoptera; family Tortricidae; genus Pandemis; species Pandemis corylana. The sequence goes on along the minus strand of OX421852.1, from coordinate 2,550,877 downwards.
TTATAGTTTCATCGAATAAAAATACTGAAACCTGTAGCGAACATGAGAGTAAAATAAACGACACATTAAACTTAATAATTAAATGGCTGGAAAAACATAATTTAAAAATTAACCTAAACAAGACAAATTTCGTGCACTTCAACAGTAAAAGAGCCAATGATATAAAATTACACATACATTATAAACAGGAACCGATAACTGAAATGGATAATGTTAACTTCTTGGGAATAACAATTAACAAGCATATAGACTGGGGAGCCCATATCGATAAACTGTGCTGTAAGATTAATAGGTTTGTATATGTCCTCGGTAGGCTAAGACGCACTTCCACTTTAGCTGCGACGCTGGCCGCATACCACGGTTACGCAGGATCAAATTTAAGATACGGTCTTCTTTTATGGGGCAATTGTAGTCATTTTATCAGAGCATTTAGAGCTCAAAAAAAATGTGTAAGAGCTCTGTGTGGTATAGCAGCAGACGAATCTTGTAAACCGTTCTTTCATAAATTAGGTATTCTACCATTGCCATGTTTATACATATTAGCAGCGTGCACCTTTGTTAAGAAGCATATGTACCTGTTTACCACAGCCAGGCAAATGTACCCAAGAAACACGAGAAATCCTGGGAGACTGGTTTATGGCCGAGCCCCTAAGACAGCTTTATACACAAACAATTGCTTTGCGATGTGTATGAAACTTTTTAATAAATTGCCAAATGACTTGCGACAACTGCCATTCCATAAATTCAAAAAAAAGTTATGTATATTCCTAAAAGAGAAAAATTACTACGATGTCAAAACATTTTTGTTGGAAGATTATGTAACTTCAAATTAATATTTGCATGCTAGTGTTTAGTAGATAAGTATACCAAACATATATAGCTGAATAAGCTCTCTAACTAATAATTTGACCAACTATTGTAATGTACTTATTCTAAGCAAATAAAGATTATTATTATTATTATTATTATTATTATTATTATAAAAAAATAAAAAAATATTGACGCAAACATAATTCTGTACGTGCACTATTGGTATGCGATTTAATTGGCGTTTCTTAATTATCTAGACGTCATTTTAACGTTTTAAGGCTAGGAAGTAATTGTGCAACATACAATAAAAATAATAAAACATGTCACGGAAATCGTACATGTAATTGTATATCAGTTTCGCTCTGACACCCAAACTACAAAAAATTAGATATTAGAAATTTTACGCGTTTTTATTTTTCATATAATTATTTTGCTAAAGTACCTAATCCGAATTTTCCTCTGATTTTCGTGTAAAGTTGATTAAAAAATATTGTTCGTTATACTATTCTCAATACCAATATGTATCATATAATATCATATAATATGTATATACTTACCTTACTTAGGTAAATAATTATATTATATATATGATAAAAAATGTGTTCTTTCTTTCTTTACACAGTACTGCTTCTGCCCACGACTTCGTCTGCTTATTATACATAATAAACCTTCCTCTCGAATCACTCTATCTATTAAAAAAATCAAAATCCGTGGCGTAGTTTTAAAGATCTAAGCATACATAGAGCCTTACAGACAGACAGCAAAAACCGACTTTTTTTATACTATGTAGTGATTTGCGCACAATATTAAAACTTTCTGCCCGATCCCAGTCTCACCTTTTGCCAGACTATTATTACTCGTATCTTAATAACACTGACAGGTTTCCTCACAACATTTTCACCAGCCTATTTGCACCAATTCGTTGTTTGTCAACAAACAATACGCAAAACTGTTGAACGGCATTTAACTGATTTAAATCGTTCAATTTACCGCGAAGCAGACAATATTAATTCTTCCAACTGGATCGGACGAATAAAGTCTTTGTTGAGTTAGCGTTAAAGGTACAACGGTGGCGTCAAAATAATTAATTCGGTTGACAAATACACCTGAAACATTTGAATTTGTATTTAATTTGTAATTGCGTTAAATTGCTCTGAAATGTTGCGAATGGAATGGCTATAGGCCATAAAGGATTGCTGGCAAAAAATGAGACGGTTAAGTCATGAGCTGCCGTTATACAAGGTCTGTTCAGGGATGGAATGGGCGAAAACTTAGGTACCATTGTTATAGGCGATGCGGCTGGCAACCCATCAATATTTTGATTCCCCCTTTCCATCTATGCCTACAATCATGCTAAACGTGGCCTTTAGGTCTTGTTACCTTAGTCTCTACTCGGTAAGGAGTAGAGACGTGGTTTATGTATGTACTTAAACAGAGGTGTTGAGTTAAATATTTGTGCAAAAAATGGTATTGCATTAAGTTGCCATAAGTGTTCTACCTCAATGCTGGTGTCTACAAACAAAAGCTGTCATGTAACTCCATTCAGGCATCGCTGAACAAACAGCTCTCAATCAACTGTCTGTTTTTGCCTTCCGCAGGTCACATGTCGGCAGAATTAAGGTCTATAAATAAGGATGATTGTCCATCGAAGGTGTGAAAACTTCTTTTTGCTAAATATTTTTGGATGCCACCTTTTTTTGGTGAGAGTAATGATTTATTACAATTATCATTGGAAAAGTCAATTCAACCACTGAAATTAGTCAAATTTCACTATTTGACGCAATGTGTACGAAGTAAGTTAAACACTTGTAATTAGGAAAGTAGGATATACTGTCATTCGCAGGTTTAATCGTAAGAGCTGCATTTGCTTGCTAAGTAATTTCGAATTACTTAATTAATTAAGCGCTGTTACCCAGAGTGCATTGGCCCATACCAAACTCTTTCCGTGTTACGGTTCGCTGCCAGAGGGAAACCTTATTCTAGCCCGGCTAGCACGCGAGCGCGCGAGAGTACCCGTCTCTTTCTGGGATGAACAGTAAGAAAAAGACGGGCAACCTATCTCGCGCAACCTATCTCGGGCAACCTAACTCTTTTGCGCTCTCGTGCTAGACGTGCTGGAGCACAAGAGAATGATGCATTTTTTTGTCTCTGGCAGTCTTGTTAATTGAAGCTTAACAAGCGTTTATGTTGAATTTGACAGACATAGATTCTCTCATTTAAGCATAGCACAGTTACAGTGAAGTCATTGCCGTTTGTTCCCAAACGCCTAGGGTGTGTAGGGGGCATAGGCAGCGCATAGAAATTGTGTTGCGCCATCTTTAGGGTCAATGATTCCGTTTTCGCTTCCTCTTAATGAGGAAGATCCGCAATTTTTTGAATTCCTCTATCACTACCGCTTCCACATAAACGAAATAAAAAAAATCCTCTTCCTCTTAAATTTAGAGAAATAGGTATTAGAGGAATTTTTATTTCACCGCGCATATCGCGTATTCACTTGGCCGCTCGTACATTTTCATTAAAATAAACGTCCCAGTGGTAAATTTTGATTATTAAAATAAACTTTATGTACTTAACTATATTTTATATCATTTAACTTATAACTGAATAAATACTGCGTTCTTTGATCTATTTGAATTTTTAATTTCCAACTAGTATTATGTCACTCTCACACAATCCTCACTCTTTCTCTTCCTCATCCGCTTCCACAAACTATGTGCTTAAAACTTCCTCTTCTACTTCCTCTTCTACTTCCTCTTCCTCATAACCACATCCTCATCTTCCCGTTGCCTGCTCTGGCGACCCCCCGCTGCACAACCACTGCACATTGCCAAATCGACACACCCTAAGAAAAAGTGTGTATCTACAAAAACCAAATTTTACAGGAGAGCGTTTTAAAGTTTCTATAAATTTTAAATCGCAATTGCGTGGTAACTATATTTACCAGAGGATTGAAATTTGGCATGGAGTACAATATTGTGACAATAATGTATTCGTGATTTTTTATATATTATTAAATACGGTAGTTTCTTAATAATTACAGTTATTCACTTATACGTGATAATATTTCGTCAACTCTGACGTGCAAGTAGCAAATACATACTTGTTCTACGTATATTTAACTTTGACAAAACAGTTTCTGCCAGATATACATATAATATGTAGTTCCAAATTTTATCAAGTGACAGATATTGTACAGCCTTTCCCAAGATAATGACTGGTAGTGGTTGATACACATTTATCTTTATTGACTGCCTTATTAAGTAATCTGTATATGGCAGATGCAAACTTGTTCATAGTGACTTACTTTACGCTATTTCGGTAAGTGACTAGTAAATACTTACCTTAAGCAATTGTTCCCAAAAGAAGTATGTAATTGGCAAATACATACTTGTTACGTGACACCCACCCGCTCAAAGGGTTCCCGCGTAATATTGTATAAGAGGCAAATATTAAGTTTTGCTCTGGATTTTTTTTAGCAATGAATGTAGATAGTTAGTTCTACATTTGGGAAAAAATATGTTCGGACCACTTTTTTCTTGTTTTTCTTAATGTAAATGATAAAGTCGATACCGTAGACTACGAAAATGCAATAGTCGCATAACTAAGATACACACTTTTTCTTAGGGCGTGTCGAAATGCTGTACCGTATCGCCCAGCTTTAGATACTGGATAAACAGCCTATTGCAGGTCACCACGTGTCGCTAAAATAAATCTCTATCAATAAAGGTCGTGATTCGTGACTCGAGAACTAGTCTAAAATCCGTCAACTTTGAACAACAATCGTCCTTTGTTGCGCCACGTCTCAATAGATTATACAACATATCTGAGGATCGTATGACCAAATGTCGTCAATGTTGCAACTTTTATAGAGCAACCCGTGAAAGAGCAAATGCGTTGCCGATGTAGGAAAAGTAACGATATTTCGTGTGCTAACCGTTTCAGAGCAATTCTCAAAGAGGTCGCTCCATTTTAATTTCCGCCAATTCTATGCCATTTCGACTCTGAATAACAAATATCTCCGTTCCAGATGAGAGAATTTTTCTCACGGTTTGATGTCTTTATTTTTGCGTTAGGTACATATAATTACGGAAGAAATTTTGGGAAATTTTCAGGGCTAGGTACCCAAGAGGTAAAAACGGGACCATTTTACTTAGTCCGCTGTCCGTTTGTATCTCTGTCTGTTACCAGACTGTATCTCATGAACTATGAGTGCTAGACAGTTGAAATTTTCACAGATGATGTATTCCTGTTGCCGCTATACGAAACTCTCGGTTCGCGAGTCCCACTCGCACTTGGCTGGCATTTTGTTATTTAAACCATTAGAGCCTTAAGAGCGCGCGATTATAAATAGAATTGTATACTTATAATTAGTAGAACAAGCCGTGGTAGCCTAGTGGTTTGACCTGTGGCCTCTCAAGCAGAGGGTCGTGGGTTCGAATCCTGGGTTCGCACCTCTGACTTTTTCGGAATTTATGTGCGAAATTTGAAATTTGCCATGAGCTTTTCAGTGAAGGAAAACATCGCGAGGAAACCTGTACACATCAGCGAAGCAATACAATGGTGTGTGTGAAGTTCCCAATCCGTACTGGCCCCGCGTGGGAACTATCCAAGCCCTCCAATAAATGGAGGAGGCGCCTATGCCATCAGGAACGCAGAATTACGCGATTATTTTGTAAAAAAAATGAGACTACACAATGTACTGAAATTGTAGCGAAATGGAATAAAAAGGGCTATATAATAAGTAGAAGAATGTCTTCATTTAAAAATGTATATTTTTAGAATTGCTCTTCAGACCATGAAGGGAAGCCCTGTGCCCAGTGAACCAAATAAGGGCCGAATATGATGGAATCGTGCGTCTGGATAAGTTTAAAGCGAAAGCGTTAACTTTATTGTCAGTATTCTTCTTCCACATGTTGTTCTCGTGGCGAAGCGAAAAACTGTGAAACATACATATATCACGTCTTTATCCCTTACGAGGTAGACAGAGCCTAAGGTAACAAAACCTTAAGGCCACTTTTTGCATGATTAAGGGCGTATAGGTGGAAAGGGAAATCAATATAATGATGGGTTGCTAGCCGCATCGCCTATAACATGATTCCTAAGACTCGCCCATTCCCTCGATGGGCTTTTACCATCTGCGCGGGAAGAGCAGCAACTGGTAAATTCTATTTTTTTTTGCTCCCAGACCAGCATGGAAACACACAAACTTCACAAATCGGAATTGGTTAGCAGCAACAGGATTGTTTCTGCTGGATCCTGAGATGTAGCTACTGTAGAGCTGCCTTGAAGAGGCACTTAGATCTGTACGGGAAATCGGTTTTAAAGTGTTCCTGTTCAAACTGTTATAGCATAAGGCCCAAACTATTAAGAGTTAAAACGCTAACATTTATGTAAAGATACTTTTGACTTTATTTCAGATTTAATAATTTATTACAGAGTTTTATCAAATGTGCCTTATCAGGTTTTCGGTTCAAGCTGATCTGAGAGCCGTCCCAAGTTCCAAAACAAAATATTTTCAAATATCGAACGAGTGTTCGATATTCGGAACCTGCACTAAGTCTCAAGGCAGCCAGCAACCGAAACCTGCCAGTATAAAACTAGCAGAACCTATTTCTACACTACCTAGATCCATGGAGGCATAGGGGACTTACAGATCTTCAGTCTTCACAGTACATGCTATCAGTTGGTATGATACTTAGATAGGTTAGATAGTTTTTTATTGACTGTTGACTGAGATTGAGATTGAAAAAATTACTTTCTACCGAGTTTCTTGCGGCTCCATTCTTCTTGACAGTGACGGTCTTTCCGAATACACTGTCAGTTTAAAAAAAGACATCTAAAAGAGCCCTTGGCGGCCTATTTGCAAAATAAAGTTTTAAATTTCGAATTTTTGAGTAAGATTCAATAAAATATGAAAAAATAAATGTTTTGACCGATCAGTTGACTGATTCTTTTGTAATGTGTTTAGGCATGGAATTCCGATGAATTTTGCGTTATTCCTACGGGATGTGGGCTTCTGTGAAGTGGAAGACATACCACGAGCTAGCTAGGTTGATGAACAAACTAGGCTAAAACACAAAATGAGGCATAGCAATAAAAATACAGATTGTCCTGAGACAATTTACGCTATTAATACGCTATGACGGCAGTTAAAGTAACGGTCAAGTCTCAGAAGCCGTTGTGGAGGCCCACATTAACACAATCAACTTAATTGCCTTACATAAGTGATAAATCTTGAAATAAGTGCTCTTAGTTTCCCCGATAGCCCGAGAATCGCGAATATTCTCACGTAACTTGACGATCATCAATTTTGTGAAATTAATTTCACACTTAAATTGTTCTTATCTTAATTGAGCTGAAAATCGGATTACATGTTCATTCTTCACTTTTTATTTTCTTTAATTATTTAGTGGTTATTATTTTTTCTCATTTTGGACCGATTACGAATTATACCTTCCATGCTGGTCTGGGAGCAAAGAAATAACACCCCCTTATTCATAAACGCTCTATAGGCTTCTGCTAACTTAACAATCGTTTGTCCTTATCTCTGAAAGATAAACGTCAAAGTGACAGATAAGGACAAACGATTGCTAAGTTAGCAGAAGCCTACAGAGCGTTTATGAATAAGGGGGTTAGAATGCACTGTGCCTACCAGCTGCTTCTCACCCCGCGGAGGCCCTTAAATGACATCGTAATGCGATTCAATTTCGAAATAACGATTGCTAGCTGTCAGATTCATACTAGAAGTGTCAAAAATGACATTAAGACGTCTTGGTAAGGTCGGTGGTTCGAGGGAATGGGCGAAAATCTTAGGAATCGTGTTATAGGCGATGCTGCTAGCAACCCATCACTATTTTGATTCCCCTTTCCACAAAAAACCTACGCGACACTGAAAAATGCGTAAAATAAAGCTACATGGCCGGGAATCGAACACGGATCCTCAACATTCCGTGCCGCGTGCTACCACTACACCACCCATAGCGGATAACCATGCTTTACTTCTTGATTTTTTTTTTGTGTTCTATTTTTTAGTGTCGTTTAGAATTTTAATTTAAAAAAGGGGAAAACCGTAAAAATAAATATAAAAAAATCAAGAAGTCAAATTCTTGATTCATTTGATAGTATGAGTAGAGATACTTAATTAGCAATTTTAAACTATAATGTTGGCTTTAAATAAATGCGTTGTAATTATACTTACAAGATTTAATAGTGAAGATAAATTAGGGTACTAATAATAAGTAAACGAAATTGTAGATAATGAAGATAAGTATCCTACTAACAGACAGATCCTACTTAACATGTCAGTTGCACAAATACATATTGCAAACAAACTTATTTTCGACATAAAGAACATGTAATTGCCATCACTTTCTTGTAACCTTGGGTCGAAAGAGATAGTCACAGCTTGCGTATGCGATGGGCACACGAAAGTAACTGTCGATTTTGATCTAAAGTGTTGATTGAATGTTAGTTCTGATAGACATCGAAGTTGAAGTAATAATTAAGGTTGTATAAATTACTAGAGATACCTAAAAAATTGAATAGACTAGGAGATCTGATCAGTCGTGGCAGCCTAGTTATTTAACCTATGGCATCTCAATTTCTGCATACCTAGATAATTACGTCTTGCCATAGGTTCGACTACGAGGTAAACAGAGCCTAAGATAAGACCTGGCCACGTTTAGCATGATTGTGGGCGTATACTTAGGTGGAAAGGGCAATCTTCTACGCTGGTCTGGGAGCAAAGAAAAAACAGAATGTACCAGTTGCTTCTCTACCCGTGCATATGGTAAAAGCGCATCGAGGGAACGGGCGAAAATAATAGGAATCATTTTATAGGCGATGAGACTAGCAACCCATCATTATTTTGATTCCATTTTCCATCTATACGCCCACAATCTCGCTAAAGGTGGCCCGTAGGTCTGGTCAGCTTAGGCTGTGTCTACCCCGTAAGCGATAAAGACGTGATTTGTGTATGTGTATGTCGCTGCTTATAAACTGAAGGGCCACAAATCAAAATTGTCCAAAATCACTTTTATTTAAAAAATGTGGCCAAAATCAACCTTATTTTCATATGACACAAAGACACCGGTCAAAATCGGTCTCTAAATCGCAGTTTTATGCATGCGCCCTTTCGGCATTTTTACGCATTGATGGTTAAGTTCAGAGCAAAGCGGCCATTATTTGAGTTGCGACCCGACCAGTCGGCGCGAGCGCACCTCAGCTTGTGGATTTTATGGATAACAGGGCCACATTTGGGAATGCAACCGTTTCGCCTATAAAGAACAAGTAAGTACTCAATTATTTATAAGACTAAGGTGCCACGTTTTGAAAAGTGTTTGTCTCGCTTATAAAAACAAAGAAGGACAGGATCATTTTTTAAGCAAAGGTGCCATGTTTCGGAAAGTGTCCGCTTAGTAATAAAAAAATCCAATAATATTATTATTGTTACAACTTTTTTTGTAAAATGTCTGTTTTGCTCAAAACATTGTTGTTTTTGCGATGTTTTCTTTCAAGACAAAAAAGGCTTTGATACAATTTTGAATTGCTGTTTGGCAGGAATCCTTTATTTTATGATATGGTATTTTATGTTGTGCAATAAAAATAGCACACATTTACTATTTATTTATATTTTAACTAACTATTCTTATAAGCGCAAATTTCTATTTCTTTTATACCATTCAAATGAAAGAGGTTTGTGACGCTCCTGAATCAACGGCACTATGCTACTCGCTTTATTATTAATTTCTGCTTTTTTCTTTCATCTTTCACCCTTTCTTCCATGTCAAAACCAACGCAACATACTTGTATCGATTCTTGCCTTGTCTTTTTCTGCCTACCTCTATCTATAGTTTGTGTAAGTATTTATTTTCACTTGCAGAATGAGTACCAGATCACACAGAATTTTGAACATGGTTCTACCTAAAACCAATAATTCCGTCCATCAACAAATACAAGAGCCCGATCAAGATTTACCTATACCAAAGAAAAGAAAAAAAACGCTCATCAATTTACAGAAGCATGATTCTCAGTCTTTACTTAGTTATCAAAGATTCTGATGATGACTCTAGCTCAAATTCTGATAGTGATTTTGGCAAATCTGCGAGCTCAGATGGTACAAAAGATTGTTAAATATATTAAAAATTAAAGATTTGATTGTTTCTTTGTTTGATAACGTTGAATAGGCTCCGAAACTACTGGGCCGATTTGAAAAATTCTTTCACCTTAAGAATCCTACATTATCCCTGATGAACATAGGTTATATTTGATTCGCCCCGGCCGAAGTTGCGGGCAACAGCTAGTCTATATAAATAAAAATGAATCGTCGAAATGCACGTAGCTACCGCTTAACTTCCGGACAACTGCACCAAATTTAATAATTATTTTTTTGCTGTGTTCTTTATTGCCAGGACATGGTTTGTAGATAGTAAAATTATGAAAAAAAAATCTAGTGGGGACAAAGCCCCAGGCAATAGCTAGTAATAAATAATTGAGAAGTTATTTAGTAATTATTGCTTAGAAATCGCATAATTATAAAAATATATTATACAATAAGTGAAAATTTTGATCTCTTGTTAGAACTAGTAAGGTACGATATTATTACAATTGCATAAGAAGCTATAATTATGGTTTTACCTATACTTATTTATGCCTGTTGAGGTTCTAGAAGCATTTATTGTTGTTAAATATTTATTTTGTACGGTGCCAAAACACTTTTTATACAATTAAAATTTAAGTTTTTGATTTATTTAAAAAATAGCAATTTGCAAAGATAAGTTTTTTTTCATGCTTTTTTTTAATTATAATATTGTGTTTATTCAGCTTGGTTGTGATAAAAAAATTAAAGAAAACATTTTTATTTTTTCGACTTGTGGCCTTTTATTCAAATTATTTATTTACTTGTGAAGAAAATTTTATATGCTAAACGGACTTATGTGCTGCTAGGCGTCTTTGGGTTATAGTTACCTCAACGTTAAAATAAACAAAAGGTAGAGAATTAAAATACGCATCGACGGTATTATGATTCAAAAGCATTGGACGTAGGAGTGCAAAAAAACAATTAAAAAATAAAATGAAAATTTTAATTGTGCTCTCCCCAAAAAAACTTGTTTTTGATTTGTGGCCCTTCTGTTTATAAGCAGCGATGTATTGCAGCACATTAAAAAAAATGGACTTTCATATACGTTTAATTTAAACACTTCACAGACCTAATATTTGAAATAAAACGTAACACAAACGATTAAAACACAAGATTTATTAAGATAAGATGACGATCAACACACCGTTAGTCTCGCTAGGCAATAGAGGTTTAGGATTTTTACCTTAAATAATCGATCCAAATAAACAGGAGGCCTGCAAGGGCTTTTAGAATTTTGAAAAGCTTATAACATATTCAACGAAATTCGCATATGAGAAAAACACAAACACGTAACATGGAAAAAATATATAAAAATTCAGTCGCCTAAAATGACTAGGCAATTGTGCGCACAATCCTAACCATAATAAGTACACCTAAAAAAACACACATTATTACGTTAAAACTAATGGAAAACTATATATTAATTTTAGTGTTTCTCCCAAATAAGCCGTCGTAAAAAGGAGGAATTTGCTGATTCAAAATAACGGATTAGTGCAACGGGCAAAACACAGTACACGGAGAAGAAACGGATAAACTGGATTTTTGCCTGCGTGGTACTCCTGTTGTATGACTCGACTGCGCCGATCGTCGTAAATGCTTGCTACCGTTATCCAACTGGGTCGTCATGGCTCCGAGTACTTGCGGAACGGTGCTGACGTGGATTCGTCATATTCGGTGACTAGATGCTGTTGGACTGACCTCAGATCTGATATGGGTTAAAATTCTGCCGTATATGGCAAGCTGGAAATAAAAACTATAATGTAATATAACCCAAAAACATACGCAAACTTACACGAACGGCCACTAAACTGAACACTCACCCGAAATGGAAAAATCCGGCTATTCTTGAAAATCACCACCCCAGGTGCGAACACAGCGCAGGGCTGACACAGGAACTGGTGAAAAGCAGCTATAGGACACCCAAGAACACTATGCCACAAGCCTTTGGCAAAATACAAGAGCACAAACTCGAGGTTCACAAAATCCAGGGAAAATCGCCGATACTCTCGTCACAAAAACTCAAATCAGAATGCTTTCAATACGTAATGTCAATTTCAATTTTTTTACACCGAACACCGATATTCAAATTCAAACGAACCTGTCCAAAAGAGTGGTAAATAACCAATACGAAATACGAAAAAAGGTTATTAATAAGAATCACGACAAAAAGGTTATATCACCATGCGGCAAAATAATGCTGCAGTATGTAAAGGGCAATTAAAACTTCTGACTTTTACAGAATTTAAAAATTCCCGGGAGTTTGTCGGTGCAGGAAAATTTCGTTACAAATCTAGCATACACCTAAGCAGTTGTATCAATGGTTGTGTAGCTGTAAAGATCCCTTTTTGTGTCGTAGCCCCAACAGACCCAATAGCCCTTAAGCCTCAATATGCCTTAAAGCACGGAACCATAACTTGTCCAATTAAGCCCCCACATCGTACCACAGATATTACGCCAGTAACGAAATGATGCGTTGAGAAATGTGCCGTAGGTATATTTGTTACATCTGCATCGAAGTATAATTATGATGGTTCGTTTGGGCCAGTAGTTTGTTGCATCGAATTGGCAATTAGTGGGACTTCAGTTTGTTTAGGATTTAAGATTAGGTAACATTTAGGTGTCAGAATAGATACTAAGTCTGTTCGTCCGTTGAACCAGAGATAATTCATTGACGTTAGAAAATCATCTACATAGAAATTCTTTTGTGTCCCAATGTTTTTAGAATTCGATCTTCCAATCTCTGAGTGTCGCTTTTTATTTCTAACCTCTTTAAGTCCCATGGGACAGCAGTGCACTGCTGGGTCGTATGCTCTTAGAATGAAAGGACTTGGGTTGTTATTTGTTAGTTCTCTGGGAACTCAACCGACACCGCTTGCCCTGCTTCCCTTTTTACTTTTTCATTGTTTGAGATCAATTTAAATATCAAAAGGTTTTAAGGTCATCAAACATTGCCTTTGCAGCACTTATTTCGGTGGCACATTCGGTGGTACGTTCGAGGGCACAGCGAGCGCGCAAGAAAAACAGAAGATTATAACACAAACAAAATACTGTCACATTATTAAGCAATCAGACTGCATGCCATCGCTCGAATGCATTATTTAGCAATTCTAAATGTAAATAAACCTAACCAATAGCGCAAAATGATTTTTAAAGTGCCTCCACGAAAGGTTCCGCAAGCTGAGTTTGAAATAGTTTTTATGAAACGCGGTACAAAGCAGAATCAATTAGATGCGTAATTTGTAACTTTGAGTGACGTTTGACCCTCGTTTTAGATATAGTGACATTAGGCAAGCTACTCACGACGCGGATACTGGCAGAAATTCGTTCTAAAATCTTTAATCGTCATCATCTCCAGCTATATATGTCCCACTGCTGGGCACAGGATTTTTAACACCGTCGTTATTTTAAATCCAGATTAGTAACAATCTAACAATCATTGTTAATTTCGATAAACTTTTGACATTTCGAACACACGACAAGGTTTGTATGAAAATTTTCAGTTAAATGAGAATCATAAGACACACACACACACTCAAATCACGTCTTCATCCCTTACGGGGTAGACAGAGCCTAAGGTAACAGGTGCCTACAGGCCACATTTAGCAAGATTGTGGGCGGATAGGTGGAAAATAGAATCAAAATAGTCATGGGTTGCTAGCCTCATCGCCTATAACATGATACCTATGATTATCGCCCATTCCCTCGGGCTTTCAGAATCATAAGACCGCGTATAAAAAGTTACAAACTTGTTAAAATGTAGGTATAGTCCGTGTGCTCTTAGAATGCCAATCGGGTTTCGGGTACTATCAACCGATTCAAGTATCAAACCGAGTGAGACAGCAAGGCAAATCCGAACGACATTCTAAGAGCTCACGAATTGCAACGTCTTGTGATCGCCTACGTGCTACCCGCATCCATGACTTCTGTCCATCTTGCGTGCGATCTGCCAATATCTCGTCTTTGGGGTGTTACCATGACGTATTAATGCGATTCAACTCCGATTCAGTTTAAGTTCGCTTGCTGTCAGATCCATACTAAAAATGACAACGTGAACTGAGTCGGAATTGAATCGCTTTAAGACGTCATGGTAAGGCCCCAGGACGGTTACCATGACGTCTTAATGCGTTTCACTTTAGGTTTGCTCGCTGTCAGATCCATACTAAAAATGACAGCTAAAACTTTAACTGAGTCGGAATTGAATCGCTTTAAGGCGTCATGGTAAGGCCCCAGGACGGTTACCCTGACGTCTTAATGCGCTTCAGTTTAGGTTCGCTCGCTGTCAGATCCATGCTAAAAATGACAGCTAAAACCTGAACTGAGTTGGAATTGAATCGCTTTAAGACGTCATGGTAAGGCCCCAGGAGGGTTAACATGACGTCTTAATGTGCTTCAGTTTAGCTTCGCTCGCCGTCAGATCCATGCTAAAAATGACAGCTAAAACCTTAACTGAGTCGGAATTGAATCGCATTTAGACGTCATGGTAAGGCCCCAGGACGGTTACTATGACGTCTTAATGCGCTTCAGTTTAGGTTCGCTCGCTGTCAGATCCATACTAAAAATTACAGCTATAACCTGAACTGATTCGGAATTGAATCGCAGTTAGACGTCATGGTAAGGCGCCAGTACGCGCGCACTCCAGAACCTTACGGCCCCAACGGTCATCAGATCGATGAGTAATGTGCCACCTACTACCGCTTAGGTGGGCAATTTACTAAGTTTTGTCGGTAACTTCAGTTCTTCTACAGATCCCCTCATTTCTGATGCGATCGCGCTGAGAAACTCCGAGCATACCTTATTACCTAGCTCTTTCTTGCCCTTTGAGTGACCCTGAGCCATAAGCTTTCATATCATTAAATATCTTTATTAATTAATGCGTAATTAAGTTTTGAAAGCTAGTACTCCAAAACTTGTTGACTATTGCAAATGTAACGTTTCGAGTACCCACGTATTATTCTCAAAACGATTGTGCTTACTATGATACCTGATAATTTACATAACTCGTTCAATTTCAATGGCTTTCTTCTCAAATGTCAGGTTATGACATAATGTAGAATTAAAAGTAGCCTAATCAGTGTCGTAACAATAAACGTTACAGAACGGGCAAAAAACGAAAGGTCCGTGGTTCTACGGGTGCAGTGGTTGGGCCTAGAGCTAAGAAAAGACGACAGTGGACTTTTTTATCATGAGGACATCATCCAAGGCTAGGCTTGATATGCCGCAAATGAGCCTTTTTTTATTTCGAATTGATTACCAATATTCCTTGGATTTTAATTAAGTGCAATCAACGGATGTCCTGGAAATGACGCAAGATTTTAATTCGCCGCCATTTTTGCGTTTTCGTGCTGGCAACCCTAAAAAAACTGAGAGCTGACTGTTTAGTTTGTAAAAATGGCGGGTTACAAGTATTCAAAAGTAATAAAATTTGGCGGGCACTGTTCGAACATTTCGTGCGAAATATGGTCGGAATATGAGAGGAGATGGAAACTCTACATTTAAAGTGATCCTTAGTTTTTGTTTTTGGTTTAGTTATAAGAGCGGTGTCACCTACTTCAGCTCTTCACAGATTTCGCTGTGTGTTTGTTACTTACAAATTTTAAATTACCAAAACATTTAGCTATTTAAATTCACCCGTGCTGTCAACACACAATCTAACATTTCTCAATCCAAGGCAACCAGGATCATCAGTTAACTTTAACTAACCTTCTAACTGACCGTTATTCAGACATCCAGAGTCGTCCCTTGACTCCGAGAAAATGACAAATGGTCGCACTTTTGTTTCATCAGCAAACATAATATGCTGACACTGTTTAAAAACAAAAATTTTAAAGGCCCCCCCTAATTATGTCTTTCTCAATGTAAAGGTTCTATTACAGTGTTTGTATGGCTTCTAAGAGTCGTGTAGCCGTTGTAAGTAGTGATGTGCCGGATCGTAAAAAACGTACCTGTATCCGTGGATACGGATCCCAATATCGATATTTGGCGTCAAGATCTGTCGATACGAATACGGATACGGATCTTAACTTTCTTAACCTTTACGACGCCAACGACACATATGTATAAGCACCGCTGGTTCAACGCCAAAGATCTATAAACACGTCCATTACTTCAATGCAAAAGCAACATTCGTTCAGTTGGGTTTAGGTTCAACTTAAGGCATCGCAATAAAGAAATTTGGCGTATGCATGATGTCTCTTTGGCGTGGCGACGAAAAGGTTAAATACTTAATTGACGCGCCTCTTGACTTTTTGCGTAACAGACGAGACATGTTTCGACTTGTGCGGGTCTTTCTTTTATTTTTAGTTTAGGGTGACACTGGGCAGCATAGATAATGCATTGAAGGTAAAAGATCCGCCAAAAAGTGACGGATACGGATATTATCCGGCACATCACCTAGTTGTAAGTTATTTTTCTTTTAACAACGATACTTAAGAACCAACCGGTTTCAAAAGTTAAGCGTCGTTTGTAACATTTGCGAGCCTATTTAGGAAATGGGTTTAGTATTTTGATGAGCAAACCCGCACCGAGAATGTCACAACTGTCACATATGGCAGGTTTATGTCACGTGTTGCGTCAAAATAATTAGTGCACACGACTGTAATTTCTTATGTAGGATATCATCTAAAGCAGTATTTCAAGCAAGCACAATTTTTATGGATCCCTTAATAAAAAGTAATAGAAGCGTAGCGTAGTAATTTATATCTAAATGTTCCAGAGTTGAAACTGCGGACTTCCTTGCACACAGGGACCCACATGAGTCCGCGAAACACAATTAAAAAAACTGATCTAAAACATCATCACAATTTTTATGGAGATGTTTAGCCAACAATCCAATAGCAAAAAAAAAACTTCACGATTTGAAATGTCAATTTATTGGATTTGGTCCGTTGGACGACAGTAAGAAGCTGCAGCTAAGACATCGCCAACGTCATTTCCAGCATATACATACTCTTTTAATAATGAGGAAGCCTCCCTATCAGGCCTAAAAGAAAAAAAAACAACTTTGAATTTGAACATTTAAGAATAATTTAAATAGAAACGATAGCTATTCGCCAGCGTTCTGTGGCTGTCTCCGCACAATGTACATTCACTATTCTCTTTATTATGTTATGCGACGTTTGCTTAGCGGTTAATTGTTAAAATGAACGCATCCACGTTAATTGACAGCGCCTATTGTGCTAAAATGGCGCTTTTAACAAGCATTGTGGCTATTATAATATTTATAATTAGGGGAGACCGGGGCTAAAAGTTACCGAGGTAAGTTGTTCCGAGTGAAATAACTCCGCGAGAGAAAGAGATAACAATATTGAGTAAACACGTCACGAAATGCAACGCCACAGCGCATCGATGGCAGCCATCTCAAACGGGCCAGTGGCGCCCGGAACATCGGAACGACAGTACATGCGTCACTGGATCACGTAAGTAAATATTTTCGTATTGGGTATTTTTGGTTTATCTCACGAGTTTTAACGATTAGCCTTGAGTGTTACAGTGATTGAATGTAAGGGTGTGTCTACTGTCTTGGCACACTATGCGTTGATTGCCTATTTTTCGTAACTTAACCTATACATTGCATTTTATTCGACACGTGTTGTTGGGGCTAGATGTTCCATTTTTTGGGGGCACGTTGTGACCTCGGAACAACTTGCCCCAACTCTATTGTACCTACAACATTATAGTATTAATGTTGTTATTTTTCTTTTGTAGAATGCGGACTTATACCCGAAAATCAACACGAGGTTCAGTATCAAGGAGTTGATGCAAAAAGCTGCAGATGCAGTTATAATAAAAGATGGCAGAAAAATAAAAACTGTTGCCAAAGAGTGTAGATGAATTTTTAAATTTGACACTTATTTAATTTATCCATTTTTTTTTGTTAGGTACTTTTAATGATAATTTCCATTTTATGACATATTTTTAATTTGCATTTAAATTGAATTGTATTTAATTTTTAATTGTTGACATTTTTTATTTTTTATTTTGAGCTGACGATTTCAATATAAATTCCTTGACATTTAATTTTAAGTGATGTAATTTTATATTGAATGATTAAATAAACAAAAGAAGAACCAAAGAATTGGATATTTGTCATTATGACTTTATACAGATTTGTCAAAAAGCTAAGATCTGGAGAAGAAAATATCGCGATTGGCTACAAAAAAGTAAGATTGGTCTTTAATGAAGAACAGGAAGATAAGTTAGCAGAATATTTGTTGAAATGTGCTTCGATTTTCTTTGGTCTTCTGCGGAGGGACGTTAGTTACAGTAGAAATGGCTGTAAATGCATTAGGTCATGCAGTTCCTCTCATGTTTATTTTCCCAAGGCTTAAGTAAGTCCAAGGATCTGTTTATAAAAAGTGGGCCACTTTGTACAATTTTGTTGATTATTATATAAATAAACAGACTTGATTTAATCATTTGTTGTTTTTTAATTTATAAATGATTACTGTAGCAGGTATGGTAACAATTTACCCCGGTGTGTTAACAACTTGCCCCAAAGCGGGGTAAATTGTTACTATCCGACTAAACACATTCAAAAATTAATAATAAAATAATCTTATAAAATATGACTCAAATAACTATTTTAATATCATCGTGACATATGTAGGTTGATTATGATTGCATGGTATTAATACTAGAGTCAATTTTTCATAATGAAATTTGCGGTTATCTAAAAATCGGAACTTTTAGCCCCGCTCTCCCCTACTACTTATTTCCTCCAATTTAGAAAGTTATTCGTTCTATTATGTTATGGTCGTCTGTTTAGACTTCAGACTTATTTAAAGCAACGTAAGGGTCGGTACTCCCTTAGGGGAGACCGAGGCGAGTTGAGACAGAGGTGAGTTGATACAAAGCTGATTTATCTGAACTGTGACAGTTTATCGGGCTGGTAACTTCGCTGATTCGTTGCTCTTTCTACACTCCACAGTTTGTGTGAAGTTGTGACCTCGCTAACTGTCATAGGTGCAGAGAAAAAGGCTTTGTATCAACTCACCTCTGTCTCAACTTGCCTTGGTCTCCCCTACTCAACGCTTTTAAGGCTTCTATTAACTTTTTTAAACACAGATCATGGCTTCTACCCATTAAGCCAAAAATTTCACCAATATTTCGTTATTTTACTCCTAAAAAACATTTAAAACCTTTTTGACTTTTGTACGATAAAAAATCTTTGCCCTTTGAGTTGTTGCTCAGGATGCACAGGCGCAAACATTACTCTTCCATCCTTTAAAACCATAGCGCTCGAACACTCGAGTAAGATAGGGTTATCCTTCTATTAACTTACCTTTTATCTTTATCTGTCACTTCGACAATTCGTTTGGCCACAGACAATACATTATTTTCTTAAACCAGTAAACACAAACCTTTTACTGGTTCTTTTACAAATATTGTAAAACTAGCGATCCGCCCCGGCGTCGCACGGATGCAATGTAGACACTTAAACGGCACTGCCAAATATCGTCATATTTCAAACAATTTACAAAACCCCTTGGCAAATTATACACCTAAGCCATCAGGGCCGGCTTAAACTAGGCTGGGGCCCTTGTGCAAATAAGAATTTGGGGCCCTTTTGGAAAGTAAGAAAAGCGAGTTATCATAACATTTTTTTACTTGTACGACCATTTATTATAGAATAAATGTGTGAGAGAAATTGTCGGTCCTTCGGGGCCCCCTGAGAATGGGGCCCTGGGCACGGGCTACCTACCTTATGGTGAAGACGGTATTGTGAGCCATGTTGAATCACTATCCGTCCTGTAGTTTTTGGGTCTATCGCGAACAATCCGACAGACAGGACTTTATGCGACAAGCGCGTTTTTGTGACCGCACTTTTCGCAGAAATAGTAGCAGTCGTATAACTTGACTTCTTAGCGCACCTGGCGGCGCTTGTGAAAACGCCACAATGGTTGGAACGCGATAACATCGGCATTGTTACGGACCTATTTCCAGCAGGAAGTTACGTGCGTGCTTCTTGCTCTTTATGCTGATGAGGGAAAGGGTTGGCAAGATGTGCCGGCGCTGGGGTAAGGGAGCAAGGTCGCTGTTGTCCATTTCAGTCACTCAAAATGTGTTCGGTACGCAGTTAAGGAGTTAAATTTTGAAAAACAATTAATTGCTTCATATGTGTTACGAGAGTAGGCCAAAATATGTGGGTAACTTTTGTAACGCAGAGGAAGCAATTAATATTTAGTTAATTGACAAAAAATTGTAAAATTGGAGATAAATACGTACGTAGGTAAATATATTTTTGAAAGTAATAGTGATGTAATACCGATGTTTCTTGTGGTAGCTTCAGTTACCACTTTTAGTAGAAGTGATTAAGATAAATAAAATTAAAAAAAAAATACTTTGGAAGATCTTTAATCAATACATTGTAATGACTCAAAACAAATTACAACACATATGATTATAAAGTAGGTACAATATATTAACAACCATTGTCTATCTCTACCCTCCCACAAATAAGTAGCTATGTCTAAGTATATCTTATTTCAATTCAGTTTGGCTTGGCCTATGTTCTCTACTAATAAATATTTACACGCTAGACCATTTCCTATGAGTAACAAATTCTACCCTAGTTCTATAGAGTACTGATATTGAAGATTCTTAAGTAATGTATTTGTCTTACCACGTATGTTTGATGCTTGACTAGAAAATGGACAATCGTTCTCGCTTAAACAAGAGTCCTGAGTAAGAAAAGAAAGAATTAATATTATAGCTGTTATTTAACTATTTTTATTCGCACTATCAATTCAAGTACTGAAATTACGTATTGTATTGTAAGCCAACCAATATTATCGCAAATTTAAAATATCATCACTAAAAATCTACCATTTCTTAGTCAAACATCTCAAGTTTTAATATATAAGAAATACGAATAACATCTAGAAATAGATAGAAAGCTTCGGATAGATTAAAAAGACACTAGCTAGCTTTAACATTACATTTTTGGTCTTGCAAAGTGTAAAAGTCGAAAATGGATAATGTGTGATTTTGATTTTCAAAACTACGTGAGAATCAGGCAATGTCTATTCAAAACACCGGATTACGTGTGTACTGATATATCGACAGTTTCGGACCCTTTTCAACTTCATGAGTACGGGTCATGAAGTTGCGTAGGTCACATTAAGTAATCCGTTGTTTTGTATTAACTGTAACAATATTTAATGAGACGTAGTTATATGTTAGAGTGAGATAAGGAGATGACGGTATCCCTCACTCAAACCTATCTGAGACTGATAACACTGAAAGGCGGTAAAATTGATATAAGTTTAAAAACTCGAGGTATCGCATATACTATCTAGAAATACGATTAACAAAACATCCCAAAGTTTTTTGGTCATGCTTAGGTCCGTATTTTAAGTCTTAATTTTTGAAATATACCGCTGTTAAAAGTAATTAGAATAGCAAGACGCTTTTTAGTCAAGAATACTTGATAAATTGTCTTTATTTGTAGGCAGGCAATGCTAAGTACGATATTAGGTTATAAGTAATTAGATACGTTTTATGGACGTCACGTACCACTTTGTTAGTATTGTACTAAATAATAAAGTCTGGGCGATACTTGTTTGGATAAAAATATCACATGAACTTTTACATTCAACAAGTCGTCGCAGTTCCAAAATTCAATGAATATTTTTACCTTAAAAGCGCGTTTGAAGTTTTGACAAGGCATCAAACAACTTGCAAAACTTAACTTTTCCAAAACAAGACAAATAGATACAAGCTCAAAATGTAATAAATACTATATAATATGTCTTAATAATTATCACCGTTATCTGCTAGTCCTCTAACAACTCGATTTCGCTAATGTCTACACATCACATTGACTATAAATATCTAATTACCCGATTTTGTTTATTATTCTAATTTAACCTAAATAAATGGAAGTTGGTATAATTATGTAACTTAATTATAATTTGACGTGAACTGAGATCAACAATAATTTATTTATCAAACATGAACAAGAATAATTAAATAAACAATAGAGCTCCCGAACAACATCCTGGTATGTATGCACAGGGACTCTGTTACATTATTGTTACCTACGAAAGACGTAAAATGGAATGTGACATGATTACCACAGAAATTACTGTGCCTCATGAAAAACCAAATGTGTTATTTCCATCCGTTTTTACAAGGATCGATTGAGATTCATAAAAAATTGAAATGTAATTTTGATCACTTTTGACTTTAAATTGAAAACAGGTTTTTGAAATTTTCTTTGTCGTAGTTACTGTACCATTTGACCATGACGTCTTAATGCGATTCCATTCCGACTCAGTTCAGGTTTTAGCAGTCATTTTTAGTATAGATCTGACAGCGAGTGAACGTAAACTGAATTGGAATTAAATCGCATTAAGACGTCATGGTTAGCGCCCTGGTTTTGTTAAGTTACAGAGGTGGTGAAGTTTTATAAAAGATACCTATCCAAATATTTGGATCAAGCGTGGTGAATTTGATGATGTACTATTGTTTGACTTCTGTACCTTTCTCTTTGCACCGTTAAATGAAAACAATTTGTACCATTAGGCGTATATATAGATATGTATGTATATATTGTATATGCGTGCGCCGCGTACTCAGTGGGGGCCTTACCATAACGTCTTAATGCGATTCAATTTTACGTTTTAGCTGTCATTTTTGACACTTCTAGTATGAATCTAAGCGAGCGTCCAACTTTGGTTCAGAATTGAATCGCATTGAGGCGTAATGGTAGAGGCCTCTGATATGGTACAGGACGTATACTTGGTTGTACTGTGATTCAGTCGACTTTTGTAAACGTATAAAGCTAGCATGCATGATGACTCGTACTTTCATCCAGCTTTTTTTTAATACGCAATTTACGCGATGGTCAACTTTTTAATTTTATGTATAAAACACGCAGCGTTGTCCTAAAATTAATAATAAGAATACTGGCAACTAAGTGTTGCTACGAAAATGAGGTCTATGAAAGAACCGCACGCAGGAGTTAGGGGTTACCTCCACGTGTGGTCAAGAGCTGCGGTTCGTTTTTGGATCCGTCCGAGGGAAGAGCAGTGCTTGGTCCGCACCCCGGGCATCGGCTAATAATTTCCTGGCAGTTTCTGAGGGATTCACTGACCGTTGGCTAAGAGCCCGACAGGGGGAGGGTCTTTGACCATTACCGTACAACGTTGCCGACTTTTTGTTACAGGATTGTGAATTATATTTTTGTTACTTTGACATTGGCACATAAGAAGAACCGCACGCGATAATAAATAACTAAAAATAAAATTTGTATTATATTTGCTTAATTTGACACGAGTTAGCAGTTAATATTTTATCTAGAAGTTACTATAATTGCTTTTAAATCAATCGATCAGGATGGACTGTGTCCAAAACACTCGTTGAGGCTAACGACATGACGTTCCGACTATTTACTGAAGCCGTGAATGTAACTTCATTTGACAAGCTAAAACGTTGGTATTGAAATATACTAAGTACCTACTATGGCACTTTCGAATCAAAAAAGTTTTCTTCGATGTGTTTCGAATAAAGTGGTCAATTAATGACATTTAGTTTCCATGTTTAACCGTGAGAAAAACAAACTATTTTTTTTTGTTTTTCTTATCACAATAGGCTATCAATTTCACAAACGCTGTCTACTGTAGACAATTTATTGTTGGTAAATATTTGTTAAATTACTTTAAAAAAGAATGTAGCTCTAGTTTTACTAGTCGATAAGCACACGCCTTTTTAACTATATGTATTTAGATCACGTGTATTGAAGGAGACATTTTTTTTGGATATTTTTTTAGACGCGAACTGTGTTGATATTTTTCCGATATCAAACGATCGTATCTTAATCCATCATGCCATGGAAACAAACAGTCACGGTCAATACACTCAAACTGGAATTAGCTTCATAAATTGATATTAGCCAAGTCAATGAAAATCGCCGGCCGCACCGCGTAATGACTTGTTTCATTTTCAAAACTCCGTTCGACCTCCTTCGGTCAAAGTAGCGTAAGTAAATTACGACACGGTTACATAAATGAGATGATATATGCTTTTTTTTTCTGAAAAGGCGGTTACTAGTTACGCATGCGCGGCGCGATAGTTTATTTGCGTGTCAGAGGTTACGTGCCGTTCTGTTGCGTACATGGGGTTGTACCTAACTTGGGCTGCCGAATCATGTGCACTTGACATCTTTTTTTTTTTTTTTTTTTTTATAAAATCTCTTTCGAATGCAGCCAATTAAAGTTGTCTAACGAGTCTATTCGTTGTGTCTTTTGTTAATGTGCATGCCACCTCGACTGGCATCTTAATTCAAAAGGACGCATGTCCAAAAAAACAGTCATAATAAACCTATCATATTTTCTCAGAATCTATGAAACAGATATGCGTCCTTTTCAATTAGAGCGGCAGTATAATATATTAATGCCTAATCTGTCCAAAAATGAAAAAAAAACTTAATCTCTTTTTCTCGCCATGCGTTCTTTTTAATTAGGATGGCAGAGTAGCTTCTAAAATTACTGAGATACTTTATCTGATTAGCATCACAATCGCAAGCAAATTGGCCGCTTAATACAACTGAGTCATCTTCGGTTTTTTTCTCGGCTATCCTATCAAGTTCTTCTATCTTAATAATGCTCTCTCCATTTCCGTTGACTTTGACAGTAGAAGCTTCTAGCTGAGTTTCGGAATCCCATACTAAGGTAAGGCAATGCAAAGATTACGTAAGAAAAACTGAGACAGTACGATTACTATCAAAAGGGATCTCTAGTCCGACGTTAATCTTAAGCATCGGGTATTGAGCCACTTATTATTTCACAATATAACGCTTCCGTTTAATTATCAGAACTGGATTATATTTTAGGTCAGCTGCAACTGCACCTTTTAAAATTTCGTCATAAGTTGTGATAGAAGTTTTGCAATTCGTTGCATTTGCATCTCATGCGTGTATTACTGGATCGACATCGATGTTCAGACCAATTTGCTTATCTGGAACGGGGGACTTGTAATTCGTGTCCCTCGTTTAACTTGTATGCAGTACAGGAGTTATCAGGGCGTGGATTGCTGGGTCACCCATTCTAATTAGTACGTTGATCGCAGGGTGTACCCAGGTGTCGTCTACACCTATACTAGCCGCATGTTGTGGAGTTGCCTTTGCCTAGATAATCAGTTCTTTAGATTTATTAATTAGATTAACATTTATTTGTTGCTATAGCTTCTGCCCGCGACTTCGTCCGCGTAGATTTAAACATAAGAATAGATGTTGATAGTATATTCTGCAATAATTATTTAGGTAGCGACTCTAAGCAGCTACGACCTTGTCATGTTTATCGCTATCCCACGGGAACTATGCAATTTCCCGGGATAAAAGTAGCCTTTGTTCACTCACTCACAAACTTCCGCATTTATGATTTTAGTAGGATTCCTTCCGGCATTGTGTCTTAATGTTTAGTTTTGGTGGGTGTTTTCTATTTTTACGCGAAATTAAACTTTTATCCAAATATCACTAAAACGAACGAGTAATATTATAAAGTTATTTAAACAAATGGTAACACCTAATCATACTGGAGCTGTCGCAGTCTTATACGTAATTATCGAAAACTACACGTCTCAACTATTTCGACTAGATTGGCATCCGTACGATAAATTTAACGATATGACTAGAGTTGAGTAGGCCTCGTTTACACCTTAATTGGGTAACTAGCAAGAAGAAATACTTAACTCACTCGAAAATATCAGTGATTCAAACTTAAAATTAACGAGGTCTATCCTCTGTACCATCAACTGCATAGAACTGATACATAAAACGATGAAGTAACAACTCTTAGTTGAAAAGATTAACGTAAAATTGTACTTATGTGTAACATAGATTTCACAAACAAGTTCACAGAAGAATCGGTTGCTAAAAATAATATGGTAATAACAAATGAGCATCTTAAGTTTGTAAAAGCTTTTTGCTGCTAGGTTTTTGGATAAAAAAAAACAGTAAAAACTCTTTTCTTTTTTCTTTTTTTTTCTCTTTTGGATCAGTAAAAACTATACATATTAAGACGACACAAGTGATGTCGCATCGAAGCTGAAACATTAAACTTAATCATAACTTACATCTGGAATGAAAAGTAGTCTACAATAAAACAATCCAATCCCCTTATTCTAAAAAGTTTTTTAAACTTATGTTAACTAATACTCCGTTGACATTTTCCCTTTTCATCAACATCGTCAACTAACTTTGTAACATTTGTGAATAAGAAGATTCACTGGATAATTGTTTTATAAAACAAAGAAAACGTATACCTAGACCTAGCAGCAGTCAGCTGTCTAACTCGGAGATAGTTCTGTAAAACTACACATCTAAATATGCCGGTTTTGAGCTCCACAGAGACAAGTTCCATGATCGTAGCTTCACTAGACTTTATTGAAAGTGTGGCTACTTTAAAACCATCATCAGCAGTTTCAGCTCTAGTTTGGTGTTGATGACGCATCGACAATTCATCTGGCACCTATTACGATGTAACTTTATAAGAAATGTAGTTTTATAAATAAACTAAAAATTCCCCGGATTCGAACTCGCGCTTCATGGCTAGGCTATACGCGCCAAGCGTACTCCCAATGGGGACTATCGTTTCTTTGCTCGCCAGTTGGCGCCACTGTTGACTAAGGTTCAGAGGTATAGCTAGAAAAAACAGCTGTTACCTCGCCAAACAAGCATACTTTTGGCAAAAAATAAGTTTGTAAAAAGTAAACAAACAAACCGCTGAATTAGCTGCTCTTTGAGGCCGCTTATTTTTGCGGCTCTTTTTCTTAATTCCGCTTTCAAAGCATTCACATTCATCGCCAAATAATCCATATTTGCGATAATTTTACAAAGGAGATTGATACTTTTCAACAGGTAAATGAAAGAAATTATAACTTATGTCACGAAGCCCGCCAAAATCAATGAAAAGGACCTCACGCGACACAAGCGCCTCTAGTGGCAAATTCACACGCGATAGCCCCCATTAGACCACCGGGACTCCCGACCAAACCTCCGAAGAACTTTAACGCTTGCATACGCCAATTAGTGACGAGTGGTGCCATCTATCGCAACTTATTCACAAGTCACGATTGCGATGTGTCTAATATTGAAATTAATAAACCTGAATTAAGGATGACACTACTTAATAGCAGGTTAAAAGTTAAGTCGGGGTTATTATTGACTATCTGGCGCGCGACATAGATTGCCCGTATTTTTTCTTACTGTTCGTTCTAGAAAGAGATGGCAGTCTATCTCGTGCGCGACGCGACTCTCGTGCGCGACGCGACTCTCGTGCGCGACGCGACTCTCGTGCGCGACGCGACTCTCGTGCTGCTAGCCGGGGGTCTTGTTGTCAAAGTAAAAGTGTAGCTGTCTCATGGAACTTGTCACCGTAGCTCTTACTCTAGTATTAGCTCGTTACAGCTTGACCAGCCCTCCGGAGCCGACCCTGAGTCAGGCATCAGGTCACGCTCGGCCCAGCATGGCGGCGACGTCGCCGGCGGACTGGCTGTGCAGCAGCGCGCTGCGCGCCGGGCGGGGCGGTGCCAGCCGGGGGAGCGCCAGTACCCCGTTCGGGGTCGAGCCGAGGGGGCAGCCGGTCACGAACTCGTGTTTGGAGGCCTCGTTCGGCGTGATGCGCCGCTTCGGGTCCCATCTGGAATGGAGGGTCATCTTTATTCTTAATCCTATAGCGCAGGAGGTCCGTGAGTGTATACTATGGGGGTCGTAGGTCTCATTTTTGGACCATTTGAAAGCAATAAATAAATGCCAAGAAAAATCTCTTAATAGCTACGCGTCGGTTTATTTTTTTACTTAATTTAGTTTTGGAGCAGTGATACGCAAACGAATATCATCAGCCATGGATAGGATGAGGGGCAGCAGTAACAGCCTCCTATGTGTAATATCGGAGGATATGTCGTGTCCGATACTGCATCACTGGACCAAAATACATGTTACCAAAAGCGCCTGGTAACGATTTTTTGTAGAATAGCTTTTAATGTATTTTTATATAATAAGATTAACATTCATAGAATAAACCATGTATAACACAATAATGTATGAGTCATGTAGTTGCTCGAAATAAATAAATATTATTATTATTATTATTTACTAATAAAGGCCCCCCTTCCTTGAAGTGTTAGTTTTCATGGCTGGAAAAGTTTACTAAGAAACACTGATGTAGCGTTAGTGGCGGATAGACGGGGGTAGTCAGGTAGGTCACGACTCATGACCCCCCACTTCAGCAGTCACAGATACGAGATTCACATTCCCGCATTCAAAAAATTGGAGATGGCAACACTGAGACTAGAGCTTGTAGCGATTACGGCGTTCTGTAGTTAAGTGACGAGCCCCTAATCTGAAGGCTGGATCCACGCCTGTGTAGCGTGTTGCCACACAACGTGATTACCACGGGATTCCCTAAATATCCGTCGTATTGTCATCCGCATTTTACCTGTACTAGCAAACATCTCTCATCGCTCTTTCTTCGTCAATTTTGTATATTAGTTCAAAGAAATTCGCCATCGTATCGTATTACTAAAGACAACCTTAAATTCGAAATGTTAATTCAATTAAAACTGAAACCTGATACTTTACCAATAGTAAATCAAATACTTATCAAAATTTGGATGGTTAAAAAATCCCCTGGTACTTAAAAAGGCATGAGAAAAAACTGACCGACTGACACCAAACAAGCTGAAATTTTGCCAATATTTCTTATATAAATGACTTTAGATAAGGAACAAAGACTTTAGCCTTAATAATCGTACAAGATACAGTTCACTCTGCTAGGCTGTGGAATCGGTTACCGACCTCCATCAGGCAGTCTGCCTCCGTGGCGTCGTTTAGGGAGGGCTTAAGGAAGATGTGGCTCACACCATCTCCTCAGATATTGTATGTGTGTACTCTTATTGTATTTTGTATGTATACATGTATTGTGTGTAATGATATTTAGTAGTTTATTTTATGATTTGTTTATTGTATTTAGATATGTACGCTCTATTGTGGCTTCCACTGTCTGGAATTTTAAACTCACACTTGGTCGGTTCCTCGTTTAATGCTCCTCTCATCTACTCAACTAGAGATCCCTTATAGGCATAAGTTCGCCTTTGTGCATATATTAATGTTATTTTTATTTTTTTGTGAATTGTATGTTTCTTTATATTTGTACAATAAAGCATTTACTTACTTACTTAAGATACTATTGCCGAAACTTCGAGTAAACAATACCTTTTAGGACGCCATTCTATCCCATAACGATACAGTACCAATCCGCGAAACTAAGAACAAACCGTCCATTCAAATACTTTCAAACGAGTCCTTATTCGGCTTTGGCCTTGAACCATCATCCAAATGCGAGAGCAAAATGGACTCTTCAAATGTATTTAGTGGCTATTGACAAACGTTCAGACCGCGGTTGCATAGTTGCAACACTGCAGCAACAGAAGCAGACGTATAATGGAGTCCGCTCGATAACACGATCACTGGATTGCAATTTGGAGAAGGGCCATGCTCTCGTAACCGAACGTTTTACTGCTAAGTATCGAATACTTCGTACAATCGTACGTTCCTTATACGAACGAGAGCAAAAGCATTACAAGATAATATTTAATTACGAAATAGAAAAGTTGCATAATTTGAATAAATCTGTTAGATCTCAAAATCTCCGTCAGTTAGATTACTTGCCGAAATTATGTCCTACCAAAATGTTCCAATGTATACGGCAAACGCACGGCCGTATGTTACCAAGCATTCTCAATGACTTACCGTCGTATGTCTACCACGTACGGGATAAAGACGTGATTTATGTATGAACACACACACACACACACACACACACACACACACACACACACACACACACACACACACACACACACACACACACACACACACACGCACGCACACACCACATACACAAACACAAATCACGTCTTTATCCCTTACGGGGTAGACAGAGCCTACTGGTAGGTACATTCTATGTTTTTTGTAATATAAAAGCGACGTCAGAAACAATTTATTTGACTCCTACTAAGTAGGTAAACAAGTAACAGACAGAAGTAATAACTTACAGTTGTGTAAATATGACTAAGTATACCTAGAAATTAAACCGATCATCTCAGACCAAACAAAAAGTAGAGACGAATGTATAATGAGGTTGGTCGGGACTACGTTTTGCCGAGTGTAGCTTAACTGCTTTGGTGGGCTGTTCATACGATGATAAACATACAGCGAGGCGTAGTTAAACACGGTTTCACTTTGTCGTCCACAGGCTCCGTCTTAACTAATAATTTAGTCTGAGTCTAACACAAACTCGACTCGTTTTGTCCAAATTACTTGACACATAAAAAGCAAATTTACTATCTTGTTTAACTTGCTTGTCTATAGTGCTATAAATAAAGATTTAAGGATATAAAAGTAGGTCCGTATTTTGTTGTACCACTCAAGCTACGTTGCGAGCAGGTGTGCAACTAAAAAAAAAACAATGTTTACTCAACCAATTATCGCATCGACAAACAAATGCACAGACAGTCGAACTGTTGACGCAACTCATAAACATTTCAAAATGGTACCTAGAAGAATTATTAAATTATTTTTCTTCAACAGAATTGGCATTGTTCATTTTTTTTAGTAGGTATGCTCAAATTCGAAAACCATTTGGAGAAAACCATCAATTATCCGATTTATCTTGTCCGATTTCAAAAATACTTCACGGTATCAGATATTTTTGTAAAAGTACTTTTGACCTTTGTTTGACCTAACGACCCGGATTCTTGTCAGAATCGGGCATCAAATTTTTCCCACAAAAATGAATAAAAATTAAGAAATGAAAAATGAAATGAAATATTTATTCGCAGTAAATGTTGTACAAAAAAGATGTCATTGATATTCTACGGCTACGGCACTAGCGGCACTAGCTACGTTAACTGTTAGGCTGTCACTGTCACATCTACGTACGTTACATATCTACTTAATCTACAAACATTACAAATAAAAGCAAATTCAAAGTAGGTATAAAACTGTAACACCCCTTATTCATAAACGCTCTGGCTTCTGCTAACTTAGCAATCATTTGTCCTTATCTGTGAAAGGTAAATGTCAAAGTGACAGATAAGGACAAACGATTGCTAAGTTAGCAGAAGCCTACAGCGTTTATGAATAGGGGGGTATGACTTTTTGCTCCTTTAATATTTAATTGGTCTAGTTACCAGGGCACTGCACATGTGTTGAATAGCTTGAAGGTTTTACATGCCCTTGGCTCAGATCAAATAAAAAGTAAAGATAGAGCGCGGTGAATAGCCGAGTGAAGCCGGTTTTATAAACATGTGTGCGTAGGCCGGTGT
Organism: Pandemis corylana; assembly: GCA_949127965.1. Taxonomy (NCBI): domain Eukaryota; kingdom Metazoa; phylum Arthropoda; class Insecta; order Lepidoptera; family Tortricidae; genus Pandemis; species Pandemis corylana. The sequence goes on along the minus strand of OX421852.1, from coordinate 2,519,601 downwards.
TGCCATAATAATTATTAATACCCCGATACTGCAAAAATATATAATAATAATGGGTTTGGAAATCTGAAAAAATACATAAAGTAGTATGTATTTTAGGTTGCGTGTCACTTTCTCACGTTTTAAGCCGTGCTAATAAAGAATAGAATTTAAAATGAAAAAGAAAAGGTTGTATTACAGAGGCTGCATTCACCATTGGGTGAACAATAGGGTAACTAAAATATTATAATGGCAACACTATTGTTGATGTTTTGTCAGAAGCAAAAATTATTTCGATTTTTATTGAAAATATTGGTTTACGAGTTTACTAACGTGTGATAAGTGATTCCATCCTGCTTTTTATTTTTGGACGAATAGTTTTTACACCCTTTCACTACGCAATTTGGCATTATTACTGATATTAGTCCAATTTAAAATACGTTGTGCTCCACGGGAAAGTGTAGCTCAAATAATAAGGTTTTGGTATAGTTTGGTTGCAAGTGTGTGCGTGTCACTGTGTAAGCACACGGATTGGTGCAGTTTGACCGGCTTCACTTCGTTGTTTGCAGCGCTCTATCTTTACTTTTTATTTGATCTGAGGCCCTTGGTGACAGGTGGTTTTTAAGCCTATAGACACGACCATAGAATAGAGGTATTTTTTAAATTAATAGTAACAATATCCTCGAAAAAAGACATCCGAGACATGCCTATATTTAGCATGATTGTAGGCGTATAGGTGGAAAGGGGAATCAAAAAGTTTCTGTCAGAAATTTCAGCTTTTTTTCTGACTGTACTTGCATTGTCATCCGTCTTATATATGTGTGTACCAAATTTCAATTCTATCGGACCAACCGTCGAAGAGTGGTCACCAGAAGCTCACTACCAGATTATTGTATTGTCATCCGACTTTCATAAATATGCAAAATTTCAGCGCAGTCGGATGAAGGTATCTGCTTCAAAATTGATTCGCAAGATTCCACCCGGACAAACATACATACATACGTTGCAAGTTAAATAATAGCTTGTAAAATAGTGATGGGTATGGTAGCCGCATCGGCTATTACATGATTCACTCGTCATTATTCTCTCGATGGGTTTTTGTCATCTGTGTGGGAAGAGAAGCAACTGATACATTACAAACCAGCTTAAGTTGTTCCACCCATTTAATACTTTTTTCACACCTCTCATTCAGAAAAGTAAACTTTACTCCCTGTCGAGAAGGATCAAAGTGCAACTTTTCTGTTCAAGCCTTTTTAGAAAATCCTTTATAAATATTTTTTTGCAAATGCAATTTTATGAAGTTGATAATTGTAAAACCACGCCATTTTCTATGCTCTTAAATTATATTTAGAATTCTTTTTTCAAGTTTTTTAATGTTTGGCGTGAAAAATTGCATAAGCCACTCGGGAGCATTATTTTCATCTTAGGCGTTAACACTTGAATCCCTCATTACGCTCAGGATTCTATTTTAGAATCTTTCGCTCCATTCTGGATTCAATGTAGCGCCCTCGCCGTAAATACATCATTTTGCTCCCTTGTGACACAAATAACTAATGAATCCCGATTGCACTCCCCGATGACGGGCCACCGGCCGTGTCTACAGATTCATATCGCATCACAGCCACCGGGCATTCACCGGTACACGATTTGGTCCAAGGCGAAACACTGTCACTTTCGACCCCTACGTTCGATATTTGATACATAAGCCTCTTATATCCACTATTTACTAACATGCCAGCAGGCAAGCATTTAAAGCGTGATGATATTATACATTAATAATACATTACTACATAGTATAAAATAAAGTCGCTTTTTCTGTCCTCATGTCCCGATGTTTTTTTTTTTTTTTTTTTTTTTTTTTTATATGAATAGGAAGGCAAACGAGCAAGTGGGTCACCTGATGGTAAGTGATCACCACTGTCCATAGACACCCGCAACCCCGGAGGGATTGCAGATGCGTTGCCAACCTAGAGGACTAAGATGCAATGCCTGCGATGTATGCTTAATATCTTCAAAACTACACAACGGATTTTCATGCGGTTTTTTTTAATAGATAGTGATTCAAGAGGAAGGTTTATATGTATAATACATGCATAATATACCATGCGAAGCCGGGGCGGGTCGCTAGTCATTTATAATTATAATAATTTTTTCCATGCTGCGGTCTGGGAGTAAAGAAAAAAAAAATTGAATGTATATTATACTAGTTGCTTCTCTTCCCGCGCACATGGTAAAAACCCATTGAGGGAATGGGCGAAAAACTCAGGAATCATAATTATAGGCGATGCGGCTAGGCTAGCAACCCATCACTATTTTGATTCCCCTTTCCAACTATACGCCTGCGGGCTGTGGGTCTTGCTAAACGTGGCCGTTAGGTCTTGCTACCTTAGGCTCTGTCTACGTATAAAGACGTAATTTATGTATGTATGTATTTTTTAGTCGAAATAGCCTCTTTTGCGGGTGGTAGGGCCTTGTGCAAGGTCCGTCCGGATCGATACCACCATCTTACTCGCTAATCCTGCCGCTAAGTAGCAGTGCTTGCACTGCTGTGTTCCGGTGCGGAGAGTAAGACAGCCGGGGAAATTACGGGCACAAGAGGCATTTCATCTTAATCCTCTAGGTTGGCAACGCATCTGCAATCCCTCCGGGGTTGCGGGTGTCTATGGGCAGCGGTGATCACTTACCATCAGGTGACCCACTTGCTCGTTTGCCTTCCTATTCACATAAAAAAAAAAAAAAAAGAATCTTCGGTTAAAATTTGTCGCATAACTCGTTCCCACGGTGTACATTATAAACAAACATTAAAAAATAACTACATAATCTAAAATAGTGCAGCACTTTGAGAGTTTTGCGTTTAGAAACGTTTGTCCATCTGTACGCTCACAATCTTGCTAAACTTGGCCTGTAGGTCTTGTCACCTTAGGCCCTGTCTACCCCGTAAGGGGTAAAGACGTGATTTGTGTTTTGTGTCACTCATTTTTATTTATATAGATGTTTAGGTAAATCTGAATTACATCGAATTATGAAACGTTCTTAATATCCATCATTTTCACTCATATATTATAACTTCTGAGGCTAAGTCGCGAAATTTTCATAGCATTTATGGACACAGCCCTTAATCAACTTTAAAAAAAATCAGGAGCTGCATCACACGGTTATAAAATTTGCCAATACGAAAGGGATTATACTAAGAAATCTGTGTTAAATCTATTCACTAGTGGAAGTCTCCATATTCCTATTTAGTAATATTTAAACCAACATTTTGTTCGTACACTGCTTCATATATTTTTCAACCAAAATCAATCTGACAACCCAAGACAATAACAACTTCGTAACCTAGGGTACAAAAAACATAGACAATAACTTAAAAGTAGAAACCTCATCATCCCCCCTCAATTCTGATTCGCCACAGAAAAAGAATTGTTCTAAAATATAAAACAATAAAAAACTAACACACATTAAACATTGAAAAGAAAGAATATTATTTCATTAAACAAACCCCATCCCCCCTCAAGTTCAAGAAACATATTTACTTATTTTATTTATGGATAAATTATAATTATAACTCACTAGCTTCTGCCTCACTTTGTCTGCGTAGAATTATACATAAAAACCTTCCTCTTGAATCACTCTATCTATTAAAAAAAAACGCATCAAAATCCGTTGTGCAGTTTTGAAGATATAAGCATAGGTACATATAGGGACAGAGAAAGCGACTTTATTTTATACTATGTAGTGATTATTGTAACTTTACAGGCACATAACAAACAAGCTATTCAATTAAAGCCTAGTTTTTGGACAAAATAGTTGTGTTTAATTTTTCCTAAAGCCTTTGTAAAAATATCTGCTCTATTTTCGTTCGTGCTGACATATTCCACAATTATATCACGTTTATGGATTAAATCCTTGATAAAATGATATTTTATATCGATGTGTTTTGATCTTTTACTATTTTCATTTGATTCCATCAACTTAATAGCACTTTGATTGTCAACACGTAACATTGAACTTGAAGGAGTATTAAAGTCTTTCAACAAACCCTTTAAAGAAATTAATTCAGTGCACGCTACAGCTGCAGCTACATATTCAGCTTCGGCTGTTGATAAGGCGACAACGTTTTGTTTCTTACAGAACCAGGCCAACAAATTATTTCCAAAGAAAACAGCAGAACCACTCACGCTTTTTCTATCTTTTTTGTCGCCTGCCCAGTCAGCATCGGTATATGCAACTAGGTTACACCTACTACCCCGTTTATATACGAGAGATTTTGACTTGGTTTCTTTTAGATACCGCAAAACACGCTTAGCTGCTTTCCACAGGGATAAAGTGGGCTCATCCAAAAATCTACTTAAGAAAGATACTGTGAAGCAAATATCAGGTCTACTTGAAGTAGCTAGGTATAGAAGACTACCTATAAGCTCACGATATGGTATATCGAAGGTAATGGGTTCATTGTCATTTGTTGTGAAATTTACTTCCATCGGTGTCTCTGCTCCTTTGCAATCTGTCATATTAAATTTATCAAGCAATCTATCTATTGCAGATTCTTGAGAAATTGAAATTGATTCTGGCGTTCTAACAATATCCAATCCCAAGTAAGCACTCACCTCTCCGAGGTCCTTGACGTTAAATTCAGTTTTTAGAAAATCATGTGACTTATTTAAGTTTATTTTACTTTTCGACGCTAGAATTATATCATCGACATAAACTAATAAAAATACATCTTCGAAAACATATAAACAAAAGTCATGTTTCGACTGTCTAAAACCTTTTTGAATTAAAAAAGAATGAAGTCTTTCGTTCCAACATTTGGGTGCTTGTTTTAGCCCATAGAGCGACCTTTTTAGTTTCAAAACAACACCCTTTTCCGCTTTTACTCCTAAAGGCGGTTTTATATAAACGTCTTCCTTTAAAAAACCATTTAAAAAGGCTGTTGGAACATCTAATTGTTTCATATACATATCATTTTGTAACGCTTGGCTCAGCATCATACGAATTGTAGGCATACGAGCTACCGGTGAGTACACATTAAAAAATGTTTCTTCTTGAAATCCTTTCGCCACTAATCTGGCCTTTTTTGTACCATCCTTTTTAGTGGTAAATACCCATTTGGTGTCTATAGCCTTTTTATCTTTAGGCAATTTTGATTCTTCCCAGGTTTCCAAACATTTAAGGGAGTTTAATTCTTTATCTATGGCATCTTGCCAATCTTGGCCTTTTTCTACCGCTTCTTTGTAAGAACTTGGATCACCCGTACACAAACAGTAGGCCACATATGTTTCAAAATCTTCTAATCTTTTTGGCGGCTTAATAATTCTACCACTTCTTGTTTTTATCAAATGTTCATTTGTAGCGTCGTTTCTCTCATTTAAAGTTTCTTCAGTACAATCTTCAAATATTTCTTCTGGTTCCGTATTTTCTTCATCAATATTCGTATTATCAATGATAACCTCTTCTCCATCTCCATTATCTTGTTCAGGTTCAGTGATCCGATTATTAATTTCTGAATTCATTTCTGACATACTTACTCTTTGCCACTCTTGTTCGTTATCAGTTTGTATACTTTCGTTGTATATAATGTTGTTTTCATCGAACCTCACGTCTCGTGATACAAATATTTTATTGTTTTTAGGATCCCATAGATTGTACCCAGTTCTGCTATAGCCCACCATCCTACACTCACGTGCTCTTTCTGAAAGTTTATCAGGTTTAGGTAAAATGTAAGCCCACGCCTTTGCACCAAATGCACGTAATTTGTTTAAGTCTCTTGTTCCATGTAAAATTTCACAAGGAGTTTTGTAGTCAATAGCCATAGATGTACAACGGTTTAGCTGATAAGCTGCACATTTTATAGCTTCACCCCACAAATTTTTCGGCAGCTGAGTTTCAATGAGCATAGTTCTTGCTTTGTTGTATAAACTTCTATTCATTCGTTCGGCCACACCATTGCTAGCTGGTGAATATGGTAAACTATATTCTAAAGCTATACCTTTCAGGTTACAAAATTGACGTAGATTATTGCAGGTGTATTCGCCTCCATTATCACATCTAATCCTTTTAACCGTTGTCTCAAGTTCGTTTTCGTATCGACGGATATAGTTAGTAATGTTCTCGACGGCTTCAGATTTTCTTTTTAACAAGAAAACTACACAAAAATGGGAAAAATCATCTATAATCGTTTGAAAATAAATTTCACCCTGTATAGTTGGAATGCTGGATGGGCCCGCTATATCACTATGTAACAGTTCTAAGACCTGACGTGACCTAGGTCGCTGCAGTGGTTTGAACGGTAACCGTGTTGCCTTACCTTTCATGCAGGCATTACATACATTGTCGTTAAGTGGTAGCTGTAGCCTTTGTAAAGTTTTAGAGCTGGTATGTCCTAAGCGTCTATGCCATAACATGCCATCCGCCGAATACATAGCCGCGACTCTATCCTCTGCTATAATTTCACCCTGTAAAATATAAAGTTTTCCATTATTGTATGCCCATATATTAGATCCATTATAAAATGTTATTTTTGCATATTTATTTACAAATATGATTTCGTTTGGTTTTTCCAGTAATTTACGTACAGACAGAAGATTATAGGCTAAATTTGCTACTATAAGTCCTTCCACTGTAAATTTAACGTTACCACATTTTATCTGTAATCTGCCGCTTTGATATGCAAATAACTTTTCACCATTAGCCGTGTTAATTTTTATGGGATGTTCTAAGTTTTTAATATTGGTCATACATTGTGTATAAATATCAGATATAAAATTTTGAGATGCACCTGAATCTACTACAAAGCAAACTGATTGATCAAAAATTGCCTTACAAGTTAAATTAAATTCTCCATCAATCATACATCCCACTTCTTCTGCGGTTTCTTCATGGACTATTATTGCATCATCCCTCGATGTATATGCTCTATTCGCACCTCGAATGTGTCTCTGCACTCTGCCTCGACTCCGTCTATATGGCTCACCACCTCGGGTAGAAGCTCCCCGATGGGAAGTAAAATACTGTCTGTTTTGAACATTTTTGTGACAATATCTTGCAGTGTGTCCTTTTTCATTGCAGTTCCAGCACTCTATATTAAACGCACTATCCTGGTTTGGTGCGATTATGTCATCCAGTCTAATTTCTGCATCAAGTAGTGTCCTTTTTGTCTTTTCTAAAGTCAGTTCTTCATTCATTGCTTCTAAAGCTGTCGTAACATTGTTGTATTTACCGGGTAAGGCGAGTAGCAAATGTACCACTTTATCGGATTCATCCATTTTTGACATTACTTCAATGTCGCTTATTAGTTTGTCAAATTTCAAAAAGAAATCTTGCAATTTTTCATTATTTTCACACTTCAACTCGATTAGCCTCTTTTTCAAATTATATTTGTTCATAATACTTCTTCGTGTAAATATATTTTCTAGAGAATTCATCATATCTTTAGCACTTTTGCACGCTTTCACAATTTCCAAAAATTTATCTCCTATGCATTGTACTATCAGCGATCTCGCTTGTCCATCCTTAATTTTATCTTCCTCCTTAACAACAGCACAAACCAATATATCACCAAGGCCTTTCTCTTCCAGTAACAACTCCACTCTAAATTTCCAATTGTGAAAATTGTTTCCGTCTTCTAACCGACAAACTATATTTTGTATCTTCGATTGAGCCATATTTTGCTCTTGTAGGCCTTTTGCTCCAATAACAGTATAATTATAGTGCTTTAATAAAAATATATGAATTATGAAATTGTCAAAATTATACCGTTCGTAAATTTAGTATATCTTTATCCGAATCACTGAAAATGAGGAATATGGGGCAGCCCCATAACCTGTTAAATCTATTCACTAGTGGAAGTCTCCATATTCCTATTTAGTAATATTTAAACCAACATTTTGTTCGTACACTGCTTCATATATTTTTCAACCAAAATCAATCTGACAACCCAAGACAATAACAACTTCGTAACCTAGGGTACAAAAAACATAGACAATAACTTAAAAGTAGAAACCTCATCAATCTGCAGCGAAGCGATATTTTCACACAACAGTTTAAACAGTGATAAATGGTGATAATATTTGAAAGTGCCATTTTTCGGACTTTCAGAGATTATTTATATTACCACTACTGCAAAGTGTCAATACATTCTATTAATAAAAAAAAGATATGTAATGGCAAAAGGAAAGTGAGTACAAACTTTATTTAACGATTTAGACACTCAAGACATAAGGTACCTAGACATTATACAGATTGTGACCTGACCACGCAAGCTTTCAAGTCTTATACACATACATACACACATACATAAATCACGTTATTATACCTGACAGAGGCTAAGGTGACAAGACCTAAAGGCCACGTTTAGCATGATTGTGGACGTATAGGTGGAAAGGAGAATAAAAATAGTGATGGGTAGCTAACCACATAGACAATAACATCATTATTATTATTTATTATTATTAGACGACCGGATAGCCTAGTGGTTAGTGACCCTGACTATGAAGCTAGAGGTCCCGGGTTCGAATTCCGGTAGGGGCAGACAGTTGTATGATGAATACGAATGTTTGTGCCCGAGTCATGGTTGTTGTATGTATTTGTAGGGTTCGAATAGCGCTGTGTAAGCATCCCCGCCCGCACTGCGGGAAGTGGCCGCTCGCTATTCCGCGCCTTGCCAGTCGTCTCCTCACTGTGTGACCCGTAACACATTAAATGTACTATTACGTATATTCTGACTTTCTCATTTCTCACCCTAAGGGATAATCCCCACAGTGGTGACACCCGACGTGAGTACAAACTGAAGTGAAACTAAAAGTGTCCATAGTGTATCAGCAGTAACTTTCGGCTTGAGGAGACGACTCCCCGCGCAAAGAAATATATTAGCGTCGGGCAAGCATCGTAATGAAAGCCACACCACCACCAAAGATGACAGCAGACCCATCAGGATCCGGAGCAGCAGTCACCACGCTGGAACTTTCAACGATATCGCTGACGGCAAGAATTCCTGAATTTTGGCAGGACCAGCCGCGCCTATGGTTTCTACAAGTAGAAGCTATCCTCGCACAACAGAAAGCGGGAGATCAGGCGAATTACAACATCATCGTAGCGAAACTCGGTAAGAACGTGATACAACAAATAGCGGATATCCTTGAGAATCCGCCCGCGACTGATAAATACCAGGCCTTGAAAACAAGGTTATTGAACATCTATGAAGAGTCAGAAACAAAGCGTCTACAGAAGTTGATTTCTGACATGGAGCTAGGAGATCAGCGCCCATCACAGCTACTTCGGCGCATGCGTGACCTTTCACGACAAAAGATCCTGGAAGAAACTTTGAAGATCCTGTGGCAAGGACACTTACCTGCATCAGTGAGAGCGGTATTGGCAGCCGCAGACGGAAAGGATCTGGACAGTCTAGCCTGCATCGCCGACAAGATCATGGAAACATTCAAGCCGAGCGAGGTCGCTGCAGTCAGCCAGAGCACCGGACGACAGCCCCCAGAGCAGGATACCATCATCGCCTATCATAACATCATGATTCATCCAGATGACATAGAAAAGACAGCAATCACCACCCCATTTGGCTTGTACGAATTTCCACGTATGACCTTCGGTCTACGTAACGCCGCTCAAACCTTTCAGAGATTTATGAATAACACTGTCTTGAGCGGTCTTGATTTTGTCTATTGCTATTGTGATGACATACTTGTTGCTTCTCTCTCAGAGGAAGAGCATGAAGGTCATCTCGAGTTACTGTTCAAGAGGTTAAATGAATTCGGCATTACAATAAACTTAGAAAAATGCACGTTTAAACAAAATAAATTAGAATTTCTAGGATATGAAGTTTCGATTGAAGGATTCAGACCCCTAAATAGCAAGGTCCAAGCCATCATAAATTATCCTAAGCCGCAAACAGTTAATGATTTGCGAACATTTTTAGGCATGATAAATTTTTATAGACCTCACATGCCGCAAGCGGTCAAATACCAGGAATTGTTATTCAAGTACGTTCACAAAGCCAAACGCAACGACAAAACACCTATACAGTGGACAAATGAGGCTGACGATGCATTCCAGCAATGTAAGCTTAGCTTACAGAACGCGGTTACATTGTCATACCCATTGCCTAGCGTACCTATTTCACTGTGCGCTGACGCAAGCAGTACAAGCGTGGGAGCGGTACTACAACAGTTAGTCGACGGTAACTGGAAGCCATTAGCTTATTTTTCTAGAAGGCTCACCGCCGCTCAAATGAAATATAGTACGTATGACCGGGAATTACTCGCAATATACTTAGCGGTACAACAGTTTCGATACTTGCATGAGGGGCGAGAATTAATTATATTCACAGACCACAAGCCATTGGTATTTGCATTCAGTAAACTCACGCGAGACAATAAAAAGGAAATACCCAGACGCACAAGACAGTTACTATACATAAGTGAGTTCACAACTGACATTCGCCACATTCAAGGGAAAGACAATGTAGTTGCGGACGCGTTATCCAGGATAGAAACTGTCAACGGCAATTTCATATTAAATTACTCAGAAATAGCTAAAGAACAAGAAGGAGATGACGAGTTACAAGAGTTATTAAAAGGTACTCACGATAAATTGCAGTTCAAGAAAGTAACCTTGCCGTACTGTAACTATAGTGTTTACTGTGAAATGTCGACAGGTAACGCGAAACCATACATTCCAATGAAGTTCCGCCGCGATGTTTTCCATTTAGTTCACGACTTAAGCCACCCTGGAATAAAAATGACTCGCAAAATGGTTTCAGACAGGTTTTTCTGGATAAACATGAACAAAGATGTAGGTCTTTGGGCCAAAACCTGCGTTCAATGCCAGAAAGCAAAAATAACAGGGATAATCCCCACAGTATTTAAGTATATATTTATCTACATTATATAAGTATGTTTATCCGTTGCCTGGTACCCATAGCACAAGCTTTGCTTAGTTTGGGGCTGGGTCAATTGGTGTAATTTGTCCCAAGATTTTTATTTATTTATTCCTAAGATTTTCGTTCATTAAAATATGAAAATAAACAATAGGCTACTGTTAAAAGTAGTTATTTTCTACTGTTGTTGATAAACGCAATGAAAACTAGCATTTCTTACGAATACAATGACTGTAAATACTATCCTAAAACGGTGTGAGTAGGGACAAAATTGAAGCAAAAAAATATTCATATGTGGCAAGTTAGTCACCCCGGTTAACGGTCTAATTGTAATTTAAAAGTTCAGGGGCATCATACATAATGTAAATTAATTTTAAACTAAACATACTCTATTTATGTACATTAGTTACATAATTTAATAACTGTACATTAATCTGAACGAGTACTCGGTACTGTCTACAATTACCGTAGTGTATCATTATGCATCATTCATAGCTAATTTGGCTGAGTTTGAACACAAATGTTAGTTAGAGGCCGTTTATTTGTGTACACGTATCATTTAGAGGGAACAAGCTTTGCATATTCATTATAATCGCCGGCTCTGTATGCTAAATGAGCATTTGCACGCATACATATTTATATGATCTCAATTCTGATGTAAAACATCTTTGTTTCCGGTAAAGGTGCGTGTAACGATGAAGTAAGGGATTTAATGAAATTTAAAGAAAGAAAGAAGACATTTATTCCTTTTGGCAAGACAGACAAATATAAGAGAATATACATACACAGTTTTATAGAAAAAAAAAGAAAAAAAACCACACATGAAAAATAGATCATCAGCGTTGTGTGTGTCTTCGCAAAAAAACGGTCGCTGGCTCAGCATTACGCTGAGGTGTTAGATCTGCAGCACTGATCTTCAGCCAGAACCGTCTATGACTCACGAAACGATACACAGATAAAATATACTACATAATCCATAAACTTTTACGTAAATAAAGCAATACATAGATAGAACCCTACTTATGTGTAACTAAAGAAATTCATAACTTAATTAAATAGTTTACAATAAACAAAAAATAAAAAAGGAGGGAAAACTAAATTGTTCAAAAACAACAATCAAACATCACTATTTTGATTTCTCTTTCCACCTATACGCCCTTAATCATGCTAAACGTGGCCTTAAGGTTTTGTTACCTTAGGCTCTGTCTACCCCGTAAGGGATAAAGACGTGCTATATTTATGTACGTATGTATGTAAAAATATCCAACTCCAAAATTTCAAAATACATCGGAGTAAGGTTGTATGTCAAGGGCATAGGTTTAGGAGCGTTCGCAAATAAGTATTTGGTTAATTTGTGTAACTATACATCTGATGCTGACTGTACATACCCTAACTATACGTTACCGAGCTTTTTGACTGACTGTACCCGCATTATCTAAATTACATCGATGACTATAGCATGTTACGTCGTCGCGAGCAATCTTGATTTGACCAACGCTTGAGTGCCATTGAGTCACTCACTTGACTCATCTCACATTCGAGAGGTTGTGGACATTAAAGATAGTGTTCTGATTCACACACATCTACGAAATCTCGATCCGGGATATATCTCAGATAAAAATAACCCAAAATCACATAGCGAAAAATTTTCGTGTTCTGTCTCTATTTTAAGCTATTTTTAGCCAGCTAGGTATAGTTTAGGTATATTTAATTTAAACACGGTACCTATAAAAGTAATTGGCCCTTCTGTACATACCTATAATATTACTTATTACATACTATCTCTAAAAGTTTAAAAGTAAAATACTTTAGCAGGTAGTCGAGTTACTTTGACCGAACATCGCTGTAAATGTTTATCTGTATTCGGTTGTCTATGCTTATTTTGTATTTTTCTCTTTTAAAAAGCAAAGGGGTTTGTGCCCAGGCAACCACATCAAATTATATCATATTATGTTTGTTTTTATTGTCGTATTATATACATGTATATACTGTAAGTGTTTGCATCGCCCGATGACCAGCAAGGCCAGCAAGTGCTGAGTTGGGACCATTTTGTGACAATTTATTTTTCTGTAGCCTTTTATCTGTTTCTTGTTTTTTCTTTCTCTCCTTCTTTTTTAATTGCAGCCGACAATTTTTTATACATTGGTCGATGTTTAAGCTATACGGCATCAGAGGACTGACTTAATTTTGAATTCAAAATTACGATGAAAATGTTTTACAAAAATGTCGAATCAATCTAAGACATTTCGTATGGAAAATAATTTTAATGCAATTTTTATGGTTATCAAATAAAGCTGCTAAGGAAAGCAGCGCCTGCGCAGTTGAACCGCGAATAATTGACAAACACTTGCGAGCGCAGTGAAAGGTTAAACGTTGACGCAACCGGCCATAGACCACAGACTAACATCGCAGAGTGGTAACACTGTAACAATAATTGTCTAGAATTTATCTCAATAAAAGAGCGACCACACCGCTGCGTATACGCATGCGTCACGTTCTCTCATTTCTTCATACATTTTGCTGCGTAAACGCACCGTCAACATCTTTTGGTCGGACCTTAAAACTGTGAACATATTTTTGACCAAATAGGAACACACACATTTAATGATTTAAAGATTAGATGACTCGTTATTTATTTTTTATTAACATGATGATTTGACTTGTCCTGAAATGGAAGAGTCGATAATACTCAGCAATGTACTACCTGCTACAGTCAAACGTGAGAACAGTTGACCCACCTGTTTCAATCACGACACTACACGACCTGTTATATAGCCCTATTATAATTAGAGTTAATACCAATCTCTGTAGGTACACAGTACTGTAGGAATAGGTTCTGCTAGTTTTATACTGGCAGGTTTCGGTTGCTGGCTGCATTGAGATTTAGTTCAAGTTCCGTATATCGAACACTCGTTCGATATTTTAAAATATTTTGGTTGGAACTTCGGACGGCTCTCGGATCAGCTTGGACCCGGAAACGAAAATGGTTAATTTTGATATTCCTTGTAATATATGATCCAAGTTGAATAAAAACTAAAATAATAATAAAGATTGCATTTTAACTCTTAGTAGCTTAGGCCTTACGCAACATCAGTTTGAATAGGAACACTTAACACGATCACCCGTACAAATCTAAGTGCCTCATCTAGGCAGCTCTACAGTACACAGGTACATGGATTCAACACTTAAATTAGATTTCCATGCGCAGCTTTAAAAAAAGCAACATTTATCCTACTAATATTAAGTATAAATGCGAAAGTTTGTGAGGATGTAAGTGTGTAGGTATGTTTTCCTTTTTCACGCTGAAATGACTGGACGGACTTGGACCAAATATGGCACGGAGATAGCTGGTACCCTAGATTAAAACACAGGTTACTTTTTATCCCCGAAAATTGCATAGTTTCCGCGGGATAACAATAAACATTTTAAAAATTGCTATTTTTATGCAGACGAAGTCGCGGGCAGAAGCTAGTATCATAAACGGATGACTAATGGGTTGCTAAGCGAACTCGAGACCGGCTCAGATGTTCTAGTTTTCATTAAATTTTTTGAGAAGCCGTGGGAATAAGCGTGTTTGACACAAATCTCAGGGAGTAATTCGCGCAGTGAAAGTTGTGTCGCGTCTGCGTACTAAAGTTCGCGCGATCGAACATTCGTTTTATGTAACCGCGAAGCGCGGGAGTGCGTGCCGCGATGAGATGTGACCGATTACACGTTTTCACATTCCGAACGACGATTTAGAGTTAAGATCTGCCTTTATATCGTTCGAGGGAAGCTAGAGAAGTTGAAAACGATTTCGCAACTTCATGTACAGTGAGGCAAATGTACCCGTACCACTGTAGAACCCTGTCGCATTGATAGGCTGTCGTCACTGAAACTAGAGTGATATGTCACAGTATTCCGATAGCGTTCTAGGAAAATGTTATCTATAATTTTGTTAGCATAAAACAGCTGTACTCAAGCAATCTGCTGAGCTTCTATAAATTAGCTCACCACCCATAGTAGTTTTTTTTTTAATTTCGGCCATTTGACTAGAGCTTGGGCTAGGAAAGGGGGCCTATCTCATAGCTGAAAATTGTGTGGCACAGCCAAAGCCCCATCGACAACTAGTTGAAAATAATTGATTCATTATTAACTTTCATTTCTTTCTTTCTCTTAATATTATTACATATATGTACTAACCACCTTTTTCATAAACGCTCTGTAGACTTCTGTTAACTTAGCAATCGTTCGTCCTTATCTGTCACTTCGACATTTACCTTTCACAGATAAGGACAGCACATTGCTAAGTTAGCAGAAGCTATAGAGCGTTTATGAATAAGGGGTAAATCCCTAGAACACAAATTAAATGTCACGGTCAGTACATTTCTCGCAACATTAAGAGCTACGTTAGAACTGAGTAGCAAAACGCACAACGTACGGAGTTCACAAGTACCTCGAAGCACTTTCACCCTTCACCCTTTCCCTGACCATAAACCTGTTTCGAAGAGCCTATTTCTGAGATCAGATCTATGAAAATACCACTCGAATATCACAAGAAAACTATGTTAAAATTTACACTCTTCGTCTAGTCAAGTAGCCGAAAATTTTATCATTTGCCGTTTCGATAGGTAATTTCAATAATTGGCCACTTGTATTCTTATAGGAGTCATTCGTTAAATTGTGGAACGGTATTTATTTGATAATAAAGTATAGCTCGCTTGGAGGCAGCTATATTTTTGAGGCGTTTGGAGTCGAAACTCTGGGGCCATGGGGGCCAAGCGCGCGCCGTGTCTATAAAGATATCTCGGCGCGCCTTATAGAGGCCTCCCGTGACCAGAGGGCTGGCCAATATTTCGCTCAGCGAATAAGCATTGCCATACAACGTGGCAATGCTGCTAGCCTTCTGGGCACCCTCCCCATTGGCGGCGATTTGGGAGAAATTTTTTATCTTTAATAATAGTTTTAGCTAGGATTAAGTTATTTTTAAGTTTTGACTGTTCTTTATTGTTTTCTTTTTCTTTTTCAATAAAATATCAATATATTTTGATAATCTTTATTAGAAATCATTTAACCATTTGAGGCATGGTCTTGTTAGCAAGTTCAATTTGTGTTTGATAACGCCACGCAGCCACGCTTGTCAAATTCGACTACCGTTTGGTTTCAAACAAGCTTGGCGACTTAAGTTCCTTTTAAGTTAGACTTTCTCCTGACACCATAATACCGACGAGCAAAGCTTAATGATTACACGAGTACAAATGTTGATCTGTGCTTAAAACTGCTTTGTTTTACGACAACTGGTTTCATAAACCTGTGTTCCAAACTAGTATCTATCTATCTTCTATCCGTATTAGTTACATCATTTAAATATAACTCCATCACAGATAATAATGACCGTTTTCTCAGATTTCCTATTTGTTGGATTTTGCCGCCCCAAATAGCAGAATGACTAATTAAACATAAATACATACATAAATCACGTCTCTATCCCTTACAGGGATAGACAGAGGTAGACAGAGCCTAAGGTAACAAGACCTAATGGCCACGTTTAGCATGATTGTGGGCGTATAGGTGGAAAGGGGAATCAAAATAGTGATGGGTTGCTAGCCGCATCGCCTATAACATTCCCTCGATGGGCTTTTAACATCTGCGCGGGAAGAGAAGCAACTGGTACATTCTATGTTTTTCCTTTGTTCCCAGACCAGCATGGAAGACTAATTAAACATATGGAAAATTAAAGAAACATATAAAAACATTTTTCGTATGGCGGTCTCTGATGGTGATGACCTAAGACTCAGTTTAAGTTCGCTCGCTGTCAGATCCATACTAAAAATGACAGCTAAAACCTGAACTGAGTCGGAATTGAATCGCGTTAAGACGTCATGGTAATGCCCTGAAACTGATTCTAAAGCGGGCTAAGTTCACTGGGTCAGATGGTTTAAACAAAATACAAGTTCAACATTTTGATTCGACTGGCTCCACTAATATTTCAAACACGAGTGCGACTTTTACAACGGAACTTAGATGAAAATTATATCCCACTTACGAGTATGTATACAAACGGATTACAGATTGGCCACTTTACGTAATAGTTTGCTGAACAGGATTTGCTGTTTACTGTGACACGTGCATCATCAAATACTATACTTGCACGCATTTCCCGTGTGCCACAGTATACTTAGCAATTCAGTATTATAATGTGAATTAAAACAATTGAACACGCAATCTAACATACCTTTTGATACCACTAGAGTAAAAAATGAAACGCTAGTGATAACAATAATAACAACCAAATACCTGTCTCCCTAGCAGCAGAAAGAAATGGTTCCCTGTTGATTCGTGGAGCACGTGAAGAGTTGCAATCAAGTTACAGTTTGACAACAAATATAATGCGCATCGGCAGTATTCGTTTGCGCAGAGAAGCGCAGACCAGTTTCCGATGGTAGCCGAACGTGTAAATAATCTATATTGAACTTTATTTGCAAGCGCAACTGGCAGAGTATTGCTTGCTTTGCATTCTTAGCTCTGTCCCGCTTACACGATTTTGCCATTGTTGGTACGAAATCGATCGACCAATAACAGCGCCAGAGTTTCCCGCGCTACTAAAATTGGTATACTGCGCAGGTACATCGTGGAGCATTATTTTTGTTGTCAAACTGTACATCGCTAAGGCCTTAGCATGCATTGTTTGTCGCGATCATAAAACAAAAATAATTGGTAATTTCGTGTGCCCCCTACAAGAGGGGTACAAGCACAAGCGCTACACAAATCTACCCCAGTAGATGAAGCTTATGAGTGAGACACTAAATAAAGTGAAACAGAAATTCGCTCACACGAAACGCTAGTACTCTAGTCTACAGGCCTTAAGTAGAATGGGAATTAAGTACCAAAAGAACCTGGATGTCTTATCCATGCTGGTCTAGGAGTAAAGAAAAAACATAGAATGTAGCAGTTGCTTCTCTTCCCGCGCAGCTGGTAAAAGACCATCAAGAGAATGGGCGAAAATCTTAGGAATCATGTTACAGGCGATGCGGCTAGCAACCCATCACTGTTTTGATTCCCCTTTCCACCTATACGCCTACAATCATGCTAAACGTGACCTTTAGGTCTTGTTACTTTAGGCTCTGTCCACCATAAGGGATAAAGACGTGATTTTATGTATGTATGTAGAAAAGACAAAGCAAAGTATGATACGACTACTGGACTAAATGCGACTCCATGTTACTCGCTTTCTCTCACGCTCGCAAAGGTCACGCGCAGAATTGCGCCTCGCGGCGACAATGTGACATAATGCTGACAGGAACGTTTCCGACTATTGATTGGATGGATAACTATGGGAAATAGCCTGGCGAAATAGATAAAGGAAGACTATTGGATATCTAATTTCAACAATCACAGGTATTAGCCTAGAGCAGTGGTTCCTAACCTGGGGGTAATATTACCCCCGCAGGGGTATAACGGAGATTCTAGGGGGGTAACACGGGATGGCACGAAATAGTATTAAAATAGCAATAAACAAAATAATAGTACGGTTAACTCCGAGATTTATATATTACTTTACTTACTAGTTACCTAAACGTGCAATTTCTTACATAATAAACATATTTTCGTTCGAATTTGTGAGGTTTTAATTATTTTAAATTAGCTAGGGGTAAACTCAATTCCCATACTTGTTAACAGGGGTAGTGACATTGAAAAGGTTAGGAACCACTGGCCTAGAGGATGCGGTAACAGTAGGAAGCGATCCAGCTAGATGGAATGCCGATTTGCGGAATGTAGCTGGCGACAAGCCGAAGACAGGGCTAGTATTGGGTAATGCCTGTTTCCAGGAGTGGGATGTCGTAGGCTGATGATGACGAAGCCTTAGGGGTTGACACTAAAAATGCTTGAACCCCAGCTTATCAAAAAAGAGTGTACGCTTGATGAAGATGGGCTTAAAGAGAATATGATTCATGAAGCGAAGTAACATTTACAGACAAAGCAAAATAATTTCAAAAAAGGAAAGTTTCTTATTTTTATACATCGATATCAACAAGTTTGGCATGTGAGTCCATTTTTGTCCCATAACTTTACATATATACATACACAAATCACGGAATAACAATGTTACCTTAGGCTCTGTCTACTCCGTAAGGGATAAAGACGTGATTTGTGTATGTAACAAGACCTACAGGCCACGTTTAGCAAGATTTTAGAATTTTTATTGCCCATAATGATCGTTAGTCATAACACATGAAATCGTTCATTTTTCAGGAATTTTGGAATAAACATCACAATGTTTTAGGGTAGGTTAGGTTAGTTTACTATCAATTTAAAAAAATACTGTTTCAGAAATACAACGCTTTATGACTAACGAAAATCATGGCAAACCGTGCGATCGGAATTCCAATTTTATGGGACAAAATATAGACCGTGCATGACTTGTTTATTGATGACCTTTTATATCGTCTTTTCCTCCTTCTTGACTTCAATGATCTTTAATGCTAATTAATTTCCGATGTTGAGTTTAATTGGTGAGCTAATCACCGGCTTCCGACGCGACATTGTTGTGACCCGGTTCCTCTTCCTCGCCTGACTGCCACAGATAACAACCAATCATCCAACACACGCAACCAAGTATCGGTAAGAGAGCGATCTAGGAGAAAAATATCACTAAACAGCGAAGAATTCATGACAATATATGCTTTTGGATCGGAGAAATATTCTACCCTAAATTTGATGTATTTTGTGCTCAAATAATGGCGCCGCTTGAAGACGT